>CAKXYN010000010.1:26767500-28017500 GCA_935064755.1 Tragelaphus eurycerus | reverse complement strand
AAAGGATGGTTCTCCAGGTTTCTGCCCCTTTCTTCTCTCTTTTTAGTGATAGTTACTCTCATGATTTCAAAGTTTCTGTCTACAAATGACCCCCAAATGTTTATCTCTGGAAAGTCAACATGTTCCAAAGCAAACTCACTGTTCTCCATCTCAAATCAGGCTCATACTCATTTCTTATATTTTTCTGTCCATGGCATCACCATTCTCTCAACTTTCCAGGCTGGAAACCTCAGTGTTACCTTGTATTTCCACCTTGCCCCTCAGCGCTCCCTCTCACAGATTATGATCATCCACAGATTAGATCAAGTCTTTTCTCCTCCCATTTTGAGAACAGCAGGGGCCTCCTTCCTGTCTCCCCTACCAATTCAATCCTACAAATAAGCCTTCCTGAAGCACTGCTCTGATCCTGGTTCACTCCTACAATCAGGACCCCTCATGCTCTAGCACGCAGGGGGCCCAGCCTCCTTTCTAGTCTTTTCTTTCTCTAAAACAAATTATACATTCAGTGGAGAAAGAAAGGGAAAGCTCTCTAAAAGAACTGAGTGATCAGCTCAAGAGAAATCAAAATGGAAATCCCACACATGCCCATACTGAATAAATGTTCTTGGGGGAAAAGTCTAGAGATGTATATGTTCTGCATCTACCCCAACAACAGAGCAGCCTGGTTTTGACTATGTCTCCTTCTCATGGCCTCAGCTGATTCTCCCACCCTCACCTCACACTGGTCTCCACCTAAACGAAACTGCTATTTCAAAAATGTGCCAGTGCTTTCCAGACACTGACTTGGCTCACTCCTTCAAGACTCACTGCAAATGCACCTTCCTTCTTGGTAGTTTTGCTGATCCCTTCGATCAGATGTACTGCCTCCTTCCTGTAAATCCCCAAAGTCCTTGGCTAGCATTCCCTTATGCACTTATTTTCTGCATTGCATTACAGTTAGGTATTTATCAGTTTTTCTCCCACTACTCATCTGCAAGCTCCTCTAAGTCCCAGGGTAGGGCCTCCCTGATGGCTCAGTGGTAAACAATCTGCCTACCAATGCAGGGGACATGGCTTCAATCCCTAGGTCAGGAAGATCTTGCATGCCTCAGAGCAACTAGATCCATGTGCCACAACTATTGAGCCCACGCTCAAGAGCCCAGTAACTACAACTAGTAAAGCCTGTGCCTGTGCTCTGCAACGAGAAGCCACTGCAGTGAGAAGCCTGCACACAGCAGCTAGAGAGTAGCCCCTAGTCGCCACTACCAGAGAAAAGCCCACACAGCACAGCCAAAAATCAATCAATCGACTAATAAAAAAGTCCCACATTATGGGGTTCCCAGGCTTCCCCAGTGGTACTGTGGTAAAGAACATGCTTGCCAATGCAAGAGACATAAGAGACATGGGTTCAGTCCCTGGGTCAGGAAGATCCCCTGGAGGAGTGCATGGCAACCCAGTCTGGTATTCTTGCCTGGAGAACCCCATGGAGAGAAGACCCTGGTAGGCTACAGTTCATAAGGTCACAAAGAGTTGGACACAACTGAGCGACTTAGCATGCAGAAAGAGCAGAGAGGGGGAGAAAGGACTGGAGAAAGTATCTGAAGAGATAATAGCTGAAAACTTCCCTGAATGGGAAAGAAAAAGTCAACCAAGTCCAGGAAGTGCAGAGAAGAGTCCCTGAGACACATAGTAATAAAACTGACAAAAATTTAAAACAAAGATAAAATATTAAAAGCAACAAGGGAAAAATGACAAATAACATACAAGGGAACTCTCATAAGGCTATCAGCTGATTTCTCAACAGCCACTCTACAAGCCAGAAGGGAATGGCATAATGTATTTAAAGTGATTAACAACCAAGAATACTCTACCTAGCAAGACTCTCATTCAGATTTGATGGAGAAATCAAAAGCTTTTCAGACAAGCAAAGTGAAGAGAATTCAGCACCACCAAACCAGCTTTACGACATATGCTAAAGGAACTTCTCTAGGCAGGAAACACATGAGAAAGAAAAGACCTACAGAATATAAACCCAAAACAATTAAGAAACTGGTAATAGGATCACACATTAATAATTACTGTAAATGTAAATGGATTAAATGCACCAACCAAAAGACATAAACTGGCTGGGTGGATGAAAACATGTCCATGCATGCACTTCTACTTACCACATCACGCTGCTTAACCCCTCAAATTGTATGTAATTATTTTATATTGTTAGGTTAATCATGTTCCCATTATGACTTGCAATTATAATTATCTTTTATCTGACTATTTATTGTGAAAACTGATAAACATCTTTTACTATATTGATTATGTAACTATTATTCACTTAATACTGTTTTATCATGACTAGTCAACAGAAAATAATAGAATTCTATATCACTAATACTTCTATTTAAAAGAAAAACCTGTAATCACTTTTTAAAATCCAGATGCATATCAGAATTATCTTGGAATTTTTTGAAGAATACAAATACCCAGGTATTGCTTTTGTTCTCCAAAGCCCCAGATGCGTTTCTAATGAGCAGCCATGTTTGAAAACAACCGGACTCCACTGTTCATCGCAGCACTGTTTATAATAGCCAGGACATGGAAGCAACCTAGATGTCCATCAGCAGAATGGATAAAGAAAGCTGTGGTACATATACACAATGGAGTATTACTCAGCTATTAAAAAGAATGCACTTTAATCAGTTCTAATGAGGGGGATGAAACTGGAGCCTATTATACAGAGTGAAGTGAGTCAGAAAGAAAAACACCAATACAGTATACTAACGCATATATATGGAATTTAGAAAGATGGTAACAACAACCCTGTATGTGAGACAGCAAAAGAGACACAGATATGAAGAACAGACTTTTGGACTCTGTAGGAGAAGGCGAGGGTAGGATGATTTGAGAGAACAGCATTGAAACATGTACATTACAATATGTGAAACAGATCACCAGTCCAAGTTCAATGCATGAAACAGGGCACTCAAAGCCAATGCACTGGGACAACCCTAAGGGATGGGATGGGGAGGGAGGTGGGAGGAGGTTCAGGATGGGGAACACATGTACACCCATGGCTGATTCATGTCAGTGTATGGCAAAAACCACTACAATGTTGTAACTAGCCTCCAATTAAAATAAATAAATTTTCAAAAAGAAGAAAAAAAAACAACTGGACTATATGATTATCTTTCATTTTTGTCTAGATTGTTTTACTTTTTCTATTTCATATTCATTCAGTGTCCTCACTTCATTTAGTTTTCCTATTTCTCCATCTCTTCTTTTTTTTAATGTTCTCTCTCAAGCCTTTATCAAACGTAATATAAAATCTTTTGTATATATATATATATAGTATGTATAATATATATATTTTAGAAAACTTGGGAATTTTTCCCTAACTAAAAAATTTATGACATTTTGATTCCACTCATTTGACTTAGTATGAATAGAATGCTAGATTTCTAACTTATATTCACTCAAAACTTTGACATAGTTCAAGAATTCTGGCATCTAGTATTACTGCTAAAAGTCTAGAAAATTTATTATCCTAGTGATCTTTTTAAAAAATTTTGAATGAAGCTTGAAATTGCTAATCCAATTCTGAGAATATAAAGAAATACTATGTTGATTTAAAAAAATAGGAAATTAACAAGTGATACAGTATTAACTAAAGTATAGATTTTGTTCAAATTTCAAAAAACTGTATGCTAGTGTCCATTATTTGTTTTCGTAACTTATTCAAGACTCCATATCATATTTGATTGTATTGAGCAGCTTCAACAGCATGCAACAAATTCTGGTAAATTCTCTTTTCATTTTTATTCTATTACAAATATTTGCTATTTCCGTGTTATGGCTTCTTAGATACACTCATCATTGAAAAGTAGACATATAATTTCCAAATACATGGTAGTTTATAAGAATCTTTGATGTTAATTTCTCATTTTGATGTTAATTTCTCTTTTAAATGCTTTCTTCTCTGCAATCACCCTCTATGTTTTTCCAGTCTTCTAACTGTATTGAACCTTTCAGTGACTAAGTCACAGATCTCTGGTAAAAGTCACACTGCACTTGGAAATACGTGGGTTCTTTTCTTTTTTTTTGCTTTTCCAACATAAACATTTTATTGAAACAATATTAAGTAATTTACAAACTCCTCTGTTCCTCTCTGACATGAGAGGAACAGTACATCTCCACTTGTCAAGAGTGGTGACACCAGCATAGCAACTGAAACCACCTGTAAACAAGGCTTGCGGTTGCTTCCCCTTCTCCAGCTGACAATAGAGAACTTGCCATAAGCGCACAGGCATTAGTAAAAGCATAAGCAAGCTGGAGAGTGAACAATGGCTCCTACTTATCCCTTTTCCTTGAGATACCATTGGCACGAGTTCCACTGAAGAAAGCTCCCTGTCGCCTGACTTTGGCCAGGGCCCATCAGTCACCATTGGTTGGGGGCAGACACCTACGGTAACCTGGTATCTCATGCTAGGATACTATCTTTTGATATTGATCTCTAACATACTTCCACAGTGATAAGAGAACAGACTGTGTATTATTCCATTACCTTTATGCCATCAAATTTTTGCACTTGGTTTTATGTCCCTGGATATGCTCCAGTAGTCTCTCCTAGTTTATAGCCTATGGGAATTTGAATAGAATTTGTATCCTACTGTTGTGTGGAAATTGTATAAACCTTAATTACGTTGAATTGGTTCACGGTGCTTTTCAGGTCTACTCTCTCCTTCTACTTCTCTGTATCTTGATTCTATTAACTTTTGAGAGTTTGATATTGAACCTCCAACTAAAAATCTTAATTTATCTACTAAAAAAAAATTTTAATATATAGTGGAACTATAGGTAACCTTGTTCTATATTTTCTGAGTCTACTATAAATGTGTTATCATATTTTCATAATTTAAAAAATTTTAAAAAGAAGCAAAAAAAAAAGTCCCAGATCAGACCTTCTTCCTCTCAGAATTCCTTATATAATAAAACACAGTATCTGAAAAGGACCACAAAAGGAACATGCAACCAAAGTGAATGTGCTTAGAGTGGATGAAATACTCACCGGAGCATGAGATGATTGAAGGTCCTAACCAACCTAGGAATGGAAAGCTCAATCCAGGGAGAGTTCCTATATAAGGGACTTCTGCAAAGAGTTACTAAGGAAGACTTTTCCTTCTCTAAGAAGTATTTTTGATCCCATCAGTTCCCATAAATATTAGCCAACCACAGCACGTGCTTTTGAAAACACCAGAGAGACAGGCAAAAATGAAAACAAAACCCAGCAGAGGTCAGAGCTAAGAACAACCAAAACACCAGAAAACCAGACATCAGTTTCCAGGCTGGAGACTCAGAAACAGGGACTCATATCCTGAGTGAAATCAGAAAAGATGACAAACAAATGGACACTGGGAACGAATGCAGCACCAACAAAGTCCATCTATCTAATGGGACTCTGCAGCCCAGGGACTTTACTAAACCTAAACTAATCCTGTGGTCACTTCACTGGCCTCTCAACTGCTCTCCTACCCACAGTCTTCGTCTCCCTCATCTACGTACTTATTCACCCAAATTCCGCCTTTTCCCCCAGTCTTTCTTCCAGTTATTGTCAAACCTACTCTCTAGGAACTGTGTGCAAAATTAATACAACTTTTAAAAACATTTAATAAAACTTACTAGGAGATGTAATTGTAGAGTTTACTTTTTAAATAAGTATGTACACACATACAGAGAGCAATCATTAGTGAACTGGAACTGAATCTTGCAGAGCATGATAGGAATCACAGAGTGAGCCCACCCTGCGGATGGAGTCTGGACTTTGGGAAGCTGAACACATCCTGAGCACACTAGAGCATGGAGCATGTGCATAAAACACAGAACGCCTTAGCACACACTGATGGATGCCCTATTTCCTGGGCTTCAGGTTGAGTCAAAGTCAATCATGGCAGGGAAAGTACAACATGTCGGGTATTTGCAAGCCCCTTTCCCGCTCTCGCCAACTTATAACTAAGGCCAAATGGCTCTTACCTCTGTTAAAAACTTATTAGAAGGTACCAAACTCACTCTAGGATTCATTAGTCTAGTAGCTAATCAGGAATAATGATCTGCCAGAAAAGGTGGAAAAAGCCATTCCTCTAAATAAAGCCACTGCTCTATGTTCCTCTGGGACTGGGAGAGTTCACTGAAGAAATCATGTACTATTGCTCTTTTTGAGTTTCTCTTTGGAAATTTGTCCTAATGTTTGCTTTTGACTCTTCATATATATATACATACATATATATATATGTATGTATAAAGCAAAGGCTTCCCAGGTGGCACAGTTGTTAAAAAAAAAAAATCTGCCTGCCAATGCAGGAGACACAAGAGAGATGAGTTCTATCCCTGGGTTGGGAAGATCCCCTGGAGGAAGAAATGGCAACCCACTCCAGTATTCTTTTCAGGAATAGTCCATGGACAGAGGAGTCTGGGGGGCTACAGTCCATAGGGTCGCAAAGAGTTGGACACAACTGAGCATACACACAATGTAATGGTTTAGAGCATCTGCTCCTGCTGATGGAGTTAATTTATGTAAAACAAGAAAAAAACAACCCTCACATTTACAAAAGTCTCTAACTTACATCTCAGAAGTAGTTCTGAACATGGTTTAATGTTAGGTGGTGTCAAGGGTGTAGAACAAAGGGGAAGAAGACCCAGAGATTTATCTGCAGCCACAGAACCTTGTAGCATGGTACACATAGAGAACTGAATACAATTAGAACAATTTACTTGTCTTCCATCAGAGTGGGACTGATTTTATCCCATGTCTTCTAGAGACAGCACCTGCCTGAGCACAGCCTCACTGAGCTGGGATGCCCTGGGAGCCCACAGCATGGTCAATCCTGCAGCACATTACAACTTCCTCCTCTCCTCTCCAGAGCTACTCAAGAACCATAACAGGCCTGAGGAGTGGGTGCTACTTGTTCTCCATTTGCCTGTACTGCTTTTTTCTTAAGTGCCAACGTAAATAAGATTCTAGTTTTCAAAATAGTCGATGTGTAAACGACTGTTTCCTTGTACACTATCCGCTAGCAATGCCATCATCACACATGACCTTCTTTGATGGGAACATGTGGAGACTGAGTAAGGAATAGATGACGTCATCTTGAGCAGATGCTCCTACTGGCAGCCACTCAGCTGATCTCTGTGATGGAACTCAGTCCTTGGGACCCAAGAGAGTTTGTCCAAGCTAATTATTCTACTCCCAAGTAGAGTGTTCATAAATGGTTAACTTCTGACTGAAGGCAAAGGTCTAGTGGGCTCAGACAACTAAACTAAAAGTAACAGTACTGCCAACTAGAGTGAGAGGATAGAGAGATAACAGAATTAACAAGGCAGAAGAAGGGGTGGGGCAATACATAAAAATGTCCACATGATGGAGTAAGATTTTGAGGTTGGGTGGTTAACTCTGAGTAGGTCCTCCTTTGCAGGTAGTATGATAGAGTGGAAAGAGCAGAATTCCATCCCAGTCTTACCTGCTTAGACCCTGAGAAGTTTCCCCACCATGTAAAATAGGGATGATACCTACCTGCCTTGATTGCTGTGAAGATTAAAAAGACAAAGAAGTGCCTAATCAAATGCTTATCACACAAGGGGTATTCAACAAATGCTCGCCTCCCACCTCCACACTCTTCTTTCTTGCTCTTTCTTCCAACTGCTGAAAGCCACACTGGCTCCTCTTCCATCTGGTCAAAATAACTTGGGAAGCTTGATCTTGATACATCAAAACACCATTGACCTCCACTGAGCCACCCACATAAATTCTCATGGTAACAGACCCAGAGGCTGAGTCAGCCTCTACAGCTTTGACTCTCCCAACCAAAGGACAAGTTTTCTCTGGGGATTGTACAACTTTGATGAAAAAAAAAAAAAAAAAACCAGCAAGGGAACAAGCAGTACAGAGAGAACATTTCACATGCTGTCTCAATCATTAGAAAGTTGCTGTATCATAGCCTTCAACGTTGCAGGAGATGCTATAGAGATTTCACAAAGGCCTCTGAGCCAAATGTGGGTTCGTGTTAAAGTTATCGTGGACACAAGCCTTTCTTTAATAAAACTGAGCATCACCAGCACTATCAGGATACTAGGCTCTGTGGGAAAAAGGAAAGCAGAAGGACAGCACATGCTGGTCATGTGGGGAGACAGGGGTGGGGAGGGGAGAAGAGCCTCGACAGAGAGACAGATGGACAGAGCAGGTCAATTAAAATGCCTCTTCCTTCCCTTCCACTTCAGTGGATTTTTATACAACTCTGTGCCGTGGGCCCTCAGCAAATATGCCACAGGTGTGTGTGTGTTTTCCCTTTTCTTGTTTAAATGAAAACACCAGACAGAAATGTGTATTAAGGGGAAAAGCAAACATTGCAAATGGGATAAAAATAAGGTTTTATGTTTAAACTGAGTTTTTCAAACTATTTGTATTTTATTTCTTTTGTATAGATTTGTGTTTGTATTTCATACAGATCTGTAATTTTTGCTTCATGATTCTAAGCAATCATTAAGAATCAATAAGTGATTGATCTGAGTGCTTTGCATTCTCAAGGAATAGGTCATTTATTAATACTTATATTGGACTTTACTCAAAGCACTGTCTCACTAGCTGTCTACTAGCTTCTAACTGTAAGACAGGTAGTATTATGTCTACTTTTGTTTAAGAGATGAGGAAATTGAGGCTAAGGGAAATGAAGTGATTTTTCCCCAAGGTCTCACAGCTAGTGAGCCAGAGTTAGGACTCCAGCCCAGGTCTCCTGAGAGCAAAGCTGCTCCTCCCCCACCAGGCTGCCTCTCACTGATTTCCCTCAGGGCTTACCTTCCAACTCTTCCTTCTCATAGTGGATGTTGAGAATTGTGCTGGTCCCACCCTGATCCACCACAGCTTCTTCATCTGGTCTCTGTTGAAACATAAGTTAGTAGCCACAGTAATACTCACACATTCATTCAAACTTTCATTCAAGTATTGTGTGTTTGCCTTACCCTTTACGCAACACTGAAGGGGAAAACCCAATGGTTTACAGATATTTTCCATTTGAACCTCACATTAACTCTGAGATGCAAACATGGCAGCCATTCTTTCTCATTTCATAAATAAATAGCCTGAGTCTCGGAAAACTTTAAGCAGTTATTGCCCAAGGTCAGAAACATGGTAAAAGGCAGAAGTAGAATTGACCTGAGGTCTTTTAACTATGGATCCCATGTCTTTCCCACCTCCATACTCTACCCATAAGTCTGGACAACGTATTGGAATTTTTAAAGTGGTGTCAACCACATTGCCTCATTTGGTATAAGCTGGTCTCTTTGAGAGGATTCCCTGGTGGTCCACTGGATAGGACTCTGTACTCTCACTGCCAAGGACCCAGGTTCAATCCCTGGTTGGAGAACTAACATCCCACAAGCTGCATGGCATGGCCAAAAAGAAAGTGTTGGTCTCCTTGACCTCTCTGCAGCATGAAGCCTATTTACCACTCTGTCCTTGAAATACTCCATCCTTCTCCTCTGCCCCATTCTAAGGTTCATCTCCTTCCTCCAACCATAATTCCCAAGGATGAGCACTTTTTGTTTCCCATGCTTGAGTCTTGCAATTTCAACAGCGTACTGAAGCTATGAGGCTCAGTATTTGACAAGCCACTGGGATGCCATGCCTCAAGACCCATGTGTCTAAAACCCAATGAATCTTCCTTCCAAACTAATATCTTGTGCCTACCTATTTACTTACTCCTACCCATGGCTCTGGACTTCCCTGGTGGCTCAGATGGTAAAGTGTCTGCCTACAATGCGGGAGACCCAGGTTCAATCCCTGGGTTGGGAAGATCCTCTGGAGAAGGAAATGGCAACCCACTCCAGTACTCTTGCCTGGAAAATCCTATGGACAGAGAAGCGTGGTAGGCTGCAGTCCATGGGGTCACAAAGAGTCGGACACAACTAAGCGACTTCACTTCACCCATGGCTCCACAGCTCCATGATTTCTTAGCCCACGTTTGAAATTTTTAACTTATTCATCCATTCCATGTATTGAGTACCCATCGTATACCTTCCAGGAAACAGTTCCCTTTTCTTATCAAGTCCTCCTTTGCAATTCTCTCAGGTCCACTCTCCACACTCATCCTCTCTATCGCCCACTCTCCTGCCCTTTCAGTCAGAGTGGACATTGTTTTCAGTTCTGGAATCACACTCATATTCTTCCCTGAGCCCTGTTCCCTCAGCCTAGAACTATTGCCCTCTCCCTGCTGTGCCCACCTCCACCACCAGCAGCTAACACTTATTCATCATCCCAATCTCAGCCTAAAAGTACTTCCTTATAAGCCTTTCCTGACTACCCTCCATTTATATGCCCCCAAAGTACACTGTATTTCTCCTTAGAAATGAAATCTCTCTGCTCCTTAGGGAGGGACCGTATCTGTCTTCCTCACCATGGTTTCCCCAACATCCAATGGATTTTTTGCATAGGAGGTGCTCAGCAAATTTTTCTTAAAAGAATAAATGTAATGGCATCTACATCTTATCAAGACCCTCACCAGATCTGGAATTATTTCAAAAAAGATCTTAGCTAATTTCCCTGCCATTCAATTTCTTCTATCAAACCTGCAACTCCAGCCAGGCTCTCTGACCCCATGGACAGCACACACATTCCCATCTTCACGCCTCTGCTCACACTGTCTGGTTATCTAACAGGCTCTTCCCCAGCTCTCTAGCATGCCAAATCCTCACCATCCTTCCATCCTGTTCAATGTTCCAGCTTTAGGTTCAATTTTACTATTTTATAGTTATCATCTATGTCCCCCTATGTTTTAAAAAATAAAAAGAAAGGTGGAGAAAACTATTTAATTTGCTAACTTTTAGCTAAGAGAGGGTGTTGGAAAAAGATATCTGCTTATACTTAAAAACATATAAAGGAAGAACAAGCATAAGGGATATTTTTAAGTAGTTACCTACAGAGGAGGGAGGCAATGGGGTAGATGACAAGGATAGAAAGACTAAACTTCTTCGAAGATGACTTATATTGAAAATTTTAAAACAAAATTATTTAAAAAAAAAAAACAAAATTTTAAAAACAATTCCCAGAAAATGAAAATAAATGCCAAATCGATCACATAACTATTCTAAGAGAAATTATTCCAAATAAATTTAAAACATAATAAACTGACTGAACATCCTTAGTGACATATACCCTAAGGACAAAAAGAATTTGAAAAGATCTGAAACTGCTTTTTAGTTGCCATATTGTTGGTTACAGTGTTGGTGTTATTTTTCGGAGACTGTTCTGTACTGTGAAATACAGTAAATGATGATATGAACTTACCCTGGCACTCTCAGTGTGACTGAGATCCGGGGTTCTCAGCAGGGGTGAAAGGAGATAGAGTTGTAAGGCAAAGTTAAGTAAAAACTATATAGTCCTGAATTTGAATTGGAAGTACCAATAAGAATATATATATATGACATATTTATAACTTTAAATATTTTAAAATTCATATTTCCTAGCTCTGTCCAGACAAAATGTCTGGAAAAAAGTATCAGTCGGTAGCAAGAAGTATCATTAGCACCTACATTGTGGTCTCTTAAAATACCATTTTCTGCTAAAAGGCACTCAAAGACAAGTAGGTTTATGTCAAAAGGACTCAAGGTCCAACTTAGAGAGGGCTCTTACTAACACAGGACAATCTGAGCATCAGATTGTGCTCAGATTGTGATACAGTTGTATTACGGTTATCAGATTGTGTTACAGTTATCACTCAAAGGTGATAACTGTAACACGATTGAAAATATCAAATATATTTGAACCCAGAAGTTCACCATGTCACTTTAAAAATTAGTTAACTGGTCAACATTGGAGGATAATACTAGCAAGTGAAAATTGAAGTGAAAGTGTTAGTCACTCATTCATGTCTGACTCTTTGCGACACCACTGACTGTAGCCCGCCAGGCTTCTTTGTCCAAGAGACTCTCCAGGCAAGAGTAATGGAGTGGTTCCGTTCCCTCCTCCAGGGAATCTTCTCAACCCAGAGATCCAACCCGGGTCTCCTGCACTGCAGGCAGACTCTTTGATCATCTGAGCCACCAGGGAAGGGCAATACTAGTGAGTGAAAATTGCTCACTCATGTCCGACTCTTTGAGACCCCATGGACTATGCAGTCCATGGAATTCTCCAGGTCAGAATACTGGAGAGGATAGCCGTTTCCTTCTCCAAAGGATCCTCCCAACCTAGGGATCGAACCCAGGTCTCCTGCATTGCAGGCAGATTCTTTACCAGCTGAGCCATGAGGGAAGCCCCAATACTAGCAAACCAATTCATGATTTTGCAAACTGGTGAAAATTCATCCTGGCTTTCCTATATAAATTGTACCTTACAGTGATACCATCGAGTAGATGAGAGAAGTTTCCTATTATAGAAAAGAATAAATGAAAAAATAATGTTAGCATTAGGACACTGCCATTTTACAATCCCTAATGGACTGCATTGATTTTCAAGGCCACTAATACCACAAAAAGAGAGACAACCAGACACTATGCCTCCTAATGGGAGACCTTATCATCACCCATGAGGTAATTTTACCAAATAAATTGTCCCTGAATCTGATCAAGACTCTAAGCCCAGACACCAATTTCCCAAAAATACAAAGAAATACAGTTCCATGGAAAAACACCACCACAGGAATATAATCAGCAAAATCCAGATTGTGGGAAACTCTAAAGCTAAGAAATGGTAATCCACTCCAGTGTTCTTGTCTGGAGAATCCCAGGGACGGGGGAGCCTGGTGGGCTTCAGTCTATGGGGTCGCACAGAGTCGGACACGACTGAAGCGACTTAGCAGCAGCAGCAGCAGCATAGGATAAATCCTCTCCCCACCATCTTTTTTATTTTTTTTTTTAATTTTTTTTAAATTCTGCTTAACTTTACAATATTGTATTGCTTTTACTATACATCGAGATGGATCCGCCACCAGTATACACGTGTTCCCCATCCTGAATCCTCCTCCCTCCCCCTTCCCACACCATCCCTCCAGGTCATCCCAGTGCTCCAGTCCCAGGTATCTGTTATAAGGCATCATACCTGGACTGACTCGTTTCAGATATGATATTATACATATTTCAATGCTATTCTCCCCAATCTTCCCACCCTCTCCCGGTCCCAGAGTCCAAAAGTCTGTTCTATACATCAGTGTCTCTTTTGCTGTCTCGTAAATAGGGTTATTTTTACCAACTTTCTAAATTCCATATATATGTGTTAGTATACTGTATTTGTGTTTTTGTTTCTGGCTTACTTCACTCTGTATAATAGGCTCCAGTTCCATCCATCTCATTAGAACTGATTCAAATGCATTCTTTTTAATGGCTGAGTAATACTCCATTGTGTATATGTACCACAGCTTGCTTATCCATTCATCTGTGGATGGACATCTAGGTTGCTTCCACGTCCTGGCTATTGTAAACAGTGCTGCTATGAACATTGGGGTACACGTGTCTCTTTCAATTCTGGACTTCTCAGTGTGGATGCCCAGCAGTGGGATTGCTGGATCATAAGGCAGTTCTATTCCCAGTTTTTTGAGGAATCTCCATACTGTTCTCCATAGTGGCTGTACTAGTTTGCATTCCCACCAACAGTGTAAGAGGGTTCCCTTCTCTCCGCACCCCTCTCCAGCATTTATTGCTTGTGGTCTTTTGGATCGCAGCCATTCTGACTGGCGTGTAATGGTACCTCATAGTGGTTTTGATTTGCATTTCTCTGATAATGAGTGATGTTGAGCATCTTTTCATGTGTTTGTTAGCCATCTGTATGTCTTCTTTGGAGAAATGTCTATTTAGTTCTTTGGCCCATTTTTTGATTGGGTCGTTTATTTTTCTGGAATTGAGCTGTAGAAGTTGCTCGTATATTTTTGAGATTAGTTGTTTGTCTGTTGCTTCATTTGCTATTATTTTCTCCCATTCTGAAGGCTGTCTTTTCAGCTTGCCTATAGTTTCCTTTGTTGTGCAGAAGCTTTTAAGTTTGATTAGGTCCCATTTGTTCATTTTTGATTTTATACAATGGATTAAAGACAATCTTCTTAACAAGTGGTGCTGGGAAAACTGGTTGAACACTTGTAAAAGAATGAAACTAGAACACTTTCTAACACCATACACAAAAATAAACTCAAAATGGATTAAAGAGCTAAATGTAAGACCAGAAACCACTTACATCTTTTTTAAAATAAATAATTGCAAGAAGACAAAGAGACAGAGACAGAGGAACCTAAAACCAATAGGTCAAAAGAGACAACAAACCAACCACAATGTGTGGACTTAATTTGAATCTTAATTTAAACAAACTAATGAAAATAATTTTTTAGTTATTGATAAAATAATTTTTCAGGATATGACATTTGAGACAACTGGAGGTTTTTCTTTCATGACATTAAAGAAATTGTTATTTTCTCTTTAGGTGGTACTACGCTTATTTTTTAAAGAATCTTTACCTTTTGGGACTTCCCTGGTGGTTCAGATGGTAAAGAATCTGCCTACAATGCAAGAGACCTGGGTTCCATCCCTGGGTCGGGAAGATCCCCTAGAGAAGGAAATGGCGACCCACTCCAGTATTCTTGCCTGGAGAATCCCATGGACAGAGGAGCCTGGCAGACTATAGTCTATACAGTTCACAGGGTCACAAAGAGTTATTTTAGCAAATTGTTATTTTCTCCTTTAGGTGGCACTACGGTTATTTTTTTAAAGAATCTTAATCTTTTAGTACTCATACTGAAATATTTACCAATAAAATTGAGCAATTACAGATATATAAAATAAGAGTTAACTTAGAAACACTATTTTTCTCACATTTTATAAAATAATGTTATTCACAACCCTCAGTACATCTTTAGCATCAGTGTCTTCCTCAATACCATAGATGCTTTGAGTCAGTTTCCCAGAGCATGTCAGTTTCATTCAGTTACCCTCTAAGTGGTAAAGGCACTCAGAAAAAGTCAAGTCCTTTCTGAAGAATAATTTCTTGGTGGAAAAACCTCATCTTTATTTTAGACTTACTTATTACTTGTGAATCTCCTGATAGCAGGAGCCGTGTATTTTCATCTTTTTATTCTCCCAGAGCCTAACACTGTAGTTTACCACTGTAAGTAGCCTGCACGCCTGTAAGTTCCAAGAGGGCAGGTCCTGTGTCTTTTGTTGACCACCATGTACTTAGCACCTAGTACCATGTCCACTATGTGGTAAGTATCCAATACATTTTTTAAATTTATTTTTAATTGGAGGATACTTGCTGTACAATGTTGTGGGTTTCTGCCATATGACATGAATCAGCTGTAGGCATACATACATCCCCTCTCTCCTGAACCTCCCTCCCACCCCCCAACCCCATTCCACCCCTCTAAGTTGTCATAAAGTACCAGGCTGGGCTCTGTGTGTTATACAGCAACTTCTCATTAGCCATCTATTTTACATATGGTAATGCACATGTTTCATTGCTCCTCTCTCAATTCGTCCCACCCTCTCTCTCCTGCCCCCACTGTGTTCACAAGTCTGTTCTCCACATCTGCATCTCTATTCCTGCCCTGCAAATAGGCTCATCAGTACCATTTTTCTAGATTGCATAATATGTGTTAATTGTACAATATTCATTTTTCTCTTTCTGACTTACTTTACTGTGTATAACAGGCTTTAGGTTTATCCACTAGAACTGACTCAAGTGGGTTCCTTTTTATGACTAAGTAATATTCCACTGTATATATGTACCACAACTTCTTTATCTATTCATCTGTCAATGGACATCTAAGTTGCTTCCATGTCCTAACTATTGCAAATAGTGCTGCAATGAAGATTGGAGTACATGTGTCTTTTTAATTACAGTATCCAATATATTTTGATGAATGAATATTTGTTTTCCAAACTTTCTCATATCATCATATGTTTCCTCATAAAACTTCACATATATGTATACCTATATACATATACATGAATAATTTTTCACGTTGGCTTCCCCACAGTTTTGTAATATCCAGAAGACAGGGGCCAACTAATTATAATGCTGAATACTGTCCACAGACATCTGACACAGCACAGAACACAGAATCTGGAGGAAGTGGGGGAGGGAGGGGTGATTGATTTCTTGACTCTAAGACTGTAAAAGCAAACTGTATAGAGCAAGGTCAATCAGCTGAAAAATTCAGGTTGAAAATCAACTTCCTTGTTACTTTAATTTAGCTTGGTTAATCACAGTCTAAAGTCACTGAATAAATGTTCATGCACCTTCTGTGTCTTACCAAAGAAAACAGAACTACTGTCAAACACCATCAGCCAAGCACTGTTGAGATCTATTGCTCAGAAAAAAGATTCCTTTCAAAATATTACTGCTCACTGACAATGCCCTTGGTCACCCAAGAGTTCTAACGAAGATGTACAATGACATGTTGCTTTCATGCCTGCTAAAAATACAACACCCATTCTGTAGCCCATGGATCAAGGAGTCATTCCAATTTTCAAGTCATATTATTTAAGAATACATTTCATAATGTATGTAGCGCCTATGGAGAGTGATTTCTCTGATGGGTTAAAGTAAATTGAAAATCTTCTGGAACAGAGTCACCATCCTAGATGCCATTAAGAACATTCATGATTCATGCTAAGTCGCTTCAGTCGTGTCTGACTCTGTGTGACCCTATAGACACCCATCAGGCTCCCCCGTCCCTGGGATTCTCCAGGCAAGAACACTGGAGTGGGCTGCCATTTCCTTCTCCAATACATGAAAGTGAAAAGTGAAAGTGAAGTCGCTCAGTCGTGTCTGACTCTTAGCGACCCCATGGGCTGCAGCCCACCAGGCTCCTCCATCCATGGGATTTTTCAGGCAAGAGTACTGGAGTGGGGTGCCATTCATGGGAAGAGGTCAAAATATCAATGTGAACAGGAGTTTGGAGGAGGTTAATCCCAACCCTCATGAATGAAGCCTTGAGGGGTTCAAGACTTCAGAGGAGGAAGTAACTGTGGATGTGGTAGAAATAGCAAGAAAACTAGAATCAGAAGTGGAGCCTGATGATGGGACTGGATTGCTAGAACCACACAATGATACTTAAACAGATAAGGAGTTGCTTCTTATGAATTAGCAAAGAAAGTGGCTTCTTGAGATGGAATCTACTCCTGGTAAAGATGCTGGTAAGATGCTGTTGAAATGACAACAAAGAATTTAGAATATTACATAAACTTAGTTGATAAAGCAGTAGCAGGACTTGAGAGGACTGGCTCCAATTTTGAAAGAAGTTCTACTGTGGGTAAAATGCTATCAAACTGCATTGCATGCTATAGAGAAATTGTTCCTGGAAGGAAGAATCAATGGATGTGGCAAACTTCACTGTTGTCTTATTTTAAGTAACTCAACAGTCATCTTAACCTTCAGCAACCACTGCCCTGACCCATAAGCAGCCATCCACATCAAGGCAAGACTCCGCCAGCAAAAACATTATGACTTGCTAAAGGCTCAATGATGGATAGCATTTTTCAGCAATAAAATATTTTTTAATTAAGGTATGTACAGTGTCAGACTTTATTTTTTGGAGCTCCAAAATCACTGCAGATGATGACTGCAGCCATGATATTAAAAGACACTTACTCCTTGGAAGGAAAGTTATGACCAACCTAGAGAGCATATTCAAAAGCAGAGACATTACTTTGCCAACAAAGGTTCACCTAGTCAAGGCTATGGTTTTTCCAATGGTCATGTATGGATGTGAGAGTTGGACTGTGAAGAAGGCTGAGTGCTGAAGAATTGATGCTTTTGAACTGTGGTGTTGGAGAAGACTCTTGAGAGTTCCTTGGACTGCAAGGAGATCCAACCAGTCCATTCTGAAGGAGATCAGCCCTGGGATTTCTTTGGAAGGAATGATGCTAAAGCTGAAACTCCAGTACTTTGGCCACCTCATGCGAAGAGCTGACTCAGTGGAAAAAACTTGATGCTGGGAGGGATTGGGGACAGGAGGAGAAGGGGACGACAGAGGATGAGATGGCTGGATGGCATCACCAACTCGATGGACATGAGTCTGAGTGAACTCCGGGAGTTGGTGATGGACAGGGAGGCCTGGCTTGCTGCGATTCATGGGGTCGCAAAGAGTCGGACACGACTGAGCGACTGAGCTGAAAATTTTTTAGATATAATGGTATTGCACACTTAATAGATTACAGGAGAATATAAACATAGCTTTTATATGCACTGAGAAACCAGAAAATTTATGCAACTTGCTTTACAGTAGTCACTTTATTGTGGTGGTCTGGAATTGAACCAGCAGTATCTCCAAGGTGTATTTGTATATGATGCCTGTATTCTGATACGGTGGTCATGTCATAAAAGAAGAAAAAGGATCCTTAATCTTTAGTAATACATACTTAAGTTTTTACTGATGAAATACAGTGTTGAGATACACTGATGAGATACAGTCTCTGGGATTTGGAGACTGGGTAGAGACAGATGAAATAAGATAGGCTGTCTGTGTGTTGTTGGAGCCAGGTCATGGGATACATGATGATTCATTTTTCAAGTCTCTCTACTTTGGAATATCCTTAAAATGTTGGATAAATTTCACACATATTAAGCTTTGCTTAAAATCATAAAACACGAAAATAAAAGAACATTAAGTCTCAGTTGTCTGTGCTTATTGCGGATTCCTCACCATTTGATTAGCATGGACATCTGACAATGTCCTTTATGGCAGCGAGAATTTCTTAACCACGAATTTCCAGGATTCCTATGAATGGGCTTCAGAGGATTATGTGCAAGTGTGCGTTTTTCTTAGGAGAGATTCCATAGTTTTCATCAGATTCTCAGGGGTACTTGTGACTCAGAAAATATCAGCATCATGAGAACCACATGGTATAAGTTTAGGAGAAAAAGGAAAGGAGGAGGGGAGGGAAAGGTGAACTGGAGAAACGACCCTGTTTCTGTACCTCTTCCTGACTCATAATCATGACTCACAATACAAATGTGAATTGATGTGAGTGCCTACCCGAAGGATTAAGTAAGATAAAAAGAACTAAGAGGGTTAAATACACATTAAAACACTGAAATTGCAAGGCATGTTGTGAGAAAGAAAGCATTGTTATGAGCCTTGAAAAATGAATGAATTACAGCTGAATAGCAGACCAGCTTCTCACTTACAGTTAATGGACAAATTAAAAGGCAGAGGCCGGGCTGTCTTACATAATGGCCCCAGATCCTTGAAGCAACCACAAAGGCTGCAGCAGGCAGTGGAGCCCACCTTGAGCCCTCTCCCTGACCCCTCCCTGTGGCTCCACTCTGGTCCTGAGAGGTGGCAGTCCTACCAAACTCAGCTCTGCTTCCTCTCCTGCAGTCAGCCTCAGACCCTTTCACCTCCAAAGACCCCTTTCATCTTTTATCCAATGTTTTCAGATAACAGCCTCCTACCCCACCCACCCAACAACAATAAGAGTCAAGTGTTGATTGAGTTCTTATACACAGCCATTTTTAAATCAAACACAGAAGTGACTTTCAGGGTTTCTAATCAGCAAGCTGAGTTTCTATAATTAATATTGGGAACAAATATTTACAGAACACGGACTGTATACCTAGCATTATGCTTTACATATATCATCTCAACCCTCACAACAGTCCTAAATCAAGGCTAAGTAAGATCTCACAAGGGCTGAGACAGGAGGAACTCCAACTCGAGTCTCTCTGTATTAACATTATATACTACAACGCATTAACATCATACACTAACATCGCCAAAAGCAAAGAAGCTGGCGATTTTAGAGAGCTCACCTAATCATGGATTCACGTCCACAGTGAAAACAGTTCAAGATTGTCACATTGTTACCTTCTTAAATCCTTGTACTTCACACTGCCTTTACTGACCAGAGTTCCAATATAGTTCTCCATCTCTTCACTCTCGACTTCCTTTTTATCCAGAAAGCTCATGAATTCTGACCCCTTGTAGACACCATCACTGAATCTGACCCAGAGATCCTCATCTCTCTAATGCCCTCAATTTGACTTCCTCACTGGAGGCAGACAATGGATAGTAAGAAAAGGGGGTTCCACGAGGTTGTATGCAGCTGTTCTGGTCCCCCACTTGGGGCCATGAGCTCCTGAGCACCCACGAGTTTCCTAGTCTGACTCTTCAGCAGGCTGCTAGGGGCCTAAAATTGCAAAGTGACTCTGGTTTCTCAGTGATTTTTCTTTCTTATTGAACCCCACTTGGAATCACTCCTGTTCAGTACAATTTACTAGTAAGCACACTGCAGTTTGCAGAATAATGGCTCCCCAAGGATTTGCACATCTTAATCCCTGGAACCCAAGAATACGTTGCTTTATACAGCAATAGGGAATTAAGGTTGCATATGGAAGTAGGGTCGCTAATCAGTGAATCTTAAAATAAGGACATTATCTGGATTATCCATGGGTTCAATGTAATCACAAGGATCCCTAAAAATGGAAGAAGGAGGTAGGAGAGTTGAGCCAGAGAGTGAAGTTTGATGACAAAAGCAGGGCCTGAGAGATGCTGTGCTGCTGGTTTTGGCTGCTGAGGAGGGAACTGTGAGCTAAGGAATGCAGGCAGCCTTACAGAGCTGAAGTTAAAGAGACAGATTCTCCCACAGAGCCTGCAGAAAGAAACACAGCCTCGCCAACACTGATTTTAGCCCAGTGAGACTCATGATGGAAATCTGAAGTACAGAACTGTAAGATCCTCAGTTTGTGTTGTTCTAAGCCAATAAATGCGTGGTCGTTTGTTAGGGCAGCAATAGACACTAATACATACATCATGGCTTCCTAACTAGCAAGATCAGAGTAAACCTGTTACTACCTTATGGGAAACAACCAACCTCTCCGTTATCTCGGATTTTTTGCTGTTACCTAGCAGCAATTTAGAATAAACATGTTGCTTTTCTGTGTTCTGATTACCATTGTGATAGGCTTAATTGAGAGCCCTGTCCACCCTGCCAAGGCAAACCATGAGCAAAGACAATTATCTACAAGTTCAGAAGGAAGTAAATTTGCAACCTGAATTGTATCCCCAGCCTACCTCAATTCTCTGCTTGGCAGGAGAGCCCACACCTCTCCTACTGAAGTTCCCCAGTAGAGCTGATAGCACCAGGTCAAGAGAATGCTCATGTGTCCCTCAATTCCCACACAGGAAAGGAACACCCAGTGTGAGGTGGGAGAGTCTGGAGGCACACAGACTGTATGTACACTGCAAGGCAGTGAGAGAAGAAGCTGCTGTGGTTGATACTTCTGTACAATAACATTCAGCAGATACATACTGACTGCTTCCCATGAACTGACCATGACACTCAGAAGTCACCAGCTCTCTACAGAGACATGCATGCGTTCACTCAGCAGACATGCACCAACATGGGCCAGGGCCACCAGGCACTAGCATCCAGGAGTTTTTCCAGGTCCACTTTAAAGATAAAGTGTGCCTCTCTTCCCATCCACCAAGTTTCCCAATTATCACCCACCCACCAGGATTTGTTATTCTGAAGATTTCTACAAAATTTCCCAGTCTGAGTTGGCCCGATTCACATAAAAGCCTTGGTAACTGCCCTAATTCACTTGCACCTCCCTTTACCATTTATGCCCTCTCTGAGCCTCCCTGAGGTTCCCAGCACCACTTGGCTCAAGTGCTGACAGTTTCAACCTCTGTAGCCTTCTCTTCCAGAAATTCTGCTCGATTCTGAAAGTGCTGATCAGGAGAATTTGAAGCTACAGATGTCCCTTGTTCCAGTCCAAACTAGAGGTTTTCCCTCAAGCTTTCTGATCTTCCACTCTTATCACGCCCTTTAAGAACCCACCACCTTCGGAGATCTCATCAAAATTCAATAATGCAGGCCTGTGTTAACTCATTCTAAATTTCACCAACAGCCACCTAGCTGTCCTCCATCAACCCAGCTCTTCCCACTCTAATATATCCTTTGTACACCTCGCCACATATATCTTCCCAAACATGTTAAAGTGCTCACTCTGAACCAGGCACCAGTCTCGGTGCCAGAGGCACAAGTTATGGTCATGTAGACCAAGGTCACATTCTTTGGAGAGGGTCAGCTCTGCCACTTATTAGAAGTTACTTAACCTCTTGGTTTCCTCTTTGGAAAAAAGGATAAGAAGGGCATGTAAATCTCATGGTTATTGAAAGACTTGAGACAAGGCAGGGAAAGCACTAGGTCCATACCTGGCACATGGCACGCACTCATGACAGTTAACTTACAGGAACAGCATCACAAGGAGCTGACAGGTTAGCAGCAGAGATGAACATGTAGAGTTGACAAGTAAGGGGTGGAAGAAGTAATATGACTTCATGAGTGTTGTGAGCAGAAAAGACTAAGTGAAACTCTGATAGTGATACAGTGCTCATGCGTGCTCCGTCATACCAACTCTTTGTGACCCCGTGGACTGTAGCCCACCAGGGTCCTCTAGCCATGGGATTCTCCAGGAAAGAATACTGGAGTGGGTTGCCATGCCCTCCTCCAGAGGATCTTCCTGACCCAGGGATCAAACCCAAGTCTCCTGCATCTCCTGCATTACAGGCAGATTCCTTACCCACTGAGCCACCTGGGAAGCCCACTGGTACAGAGCCAGACCTTAAAGATTGGAACAGAATATTCGAGGTAGATAGGAGGGGGAAAGTTTTCCAGCTAGAACACCTGAGCAAAGACACAATAGCAGAAATGGGAGACTTTTAAACAGGGAGTATAATAAAGCAATGGTCATCTCAGACTCTGGGCTAATAACTGACAAGACCATGAGCTCCCTAAGGAGTGGCACACTGGCTGTGGATATAGGAAAGTCATTCACTCACTCAGAACATCAACTTTATTCTAGGCACTGTGTAAACAAAAAGATTTTCTGCCCAGTCCATCCCATCATAATGCTTCTATTTAAAAAGATAATAAACAAGACCATATCATATAAGTCATATATGCTATTAAGAAAGTAAAGCAGAATCAGGGGCTTCCCGGGTGGTCCAGTGGTTAAGACTCCACACTCCCAGTGCAGGAGTCATGGGTTCCAATTCCTGGTCAGGAAATTAAGATCCCATATGCTGCATGGTGTGACAAAAATAAATGAATTAAAAAAAAAAACTGAAGCAGAATCATATGAAAGAGAGTAACTATGAGTGGAGACCAAGGACAGCTACTCTGAGGAGGTGACATCTGAGTTGAGTCACGAGAAGACTTGGGTAGAAGAAAATCCAAGGGAACAACAAGAACAAAGCTCTTGTAGAATGATGAGCTGGTTGTATTGAAGAAACAGACAGAGACCAATGCAGGAGTGCATGGTGAGAGAGTTGGAAAGGCTAGCAGGGAGGGTGGGCAAGGTCCTGGTCATGATGAAACTTGGGAGGCCATAATAAGATGTTTGGATTTTATTCTAAAATGCACTGGGAAGCCACTGAAGGGTTTCAAGATAGGATATGACATCATCTGATTTGTGTTTTAAAAGCTGCCACAGGACAAGTGGACTGTAGAAGGAAAAGCAGGAGAGAAAGCAGAGGGAACTGTCAGGGGTCAGCATAGTCGTCCAAACCAGAGGAAACAGCCCAAGCACACGGTATGTAGATGTGATGCCTGGAATCTCTGTTTACATCAAGTACACAACCAGCTCACTTTGCAAGGTCCATCTCCCCTTCACACAGCCCAGTTGGCATGCAAGAGGTTTTTGTTGGTAATTTTCAACTGATTGACTTGTCTCCCCCAAATTACCCCCATTTCCTTTCCTCTATCCTCATTTCTTCCCCTCCCCCCGCCCCCGTATCTTATCTCAAGTACCCATTTGCCCATCACCTGACTCAGCCTTTACAAGGTCTTGCTGTTCCCATCCTATTTTTTTCTCTCTCCTCACCCCACCATCCCCGAGTTTCATGAACTAGATGTAAAAGATATAATTACTTTCTGTCCTACCCCAGAAGCACTCAGGAATTATCAGTTTCACAGAGCACCAACAGAAGCCTGGGGGTTATTATGATCCTGACAATACAACTGGAACACATTTGGCATATTAAGGACACTGTCTCCCCACATTTGTTCCAGCCTGTTCTCCCCTCTGCAGCCAGAAAATCTTTCAGGAGGAGAATCTGATCGTAATCTCACTGGCTCTCATTCTCTCTCTGGCTCCTCTCTCTCCCTCTCTCTCCAAGCTATGACCCTGGAGAACGTCTCACACCATTCACCTCTCTGCTCCCTGTGGCTCCAGCCACTCTGGCCTTCTTTCAGATCTTTGAACCCGATGGGCCCCCTCTGCTGTTCTCTTTGTCTCCAAAGCCCTTTGATCTCCCTCTTCCCTCAGTTGACACTTATTCTTTAGATCTTTGCCCAAATTTTCTTCCTTAGCAAAATCTCTGATCTGAGACCAAAGCTGGAACCATTGTGATACACATTCACAGCACCACATATCTTTATAAGCACTCATCACAGTTTATAATAATACATTTATTTGTGTGCCTGTTTGATTAAAATGATTATACACACACACTAAATGGGAAATTCCAGCAGGGCAAGAATATTGCCTATTTTTGCCCATCACTGTATCACAAACATAAGCTGAATATTCTTTGTAGACCTTAGGAGAATTAGATATGGAAGGATTTCCCAAAATCGCAGATGTTGTTTCTTTTTTGATGGAGCAAGCAAAAGGAATTATGGGTCATCTAGTAGCAAACTATTACCAGAAGAGGAGTGAGTCAGTGACACCCATTTTGCTCCAAACTCAGAAGAGTTCTCTCTGTCTCTTTACAAAAACCATCCTGACATCAATGTGGCCCTTGTTTCAAGACCTATCATTCTTCTGAGTAAGTCCATCATTCTCTTCACAGCCCCCCACTTCATATTTGATCTCCCTTCAATATCTCTTTCCAGAGCAATGAGCATATCACCTGATGGGCACAGGAAAGGGGGAGTGAGAATTCAATGAGTTCTCTCTCCTATACTGGTTGCCACATCGTTTAACAAAGCCCCTTCCCAAACAGCTGCTCATTTAGTTCTCAAAACCACCCTGTGAAGTAAGCAAAGCAGGTATTCTTACCCCTATTTTACTAGATGGGGAAATATGATTCAAAGAGGCAAGTGACTTACTCAAGGTCACAAAGCCCATGTGAGGCAGATGTAGATTTGAACCTACAGTCTCTGACGCCCAGTCCAATGCTTTACCTTACATTAGCCACCCCAACAGTTATCAATTTCTTAAACATGTTTCTTCATTTCTTTAAGTAAACACCTGTTCCTGACCCCTCGACACTTTTCCAGCCTCTCTCCACTTCGCTATCCAGAACTTGTCAGCCTGTCTGTGCCATGGAATGAAGGGAGTTTTATGCACACGAACAAGGCTGAGCGTTTGGTCCCAGCTCAGTCTTTTCCAGCTCTGAGCCAGTAAGGAACTAGAAAGCCCCATTAATAAAACACAAAGAGGAAACCTGCCCCACCAGAGCAAGGTCCCTGGCTATCCTTTCTCCCACGTGCCAGCAGGACGCGACAAGGCCAGAAGCCAGCCTCTTTCCCACCAAGGAGGACCTGAGCAGAACAGAGGTCACCGGCCGCGGGCCGTCAGGGCTCCTCAGCTGGCCACGCAAAGGATGCGGCTCCCGGTTTGGCCCAAGGTCACCCTCTCGCAGCCCGGGCCCGATCCCCGACCGCCCGGAGCGCCCCCTGGTGTCGCGGGCTGGCCTCCCCTCGCCCTCAGGGAGTGGCCTGCGAAGCCCGGGCTCGAGGGCAGAGAAAGGAGGGTGGGCAGAGGACGAGGAGGCTGAGCCCCTGGGAGGGGCGGGAGGCGGGGCCCTACCTGATAGCTGAGGACGCCATCCGGATCGTTACTCCCGGCCGGCATGGCGGAGCCCAACTAGGTCTCGCGCGCGGGGTCCAGGCCGATCGTCAGCAGGCCACGTACTCCGGTCGGGTTTGAGCAGATCGCCCGAGCGGCGACCCCTACCCCGGTGCCAACGGTCAACCATCAACCGCCACCGCCTCCATAGCCACCGGCCCGCGAGGCTTCGCCGCAGCCAATCAGCGCGCGGCCTGTACGGCCAATCAGGGCGCGGAGCACGGGAGGACGCTGTCCGGCGGTACCCTGGGCTACCAGGAGGTGGAGGAGGGAGCCGGGGGAGCCAACCGCTCCGGGGCCCGGTTGCCGTGGAAACCGCCTCCCTCCCTTCAGGGGCCTCTGGGCTTGAAGGTCCTCCCAACTGCTTGCTAGAAATTGAAGATCTCGTGGTTCTATTTGAGGATGCACCTGACCCTTGAAAACTGAGAAAGTGTCAGGTTTGTCTATCATGATTTTATTCCTTGGTAATAATTATTTTTAAATTCTGGGGAACTATCCCTTGAGCTTACAGAAGGAAGTAACAGAATGAGAGGGAAGGGCCTTCTCAAATTACTTGTTAATCCTCGAGCTAGTGGCCAGATTGCTGCTGCTGCTGCTGCTGAGTCACTTCAGTCGTGTCCGACTCTGTGCGACCCCACAGACGGCAGCCCAGCAGGCTGCCCCATCTCTGGGATTCTCCAGGCAAGAACACTGGAGTGGGTTGCCATTTCCTTCTCCAATGCATGAAAGAGAAAAGTGAAAGTGAAGTCACTCAGTCGTGTCCGACCCTCAGCGACCCTATGGACTGCAGCCTTCCAGGCTCCTCCATCCATGGGATTTTCCAGGCAAGAGTACTGGAGTGGGGTGTCACTGCCTTCTCCAGTGGCCAGATTCAGATCAGGTCAGATCAGTCGCTCAGTCGTGTCCGACTCTTTGCGACCCCATGAACTGCAGCACGCCAGGCCTCCCTGTCCATCACCAGCTCCCGGAGGTCACTCAGACTCACATCCATCGAGTCAGTGATGCCATCCAGCCATCTCATCCTCTGTCGTCCCCTTCTCCTCCTGCCCCCAATCCCTCCCAGCATCAGAGTCTTCTCCAATGAGTCAACTCTTCACATGAGGTGGCCAAAATTAAATAGTATCAAAGAGAAGCAGGCAGGCGGTGATCCAATCCCCTCCACAGATAGACTACGAATACAGGTCTTCTCCCTGGGCCTCAGGTTGGCAGCGCAAAGCACAGAGTTGAGCTACGGAAGATGACTGAAACAATTCCACAAAAATGCTTCCCACTTTTCTGAGAAATAATCTAGGGCAAATTATTTAACAAAAGAATAACTGCTGATTTAAGGCAAACTTAGAAACCCATGAGTAACACATTCAATTTGATTTGGGTTTAAAACAAGAGAGACTGGCCATAATCCAACCAACCCTCTGTCCCCAAGAGGAGGAAAGGGGTCTTTTCTTTTATGTCCACTATCACATTAGACGGTAGGAGAGTCCACATTATTAAAAGAAGAAGAGCCAGGTGCAAATCATTCTCAGCCTCTGAAGAAACTATACTGGGGAGCATAGCCTGGCTGGTGCACATAAAATGTTCAACCCCTGCATACCATTGCTTGCGCTGGCTCTGAAATCTGAACCAAGTTTGTGCTTCCGTGTCCCTGAGGCAGAACCATATTTCCAGTCTTCAATTTAAGGTCTTGGGCCCATTTCTGAGCCTTAGTGTTCATTTCAGTCTCTGTTGACCTCTTCACTAATTCTGTCACTTGAATCTGTAATTCAACCCCATTTTTGCCCATCAAAACCTTAATCATACCTCAAAGTCAACCTCAAAGGCCACCTCTTCCAAGAAACTTTATTCTACTCTCCTCAATACCCCTAAGAGATGTCATCATTCCCCTTTGAATCTTCATAGCACTTCATACCTTCCTTATACCTTATACCTTCCTTATACCATGCTATGGTCAAGTACTTTAATTAAAGGTTAACTTTAGCTTACTGTAACACTGTCATTTTTTGAAGGAAATAATTATTTTTCTTATGCCCTTCTGTACAAAGCCTCAAAGAATGCTGGGCACATAGAACATAATTATAAATATGTAAGTTATATACGTATATATAAATAAATATAACTTATAAATATATAAGTGAATATATGTACTTTTAGTTCAGTATAACCAAGAACATATTAAACACAAAGTACAAGCCCAAATGGCACTGAAGATGCAGCAAAATCTAAAATAAAATATGTATCTCCAGAGGGCTTATGGTCTAATCAGGGGACCAGGATATATGTTAATATGATGGCAAGATAACAGAATATAAAACAAGAGCTATATGAGTGATATAGACAACAAAGGTTATAAAAATTTAGAAGAGAAAATATTAATATGATGACAAGATAATAGAACATAAAACAAGAGCCATATAAGTTATATAAACCACAAAGATTATAAAAATTTCCAAGAGAAAATAATTTTTTTTTAACTTGGAACATGACACAGAGGACATTGGTTTGGGTTAAACCCAAAAACAGTCAAGCCAGAGTAAGGAGAGCAAGCATCTTAGTTCTTAGGTAATGACGTAGCAACCAGGAAAGCATAAGACCCATTCAGGATAGCCACAATTTGAACCAAAGCAGAAAGGTATGGCGGAGAAGGCAATGGCACCCCACTCTAGTACTCTTGCCTGGAAAATCCCATGGACAGAGGAGCCTGGTAGGCTGCAGTCCATGGGGTCGCGAAGAGTCAGACACAACTGAGCGACTTCACTTTTCACTTTCACACATTGGAGAAGGAAATGGCAACCCACTCCAGTGTTCTTGCCTGGAGAATCCCAGGGACGGGGGAGCCTGGTGGGCTGCCGTCTATGGGGTCGCACAGAGTCGGACACAACTGAAGCTACTTAGCAGCAGTAGCAGCAGCAGAAAGGTATGGAAAAGAGCAGTAGGAAATAAAAATTGTGGTAAAGAAAAAATGACCAAGTTATAGAGAAACAGCTAATCAGTTCAGACTTTTTTTTTTCTCCTCATATGATAGAAATATGATACTGTTGAAAATTTTAAAGAATTTGTCCACACACCAGGACCTGGGTTTAGTGGTGTAAATGCACTATGTCATTTAATATTCCTAACACTTCATAGTTTATCCATTTCACTGGTAATAAAACTGAGGCTGAGAAGTTTAGCAACTTTCTCAAAGTTAAGTAGATATTAGGCTGGGATATGATCACCTCTTGAGCCTTGCAATCTAGTGGAGAAACAGCAAACAAGTAAAAATGAACACAAATACAGATTATGAGCGTGCAATGAAGTAAACTGCAAAGTTATGTGATAGAGTATTGGCCAGGGGGCTGGAGAGAGCTACTGTAGATGGAATGATCAGGGAGGGCTTTTCTGAGGAAGTGAGGAGAGTCTCATTTGATGAGTCAAGGATGGATCTGTCTGAGTTTAGAGTCCCTGGCCACTATATGACACTGTCCTATGTAAGTGGTACCATTAGTGAAATCTGCCATTGGGGGCAAGGTGGGTTAAAGGGGGGAAGCTGAGGCAGGGGGTCATTTAGGCTGACTGGCAACGTGGCAATTCTGGAGGGGCCAAGGATAGTGACCAGAAGAAAGATGTGCCCTCCATTTGCCACTCCCTAAAGAGCCAGCTCATGGTGGTCTCATGAGAGTGGGCACGAGTTGTCAGGGCACAAAGAAGCAGGAGGGAGAGGATTACTACTAGGAGCTCTACAAGTCTGATTTGACTCCAGTTCAAATGCAGAAAAAGTCAGAGCCTCTGGCTCTTGACTCCAGGGTCAAGAGCCCCATCTTCTGGTCTTTTGTGCAAATTACAAAAGGAATTGGCTGCAGAGGCAGCTGCAAGACTGCCCTGAGGCAGCTGTCTGTCTGCAGAGACAGGCTCTCCCCTCCCAGGGCTGTTTTGTGTGTTGGCTCCAGGCCCCAGGCACTAGGCTGAGGGCACTTCCAGCTCTCTACACAGCTTGGAAGGGAGCAAATATGCCGCTCTCAGCCTGGCCAGCAAGAGGTGCAGAAGGAGCTGGAAGGAGGAAGATAATTCAGCCAAGGACACCACCTCACCCTGATTATTCTTCTAAAGAAAGTGGGAGTTGGGGGAGGGGGCCGGGGGAGAACCCAGCAAAACAGAACTCAGAAACTTCTGAGGCCTGCACAGAATTCTTGGAGGAGGAGACATAAAATAGAGAGTAAAATGCAAAATATGGGTAGAGACAGAGACCCCACACGCACACACACATACACACATACATACACACACACACCTCACAGGGAAGCAAGGAGGCTTGCAACAGCTCTTTGAGGTAGGTTCTATCTCCTCCATCATTTTACAGATGAGAACACTGAAGACGGAGGCTTAGAAATGTAAGCTACCAAGTTCACACAGCAAGCACAGTTTATAAATGGAGACCCTGAGTCTGAGCTCAGAAATACCTTATTACAGAGTATACACACGTAACCACTTACTGCCTCCCATGGAGCTGGCTGGACTTCAGTCCTTCCCTGACTTTAGAAGCTCCACCCTCCCTTTGTGACTTCCAAATGTGGCTATTTTTCCATCTTTGTCTCTAGATCCTTCCTTTCTCTAATACTAGTGTTCTTAAACTTTGGTGGGGAGAGGTTAGGTCTTGAACCTCTGGGGACATGATAAAATCTGTGGGACTCTCTTTTCAGGTAAGTAGACAGAGGCACAAATTTTGCATCTCATTGTAAGGATGTGTTCACAGCCTGCCCAGGGAAGCACTAAGCACCTTACCTGTATTATTTTTAAATATTGGCTGGACAACATTGAGATTCTCTTATTCAGAGACAAAAAGGCACGAAACACAAGTAACTCAAAAGGTCTGAGGAAATGTTCTCACATAACTGCAAACCAATTTTTCCATCAAAAGCACCTTCATTTCTCTATCTATGTACCATGTTTCTTGCCCAGTTTAAACTGTCAAAAGAGCTGCCAGGGCAGAGGTTTTAGTATTTACTTGCCATTAGGTAGTGCCCAGTCCCAGCTGCATCTTATACCTGGTTTGGTTTCTCCACATTCCTCTTAATTATACATCAAAAACCAAGGAAAGGTTGGAGGAAAAGACATCAGGATTTGAGGAAAGATTTAATTAGGGCTTGTTGTGCAGTCGTCTGGGAGCATTTCCTGTGGAGGGAGCGGAGAGAGACACTATTCTTTGTCAAGCTGAAAAGGTCATGCAGGTGCATGGTACGCAGTCAGCCCTTGCCAAGTCACAGCATATCTAGAGAGACTACAGAATACAGTTTTCTTTGTTCACAGCAGGCTGCCAGCCTGTGACACTACACATCTTGCAGAAAAACAGCAAAATGCTACACAAACTGACTCTTGCCTGCGAAAATCACTCTCCCTCCATTTGTCATCATCAACATCGTCCATAGAAATTGCCTACACTGGGGAATTCCCTGGTGGGTTCAGTGGTTAGGACTTGGCTCGTTTGCAACCACGGACCTGGGGTTCAGTCCCTGGTTGGAGAACTAAGATCACACTAGCTGTGGGGCATGGCCAGAAAAGTTTTTAAAAAGAGGACTGGACTTCCTTGGTGGTACAGTGGCTAAGAATCCGCCTGCCAGCATGGGGGACGCAAGTTTGATCCCTGGTCCAGGAAGATTCCACATGCCGTGGAGCAACTAAGCCCAGGCACCACAACTCCTGAGTCAGCGCTCTGGAGCCCTAGTGCCACAGCCACTGAAGGCTGAGCACTTAGAGTCTGTGCCCCACAACAAGAAAAGTCACAGCAGAGAGAAGCCTGAGCACCATAGCAAAGAGCAGCACCTGCTAGCAATGACTGGAGAAAGCCCACACAAATCAGCAAGATGCAGAACAACTCAAATTAAAGTAAATAAACAATAAAGTATATATTTAAAAAGAGGACTTCCCTGGTGGTCCAATGGATAAGAATCTGCCTGTTAATGCAGGGGACACAGGTTCAATCCCTGGTTCAGGAAGATCCACATGCCTCAGGGCAGCTAAGCCCAGGCGAACTGCTGAAACCCGAGCACCTAGAACCCCTGCTCGGAACAAGAGAAGCCGCTGAAATGGGAAGCCTGCGCACCACAGCTACAGAATAGCCCCCACTCAAGGCAAAAGCCCAAAAATAAATAAATATGAAATACAATGATAGGTGAAAGAAAAGGAATCGCCTATACTGTACTCATTTACACCTTGCTCCAGACTCAGAAAGGCTCTGGTAGACAGAACTCATTCAAACTGGCAAAAACCTCCTTCTTTTTCTGGGATCACAACTGAGATATTTGGACAGAGGCAGAAGGAAAGGACTAATAGAGGGATTAGCACAAAACAGAACAGATAAGAAACAAACAGATTAGAACAAAATGGAAAAGTAAGCTTTGAAGAAAGAAGTTGGGACTTCCAGATCCACATAGGAAGTCATTCAGGAATTCAGAAGTAGGTGTTAACCAAGGACCACTTGCCAAGTCCTTGCTATCAGATTTGAACACATCTGTATTCATTAAATACATTTATCTTATCCGTTTCTAACCAAACCTCGCCCTGCTTAGAAATCAAGTGTGTTTACAGTGGTTTTACTCCCTGTCTTATCTTCTTGGGGATAAGATCTCGTGAGCCTGTAGAGAAGTTCTTATTTCACGTTTGACCAGTAGGCCTGGGATATCCTTAAGGTTGCTGTGGATTCAGTGCTTCACATCAGTATAATTCTATATACTCAATGTTTTTATCACCTTACCTCATTTCTCTCAAATGGGACTGTAAAAGTACACAGAATATTTCACAGACTAGAAAGCTGAAATAAACCTGGAACAGGGATTTACCCAAGCCAGTTAACAACAGAGCTCAGTGAAGAACTACTCATGCTTTTCATGGTTTGTGTGGATTCCTAGAAATACAATTCCATGCAGCCCTTTCCTGCATACAATTGATTTGGCTTCAATTGAACAGTAAATTGTGAATCTCCTTTAGAAATGACATGAACTCCCCATAGCAGAAACCAAGGGCTTCTCTTCTATTACCTTTTACCATCCGATTACAGTTGCATGTAATTTCTACTTTGGAAAGCTTGTCAGTAATACCCATTCATTAGTTTACTGAACAAACTCTCATGAGGTTCTGAAAATAACTATTACTGCTTATCTCTAGAAACACATTATCTGACACAGATATAAATTCAATCCAAGATACTCTTACTGCCACTAAAACACCACTCGGGGCCTTTTATTTTGCAGTTAAATTTTTTTTTTTTTTTTTTTTTTTAAGTGGGAGACCCATTCAGACTTCTGGGCTGGGGCAAGAGGGAACAGACATAGAATCTGAATGTATCTCATGAATTTATCTTTTTCCACCTCTAATCTTTTGCCAAATTGAAACAACCACCCTCCTTTTTTAAAGAAGGTAGAGTTTCTCTGGTCCTTTCTTATAAAATACAAGAAAGAGTATTTGCTAGATTTACCAAGAACAGCTAGGACTGTGAAATGGGCAATCAATGAATAGCAGAGAAAAAAATTCAGCCCTGAAGCAGATACAGAAGCACTCAGCTTTGTTTGGGGTAGGCAAAATGAACAAGGGCCATTACAATTTGATTACAACCTATATATCTGTTGAGATTTCTCTAGAACTTCTTGCCCCTGCCCTCTAAGAATTGTTGGAAGGCACTTAAAAGGCCTATATTCCAACACCATATACAAAAATAAACTCAAAATAGATAAAAGACTTAAGTGTAAGTCTGGATACTATTAAACTCCTAGAGGAAAACATAGAACACTCATTGACATAAACCACAGCAATATTTTTTTGATCTCATAGAGTAATGAAAACAAAAGCAAAAATAAATAGGACCTAATTAAACTTAAAAAGCTTTTGCACGACAAATAAAACCATAAACAAAACGAAAAGACAACCTACAAAATGGGAGAAAATATTTACAAACAGTGTGAGCAACAAGGGATGGATTTCCAAAATATTACAAAGAGTTCATACAGCTCAACGTTAAAAAAACAAATAAATGGGTAGAAGACTTAAATAGTTCAGTTGCTCAGTCCTGTCCGACTCTTTGCGACCCCAATGGACTGCAGCATGCCAGGCTTCCATGTCCATCACCAACTCCCCAAGCTTCCTCAAACTCATGTCCATCCGTGGAGTTGCTGATGCCATCCAACCATCTCATCCTCTGTCGTCCCCTTTTCCTCCTGCCTTCAATCTTTCCCAGCATCAGGGTCTTTTCCAATGAGTCAGTTAGCATCAGGTGGCCCAAGTACTGGAGTTTCAGCTTCAGCATCAGTCCTTCCAGTGAATGTTCAGGACTGATTTCTTTTAGGATGGACTGGTTGGATCTCTTTGCAGTCCAAAGGACTCTCAAGAGTCTTCTCCAACACCACAGCTCAAAAGCATCAATTCTTTGGTGCTCATTTTTCTTTATGGTCCAACTCTCATATCCATACATGACTACTAGAAAAACCATAGCTTTGACTAGACGGATCTTCGTTGGCGAAGTAATGTCTCTGCTTTTTAATATGCTGTCTAGGTTGGACATAGCTTTTCTTCCAAGGAGCAAATGTCTTTTAAATTCACAGCTGCAGTCACCATCTGCAGTGATTTGGGAGTTCAAGAAAATAAAGTCTGTCACTGTTTCCATTGTTTCCCTATCTATTTGCCATAAAGTGATGGGACAGGATGCCATGATCTTAGTTTTCTGAATGTTGAGTTTTAAGACAACTTTTTCACTCTCCTCTTTCACTTCCATCAAGAGGCTCTTGAGTTCTTCTTCACTTTCTGCCATAAGGGTGGTGTCATCTGGATATAGAGGTTATTGATATTTATCTTGGCAATCTTGATTCCAGCTTGTGCTTCATCCAGCCTGCATTTCACCTGATATACTCTGCATATAAGTTAAATAAGCAGGGTGACAATATACAGCCTTGATGTACTCCTTTCCCAATTTGGAACCAGTCTGTTGTTCCATGTCCAGTTCTAACTGTTGCTTCTTAACCTGAATACAGATTTCTCAGGAGGCAGGTAACGGGGTCTGGTATTCCCATCTCTTGAAGAATTTTCCACAGTTTGTTGTGATCTACACAGTCAAAGGCTTTGGCATAGTAAATAAAGCAGAAATAGACTTTTTTCTGGAACTCTCTTGCTTTTTTAACAATCCAACAGATGTTGGTAATTTGATTTCTGGTTCAGATCTCTATTCTCTGCTTTTCTAAATCCAGCTTGAACATCTGGAAGTTCACGGTTCACATACTGTTGAAGCCTGGCTTGAAGAATTTTGAGCATTACTTTGTTAGCATGTGAGATGAATGCAATTGTGTGATAGTTTGAGCATTCTTTGGCATTGCCTTTCTTTGGGATTGGAATGAAAACTGACTTTTTCCAGTCCTGTGGCCACTGCTGAGATTTCCAAATTTGCTGGCATATTGAGTGCAGCACTTTCACAGCATCATCTTTTAGGGTTTGAAATAGTTCAGCTAGAATTTCATCACCTCCACTAGCTTTGTTCATAGTGATACTTCCTAAGGCCCACATTCCTTCACATTGACTTCACATTCCAGGATGTCTGGCTCTAGGTGAGTGATCACAACATCGTGGTTATCTGGGTCATTAAGATCTTTTTTGTGCAGTTCTTCTGTGTATTGTTGCCACCTCTTCTTAATATCTTCTGCTTCTGTTAGGTCCATACCACTTCTGTCCTTTATTGTGCCCATCTTTGCATGAAATGTTCTGTTGGTATCTCTAATTTTCTTGGAGAGATCTCTAGTCTTTCCCATTCTGTTGTTTTCCTCTATTTCTTTGCAAGGATCCCTGAGGAAGGCTTTCTTATCTCTCCTTGCTATTCTTTGGAAATCTGCATTCAAATGGATATATCTTTCCTTGTCTCCTTTGCCTTGAGCTTCTCTTCTTTTCTCAGCTATTTGTAAGGCCTCCTCAGACAACCATTTGCCTTTTTGCATTTCTTTTCCATGGGGATGGTCTTGATCCCTGTCTCCTGTACAATGTCACAAACCTTCATCCATAGTTCTTCAGGCACTCTATCAGATCTAATCCCTTGAATCTATTTGTAACTTCCACTGTATAATCTTAAGGGATTTGATTTAGGTCATACCTGAATGGTCTAGTGGTTTCCCCTACTTTCTTCAAGTTCAGTCTGAATTTGGCAATAAGGAGTTCATGATCTGAGCCACAGTCAGCTCCCGGTCTTGTTTTTGCTGACTGTATAGAGCTTCTCCATCTTTGGCTGCAAAGAATATAATCAACCTGATTTCGGTATTGATCATCTGATGATGTCCATGTGGAGAGTCTTCTCTTGTGTTGTTGAAAGAGGGTGTTTGCTATGACCAGTGCATTCTCTTGGCAAAATTCCATTAGTCTTTGACCTGCTTCATTCCGTATTCCAAGGCCAAATTTGCCTGTTACTCCAGGTATCTCTTGACTTCCTACATTTGCATTCGAGTCCCCTATAATGACAAGGACCTCTATTTTGGGTATTAATTCTAGACGGTCTTATAGTTCTTCATAGAACCGTTCAACTTCAGCTTCTTCAGCATTACTGGTCAGGGCATAGACTAGGATTACTGTGACATCGTATGATTTGCCTTGGAAATGAACAGACTTTTCTTCAAAGACAGATGTGAAAAGATGCTCGATATTGCTAATTATTGGAGAAATGCAAATCAAGGCTACAATGAGGTATCAGCTCACACCGGTCAGAATGGCCATCCTCTAAAATTCTATGAAGGGCTTCCCTGGTAGTCCAGTGGTTAAGAATCTGCCTTGCAATTCAAGGGACACCAGTTCAATTCCTGGCCTGGGAAGACCCCACATGCCATGAAGCAACTAAGCCTGGGCTTCACAACTGAGGCCCGGCACAGCCAAATAAATAATTACTTTTTTTAAAAGACACCAGAAATGTGTCTTGGTACAAGACTACCATGCAAAAATCAATAGCTTTCCTATAACACTAAGCACAGCTGATTAGGTAACAGAATGAAGACTAGATGCCCATAACAGTAAGAAGTAGAGATGAAAAAACTGAGCGGACAAGTAACATGCAAGAACAACATGGAAACTGCCGCTGAGTGGCACGAAAGGAGTCTGGAGTAAGCTGGAGGGCACATCTGCATCTTGCAGAGAAAACTCAATTTTATTAAAACTATTAATCCTCCTTTTTATTCATCTGTAAGTTTCAGGATATCATAATAAAACTATCAACAAGGTTTATTTCTTTAATGGGAAAACAAAAATATCCAGGAAAATTCTGGAGGGAAAAAAAAAACTGGATCACAATTACATCCATTCCTCACATCTTAACCTGTTCTGGAAGGGAAAAGGTCTGGACGTTATGCTGGGAGCCTCTTTCCCTGAAGAATGGCTGTGAACAAGCCCCAAAGTGGCTCCCTTGACAGGGACTCAACTGTACAAGCTTCTCCAGACCCAACATCATTGTGGTGTGGCAGAGCCCCAGCTTCCGGGAACCCACACCTGTAGCCACAACCCCAGGCAGCCTTGGGTCTTTAAGCAGAAAGACGTGAACACTGTGTTCCCGGAGTATCACCCCTGAGTGGGAGGCACTTCAGTGCCCTGGGAGCTGGCAGGCCTTCCTTGCCCTCCACAGGCTTTCCAACGTGTCTGAGAGATGCTGTTACAGATTAAATTATGCCCCCACCCCGAGAGCAACAAAAAGCTGTGTTGAAATCCTAAGCCCTTTTACTTCAGAAAGTGACTTGATTTGGAAATAGATGGTCACTACAGGAACAACAGACTGGTTCCAAATAGGAAAAGCAGTACGTCAAGGCTGTATATTGTCACCATGTTTATTTAACTTATACGCAGAGTACATCATGAGAAATGCTGGACTGGAAGAAACACAAGCTGGAATCAAGATTGCCGGGAGAAATATCAATAACCTCAGATATGCAGATGACACCACCCTTATGGCAGAAAGTGAAGAGGAACTAAAAAGCCTCTTGATGAAAGTGAAAGTGGAGAGTGAAAAGGTTGGCTTAAAGCTCAACATTCAGAAAACGAAGATCATGGCATCTGGTCCCATCACTACATGGGAAATAGATGGAGAAACAGTGGAAACAGTGTCAGACTTTATTTTTCTGGGCTCCAAAATCACTGCAGATGGTGACTGCAGCCATGAAATTAAAAGATGCTTACTCCTTGGAAGGAAAGTTATGACCAACCTAGATAGCATATTCAAAAGCAGAGACATTACTTTGCCAACAAAGGTTCGCCTAGTCAAGGCTATGGTCTTTCCTGTGGTCATGTATGGATGTGAGAGCTGGACTGTGAAGAAGGCTGAGCACCGAAGAATTGATGCTTTTGAACTGTGGTGTTGGAGAAGACTCTTGAGAGTCCCTTGGACTGCAAGGAGATCCAACCGGTCCATTCTGAAGGAGATCAGCCCTGGGATTTCTTTGGAAGGAATGATGCTAAAGCTGAAACTCCAGTATTTTGGCCACCTCATGCGAAGAGTTGACTCATTGGAGAAGACTCTGATGCTGGGAGGGATTGGGGGCAGGAGGAGAAGGGGACGACAGAGGATGAGATGGCTGGATGGCATCACTGACTCGATGAATGTGAGTCTGAGTGACCTCCGAGAGCTGGTGATGGATAGGGAGGCCTGGCGTGCTGCAGTTCATGGGGTCGCAAAGAGTCGGACACGACTGAGCTACTGATCTGATCTGACAGGTGTAATTAATTAAGATGAGGTTACACTGGAGTAGCTGTGTAGTGGCTCAGTCATGTCCGACTCTTGCAACCACACAGACTCTAGCCCACTAGGCTCCTCTGTCCATGAGATTTCCCAGGCAAGAATACTGGGGTGGATTGCCATTTCCTTCTCCAGGAGATCTTCCTGACCCAGGGATCAAACCTGTATCTCCTGCATTGAAGGTGGATTCTTTACCACTGAGCCACCAGGCAAGTGCTACTGGAGTAGCGCATGTGTCTGGCTAAGTCACTTCAGTCGTGTCTGACTCTGGGCAACCCTATGAACTGTAGCCTGCCAGGCTCCTCTGTCCAAGGACTTCTCCAGGCAAGACTACTGGAGTGGGTTGTTATGCCCTCCTCCAGGAGATCTTCCCAACCCAGGGATCGAACCCACGTCTCTTACATCTCCTGTATTAGCAGGCAGGTTCTTTACCACTAGAGTCACCTGGGAAGCCCGCACTGGAGTAGAGCAGGCACCTAATCCAGTGTGACCAGTGTCCTTATAAAGTGACAGCCAGGACTTCCCTGACATCCAGTGGTTAAGACTTTGCCTTCCATTGCAGTGGGTGTGGGTTCAATTCCTGCTCAAGAAGCTAAGTTCCCACATGCCTAGTGGCCAAAAAACCAAAACATAAAACAGAAGCAATATTGTAACAAATTTATTAAAGACTTTTAAAACATAAAGTGACAACCATGTAAAGATACAGAAGGACACAGGGAGAACTCCATGTGAGGATGGAGGATTGGAGAGATGTGTCTCTGGTCCAGGGAATGTCAAAGAAGGATGATAAACCACCAGAAGCTAAGAAGGGGCAAGGAAGGGTCCCCTACAGGTTTTAGAGGGAGCATGGCCCTTCAGATTTCTCCAGAATCATAAGACAATAAATTTCTGTTTTAAGCCACTCAGTGTATGGTAGTTTGTCATAGCAGCTGTAGGAAACACATACAGACATCTAGGATTAGAATCTGCATTCTATGCTACTCGGGCAGGAGGCTGTGTGCCAGCTAGAAGGGGCCAGGTGGAAAAACCAAGAGTTTAAAATGGGAAATTCTGACTGGTCCACCCAGGAGTGCAAGGATGATGCCTTCTCAGGGCAAGATATCACTCCAGCACCATTCCTCACGCCTCCGATTTTGCCCTGAGGACAGGGTGGCTTGGGCTGGTTCCTCCTTAACTTTGGCCCCCTTTGCAACAAGCTGGCCGCTGAACCAGGATCACAATGGCTCTGCTGTTACTCAACACCAGTGACCACAGGGATGCTGGGGAGAGAGAGGAGCCTCAGAGAGCCCCAGGCTAAGCTTCTGAATCTGCTCTGGCAGGATCTAGAGCACTAAATTCTGGGGACGAGCTGAGGCGTATTTGCAGTCCAAATTGTGGGGCCACCCAGGTCACACGGATGCCCCTCCCTCTACCTGTGCCTCCCTCCACTTGCCCACTTGGTAATCCTCTACTCTTTCTTTGCAAACCAGGTCATCTCACCTTCTCCTCCAAGCAGGTAAGTTAATCATTCCCTCCTTTGTGCCGTCCTGGACCTCCTCCACACGTTTCTATTACACTGCAGCTCATTCTAGAAGATTTGTTCGGTGGACCGTGACCTCCTTACAGACAGGGACTGAGTCTTTCATCTCTGACTCCCTAGGGCCCAGCACTGCAGCCCACACCAGCGACGCTTTATAGCTTCCATGGAGCTTCCGTGTGCATTAACCATGCCAACTGTGGACCAAATGTTAGAACATTGCTGCTTATTCCAGGGCAAAATCTCCCTCCTGGGATAATTTGATTTGTAGCTGGTAATCTCTCTCATTAAACAAAGAGCTCCCTGAGAGAGAAATGCTAGTTCTTTGCCCTCCGATGGTCCTAACCCCAATTACACAGAAGTCACCTTCAGTAAATGCAACTTCAGCTTTTGCTGCCCCCACTTCCTCCTCTCAGGGAAGCATACCAATAACCCCATTACATCTGTCTGGTGTTTTCTGACCTGAGTATCTCCAGGGAACCAGGTAGTCCAATTTGTTTAATGCTATGTGATCTGCTGCACTCACACCACATTTTATGATCTAATTCGATTTATTACAGACATTATGATATGGCTCTGTTTCTCTGAAAAACAGGTCACCTCTTACACTAGTTACTTAACCATTAGCTGTCTCCTAGCCGACAAGAGTGGGGACTTTTACATCTCGCTTTCTAGTAACGGATAATAGTGCCTCCCGGAATAAGAATCAAAAACCTTAATAATATTCATAGCCTCTGACTCAGCAATTCCACTTCGAGCAGGTAACCCTAGGAAAATGGCCAAAGATTTGCACAAAGGAAAGTTACAAGGGCACTCTTTATATTCAGCAGGGAAGACCTCACTAGGGAATCTGGTACAATTTCTCCAAAGCAAACATGGGGGACACAGTTGGCCACAGAGCATCAACAGGCCTGGACCTAAGTTTGTAATGGCGTGGAGAAATGGCGACCTGTCCAACTCACTAAGCACTAACAGGGCCTGAGGCATGCCATACCCTGAGGGCCTGGGAGATGAGCCAGACTGCAGCAGCCCCTTGTCTCTCTAGTCTCGGGAGGTCTCCCAAGCAGAAGCCCTCCAGTTCCCTGGTCTTCCAGCTATCTCCAAGTCCTATCTGGGAAATCGTCTGGTTCAAAGAGTAGCTCACGGGATAAAGCCTAGAGAGTGGTCCATCCCTCACAATCCAATAAATGCCCCCTCACCCTCACCCCATCACCCTACAAGTTACCACTCAGCTTTGTTCCTCTGCTCTTTGGAGACTCAAAAGAGTCATCTCCTAAGCTGTTCTTCGAAGTTCCTCTCTGCCAGGCTTGTGTTTAAACAAACACAGACAGCCCTTTTACTGCTCCCCTGTGGCAGTAAATTAATTCAGTGTGTCATATGGCTTATTGGTCAGACTCTTTGGGTTGCAAGTAACAAAAACACACTCAAAGAATTTTCAACCAGGGCTTCCCTGGGACTCAGCAGTAAAGAATCCACCTGCCAATGCAGGAGACACGGATTCAGTCCCTGATTCGGGAGGATCCCACATCCAGCAGAGCAACTAAGCCCGTGTGCCACAACTACTGAGCCTGTGCTCTAGAGCTCAGGAGCCGCAACTCCTGAGCCCACAAGCTGCAACTGCTGACGCCCAAGCACCCTAGAGCCCGAGCTCCACAACGAGAGAAGCCACTGCAGTGAGAATCCCATGCACTGCAACTAGAGAGTAGCTTCAGCTCTCTACAGCTAGAGACAAGCCTGCGCAGCACAACCCAAAATAAATAAATAACTTTTTTTAAAATAAATTTTTCAACCAAAAGAAGAAGGAAGGGAAGTAGGAAGGAAGAGAGGGGTGGAGGGAAAGAAAGCAAAGGAAAAACAGAAAAGAAAAGAGGAATAAAGAACGTGGAAGAAGGGAGAAATCTAGGAACAAACTGTTTCCTCCGTGCTTTATTTTCACTGCCTGCTTTCTGAGTGTTGGCTCCACGCTCAGTTTGCCTGTCCATCCTCGTATAAGAGCAAAAATGGCCACTAGCTGCTCTGAACTTACATCAACTTCCCAACTAATGATTCCATCAGTGATCATGTGCGGTGGGGGATCAGAAGTGTGGGCCTAGGGCAGCCCCTCTCTTTTTTACTGGTTCCAGGAAATATATCAGGGAAGGCTCTGGGTAGCCTGGCTTGGGTAATGTGCTGAACTCTAAACCATTCAGTGGCCAGAGGATCTCTGCACATGGGTATGACATACAGATACATAAATATGCACATCATTGGTCCACCCTTGGTGCTGGGGAGTGAGGTGGGCCTCATCTGAAGGATGGGACTAAGAATCAAAGGTGGTTCCCTGAAGACATGCTAGACAAAGACGAAAGCCGGTCCTTTCCACTTGACCGGCCCTGTCCCAATCACCATCTATCTGTCCCCGTCCACAGTCAGGCTCCCCAGTCTCCCCTGCATTTGGTCAGGAGTCAGCCTCACAGACTGACACGTGCATGTTCAGCAGGTAGCCCCAGTCCAAGGTGGTCATCAGGTTCCTCCACGCTGCTCCCAACGTCAGATCTGGGTCTACTCTTAGACCCAGCAACAACTGCTATGGGGGAGATTCTTAGAGTTTGCCCGAGTCTGGCTTCACCCACAATGAAGGCCCTCCACCTGCCTCTAGGAGCGATCACTGAGGCAGGCTCTGGACAGAGGCAGGAGCTCCGTGGCTGCCCGGGTGGCTGGCTGTGCAACTTGTGCCCTGCTCAACCTTAGCTTGCCAAGTCGTGCCCTGACACAGGTCTGCATCTACCCTGAGGAAGGGGGGCCTGCTCACAACTCATCAGGCTCTTTATAGGCTAACAACCACCCGCTTAGATGGTAAATTATCTGCCTGAAATACAGGAGACCCGGGTTCGATCCCTGGTTTGGGAAGATCCCTTGGAGAAGGAAATAGCAACCCACTCCAGTATCCTTGCCTGGAGAATCCCATGGATAGAGGAGCCTGGCGGACTACAGTCCACGGGGTCACAAAGAGTCAGACACGACTGAGCAACTAACACACACAACCGCCTGCCTGCAGCTCATGGACAGATAAGGGGAGACACTGCCCCAAGGCTGATCTGGGGAGAATTTCAAGGCTTAGACTTTAGACCCAGGACACCTGGCTTGAGTAACAGAATGACTGTCTTATGCAGTATTTTATTGCTTCTGGGTGTGATGCAGCTGGAGTTAGAGGCAGCCAACCTGCAGTTCCGCAGTCCTCCTTGCCAGCACACTTCCTTCTCCCCACGGCTGCCAACATCACCAAACGCTGGGAATTAACACAGGAAGACACGGGAGCAGCAACCAGCCACCTGAATGTGTCCTTTTCTCATTTCTATCCCTTGCACTGCTTTCAGCTGCTTGGGGACCAAACCAAAATGAAAGAAATTTGAGCAGGAGCCAAGGAGTCATTCTTGCCCAGCCTTGAAACCCATACCAAACACCAGTCACCCAAGCCCACCAACTAGCGGGGAGGCTCCTGTCCAAAGGCTGAAAACAACTCAGCACAGCTTCCAGAGGAGTTAAAGCCATTTGTGTGTGTGTGTTAAGTCACTTCAGCCGTGTCTGACTCTTTGTGACCTCATGGACTGTAGCCTACCAGGCTCCTCTGTCCATGGGATTCTCCAGGCAAGAATACTGGAATGGGCTGCCATGCCCTCCTCCAGGGGAGCTTCCGGACCCAGGGATGGAACCTGCATTTCTTATGTCTCCTGTACTGGCAGGCAGGTTCTTTACCTCTAGCACCCCCTGAGAAGCCCATCAGGAAAGTCATTTATTAATATTCTGAGTACGAATGATTTACATACTTTATCTCATCAAACTCCACAACAGACCCACTCCAATATCTTCCTTTCCAAACGAGAAAACTGAGGGACTTCCCTGGCAGTCCAGTGTTTAGGACTCCGTGCTTCCACCGCAGGGGGCACGGGTTCGATCCCTGGTTGGGGAACTAAGATCCCACAAGCAGTATGTCATGGCCAGAAAAAAAGAGAGTGAGAGAAAACCAAGGTTGAACAATTTGCCCATGATTACAGACCAGCAGCCAACTGAGGGACCCTCTGCCATTACTCTTCAAGCCTCTTTGATTATGGGGAGTTTTATCAGGGCCTCCCAGGCCACAGGCTGAAACGTGCCATCCTCATAGCGTCTGGCTGTGGGGTAACCATGTGAAGAACGGATGAGGTGTCCAGAACATTCCCTGGGCTCCTACTCTCCGGTCCCAAAGGCAGGAAGTGCATGAGCCCCAGCTCCAGGGTTTTCCTCCTCTGTCAGGTCTCAGAGGACCTGCTCACGGGGGCAGCAGGCTAAGGCTCCCATTCAGACATGAATTTCTCAACCACGGGAGTTAAAAGATGAGGATCCAACTGGCTCTGACATTCCCTGACTCCCCAGGTAGGATTGTTTTCACTGTTGCTTTCCAGGTTCTGTAGAAAATTCTACTTTTTCTACACTCAAAGCAAAATCTGAATGCCATTAAGAGGAAGTGTTGGGGCCCTTTGGACTGGTTCCCCAAACTTTGCCCTTGGCTCCAGAACGGTCCACTGAGCTGTCTCACATAACAGATGCCAGGATGGGAAGGACCCTGCGAGCAATATAAGCTCTAGTTCAACAGTGTCAGTGGTGGTCCAGGTTCTGTCGTCCAAATCCTGCTCGGCCCTGCCACTGTGTGCTTTGTTCTCAGGCTTCTGAGGGGGTGTCTTATTCTTTCAAAGGAATGAAAGCTGTCTTGGAGGCTCCCAGCAAACACCTTTCTTTGCCCATCGCTGGCAAGAAAATCACCATACTGAACTTAAATGGTCAAGGGATGAAAAATGCCAGGAGGTCAAATACCCTGGCCACTATAGCCTTCAAATTTAGTACCTGTGGGTTCCTCAGGGTCCTGAAGCCAGGGCAGGATAACACTTTACAGAGCCCATCAGGGTTCTAAAAGTGTGTCTAGGGTGCTCCGGTGGGGCTTCTCCTCTTTCTATTCTTGAGACATCCTTGTTTGTACATGCTAAGTCACTCGGCAAGCCTGGAACAGTTTTCCATAAACCTCCTGTAACAGCTGAACCCCAGGATATTTTAAGTATCGATAATGAACGTATGTGTGTGTATGATCATCTGCTCAGTCATGTCCATCCATGGAGCCTGCCAGGCTCCTCAGTCCATGGGACTTCCCAGGCAAGAATACTGGAGTGAGTTGCCATTTTCTCCTCAAGGGCATCTTCCTGACTCAGAATCTACTACATCTCCAGAGTCTCCTACATTAGCAGGCAGTCTTTACCACCAAGTCACCTGGAAAGCTGATAATACGCAAAGCCAATATCCTTTCAAAGTTTGAGCTCACCCCCTGTTAGGACAATAGAATGCTGTCCCACCTTACTACAGTCTGGAGGAATGCACTTCAATCAAGGCACACACTCAGGTCTGTCTTTTCCTGGTAGTATCAGATATAAAGGAGTGCATTCAGGCTCCTCGAAGGTCCTACTGAAAAAAGTTATATGATGTAAATAAACTAGATAATCTACATCCCCATTCATCTTTTCCATGGAGTACAAAAAGGGATCAGAGATGTTCTGGGGCATCCCTTCAAACTGATAAAATTCTATGAGTAAGTAAGAATGTGGGTTTTTTCCTCACGAACTATAGGTGTTTCTTAGTATCACTCCTCACCAAATGCCACCACCTTCCTGTCTGGCAGTAGGTCCCATGTGTGAGAAAACATTTACACATTCCCACTGCGTTGGACTGTTTTTTCCCACTGTTACGTTGCAGGTGGGGTGGGGTTGTAGACTTTGCTGATAATCAGCAACTCTTTAAAGAACTATAAATCCACAATTTCAAACAGTAAAATCTATTTTAATCTGCTCTCAGCAAATATAACACACATTCCATTCAGGGAGAAAGAAAAGGTGATTGTATTAGTTTAGGGCTTCCCCTTCAGTCTCTCCTGATGGCTGAGTGTTTAGAAATCCCTAAGATCAAAGCCCTCCGGATGTATCTACAGATTTAGGTAAAACAAACCCAGGAGAGGGCAGAGGAGCAGCATTTGGCAGGATGTGGCCTCTGCCCACTCTGCCCACTGCACCTGGAGGGAAGGCCCACCCTGTACTTTCGGGCTGCCGCTGCAGAGTGCCAACATTTTTTAAAGGCTACTCCGGGAGTTGGTGATGGACAGGGAGGCCTGGCATGCTGCGGTTCATGGGGTCTCAAAGAGTTGGACACAACTGCTCGACTGAATTGTTTGATTGATTCAATCAGACAAAGCCAAGATTCAATCCTGGGTCTCACTCCAAAACTGTTTTCACTTTGCTAAAATCCTATGCTGTTGATAGTCTATCTACTTAGAAAATCCAAGAGAGTCCACTGGAAATCTATCAGAACCACAGAGAAAGCTCAATAAGTTGATTGCTTTTAAAATAACTTTAACCTCTTCAGATAATATAATGAAAAAGTTACTATTTATGGTACTTGCTAAAATCAGGATGATTCCTTCTCTGCCCTATGTTTCTAAAAAGAATCAAAAGAAACTAGTAAGCCTGGGAGGAAAACTAGGTGACCGGGAATAGGAGTAGTTTACTATACTTGTGAACTTTTGATCGTTGTGCCAATAGGCAATATGCATGTTACCTACAGAAAATAAGTTTCCAGGTGAATTAATAAGCAGTGAGGCAAAAACTTCAGGACACTAAGAGGACATTAAAAAAATCAGAACATTAAGAAATACATTGAGTTATTCTATCACTTCTCCTTTACTTTCTATATGAAACAATATTAAACAATATTCCAGTGCTATCTGATAGATTTCAACCCTTTCTAATGACATCTACTGCTTTTTCAAATGTCTCAGAAGATGGGAACCTCCTCTATTTTTTTAGGGATAAATAACAGATGAAGAAACAATGAAAACAGTGAGAGACTTTATTTTCTTGGGCTCCAAAATCACTGCAGATGGTGACTGCAGCCATGAAATTAAAAGATGCTTGCTCTTTGGAAGAAAAGCTATGACCAGTCATAGCTTTAACATGCCTGACAACATATTAAAAAACAGAGACATTACTATGCCAACAAAGGTCCATCTAGTCAAAGCTATGTTTTTTCCAGTAGTCATGTATGGATGTGAGAGTTGGACTATTAAGAAAGCTGAGCACCAAAGAATTGATGCTTTTGAAGCGTGGCCTTGGAGAAGACTCTTGAGAGTCCCTTGGACTGCAAGGAGATCAAACCAGTCCATCCTAAAGGAAATCAGTCCTGAATATTCACTAGAAGGACTGATGCTGAAGCTGAAACCCCAATACTTTGGCCACCTAATGCAAAGAACTGACTTATAGGAAAAGACCCTGATGCTGGGAAAGATTGAGGGCAGGAGGAGAAGGGGACGACAGAGGACAAGATGGTTGGATGGCATCACTGACTCGATGGACATGAGTCTGAGCAAGCTCTGAGAGTTGGTGATGGACAGGGAAGCCTGGCGTGCTGCAGTCCATGGGATTGCAAAGAGTCGGACACAACTGGGTGACTGAGCTGAACTGGGGGAAAATATGTTCTTGTGGACAGTTTATTGCTATATTTTTTTCAGGTTGAGATCTAATTACTTCAGTTTCAGAAGGTTCAATGAGCATATCTCTTTCTTTTTATTTGTTTACACGTTATTTTACTTTTGGCCGTGCTGGGTCTTGGTTCTGCACACAGCCTTTTCTCTAGCTTCTCTAGCGAGCGGGGGCTATTCTCTAACTGCATCGCGCAGGTTTCCTGTTGCAGCAGTCATTTCAGAGCACAGGCTCCAGATGTGTAAGCTTCAGAAGTTGTGGCGCATGGGTTTACTCTGCCACGTGTGGGATCTTCCCTGGACTAGGTATTGAATCCATGTCACCTGCATTGCAAGGCAGATTCTTAATCACTGGACCACCAGGGAAGCCCCTCTTTCTATTTTAAGAAAAAGAATTATTAAATAATAAGACATAATGTGTGGCATTATATCATATGAGAACAGAAAGAGTTCTCAGAGCAAAATCTTACAAGCATTTAGATGTTCTAGTCTCCACAATTACTAAATTGCTCTTTTGCAAAAGGTACACACAGATTTTGGGGCATCTCCAGTGCTTTTGAGAAGAAAATCATGTGTGATTTAAGTAGAAGTGTCCTTAGTCATAGTGTGACAACCCCTTGTGTTTCCCAGGGGAAGAAACATTATTCATTGTATGATATAAGGAGGCTTCAGTTATAGAAAAATGGAGGAGTTCCCTGTGGGCCAATGGTTAGGACCCAACACTTTCATTGCTGAGGGCCTGGGTTCAACCCCTGGTCAGCGAACTAAGATCCCAAAAGCCATGCAGCATGGCCAAAAAGAAAAGGAAAAAGAAAAAAATGGACCAAGAGTCATTTAGAATAGATAATATTTATAACAGCAACCAAAATAATAATAGTAATACCATGGAATAGTTTTAATAAGAACTCCGCAGATTGGAGGGAAGGAGAGGGAGAAAATCAGAAAACTTTTCTGAGGACTATAAAACAAGGACCTGAACAAATGGAGAGAATCACAGAAAGTCATGGCAAAGTGCTCAGACCCAGGGGTCACTGTGATCTGGGAATCTGCTATGTTTATAAACTGCTCACATATGAAAATGGGGAGAGCACTGACAGCCTCCACTCCCCCAGAAGACAGCAATGAGGAGACTCCTACTCCTTCCTAGAGAAGGGGGCTGCTTTCTGTGATACATTATACCTGTCTTCACGAAGGATAAAGAGGCCAGCGTTTTCTGCAGCAAAGGGAGCTAGACAGGATGTGCCTAAACTTGTGATGAGCTGTATTTTCTTATCAAGTCTCCACCTTGAGTACTTGTCCCATGTCCACAGTCTTATCTCATACGTGGCTACTGGACTAGTCAGGGTTCTCTAGAGAAACAGAACCAGACATGCACAGAGAGATTCATTTTAAAGAACTGGCTCACACAACCGTGAAGGCCCGCATGTCTGAAATGTGTAGGGCGGGCCAGGAGGCTGCAAACTCAGGCGGAACTTCTATGCTGCAGTTTGAGGCAGAACTGATTCTTCCAGGGAAACCTCGGGCTGTGCTGTTAAGGTCTCTGAGTGACTGGATGCAGCCCACTCACATCGTGGAGGGTCATCTGCTTTCATTCAGTTCAGTTCAGTTCAGTCGCTCAGTCATGTCCAACTCTTTGCGACCCCATGAATCGCAGGACGCAAGGCCTGCCTGTCCATCACCAACTCCCGGAGGTCACTCAGACTCACATCCACCGAGTCAGTGATGCCATCCAGCCATCTCATCCTCTGTCGTCCCCTCTTCCTCCTGCTGCCAATCCCTCCCAGCATCAGAGTCTTTTCCAATGAGTCAACTCTTCGCATGAGGTGGCCATGGAGTTTCAGCTTTAGCATCATTCCTTCCAAAGAACACCCAGGACTGATCTCCTTCAGAATGGACTGGTTGGATCTCCTTGCAGTCCAAGAGACTCTCAAGAGTCTTCTCCAACACCACAGTTCAAAAGCATCGATTCTTCGGTGCACAGCTTTCTTCACAGTCCAACTCTCACATCCATACATGACCGCTGGAAAAACCATAGCCTTGACTAGATGGACCTTTGTTGGCAAAGTAATGTCTCTGCTTTTGAATATGCTGTCTAGGTTGGTCATAACTTTACTTCCAAGGAGTAAGTGTCTTTTAATTTCATGGCTGCAGTCACCATCTGCAGTGATTTTGGAGCCCAGAAAATAAAGTCTGACACTGTTTCTCCATCTATTTCCCATGTAGTGATGGGACCAGATGCCATGATCTTAGTTTTCTGAAAGTTGAGCTTTAAGCCAACTTTTTCACTCTCCTCTTTCACTTTCATCAAGAGGCTCTTTAGTTCCTCTTCACTTTCTGCCATAAGGGTGGTGTCATCTGCATATCTGAGGTTATTGATATTTCTTCCAGCAATCTTGATTCCAGCTTGTGCTTCTTCCAGCCCAGCGTTTCTCATGATGTACTCTGCATATAAGTAAGTCATTTAACTGAACATCACTAGAGAAGATGTTTTTCCCAGTGGTGGCTCAGTGGTAAAGAATCCATCTGCCAAGGTAGGAGATGCAAGTTTGATCCCTCAGTCAAGGGGATCCCCTGGAGAAGGGAATGGCAACCCACTCTAGTACTGTTGCCTGGGAAATCCCACGGACAAAGGAGCATAGAGGGCTACAGCCCATGGGGTTGCACAGAGTTGGACACAACTAAGCAACTAAACAAGAGAAGATGTTAGTGACACCTCAAATGCAGTCATGAAATTAAAAGATGCTTGCTCCTTGGAAGAAAACCTATGACAAACCTAGACAGTGTACTAAAGAGCAGAGACATCATTTGCCAACAAAGGTCCATATAGTTAAAGCTATGATTTTTACAGTAGTCATTTATGGATTTGAGAGTTGGACCATAAAGAAAGCTGAGCACTGAATAATTGATGCTTTTGAACTGTGGTGTTGGAGAAGACTCTTAAGAGTCCTTTAGACTGCAAGGAGATCAAACCAGTCAATTCTAAAGGAAACCAGTCCTGAATATTCATTGTAGACACTGACACCGAAGCTGAAGCTCCAATACTCTGGCCACCTGATGCGAAGAGCCGACTCATTGGAAAAGACCCTGATGCTGGTAAAGAGAGAAGGCAGGAGGAGAAGGGGACGACAGAAGATGAAATGGTTGGATGGCATCACTGACTCAATGGACGTGAGTTTAAGCAAGCTCTGGGAAATGGTGAAAGCCAGGGAAGCCTGTAGTGCTACAGTCCATGGGGTCACAAAGAGCTGGTCATGACTGAGTGACTAAACAACAAAGACTAGTGTTTGACCAAACAACTGGGCACCAAAGCCCGCTCAAGCTGGTGCATAAAACTAACCATCCCTGCCACCTCCCAGCTACAAGGGGCTTCCGGGACCCACTGCACAGACCATCTTCCCTTCCCTGATTCACCACCAGGGGGCTAGCATTTCTCTTTTCAGACCCTCCCAAAGTGGAGAAGGCAGTGACATCCCACTCCAGTACTCTTGCCTGGAAAATCCCATGGACGGAGGAGCCTGGTAGGCTGCAGTCCATGGGGTCTCGAAGAGTCGGACACGACTGAGCGACTTCACTTTCACTTTTCACTTTCATGCATTGGAGAAGGAAATGGCAACCCATTCCAGTGTTCTTGCCTGGAGAATCCCAGGGATGGCGGAGCCCAGTGGGCTGCCATTTCTGGGGTCGCACAGAGTTGGACACAACTGCAGTGACTTAGCAGCAGTAGCAGCAACCCAAAAGGAGTGATAACATCCCACTTCCCTGTACTCTATCTGACTGTCTTCAGTGGTCCCTCGTGCCTCCCAAGATATTTCACACACACACACACACACACACACACACCTACTTCTAGAGGAAGGAGCTACTTCAAGGACTCAAAAGTGATTTATCCTCCAATCGCCAACCAAAGTGGCTTTCTGGCTCCTTTCTCACTGAGAAGGGACAGAGAGGGAAAGGAAAACACATATACCGATTTAACCTCTAGTGGGACAGTCAGCTATATATAGTAGAAAAACGAAAAGGCAAACAACCTAAATTTCAATTTTTAAAAAGGCTCATTTATGTAAAAGATGGGTCATGGTGGAGCATTCTGACAAAACGTGGTCCACTAGAGAAGGCAATGGCAAACGACTTCAGTATTCTTGCCTTGAGAATCCCATGAACAGTATGAAAAGGCAAAAAGATATGACACCAAAAGATGAACTCCCCAGGTTGGTAGCTGCTCAATATGCTACTGGAGAAGAGTGAAGAAATAACATCAGAAATAATGAAGAGACGGAGCCAAAGCAAAAACAGTGCCCAGTTGTGGATGTGACTGGAAGTGATGATGGAAGTACTGTTGATGGAAGTAAAGCCCCATGCTGTAAAGAACAATATTGCATAGGAACCTGGATGAATCAAGGTAAATTGAAAGTGGTCAAACAGGAGATGGCAAGAGTGAACATCAACATTTTAGGAATCAGCGAACTAAAATGGACAGGAATGGTAGAATTTAACTCAGAAACCCTTAGAAGAAACGGAGTAGCCATCATAGTCAACAAAAGAGTCCAAACTGCAATACTTGGGTTCAATCTCAAAAATGACAGAATGATCTCTGTTTGTTTCCAAGGCAAACCATTCAATATCACAGTAAACCAAGTGTATGCCCTGACCAGTAATGCCAAAGAAGCCGAAGTTAAATGGTTCTATGAAGAACTACAAGACCTTCTAGAACTAATACCCTAAATAGAGGTCCTTTTCATTTTAGGGGACTGGAATGCAAAAGTAGGAAGTCAAGAGTTACCTGGAGTAACAGGCGAATTTGGCCTTGGAGTACAAAATGAAGCAGGGCAAAGGCTAACAGACTTTTGCCAAGAGAACACACTGGTCATAGCAAACACCCTCTTCCAACAATACAAGAGAAGACTCTCCACATGGACATCATCAGATGGTCAATACCGAAATCAGATTGATTATAACAAAGATGGAGAAGCTCTATACAGTCAGCAAAAACAAGACCGGGAGCTGACTGTGGCTCAGATCATGAACTCCTTATTGCCAAATTCAGACTGAAATTGAAGAAAGTAGGGAAAACCACTAGACCATTCAGATCAGATCAGTCGCTCAGTCGTGTCTGACTCTTTGCGACCCCATGAATCGCAGCATGCCAGGCTTCCCTGTCCATTACCAACTCCCAGAGGTCACTCAGACTCATGTCCATCGAGTCGGTGATGCCATCCAGCCATCTCATCCTCTGTCGTCCCCTTCTCCTCTTGCCCCCAATCCCTCCCAGCATCAGAGTCTTTTCCAATGAGTCAACTCTTCGCATGAGGTGGCCAAAGTACTGGAGTTTCAGCTTTAGCATCATTCTTCCAAAGAAATCCCAGGGCTGATCTCCTTTAGAATGGACTGGTTGGATCTCCTTGCAGTCCAAGGGACTCTCAAGAGTCTTCTCCTTATTGCCAAATTCAGACTGAAATTGAAGAAAGTAGGGAAAACCACTAGACCATTCAGGTATGACCTAAATCAAATCCCTTAAGATTATACAGTGCAAGTGAGAAATAGATTTAAGAGACTAGATATGATAGATAGAGCGCCTGATGAACTATGGATGCAGGTTTGTGACATTGTACAGGAGACAGGGATCAAGACCATCCCCATGGAAAAGAAATGCAAAAAAGCAAAATGGCTGTCTGGGGAGGCCTTACAAATAGCTGTGAAAAGAAGAGAAGTGAAAAGCAAAGGAGAAAAGGAAAGATATAAACATCTGAATGCAGAGTTCCAAAGAATAGCAAGAAGAGATAAGAAAGCCTTCTTCAGCGATCAATGCAAAGAAATAGAGGAAAACAACAGAATGGGAAAGACTAGGGATCTCTTCAAGAAAATCAGAGATACCAAAGGAACATTTCATGCAAAGATGGGCTCGATAAAGGACAGTAATGGTATGGACCTAACAGAAGCAGAAGATATTAAGAAGAGGTGGCAAGAATACACAGAAGAACTGTACAAAAAAGATCTTCACAACCCAGATAATCATGATTGTGTGATCACTGACCTAGAGCCAGACACCCTGGAATGTGAAGTCAAGTGGGCCTTAGAAAGCATCACTACGAACAAAGCTAGTGGAGGTGATGGAATTCCAGTGGAGCTATTCCAAATCCTGAAAGATGATGCTGTGAAAGTGCTGCACTCAATATGCCAGCAAATTTGGAAAACTCAGCAGTGGCCACAGGACTAGAAAAGGTCACTTTTCATTCCAATCCCTAAGAAAGGCAATGCCAAAGAATGTTCAAACTACCGCACAGTTGCACTCATCTCACACGCTAGTAAAGTAATGCTCAAACTTTTCCAAGCCAGGCTTCAGCAATATGTGAACCATGAAATTCCAGATGTTCAAGCTGGATTTAGAAAAGGCAGAGGAACCAGAGATCAAATGGCCAACATCCGCTGGATCATGGAAAAAGCAAGAGAGTTCCAGAAAAACATCTATTTCTGCTTTATTGACTATGCCAAAGCCTTTGACTGTGTAGATCACAATAAACTGTGGAATATTCTGAAAGAGATGTGAATACCAGACCACCTGATCTGCCTCTTGAGAAATTTGTATGCAGGACAGGAAGCAACAGTTAGAACCGGACTTGGACAAACAGACTGGTTCCAAATAGGAAAAGGAGTACATCAAGGCTGTATGTTGTCACTCTGCTTATTTAACTTATATGCAGAGTACATCATGAGAAACCCTGGACTGGAAGAAACACAAGTTGGAATCAAGATTGCTGGGAGAAATGTCAATAACCTCAGATATGCAGATGACACCACCCTTATGGCAGAAAGTGAAGAGGAGCTAAAAAGCCTCTTGATGAAAGTGAAAGTGGAGAGTGAAAAGGTTGGCTTAAAGCTCAACATTCAGAAAACGAAGATCATGGCATCTGGTGCCATCACTTCATGGGAAATAGATGGGGAAACAGTGGAAACAGTGTCAGACTTTATTTTTCTGGGCTCCAAAATCACTGCAGATGGTGACTGCAGCCATGAAATTAAAAGACACTTACTCCCTGGAAGGAAAGTTATGACCAACCTAGATAGCATATTCAAAAGCAGAGACATTACTTTGCCAACAAAGATTCACCTAGTCAAGGCTATGGTCTTTCCTGTGGTCATATATGGATGTGAGAGCTGGACTGTGAAGAAGGCTGAGCGCCGAAGAATTGATGCTTTTGAACTGTGGTGTTGGAGAAGATTCTTGAGAGTCCCTTGGACTGCAAGGAGATCCAACCAGTCCATTCTAAAGGAGATCAGCCCTGGGATTTCTTTGGAAGGAATGATGCTAAAGCTGAAACTCCAGTATTTTGGCCACCTCATGCGAAGAGCTGACTCATTGGAGAAAACTCTGATGCTGGGAGGGATTGGGGGCAGGAGGAGAAGGGGACGACAGAGGATGAGATGGCTGGATGGCATCACTGACTCGATGGATGTGAGTCTAAGTGAACTCCAGGAGTTAGTGATGGACAGGGAGGCCTGGCGTGCTGCAATTCATGGGGTCGTAAAGAGTTGGACACGACTGAGCGACTGATCTGATCTGATCTTATGGCAGAAAGAAGAACTAAAGAGACTCTTCATGAAAATAAAGGAGGAGAGTGAAAAGTTGGTTTAAAACTCAACATTCAGAAAACTAAGATCATGGCATCCTGTCCCATCACTTCATGGCAATTAGATAGGGAAACAATGGAAACAGTGACAGACTCTATTTTCTTGGGCTCCAAAATCACTGCAGATGGTGACTGCAGCCGTGAAATTAAAAGACGCTTGCTCTTTGAGAAAAAAGCTATGTCCAACCTAGACAGTATATTGAAAAGCAGAGACATTACTTTGCTAACAAAGGTCCATCTAGTCAAAGCTATGGTTTTTGCAGTAGTCATGTATGGATGTGAGAGTTGGACTATAAAGAAAGCTGAGCAGTGAAGAATTGATGCTTTTGAACTGTGGTGTTGGGAAAGACTCTTGAGTGTCCTTGGGCTGCAAGGAGATCCAACCATTCAATCCTAAAAGAAATCAGTCCTGAATATTCATTGGAAGGACTGATGCTCAAGCTGAAACTCCAATACTTTGGCCAACAGATGCGAAGAGATGACTCATTTGAAAAGACCCTGATGCTGGGAAAGATTGAGGGCAGGAGGAGAAGGGGACGACAGATGATGAGATGGTTGGATGGCATCACTGTCTCGATGGACATGGGTTTTGGTGAACTCCGGGAATTGGTGATGGACAGGGAGGCCTGGCATGCTGCGATTCATGGGGTCGCAGAGTGGACATGACTGAGCGACCGAACTGAACTGACTGATGTGTATGATTATATTTACATAGAAAAAAATAGAACGTAGTATAACAAGTGAATGACAGTGGTTATCTCTAGGTGTCAAATAATGGGTAGTTTATTTTCTTGTGATGTTGTGTGCTTTTTATAAATGGATATTTGGCAATTAGAAAAACAATAAATAAACATTACTCACCCCCTCCCTCTTCTAACCTCTTCCTTTTTCTTGTTCCCTCTTCTATTCTCTTCAGGTTCTTTGTCCAGGCCCCAGAGCAGCGCCACGCTGAGTCATACTGGAGCCTGAGGAGAAAGGAAATTGGCTTTAATGCAGGCACACTCTTCAGTGATACTTTTCAAATCTAATTCTTCATTTGTTTCATTTTCAGTTGAGACCGCCATGTTTAACAATTTCTCTTGGTCAAGTGATGGTCTTAAATACATTTTAATTAACTTAAGCTGAAGTAAAATTAGCATCACCGACTCGATAGACACGTGTTTGAGTAAGGGCCAGGAGCTGGTGATGGACAGGGAAGCCTGGCGTGCTGCAGTCCATGGGCCGCAAAGAGTCGGACACGACTGAGCGACTGAACTGAACTGAAGTAAAATCATAGCAAATTCTGTGTTGGTATAAAGAAAATATTTAATACTAGAATAATATTGTGAGTTTTAATATACTTTACATTCTTTTCAATATTTTTTCTTTAATTTAACGTGCTAGAAAAAATAAGCATTTTTAAAAAATACAGACAAGCGTGGATAGGGAATTACGTAGCAGCCCAGTGATTAGGACTTGGCACTCTCACTGCCGAGGACCCAGGTCTGACCCCTGGTCAGGGAACTAAGATCTCACAAGCCTAATGGTGCAACCAAAAAAATTAATAGGGAAAAAAAAAAAAAACATGGATATAGAGTGTGAACATTTTTTTCTTTTACCTCAGGCTCCAACATGGTTCAGGCTCAGTCTTCAAGCACTACTATTTATTTTAAATTGTTCATATTTTGTTCATCATAGATATTTTTTGATTAATTTTGATGCTTTTTTTACTTAAAAATATTCATTTATTTTGACTGCACTGGGTCTCAGTTGCACCACGTGGGATCTTCCACCTTTGTTGAAGAATAAGAAGTCTTTAGTTGCAGCCTGTGGGATCTAATTCCCTGACCTGGGATCGAACCCAGGCCCCACGCATTGGGAGGACTGAGTCTTAGCCATGTTACCACCAGGTAAGTGACGTTTTAAATACTACATTATATATACCAAGAGAACGCACTGGTCATAGCAAAACCCTCTTCCAACAACACAAGAGATGGACATCACCAGATGGTCAACACCAAAATCAGATTGATTCTATTCTTTGCAGCCAAAGATGGAGAAGCTCTATACAGTCAGCAAAAACAAGTCTGGGACCTGACTGTGGTTCAGATCATGGGCTCCTTATTGCAAAATTCAGACTGAAATTGAAGAAAGTAGGGGAAACCTCTAGATCATTCAGATATGACCTAAATCAAATCCCTTGAGATTATACAGTGGAAGTGACAAATAGATTCAAGGAATTAGATCTGATAGAGCGCCTGAAGAACTATGGATGGAGGTTCATAACACTGTACAGGAGACAGTGACCAAAATCATGCCAAAGAAAAAGAAATGCAAGAAGGCAAAATGGTTGTCTGAAGAGGGCTTACAAATAGCTGAGAAAAAAAGAGAAGCAAAAGGTAAAGAAGAAAGGAAAAGATATACCTATTTGAATGCAGAGTTCCAAAGAACAGGAAGGAGAGATAAGAAAGCCTTCTTAAGTGAACAATGCAAAGAAATAGAGGAAAACAATGGAATGGGAAAGACTAGAGATCGCATCAAGAAAATTAGAGACATCAAGGGAATATTTCATACAAAGATGGGCACAATAAAGGACAGAAATGATAAGGACCTAATAAAAGCAGAAGAGATTAAGAAGAGGTGGCAAGAATACACAGAATTGTACAAAAAAGATCTTAATGACCCAGATAACCACAGTGGTGTAGTCACTTACCTAGAGCCAGACATCCTAAAGTGTGAAGTCAAGTGGGCCTTAGGAAGCATCACTATGAATAAAGCTAATGGAAGTGATAGAATTCCAGCTGAGCTACTTCAAGTCCTGAAAGATGATGTTGTTAAAATGTTGCATTCAGTATGCCAGCAAATTTGGCAAACTCAGCAGTGGCCATAGGACTGGAAAAGGTCAGTTTTCATTACAATCCCAAAGAAGGGCAATGCCAAAGAATGTTCAAAATACCATATAATTGAACTCACTTCACGCGCTAGCAAGGCAATGCTCAAAATTCCTCAAGCTACACTTCAACAGTAAGTGACCCCACCTTGCTTCATTTACTACATGAAAGCCTTTGACTATGTGGATCACAACAAACTTGGAAAATTTTGAAAGAGATGGGAATACCAGATCACCTTACCTGCCCCCTGAGAAATCTGTATGCAGGTCAAGAAGCAATAGTTAGAACAGACATGGAACAATGGACTGGTTCAAAATTGGGAAAGGAGTACACCAAGGCTGTATATTGTCACCCTGCTTATTTATTTGTAGAGTACTTCATGCAAAATGCTGGGCTGGATGACTCACAAGCTGGAATTAAAATTGCCAGGGGAAATATCAATAACCTCGTATACTCAGATGACACCACTTTAACAGCAGAAAGTAAAGAGGAACTAAAGAGACTCTTGACGAGGGTGAAAGAGGAGAGTGACGGGACCAGATGCCATGATCTTAGTTTTTTGAGTGTTGAGTTTTAAGCCAGCTTTTTCACTCTCCTCTTTCACATTCATCAAGAGGCTCTTTAGATCCTCTTTGCTTTCTAACATTTACTGAGTGCTTACTGTACACTGGGCACTGGGTTAAACATTATACTTATTTATTCTAACAATGTAACCTAATTAATACTGTACCTTTTTAGGCATGAGGAAGTTGAAGCCCACAGAGGAGTGAACTGTCATGCATGAGTGATTATGGCAGAACTTGGAACAGCTCTGTTTGGGTTCCTAAAACATTTCTTGCTTTGTAAAAAAGTATTTATTTATTTATTGGCTGTGTCAGGTCTTAGTTGCAACAGTTGGGATCTTTCATTGCCCCTCAAGGTCTTGGTCTGCCACAGGTGGTATCAGTTCTCCAGCTAGGGACGGAACCCAGGTCTCCTGCATTGGAAGGGGGATTCTTTTTATATATATATATAATTTTTTTTAATTGAAGGATAATTGCTTTACAGAATTTTGTGGCTTTCTGTCATACATCAATAAGAATCAGCCATAGTACACCCATGTCCCCTCCCTCCCGGATCTTTCTCCCATCTCCCTCCCCATCTCACCCTTCATCCTGTCACGGAGCCCCTGTTTGAGTTCCCTGAGTCATACAGAAAATTCCCATTGGCTATCTGTTTTACATTGGAGAAGGCAATGGTGACCTACTCCAGTACTCTAGCCTGGAAAATCCCATGGATGGAGGAGCCTGGTAGTCTGCAGTCCATGGGGTCATGAAGAGTCAAACACGACTGAGTGACTTCATTTTCACTTTTCCCTTTCATGCATTGGAGAAGGAAATGGCAACCCACTCCAGTGTCTTGCCTGGAGAATCCCAGGGACAGGGGAGCCTGGTGGGCTGCCGTCTATGGGGTCGCACAGAGTCGGACACAATTGAAGCTACTTAGCAGGAGCAGCATTGTAAATTTCTGTTACTCTCTCCATACATCTCCCCTTCTCCCTCCTCTCTTCCTTCCATGTCCATAGGTCTGTTCTCTATGTCTGTTTCTCCATTGCTGATGGTTTCTCTTCAGATCCAGGGGAATGAGATGAAAAAGAGGAAGGCAAAATAGGAAGAGAAAAGAGATAAATGGATGTAAACAAAAGAATCGAACTATCCCATTTTCATGTCAGTTATCTGGCATCTGGTCCCATCACTACATGGGAAATAGATGGGGAAACAGTGTCAGAATTTATTTTTCTGGGCTCCAAAATCACTGCAGATGGTGACTGCAGCCATGAAATTAAAAGACGCTTACTCCTTGTAAGGAAAGTTATGACCAACCTAGATAGCATATTCAAAAGCAGAGACATTACTTTGCCAACAAAGATTCACCTAGTCAAGGCTATGGTCTTTCCTGTGGTCATGTACGGATGTGAGAGCTGGACTGTGAAGAAGGCTGAGCGCTGAAGAATTGATGCTTTTGAACTGTGGTGTTGGAGAAGACTCTTCAGAGTCCCTTGGACTGCAAGAAGATCCAACCAGTCCATTCTGAAGGAGATCAGCCCTGGGATTTCTTTGGAAGGAATGATGCTAAAGCTGAAACTCCAGTATTTTGGCCACCTCATGCGAAGAGTTGACTCATTGGAGAAGACTCTGATGCTGGGAGGGATTGAGGGCAGGAGGAGAAGGGGACGACAGAGGATGAGATGGCTGGATGGCATCACTGACTCGATGGATGCGAGTCTGAGTGACCTCCGGGAGCTGGTGATGGACAGGGAGGCCTGGCGTGCTGCAGTTCATGGGGTCACAGAGAGTCGGACACGACTGAGCGACTGATCTGATCTGATCTGATCTATCTATTCCACCTGCACAACCACCTCTAAGGCACCATTAATCCTTACAGATAAGAAACTGAGACAGAAGTTCAGGGGACTGTTAGGTTCCTTCCACGGGATACCTGCAGAGGGTGGGGGAGGGGTACAGTCTGCTCTCCCTCCTGCCCTCCCTAGCAGTTTCCCTACAGCTTCTCCACAACCTTTCCCTCCCAGGTGGCGGCTATTTTGATGTGAACTATTTTGCTCACATCCTCCTTGTGAGCAAGTCTCCCTCATTGTGCCCCACCCAGAAGTGGGCGTCCCCTCGCCAGGGACCACGTGTGCAAGAGACTAGCTAGGGGCCAAGGCTGAAGTCAATAGCCTCCCAGAGCTGTTCTTGTCTGCCAGCTTCCTGTCAATGTGCACCACACCACGCTTCCTGCCTTGCTGGGGGGATCCCCCTGAAGCACACTGTTGTGAAAAGCGAAACTTCAGAATACCCCAAAACAGAATCTAAATTGGCCAAAGAATAAGAATCTGAAAGAAAAAAAAAAGAGAAGATATTCAAAGGGCTTGTTGAGGCGTGGGAAATCCAGGCCTGTCTTGCAGAAGAGCTCAATAATGGGATGTTTCTGTCACGAGCAGGCAGAGATGATTTCTGGAGAGGAGTGACGGAAATGAATCTTTCACTGTCTACTTTTCTCTAGTGCTTGAATTTTTTTTTAATCAGGTGGCTTTATAACATTTTCAACTACAGAAAACTATTTTAAAGTGGCCTGCCATGCAGTCACCAGCCTGTGGGGCTCACCTTCCGGTGGGAAGAGAACAGCTCAGTCAGGGCATGACACATTAAGGGTGGGGTCACACATCCGGTCTACTACAGATGCCTCCAAATTATGCAACTCATTGTTCTGAGGACTCAAAGTCACGTTTTAAAATCAGTCAGCTAAAGTAAAACTGGAAGAGACATTTGCTTCTGGAATGTGGAGCACACAGCACAGACCGATGCTGCTTCCTTTGGCAGCACCCTCTCAGGGGCTCTGGGATGGGGTTAGTGGTCAAGACTCTGTCCTGGGGAAGAACTGAGGCGGTGAGTCCAGTCTAGCCCATCACCCTCAGGTCGGGTTGGGTCCTGAATAAGCCTCAACCCCCGAGGGTTACAGAGCAGAGTCAGAGGAAGAGCAGAGCAAAGACTGCAGGGTCAGACCTGCAGAGGAGTGTCGAGCACCCGGAAAGAGAGAAATGAGGGGCAGCATCCCACAGTCTTCAACAGGAAATGTCCTTATTCTGAGAAAGGTAGCTGTGGAATCCGGCATGTGACAGTGGTTGCAGTTGAAGCAGTGAGGTTAGAATGAACCCTGAGGGTCTGTAAAGGAAACAAAACAGATGATCAAGGCAAATGCTATATAAAGTCTCTTTAGAAATTTAAACCCCAGCGTGTATGCATACTCAGTCATGTCATTGTGACCCCATGAAGTGTAGCCCGCCAGGCTCCTCTGTCTATGGGGTTATTATCCCAGCAAGAATATTGGAGTGGGTTGTCATTTCCTCCTCCAGGGGATCTTCCTGACCCAGGGATCAAACCCACGTCTCCTGCATTGAGATGATGGATTCTTCACCACTGAGACACCTGGGAAGTCCCCCTTTAAACCCCAGAGTCTCTAGTGTGAAAAGAAGGGAATTGAGGGCAGGGGAATTACTCAGCCACTTGGTTGGTATTAGGGGAGGAGACGAGTGAGCAGGCCAAGACTGAGTGGATACCTCCCTTTTCTACTCCTTTAGGAACATCCATCCTTCACCCACTTCCTGATCTAGTGTAGTGGGGCAAGGTCTTCTCCCTGCTCCACTGGCCTCCTCTCTCCAGAATCCATCACTGGAGAAGCTCTGACCTCCTTCTGAATAGCTCAGTTCTACTGTGGGGTTCCAGATTAGAAAACAAGGTTATTTCCCTCATCCAACTGTTAATCCCCAGTGGCTTCCCCTGCTCTTCCTGGTTCGTGTCACAAGTGCCTTCTTGCTCAGATCTACCCACCCACACCCCTGTCCCCGGGGTCTTATGAACTTAGGAATACAAACTCATTTAAACATCAAGACAAAAGAAAAACAGAATTGGTGGTTGAATTTTCTGCCATAGAACATTTCCAAATTATCGGCTATTTGGAGTGGTCCTTCTCCTTTACTGAGACAAGGACCCAAAGATTACATCACAGAACCCCGGTGAGCAGCCTGAGGGTGGGGGTGGTAATGAGTCAGAGCGTGGGTTCAGGGACTGAACTTACTTATTTGGATTTTAATTCCAGCTCTGACACTACTCGCTCAGTGATTCTCAAAGTTGAGAATGCACCAGAATTACCTGGAGAGCTTATAAAGATACAAATTATTGGCCCCACCCCCCAGGTTTCGTGTTATTTAGGTCTGAAGTGGGACCCGAGAATCTACATTTCTAACAGTTTATCAGATGATGCTGAAGCCGCTGGTCTACTTTGAGCCGCACTCTCCAGCAGTGTGATCAGCCGCCTTCCGTGTATATTCTGGACAATAATCGTAGTTATTTGCTGGGGCTAGTGTTTACCTGAGAACCGGCACATGAAGACCTTGGCATGGTTCGTGGCACACAGCAAATTCCCTGCTCCTATTGTTGAATGAAGGGGAGGAATCATTTGGTCAAGACCACTCCTCCCGATGAGAAGCAAATCTGGGACGGAGCCCCGGGGTGCCTCTCTGTCCGGCGGCGTTTCTCTGCTCCCGAGCCTCTTCCTCCAGACTCAGCGCTGCGGCCACACGACCACTGAGCCCGCGCGCTGCACGCTGCGGTTCCAAGCACAGGCCGGCGGCTCACGCCTGTCGTCTTTGTGGTGGCCGGGACCCTGCAATCTTTATCGACGCCGAGAACCTGGCCGCGGAGACTGGCTCCCGGAACTTGCTGAGATCTGGAGAAGCCGGAGCAGCCGGGCTCCCAGCAGCGGCGGCGGGGGCGGGGTGCCTCGGCCCGGGGCGGCCCCGTAGCAAGCGGGCGTTCCGCGGCGCGGAGCAACGCTGGGGAGCTCGGGCCCCGGCACCTGACTTGGGAGGGGCGGGGAGGACGCGCCCCAGCGGCCGCGCAGGGCCCGCTCCGGCCCCGCCCTCCAGGACGTCCCGTCTGGAAACCGGTGAGCTGCACTGCCGCGCGGCTGCGGCTCCGCCCGGGCACCACAGGTAAGCGGCAGAAGCAGCCCGCCACTCTTCTCTGGACTTAGAACCCAGAGCCCTCCTGCTTCCTGGGCCTTCCTGCCGGTCGAGCTCGCTTCTGCCAAGCTCTTGTCCCCCATCCGCCTCCCGCCGCCGCCGATCTTCTCCTCCTCCTCCTCTTCTTCCTCGCCACCCCCGACAGTGACACGAGGGGGCAGGGCCAGACCGGGCCACCTGTCGTGGTGGCCTCTAGCTCCTCCCGCGGTAGGACTCTCTATACCTTCGCGCCTTCCTTAAAGGTTGACAGAAAAGCGGGGGTCTCTGAGTCCTGGAGGGGCGGGGTGGGAGAGGTGTGAGCGGCAGTGCCTCCGGGACTCTGCAACCTCTGCCCGTCACCCATGCCCTGGCATCCCTTCTGTGCCCCCATCGCCCCGCGCTGGGCCAGCCCCTGTGCTCAGCTGCAGAAAACTTTTCAGAGAGGTTCCCTCCTGCCCGGGCGGCACGGCTCCTGAGCAGAAGGGGTGAGCGGGCAAGAGAAACGTCCCTGGTGAGGGCAGGATCTCAGACATCCTCCCTGTGGAGACTTGGGCCTGTAAGGGGCAGGAACTGTGTGCTCAGTATTGTTGGGAGGGAGTCTGATGGGTGTTCATGACTGTGACTGTCACCGACTTCCTGATTTCCTGTCACTTGTTCCAAACCCCAGGCCAACCGAAAGGAGAAATAGTTTGTTACTTGCCCCCAGAGCCTGTCATCCCAGACACTGACCTCTGCAGAGGTTAGGATAGGGCTCGTCTGTATGTATGGGGATGCTGAGGTGTCAATTTGCCAGCACAGCATAAAACAGACCCCTCTATTAGCCAACCACCCCATTGCAACATTCACAAGGAGGGTTCTAACACTGCACTCTCAGTGCACAGCCAGACCTGCAAATGCAGTTTGCAGACACTGCAGGAGGTTAACAACTCTGGACACACCAAAGAACCTGGGGCTGGTGCTCATTTTGCCAGAGATATGTGTACACTGCCCACACCCCATTCTCTGGGTGAATGAGCTGTGTCTCTGCCCATTACAGGAAGAGTGAAAAGGATGAGACAGGCAAATGCATGTGATCAATAGTGCAAGCTAAGGTGTGGGGTTTGAAATTTACTTTAGTTCAAGTTATCCAACAGAAGCCAGTATCATTGCAGGTACTTCCTGACCTCCTGTTCCTTAACAACGCCATTCACTTTAGGCACCCAGAGGTAACAAAACAACTTGCAGGGGCACCAGAGCAGTTAGCAGAGCAGGCCTGTAAATGGGAAGGTAGTCTAGAGCTGGTGGAACCACGAAGAATACTGGGCTGCCTGGAAAGCCCTCATCCTTAATAATCACTGCCTATAGTTAGCAGAACAGCTGACTCCTACCCACATGGAAGAACTCAGGCCTGAAAATGGAATTCCTGAGGCATGTCAAAAACTGTCTGAGATCAGAAACATCTCAGCCCCAAATTCAGCTGGGAGAAACCTGAACAGGAGATACGACCTTGGGCTTAGCCCACATAGCCATTGCCTAGAACAGAAATCAGGAATCAAAGGGACAACTAACCCTAGGGCCAAGGCAGTGGGTATAATGGAGGCAGAGAGCTGGCTCAGCTCTGTCACTAAATTAGCTGTCTGACCTTGGCCAAATCACATAAACACTCCCTGGGTGGGGAACAAATGAGAAGGTGTATGAAAATGCTTTGTCAAAGCAAGCACCAGCCAAGTGCAAGGCAGCATGGTGCTATGGTTAAGACAGTGGGCTTTGGAGAGATGTGGGCTTGGGAGCAAATTCTGCCTCTGCCATTTCATAGCTGTGTGTCCTTGGTCAGGTTACTAAACCTCCGTGGGCTTCAGTTCCCTTATATGTAAAATGGAAAAAGACAACTGTGTCTTGCTTTGGTATGGTAAGCAGTGATATTTTAAAAGGCTCTGGTATTGTCCTGAACCTCTTCTGGCTTCATGGACATGTTCTGACATCTCCAGCCCTAGAAGTGAAGTTGTGGTCCAAAGTGGGTTTCTCTGTCCTGGGGGCACCCAGTGGCTGTGCCAAAGATTGGGTGAACTCGGCTCATCATACAGCCTTCTGCCCCTCTCTGGGAAAGCCCCCAACATACCCTTTCTCATTTGATGGGAATGAGAGTGAGGGCTTGAATGAATGAGAGGTCAAGTGCAGGGCAGTGCCTGTCTCTATGTCGAGCTCAAAGCTGTAATTGTGCTGTGTACAAGGCTTGCCCAGTGAACAAGGATGGCCTCAGTCTGGGGAGAAGAAAGACTGTTACAAGACTCTTTTGTGGCACCTGAGAGCCCTGGGAGGTCAGGTTATTCTCCAGTCTCCTGTGCAGCCTGGTCCTCAGCCCTGGGTAGATATTTGAAGAAAGGAAGAAGAAACTCAATCCTCACCCTCCGCTCTGCGAATAGAAGAAAACAAAGAACAGACAGATCAGGGCGTGGACTTAACAACCAGATACCTCAGGATGGAGGGATGCTGCAGAATAGGAAGGTTAGGGGAACTAGTTGGGAAAAGCATACTAGAGGCAGAAGATGGGGACCAGGATTTAAAGATTTGAGGAGATGAAAGAAAAGGGAACCTAGGTAGCCCAATGTCTAGACCTGTTGGTTCTCCGTCCCCCATAAAATCTAGTGGGGAAGTCCTGCGTGAAGAAACATGGGCCATGAAACTTGGAGACAAATATGCCTGATACTAATGGCAGTAAGATGCACTTTAGTCTGAGAAGGCTTCTTGGAGGAGGGGAGTTTCAGATAAGAATTCGAGAAAAGAAACATAATTTGCTTTCAGTTCAGTTCAGTCACTCAGTCGTGTCCAACTCTTTGCGGCCCCATGGACTGCAGCACACCAGGCTTCCCTGTCCATCACCAACTTCCCGAGCTTACTCAAACTCAACTCATCTTGGTGATGCCATCCAACCATCTCATCCTCTGTTGTCCCCTTCTCCTCCCGCCTTCAATCTTTCCTAGCATCAGGGTCTTTTCCAGTGAGTCAATTCTTCACATCAGGTGGCCAAAGTATTGGAGTTTCAGTTTTAGCATCAGTCCTTCCAATGAATATTCAGGACTGATTTCCTTTAGGATGGACTGGTTGGATCTCCTTGCAGTCCAAGAGACTCTCAAGAGTCTTCTCCAACACCACAGTTCAAAAGCATCAATTCTTTGGTGCTCAGTTCAGTTCAGTTCAGTCGTTCAGTCGTGTCCGACTCTTTGCGACCCTGAATCACAGCACGCCAGCCCTCCCTGTCCATCACCAACTCCCGGAGGTCACTCAGACTCACATCCATCGGGTCAGTGATGCAATACAGCCATCTCATCTTCTCTCGTCCCCTTCTCCTCCTGCCCTCAATCCCTCCCAGCATCAGAGTCTTTTCCAATGAGTCAACTCTTCGCATGAGGTGGCCAAAGTATTGGAGTTTCAGCTTTAGCATCATTCCTTCCAAAAAATCCCAGAGCTAATCTCCTTCAGAATGGACTGGTTGGATCTCCTTGCAGTCCAAGAGACTCTCAAGAGTCTTCTCCAACACCACAGTTCAGAAGCATCAATTCTTCAGCGCTCAGCCTTCTTCACAGTCCAGCTCTCACATCCATACATGACCACAGGAAAGACCATAGCCTTGACTAGGCGAACCTTTGTTGGCTTTTTAATATGCGGTCTAGGTTGGTCATAGCTTTTCTTCCAAGAAGCAAGTGTCTTTTGATTTCATGGCTGCAGTCACCACCTGCAGTGATTTTGGAGCCCAAGAAAATAAAGTTTCTCAGTTTCCATTGTTTCCCCATCTATTTCCCATGAAGTGATGAGACCAGGTGCCATGATCTTAGTTTTCTGAATGTTGAGCTTTAAGCCAACTTTTCCTCTCCTCTTTCACTTTCATCAAAAGGCTCTTTAGTTCTTCTTCAATTTCTGCCATGAGGGTGGTGTCATCTGCATATCAAGGTTATTTCTCCCAGCAGTCTTGATTTCAGCTTGTGCTTCATCCAGCTGGACATTTTGCATGATGTACTCTGCATATAAGTTAAATAAACAGGGTAACAATATACAACATTGTTGTACTCCTTTCCCAGTTTGGAACCAGTCTGTTGTTCCATGTCCTGTTCTAACAGTTGCTTCTTGACCTGCATACAGATTTCTCAGGAGGCAGGTCAGGTGGTCTCTATTCCCATCTCTTGAAGAATTTTCCACAGTTTGTTGTGATCCACACAGTCAAAGGCTTTGGCGTAGTCAACAAAGCAGAAGTAGGTGTTTTTCTGGAGCTCTCTTGCTTTTTCAATGATCCAGTGCATGTTGGCTATTTGATCTGCTTAGCAAGAACATACGGAAAATGCTTTGAAGAGGAAAAGGTAGCCAGTGAGGATGAGGAGCAAACAGGAAGCAGACTGCCAAGGCTATGTTTCTGCTACAGTCAAATGGTGCGAAAGGAATATGAATACGGCCCTTCTAGATTGTGAAACGGGGAAGGCAATGGCACCCCACCCTAGTACTCTTGCCTGGAAAATCCCATGGATGGAGGAGCCTGGTAGGCTCCAGTCCATGGGGTCGCTAAGAGTCAGACACGACTGAGCGACTTCACTTTCACTTTTCACTTTAATGCATTGGAGAAGGAAATGGCAACCCACTCCAGTACTCTTGCCTGGAGAATCCCAGGGACAGAGGAGCCTGTCTGGGCTGCCGTCTATGGGATCGCACAGAGTCGGACATGACTGAAGCGACTTAGCAGCAGCAGATTGTGAAAAGGAGAGAGAGGCCTGAGGCAGAGGAAGCTGGCAGGCAGCTTCTGCTGATCCTCCAGATGCTGGGTCATAAGAGCACAGTCTCAGAGAATGGTTTTGAACGGGCAGAGGAAGAGGAGGATCCAGGAGGCAGGGAATGAATCAGCAGGACCCGGGAGCGTGCATGGAGTGAACCTGACATTGAAACCCATTTAAAAACTCCATGCCTGGGAGTAGAGTAGGGGCAAGAGTAGTTTCCAGGGTTTTGACGCTACTGGCCGCAATGGGGAAATTGGGAAGGCTGGCCAGCTTAGGGGGCAGGCCACAGACCCTGAGTTCAGGGTGTGGCACGTTGAGTATCCAGTGGCCCTGGATAGAAGTCCTACAGCCAGGAGCCCACTGTACACTGAAGAGAGAAGGGAAAGCTTCAGTTCTGTCCTCTCCCATCACCTGCCTCTCAATCTGAAGATGAGCGCAAGCCTTCAGGAATACCCCTTCTGTTAAACACCCCCATCCATCCTTCTCCCCCTGCCAGGTGATGGATGATAAGACTCAGTTCAAGTTTTTTTTTTTTTTTTTTTCCCCGCCCCCCACCCTGGCTTTCTCTCAAACCCAACCTAATTGTCATCAGGGTTCCTAAGTGATTAGGGAATCCCAGCCCATGCCCACCTAGGGTTCTTCTTCATCCCTAGGTTCTGAGGACACTCAAGGCTCAGTTTGAAATGGTTACATATCCCTGCCCGACCTGGCGGGACCTGGAGATCCTCTAGTAACAAAAGCCTGTGAGCTGGTGAAATTCCTGCTTGGTCAGGTATTATTTTGATTTTCCAGTAACTTGACAAACTTGGACTAGATCAAGAAACCTTCTATGGGCCAAGCCTATTCTAGGTATACAGCGTGAGTCAAGTTCAGTTGGGTTTTTTTCAACAGAAAAAATCTGTGTTTGGGCAACTAGAGCTTAAAATGTTATGCAAACAAAAGATGAACCTACATCAGCCCGGGAGAAAACTTGATAGACTTGCTACTGAAATAACTTTCAGTGACTCTTTCCGGGAAAATAAAGCCACAAACTGCAGCTCTAGTGTTGAGGGGGAAAGCTGAAGTGTTTAGAAGGTGTAATTATGGGAAAAAGTGAAAACCTACCAGCATTTTGTAATCAAAAAGGTCAGAGGTGGAAGGAGGGGTTTGGAGGAGATAATTTGCTACTTTGTTCACAGCATGAGAACACAGGAAGTGAAATGCAGGTTGGGTTGGTTTTGATAACTGAGAAAGTGCTGCCCCGGAGGAAAAAAGGGAGAATCATTTGTCCAAAACAGCCTCTTGGCCCCCTCCCCACAACCGGTAGCTTGAAACGGACCTGCCCGCTCCCCACCGTGGCGTTAGCTCCGTCACACACCTGCCCCTAGTGAGAGTGGTGACAGCCCTCACTTCTCAAGGATCCTGTAATTGAGCGATAGCCTGACTGACTTGAGCAAACATCCCTGTTGGTGTTGCCACTGCTAACTTCCTGGCTGCCACGTCTCTAGGAGGTGAGCAGCTCCCTAGATAAACAGAAAGAAACTTTGTTATAAATAGGCCACCTGGCCAGCAAGGGCCTGTTCCAGGTAGCTGACCCTGGTTCTCACTAAAGCCAAAACTACCTGGGAACTACTTTTGTGGCATCTTTAAAGCATTTGTGGTCCTAGGTGAGAATTGTAGGAGGGCAAGCCTGGGGAAGGTGGTGGGAGGAGAGGGGAGGGGATGGGGGGATGGGTAGAGGTTGGAAGAGCGGCCTCTATGAGTGAAACAGGGAGTTTCTGGAAAAGAGCCCTGCTCCAGGTTCAGGAGACCCAAACCTAGTCCCCAAACTCCCCAGGTGACCTCCAAGGGAAAGGTAAAATGGTGGGAACAGAGCAGTGGCTGGGAGTGGAGAGATGGGCATCTGCTTCCAGGAGCCAAGAGCTTGTGACATGAGAGAAGTCACCTAACCAAACTGGCCTCGCTGCCAAATAAGAGTACTGGACTCAGACGGACCTAGTCTAGGTGGCTCACTGGTGTGTAGCAACAGACTATCCTGTAACTCACACGTACAAACGCATTCAAAACATCATTTAGTGAAGCCAGGGCTCACCTTTGTGGCTTTAAATGGGTCATGTTAACCCTCTTGGTCTCATCTCATTTAACAAGAGTTTTTGGAGTACCTGCTGCATGCAAACTTTGTGCTAGAACTTTGCAAGTGACAAAAAGCTGAAAACAACTTGCCCTCTCTGGTCCAGTTCACAAAGGTGTGAGAGGAGAGACTGTGAAAAGATCAAAGTAGAAGTATAAACAGTTTGCTAAGGGGGCGAGGGGCTTCCCAGGTGGCACTAGTGGTAAAGAACCCACCTGCCAATGCAGGAGACCTGAGAGACATGGGCTCATAAGATGTGAACATAAGCGAATGGGGTTCGATCCCTGGGTCGGGAAGATCCCCTGGAGAAGGGCACGGGCACCTCACTCCAGTATTCTTGCCTGGAGAATTCCATGGGCAGAGGAGCCTGGCGGGCTACCGTCCGTGGGGTCGCACAGAGTCAGACAGGACTGGAGTGACTTAGCACGCACACAAGCGGGTGAGACTAGAGAGAGAAATTCTGCAAGAGACCTAAGCAGGTTTCGTGGGGGAAACTAGAATGTAAAATGGAGAAATTAGACTGTCTCACTGGCTTTTTGACTGGACCTGGGGAAGGTGGTGGGAGGAGAGGGGAGGGGATGGGGTGATGTGTAAAGGTTGGAAGGGGGGCATTTTTCAAGAAAACTTAGTATCCTCTTATATGTGACAGGGTATCTCAAAAGTCTCAGGGAAGCTTTGTTGTGTGGGATCTTAGTTCTCCAACCAGGGATTGAACCCTGGCCACAGCAGTGAAAGCACTGAGTCCTAACCACCGGACCACCAGGGAATTCCCCTTAGGAAAATTTTACGCTTTAATCGCCTAAGAGGTATGAATTGTACAAACTAACAAAAAATATCATTTGAAAATGTGATTCCTTTCACCTATGTGAATTTTGAATAACAACTTTTCATTTTAATTTTGTATCAGGAAATGTTTATCATCTTCAATGGATGGAGACAGATGTTAAAATAATAATTTATTATTCAAAATTCACAGAAACGAGGTGAAAGAAATTTAAACTTTCAAATGATGTTCTTTGTAAGCCTGTGGCATTTATACTTCCAAAGTTATTAAAGCATAAGATTGTACTAGGACTTTTGGTACACTTACTCTATATATGTATGTGTAATAACCAAAATGAAATTTTAACAAAACCATACTTACCCATATTACCTGTGATGCAATTGTTTTTTTTTCCCTCTAGTCTAGTCTGATCTTTTAAATAATTTTTTTCCATGCTGATTTGCAACACTTTAAATGTATTTCACAATCCTGTAATGAGTTGCAATCAACGGTTTGATAGACATTGGACTGGGTGAAGCCTCAGTTCCCTTATGCCAGTGACAAAAGGTAAATTTGTATTCTGACTGGTGAGGCCAGGAAAACGGGTCCAATTTGTTCAGTCTAGGAAATGTTCCCAGAATAAGAGGATTTCTGGTATCATCTCAGTACTAAAATCAAGATGGTCTGATGTTTTGCAATCCCAAGGGTGGCTGGAGGAAAAAGAGTTGGGAATGAAAGTTTGGCAGCAGCAGGAGGGAGTGAGTGGCTGAGGGCCTTGGGCATAGTTGCCAGTGGATCTCTTGGCCAGTCAGAAGCTGGACCATGTGAAGCCCTGCTCTTGACAAAGGACTGTGTGCAATAGGGGCTGTTTCTCCCCCAAGTCTGGTGACCTCCCCAACCTTGCCAGCCACACTTCTGGTAATCGTCTCCTACGCAGAGAGCAGGAATCCTTAAAGCCACAGTCTTCTGACTTGCACCGGACTTTGTGTCCCTTCGAAGAGACTCTTTCCCATTGCCTGCATGCCAAGCAAACAAACCAGAGTCCCTTACTGCCAAGGCTAATCACAGGTGTCTTGTTTCATTTCAGGATGTGGTTAGTACCTTGAGGAACTGCAAGCAGCAGAGAGAAAGCCTTAGACAGCCAGGCTGGATTGAGAGAGCAGATGGCTGGGAAGAGCTCAATTTAACCCCAAGTCTCTCTTTAGGAGGGAACAAAGGAACAAAGGTGAATCACACTGCGATGCCAAGACGAGGGAGTTGGAGTGACCTGGGTGATTCTGAGTGAGTCAGTCAGGGAGACCTTCCTGGAGGAGGTGAGTCTTAAGCACCTGGCAGCATCTGATAACTAAGTTTTGTAGGCATATGTCATTTTATTGTGCTTTACTTCATCTTGCTTTACAGATACAGCGTTTTTTACAAATTGAAGGTTTGTGGCAACCCTATATCCAGCAAATCTATCGCTGAAATTTTCCCGAAAGTGTTATTTTTTCATTAAAGTATATACTTTTTTTTTTGACATAATGCTACTGCACACTTAGTAGACTATAGTATGGTATAAACATAACTTTTATATGTCCTGGGAAACCAAAAAATTATGGGACCCGCTTTCTTGCCGTGGTCTGGAACTGACTGCACAGTAACTCCCAGGTTATGCCTGAACCACGCCTTTGTTTCCAACTGTGCTCCCTCTTTCTTGTTGGGGCGGAAGGTAGACAGACAACGTATCAGGGGAGATGCCACGTTCAGATGGTTCAACCCTGTTGTGGCAAAACACTTCCCCATTCTTCGGCACTCGGTCTGTGCTTAGCTGGGGCAGTTGCAGAATTGATGAGATGTCAAGTTCAGGCATCAACCAGCCCAGCAACCCCTAGACAGGACCCTGCCTCTACATTGAATCTCCATTTCCTCCTTGAAGCCTTCTTCAAGCCAGCAGGGTACTCTCCTTGTCTATGCTCTTACCCAGTTTGAATTATATTACTTTTTGAATAGATAATGTTGTCAGGGTTCAAAGTGCAAAAGGGTATTTAGAAATAGATTTTTTTCCTGTTCCTATTCCCTCCTGGGACCGGTGCTCCCTGAACCCAGTGCCACCAGTTCTTGGTAGCACTCCAACTAGATTTTAAAATCTGGTGGGGAAAAAGGTGGTCTCACACCTCTCTGTGTTCCTCTGTGTCCTGGCTAGGATGAACTGTCCCGCCTCATCGCCCAAGGAAGTTCCCCTAGCACCACACCCTCCCTCCTCATCCGCACTGCTGCTATCTTGGGTCAGATGCCCCTAGTTCCTCTTAACTGGTCATCCAGCTGCCAGTCAGGTGCATCTCCTAGACACCCTCCACCAGCTGTCACACTACTCTTCTTGTAATGTTGGGCTCCCACTAATCTTTACTGCTCCCCATACCTCGGGTCAAGGACAAACTTTTTGCTTTGATGACTTGGTTTCAAGCCACCTCTCCAGACCCATCACTTGCTACTCCATCAGGCTTCATACTCCCACCAAACCAAATTCCTTGGAGTTCTCTGATGTCTCCTGCATCTAGGGCTTTCTGTATATTGTTCCCTCTGCCTGAAATGTGCTCACGACACCAGCCAACTCTTACTTGTGGTTTAGGGCTCAGCCCAAGTGTCTCTCCAGAGGGACTTCATGAACATCACCCTCCCTCACTCAGTGAGTTTACTGCATCCTCTCTCCCTTTGCCCCTGAGGATGCCTCTCTCAGGCTGGGTGCCTCTCTGCTTAAAATTTGACTCCCCCAATTGACTGAACTCTCCTTGAATGCTGGGCTCTCTGCATAGGAGACAATTACCAGAAGTGTGGCTGGCAAGGTTGGGGAGGTCACCAGACTTGGGGAAGAAACAGCCCCTATTGCACACAGTCCTTTGTCAAAAGCAGGGCTTCACATGGTCCTCCCCGCAGTGTAGCTTGCTCACCTTCTGGCTGGCCACCATCTGGCTGAGTACCTGGCATAAAGCAGGAATTCACTCAATACTGGCAGGATCAACAAATCTCCTCTATCTCCCAGATAATACCTAATATAAAATAGATGCTCAAAAAGATTTTATCTTATTCGATTTTTGATGCTGCTGCGGAATCTTTTTTTTTTTTTTGCAAAAAGCACTCAATATGTTTATATACAGCAGGCACTTAAAATGTTTCTCTATACAGTAGATACTCAACATATTTGTGAGACGTAGGTGCTTAGGTATATTTGCTGTATACAGAAGGCAATGGCATCCCACTCCAGTACTTTGCCTGGAAAACCCCATGGATGGAGGAGCCTGGTAGGCTGCAGTCCGTGGGGTCGCCAGGAGTCGGACACGACGGAGCGACTTCACTTTCACTTTTCATTTTCATGCATTGGAGAAGGAAATGGCAACCCACTCCAGTGTTCTTGCCTGGAGAATCCCAGGGATTGGGGAGCCTGGTGGCTGCTGTCTATGGGGTCTCACAGAGTCGGACACGACTGAAGTGACTCAGCAGCAGTAGGCACTAAGCACATGCTTGCTATGTACATGGTAGGCATTCAGTATGTGGCTGTATGCAGGCAGAAACTCAGTGTGCTTGCTACACACAAAGGTGCTTGCTTCATGCTTGCTGTTTACAGTAGGGGCACAATTTCAGCTTCCTATGCACAGCAGATACTTAGTGTCTGTTTGCTATATGCATGAATCTGAGATTTTAAAAGAGAACATCTCCCCCTCTGCCCAAAGTGACCCCTGTTCCCACTTGACATCATGACAGTCACACGTGCCCTAAGTGGATCCAAGTGACTCCAAACACTGGGCTTCTCCATAGGCAGCAGCTTGTGTGTTTAACGACACAGCTCAACTGAAGTTCCTTGTAAGTGAGACAGAGTAATGAGTGTGGCTTTGGCTGAAGACCAGGTGCCTGAGGATAATTGCTGGGAAACTGAGCAGCGATTTATTAACGACAACCATAGAAATAATTGAGGGATCGGTCTGTGCCAGACACTCGGCTGAGTATTTTATATACATTATTTCTGACTTAATCCTCACACCCGCTGTGGGTTAGGTATTAGTTACTCCCACTTTATAGATGAGGAAGTTGAGGCTTAGACAGATTAAGTCATGTGCCCGAGGGTCACACAGCTACTACTGAAGCACTTTTTGAGCATTGACTGGGTGCAGAGACTGCTAAGCTTTTCCGGGAATTATTTTATTGAACTTAATCCTTACAACAAACAACTCTAGGAGGTAGGTGCTATTACTGTTAGAAGCTGCAGATCTAGAATTTGGGCGCAGGTCTGTTGCCACCAGCATCTAGTGCTTACCCCATGAGCCTTATACTTGCAGAACTGTCTACAGAAAGTTTTGCAAACACTCTTCCTCTGAGCCTGGTACCACACACATGAGGGTAGCTGCTCGGGGCCATGGTCCTGCCTGGAATGTGCTGTCATTAGAATCTTAGATTTTAAAATTATTTTTAATTTTTTTATTAAATATGAGTAGATACAGAAGATATTGATAAAACATGCATAGGGTATAAAGAATAACAGTGCTGCCAGCAGCCACCATTCACTTTTTTAAAAAGCTTATTTTGAAGCCCCCCCATGTGCTTTTATGCCCATGTCTTTCCTCCCTCTTCAGAAACTTCTGTATTTTTTTTTTTTTTTCCGCTCAACTTTGCATCTGTGTTGTGGCATGTAGAAATGGTACATTCTTTGTCACGGTTGTGCAGTCCATGTGCAGTGAATATTTCACACTGTTTATTCATGAGCTCCAAAATCACTGCAGATGGTGACTGCAGCCATGAAATTAAAAGACGCTTACTCCTTGGAAGGAAAGTTATGACCAACCTAGATAGCATATTCAAAAGCAGAGACATTACTTTGCCAACAAAGGTTCGCCTAGTCAAGGCTATGGTTTTTCCTGTGGTCATGTATGGATGTGAGAGCTGGACTGTGAAGAAGGCTGAGCGCCGAAGAATTGATGCTTTTTAACTGTGGTGTTGGAGAAGACTCTTGAGAGTCCCTTGGACTGCAAGGAGATCCAACCAGTCCATTCTGAAGGAGATCAATCCTGGAATTTCTTTGGAAGGAATGATGCTAAAGCTGAAACTCCAGTATTTTGGCCACCTCATGCGAAGAGTTGACTCACTGGAGAAGACTCGGATGCTGGGAGGGATTGGGGGCAGGAGGAGAAGGGGACGACAGAGGATGAGATGGCTGGATGGCATCACTGACTCAATGGATATGAGTCTGGGTGACCTCCGAGAGCTGGTGATGGATAGGGAGGCCTGGCGTGCTGCGGTTCATGGGGTCGCAAAGAGTCGGACACGACTGAGCGACTGATCTGATCTGATTCATTATAACGCTGATAGACATTTGGATTATTTCTAATTTTTGCCTTTTTTGTGGATACTACTAGAAATGTTCTTGTGCATGCCTTTGTTTATCTGAGATATAAAACCAGGAGACGAATTGCAGGGGTCATAGGGTGTGAACATTTTAAATTTTTCTAGAAAATGCCAAATTATTTCAAAAAGTGGTTACGATGTTTAAATTTCTTCATGTAGCGTTTCAATGTTCCGTTTTTTCTAGGTCCATGAATGTCAGAATCTTAGGGCAGTAAAGAAACAGAGTTTATTTTCCTTATTATCTGGATGGAGACAATTTAGGTGCAGACAAGTAACATGATTGGACTAAGGTGATGTCACCATTCAGCAGCAGAGCCTGGACAAGAACCCGCAAACCCCTGACTCCCTTCCTCCACTGCCTTGGCTCATTTCTCTCTCTCATCCCCTCTTCTCAGGCCAAGGCCCCCGGGTGTGGCCACCACGACACCTTGCGCCGTTTCCAGGGCCAGGAGCAGCTGTCAGACCTGACTCAGGCGGGGTCCCCGGCGGTTCCAGAGGATGAGGCTGCTCCGCAGACGCCACATGGCCGTGCGCCTGGTCATGGTGGGCAGCGCCTTCCTGCTCTTTCTCTTCATCCTACAGAGGGACGTAAGTGGTAGGGAGCAGGCCACAGAGAAGCCATGGCTGAGGTCCTTGGTGAGCCAGAAGGACCACGTCCTGGACCTCATGCTGGGGGCCGTGCACAACCTCAGGGACTCGATGCCCAAGTTCCAGATCAGGGCTCCGGAGCCCCAGCAGACACTGGCCTCCACCAACCAGTCCTGCCTCCCGGGTTTCTATACCCCAGCTGAGCTGAAGCCGTTCTGGGAACGGCCGCCACAGGACCCCAATGGCCCTGGGGCAGATGGGAAGGCGTTTCAGAAGAAAGAGTGGACGCCCCAGGAGACCCAGGAAAAGGAAGAGGGCTATAAGAAGCACTGCTTCAATGCCTTTGCCAGTGACCGCATCTCCCTGCAGAGGGCCCTGGGGCCGGACACCCGACCCCCTGAGTAAGTAGCACCGCATCCTGGGGTGAGGCCAGGCTTCTGCCAAAGGCGTGCCTGGTATGTCCACAGCCAGTGTAAAGGGCCGACATGGATTTTATTTTATATCAGTATTTACTTTTATTTGGCTGAGTCGGGTCTTTGTTGCCGCGCTCCAGCTCAGCAGTTGTGGCATACAGGCTTGGTTGACCCAAGGCATGTAGGATCTTAGTTCCCCAACCAGGGATCAAACCTGCATCCTCTGCATTGGAAGGTAAATTCTTAACCACTGGACCACCAGGGATGTCCCTGACAGGGATTTTAGAATGTGGGCAAGAGTTTCCTCTAAGCCCTCATTTCTTTTCCAGAGCCACTGTCGTTATCCCAGGGGTTGGATTCAAGGGCATCATGGTCAGGCCAGAGTCTCAGGGAGACCTGTGAGAGTGAAAAACGATTGCGAAGGTGACAGGATCCAGAAAAAGGAACTCCTGACGGGGACCACAGCTGGCCGAGGGGTGACTAGGAGTGCCTGACTGCAGCCCACAGATTCGGGAGCCTTGTGCTCTGCCGAGAGGCTGGAGACCACAGGACTCTGCCGCTGAGCTCCTAACAAAGGATATTTCCCAAAAGCGGCCCTGGTGGTCAGGATTGCTGCTCACCTCCTGGTTTCTTTCAGTGAAGACTCATAGGGCCATGAACTCATTCCAACCAATTATTTGAACCTGTTTGTACTTTCGGTCCTGGGCAGTGAACCAGCTCTTAGATCTTTGAGCTGTAGCCACTTCAGTCTGTGCTCTTACTGGCCTCCCATCAAAGGTTTTGTGTCTTTCTCGTGTAGGCGTTGTCATTCCCAACTCAAGAGGAATACTGTTTTTGGCCTTTTCTCACATGGCAGTTAGGGACTTCCCCAGTGGCTCAGCCACAAAGGATCTGCCTGCAATGCAAGAGATGCAGGAGGCCTGGGTTCCATCCTTGGGTCACGGAGATCTGCTGGAGGAGGAAATGGAAACCCACTCCAGTATTCTTCCCTGGAGAATCCCATCGACAGAGGTGGGCTGCAGTCCATGGGGTCGCAATGCCTGGGATGCGACTGAGCATTCATGCCCACACATGGCAGTTCCATTATCAGGTTCTTGATTCTTTAGGGCTATGAACCTGGAGTTTCTCAGACTTGGACCAAGTATTAGAGGCCTAGAACATGGAGCCACCCTGAGTTACCAGGGCTCCTCACAGGGAAGGGCAGTGGGCCTGAGGGCAGCCAGTGGAGGAGGTCTGGGAGTCTTCTCTGGAGGGCCCCTGAGAAATCTCTCTGACCAGCAGAGGGAGTTTAAAAAGGGCCTTTAGAGACTTCCCTGACAGTCTAGTGGCTGAGACTCCCCACTTCCAGTGTAGGGGGACTGGGTTCAATCCCTGGTCAGGGAACTGGATCCCATATTCTGCAACTAAGATTAAAGATCCTGCATGCTGCACCTTAGACCCAGTGCAGCCAAATAAATAAATAAGTACTTTTTTAAATGAAAGAAAGGGCATTAGGCTGCACAATTCCTTGAGATCCAGCATTGACACATTCCCACCCCGACCTGAGATGGTGTGTCGGGGAGGGAGGCCGTGCCGCCTAGTGCCCCAGAGTGGCTGGAGTGGATGAGGATAGAGAAAAGTCACAAGAAAGTGTTTGTGATAATAGTATCGGATTACAGGGAATCCATGAGGAAATGGGTTCGAGTGGGACCATTCATTGTAAAGAGTAAAGCCTTTCTCTCCCTCTCACTGAATATGGAATTTGTAGTCACTTTTTCCAGATGTCAGAGTTGCCCTTTGTTACTTTCCCTCTGGGACCTCAGTGCAGGGGGAAATAGGTTTTGGGGTTTTTTTGGGGGGGGGGGGGATCGTCTGTTTTTTGCCATGCTGGGTCTTAGTTGCTACACACAGGATCTTTGATCTTAGTGTGGCATGAGGCATATTTCAGTTATGGCATGCAAACTCTTAGCTGCAGCGTGTGCAATCTAGTTCCCCGACAAGGGACCGAACCCAAACCCCCTGCATTGGGAGTGCAGAGTCTTAGCCACCGGACCACCAGGGAAGTCCCGAGAGACAGGCTTTGGAGTAGGTTGGTTAGCACCTGTGCAGAGGCTTAGAGTAGGTGGCAAATAGTGGATAAGCTGGAAAAAGCATGCCGCTATTCCCAGCTCCAAAGGTGAATGTAGGCTGTGGGTTCCGAGGAGCAGAGAATGCTTGTAGGAATCTGTGGACAGAACCCTCCTGCCCCCGGAACTACCAGGGACCCGGAGAACTGTATCTGCACTTTCACCCTTGCAGGTGTGTTGACCAGAAGTTCCGGCGCTGCCCCCCGCTGCCTGCCACCAGCATCATCATTGTGTTCCACAACGAGGCCTGGTCCACACTGCTGCGGACGGTGTACAGCGTCCTGCACACCACCCCTGCCATCCTGCTGAAGGAGATCATTCTGGTAGATGATGCCAGCACAGACGGTGAGGCTAGGGGGCCCCGGAGGAGGGGCCTGGGGTCTCCCCTGGTACTCTGGGAAAGAGGGCCTACCAGTGTTCCCAAGGGAGCAGACACTGCCTCGTGGCCTGTGGTGTGGCATCCCAGCTCATCATAAAGGTCAGGAGCAGGAAGAAGGCAGGTGGGTGCTAGGGGGTGGGTAACCACATTCCTGAACGTGATTTGCATTTGACCCCTGAAGCTCCAAAAGCTTAGCTGTTCTGGCCTCAAGGCTTGCCTTACAGCTGCCAAGCCCAACTCCAATTCAGAAATGCAGACAGTGGGGACGGGCCCTCCCCTCTGTTTCCCACCTACTGGACCATTCTTTTGCTCTTGAAGATTCCATCTCAGAAGCTCTTCGCTGTAGTTGGTAATAGGCAAGTGAGTTTGCTCACCAAACTTCCACAGTTCAAAGCATTTCCACAAACATCTGCTGAGTTATTTGTGCCTGGTGCTGCCTTAGGCGTAGGCGATGACATGACAAATGACAAATTAGACAGATCTCGTCCCAAGTAGGCTAACAGCCCTCATAGTCAGGTGACTGCTTACAGCACCAGCCGTGGTGGTGTGACCTGGAACACACCCTAGTGGACATGGGAGGACACGGACTTGAGAGTCCAACACCCAGGAACTCAAATCCTAGCTCGGACTTTTCCTAGCTCTGTGACCTTGGGCGAGATACTTAGCCTCTCTGAACTTCCATCCTCACATTTTTTTTTGTTTTTTCAAATACTTATTTATTTGCCTGTGCCAGCTCTTAGTTGAGGCATGTAGATCTTTAGTTGCAGCATATGGGATCTAGTTCCCTGATCAGGGACCAAACCTAGGACCCCTGCATTTGGAGTGTGGAGTCTTAACCACTGAACCACCATGGAAGTCCTTCAGTCCCTTCTTCTAAAAATGAAGATAACTGACTCCCTTGCAAGGTGGACCAGGGATCAGAGATAGATGGTAAATGAGATCGTTCACGTGCTGTGGAGTACTTAGTTTCCAGTAAGAGCTCCATATGCATTCAGTTCAGTTCAGTCGCTCAGTCGTGTCCGACTCTTTGCAACCCCATGAATTGCAGCACACCAGGCCTCCCTGTCCATCACCAACTCCCAGAGTTCACTTAGACTCACGTCCATCGAGTCAGTGATGCCATCCAGCCATCTCATCCTCTGGCATCCTCTCTTCTCCTGCCCCCAATCCCTCCCAGCATCACAGTCTTCTCCAATGAGTCAACTCTTCGCATGAGGTGGCCAAAGTACTGGAGTTTCAGCTTTAGCATCATTCCTTCCAAAGAAATCCCAGGGCTGATCTTCTTCAGAATGGACTGGTTGGATCTCCTTGCAGTCCAAGGGACTCTCAAGAGTCTTCTCCAACACCACAGTTCTAAAGCATCAATTCTTTGGCGCTCAGCTTTCTTCACAGTCCAACTCTCACATTCATACATGACCACTGAAAAAACCATAGCCTTGACTAGACGGACCTTTGTTGGCAAAATAATGTCTCTGCTTTTGAATATGCTATCTAGGTTGGTCATAACTTTCCTTCCAAGGAGTAAGCGTCTTTTAATTTCATGGCTGCAGTCACCATCTGCAGTGATTTTGGAGCCCAAAAAAATAAAGTCTGACACTGTTTCCACTGTTTCCCCATCTATTTCCCATGAAGTGATGGGACTAGATGCCATGATCTTTGTTTTCTGAATGTTGAATGTTAAGCCAACTATTTCACTCTCCTCTTTCACTTTCATCAAGAGGCTCTTTAGTTCCTCTCCACTTTCTGCCATAAGGGTGGTGTCATCTGCATATCTGAGGTTATTGATATTTCTCCCAGCAATCTTGATTCCAGCTTGTGCTTCTTCTAGCCCAGCATTTCTCATGATATACTCTGCATAGAAGTTGAATAAGCAGAGTGACAATATACAGCCTTGACGTACTCCTTTTCCTATTTGGAACCAGTCTGTTGTTCCCTGTCCAGTTCTAACTGTTGCTTCCTGACCTGCATACAGGTTTCTCAAGAGGCAGATCAAGTGGTCTGGTATTCTCATCTCTTTCAGAATTTTCCACAGTTTATTGTGATCCACACAGTCAAAGGCTTTGGCATAATCAATAAAGCAGAAATAGATGTTTTTCTGGAACTCTCTTGCTTTTTCCATGATCCAGCGGATGTTGGCAATATGATCTCTGGTTCCTCTGCCTTTTCTAAAACCAGCTTAAATATCTGGAAGTTCACGGTTCACATATTGCTGAAGCCTGGCTTAGAGAATTTTATTCTTTGCATGGGAGCATTGCACTGTGGGAGATGTTATTTCTGTGTGGCCTGGCTGAGGCGTCCACGTTGGATTAGAGCTTCACCTGAAAGCCCGAGTGTCCAGGGAGGGAAGAGATGTTTCAGGGCAGCCCTAGAAGAGAAAATAGCATCATCAGAGCTCGAGAGACATTGGTATTTGTGCTGTGGGAAATGACGCTAAAAAGATGTTGAATGAAATCCTTGCATGCGTGCTAAGTCGCTTCAGTCATGTCCGACTCTTTGCGACCTCATGGACTGTGGCCCGCCAGGCTCCTCTGCCCATGGGATTCTCCAGGCAAGAATACTGGAGTGGGTTGCCATGCTCTCCTCCAGGGGATCTTCCCAACCCAGGTATCGGACTTGTGTCTCTTATGTTTCCGGCACTGGCAGGCAGGTTCTTTACCACTAGCGGCTCCTGGGAAGCCTGAATGAAATCCACACCGTGCTAAAAATATTTATTTAGGGGGAAGAAAATGAATCACTGAAGATGATTAAGCTGGAGTGAAGGTGCTTAAGCTGGAGAGTGACCTCATCTCAGAAAGGTGGCAGCTTTAGGGAGGGTGATTGTCAGGAAGAGAAGCAGAGGACCTGAGTCCAGAGAGGAAGTCCTTATAGTCACTCAAGCATGGGATGCCGGAGCCAGAACTAGAAAAGCACTGTAGGACCCCTGCAGTGGGTCTGGGGTCCTGTAGGAGCTGCACCTTCCTCCCAGGTGGCAAGTGGGGTCTGGGCTCTCCCAGTTTGGCTCCCTGTGCCCATGCTCCCATATTGAGGGCAGGAACCACAGGGGTTCCTCCGGCAGCCCAGGTGCTGATGCACCCTTTCCCTCCCCAGCCCACTCCTGCCCCCTGGGCAAGAGGACTAGAGCCAAGGAGGACAGAGGGAGGAGGCGCTGAGTATGGCTCTGTGAGCCTGTTTCCTCTGGGAGCTCCCACTTTCCTGGGAAGGGCAGACAAGTATCAGAGATGCGTGAAAGGGTCTGGGGGACAGGGAGCAGAGAGATGAGCTTGTGGAAAGGGAGGGGCAGAGAGTCTGGCAGAGAGGGTTGGGACTTGGGAGTGGCCTCTGGGGAATCTTAGGAGCAGTAGAATGATTGTAAGGAACGGGAACCAGTGTATCCATTGCCCTCCAGCTCAAACTGGGCTATCTTATAACCCTTATTCCCACAACCCTGAGTGGCCTGTCCCTCAGAAGTTTCTTGCCTTGAATCACATGTGGTGGAGTTTTCTAAACTGTCTCAGCTTGTCACTCAGAATTGTGTAAGTAAAAGGCACGCTGCCCAGCTGGGTGACTCCTTGGACCAGGCCAGCCAATGACATAGTGCCAGGCTGGCATGGGCAGTTTCAAAAAGGCAGAGTGGTCTGTGCCTGTTAGGGGGACTTGGCAGTAGCTACTCCAAAGAGCCTGCCCATCTTGGGCCACCAGACATGTTCTCATTCCTTCTGGTGGCCTCTCCCTTGTTGCCCTGGACTGTCTCATAGAGCCGAGTCCGGCATCTCAGAATCTCCTGTCTGAAAAACCAGAACCAGCCGTACTTACTTTCTTGGGTCCTGGCCTCCTTTGACAATTTGTTAAAAGCTATGCCCTTCTCTCTAGAGGGCTTCCCAGGTGGCTCAGTAGGTAAGGAATCTTCCTGCCATGCAAGAGTCACAGGGGATGCGGGTTTGATCCCTGGGTTGGGAAAATCCTCTGGAGGGGGGCATGGCAGCCGACTCCAGTATTCTTGCCTGGTAAATCCTATGAACAGTGGAGCCTGAAGGGCTGCAGTCCATGGGGTCCCAAAGAGTCAGACACGACTGAAGCGACTAAGGACGCAGGCAGTCCCTGGAATAGTGCACAGCTGCCACAAGGGTGCACACACCCACATTTGTGCATGTGATTTCAGGTAATTTGTGGGCCCCAGGATAAACCATCCTACCTTGAGGGCTTTGAGACTTTAGAGAGAGTTTCAGCAAAGAAATAAAAATATCCTCAGATCCATGGTAATCTCTGCAACCATAGCGGGATAAAGTTCCCTACACGACTGACCGTTTGATCAGATTAACTGGCTCTCATTACACACATGAGGGCTGTGTCTGTGCTGAAATTCAGTGTCCAGGCTCTCTGTCCTCCTGTCCAGGTGCCCAGCAGCATGGACATTTGATACTGGGGGGCAGGTATCAGAAAGAGGTCTGGAGCCAGGCTGGAAAACGTTTTCTTGTCCTACCCCACAGCCCTTTCCCAGGCTCAGGCTTCCTCCTGCATGGCCAGCTCAGCACCTGAGGCCCACCCTTGATCTGGCATGATTCACAAGCTCCCAAAAACTGGCCTTTCCAAGCCTGTCAATCCGCTGTGCTCCCAACAGGGCCTCCCCTTGTCCAAAGCCCCACTCTGCCCCAGGTGGGGAGGCTGAGGCAGGGAACCTAGGCCACCCCCCTGTGGGAACTCCTCCTGTGGGAATTCACTAAATGAGGGGGAGGAATTCAGACACTTACCAGGGACCCAGAGAGCTGAGCAGAAATAAGAGCAGGATGACTGCAGAGATGTGAGCAAGGAGGCAGAAACAGCACTGGTGCAAACTGAGTTTACAGAGGTGAACAGAGCTGAATCGCAAGACCTTTGCAAGCAGTAGTCAGTGTTTCGATTTTTAGAGGGGTGTGTGATAAAATGTACATAAAATTTACCATCTTCACCATTTTTAAGTGTGCCATGCAGTGGCATTAAATACATTCTCATTGTTGTAAAACCATCGCCAGAACTCTTTCATCTTCCCAAACTGAAACTCTGCACCCATTAAACAATAACTCCCTATTCCCAGCACCCCAGCCCTTGGCAACCCCCATTCCACTTTCGGTCTAGGAATTTGACTACTCTCAATATCTTGTATAAGTGGAATCATGCAGTTTGTAACCTTTTGTGTCTGGCTTATTTCACTAAGCATAACGTCTCCAAGGTTCATCCATATTGTGATATCTCAGAATTTGCTTCCTTTTTAAGACTGGAAAAGGGCACAACAAATCCACTCCAGTATTCTTGCCTGGAGAATCCTATGGACAGAGGAGCCTGGTGAGCTATAGTCCATGGGATCTCAAAGAGTCAGACACGACTAAAGTGGCTGAGCATGCACAGAGCACACACACATGTCATTGTTAGTATAGTTCACATTTTTTATTCATTCATTCACCCATGGAGATTTGGGATTGTTGCCACATTTTTGACTATTGTGAATAATAGCCAAAATATTGCTATCCACATGGGTGTACAAATGTTTGTTTGAGTCCTGATCTCTATTATTTTATTAAATACCCAGAAATGGAATTGCTGTATCATATGGTAGTTCTTTGTTTAATTTTTTGAGGAGCTATCATACTCTTTAGATTTTTTTTTTTTTTTGGTGGCACCCTGAAGCATGTGGGACCTTAGTTTCCCAACCAGGGGTTGAACCCCATGACCCCTGCATTGGGAGATGGAGTCTTAACCACTGGACCACCAGGGAAGTCTCTGGATTCTTTTTTTTTTTTTTTTTTTTTTAATGGCTGAGCTGGGTCTTCATTGCTGCACAGGCTTTTCTCTGCTTGTGGAGAGCAGGGGGCTACACTCTGGTTGTGGTGCGCAGGCTTCTCATTGCCATGGCTTCTCTTGCTGCAGAGCACAGGCTCTAGGGCACTCAGGCTTCAGTGGCTGCAGCACATGGACTCAGCAGTTGCAGTTCCCAGGGTCTAAAGCACAGGCTCAATAGTTGTGGCCCTTGGGCTTAGCTGCTTCAGGGCATGTGGGATCTTCCGGGATCAGGGATCGAACCTGTCTCTCCTGCATTGGCCGGTGGTTTCTTTACCACTGAATCACCAGTGAAGTCTTGGATTCACGTTTTTAAGTGAAATTTTAAACCATTAGAGTGACATGATCTGATTTGTGGTTTTAAGAGAGAATTCACTGTGGGTGCTGTGTCAAGAGGAGACTGGGGGCACTTCCCTGGTGGTCTAGTGGTTAAGACTATATGCTTCTGCTGCAGGAGGCATGGGTTCAATCCCTGATTGGGGAACTACGATACCACATGCTTCAGAGCATGGCCAAAAAATAAATAAAAATAAAAACTGATGCAAAAAAAAAAAAAATCTGTGATGAACAAAAAAATCAAAATTGAAAAAAACAAGCAAGAGTAGATTGGGAAGCGGAGGGGTATAGAATAGAGGTCAGGAGATAAGATATTATTGCTGAGGTACAATGGGGATGGACTACTGGCCTTACTTGCCGATGGACTGATTGTGGGGAGTGGGAGGAGCGGGAGAGTTTAGCACAATTCCTAGGTTAGAGCAGCTGTTGGGATAATGGTACACAGGGGAGGCTGGGAGGGCAGGTAGGGAAGAACTCTGGGGTTCCATTTCAGGCGTGTTAGGTTTGTGGGGGGGTTTGTTTTGTTTTGTTTTCACCTGGCCACGAGGCATGCAGGATCTTCCCCAACCAGGGATCGAACCTGTGCTCCCCTTCAGTGGAAGCGCAGAGTCTTAACCACTGGACCGCCAGAGAAATCCAGTTCTGTGGTTTGTTAGACATCCAAGTGAAGATTTAAGGCCAGGAAAAAAGGCCCAGGGGCATCTGCATATAGATGGTATTCCGCACAAGGGACTGAGTAAGGCGTATATAGGGGAGCTCACAGGAGTCTTGTAGACTTTGATTGTGAGGAATGAACCTAAATGAGGAGGCTCTCACCTGGGGACTGTAAGAGAGAAGGGGTGGGCCCGTCTGAGTCTCCATCCTCAGCTCTGCTGCACTCCGCTCTGGGGTGTCTGTCCAGTGGGTCCAACGAGGGGCATTACTCAGGGGTGTTGTCTCACCCCCTTCAGAGAGCCTGAGGCTCAAGCCCAGAATTCCCAGGTCCCGCCTAGCCGCCGAGATTAGAGAGAAGGGTTGGGAGAAGGGCTCTGTAGAGCTCAGGCGCCTCTTGACGTTCGCGGCTCAGTGCATGGCGGGCCCTTACCACAAAACCCACTTCCTCTGATATTCTGTCTCTGGGTTCTCTCCATCACCATGAACTTCCTGTGAGCACATCTATATTCTCAGGGGAAACGTCAGTCATGCTGAGAAGGCAAGGCTGCCGCGAGGAGTTCCTCCCACCTCCCTGTTAGAGCCCACGCCGGGGCCTGTGCTTGGAGGAGCCTAGGAGCTCCGAGCAGGCGGGACCCAGACCTGGCCCTGCCCTGCCCGGGACAGTGGCTGGCACCTGGCAGCGTGTTCGCAGGTATACCCTAAGTGAGTGCTGGGCTGAAGCTGCCAAATGAGGCTAATTTTGACTCATAAACCCCAAGGACAGTACTTCCTATTTCGTAGCATTTTAATCTTCACGTGGGTGCTCAGTTGCTCAATCATGTCAGACTCTTGGTGACCCCATGGACTGTAGCCCAGCAGGCTTCTCTGTCTATGAGGATTCTCCAGGCACGAATACTGGAGTGAGTTGTCATTTCCTTCTCCAGGGGATCTCCCTAACCCAGGGGTCAAACCTGCGTCTCCTGGGGCTCCTGTGTTGGCAGGGTAATTCTTTACCACTGAGCTCTGTGGGAAGCTTTTTAATCTTCACAGAGAAGATTAAATAAGAAAGTCAGCATGGAAGCATCTAGTTCCATGACTGGCATGTAGTAGGTGCTCCAGTATTTGGACACAGTGTGTGTGTGTGTGTGTGTGTGTGTGTGTGTGTGTTTCAAAGTAGAGAGAGGGACTTCCCAGGTGGCTCAGTGGTTAAGACTTCATGCTTCCACTGCGAAGGACCCTGCTTCAGTCCCTGGTCAGAGAACCAAGATCTCACATGCCACATGGCACGGCCAAAAATAAGAAGTAGAGAGGGAGAGATCAATTGCACCTGCACAAAAACAGCCCTCAGTTTGTGTGATATGATGGCGGGAGCAAGGCCTAAGCACCAGGCTGACCCCACACCCCTCGAGAGAGAAAGGATGCAGTCAGCCTTCACTCCTGCCCCACAGCACCACTTCTGAAACCACAGGCCATCCATTCTGCACAGTGGGGAACAGAGCAGCTGCACAGATAAACCAAAACAGCACTTAATGAATCATCACTACGATTTGGACTGTTCCAAGATGGATTGCTTCAGAATAGGGTTATTTTTTAAAACTATGTATATATTTAAAATCTTGAGTAAGTGTATTTTATTTTTTATTATTTGTTTATTTGACTGCACGGGGTCTTAGGTGTGGCACACAGGATTGATCTTCCTGCGACATGTGGGGTCTAGTTCCCTGACCAGGAATCGAACCTGGGCTCTCTGCATTGGGAGTGCAGAGTCTTAGCCATTGGACCACCAAGGAAGTCCCCTAGGGCTATTTTTAATGCTCTGAGGGTTTCTGACTGATTCACACGGGTCCTGAAGTGAGCCCCCTCTCAGAATGAACTGGAAATCTCATCAGATACCCCGCCCTTCAAAGAGCTTTCCACACCCCCTCTCCAATTCGGGCGTTGGCCCCTCCTGCAGTCTCCCCCAGCCCTGCGCCAGCCACCTCTGGCTGCTCCTTCATCGCCTGCCCTGCAGTCACCCACTCCCTGGGCAGACAAGCCCACTGCTGTGCCTGGCTATGCAGGCACTGGGTACCTGGTTTTTAAATTTAATTTAAAAGCTGTTCTGCATCATTTCATCTTCCTAAGAATTCCATGTGCAGAGGAGGTAATAAAGAGGATTAGAGTAAGACGTCTTGCTGCTGCCCCAGGAGCCAGAAATGAACACTTGTGTATGCTCTACCTGTCAGGCTTGCTCTGAAGAGCCTGGGAGACAGGGACTCAGACACAGAGAAATGACTGCCAAACCCTCAGTGTGGAAAGGAGGGGAGGCCTGAGACACAGCTCTGAAAATCAGGAGGTGAGAGGGAGCTGAGGCCAAAAGAGGCATCTGAGAGCCGTCAACAGAAGTTTATACTTGATTTGAAACCAAAGGAACACAGCTCTGAGGTCCTGTCTCTGACATCAGAGAAGTCGCCCGGGTACACAGACACAGGGTGGGCACTGAGGAGCCAGTGGAGTGTCTTGGCAAGGTGGCCATGTGCTGTGGGGACCTCCTCCATCCCCGACCCCCACCTTGGGCTTCGGTGAAGTCACTCAGCACAGTAGGTGTGAGAGAGGGTTAAAATGCAGGCCTGCTGGAGGCCCGAGAGTGCCCGGACCTGGTGCCCGCAGAAGACTATGTGTGCTTCGCTTGTAGCTCAGTCAGTAAAGGCTCTGCCTGCGGTGCAGGAGACCGGTTCAATTTCTGGGTCAGGACGATCCCCTGGAGAAGGAAATGGCAACCTACTCCAGTATTCTTGCCTGGAGAATCCCATGGACAGAGGAGCCTGGCAGGCTACAGTCCATGGGATTGCAAGAGTCGGACACGACTGAGCGACTAAACCACCACCAAGTCGCTTCTGTTGTGTCCGATTCTGTGCGACCCCCATGGACTGTAGCCCGCCAGGCCCCTCTGTCCATGGGATTCTCCAGGCAAGAATACTGGAGTGGGTTGCTGTGCTCTCTCCTCCAGGGAATCTTCCCAACCCAGGGATCGAACCCACGTCTCTTACATCTCTCGCATTGGCAGGCGAGTTCTTTACCACTCACGCCACCTGGGAAGTGCAATGGGGAACCAGGTTTGTGACAAAGTGTTGAGCAGGTGGCAATGACCCTGTGCCTTCCAGAGTACTTGAAGGAGCCCCTGGAGCGGTACGTGAAGCAGCTGCAGGTGGTGCGGGTGGTGCGGCAGCAGGAGAGGAAGGGGCTGATCACTGCCCGGCTGCTGGGGGCCAGCGTGGCCCAGGCAGAGGTGCTCACCTTCCTGGATGCCCACTGTGAGTAAAGGGGGCCGGCCCGGCTCTGCCCCACTTCCCTCCCTGGCAGAAGGAAAAGCTGGGACCCCCACATCACCCAGGCCCCTGCCTGCTCTGCTCTCCCAGGAGCAAAGCAGGCTTGGGACTCCCCCAGATTCTTCTACCCTTCTCTCACCCCATTCCCTAGGATGGTTATCAGGAGGCACGCACAGCCCTAAAACCACTAAAACCAAAACCTAAAACTGTGGTGACTCCACAGTTGCTGGGAGGATGCTCTAGAACCCAGACACTCCTCTCCCTGCTCCCCTGATCTGTACCTCATTCTGAGCTCAGCCCCTCGGACAGGCTCCTATTACCTCTGGGCGCTGTTCAGTGTGGCCCTTCCCACATGGAAAGGAAGGCCTGCTTTTTGCCCCCAAACAACACACTTCCCTTGCTGTTGTCAGGGGGGAAAAAGTGTCCCCTGAAAGCAATGATACATATTCTGAGAAGCTGTAGACTTGGAGTCAGAAGACCTGGATTTGTGTTCTGACCCTGCCACTAACTGAGCCTCAGTCTTCTCCTTCATCAAGTGGGATAAGGATGCCAGCCATACTCACCAACAAAATCATCACTCCAGGGGCCAAATCATCTCTGCGGTTCATCAGAAATCCCCAAGGGGTGATTATTCTGCAGCTAGAGCTGAAGCATGAGGTGCAGAGACCCCAGGGAGAGGGGCACCCCCGCATGAGACCCTCACTCGGGTGGGGAGAGTCAACTGAGCGGCTAGCCTGCAGACCCTGAAGACAGCCCTCTAGGGCCTCCCTGTGCTTTTGGGGACTCCATGTTACCCCCTGATACCTCTGTTCTCCCTTCCACAGCCATTTCCGCCTCTCTGGGAGGAGGGGATGGGGTAGGCGTGTCCTGGGAGATCTCTGTCCGCTCCCTGTGGCTGTGGAGCTTGCACGCGTTTTCCTGCCTACCACTGGGGGCGGGCACTTGTCCTCCTGAGGCTCCCCACTGGCCGGGGTGTGCAGGCTGGCCGGGGGCAGCACCCTGACTGCTGTCTCCTGGCCCCGGCCTGCAGGTGAGTGTTTCCACGGCTGGCTGGAGCCCCTCCTGGCTCGCATTGCCGAGGACGAGACGGTGGTGGTGAGCCCGAACATCGTCACCATTGACCTGAACACTTTTGAGTTCTCCAAGCCCGTCCAGAGGGGCCGAGTCCAGAGTCGGGGCAACTTTGACTGGAGCCTGACCTTCGGCTGGGAGGTTTTACCGGCACGAGAGAAGCAGAGGCGCAAGGATGAGACCTACCCCATCAAGTAAGTACCGTAGCCTTGTGGGCCCCCAGCCTGGCCTCTGCAGTCACAGGGACCTGGGCCATCTCAGGTCAGTGTTTATTAGGTGTTGTGTGAAGAGCTCAGCATATTTAATCATCATCCCCTTGAGGTAGGTACTATGATTAGCCTGTTTTGCAGATGAGAACACTGAGGTTCCTGGTAGTTAACAGTTGGCCCCAGACTATACCACCCTGGAAACTGGGGGAGCAAGAATGCCCATCCCACCAGTTGGCCACAAGCCTGTGCCCCCACCATGGTGCTCTCCTGCCTAGTACATAACAGTTGGCCCTCACTCTCCTCTTCCTTGTGCCAGGCCCTGGTTCAGGGCTTTCTGTACTTTGTCTCATTATTTCTCCCCTACAGGTAGAAAGGACATGACTGCTGCTTGCAGAGAGATAGTGGGTAGAGACCATTGTAAAACAGCCATTATAATAAGAGGGGGTGATGTGTGCAGCCAAGTGGACATCTTTGAGAAGACTGAGAATGTCTTAAAGGAAGATAGACGAATGTCCTGCAATTGGCAATGTGTTGCAGTTGTCCTGAACTTTGTCAGGAAAGGGCCAGATAGCAGATATTTTAGGTTTTGCCAGGCTAGGGCTTCCCAGGTGGCGCAGTGGTAAAGAATCTGCCTGCCAGTGCCAGAGATGCAAGAAATGCAGGTTCAATCCCCTGGAGTAGGAAATGGCAACCTACTCCAGTATTCTTGCCTGGAAAATCCCATGGAGAGAAGAGCCTCGTGGGCTGCAGTCTGTGGGATTGCAAAGAGTTGGACACAACTGAGCTGCTGCTGCTAAGTCACTTCAGTCGTGTCCGACTCTGTGTGACCCCCATAGACGGCAGCCCACCAGGCTCCCCCGTCCCTGGGATTCTCCAGGCAAGAACACCGAGTGGGTACACAACTGAGCATGTATACACATACATACATGCAGCTACAAAAAAGAATTTTTCCAAAATGTAAAAACTATTCTATGCCAGAACCTTAGAAAGTCAGGCCAGCTTTGACCCACAGGCCACAGTCTGCCAGCCCCTGAGCTAGAAGGCAGGTGCTTGAAAGTTTATCCATCGTTTGATGCCCAGCTGGGTTTGCCTTCTCCCAACACACCTACCCTGCTCCTCCCTCTCAGACTGCCTGTGGGTGCTGTTGGAGACCACAGACGTCTCAACCAGACTGAGTTGAGGAGTGAGTTTTAGAGTATCCATTGCTTCTGGATTATCTGTACCACTGTTTTTCTATACTGGCCAGGAAACTGAAGGTTCAACCAAACATATACCAGGGGTGGTGGGAAGCAGAGTTTGGGGATATAGTGAGCAGAGTTGGGAGGGAAGGCTTTTTCCCCTTCCATGTCCCTAGATCCTAAGAAATGCTGCCCAGAGCCTCAGTAGAGAGGCTGCAGGAAGGAATCCCATGGATCTGGAACAGCCAGCTGCTCTGTCTCCTTTGGAAGGAAGAGAAGAAGCAGCAGAAGGGGCAGAAAGGAAAGGAGAAGACAGGAGAGAGAAAAGAAATTGGAACTCCCTATTGGTTCTCTCGGAGAAGGCAATGGCACCCCACTCCAGTACTCTTGCCTGGAAAATCCCATGGACGGAGGAGCCTGGAAGGCTGCAGTCCATGGGGTCGCTGAGGGTCGGACATGACTGAGCAACTTCACTTTTCATTTTCATGCACTGGAGAAGGAAATGGCAACCCACTCCAGTGTTCTTGCCTGGAGAATCCCAGGGACAGGGGAGCCTGGTGGGCTGCCGTCTATGGGTTCGCACAGAGTCGGACACGACTGAAGTGACTCAGCAACAGCAACAGCATTGGTTCTCTGCTTGATTCATAGATGTCTTTTGTTTGGGAGGCACAGCAGCAAAGTCCCCTCCCCGCAAGCTAGGGGCCAGGCACACAGTGGCACAGTCAGGGACAGGGCACCTGGCCCCCACCCATCACTGACGTCCCCTGCTCCGATATCCAAGGACCATACAGCTGGAAGACAAAGCTCCAGTGTTTGAGGAATGAGTCTGCTCCCTGGTCCGAACGCCCTGGTGGTGTGCTTGCTTGCCTCAGGCACTTTGCCGGGTACCCGCCAGGAGACCTGCAGGCAGCACCCTCCTTTCCTCCACTCCCAACGTCAACAGGAGACTAAGGAGAAGTGAGGACCCAGGAGACCTCAGGAAGCAGGCCCTGGCAAATACAGAAAGTTTTCTCTGAAAATACAGAGAGTTTCCAGAGGTTGCCTATTGGTTGTGGGTCTGTAGTGGCATTCCCCGTGTAGTTTATCCTCAGAGATAATTTATCAGTGACTGCTTAGCCAGAGGGACCTCCCAAAACCAAGAGACAGGGACTTCCCTGGTGGTCCAGTGGTTAAGATTCTGAGCTCCCAATGCAGGGACCTGGGTTTGATCCCTAGTCAGGGAGCTAGCTCCCATATGCCACACTAAAGATCCTGAGTGCTGCAAATAAGACCTGGTGCAGCCTAAATAAGTAAATAAATATTGAAAAAACCCAAGAGATGGGCTTAGGTCCAGGAGACCCTCAAGAAGCAGCCAGTTAGTTCCAAAATGCTCATCTAGGGTACAGGACTCTCTGAGCCTTCCTTGGCCTTACTTGGGCTGGTTTAGAACAGTCGTGTCTGACTCTGTGCGACCCCAGAGACAGCAGCCCACCAGGCTCCCCGTCCCTGGGATTCTCCAGGCAAGAACACTGGAGTGGGTTGCCATTTCCTTCTCCAATGCATGAAAGTGAAAAGTGAAAGTGAAGTCACTCAGTGGTATCCAACCCTCAGCGACCCCATGGACTGCAGCCTTCCAGGCTCCTCCTTCGATGGGATTTGCCAGGCAAGAGTACTGGAGTGGGTTGCCATTGCCTTCTCTGGGCTTAGAACCCCTGCTGCTGCCGCTGCTACTAAGTCACTTCAGTCGTGTCCGACTCTGTGCGACCCCATAGATGGCAGCCCACTAGGCTCCCCCGTCCCTGGGATTCTCCAGCCAAGAACACTGGAGTGGGGTGTCACCCAGTGGTATCCAACCCTCAGCGACTCCATGGACTGCAGCCTTCCAGGCTCCTCCGTCCATGGGATTTTCCAGGCAAGAGTACTGGAGTGGGGGTGCCATTGCCTTCTCCATTGGAACCCCTAGGAAAAGCCACAGCCAGGGACAAAAAGCCTGCCTGAGCTTGAGGGTTTCCCAACCGAAATTCCTTCCAGAAGGTGGCTACATGAGCCAACCTCAGGGCAACGAGAACAGCCGTAGGGTCACACCAACTTCAGGCTCCTGTGTGGTTGCCTTGACTAGTCAGCCAGTGAATACTGATTGAGGCCCTGCTGTGTCTGAAACACCTTGACTGGTCCTGGGCTTACAGAGAGGGTTTCTGCTTGGCTGTGCCACATGGAGCCGCCCACTGAGTGCAGCAAAGCCCCATCCAAGCCAGCCTGGCCTGGCACAGAGACCAACAGTGAGTGATATGTGTGCACTCCTGTCTCCCCAGCTCCCACCCCTGCCTTCAACCCTTAGCTCAGCCCCTGTAGTGAGCAACGTGGTATCTAAGTTCTTGATGTTTTGTCAGCTTATCTAAATGTGGGTCCGTACCTCCCTGCCTTTGTCCGAAAGCCAGAATCTTTTTGTAATCTTCAAATGCTCCCTTTAGTCCAAATTGAGTTTAATTTCACCTCACTTCCTACCCTGTTCCCAGGAGCACCTATGTCCAAAACCATTTTCACAGAGCTTCTGATGACTGAGTACCTACTGTGCTTTATGAACTTTGCTGCCAGAAAGCAAAAGATGGTGACTTTTCTCTAAGCTACTACCCTGTCTCTCTACTGATCTGTCTCTTTACTCTGTATGACTAATGCATAGCACAAGCCCAGGTAGCCCGTGTGTAATATATCCAGTTGAATGAGTACATAAGTGCCTTTTATTATTATTTATTTACTTACTTACTGTCGGCTGTTCTGAGTCTTCATTGTTGCGCACGGGCTTCTCATTGTGGTGGCTTGTCCTGTTGCAAACCACGGGCTCTAGGTACGCCGGCTCTCTGAGGCCTATAGAATCTTCCTAGACCAGGGATCGAACTCATGTCCCCGACATTGCAAGGCGGATTCTTAACCACTGGACCACCAGGGATGTCCATGAGTACCTTTCAGAAGACAGTCATGATCTTTACATCTCTCTTGGACCCGGTCCTAGAAGGCAAAGAATAAAAGCTCAATCAACATTTGCTAAGTGAATGAGTTAGTGGCTGCACATCTGAGTCGAGAAGAAAGGAGGAGGGAGGGAGTCTTAGAAGCATCTGTGGTGAGTCTGCCCCTTTCCAGGCTGGGCTCCGGTCCCCCTTCCCCCAGAAGATGCACATGCTTTTCCCTCTGTCTCTCCAGATCCCCGACATTTGCTGGTGGCCTCTTCTCCATCTCCAAGTCCTACTTTGAGCACATCGGTACCTATGATAATCAGATGGAGATCTGGGGAGGGGAGAACGTGGAAATGTCCTTCCGGGTGAGAGTGAAGAGGGCTTCGTGGGGGAACCACAATGTCCTGGGGTACGGATGACCCGAGACCCTGTCTCTTAGGCAGCAGCAGGGTTGGCATATCTGGAGCTGAACTTAGAAGGGTGGCTCTTCCCCGTCATGGCTCCACCTTTCCTCTGCCCCCCCACCCCCTGACCATGGCAGTAGGGCCATGGGACTCAGATTGGACATATGGGAAGAGATGACTGGGCAGAACACCTTAGAGGGAAGGGATAGTTGGGTAACAGGGACCAGACATCTGGGGATCAGTGACATCTTTCACGATGTCTATGGGAACAGAATTAGGGTGAAGGTGGGACAGGTCAGTAAGCAGTCACTATCCTTTTTCTGGAAAAACCAGGCTCCACTTTCCAGGTCAGAGGACACATGCCTTGATAGCCTTTGGAGTTACCCTCCCCTATGCTCAGCATGCTCTTCATAACTGTAAGAGAAGATGATGGCCCAAATTCTGGTGGACCCCAGAACTCTGAGAGATTCCAGGAATAAAGCAAATCAGGATTAGGTTAGCAAGAAAGGCTTCCTTGTGGTGAAATCGACACAAATCTCCGACCAGGGGAAAGTAATTAACAAGGAAATGAGCTTGCTTATGAAGTCATTTGGATGGCATCTTCGACTCAATGGACATGAGTTTGAGCAAACTATGGGAGCTAGTGAAGGACAGGGAAACCGCATATGCTTAAGTCCATGGGATTGCCGAGAGTCGGGCATGACTGAGCGATTGAGTAACAACAGTGAAGTCACTTATCACAATGCCTGGCATGTATAAGCACTTCATTGACATCATTGCTGTTACTATGGCTATGATTATGATTTCTGTTGCTGCTGTATGAATAGCACTGAAATATGTATATTATCTCATGTGAAACAGATCGCCAGTCCAGGTTCGATGCATGAGACAGGGTGCTCAGGGCTGGTGCACTGGGATGACTGAGGAATGGGATGGGGAGGGAGGTGGGAGGGAGGTTCAGGGTGGGGAACACATGTATACCCATGGCTGATTCATGTCAATGTATGCAACACCATTACAATATTGTAAAGTAATTAGCCTCCAATTAAATAAATAATTAATACATAAAATTAATAACAACATACCTCCCAATCTAAAACCTAAAAAAAGAGAAGACGCAAGCGGAAGGGGTGTCCTAAACCAGCCCTCTGACAGAGAATGGTCACCAGCTTAGCACCATAATTCCCAGGGTCCTGATTCTGGGCTAGTTCATGAGCCTCTGACCTCTGTTCAATCTTTCTGTAAGGAGGCTACTGTACTAAAGGTCAGGTGATTGCCATAAACCACCTGATGGTGGCTTTTAATCAGTGCATTGATGCTTTGATTGGGTCACAAGTCCATCTCCATTTGAAGGAGCTTGAGTTCCTGAGTTTCCAGGAACACTTGAGTGAGCTGATAAAATCACCTTTCTGAGTCAAAAAGCCAGGGGCGCCAGAGCTCAGAGTAGGCAGATGGATGTAAACTTGGCCATCTGTCTCTTCTCCAAAGTGGGCCCTGGTAACCCTCAGGACCCTGCAAATTTCCACTTGCTTAAATCAAAAGTGAACTACATCAGAGAGCCAGGGATTGTGTAGTTATGGCCTGTGATGCAGCCTGCTGCTGCTGCTGCTAAGTCGCTTCAGTCTTGTCCGACTCTGTGGGACCTCATAGACGGCAGCCCACCAGGCTCCCCCGTCCCTTGGATTCTCCAGGCAAGAACACTGGAGTGGGTTGCCATCTCCTTCTCCAATGCGTGAAAGAGAAAAGTGAAAGTGAAGTCGCTCAGTCGTGGCCGACTCTTAGCGACCCCATAGACTGCAGCCTACCAGGCTCCTCCGTCCATGGGATTCTCCAGGCAAGAGTACTGGAGTGGGGTGTCATTGCCTTCTCCGGTGATGAAGCCTAGTCAGTGTCTTTTTTTCCAGGGGGAGAGAGGGGCATTTCCCTGATTTCATGGACCTGGGGTCTGGCACCCTGGGAATGGAACAGAATTGCTTGGGTAGGTTGTCCCAACCACCTGCTGAAAACCCCATCCCATCTCATCTTACGGCAGGTGTGGCAGTGTGGCGGCCAGCTAGAGATTATCCCCTGCTCTGTGGTCGGCCACGTGTTCCGTACCAAGAGCCCCCACACCTTCCCCAAGGGCATCAATGTCATTGCTCGCAACCAAGTGCGCCTGGCTGAGGTCTGGATGGATGGCTACAAGGAGATTTTCTACAGGAGAAATCTGCAGGCAGCACAGATGGCCCGAGAGGTGAGAGGGGAGGATGCTCAGGAGATGTTCAGATGAAGACAAGAGCATAATCGCAGACCCTGATCCAGGGCTTCATGATGATGGAGGCCCACTCAGCTCCGCCACCTGGTGCCTTTACCCCTCAGGCCTCGGGAGCTAGAGCCCAGGCTCTATTTTGGAGGCTAGAGGATGAGGAAGGGCAGGCTTTGTTGTCCCTGCCTGGAGAGCTCCAGCATCTTTTAGAAGGGGAGGGAGACGAGATTTGGAGGCAGAACCTCTTACAGGAAGAATGGCTTTGCTCTGAGAAACCAGGAATTGAAGACTGGAGGAAAACTGAGAGTTCACAGGAGGTGGGGAGTGCTATGGGTGGGGATCCCAAAGCCAAGGCAAGGGGTTTGGGATTAGATGTGGAGCCAAGCCAGGGACCCCAACTGATTGGGAATGAGCATGAGACCCATTCTGGGAGAAAGTGGTCCCAGAAACCCTAGGCTACATCTCCCCAGACAGGAAGGTCAAGGCTGGTGAAACTGACCCTTTGGGGGCTGCTTTAATTGACAGAAATCCTTTGGTGACATTTCGGAACGCCTGCAGCTGAGGGAACGACTACACTGTCGCAACTTTTCCTGGTTCCTGGACAACGTTTACCCGGAGATGTTTGTCCCTGACCTGAAGCCCACCTTCTTTGGAGCTGTGAGTGTTGAGAACAAATATGCCTACCCATCATCCCAGAAGCCCCGGGAGAAGTTTCAGGACCACTGAGCCCATAGCTGGATGAGAAACAATCGATTTTTACTCTCCACACTTGTTTATCCAGAAGGGGGACCTGGAGGCCACCCAGGCTTCTAGAGCTAGCTGAAAACTTCATAAGGAGGAAATCACCTGTAAGCAGTGGTTCTCACCCATTCACTTGCGGCAGTCACCAGAAAGGCTTGTTAAGACACTGGGTGTTGATTCAGGAGGACTGAGATGGGGCCTGACAATTTGCATTTCTAACCACCCCTCAGGCAATGCTGAGGGTGGGGGCAGCACACTTTGAGAACCACTGCTCAGAAGGACATTCCTACAGGCTGAGGGCTTCTCCCAGAGACCTGACTGGTTGCCCACCCTGCCCTTGCCCAGCCCCTGGGTTCTGCACCTCATTTGCTATTCACTCCAGGCATCTGGGTTAATAAGCGGGGGAGGAAGGTCACAGAGGGGGAATTTATTCCAGATGGACCCCACACCACAAACCTAAAAACCCTTCACTGTGTTCCCCTGGGCTCCGTCTCTGCTCACCATCCTGCAGCTCAAGAACCTCGGCGTGGATCACTGTCTGGACGTAGGAGAGAACAACAACGGGGGAAAGCCCCTCATCCTGTACACCTGCCATGGCCTTGGTGGCAACCAGGTACACAGCCCAGCCCCTGACTGGCCTGTCTCCTGGGGCACCTCTTCTCTGCACACACCCCCTTTCTCCACACAGAGTAGTCCTTTCCTGAGAACTAGGGCACGAGAGATCCAGAAAGAGGAGGAGATGCCAGTCCTGCCTTCAGGAAGCCCCCAGTCTGAGGGGAAACGCATGATACAGACAGATAAGGTCCTAAGTGTGGATCAAGGGCATCCAGAGAGGAGTGAGCAGCAGTGCTGGCTGGTAGAGAGGGGCTGGTGGGGGAGGATTGTTTATCACAGGAAGCTCGCTGGAGGATGTGAGCTGCTGAGTGATGTTTTAGGGTGACCCTGAAATTTTTTTGAGCCCTTTTCCTCACCTACACTCAACTTTTTTTTTTTTTTTTGCTATTTCCAGGAGGCCGACTTATTATATTATTTAAGTGACGAACTTTTGACTTGACTTTTGAAATGTATTTATTTTTGGCTGATCTGGGTCTTCATTGCTGCACAGTCTTTCTCTAGTTACAGTGCTTGGGCTTCTCATTTCAGTGGCTTCTCTTACTGCAGAGCACAGGCTCTAGGATGCTCTGGCTTCAACAGTTGTGACACATGGGCTCAATAATTGTGACTTAGAGGCTCTAGAATGCAGGCTCAGGAGGTGTGGCACAGGGGCTTAGTGTCCCAAGGCATGTGGGATCTTTCCAGATCAAAGACTGAACCGCTGTCCCCTGCATTGCAAAGTGTATTCTTAATCACTGGACCACCAGGAAGCCCTTACATTCAACTATCTTCAATGTTTCCCCTGCCCGGAAGCTACCACTCTGATCCTACCACCCATCAGTGACCCCAAAACAACTCCCTACTGACATGTCACAGTTACCTGCATCCACTATAAGGGCCCATTTTCCCCATGCTACAATGTCCAGCTCTTTCCTGAGGAATAACTAGTAACCTCCCCAGCTCCAGTTCCTCAATCTACCCTGAAGGCCCAGTGTTTGATAAGTAAGAGGCACTTGAAGCAGAGCTGAAGGAAGGCTTTTTCCTTCAGTGGCAGGGGACACTGAATAGGATGCCAACGTGTGCAAGTGAAGACAGAGTCATTCTGAAGCCATTTCCTGTACCACTGGCCTGCACAGTGATTTTAGGTGGTATACTGATGAGCATTTTTTCTATAAAGAAAGCTGAGTGCCAAAGAATTGATGCTTTTGAACTGTGGTGTTGGAGAAGACTCTTGAGAGTCCCTTGGACTGCAAGGAGATACAACTAGTCCATCCTAAAGGAGATCAGTCCTGGGTTCATTGGAAGGACTGATGTTGAAGCTGAAACTCCAATACTTTGGCCACCTGATGCGAAGAGATGACTCATTTGAAAAGACCCTGATGCTGGGAAAGATTGAGGGCAGGAGGAAAAGGGGACAACAGAGGATGAGATGGCTGGATGGCATCACTGACTTGATGGACGTGAGTCTGAGTGAACTCCGGGAGTTGGTGATGGACAGGGAGGCCTGGTGTGCTGTGATTCATGGGGTTGCAAAGAGTCGGACACGACTGAGCGACTGAACTGAACTGAACCTATTAACAAAAAAAGAACCAGCATATCAAACACATGATTTCACAGATAATGCTTTAAATGAGGCAAAGTTATTTTTTTTTACTTTTTTTGTTTTTGGTCGAGCCTTGCAGCTTGCAAGATCTTAGTTCTCTGACCAGGGATCGAACCCATACCCACTGCAGTGGAAGTTCCCTGGACTGCCAGGGAATTCCCTAAGTTAAATTTTTACCTAAAGAAAAAATATTTAGTAACTATTATCTACTATTCCAGTATAACCCAGATACGGTGGCACATGAATTACTGAAATCTTGGCACCCACTCACTTCCTCCCCAAGAGGCCATCTGTGATTGGTATCTCTGGGCTGTTGGCTTTGGGAGGTGGCGGGCAAATTCCCCACCTGTCCCTCAGAACCTTCTCTTGCCTTGTGTTGTAGTACTTTGAGTACACAAGCCAAAGAGACCTTCGCCACAACATCGCAAAGCAGCTGTGTCTACATGCCAGTGCTGGCACTCTGGGCCTTAGGAGCTGCCACTTCACCGGAAAGAATAGCCAAGTGCCCAAGGATGAGGAATGGGAATTCACCCCGGTGAGTCAGCTGTCCCAAAAGTTCAGAATCAAGAACCTGAGACCACAGCTGCCCCCTCCCTCCCTTCTGCATCTTCTTCCTGAGATACTATGAGATGGATCCAGACAGTGTAGAAAGTATGGAGAATGTGAGCTTGGTCACAGGCAGGGTTCACGGGACTTAAGTAATGTTTGGTGACAGCTGATTCTGGTTGATATAAAGATGGCGGTGGGGTCAGGGTCTAGGGCCAGCTCATAGTTCAAGTATTTTTAGGCTGAACCCCAGTAGATGAAGAGTCACTCATGGTTCCTGCCTGGCCTCTGTGTGCTAAGCACAAGGCTGTACACTCACGTACTTTGGTTTGGTTAATCTTCCAGAAACTCTTCCCAAGTAGGTGGTGTCCCCATAACTAGAGATGGGCCAGCAGCAGCTCAGCAAGTTTGTGTTTGGCCCAAGATCCTTCAGTAGTAAATGATAGACCCGGAGTTCGGACCTAGTCTGACTCAAAAGCACGGGTTCTTTCCATTACACTGCCCTGCCTTGGGATGAATGATGTAACTTCTACAGGATCAGGCTCAAACTAGCAGCCTCCGATGAGCCTCCACACCCACTCCACCCCAATCCCTAGTCCTGGGCTTAGGAAAAGAGGAGCCTAACCTTGGGGCTACAGTGAAGGGCATAGTCTGAATATGATCAAAGGCAGAAAGTGCGGGTAGACTGCAGTGGCCCAGGTCTCTGAGACTGGCCATCTGGAGGCAGTTTTCATTTTCATTTCATCCTGAAAGCATTTTTCAGCTAGCCTATGGTCCTGCCTTCCTGTGTTGCAGTTATTCATGCTAACGCTGGAGGTGGCGAATTGGCACCCAGCACAGGAATGCATCTCATCAGAGTATCTGGCATCCAAGGAAAGGAATGTGGAAGTGTCCCCGCTGTGCCTTTCTGGTTTCCCTTCCCTTTGGTTTCTTGTCCTCATCTCATCCCCCCCAGCAGTGCTATCAGAAGTCTGAGGCCTAAGTTGACCCTGTGTTTTGCTGTGTCATCTTTCAGGATCAACTCATCAGGAACTCGGGATCTGGTACCTGCCTGACATCCAAAGACAAAAAGCCAGCCATGGCCACCTGCAATCCCAGTGATCCCCACCAGCGCTGGCTCTTCATTTAGGCCCTGGATCGCCCCCTGTGGGAGTTCCCACAAGCTTCTCAGGAAACAGAATCTGGGGGAACCTAACCAGCAGCTTCCCTGTCAGCCTTAAAGATGGATTTCAAACCCAATGGAAGTCAAGGCAGAACCTTCCTACTCCTTGCAACAACATTGGGCCTGTTTTCTTTCCTCCACATTGGTGGACAAGACCATTAGAACACATAAGACGGGGCCTAGAGCTTTCCTTCTGTCCTAGAAACAGACCTCCAAAGCAGAGAAGGCAGCTGGGGAAGGACCCGGGGCAGCAATGATAAATTGAAGGAAAGTGCCTCTGCAGCCATGCCCTGGATCCCTGGACACCTGCAGCTTCCAGTGAACTATAGAATCTATCAGAGGAATTGGAGGTCTAAGTCTCCCTTGCTGTTTTTACCTGAAGCACCTTGACAGTGCTTGACAGGTACACAACAGTCCTGTGAGAAAGACAGAAATCACCATGCCCATTTTATGGACAAGAAAACTGAGGCAGAAGTAAAGGAGCTGGTCTGTATTCCACAGCTGGTGCATGGCTGGAGCAGAAACTGAGGCTCAAATTTGAACCTTGAACCCAGGCTCCTCCCACCACGAGAACACTAAGCAACTAGCCATCAACTCTCCACTCTTTTTTCACTCCAGTCTGATCCTTTCTGGCTGACTGGTCTCCATAAAGCCTAGAACAGTGGAGCCAGGTAACCATGAGGGAGACCACATTTGGGAATCCTGTGATGTTCATTTTGAAAGAAACCTTGTGGAGCTAGCTAGTGATTTCTCAGGTTTAGGTCCCAGAGCCTTTTTTTCAATGCTCCTCGTATAATGTAGTTCCAAAGCAAATTAGCCATGGATGAAAATGAAGGCGGGATGAGGGCAGTGCCCACTAGGCCCTTATTTTCCAAAGGTCTGCAAGCACAATTTAAAAATCCTTGTTTTAATCCAAGCCTATCATTTTCATATTATGAAACCAAAGCCAGATAAGAGAAGTTACTTGCCCTAGGCCACACAAGGAGGTATTGGCAACCCAGAGGCTAGGACCCAGATAAGGCTAACAGAATCCCTGGGAAGTCTGAGGAAGCAGGGCTCACGGGTAGCCTGGAGCATGACTTTGTGACTGGCCTGGTCTGCTGTTCTTGCATGAACTCCTCACGTGGAGCAGGCCTGGTGTGCACGTCAGCTCTTCTCCAAGGGAGTTGGACCCCACCACACATGGCTGCTTTGCCTGAAGTAGAGAACCCCAGCTGCCTGAAAGAGGACTCATTGCTTCCAGGAGGGATTCCTACTTTGAGTAGCGAGCTGTCATCTTGGGGATCACCACATGAGGGTGCCATGGGACCACAGCTGCTTCTCCTTCCCACTCAGGAAGTCTAGGTTCCATGGGGTAGCCCAGCCAAAGAGAAAGAAGAGTAGCCAGCAGCGGGGAAAGGGGAAAGTTCTTTCCCAGCAAGAGAAGAGAATGGCACGTCGATCCCAATGGAAATAAAGGTTTTATGGCATGGGTGAAGGAAGTTGGCATTGGGTTCCTCTTCTTCTGGCTTGTCCCTTAGCGGATCTGTTTGGAGGATCCGCTGCTTCAAGTTGTGAAGAACCACGCACATCTGAAAAGTTCTCTCACAGCCACTGTCTCTTGTCTCTAGATATCCTCTAGCTTTCAATCTGGCCTACACAGCTGTGTCAAGCACAGGCAGACATGAGGAGATATGAGGCTCTTCCCCCTGTGGAACTCCCGCTCGAGCTGGGAAAAAAGCTGAGAACAAGTCATACCAAAACTAGAGATTTTCAGAGCTGGACTAGGTGAGTTAGAACAGTTCCTTTCCTTTAGGGAAAGCAAGGAAGCCTCACAAAGAGGCTTCACATTTGACCTTAGACCTCAAAGGATGAATCCTCAGGTAGGAAGAGTTCAGTAAGGAAGGATCTCACGTGTCAGAAAAGTCGCAGAGGGACAGCAGTACAAGTGGATGCGGGAACCAGGAAGACCTCAGGATGAGGGCGCAGTGGATGGTAGAAGCCAGAAGGTCAGGAACACACTTTGGCTTTCATGAGCCCTAGGCACTTGAGCCATCATTAAAAAATATTAAATTGTATTTCTTACAACTGCATTGCTATTAAGATGAACATAATCCAGAGTGATTGTAGAGACTGAGACACATTTGTGGGCCTAACAAGTATTACGGGCCTCGGGCACTGTGCCTGCTGCGTTTACTGGGGAGTCAGCCCTGTGGGACAATGGGTGGGGTCCCCATTGAGAAGACCTTGACCACCATGCTAATAAGTTCGGTAAGCTCTAGGGAGCCTTAGTCCTTAACTCCAATCTTAGCCTTACTCTCGGTTGCATTAAGCATCCAGACATTTATCAGGCACTGATTGTCTGCCGTTTATCTTGATATCCCTCATTCTCTATAGCATCAGCCAACACCTCTGCAGCCCCATTTTATGATGCATGCCCAACCGAGATGCCCTGTCATGGCAGTTTCCTTACCCCGACCCCACAGCAGGAGAGCCTCACCCAGGGGCAGTCAGCTAACGATAACCCACAGGAGTGAGAGATGCAGCAGGTTTGGGGGTGAAGGGAGGACCAAGGAAGAGAGGTGCTAAAGAAGAGAGAAAGGGCACTAATGGGGTGTGGAAGGGCTCAGAAACCAGCTTCGTGGCCTGCCCTTAGCCCAGGCTGGCCTTGACCTATCCCCACATCTGTGTTATTAAAATCCACCCCCTGACCATTCTCAGTTCAGTTCAGTCTCCCAGTCGTGTCTGACTCTTTGCAACCCCATGGACTGCAGCATGCCAGGCGTCCCTGTCCATCACCAACTCCCAGAGTTCACCCAAATTCATGTCCAGTGAGTCGGTGATGCCATCCAACCATCTCATCTTCTGTCATCCCCTTCTCCTCCTGCCCCCAATCTTTCCCAGCATCAGGGTCTTTTCAAATGAGTCAGCTCTCTGCATCAGGTGGCCAAAGTATTGGAGTTTCAGCTTCAACATCAGTCCTTCCAATGAACACCCAGGACTGATCTCCTTTAGGAGGAACTAGTTGGATCTCCTTGCAGTCCAAGGGACTCTCAAGAGTCTTCTCCAACACCACAGTTCAAAAGCATCAATTCTTTGGCACTCAGCTTTCTTTACAGTCCAACTCTCATATCCATACATGACTACTGGAAAAACCATAGCCTTGACTAGATGGACCTTTGTTGGCGAAAGTGCCATTCTCAGGGCTAAACTAAAACCATAAATCCTGCTTAAAATCTTGATGCTGGTTAGCCCTGTGCTAGTCCCCTGGCTGCAGAAACCTCTCACCTTAGCACTGAATGGCTGGTCCCCTCTGGGGATCTATTTCCCACTTGAAGAGAATGTGTGCCATTGTCAAAAATGAATAAATGCCCTAGAATATATTTCTTAGTTTTAATTACAAAAATAAGGGACTTCCCTGGTAGTCCAGTGGTTAAGATTCCAAGCTTCCAATGCAGGGGACATGGGTTTGATCCCTGGTTGGGGAACTAAGATCTGGCAGGCTGCCAGGAGCAGCCAAAAATAATAATAATACTGTAGATAAGTCAAATAACATAGAAAAGTGTGTTTTAAAAGTGAAACTGGGGAGTTCCCTGGTGGTCTACTGGTTAGGATTCCAGGCTTTCACTATCATGGCGGGGGATCAATCCCTGGTCAGGGAACTGAGATCTCGCAAGCCAAGGTGTACAGCCAAAAAAAGTACACACACAAAAAACGGAAATTGATCATCACAGTGCTCCCATACCTATTGATTCATTGTCTAGAAGTAATACTTTTCTATAAAGGTAATAATTTCTAGGTATAAACCTTCTGTACCCTGTTTCTATATATATATTTATAAATATATATGTGGGTAGCCATTCCTTTTCTCCAGGGGCTCCTCCTAACCCAGGGATTGAACCTGGATTTCCTGCATTGCAGGCAGATTCTTTACCATCTGAGACACCAAGGAAGCCCACTATATAAAGCAAATACATATAAATAATATATGTATGTATTTTAAAAAAGAAGGGGGCAGCAGAGGATGAGATGGTTAGATAGCATCACCAACTCAATGGACATGAAAGCAAACCCTGGGAGACAGTGAAGGACAAAGGAGCCTGGTGTGCTGCATTCCATGGGGTTGCAAAGAGTAGGATACAACTTAGCAAAAAACAACAACAACAATAAATACATATGCACACAGAGTACCATATTGTTTGAAACTTGTTATCTTCATTTAATATACCAAGGGCATTTTTTCATATCATGTCATTTAAGTCTAACTCATTCTTTTTATTTCATTTTTTTTACATACTTATTTATTTGGCTGTGCTGGGTCTTAGTTGTAGCACACAGGATCTTCCATCTTCCTTGCAGCATGCAGGATCTTTAGTTGTGGCATATGGGATCTAGTTCCCCAACCAGGGATCAAGCCCAGGCCCTCTCCATTGGGAGCATGGAGTCTTAGACACTGGACCACAGGCAAGTCCCTAACTCATTCTTTGTAAAAGCTGGATAGTATTCCTTAATATGATTAAACCCAATTTATCTAACCTTCCTCTATTGATGAATATTTAGGTTTTCCCCAATTTTGTGACAAATTTTATGACAAACTACACAAAATTTGGTGACAACTGTACTAGAACCCAGGCTTCCCTGATGGGCTCAGATGGTAAAGAATCTGCCTGCAATGCAGGAGACCTGGGTTCGATCTCTGGGTTGGGAAGATCCCCTGGAGGAGGGCATGGCAACCCATACCAGTATTCTTATCTGGAGAATCCCTGTGGACAGAGGAACCTGGTGGGCTACAGTCCATGGGGTCACAAAGAGTTGGACACGACTGAGCGACTAAGTACAGCACTTACTAGAACCCACATCTTTATACATGTATTTGTGTGCCTCTGTTTATTTCAAAAGGAACTAGCATTGCTCAGAAAAAATGAAGAGCCTCAGCATGAAAGCCAAGCCTTCCTCCACACATCACCCTCAGAATCAGGATGAAGAGTCTGACCAGCATGAGAGATGAGGTTCAGTGTGAGATTAGGCAACAGCATTGAGGGTATTAAGTGTGACGCTCAACAGTCTAATCTTTAAACAAATACATATTAGGTTTTCCCAAAGAATACAAAGATGGATGTGATGTTGACCCTGCCCTCAAAGGTGGCTCGAGCCTCCTCTTGGACTCCTCATCCTGAGGCTAGAGCCATCTCCCTACTCTCCAGAGGAGGCAGGGAGGTGGAATGAGAATGACAAAAGTGGGTAGGGTTCCCCAGCCAGCTCAGCCCTCTTCCCCGAGTCCAGGTCTGCTTTAGGTTAGAATCCTGGGGGATCAGACTGGAGAGGCAGCACTTAGTGCAATTCCCCCTCCCCTTCCTGGCTTCAGTTCAGTTCAGTTCAGTTCAGTTCAATTCAATCTCTCAGTCATGTCCGACTCTTTGCGACCCCATGGACTGCAGCACACCAGACTTCCCTGTCCATCACCAACTTTCGGAGCTTGCTCAAACTCATGTCCACTGAATCAGTGATGCCATCCAACCATCTCATCCTCTGTCGTCCCCTTCCCCTCCGGCTTTCAATCTTTCCCAGCATCAGGGTCTTTTCAAATGAGTCAGCTCTTTGCATCAATCAGGTGGCCAAAGTATTGGAGTTTCAGCTTCAATGTCAGTCCTTCCAATGAACACCCAGGACTGATCTCCTTTAGGATGGACTGGTTGGATCTCCTTGCAGTCCAAGGGACGCTCAAGAGTCTTCTCCCAGCACCACAGTTCAAAAGCGTTAATTCTTCAGCACTCAGCTTTCTTTATGGTCCAACTCTCACATCCATACCTGACTACTGGAAAAACCATAGCCTTAACTAGATGGACCTTTGTTGGCAAAGTAATGTCTCTGCTTTTTAATATGCTGTCTAGGTTTGTCATAGCTTTTCTTCCAAGGGGCAAGTGTCTTTTAATTTCATGGCTGCAGTGATTTTGGAGCCCAAAAAAATTAAGTCTCTCACTGTTTCCATTGTTTCCCCATCTATCTGCCACAAAGTTATGGGACCAGATGCCATGATCTTCATTTGCCGAATGTTGAGTTTTAAACCAACTTTTTGACTCTCTTCTTTCACTTTCATCAAGCGGCTCTTTAATTCTTCTTCAATTTCTGCCATAACGGTGCTGTCATCTGCGTATCTGAGGTTATGATGTTTCTCCCAGCAATCTTGATTCCAGCTTGTGCTTCATCCAGCCCAGCATTTTGCATGATGTACTCTGCATATAAGTTAAATAAGCAGGGTGACAATATACAGCCTTGACGTTCTCCTTTCCCGATTTGGAACCAGTCTGTTGTTCCATGTCCAGTTCTAACTGTTGCTTCCTGACCTGTATACAGATTTCTCAGGAGGCAGGTAAGGTGGTCTGGTATTCCCATCTGTTTCAGAATTTTCCACAGTTTATTGTGATCCACACAGTCAAAGGCTTTGGCATAGTCAATAAAGCAGAAGTAGATGTTTTTCTGGAACTCTCTTGCTTTTTCAGTGATCCAATGGATGTTGGCAATTTGATCTCTGGTTCCTCTGCCTTTCTAAATCCAGCTTGAACATCTGGAAGTTCACAGCTCATGTACTGTTGAAGCCTGGCTTGGAGAATTTTGAGCATTACTTTGCTAGCATGTGAGATGAGTGCAATTGTGCGATAGTTTAAAACATTTTTTGGCATTGCTATTCCTTGGGATTGGAATGAAAACTGACCTTTCTCAGCCTTGTGGCCACTGTGAAGTTTTCCAAATTTGCTGGCATATTCAGTGCAGCACTTTCACAGCATCATGTTTTAGAGTTGAAATAGCTCAACTAGAATTCCATCACCTCCACTAGCTTGTAGTGATGCTTCCTAAGGCCCACCTGACTTAGGCCCATCCTGACATTCCAGGATGTCTGGCTCTAGGTGAGTGATCACACCATTGTGGCTTCCTCTGTGCCCCATCACTGTGGCACCATTCTGGCTTCTCTCTGCCTAAATCACAGCTCCACCCACAGTGCTCATTCAGGGACCTCCCAACCCAGAATTTGCCACCCACCACCAGGCACTCTGTACCTCCTTCCTTCTTCCTCTCCTGACTCTGATGGGCAGAGCCTCTCATCTCCTGCAGGATACACCTGTTCTGAAACTCCCAATCCTCTGCCCTCCACCCTCATAGCCAGAAGACTAGCTTCCTATCCTGAAGGCTCTCTCTTCTCACCCACCCCATACTCTCCTTCTCTGAGAGCTCTTTCATCTGCTATCCATATGCGTTTCCCCTAACCTGCTTCCTAATACCATCCTCCATCAGAAGTCTCTCCACTGAACTTCCCTGGTGGTCCAGTGGTTAAGACGCCTTGCTCCATTGGAGCAGGCAGATTCCATCACTGGTTGAGAAAGTTCCATATGCCAAGGGGCAGCCAGAGAGAAAAATAAATGCATAAAGTAAAATACACCCAATGGAAACTAAATACCAATAGCAATTTGATACCATCACCACCACAATCACACCTTTAAAAAAAAAAGAATAATAAACATTTGGAAGTATACCTTGTTCTTGAAAAAATAATAATTCTCTCCACTGCATCTACTCTGCTTTTGTCTCCCTGCATTTATACCTCTGTCTGTGTCCTGGGGGAATGACCCATCTCCTTCTTTGGGCAGAGAGATGCTGCTGTCTCTTCCTTCTTTCTGCTGACCCTCCAGCCCTGTTTGCCACCACCTTCTGGTGCATGGGGTAGGTCTCTGCACTAACAGTGCCCCAGAGGGCAGTGAGGCAGTGGCAGGTTAGGAGGGGAGCACCCCAAAGGAAAAGCCAGTCCTGTCTTTCCATCTTATTTCTGGTAAAGAGTTTGTTGGATGCTTTTCAACTGAAAGCAGATGATTAACTCAGCCCTGGCCTTGTTCTGTCTTGGATCATAGATAAATTAGTTTACCTGAAAAGAAATCTTTTCATTTGTGTTTCCATGTCACCTGTGATTTTCCCTGCCTTTCATCCACAGCCCTGCCAGTTGGCAGGAAGAAGGTCAGCAAAGCTGCTGATAAAAGGAGTATAAAGAGGGCTTGGTTCATGGCAAGGGGGCAGTGGTCTACTCGCTGGCAACATGCTGCGCTTGCTGGTGTTCGCCTCTCTCGTCCTTTATGGTAAGTGGGTCATCTGGCCGGAGATCTGTAGGGAGGGAGATGTAGCAGGAGGGTCCGAAAGCTTTCTCTAAGCCCAGGTCTTATCCTGGGGCAGGCAGGAGACTGCCTGTGTGTCTAGCAAAAACTTTACTCTCCTGGAGCTCGTGATAGAAAATGTCAGGAACCCCTGGCTGACAGGTTCCTGAAGCAGAGAGGAGCCTCTTCCAGGTCCCAGGCTTCCCCATCATCCCTGATGACAGGAAGACATCCTCAGCAGGTGCCTCATGGCATGTGTTCTGCTGTCCCCGCCCCCTGGGGAATCCAGCTAAAGCTCTGTGTGCGGGCAGGTGGGGGCGAGGTGAGGGGTAGAGACCCTAAGCGAGGCTGAGACCACTGGGTCCTGGCGGCGGTGTGAAATGGGCCAGAGTTCTGGGGACACGTAGGGGAAGCAGAAGGCACTTGGACTTCCCTGCTTTCAAAAGGGACCCAGAGAACTCACAGCTGGGCCCCTCATTTGCTAGGGAGGAACTGTGAGTTTGCAGACAAAGCACAACTGCCACCCGCCCTCCCACCCTGAGCTGACCCCACGCTTAGTCATCACTCACTTTTCTTCTGCTCCACAAAGGACACAGCACCCAGGACTTTCCAGAAACCAACGCCCGGGTAGTTGGAGGGACTGCGGTCTCGAAGAATTCTTGGCCCTCTCAGGTGGGTGTTCCTTCACAGCCCCAGACTGCCAATGAAATAAGAGTTGCTTGTGCCCTGATATACACTGTTAATATATATGTGTGCATATCCTTATCTACAGGAAGTTCTCCAGCTGCTTGGATTCTAGATGTTGAAGATGAATGGGAACAGGCTTAGGAGTTTTTTTCTAAATGCAAAAACACCAACCACACTCACTTTCCCAGGCACATACACACACAAACCTCATGTACACTCCCAGCGATACCACTTTGACCACACTAGCAAGACTGTATGCCAGACTCACATAGATGCAACACACCTTCACACACACACACACACACACACAGCCCTCTCCATGCAGTGTGTGTCACATTTGAACACACCCTGCCCCCAAATAGAGCACCTTGTTCATGTGGCTATTTAAAGAGTTTCCACTTTCCAAAATAGGGCTAGGCTTTGATTTAAATAATTCTAATTGTGTAAAACTGGCAAATTGACTGGTGAATAGCCATACTTTGAGAGGAATCACTGCAATTAATTTTGAGTTAAAGCCAATTTACAAAAGTTTGAGCCTCCATTTTCAGGAGTAGAGTTATTGTGTGATAAGAGCCACCAAAGGAGGAGGCGTGAACTGATTATTAAAACAAATGCTCCAGTGGCGTCTCTAAGCATCTGCTGAATGAAGGGCCAGGGTGTATCTTGAAAACACCGGAGGGGAGCTCTGGGGACCTCGGCTTGTGAATTAGGTAATAGAGCAAGTCCATGGCTACATTTCCTTCCCAAGAGGCAATGAGGTAGAAGGACCTGGATTCTTGGCCCTTTGCAGCAACCTGGCGTAACGATGCCAGATGCACTGTATGTGTAGCCCAGATAGTTGGCGGATATTTTGAGGGACGGCAGGAATTTAAGGAGATCTTGGTTTGGGACAAAGTTTTTTTAAAAACACCAAACTATCCCTCTTTTCTTCTCTCCCCATCTAGATTTCCCTCCAGTACAAGTCTGGAAGTTCGTGGTATCACACCTGTGGAGGCACCCTCATCAAACAGAACTGGGTGATGACAGCTGCTCACTGTGTGGATAGGTGAGAGGAACAAAGCAGCTTTTCTGAGCCCCTGGGAGGGGAAGAGTCTGGTCCTTCTAGAGGAATATGTATCCTGGACCACTCAGGACAAGACTTAAGAAGGTGTTTGGGGGCCTGCAGGGAGGTAGTGAGATGAAAAGTACAAACTATGCACTTTTCAAAGCCTGGCATCAGACAAGTTCACGTTCAAATCCAGTCTCACCTTCTTCCAGCTATATGAACTTGGATGGCTTACTTAGCTCCCTAAGCTCTTAGTTTCTTATCTCTAAAATGGGGGTAATAATACCTACTTTGTAGAATTATTGTGAGGATTAAGTAGATAAATATTTAAGTACCTAGTCAATGCCTGATCGGTAACCGTTTTTTCATATTTATCTTGAGCAATGGTTCTTAAATTTGAGCATGTATCAGAATCACCTACAAGGCACAGATTGCTGGGCCCCACCCAGTAGAGTTTCTGATAGAGAAATCCGGGCTGAGTCCTGATAATCGGCATTTCTAGCAAGTTTCCAGGTTCTGGTGCTGCTGGTCCAGGGACCATGTTTTAAGAACTCTTGGTCTAGAAGCTTATATACCTCTCAACATCCCTCTGTGGTCTGAGAGACACTCTTTCATTTATGCACACCACACTTCTCCCAAGTTATGAGATATTCAGCCTCTGATGTTTAACTCAGTATACTGGGGAAATGAAGCTGATGGTAGTTTTTGTCACTTTCACCAAGTTAGCAAATTGGGGATGAGAGGGCTGGTTATTTCTTCATCTCCCAGGGTCTTCCGTATTCCCTCTGCCTGGGCCAGAAAAGATGTCCTAAAAATGAGATGGAAGATGCCTTCCCAACTTTTCTCTGAGAGGAGAAAGAAAAGGCTCACTCAGGGGTTCCCTCTCTCCCTTCAGCCAAATGACCTTCCGCGTGGTGCTGGGAGACCACAACCTGAGCCAGAACGATGGCACCGAGCAGTACATCAGCGTGCAGAAGATCGTGGTGCATCCGTCCTGGAACAGCAATAACGTGGCTGCAGGGTAGGCAAGGTGGCGCTGGCCCGGGGCTGGGAAGTGGAGGGCTAGCTGCCCAGCCACTGGGTCTGGGCTTCCCTCACATTCATCCAGGAGGACTTTCAGAATTAAGATGTTGGGGGGCTTCCCCAGTGGCCCAAGTGGTAGAGAATCTGCCTGCAATACAGGAGACACAGGAGATGTGGGCTCGATCCCTGGGTCAGCAAGACCCCCTGGAAGAGGGAATGGCAACCCACTCCAGTATTCTTGCCTGGAAAATCCCATGGACAGAGGAGCCTGATGGGCTACAGTCCATGGGGTTGCAAAGAGGTGGACACGACTGAGTACAAACTAGGGCTTGAGAACATTTGAAGGTCTTTGGGATTTGTTTGATCTGGGCTGGTCTGCATTATTGGATCCCCTGAAGCTCCTTCTCTGCAGAGTTTAATGTTCCTGTTTCTATTGTTATTTATTATTCATTTTATGGCACAGACTTCATTAGCAAAGGGCTTTCCTTGTAGCTCAGTTGGTAAAAAATCTGCCTGCAATGCAAGAGACCTGGGTTCCATCCCTGGGTCACGAAGATCCCCTGGAGGAGAAAATGGCAACCCACTCCAGTATTCTTGCCTGGAGAATCCTATGTACAGAGGAGCCTGGCAGGCTACAGTCCATGGGGTCGTGAGAGTCGGACACAGCTTAGCCACTATACCACCACCATTAGCAAAAACGGACTTCCTTTAAAAATGAATCTTACAGTAAGAAAACTTCTGCAAGACTGAGCTGTAAACTTATGGAAAGGAAGTAGTTAAAAGAGTGTCCAGTCTATAGAGTGTGGGAGTGGGGATGGGCTCAAGTAACTGGGGTATATCTGCGAAGCATTTTATGTCTTTCTCATTTGAGAACTCTTCTCTACTACCAAGATCACAGCCCTCCACTCTTTTCTAAGCTTCACTCCCCAGGGCTGCAAATAAGAACTAGTGACCATGCCAAGACCTCACCAGCAGGGACTGCTGTTACACATAGAATATCCTAACTGTGCAGTTCCTCAAGTTTGAAGTTTGGCGAGTCCCCTCCTTCTTCTAAGTCACTGGTTTCCGATCCTGTGGGGATACAAGGCTTAGGGAGGGCTTGTCCCTATGCTGAGCTGAAGGAAGTTCGGTCCCGCGAGTGAGCAGTCTCTTTTCCACCCGCAGTTACGACATTGCCGTGCTGCGCCTGGCCCAGAGTGCTACCCTCAACAGCTATGTCCAGCTGGGTGTTCTGCCACAGTCGGGAACCATCCTGGCTAACAACACTCCCTGCTACATCACAGGCTGGGGCAGGACTAAGAGTAAGTCGCCTGCACTGGCACCATCCATCCCCCACATGGATACTGATTAGGTAGCTGAGCTTCTGCAGCCTTTGTTTTGTGGTCCTAAGTATTCAGAGCCAGAGGCCAGGAACCAGAGGAACCACCAGAGATAAAATAAATGGTGTGTGAAATCAACCTAAGAACAAGCCATGCAACAGTCAATTCAGAGATTCACAGCCTCTTAGTAACAAAAAAAAATAAGGCCTTACCTCAGAGAGTATTTTTTACTAGCCTCTCATTTTATATATGAGGAAACTGAGCCCCAAAGAAAGTAAAGACTTTGTTCAAGATCACATAACTAGTTAGTGACTAGTTAGTACCTGGTTAGCTGGGGCCAGAATGCAGGTATCTTGGCTCCCACTCTGGTGGTCACTACAGCTTCATGCTACCTCCATAGACAAATCACCAGGCTGTGGGTTGGAGTGAAAGAGCCAGGGGTGGTTGCAGGTCCAAAGAAGTCAAGGCAGAGGAGGCCTCAGCCCCCTTCTGGTCAATCATGGGAGGATTACTGGAAGAGAAAGTCACTGGATGACACGGAAAGGTGGGAGAGGCTATGAGCAGAGACGGTTAACAAGGGTAGAGACAGCAGGCCTGGTGCAGAAGGCTGAGAGCCACTGGGCAGGATCTGAGCTCTGTAGGAGAGGCGAGGTCTTGCTGTGAGCAACAGTCTACTGGGAAAACCTGGGGCTGAGACAGACATGCTTCTAATCCAGCTTTGCTCTCGATTCACTTAATGTCATTGTGGTTCAATTTCCCGATCTGTATATAACATGAAAGTGTTGTTGTAAGGATCCAAAAAAAAAAAAAAAAAAAATCAGATAAAGGAAACTGCACTAAGCTCTTAAGAAATGGAAAGAAGGCTGCACAGTTCTAGTTCTACTCCATGGGGTTTATGGCGTAAGGAAGCAGGACAGACAGATGAGTTATTAACAATAAGACCATTCTAGTTACTTAACTAAAGTAGTCATGAGTTAGTGGTTTGGAATCTGGGACTACTAGTCAAGGAAGGTGCCTGTACCTTTCACCCAAAGAGAAACAAGAGGACAGGCTATGACATGGCAGAGAAAAGGCGCTTACCCTGACTTCAGCTTTCATGAGAGCCTGGGAAAGTTTGGCCAGGTGTGGAAGGTTTTCCCTGCACAGCATCTGGGGCTGACCTCTAAAGTTGTGTGTGCTGTTCAGCCAATGGGCAGCTGGCCCAGACCCTGCAGCAAGCTTACCTGCCCTCCGTGGACTACGCCACCTGCTCCAGCTCCTCCTACTGGGGCTCCACCGTGAAGACCACCATGGTGTGCGCTGGAGGAGACGGAGTTCGTGCTGGATGCCAGGTGAACACAGGCTCAGAGTGTCAGAAGTCTTACCCCAGCTCCCTCTCTTCTCTGCCTCTCACCCCCTACCTTTTACCCACCTCCTATTCCACACCTACTCCCACCTGTATATAGAGAGTCAACTTTCTAGTCTAGTGTCTGGATGAGAATTATTCTGTGCTGGAAAGTCTATATTCCAGGAATCTCAAAGTTGAAAGGAACCTTAAAATTCATCTTGCCTGCCTGATGCCACCACCTCAAAAGTTTGCATGTGGCCTAACATTTGTGTTGGTATATGTGAGTATTCTTTAGAAGTTATTCGTGCCTTACATTTTTAATGGCTGCAGTAGGGCTAGGCCTGGATTGGTGGTTGTGACTGTGTATAAGGTAGCTTCCCTCCCATCAACCCCAATTTTTCTTTCTTTTTTTTTTTTTTTAATATTCTGTTTCTTTATCTGACTGAGCCAGGTCTTAGTTGTACCACGTGAGATCTTCTGTCTGGGATCTTTAGTTGTGGCATGTGAACTCCCAGTTGCAGTATGTGGGATCTAGTTCCCTGACCAGGGATCAAACCCAAGCCCCCTATATTGGGAGTGCAGAGTCTTAGCCATTGGACCACCAGGGGAGTCCCCTAATTTTTTTTATAGCTCCTCTACCACCACCCTTTTGACCCAGTAGTATTGATAGCAATATATATATATAGGTGAATATGGTAGGGGAAAGTACACTAAATAGCTTTATAATAGAATATATATAAACTATTAAAGATCCAACCAGTCCATTCTGAAGGAGATCAATCCTGGAATTTCTTTAGAAGGAATGATGCTAAAGCTGAAACTCCAATATTTTGGCCACCTCATGCGAAGAGTTGACTCATTGGAGAAGACTCTGATGCTGGGAGGGATTGAGGGCAGGAGGAGAAGGGGACGACAGAGGATGAGATGGCTGGATGGCATCACTGACTTGATGGGTGTGAGCCTGGGTGACCTCCGGGAGCTGGTGATGGACAGGGAGGCCTGGCGTGCTGCGGTTCATGGGGTCGCAAAGAGTCGGACACGACTGAGCGACTGATCTGATCTGATCTGATTACAAAATTATGTATATGTATAAATCATCTTATATTTACACAAGATCAATCAGCAATACACCATTTTACAGATTTGGTACTGCAGTCCAATAAAAGTTCTTGATGATCTGCTAAATGCTAGGCACTGTGTTTGATTCATCTTTGTATCAAAAATACTAAAGATAAAAAGATGAATATAAACACAGTCTAGTGGAGGAATGGAGAGACATAGGACAGAATGTCTGCAATGTGGCTAAGTGTTATAATAAAGACATGCCTAAAGGTGATACAGGAATCAAAAACCAGATACTCCCCTCTCTACCTGTTGGTGTCAGAAAAGACTTGCCTTACCTGAGAAGCTAGAGTTCATCGTGAGTCATGAAAGCTAAACAGAAAGCCAGGCAAGAAAAAAGAGGAAAAAATATTCAGAGAGAGAGAACATGAAGAGAGACATGGGCTAAGAACCTAGAACACACGGAGAATTATAAGGCATTCCCTACAGCTAGCACAGCGGTCAGGGCTCACAGCCTCCAGCACCCAACTTGCTGCCTCTGTTTTTTGTGCGGCCTATGAGCTAAGAATGTTTTTTATATTTTTTTTAATGGTTGGGAAAAAATTTAAAAAGGAAGAATATGTTATGACACATGAAAAATATAAAATTTCAATATTTATTTTGAAAAGGTTTCCCTGGAATGCAGTTATACTTGTTCATGACATTGTTTATGGCTGCATTCCTGGGGTTGAACAGTTGTGAGAGAGACTGTATGACCTGCAAAGCCTGAGATACTTACTCTTTGGCTCTTTACAAAAAAAATGTGTTGACCTCTGGGCTACAACTTAAACTATGACCATAATAGGGAATGTCAGGAGATGACACTAGAGACAGGTAGGAGCCACAGGACTTGGAAAGTGAAAGAAAGTGAAAGTGCAGTCGCTCGGTTGTGTCCAACTCTGCGACCCCATGGACTGTAGCCTACCAGGCTCCTCTGTCCATGAGATTTTCCAGGCAATAGTACTGGAGTGGATTGCCATTTCCTTTTCCAGGGGATCTTCCCAACCCCAGGGATTGAACCCCAGTCTCCTGCACTGTAGACAAACGCTTTACCGTCTGAGCCACCAGGGAAGTCCACAGGACTTGGGCCTTCATTCAGATAGCATGCTTGGGACATGCACTTTATCTTAGGCACTGGGAAACCCTTCAAGAGTTTTAAACAGGAGAACAGCATGAGCAGATTTGCCTTTTAAAAGCACTCTCTGATGACAAGGTAAGCATGTATTTGACGAGGGCAAAATTAGCAGGGAGACTGCTTAGGAGACTGTTTCAATTATCTAGGCAAGAAATCTGAGGGTCCAAGTTAGCGCAGTGGAGAGGAGGGAGGTGGAGGAGCAGGAGTAACTTCCAGGCATCTCAGTTAAGTGATTTGGGGGAGGGGTTTGCAGCATCCAATGAGACAAGATTTCTAGGATTTGGGAGGGAAAGTGATGAATATGGTTCTGGACAAATTGAGTCTGAGATCTCAGTGGGACATTCAGCTATAGTTTAACTGGTAAGAAACCAGATATAAAGAGAGTAGAGCCTGGAGGAGAAAACTGGGCTAGAGATAATCTCAACAGGAAATGAGATCCCTCAAACTCTCCCACCCTCTACTCCCCACTTCCCTCAGGGAAAAGTGGTAGAATGAGGAAAAAACAAAATAAAACAGTGAGTTGGGGAAGAACTGTGATAACAGGAATATTTGAGTGCTTCAGGGCTAGGTGGAGGATAAAGGATCCATAAGGATCTAAGAAGTAAGAGAAAACCATAGTAATAAGGGTTTTACAAACTCTCAGGAAATACTGACAGGTCATCACACAGCATACAGTGAAGCCAGGAGCCACAGTGCATAACTGAAAGAAGCTTCTTCGGCAGTTGACAGATCACTGGTAACTACGGCCAGAACAGTTTCAGTGGAGTGATGAGGACAGACGCTTGATTGAAAGGTAGGGCATGAAGAGGCACTAAGAAATAGCAAGAAACATAGAATACTCTTTCAAGAATCTTGGATGAAAGAGGAATTTAAAAATCTGGTGGCTTTCAGGAGGATGAATGTCATGGAGCGGGTGCGTCTTTTAAGATCGAAGAAAATTGAATGTATTTCTGGGCAGAGAGGAAAGGATCCTGTAGAGTCAGAGAGAGGGAATAAATGGATGATGCAAGACCCCAGGGGCTACCACAGGGGTAGCTCAGCTGATAAAGAATCTGCCTACAATGCAGGAGACATGGGTTCGATCCCTGGGTTGGGAACATACCCTGGAGGAGGGCATGGCAACCCACTCTAGTATTCTTGTCTAGAGAATCCCCATGGACAGAGGAGCCTGGCAGGCTACAGTCCATGGAGTTGCAAAGAGTCGGACACAACTGAGTGACTAAGCACAGCACAGCACAGCAAGATTCCAGAGCGGAAGGAAGAGATGAACCAAGAACACAGGTGGAGCTGGCTTTGAATAGAAGAGTGACACAGAAACACGTGTGGATATGACAGAATGTGCAGGCTGAGTAGCTGAAATTTGGTGGGTGTTCTGTAATTGCGTCTATTTACTCATTAACTAGGAGTCAAATGCGGAAAATGAAGGGGTAAAAGGGTTGGATGGATTTGGATTAAGATGAATGGAGAAAGACTGGCCTCCGTGATGTTGCTGACAGGCTGAGGTTAGAGACCATGCAATAATCATATGGGTAAATTATTCACTCCATTCAAGGATCTAGTTGTAGGGAATGGATTAGTTCAGGGCTGGGTTTTCATGCATTATTGAAAGATAAAGACAGTATTGCAGATCGAATGCAAGCTCTAAGCTAGGTGGAGAAGGAAGAGAAGCCAGAAGGAGACTGGTAGGCTGGCTGAAATAGTAGAATCAAAAATTAAAGGTTTTTTTGGTGAGCACTTAGTACTATGAAAGTAAGGTGACCAACTCATCCCAGTATTCCCAGGACTTTCCCAGGGTCAGCTGAAAAAAAGCCCGAAACCATACAACTTACAAGTTAAGAGTTTTGTTTTGGTCGATGAACTTACTGAGGACTATAGCCTGGAAGACACCTTCTCAGACAGCTCAAAGGAACAGTTTCAAAGAGGTAAAGAAGGAGCCAGGAGATGTTAGAATTTTTGCTGGAAAAAAAACAAAACAAAACAAAACAAAAACAGCCATCAAAGATTACTGCTAATAACAAGAAACAGACATCTCAAGTGAATGGTTTCAGTGCTTTTCTCTGTATGGGAAGATCCAAGAGTCTGGGTTCACAGAAACCAGCCCTTTGATATTCATTGTAACTATCTAGGGTCAGTATCATTTTTCTCCATCCTGAAATCCCTTCAGGATGTGGAGAGTGGCTGCAGGGGCAGGTGGCTTGATAGTGGGCAACATTCATTGTTTCCCAGAATAGCAGGCAACACTTTGTTTACTGACACAGCAGGCAACATTTTTTTGTCCACATCTCAAAGCCCTGTGGAAGAAAGCAATGGCACCCCACTCCAGTACTCTTGCCTGGAAAATCCCATGGACGGAGGAGTCTGGTGGGCTATTGTCCATGGGGTCGCTAGAGTTGGACACAGCTGAGCGATTTCACTTTCACTTTTCACTTTCAGGCACTGGAGAAGGAAATGGCAACCCACTCCAGTGTTCTTGCCTGGAGAACCCCAGGGACGGGGGAGCCTGGTGGGCTGCCGTCTATGGGGTCGCACAGAGTCAGACAAGACTGAAGCGACTTAGCAGCAGCAGCTGCTGTAGCAGCAAAAGTCCTGTATCCTGGAAATCCTACCCGCAAGTTAGGGCAAAAAAAAAGATGTGGGACTTCCCTGGTGATTTAGTGGCTAAAGCTCAGGGCTCTGAATACAGGGGGCTCTGGGTTCGATCCTTGGTCAGAGAACTAGATTCCACATGTCACAACTAAGACCCAGTGCAGCCAAATGAATAAATAAATAAATGAAGACAAACGCATAAGTCAAATTCTTCCAGCTCCTCACCAGCCAGCCTCACCAATAACCTCTTAAGGTTTAACCTTTCTGAGTTTAATTCACTTTCCCCTGTTCCCTCTCAAAGTCTTGAACTCTGAAAAACTAGAGTACTTTCCTTCTGGCTGACACTGCAAATCAGTCTCTGAGGCCGTTGTGTCTCCACAGTCTCTTCCCACTGGAACTTCCCAAATTTTGTGTCTTGGTTTTGGGGCTTTCAGATTTCTATGTCCCCAGCCAATCTCCTCAGAGGGGATTCACTAAACACCTCTCATCTCAATCCACCCATTCCCAATGAGCTCATTCCCAGCTCTTCCTTCTGCCCTAAAATCCTCAGCCATATCCTCCTTCACTACAGAGCTTTTGTTTCTTTTCAGATCAATTAGCATAAAACAGTAATACGGTACACAATTCAATTACCTTCCATTCCTCTAGTTTAGAAATACTCTCAAATCCCTATTAGAATTTAGGTGGAAGATATTTAAACTGTTTTGTATTGAGTTCAATAACCTAAAGGAATATACATCTTTCTTTTTATAAAAAGAATAACCATCTTCTTTTCCCAAACATAGTGAGGGTGGGGTACAGCTACTTCCTTAAAAAAAAAAATTAGTCACAATTTGAACTTTTGGTCTCTTTCCCTAGTTCTTCTTTTTTTTTTTTTTTTTTTTCATTGAATGATTACCTTGTTTAAGGTGGCAAATAAAACTCTGAGGCTTGATAGTGGGAAAAACAGTCATGTGTTTCTTCTACGAGTTCTCCCTCCCTAGAGGGACTACCTTTAACTCTTGAGTTGATTTCTTTTATGTCTACCTCCAGCTCTCTAAAAGCATACACTTATATTACTACTTAATTTTTCACTTCAGGCATTATGCAAGATATGGAACTTCTCTTCCTTTACACATTTATACTTGCCCTTCAAGCATGAATTTTTCTGATCCCGATCCCAAGCTCCCTAAATAATTTCTGTTAAATTAACATTTAGTATTTATTATAATTATGTAAAATGCTATTCCCTGAATAATTTTGTTTTCCCTAGAGTTAATAATTGTCTTTTTAAATTTGCATAATATATACTCAGGGCAAATAGATGGGGAAAAGATGGAAACTGGCAGATTTTATTTTCTTGTGCTTAAAAATCACTTCAGACGGTGACTGCAGCCATGAAATCAAAATACACTTGCTCCTTGGAAGAAAAGCTCTGACAAACCTAGACGGAATATTAAAAAGCAGAGGCATTACTTTGCTGACAAAGGTCCATATAGTCAAAACTGTGGCTTTTGCCGTAGTCACACAGATGTGAAAATTGGACAATAAAGAAGGCTGAGTGCCAAAGAAATGATGCTTTTGAATTGTGGTGCTGGAGAAGACTTGAGAGTCCCTTGGACAGCAAAGAGATCAAACCAGTCAGTCCTAAAGGAAACCAACCCTAAATATTCATTGGAAGGACTGATGCTGAAGCTGAAACTCCCATACTTTGGCCACCTGATGAGAAGAGCTGACTCAATGGAAAAGACCCTGATGCTGGGAAAGATTGAGGGCAGAAGGAGGAGACGACAGAAGATGAGATGGTTGGATGGCATCACTAACTCAATTGACATGAGTTTGAGCAAACTTTGGGAGATAGTGAAGGACAGGGAAGTCTGGCATGCTGCAGTCCATGGGGTCACAAAGAGTTGGATGAGACTTATTGACCGAACAACAACCAAACAACAACCAACAACATACTCAACTCATCACCAGTTCAGCCTTAAACTCTCCACTAATTTATAACTGACCTATTTTATCTTCTCTTGACCCTAGTGTTCTGTGTCTTGGTATGGGTCTATCTGCATTCATTTTGAGGGATAGTTAGTGAGTTTTTTCATCCTGGAAACTCCAGACCTTTGGTTCTGAAAATGTTTATTTATTGATGATTTCCTCCCCTCTGTTTTCATTTTTTGTTTCTAGAATTCCTGGTACTCACAATCCACCTCCTAAACTGGTTCTCCTATTTTCTTATTTTCTCTCTATATAGTTTGTCTACTTTATCTCCTAGCCTAATATTTCATTTCTACTATCATATTCATGTTTCCAAAGGCTTTTTTGTTTTCTGAATGCTCTAATAGCTTGCTCTTCTTATATCATGGATATAATACTTATATAGTTTTATTGTTTATAGTCTTCTCCCTGCATAATCTTGGTTGTCTTCATTTTTGGTTTCTTTCTTTCTCTTTATTTTGATCTTTATTTTTTTAATTTAAAAAAAAAAATTTTTTTTGGAGTATAGGTAATTTACAATGTTGTGTGAGTTTTAGGTATACACAAAGTAGAATCAGTTATACATATATTCACTTTTTTTTCATTCTTTTCCCACATGGGCCATTACAGAATATTGAGTAGAAGTTCCCTGTGCTGTACAGTAGGTTCTTATTAGTTATCTATTTTACATATAGTACTGTATATACGTCAATCCCAATCTCCCTATTTTTCCCTCTCTGCCCATTTCTCTCTCCCCTGATAATCATAAGTTTGTTTTCTACATCTGTGACTCTACTGTTTTAGATTCCACATATAAGAGATATCGTATGATATTTGTCTTTCTGTGTCTGACTTACTTCACTCAGGATCTTTATTTTTATATTGAGGCTTTCTTCCCTGGTGACTCAGATGGTAAAGAGTCTGCCTGCAATGCAGGAGACCCGGGTTCAATACCTGGGTCGGGAAGATCCCCTGGAGAAGGAAACGGCAACCCACTCCAGTATTCTTGCCTGAAGAATCTCATGAACAGAGGAGCCTGGAGGGCTACAGTCCATGGGGTCGCAAAGAGTCAGACACGACTGAGTGACTAACACTTTCTTCAGATGTTTTGTTATCCTTGACCATCTGCTCTTATTTCAGAGTAGGACAGTGGGAAGCTAATAGGTACCTCTGAGCCATAGGTGGGGTTCATCTACAGGGAACTGCTTTGTCAGGTGATCTGGCTAGGCCGTTTCATTGGAGGACTTCTAATGATATACCTCAAAGTCTTCCCTCTTGTGCTGGTCAGATTCTTCAATGAAAGAGCTTCCAATTTTATGTTTGGAATCACAGAACTGACATCTGGGAACTGAGTAAGGAAAAGAGTATCAAGGTCATAATCTGTAAACTCAGATTCTTCTGATTCTGAGCCCAAGCACGTAACCACTACCCAATACATCACTTTCTCTTCTCTTTACCTCAGTTTAGTTTAACATGTTTTGACTGCCTACCCTGTTATCTAAATGCTGTCTAATTAGACCCATTGGTCTGAATGCTGGGGGTAGTTAAATCATTGGAACACCCTATTTCCCCCACCATAGGTTCAATTTAAGTCAGTAATAGCTATTGAACTTAAGACATTCAAAGTTTTAGGCTAGCACTGTAGAGTGGAAAATATCAGCAAGATGTAGTTCCTGTCTCAAGAAGCTCACAGATAAGCGTAGGAGTTAGAAACAAATTCTGAAACCAAAACACAAGGCAGAACATGACATATGGGCTTCAGAAGAAAGGAAGAAGTACTATAATTGTTTAGAAAGTGGGGATGCGAAGGAAGTAGGGATTTCAACTGGAGCTTTTATACAGTACAGGATTTATAAACAGATGTGGGTGGGTAGGGTGTAAGCAAAAACAAAGGCCCAAAGATCCAAAGGTCTGGAGTTTTAGGACTCTGCTTCTCTTCCCCACAGGGTGATTCTGGGGGCCCCCTTCACTGCTTGGTGAATGGCCAGTATGCTGTCCATGGTGTGACCAGCTTTGTATCCAGCCTGGGCTGTAATGTCGCCAAGAAGCCCACAGTCTTCACCCGGGTCTCTGCTTACATCTCTTGGATAAATAATGTGAGTCCTCTCAAATGATGGGATGAAATACAGTCACCTGGAGATTCACACATTGACTGGGGTGGGGAGCAAAAGTTGGGCAGGAGAAGCCATCATCTTCCTCATTACCTTCAAATAGTTATTTACCCCTTTCCCTTCCCTTCTAGTGAACTTTCCCCCGATAGTGTTGCCATCCTGAGTTCCTCTTCACATATCTACTAAGCAGGCTTCACCATCCTGTTTACTATTTAGAGTAAGGTGATGGCAACAGCAGACCTGAACCAGGTGCTTATCGGGGCTGTCCAAGTCAAGGCCAAGGGGAAAATGGCTTCAGAAAGGCCTGCACACTCCAGGCAAGGGAATAGGCACTAACATTCTCCCCCACCAGTTCCTTCTAAGGGCGTCATGAGAATTTGCTCTACCGTTGGGCAAGAAGTTTTACCACCTTAAACAATGCTTGAGGGCTAGGTGAGAATGTACCTACACTGACCTGGTGGTGGAGCCTCACACCATCCCACCTGTGCCCTCCAGCCTCCAAACACATTCTGGAGTCTTGTGGCATGAACCTTGACTTACAACCAGTTCAAGGTCTGCCACTAAGTTCTGAGTATGTGCTTATAGCACTGAATTGTCCTGGCCCAGTTAAAAACTTCTTCCTGCCTCCCACCCTCACAACTCCCTATAAAGCCAGTACAGGGCCATACTCAACTAGGGGCCCTGAAGAAAAAAGAAAGGAGGTGAGCAGAAGTTGCTGACTGGATATAACCGGTTTTTCCTTTAGGCCATTGCCAGCAACTGAACATCTTCCTGAGTCCAGTGGTCTTCCCAAGATGGTTCTGGGATTGACAGCAGAACTTGAGGCCATCAAGGAAAAAACCAGTCTAAGAGACTATTGAGCCGGATGTGGAAAAGCAAATAAAATCGAATATACATAACCCCCTGTGTCTTTTTATTTGTAATTAAGCCTTCTAGGGGAAAGGCAGTTATAGGGCCTGAGTTGGATTTCACCAGATTTCTGGGCTAGTTCTTCCATTTGCTGCCATCCCTATCAGTTCACAAACCAAGCCAAGTGAAAGTGGCCTTACATTATCCTTTTTGGATTATGTTAGGATCTACCCATCTGTTAATCTGCCTGTCTGCCCCTTCTCCCATGCATATTTGCTATATTCAGAGGCACAGAGGGCTTTAAAAATGTTTCAGAATGACAAAATGTGCCCTGACATTCCCAGGTAGATTGAGGGCTCAGCCTTCTTTTGGTTCTCCCATCAGTGCCTAGAACAGGGCTCACCCCAAAATTCTGAGTCATGACAACTGTGGGGATACATTAGAGATAGGAGTATAAGATTAGGTGGTAGGTCAGGTGCCAGTAGACAGTGAAAGTGACAAATCAGAAAGGAGACAGAGAGGAAAGAATTGAAAAAATGAGAAAAGAAGATGTGGAACAAAGAAAGGAAAGGATTGAGAGGAAAAGAATATGGGGCCTCAAGCTACGTATGAGTCAGCACTTCAAGGTTGGACTAAAACAGGCAACTGGATCCGGGGTTCTATAAAAAACACAGAACTGGGAAGCTGATAAATCTTCCCTATCCTGGCCAGGGCTCAGTCTGTTCGAGTGGCGTACGATAAAGCGAAGAGGGAACTGAAAGGAGAAAGCTAAGGGGATCAGAAACAGTTTTTCATAGCAACTGCTGAGGATCAGACAAGAGGGATCTGGAGAGTTAACATTACATTAGAGGAAACTGTCTAAGACTGGTCTCACAATTTATAGGCTACTTTGTCAGCAGAGGCTTCTAGAACAGTTTGTACAGCAAAAGAAGCTGGGCAAGGAATTTCCCCGGTGGTCCAGTGGCTAAGACGTTATGCTCCTAATGCAGGGGGCCTGGGTTCAGTCTCTGGTCAGGGAACTAGATCCCACATACCACTATTAACAAGAGTTCACATGAAAAAGAAAAAAAAAGAGTTCACATGCAGCAACTAAAAGATCCTGCATGCCACAATTAAGACCTCTTGCAGCCAGATAAATCAATTACTTAAATATTTTTTTTAAAAGAAGTTGGGCTTGACAGGACACCTGTATTCCCATCTCTGTTCTACTATCAACAAACTGGGTGTGTGTGCTTGTGCCAAGTCGCTTCAGTTGTGTCTGACTCTGTGCAACCCTATGCACTGTAGCCTGCCAGAGGAACTGGATAACCTTGGGCAAGTCACCCTTTCTGTCACTCAGATTCCCAACCTAGGTACTTTCCAAAGATTTGTCCTGCTCTAATACTTCATGATTTGGTGACTATCAATTTCAGTTCCCAAGGGTTTGGCACTGAAGAGGGTTTTTAGGAAGCAGTGACTGGGCTGCATTGCTGATGATGCCGTGAATTCCAGAGAATGACCCAAGTATTGGCCTCTTTCTGCTACTGACACATCTGTGGTGATCACCGTCTCTCTCAGTGCTCCCACAGCACCATTGTCCTCCCACTTCCCCCCCACTTCTTCCCATCCAACATGAAGTCCTTCCATTTCTTCACTTTGCCCCTTCTAGATCATCCCACAGCTAGCATTATAACAGAATAAACCCTAATGACCTATTACCTGAAATTTTTGTATCCATCTCTAAAATCATCTGATTAACAACCTATCTCCACTTCCAGACTTTAAGTATTTTTAAGTCAAGAATCACTTAAAAAAAAAATTCATTCTTGGCTTCCCAACACCCAGCAATGCCTGTCACATGCTTGATTCTGAGTGCAATATGGCTGTCTGGGGGAGTGATCTGGAAAATGATAGTAAAGAAGGCCTTCTGATTTTGTCTCAGGCATTCAGCTTTCTTCCCCAGTCCTTAGGAAGTTTATCTTGACCTCCTTTCCTCCTTTTGGGGAATTTTACTTGCAAAATCCTTGAGTAAATGGTTCCTCCAAACCTAGTGTCCTAATTTCCAGCTGTCTTCTCAATCAGGTCAGGAAGCAACTTCCATTTGGAAACCGACCTAGAGAAGCAACTTGTTATAATCTCAGCAGTCCCATCCCAATTTACACAATGTATTTTCTGCCTCCATCTAGTATACTATACTAGTTCCTCCAGCTAGAAAAATTTGCTCCCCATGCTCAGCACAGACTTCCATATCCAACTCTTTGGCCTTTTTTTCTATAAGGTCCTCTCCCTTTCTAAGCATCTTCATTTCTACTTCTAGCTCAGCTGCTCCTCTCTTTCAAGTCCAGATTTGGAGTCCTGTCTTCTGCTCAACCTACCCCTCCTACCAGTTTAGGTTAAGAATCATGAGTGAAAAAATGTTGCCTGACATATCAGTAAACAAAGGATGTTGCAGTCATCAAGTCATCACATTATAGGCCCATCCTCCCCACGGTGAGCCCTGAGAGCTCAGGAGAGAGATAGGATGCTGACCCCCAGGCCATCAGCCACTGCAGCCACCACACATTGTTGTACCCTGAGGAGACTCAGGATGAGAAAGTGCAGGATACTGGCTCCACATAGTTGAGGTACATATCCAAGGAATGATTTCAGTGAGCCCAGACTCTTGGATCTTCCCCCAAATAGAAAAGTGCCAAATTCCTTAACTTGCTAAGTCGCTTCAGTCGTGTCTGACTCTGTGCGACCCCACAGACGGCAGCCCACCAAGCTCTGTCATCCCTGGGATTCTGCAGGCAAGAACACTGGAGTGGGTCCTTAACTTGAGATACTTGGTTTTCTTTAATTAACTATAATCTTTTGATGATTACCTGTTGGCTCTTCCCTTATCTCTTCTGAGCAGTTTCTCAGAGTTGAGAGGCTGCGTCCCAGGCTTAAGTCCTCAGTTTTGTCTGCTAAATAAAACATAATTCTCAACTTTTAGACTGTGCTTTTTTTTTTTTTTTGGCCCAGTTGACAGAGCCAACCTCTCCAATAGAGGGCTTCCATCTTTAAAAACTCCACCCTGAAGCAGAAAGTCCATTTTATTTGGTCATCCAGTTGTTGTTTAGTCACTAAGTCCTGTCTCTGTCTCTCCACTAACCGTATCCCACCAGGCTCCTCTGTCCATGGGATTTCCCAGGCAAGAATACTGGAGTACGCTGCTCCTGCATACTTAACCATAAACACCCCATTCAACACTCTGAGTGGAAATAACAAAAATTTCTACCCTCCTGTTCCGGTTATTTTCCCCTGCTGATCCTTACAGCTGGTTAGCTCTCAGGGAACATAGTCTTGGCCCAGATTTGAAAACTCATTGCAGCTGGTGTTCCTCGACCTCAGGGGTAGAGGGTTTGAAGCTGGCCTGGAGGAAGCACCACCTGAAGGCAGACCTGCGTCTCCTGCCTCCTGGGAACAGACCCAACAAGCCTGAGCCCCACAAGTGTCCGCGGGCCCCTCGCCCACGCCCTTGGCCATGTCCCGGGCCAAACAGCTGTAGCCCTCCAGGGATAGCGCAGGGGAGCGGCCAGCTAGGCCTCGCGTGTGCTAGGCCGCTGCCCTGGGCCTGTGTTGCGCATGTTTCCGGCTGCGTCCGCCCGGGCCGGGGCCTCAGGCGGCCCAGGGTGATTCCCTGGCGGCAACGGGGCGGGGTGACCTGCGCGAGGCCCGCCTGGCCGGATGCGAGGCATGACGGGAACGCACTTCCTCCTCTGGGGGCCTCGAGAAAACCACAGGGCGCTGGGCCAGGGCAGGCCGCCCCCGGGGGAGTTGGCAGGATGGCCGAAGGCCGGGCGGGCGGTGCTGCCGGCCTCTTCGCCAAGCAGGTGCAGAAGAAGTTCAGCAGAGCCCAAGAGAAGGTAGGAGGCTGGAAGCCGAGGCTGAGGCCCGACGCTGAGGCCCGACGCGGCCGCAGGGTGTGCGGGGTGTTCGGGGCGGGAGACCTGGCTGGACACAGAGGCTGACCTCGGGAAAGGCGAGCAGGGGTTCCCATAAAAACAGCAAATTTTGAGAGAAGGCAGAGAGCCTCGCCCAGTCTCGGACAGGGATGGGGGAAGCTGAGAGACAGTTCCCACCGTCTGTCTCTCTTGGGACCTAAACAACGCCCAAGCCGACCGAGAAAAGGGAAAAGAAAGGAACTAAACGTTGGTGACTGCTCTGTAGCAGATTTTGTCCTCGCTACCCAGCAAGAGTGGTATTTTTCACAGATGATGAAACTGGAGGTTCAAAGTGGGTCATTTCCCACATAAGACAGCACTCACCAGCTGGGCTGGCAATGAGTACCACCCGTTAGGTGGGACCTGGAGTCCACGAGGACTGTAATTCTGACGGATTCTCTCCATGCCTGACCCGGCCTGGCTGCAGGCTATTGCTTTAGCTGATACAAGCAGAAACTCATATCTGCTTCCTGTGCCTTCGTTTGGCGTTGGAGAGTACTTGGTTCGGGGTGCACAAGGAGCACGTCTTTTTTGCACTGTGTCCTAAATTAGCTTTGGGTGGCCCTGCTCCGTTCGGCTTCCCTGATGGCTCAGACGGTAAAGAATCCCCCTGCTGTGCGGGAGACCTGGGTTGAATCCCTGGGTTGGGAAGATCCCCTGGAGGGAGGGCATGGCAACCCACTCCAATATTCTTGCCTGGAAAATCCCCATGGACAGAGGAGCCTGGCTGGCTGCAGTCCATGGGGTCTCAGAGAGTCGGACAGGATTGAGACTGAGTGACTAAGCACAGCACGGCTCCCTCGAGGTAGACTGTCTATCTGTACCTTGCCCACTTACCTAGATGGTGTGACCATTTCTCCGCACATTTCACTGGCATTTTTGTTTCTATGTGTCCAGAGTATTTTCTTTGCTTCTGATCTGAATCCCTGCTCTCCACTCATAAACACCCTGGTAGGTAAGATGGTAAGGAGAAATGAATAGGCTAGAAGGAGAATGGGAAGGAGAGAAATTAACCAGGACCTGAGTGAGAATCTTGGTTTTCTAAGACTTCATGGTCTTAGAAGCATTTGAATGAACACCATATGCTTAAGAATTTAAATAAAAGCACAGCACTAGCTTGGGCGCTGGGAAGATTAAAGGTAACCAGCTCTCCAAAGTGGGATTATTAACGGAGAATTGATGGAATATAGATTTAGTCTTTATCTTTAAGAGGCTCACAGTGGAAGGGTAGAGGGAATATGGGTGTGTGTCTCCCCTGTCTTTGTCTGAGGAAGCTGGGTCATGTTAAAGAGCAGAGGAAAAGGGAAAGATTTTTGTGTGGCTAGATTTTGTTACTTCACCTTAACCTAACTTCGCCTTGATCATGGTTTCAATCTCTCCAAAGGTTACAAAGCCTATGGAAAGGTCTAGTTAGAAGTCATTGTGGAGGAAAAGGAGGTACTAGAGAAGAGAAGGCTGGTTACTCTTATGGGTTGGAAAAACAAAAAGAAATCGCCAAAGGCCAGATATTTGTGGACAATAGTTATGTTTTACCTCCTTCTCTCACCTTCTATAATCATCCAACCTATCAACACTATGTATGCACGCGTGCTAAGCCACTTTAGTCATGTCTTTGCGACCCTATGGATGTAGCCTGCCAGACTCCTCTGGGATTCTCCAGGCAAGAATACTGGAGTGGGTTGCCATGCCCTCCTCCAGCAGGTCTTCTTGAGCCAGGGATCGAACTTGCATCTCTTACGTCTCCTGCATTGGCAGGTGGGTTCTTTACCACTAGTGCCACCACCTAGGAGGCCCCATCACTATGCCCTTGCTTTAAGATTTCTCTCTCTCTCTTTTTTTTTTAAAGCATGAACTTGAAGTAAATAACAGGTCTGCTCTAGGCTTCAGATTCTGCATCTGTATGCAGTTGATGTTCAGTGATTTGGAGACTCAATTTGGTGAGGAAACTGAAGTGAGAAGGGAGAGGGCTCCTTGAACCTCAGAGTCAAATACTTCCCAACTACCCAGATACACCCTGTTCTTAATCTGAGCCCCTAGAAGGCAGAGAGAGAAACAAACTTGAATCTGCCCTGAGAAAGTCCCAGGCTGTTGCAGAAAACAAGGAGATACTCTGAACCCAGATTTAGACACAAAGGCAAGCAGACATTGAACTTCAAGCAGTACAGCTGGTACCCTAGAGGCAGTGGGTGTTGTCTGGATAGGATAGAAATGACCTGGGTTAGGAGAAAGAGTTCAGCTCAGCCTGTCAGAGTTTTTGAGTCTTGGGAAGTTACTGAAGGCAAAATAAAGACGGAGAAATTTACAGTCAAAAGAAAGGATTCCCTGGGACACTGCAATTTTACTATATATGGTTGACTGTAATATGTAACAACTAATGTGTCAAATATCAAGTGCCTGCTATAGACAAAGCACAGGAATATAAGAAGGACATGATCTCTCCCTTTATGGAGCCCACATTCTCGTGATTGATCTCACTTCATCTTTTCAACGCTTTAAGCTTTGTGTTAGTATCCCAAATTTAGAAATGAGGAAATAAGGCTCAAAAGAGATTGGCAAGTGGCAGAATTATCACTGAAACTCAGGTGTCCTGCCTTAGGATCCCAATCTCAGGCTTCTCTCTATAAGGTTCCTGAAAAACCGCTTTAACATCTGTGTCTCCCCACTTCCTGCTGTGTCGGCCCATTTCCTGCTGATCTTGTTGGAGGAGTAAAGCTGTAAGTGAAGGTCTGGTGACTGTTAAACCGGTGGAGATGAAGCATCATCTTGTTTTATTTTCCAGTTCCTTCTCAGATTCAAGATGAGTCTGGCTTTATTGTGTTTTTACAGTATGCTACATCTTCACATTTCACACGGATGCTTTCACCATCTGTTTGTGATTTCTCTATGCCAAGCCTCTCAGATCTCCCCCCAAGAAAGGGCATTCACAGTTTACAACTCCTCTGTTGGTCTTTTTCTGTGTTGACTTTCAGTCAACTTGTGAGGGTTCAGTCCACAATATTTACAGGAAAATCCCTTTGTCCACAATATGGGTTGGAACTTAGAGATGAGTTGAGTAAGAGGCATTCTTGCCTGCTAGAAGCTTACAATCTAGGTGTTTTGTTTTTAAGTAAAATAAGTGACCTGAGAGATAAATCCATGGGAATTCATAAGATGAGAACAGAGTGGGGGTTTTATAGTGAAGGCTGAATTGAGATAGGAATTATGTCTGATTAGTAGTTCCTCAGGCAAGTGGTGAGAGAGCATTCCAGCTGAGGAATGCCAGCATTAGCAAAGCATAGAATCTGGAAATCCTTTTAGGCAAACTAGGGAGAAATGCCGCTGAGCTGGAGCTCAGGGATTGGTGGGAGAAAAAGCTGGAAAATATATGAGGGGATAAAGGAGAGCCTACTTTATATCTTGACAATAAGGATTCTATAATATCTAATATCCAAGGCCTCTTCAAATTATTCCAGTTGACAGGATTAACTAAAATATAATAAATGATTATAGGGAGGGGTCATAGTGAGGAACTACAGCTACCAAACATGTCTGCAGTGGCTTTTTTTTTAAAGCTTCATCCTTGTAACTCAACTTACATAAAAGGTAAACTAGGTGAATGAACATTGCAGTATTCTTCACCTATTTCACCAAGTGTTAACATTTTGCCACATTTACTTTTTTTCTTGTCCCTGCTCTTTTCTCTTTAAATATCTGTATTCCAACTTCTCAGCTGCTAGGCCAGGCAAATTGGGGCAGAATTCTCAGTGCAGGACTTTAGGGATTAGCATTATATGGGCTTTCATTAGTAAGTGATCCAAAGGTAAAATTATTAATCCTTTCAACAAACATTTTTGGAGCACCATACATCACCCTTCCTCAAGGAACTCACGTTGAGGAGGAACATCTACGGCATAGTTTAAATGCCCTGAGACACGGCCCTGTGGCTTAAGACAACAAATACTTTGGCCCCAAGACACTGGGTTATGTTTTCATGGGGATCATGCTCATCTTTTCAGTTTCAGAATTGAAGGTGGGTGTATTCTTTCAACACACTCCCACACCCTCCAAGCTTTTCTGCCCTGAGCCTTTTGAGGTTTGGGGATGTTGGTCTGCTCCCGGGTGTGTCACATAGACTCTAGACTGAATGGACTCCTTTCTCCTTTTAGCCCTCACCCCGCCTCCCCCAGCAAGAAACAAGCCCCAGGCAGAGGAAGGGAGGGCTGGCAGGAAGGAAGTGAGACCTGTGATTACCACTAAGCAAGGTGGTTTTGCAACTTTCTGGTAGAGGACAGTGTTTGGTTGAGGGGAGAGGGTGGAGCTTGGGAAGATGAGTGACTCTGCACACCCAGGGCCCTGTGTTAAGAGAGGCAGAATAAAGACACAAACACAGATGGCTGCCCTGAAAAGAAAGTAAAGACAGGTATTTATAGGGAACAGAGTGGAACTCAGCACGATGATAGTGGATTTGTATTAACTCCTCACCATAGGGCACCACTGTGAAAGCAATTTATGTGTATATCATTTAATTCTCCCAACTACTTCAGGAGATATTATTATCTTAGTGAAGGAAAGGGAGTTCTACAAACTGAGGCTCTAGAGTTCAAGTGATTTGCCCAAAGGCTTATAGCCAGTAAGTAGAAAAGCCAAGATATGGGCATATATCAGTTTGGCTCCAGAGACCTTGGTCTTAAGTGCCATAGAGAAAGCTCCAGAAGCCCAGGATTAAGAATGGAGACACCTGAGTCAGAGTCTGCATAGAGCTGGCCTCACACCCAACACCTGGGCACTCCTTCATATGATTCAGAGTTCTTCACAATGAGACTCCAGTCTCCCTTTCTAGTTTCTTTATACATCACTCCTTGTAACACACTCTAAACCAGTCATGCTGAACCATTTCATGAAAACTGCTGTGAATCTGCACACTTCTGTTACTTTGCTGATGTTGTCTTTGCCTGAAATCCTCTTTCTACCCTCACCCTTTTTACTTTATTCCAGTCTAGAAAAATCTTAAATTCAAGGCCCTACCTTTTGGTCCCCTCCTGTATCAGTCTCACTCTCCTTCCTGTTATAAGTATTAAGTATCTTATTTGCTGGATACTGAGAAATATAAATAAGTAAGGCAAGTGTCCAATCCTAAAGGAGCTCACAGTTTAGAAAGAGACAAAGATAAATGCAAATAATAAAACAGTAAGAGAGGAATTCCCTGGTGATCCAGGGAAAACTGACAACCAAAGATGAATGGTTTGAACAGAGTGCCAATAACTTCCATCAACAACAGGTAATCTGGAGAGTGGGAAAGGGAAGCTTGTAGAAAGAAAGAAGGCATGAGGGCTGAATGGTAGAACAACAGCAGGTTCTGCAAATCAGCAGGCAAGTTAAGCAAGTTAAGTCTCCATGCTTCACACTGAAAGGAGCTTGGGTTCTATCCCTGGTTGGGGAACTAAGATCCCACAAGCCACACAGTGTGACAAAAAAAGAACAACAGTAATAGGAATGTATACAGGTACAGAAGTTGTAAGTGCTTAGGAGGGACTGATTTACCTTGATTAATGAGATGCAATAGATAAGATTAAGTGTCACAAAGAATATAGAGTATGAATTTGGTCATTTTAGATAGTTGCCTGATGATAAGGTAAGAAAGAACATTCCAGAAAGAGGGAACAGCATCTACAACAAGAACAGTACTGCTTATTAGAAAACTAAAAACATGAGTGGGAGAGAGACTTGTAGGAAAAAGGAATAGTGAGAGCTGAGGCTTAATGAAGGGTCAGATCCTAGAGACCCATATGTATGCTAGAGTACAACTATCACTTGTAGATATATAATGGACATTTAACTAAAACATTTGTTGGCCAGATGAATGCAGAATCATTAGAAGGCTTTAAGCAGCAACAAGATAGGCCTGTTGTCACAGGCCAAAAAAAACAATGAGGCCCTGGACTAAAGCCATGGCAGTGAGACTAGAAAACACGGAATGGTTTCCAGAGGTGGACACGGTGAGGGATTCTGTGAAGGAAGTAAGAGAGAAGCAGTTGAGGGAAGCTCCTGATTCTGACTTGGGCCTGGGGGATGGTGGTGCCTCTTTCCAAACTGGGGGTTATGGGTAGAAGAGTCAGGGCTTTCTTACTTGTTATAAGTGAGTGTCCTCTAGGAGAAGAGAAACTGTATCTTTCTCATTTCTGTGTCCTTTGCATCAGCACTGAGATCACTATGATGGCTGGTTCTCTGGGTCCCAGGGGAGAGGAGGTAGCTATCGATAGCATTCACTTCTAGCTGAGTTTCAAATGCATAATATCAGAGCTTCTCGGTTTTGCTACAAGGGCCTTCAGAGAAAAGAGTCTCCTACCCACCTCTCTGACTTTACCTATCTAAAGGAATCTGCTGCTATGGCTGGAAGAGGGTGTCCCATGTGAAAAAATGTCTTCAAAGCTCATGTTTTTAGCCATGCACATTTTTGTATTCTTCTAATTAATCCTTATTTTAATATAATACTCTCCCCCTATCCCCACAGAAAACCTTTCTAAATAACAATTTCATACCTTATTTATTCTGGGCTTTATATATACTCTAGCACATTGCTGAATACCCCAAATTGAGAAGAACCATAAAACATAATTAACTTTTCAGCAACATGCTATATTTCTATTTCTGTTGAGCTAATATATGTACTTCCTTTTAGTTGAATCTGAGACTCAGAAGCCAGGGTCAAATGAGGCCAACAGATAAGAGAGACTTGACTATAACAGTGTGGACCTCTCTGATTTATATTCCCAGGTACTGCAGAAGTTGGGGAAAACTGTGGAGACCAAAGATGAACGGTTTGAACAAAGTGCCAGTAATTTCCACCAACAACAGGTAATCTGGAGAATGGGAAAGGGAATCTTGGAGGAAGAACGAAGACGTGAGGGCTGAGTGGCAGAACAACAGCAGGTTCTGCAGATCAGCAAGCATCCCTTCTAACCCATCTAGCCCCAGGAGACAGGGCCACAGGGTGACCTACCTGCTGCTTATTCTTCCCCCGGGAACCACAGAAAATTACCTTTCCTGTTCCTGTTCACCCTGATTTGTAAGGGACAGAGAGTGTTTTTTTCTCATGGTGATTCCCCCAGGGTATAGTGACACCACCAGGTCCTTGGACAAAAATCAAAACAAGTGCCTTCTACTTCAGTTTCTGGCATATTCTTTTCCTCAGGCTGCCTCTCTTCTACCCCTAGCATCTTCTCATCACAGTGGCCCTGTGTCTTGTTGCCTCTTTGTCCATTACATCTACCTCACCAAAGCCTTTTATTCTAAAATAATATCTTCATCCTTTACCTGTCATTCTCACCAGCAAAACTCCTGCTCTCACTGTTGCATCTGTCTTCACTGGATGCTATGGGTAATTTTATGTAGAAAACTTATATTAAAAAAAAGAAGAAGAAGAAAACTTACATTAAGAAGTGGAAAAGAAGGCACCGCAACCAACTCTGAAAATCCTATAGTGCATATGTGATTAGAACAAGAAAAAATATAATTCATATATAGTAACATTAAAAAAAAAAGAAGAGAAAGTGGGTAACACTTGGTGGCCTATGAACCGGGAGAGGCACCTCCCCGGTGCCAGTCATCGGGCCTTGGGGAGCCGTGCTTCCAGAGCTGCTGGATGTGACACCTTCTCCAGACCCAGCATGTGAGTGCCAGGTGACTGCCATGAACTACAGAGCCATGAAGATCCAGAGCAATTCACATTTCCAGGGTGGAGTCCAGGTCAAAAATGAAAAAAAGAACAACCATCTTTGAGTTCTCTGAAAACTGATAACAAACCAGAAAAGTGGGGAAAAGTATTTTACACTGACTTACCTTCTGTCACTATATCTGAAAAATTGCAAAAGGACAAGATATGCGAGAGTGAGTTGAAGAATTTCTCAGTAAAGATTTCCGTTACCTAACTTCAAAGAAAAAGTACAGATTTCTCCTTTTAGTAGTTGAAAAAACTAGTAATGACTGATTTTATTCCTTCAAATAGATTATCAAATATCATGGGGAGTAAAAATTCTTCATACTGATGACATAAGATACTACATGGAACAAAAGGAAAAAAAAGTATTTACTCAAGAAATCAAGAACTTCTGTAAGAGATGTAGGGAAAAGAGTAGGAACTGGCCCACAAAAAGCAAGAACAAGTAGACTCAAAAAGCCTTTTATAAGGTGAATGACATGAGGCACATCTTGTAAGTGAATAACACAGAAACTTTGCACAGAGCCATCACTACCAAGTTGTTGATGATATTGTATATAAGTTAGTTTTTGACTATAAAAACTGTGCAAATGTCCCCAAAAAGTCTGAATATAAAGAAAAGCTGGAACTGCAGCATAGGCGTCAGAAAGACATCAGGGAAAATAATGTACAGGTGCTTGACCAGAGTTTCCTATGTAAAGAAACCCAATAACCAAACAAAACTTTGGGTTTTTTTCAGAACGTGTTTCTCTACCCTTCTATTAAATTGAAAGGACTTGATGAGAAAACATCTAATAAAGTTTCCATTTATGAAAATGGCATAAAATTGTACACATCTACTGTTACATAAAAATGAACAAAAATGCATTCTGGCATTTCTGATTGGAAATTAATTATGCATGAAAATGAAGAACTAAGGGTAGATCACTGTGTAGGATACACACATGTATACAAGCTTCCAATTTCAATATGGAAAAAACTGCATCTTAACCAAAACAAAAGTTAGATGCTGTGTACTTCCCAGCGTAGGATCTGAAGGAAAAGGACCTTCATTCTGTATTTGGTCGAGATTCTTATTTGTTATCAGTAAATAGTTCAGGGATATGTGCTCAGTTGTGTCTGACTCTTTACGACCCTATGGACATAGCCCACCAGACTCCTTTGTCCATGGGCTTCTCCAGACAAGAAATACTGTAGTGGGTTGCCATTTACTTCTCTAGGAGGACTTCTTGACCCAGGGATCGAACCTACATCTCTTAGGTCTCCTGCATTATCAGGTAGGTTCGGGTTTGATCCATGAGTCAGAAAGATCCCCTGGAGAAGGAAATGGCAACCCGCTCCAGTACTACTCTTGTCTGGAAAATTTCATGGATGGAGGAGCCTGGTAGGCTACAGTCCAAGGGATTGCAAAGAGTCAGACAAAACTGAGCGACTTCACTTTCTCTCTTTCTTTCTTTTCTTTACCACCAGCACCACCTTAGTTCAGAGGAGCACCTAACAATTCAAACAAAGACTCCATCCCAAAGTTCTAGGAATCCAGTGAATGTGATGTCAAGAATACAGAGAGCTTACCATCTGGTAAAATCCACTGGAGAGTGAAAATATTATAAGGAATAAATTAAAAAAAAAAAATCTGGAACCAAATGTGGAGTTTTATAAGAATACTAAACTTCTTACTATGCAAGAAGAAAACAGAATTTGTAGTTCACAAATACAATCTCATGAATTTGAGCAAGCTCTGGGAGATAGTGGAGGACAGAGGAGCCTGGCTTGCTACAGTCCTGGGGTCACAACGAATCCAGAAACGATTTAGGGACTGAACAACAACAGTACAATCTCTACTGAACGTATTTCAGACTAGTGGAGAGAAGTCAGAATTTTTAGGTTACACAGGTTACACTGAAAACAATGGTATATGTGATGTTTTAGATATTTGGGAAGAGGGAAATTCAAATAATCTGTTGTCGGTGTTTTTCTCTTCTCTTTCAACCTCTATATTTAGTGGCTTTTAGACTTAAAAAAATAAATAGCTTTCAGAAATGATGAAAACCAAATTCTTGAAATTTTTGTAAATGTGTATAAAATTTCTTAAGGTTTTCTTTCTCCCCCCAAGTTTGTTTATAGAACCAAATGTAAATAGTAACAATATTTTGTTTGCATTTTTCTGCAGAATTGAATACCTATTATAGAAAAATTATAGAATAAATTTGTGGTTCATCTTATTAAAAAGGAGAGAGAGAGAGAAAAGTGTGTACAGAGATTTATTCTTCTATGAGATATTGACTTTCTATCTCTGTGTACCAGGCCTCAAATTTATCTCATTTAATTCTGACATCAGTCCTGGAGCGTGTGATCTTCTCTTTATAATAGAAGGGAATTATTAACTTAAATGAATATCCAATTGCAATGCAATTCTGACACTAAATACCCAGAGTTAGTCCAAACATTACAGGTTGAGGGCATAGTTCCTCACCAAACTACCTCATTTCAGACACCAGCCACAAAACTCCAGAGTTCCCAGGCCACCAGAATTTTTGACCAACTGGTTACAAATTTGGCGGTACTTACTGGCCACTCTCTGTTCATTTCCAAGGCAAACCATTCAATATTACAGTAATCCAAGTCTATGCCCCAACCAGTGATGCTGAAGAAGCTGAAGTTGAATGGTTCTGTGAAGAACTACAAGACCTTCTAGAACTAACACCGAAAAAAAGATATCCTTTTCATTATAGGGGACTGGAGTGCAAAAGTAGGAAGTCAAGAAATACCTGGAGTTAACAGGCAAATTTGGCCTTGGAGTACAAAATGAATCAGGGCAAAGGTCAACAGTTTGGCCAAGAGAACGCACTGGTCATAGCAAACACCGTCTTCCAACATAAGAACAGAAGATTCTATACATGTACATTACCAGATGGTCAGTACCAAAATTAGACTGATTATATTCTTTGCAGCCAAAGATGGAGAAGCTCTATACAATCAGCAAAAACAAGACTGGGAGCTGACTGTGCCTCAGATCATGAACTCCTTATTGTCAAATTCAGAATTAAATTGAACAAAGTAGAGAAAACCACTAGACCATTCAGGTATGAGCTAAATCCCTTACTAATATACAGTGGAACTGACAAATAGATTCTAGGGATTAGATCTGATAGACAGAGTGCCTGAAGAATTATGGATGGAGGCTCATGACACTGTACAGGAGGCAGTGATCAAGACCATCCCCAAGAAAAAGAAATGCAAAAAAGCAAAATGGTTGTCTGGGGAGGCCTTAAAAATAGCTGAGAAAAGAGAAACTCAAGGCAAAGGAGAAAAGGAAAGATATACCCATTTGAATGCAAAATTCCAAAGAATAGCAAGGAGAGATAAGAAAGCCTTCCTCAGTGATCAATGCAAAGAATAGAGGAAAGCAATAGAATGGGAAAGACTAGCGATCTCTTCAAGAAAATTAGAGATACCAAGGGAACATTTCATGTCAAGATAGGCACAATTAAGGACAGAAATGGTATGGACCTAACAGAGGCAGAAGATATTAAGAAAAGGTGGCAACAATACACAGAAGAACTGTACAAAAAAAGATCTTCATGACCCAGATAGCCATGAGGGTGTGATCACTCACTTAGAGCCAGACATCCTGGAATGTGAAGTCAAGTGGGCTTAGGAAGCATCACTATGAACAAAGCTAGTGGAGGTGATGGAATTCCAGTTGAGCTATTTCAAACCCTAAAAGATGATGCTGTGAAAGTGCTGCACTCAATATACCAGCAAATTTGGAAAACTCAGCACTATCCACAAGACTGGAAAAGGTCAGTTTTCATTCCAACCCCAAAGAAAGGCAATGCCAAAGAATGTTCAAACTACCGCACAATTGCACTTATCTCACATGCTAGCAAAGTAATGCTTGAAATTCTCCAAGCCAGGCTTCAACAGTACATAACCATGAACTTCCAGATGTTCAAGCTGAATTTAGAAAAGGCAGAGGAATCAGAGATCAAATTGCCAACATCCGTTTGATCATTGAAAAAACCAAGAGAGTTCCAGAAAAACATCTACTTCTGCTTTATTGACTATGCCAAAGCCTTTGACTCTGTGGATCACAACAAACTATGGAAAATTCTTGAAGAGATGAGAATTCCAGACCACTTGACCTGCCTCCTGAGAAATTGGTATGAGGGTCAAGAAGCAACAGTTAGAACTGGACATTAAACAACAGACTGGTTCCAAATCAGGAAAGGAGTATGTCAAGGATATATATTGTCACCCTGCTTATTTAATTTATATGCAGAGTATATTATGCAAAATGCCGTGCTGAATGAAGCACAAGCTGGAATCAAGATTGCTGGGAGAAATATCAATAACGTCAGATATGCAGATGACACCACTCTTTTGGCAGAAAGTGAAGAAGAACTAAAGAGCCTCTTGATGAAAGTGAAAGAGGAGAGTGAAAAAGTTGGCTTAAAACTCAACATTCAGTAAACTAAGATCATGGCATCCAGTCCCATCACTTCATGGCAGATAGATGGGGAAATAATGGAAACAGTAGCTGACTTTATTTTAGGGGGCTCCAAAATCACTGCAGATGGTGATATAGCCATGAAATTAAAAGACACTTGTTCCTTGGAAGAAAATCTATAACCAACCTAGACAGCAAATTCAAAAGCAGAGACATTACTTTGCCAACAAAGGTGCATCTAGTTGAAGCTATGGTTTTTCCAGTGGTCATGTATGGATATGAGAGTTGGACTATAAAGAAAGCTGAGTGCCAAAGACTTGATGCTTTTGAACTGTGGTGTTGGAGAAGACTCTTGAGAGTCCCTTGGACTTCAAGGAGATCCAACCAGTTTATCCTAAAGGAAATCAGTCCTGGGTGTTCATTGGAGGGACTGATGCTGAAACTGAAACTCCAGTACTTTGGCCACCTGATGGGAAGAGCTGATTCATTTGAAAAGACCCTGATGCTGGGAAAGATTGAAGGCGGGAGAAGGGGGCAACAGAGGATGAGATGGTTGGATCGCATCACCAACTCAATGCACATGAGTTTGAGTAAGCTCCAGTAGTTGGCGATGGACAGGGAAGCCTGGCATGCTACAGTTCATGGGGTCAAAGAGTTGGACATAACTGAGCGACTGAATTGATTGGCCACTCAGTTTCCATAAATACAGTCCATGGGGTCAAAGAGTTGGACATGAATGAGCGACTGAACTGACTGGCCACTCAGCTTCCATAATTTACTAGAATGACTCACAGAACTCAGGAAAGTGCTCTACTTACAGTTTTATTATAAAGGGTACAAACCAGCATCAGCCAAATGAAGAGATACACAAGGGGAGGTCTGGGATGGTCCCAAGCATGAAGCTTCTATGTTCTCAAGACATGTTACTTTCCCAGCATGTTGATACAGGATTACCAACCAGGAAAAGTGAAGTCGCTCAATCATGTCCGACTCTTTGTGACCCCATGAACTGTAGCCTATCAGGCTCCTCTGTCCATGGGATTTTCCAGGCAAGAGTGCTGGAGTAGAATTGCCATTTACTTCTCCAGGGGATCTTCCCGACCCAGGAATTGAACCCGGGTCTCCCACATTGCAGGCAGACGTTTTACCGTCTGAACCACCAGGGAAGCCACCAACCAGGGAAGCTTACCTAAACTTCAAATGTCTAGATTTTTTATTCTGATTTCATTACATATTGAATCATAGGCCATGTGATTGAATTTGATCTCTGACTTCCCTCCTCTCCTTTCCCCAGGAAGTCATGCTGATATCACCTATCTGAAAGTCCCAACCCCCTAATCACATGGTTCACATTTCTGGCCTGACCAGCCACCATCCTGAGTCGTTTATTTAGCATAAACTCAGGTATGATCTGATAGATCCACCGTGAATATCTTGTAAGTAACTTGGAAAATCCCAAGAATTGAGAAGTTACTTCTCACATCAGATCAGATCAGTCGCTCAGTCATGTCCGACTCTTCGCTACCCCATGAACCGCAGCACGCCAGGCCTCCCTGTCCATCACCAACTCCCGGAGGTCACTCAGACTCACGTCCATCGAGTCAGTGATGCCATCCAGCCATCTCATCCTCTGTCGTCCCCTTCTCCTCCTGCCCCCAATCCCTCCCAGCATCAGAGTCTTCTCCAATGAGTCAATTCTTTGCATGAGGTGGCCAAAATACTGGAGTTTCAGCTTTAGCATCATTCCTTCCAAAGAAATCCCAGGGCTGATCTCCTTCAGAATGGACTGGTTGGATCTCCTTGCAGTCCAAGGGACTCTCAAGAGTCTTCTCCAACACCACAGTTCAAAAGCATCAATTCTTCAGCGCTCAGCCTTCTTCACAGTCCAGCTCTCACATCCATACATGACCACAGGAAAGACCATAGCCTTGACTAGGCGAATCTTTGTTGGCAAAGTAATGTCTCTGCTTTTGAATATGCTATCTAGGTTGGTCCTAACTTTCCTTCCAAGGAGTAAGCATCTTTTAATTTCATGGCTGCAGTCACCATCTGCAGTGATTTTGGAGCCCAGAAAAGAAAGTCTGACACTGTTTCCACTGTTTCTCCATCTATTTCCCATGTAGTGATGGGACCAGATGCCATGATCTTCGTTTTCTGAATGTTGAGCTTTAAGCCAACCTTTTCACTCTCCACTTTCACTTTCATCAAGAGGCTTTTTAGTTCCTCTTCACTTTCTGCCATAAGGGTGGTGTCATCTGCATATCTGAGGTTATTGATATTTCTCCTGGCAATCTTGATTCCAGCTTGTGTTTCTTCCAGTCCAGCATTTCTCATGATGTACTCTGCATATAAGTTAAATAAACAATAGAATGGGAAAGACTAGGAATCTCTTGAAGAAAATCAGAGATACCAAAGGAACATTTCATGCAAAGATGGGCTTGATAAAGGACAGAAATGGTATGGACCTAACAGAAGCAGAAGATATTAAGAAGAGGTGGCAAGAATACACAGAAGAACTGTACAAAAAAGAGCTTCACGACCCAGATAATCATGATGGTGTGATCACTGACCTAGAGCCAGACATCCTGGAATGTGAAGTCAAGTGGGCCTTAGAAAGCATCACTACGAACAAAGCTAGTGGAGGTGATGGAATTCCAGTGGAGCTATTCCAAATCCTGAAAGATGATGCTGTGAAAGTGCTGCACTCAATATGCCAGCAAATTTGGAAAACTCAGCAGTGGCCACAAGATTGGAAAAGGTCAGTTTTCATCCCAATCCCAAAGAAAGGCAATGCCAAAGAATGCTCAAACTACCGCACAATTGTACTCATCTCACACGCTAGTAAAGTAATGCTCAAAATTCTCCAAGCCAGGCTTCAGCAATATGTGAACTGTGAACTTCCTGATGTTCAAGCTGGTTTTAGAAAAGGCAGAGGAACCAGAGATCAAATGGCCAACATCCGCTGGATCATGGAAAAAGCAAGAGAGTTCCAGAAAAACATCTATTTCTGCTTTATTGACTATGCCAAAGCCTTTGACTGTGTAGATCACAATAAACTGTAGATCACAGTACTTCTCAGAAACCAGTGCCAAAGACCAAATTCTTTATTGTCCTATATCAGTTAACTGAATTATATGGAAAATAATTCTTTAAAATTAATTTAAAAGCATATTAGCTATAATCTAATTCAGTAGTTGACTGTGTCAGAATCATTTGAGAAATGTTTTTAAATACAACATCTTCAGTAGTAGAGCTTGGGAATTTGTATTTTCAAACTTTTTAAATGGAAGATTTCAGATATATACTAAGAAAAACCTGTTTCTTGTTTCATCTTGATACAGATAAAATCTTGTTTCATCTGTATCTCCACCCACTTTCCCTATCCTTGATCATTATGAAGAAAATTCTAGATATTTTATCTATAAAAATTTTATTATCCGTCTCTAAAGATAAGGGCCCTTAAAATTTCACCACAAAATCATTATCACACCTAAAAATATTTTTTATAAAACATTTACTCATTACAGCAATGAGTTTTTTAAATTTTTTTTTGAGATTTTAAATTATAAATATCAAGAGGAAATCCCCTGATGGTCCAGTGTTCTCAGAGTCAAAGGCCCGGGTTCAAGCCCTAGTTGGGGAACTAAAATCCCACAAACCACATGGCCAATAAAAAAAAAAGTATATTAAGAAAAAAAAAGAATTAAAAAATAATGGTTTCACACTGCCCATGCTATCTATAACTACTGTTTTTTTATACTTACATCTACTTTGCTGTGTATGTGTATGATCTCTAAATATATCCACTACAAATAATAGGCTTAAAAAAGTGTTATTATTCCATTCATATGGTTTTATAACTTGACTTTTTCACTTTACAATACAAATATCTTTCAAGATATTTAGGATTAAGTATCTGGCTTAAAACATATTTTATCAGTATCTTAAATATACCTAAAAAAATAGCAGTAATTTCTTAATATCATAAAATATAAGTGTTCACACTCCTCGATTTGTGTCACTTTTTAAAACTATACCTGTGGCGGATTCATGTTGATGTATGGCAAAACCAATACAATATTGTAAAGTAATTAACCTCCAATTAAAATAAATTTTTAATTTATTTTAATAAATTAAATAAATTTATTTAATATAAATTTTATATAAAATATAATTTATTTAATATTTATATTAAATAAATTTATATTTAATATAAAATTTATATTAAATAAATCAATTGTTTAAATTAGCAATTTGTTAACATTTAATAAATCTCTTAATCTGTAGGTTTCTTATCTCTCCTTTTTGCAGCTTATTTATGGATGATACTAGGTTGTTTTTCCTGCAGTCTCTAAATTTTTCTGATTGAATCTGATACTGTTTAACATGTTACTCTCTCTTGTATTTTCTGTAAATTAATAGTTAGATTTAGAGAGTTGATGAGATTCAGATTTTTGTTTTTGTTTGTTTTGGAAGCAAGAATACTTGTTATTATAAGTGTTACATTCTTCCATTGAAGACACATGGTATGTGATTGTCTCCTTTTTTGTGTGATATTAACAGCCACAGGTGATCATTAACTAGACTATCTGTTTTACATTAAGCTTCCTAAGTGATTATGATGTAGCAGTGGGAGAACAGCTTTTGGCCACCACCAATCTAGTCACAGGACTAGATTTTGGCCACAGGACTGGAAACGGTCAGTTTTCATTCCAATCCCAAGGAACGGCAATGCCAAAGAATGTTCAAACTATCGCACAATTGCACTCATCTCACATGCTAGCAAAGTAATGCTCAAAATTCTCCAAGCCAGGTTTCAGCAGTACGTGAACCATGAGCTTCCAGATGTTCAAGCTGGTTTTAGAAAAGGCAGAGGAACCAGAGATCAAATTGCCAACATCCGCTGGATCATCGAAAAAGCAAGATACTTCCAGAAAAAAATCTATTTCTGCTTTATTGACTATGCCAAAGCCTTTAACTGTGTGGATCACAATAAACTGTGGAAAATTTTAAAAGAGATGGGAATACCACACCACCTGATCTGCCTCTTGAGAAACCTATATATATTCAGGTCAGGAAGCAATAGTTAGAACTGGACTTGGAACAACAGACTGGGTCCAAATAGGAAAAGGAGTACGTCAAGGCTGTATATTGTCACTCTGCTTATTTAACTTACATGCAGAGTACATCATGAGAAATGCTGGGCTGGATTCCAGCACAATCTTGGAATCAAGATTGCCGGGAGAAATCTCAATAACCTCAGATATGCAGATGACACCACCCTTATGGCAGAAAGTGAAGAGGAACTAAAAAGCCTCTTGATGAAAGTGAAAGTGGAGAGTGAAAAAGTTGGCTTAACGCTCAACATTCAGAAAACGAAGATCATGGCATCTGGTCCCATCACTACATGGGAAATAGATGAGGAAACAGTGGAAACAGTGATAGACTTTATTTTTGGGGGGCTCCAAAATCACTGCAGATGGTGACTGCAGCCATGAAATTAAAAGATGCTTACTCCTTGGAAGGAAAGTTATGACCAACCTAGATAGCATATTCAAAAGCAGAGACATTACTTTGCCAACAAAGGTCTGGCTAGTCAAGGCTATGGTTTTTCCAGTGGTCATGTATGGATGCGAGAGTTGGACTGTGAAGAAAGCTGAGCGCCAAACAATTGATGCTTTTGAACTGTGGTGTTGGAGAAGACTCTTGAGAGTCCCTTGGACTGCAAGGAGATCCAACCAGTCCATTCTGAAGGAGATCAGCTCTGGAATTTCTTTGGAAGGAATGATGCTACAGCTGAAATTCCAGTACTTTGGCCACCTCATGCGAAGAGTTGACTCATTGGAAAAGACTGTGATGCTGGGAGGGGTTGGGGGCAGGAGGAGAAGGGGACGACAGAGGATGAGATGGCTGGATGGCATCACTGACTCGATGGACATGAGTCTGAGTGAACTCTGGGAGTTGGTGATGGACAGGGAAGCCTGGCATGCTGCAATTCATGGGGTCGCAAAGAGTCGGACATGACTGAGCAACTGAACTGAACTGAACTGAATCTAGTCTAACTCCATCAAGGGGAAATAGGATCTGATTGAGAGGGAAGTAGTTTTATCAAGGTAACATAACTTAAGAACTGCAGAGCTAGGATTCAAACTTAAAGCCTTTGCTTTTTTCCCCCGTACCTCACATGGAGGCCTCCCTGGGCCTCTTCTCAACTCCAGCTGCTGCTTTGCTTCCAACTCCAAGATAGGAAGCGTACTTTCAAAGGTTTATGGCTCTTGGCCCATCTGGCCCTCAGTTCTTTCTCTGCCTTTTAGGGTGGACCTGGAATGGCAGATGTGTGGATAGAAAAGGCAGGAGATGAAGGAAGAGCCATCAAGAAGAATAAGAGGATCAGATGGGACAACCCCCTCAGTATTCCCTGTGTGAGCCCACCAACTGTCACTTGAGCGAGGAAATACATTTGAGAGATGAAATGGAGTTAGGTTAGAAATAAGGGAAAACATTTCTCCTGAGAGAATGATGCACCTACAGTAACTGGTGTTTGAATGTGCTTGGAAAGTTTAATTAACAACCATTTCATAGGTACTTGCTACATACAAACAATACAGCACCCCTGTTCTCAAGGCCTTCACAGCTTAGGGAGAAAAACCGTGAATATAGAGTCGGCTCTGAAGCTGGACTTGGGTGTCTAAAATGAACGGGAAGAAAAAGGACAAGGTTAAGGCAGTTGGGCTTCCCTGATAGCTCAGTTAGTAAAGAATCTGCCTGCAATGCAGGAGACCTGGGTTCAATCCCTGGGTTGGGAAGATCCCCTACAGAAGGGAAAGGCTCCTTACTCCAGTATTCTGGTCTGGAGAATTCCATGGACTATGTCCATGGAGTCGCAAAGAGTTGGACACGACTGAGCGACTTTCACTTTCAAGGAAATTGAAAGTGAGTGAAGTTTTCCAGAAGTTGGACCAGCTGGTCATGTGCCCTACCTTTCACCTGCAGCCAGTTTATAGGTGAACTTTTTATTAATAAATAAATATTACTCCCAAACTACCCAGCCAGATTTCAAGGCTTTGACACTTGCCTAGGTGCTTAATCAAATTTACATAAGTAATTTTTCTTTGAGGACTCTGCTTATTTCCCCCTTTCCCTTTCCTCAAAATGTATTATATAGGAAGAGTTATTTTCCTCAAGCAGCATTTTCATCTCTTATTTCTGGTAGTGACAGCGGCTTCCAATTCATTGCCTTTAAAATCACATCTAGGGACTTCCCTGGTGGTCCAGTAGTTAAGAATCCACCTGCCAATGCAGGGGACACAGGTTTGATTCCTGATCCAGGAAGATCCCACATGCCGCCGGGCAACTAAGCCCGTGCACCACAACCACTGAGCCCACATGCCTAGAGCCCATGTTCCCCAAGAAGAGAAGCCACTGCATTGAGAAGCCTGAGCAACACAACCAGAGAGTAGTCCCTGCTCATCACAACTAGAGGCAGCCCACACACAACAGCGAAGACCCAGCCAAAAATAAATAAATTTAAAATCACATCTAACAATCTAGCTTCATCTTTCCCTCCTGGACCTCTATTAGATCAAGAACTGTCAACACTTGCTCAAGATTGGTCATGCTCTTATTTTGCTGGGTGTTTGTGTTTCTCTGAGTCCGTTTTTCTCTAGCAAGTTGGGAACCCCAGGATGGACTTCTCCATCCTCAGAACCCCAGTCTGTTAGGACACAGCTATGTCTACCTGAGTGCTTAGCATAAGCTTCCAAAGTGAGTGATTCATTAACTGAGGGCAGGGACTGTTTAAGGGATGGGAAGGGTGAACTTAGACTCTTTATGATGCCATCAAGAATTTTGCAAGGATTTAGAGGCTGGGAAAGATTGAAGGCAGGAGGAGAAGGGGACGACAGAGGATGAGATGGTTGGATGGCATCACCGACTCAGTGGACATGAGTTTGAGTAAACTCCGGGAATTGGTGATGGACAGGGAGGCCTGGTGTGCTGCAGTCCATGGGGTCACAAAGAGTCGGACATGACTGAGCAATTGAACTGAAGTGAGAAAGCAGAAGTGATAAAATTATAATATTTAGAGCCAGAATTAACATTTAGAGCTAGGCTTAGTTGATATTTATAAATGAGGAAATTAAAGCCAGAGAAATAGAATAACTTGCAAGTTGGTGGCAGAAACAAGTTTTTGACTTCCAGACAAGTGGGAGGCTAAGACTGTCAGAGCCCCATCTGTCCGGAGAGAAAAAAGATGCTGGGATTATTCAGCCTGCAGATATTATTTCAGGTCAAAGAAATAAAATGACGCTGGTCCTGTCCCACGTCGCTAGCACCCACTACCAGTACCGCACACACTTAGTCTGTCTATCTGTCTCTCTCTTCATCTCCCCAAAGGAAAGAGCAGGAGCATACAGGAAGAGCTTTGACCAAGACACTGGATCTAAAACGCAGAGATGGAGTTGGGCTTCTGTGAGGCACAGTGGGGGGTAGAAGCCTTCCTGTCTTAAGGACAAGGCTATAAATAGTACCCTTAGTTTTGAATAGTGTACATATAACCTGCATCATCATACATGGTAGCCTTGATGACTGATCTGGTTTTTCAGGCCATATAATATGGGATAAAAAAATTAAGAATTTCATTTGTAGAAATTATGTAAGATAGCTTAACAGTTTTTATTACTCACATTTGTATTCTGGAGACCAAATCTTCATGGTGAAGTAAAAAGTTGAGTCCCTGTTGTTTCCTTTCAAAAAAAGAAATTAAAATCCTTGTTAACTTATATAATCCCCCAAACTCTTTCAGAACATGGTTATCACATTTTCAAAACTCTCAAAGTTATACCCATAGTTATACCTACCATATCCATATTCAAAACATATTATGTATGTCTTAGACTGCTTAAACTTTTTTTCTATGAATGACAAAGCAAAGAGGAAGTGAGAAATCTTTCCTGGTGAATGCTGTTTTTGAACTTTGTTAACTGAATCTGTCTCTATCACGCTATTTAAAGCATTTTCTCAAGGCCACCCATGACCTCCAATTACCAGGTTCAATGATTTACTGATTCTTCATGCGTTCTAACCTCTCTGTTGCATCTTACCCTTCTTCTGTCAGGATGTTCCCTTGATCCTTGTTTGCTGTGCCACGCATACGATCCCAGTTCTTCTCCCACCCGTCTGATGGCGCCTCAGATTCCCTTGAGACTATCTGTGTCTTTGTGTCCCTTGAGCCCTGGCATGCAGCCCCTTGAAAAAGACTTTTGGCCTGAGGTATGCTCAAGAGTTTGAACTGGCTTAGAGGTGAGCTCTGGAGGCAAGAAGATGGATGATAATCATCTAGCTTCCTTTGTTAACTTGACCAAGTAGACTTAGTTTTTCTGCGGCTGAAATTAAGTAATAATGATTTTTCCCACAAACAGTTCCACAGTTTAAACTTTTAAATTATGAGATAGAATTTTGTGAGTTTTCAGCTTTTTTTCTCATAAATTTTTTATACTCTGGGTATACTCAATAGTCTACCTCTAATGAACATAAGCGAATAAAACAAGCAAACATGTTCACAAGTATTTTTATGATGTATGGCAAAATGCCTCTTAGCTCAGATCATTTGAACGGAGGATCACTGCATGGGTCTGCAGGCCTGGCCCCATTGGATAACCTTGATGTGGGCTGTCCATCCAGTCCCACACTCCAAACGTTGGGAGTGTCAGTCTCCGAAAGGCTGATGGTTTGGGGTCAAAACTCCTCCTCACTTGATTCCTAGAAACTAGAATTCACACAGAGGAAGGAGTCCAGATGTAATGGGTCTTAGACAACACCATGAGGAACAATTGAGGAGGCCTATGAAAAAGAAGACCTTGTGAAATATGTCTTCAAAGCTATGTGCAAGAGAGACTAGTCTGCTCTGAATACAGAAGGCCAGCCTAGGACCAGTGGGCAGAAGTTCTACAAGAGCTATTGAAAAATGAAGTGCAATCACAACCTTGTAAATCAAACTTACTCCAATAAAAATTAATTTAAAAAAAGTATACATTGGTCAATGGTCCGCCTGCCAGTGCAGGAGATGTACAAGATGCGAGTTTGATCTCTGGGTAGGGAAGATCCCCTGGAGAAGGAAATGGCAACCCTCTCCAATATTCTTGCCTGGGAAATCCCATGGACAGAGGAGCCTGCTGGGCTACAGTCCATGGGGTCACAAAGAGTCGGACACGACTGAGCGCACATGCACGTACATTGGTCAAAGTCTTCCTGGAGATGAAACAATTTAGTGTCATGACAGTGAACCTAAATTTTCATAAGACTTACATATAATTACGCCTGGTAAAGAGTGTTGTTGATTAAAACATAAATATCAAAAGAAAAAAGGAAGTGCAGGGAAGGACAGCAATGGCCTGTGTCAGAGTACAAAGAAAGAAGGGAGCCTGGTGTCTGCAGAAAATGGTAGCAGTTTCTCTACCCAGAGAGGACAGAGTCAGCCAGAGGGTCACATAGTGTCACATAGGACCCTTAAATTCCAAGGGTCTATTGGGCAGGGGTTCTCACTCACTGGGGAGAACAAACGGAGGAAAAAACACGTGCCAGCGCAGTGGGAGCAGTTTCGCAACTTAAGATTTGTCCCAAAGGAGACAACCTACAACTTCTTGGTAAAGAGAATAGAAGCTGATATATAACATTTGCAAACGTTTGAAGAAATTCCAGGACTGATTTCTGCTTTTAACCTACTTTTCAACCTTGACCCCTAGAGCATCTTTCCAGATGTATCTCTTTAGTCATCAGAGGCATTTCTCCCTTTCAGGCAGAAGGTCATAAGCTATACAAGGACCTGAAGAACTTCCTCAGTGCTGTCAAAGGTGAGTATGAGGGAGCACAGGGGGATCCAGATGGTGTTTATGCAGCTACTAAGAGGTCTGGGGGATGGGAAAAAAACCAGCCATACTCAGGCTTTTCATCACTTGCCTGTGCCTGACCCCTGGAACTTTGTGGACCAAGGAAGAGTAGCTTTTCCTATCCAACCCCACCCAGCTTCCCTCACTGATAGCCCAAACCTATGGAGTTTGCCCTTTTTGGATTAGCCCCATTGATTTGCCTGTCACCTATGATTATGTCAGACTACTTTATGGTAGCACTGAGTTCTCTCCTTTCAGTGATGCATGAAAGTTCAAAGAGAGTGTCAGAAACCCTGCAGGAGATCTACAGCAGCAAATGGGACGGTCATGAGGAGCTGAAGGCCATTGTAGCGGTAAGAGTATGCTGGGCTTTACAGTCTTCCACACCCTACCCTCATCTCAGCCTCATCCCAGCTTCTCTGTCCAAGCAAACAGGAGAACAAAGGAGCCAATTCACACTGTTCATTTGTATAGCCGTGGTCACAGGTGGTAGGAAGGAGCTATAACTATGAAGGTAAAAGCAAGTTTTCCCTAATCTGTGGATTCCTCTCTTTTTATCCTCTTCTTCTCTTGAAAACCTTAGAAAGTTTTACCTACACAAAACCTAGTTGGTTGTTTTTGAAAACTAACTTTATGCAGTCATTTGCTCTCAAACTTCCCTATCCTTCAAACTCTAGAGTCCAAGACTGTTCTTAATCCCTAGAATGTATGTCCAGTCTCTTACAAGGCAGTTCCCTAAGGAAGAGCTGTTTCTTCATCTGACTTTTCCCCAGAGTTCAAAATGCTCTTTTAAAAATATTGGTGCTCTCAAAGGAAGTTTGTTGCAGGAAGAATTGGGATATTTCCCTGGAATGAAGTTGCTGTTGAGAAGCAGGGCCCTTACCACTGCGCTCTGCCTCTATCCTACAGAATAATGATCTCCTTTGGGAAGACTATGAAGAGAAACTAGCCGACCAGGTTTTGAGGACCATGGAAAACTATGTGGCCCAGTTCAGTGAGATTAAGGTAATCAGTTCACGCATCAAGGATGGACTATGGGTGGCCCATGTAAGTTAGAAGACACGGTCTCCAGGGAAGACCCCCTGGAGAAGAAGAATTCTCCAATATTCTTACCTGGAGAATTTCGTGGACAGAGGAGCCTGGTAGGCTCCAGTCCAGGGAGGCACCAAGAGTCGGACAGGACTGAGTGACTGTCTCTTTCACTTTCACTTGGGTAAAAGGACAAGTAGAGTTAGAGCCCATGGTTAGGAATGAAGTTGGGTAGGTTAGGAAAAAGATTGAAAGTTGAGGGTTTACACAAGAGGTTAGTGTGAAGGGTTAGAGACACTGTAAAGGTTACATTTAGATTTCAGTGAACTAGATTTGGGCTGGTTTTGAATTAGATCCAGGTCAGAGCATCCCTTTTTGTTGTGAGAAACAGCTGGTGGTACTAAAGATATTTATTGTAGAGAAGAGAAAACTTAGAGGAGTCATAATAATTATCTTCAAATATTTGAAAGCTTGTTAGGTAAAAGAGGACTTCAGCCTGTTCTACACTGTTCCAGAAAGTAGAATTAGAATTCATTAATTCATTCAACTCATATTTATTAAACATCTACTCTGTTGAACACTGTGCTGGTTTTAGATTAATGTAGGAAGAAATTAAAGGAAGCCTCACTTAAATTTCTTATAGCTAAAGCTTTCCAAAAAAAATGAAATCTACTGAGAGATAGTGAGTTGTCTATTCTCTGTTCAAGCATAAGTCTAACTACTTCTTATCTTGGATATTATAGATAAGGTTTGTGAATTGAATAGGAAGTTGGGTTAGATCATTAACAATATCCTTTCAAGTTCTGTGGTTGAGAGAACAAGACAAAGCCATTACCATGGTTTGCCTCTCCCTGGTGTAATTTGTAGTTGTTATGAGATTGAGTAGATGTTCTCTCAGAGCTCATAATAGTTTGCCATTTTTATTATTATGCTTTAGGATTTTCAAACTACTTTATATTCAGTATTTGATCTTTAAAATAACACTGTGGGGCAGCGAGGCTTCCCTGGTGTCTAAGTTCAGTTCAGTTCAGTCACTCAGTCATGTCTGACTCTGCAACCCCATGGACAGGCCTCCCTGTCCATCACCAATTCCTGGAGTTTACCCAAACTCATGTCCATTGAATTTGGTGCTGCCATCCAACTATCTCATCCTCTTTTGTCCCCTTTTCCACCCGCCTTCAATCTTTCCCAGCATCAGAGTCTTTTCAAATGAGTCAGTTCTTCACATCAGGTGGCCAGAGTATTGGAGTTTCAGCTTCAGCATCAGTTCTTCCAATGAATATTCATTACTGATATCCTTTAGGATTCTTAAAGAAATGGGAATACCAGACCACCTGACCTGCCTCCTGAGAAATCTGTATGCAGGTCAGGAAGTAACAGTTAGAACCAGACATGGAACAGCAGACTGGTTCCAAATCAGGAAAGGAGTACGTCAAGGCTGTATGTTGTCACCCTGCTTCTTTAACTTACATGCAGAGTACACCATGAGAAACGCTGGGGGGCTGGATGAAGTACAAGCTGGAATCAAGATTGCTGGGAGATATATCAATAACCTCAGATATGCATATGACATCACTCTTATGGCAGAAAGTGAAGAAGAACTAAAGAGCCTCTTGATGAAAGTGAAAGAGGACAGTGAAGAAGTTGGCTTAAAGCTCAACGTTCAGAAAACTAAGATCATGGCATCCAGTCCCATCACTTCATGGCAAATATATGGGGAAACAGTGGAAACAGTGACAGACTTTATTTTGGGGGGCTCCAAAATCACTGCAGATGGTGATTGCAGCCATGAAATTAAAAGACACTTGCTCCTGGGAAGAAACAGCATATTACAGCATATTAAAAAGCAGAGACATTACTTTGCGAACAAAGGGCCATCTAGTCAAAGCTATGGTTTTTCTAGTAGTCATGTATGGATGTGACAGTTGGACTATAAAGAAAGCTGAGTGCTGAAGAATTGATGCTTTTGAATTGTGGTGTTGGAGGAGACTCTTGAGAATCCCTTGGACTGCAAGGAGATCCAACCAGTCCATTCTGAAGGAGATCAGTCCTTGGTGGCTCATCGGTAAAGAATTCACCTGCCAGTGCAGGAGACATGAGTTCGATCCCTGGGTCAGGAGGATCCCCTCGAAGAGGAAACAGCAACCTACTCCAGAATTCTTGCCTGAGAAGTCCTATGGACAGAGGAGCCTGGCAGGCTACAGTCAATGGGGCCACAAAAGTCAGACACAACTGAGCAACTAAACAACAACACAGGGCAGATGAGGCTGCTGAGGCTCCAGAAGAGTGCCTTGGCCTGGGTGACAAGGCTAATAAAAGGTAGTGTTGGGAGTAAAACCCCAAAACTCCTGACTTTCAATTGAGTAGGTTTCTCAAGGCCATTTCTTCTGGGTGCTGAACCAGTTTCTGATAGGGTCGTAGGATATGTTGCAGTTGAGTGCAGGCTTCCAGGTGCTCTGGGGGATTGCCCTCTATTCTCTCCCCCTGAGAATTCTCCATTCTTTCCAGATAATGAGGGAAATCCCTGAGCACAAAACCCTGTTAGAAAGTACAATAAAATTTGATAATAGGACAGGAATGCTGCCTCCCTGATGCTCTGTTACCAACATCCTGGACACTTAAAAGTGAGTATTAAGGTCTTCTCTCTTGACTCTGGGTTAGGAAAGAATCGCCAAGCGGGGCCGGAAGCTCGTGGACTACGACAGTGCCCGACATCACCTGGAGGCGGTACAGAATGCCAAGAAGAAAGATGAGGCCAAGACAGCCAAGGTAAAAAACAAACCAACCCTGGTACAACCTTCCTGCCCACCCTTCCCCACAGTGGTGGCAGGTGGTTGAGCCAAGTTTGGTTTAGGAAATGATAAATTCAGCCTCCAGTGTCTTGAAGGAAATCCTGTTTCCTCTGACACCAATGCTCTCAGGATAGTCAGACTCAAGGCTGGGGAGGACACAGGTCTGGGGAAGGAGAGGCATTTTTCCTAGTAAGCCTAGTCCCTGAAAAAATGCAGAAGAGAGAGGAAGCAATCTCTAGCTTTGGGTTCAGGAATAAGGGGAATTGGTCTGTCTCTCTTACTACCTAGGCAGAGGAAGAGTTCAACAAAGCCCAGGTTGTGTTTGAAGATCTGAACCAGGAACTACTAGAGGAGCTGCCTGTCCTTTATAACAGGTAATGACTAAGTTTCAAAAGAGGGCTGGATCCCAGGCCCTGGGCAGCCCAAACATGTTGCCTCCTGAAAAGAGCCCTGGTCCAAGAATGGAATGTAGCCTCAGCCCTGCTCCTAACTTGCTGGGGGTTATTAGGCTCACCACCTTATCTCTGGACCTTAATTTCTTCACCTGCAATTCAGAGATTCTTTGCCCTACCAGCTTTTCTGGGTTTAAAGACAAGATGTCTCTTAGGTAGGAGAGATCTTGGCAAGTAAAGTGCTGTCATCATGCCTGCTAGGAGTATCTGGTTTTATGCTTGAGTGTGTATTGTTTTAAACAAGCTTGGTTCATGAACATCTAGATTCATATACAAGATAAACCATCGGATGAGTGTTTCCATTAAAGAAGATGTTTTTGCTTCACAGTAGGTAAAAATGTTTTAGATATAAATTTCCCACATTGGAAGAGGAATCTGATCAGAAGTTCTATTTGTATCCTATTTTCTTTTCATTGTACAAGAATGCTTTAATGCAGTTGTAGTCAGAGTATTTCATATTGTCACTTTATATTAGACTTTATATTAGTCTATGAATGAGGGATCCTTTATCATGACTACATGTATTCTAAAATATTAATTATGTGATTCCTAATTTAAACAGAATTGAAATTTAATAGTTTCTTTAAATGTAAACTTCCACAGTTCATTTACAGTAGAATTTCATTAATGTACATACAGCTGCATAGACATCCAAGTACCACATACTGAGAAAGAATACTTATTATAACTATAGCTGTATGGCCTTATACATCACTTCTAAAATTCTTCAAAGCACTTTCACATCTACTTCAGTATCCTCAAGAGCCTGAATCAGATAACTCATTCATGTGTGCTAAGTCACTTTAGTCATGTCCAACTCTTTGCAACCCTCCAGGTTCCTCTGTCCATGGGATTCTCCAGGCAAGGATACTAGAGTGGCTTGCCATGCCCTTCCCAGGGGCTCTTCCCAACCCAGGGATTGAACCCATGTCTCCTGTGGCTCCTGCACTGCAGGCAGATTCTTTACCTCTGAGCCACCGGGAAACTTCATTCATAGAGATCTGTTATACTTTGGTGTCATGTCTCCCCTGCCTTCCTACTCCTGAAAGTCTAATGTACCCTGTCCCGGCTCTGATGAATCCAGATCCCAACATCCTGAGTCTAGGCCATGGAGTGCTTTTCTGTGAGGAGCCTGGCAGTGGCTGGCTTTGGCTTATGCATCTACCTTACACTTCCAACAGAGACTTCCTTTACCAGCACTTACCTGTACGTGTTTGTTCTTTTGCTTCCTAATAGTCGTATTGGCTGTTATGTGACCATCTTCCAAAACATCTCCAACCTGAGGGATGTCTTCTACAGGGAAATGAGCAAGGTGAGAAACATCTGGCCAATTTAGATGCCTGAAAGTGTTAGTCGCTCAGTCATGTCCAACTCTTTGCCACTCCATGGGCTGTAGCCTGCCAGGCTCTCTGTCCATGGAATTCTCTGGGAAAGATTACTGGAATGGGTTGCCATTCTCTTCTCCCAAGGATCTTCCTGACCCAGAGACTAAACTTGGGTCTCCTGCATTGCAGGCAGATTCTTTACCATCTGAGCCACCAGAGAAGCCCGTTTAGACACCTAGGAGGGTTTTTCCAACAAATATGAAGGTCGCTTTAATTTACATGCTGCTGCTGCTGCTGCTAAGTTGCTTCAGTCGTGTCCGACTCTGTGCAACCCCATAGATGGCAGCCCACCAGGCTCCCCCGTCCCTGGGATTTGGCATCACAGATGTTTACTTTTTTCTCATGGTGAAATAACAGCACTTGATGGACTGTGCTGCTCCATTAACAACTGAATGGTCTCCAAATGAGTTTCAGGTGCACCAAGGAGATTAGGACTATAGAAGGAACAGCTGAAATGGGGAACTAAGTTGTGCAATCTTTGTCTTCTGTTGCTGGCGAGTGGAGGCGGTGTTTAAACATAGCTCAGTTTCTCAGGTCATTGGTCTTGGAAAGGGCCGGTCCTGCTTAGTGATGGGCAGCCATGGAACATGACCTCATGGGGTCTTTTCTAGTCCTGCAATTCCAAGCCACCTTGCTGTTACAGTATTAATTATCAGATCAGTATTAATTATATTCACATCCATATCCACACATGTTCCTCTCCACAGTTTCTTGGCTAAATTATGGTTTGTCTAGTTGATATTACAATGACTTTTTGTTCCCTGGGTCACCTGAGAGAAGCTATAACCTCAAATCAACATCAGAAATCAAGGACCTAGCCTTGAGAGAACTGCCAGTCTGATGGAAAAGACAGAAATTAAGACACAACTGAAACACTAATGCAAAAGAGATGAGGAATTTTATCATTTAGGGTAGGAAGCTTTTATTTTGGGGAGAGAAGAAATTTGTTGGTCCCAGGTTCCCACGTGGCTAATATCTCTTCTCTTGCTTGCTCCAGCTGAACCACAATCTCTACGAGGTGATGAGCAAACTGGAGAAGCAACATTCCGACAAAGTCTTTGTGGTGAAGGGACTCTCAAGGTGAGCTGCTTCTGAGATTCATTTCTGTTTGGTTTATCCTGTGTGTGAACACATTCAGCACTCTCATCTCTGATCCCAAATCCTGACCTTTCCTTTGTGTCCAAGTACATAATATTGTTTTTTGTTTGTGCTACACCCCTAAATAAATTATTTTCCTTTTATGAAATACTTCAATGATAACTAAAGATATAAAGAATAGTACAACAAATAGCCATATACCCATCACCAAATTTAAGAAATCACTTAACAAATTCCCTGGTGGCTCAGTGGATAGGAATCTGCCTGCCAGTGAAGGAGACACAGGTTTGATCCCTGGTCTGGGAAGATCCCACATGCTGCAGAGCAAGTAAGCCCACGTGCCACAACTACTGAAGCCCACAAACCACAACGAAGAGTAGACCCCACTTCTCCACAACTAGAGAAAGCCTGTGTGCAGCAGCAAAGACTGAGTGCAACCAAAACTAAACAGATTAATAAATAAAAACTTTTTAAACAAAAAAAAAAGAATATATATAATGAAATCTCCCAGTGTCCCTTCCCCACTCACTTTCTCTTCCTGTCCCCCACCAAGGGTAACCACTGTCTTAAATTTTAGTATTTATTATCCACATGTTTTTTTACTTTAAATATACACATATATGAATACACAAAAATACTATTTTGCATGTTTTAAAATTTTATTTAAATATAATTATACTGTATATATTCTTTTGTTCTCTTAGTATTGTTTTTGAGATTTACTTATCCTTGTTGCTACATGTTGTTAGCTCTAATCTTTCCTTTTCATAACTGTTATGGATATTACTATATGGCTAATTCACAGTCTGTTTATCTGAACTGCTAGTGGACATTGACATTGCCTTCCAGTTTTATGCTATTACAAATAATGGTGCGATGAATGTGTTTTACATTTCTCCTTGTATGAATATTATTAAGAGTTTCTTTAGGATGTACTGGGAGTGGAATTGCTGACTCACAGAATCTGTACATTTGGGTTCCTTCAGCCTTACGAGACATTACCATTGCCAAATTGCTCTCCAAAGCCATTGTCCCAGTTTACAGCCCACCAGCAGTGAATTGAAGCCCCCATTGCTCCATATTCTTGCTACAAGTGACATTGTCAGACTTCTTAATTTTTCCAAGGAAATGGGTATGAAATTGAATTTTTTGCAGTTTTAATTACGTCTCCACAATGGCTGGTTAGCTTGAATATCTGTTCATGTTATTGACCTTTAAAGGTTCTGTTCTGTGACTTTCATGTTTATCCTTTATTCACATTTTTCATGTAGATTGTTTACTGTTTTAAAAAAATTGATTTATATGAGGTGGGTTTTTTTTTTATATTCTGGATATTAATCCTTTAGTGATATGCATTACAAATACCTTTTCTTAACCTGTCATGACTTGCTTTCCTGTGTGTGTCAATGTGGTATGTCTGTTACCTTCATAATGTGATCACTTTCTTATTCTAAAGCCTTTTAAGTTTTAGTAAGTTCTTTCTACGCACAAAGTTTTATGCTGAAAACCAGAGTTCTCTCTTAAGTGTCCATTCATCTGAAATTAACCATCACTTACACCAGGATGTCCTAGAACCTTGCAGAGAAATCTGATCTTTTCTTGCTATATCCTGGGCCTTCTAAACCTGCTGACCAATGAGACGCTAGTGCTAGAAAGAACCTTATGTCACTTAGCTCATCTTACATCAGAAACGCCCACAGGGCTGGAACTAAATTATTACCTTTCTCTTCCTATCACTCTTCCTATCACTCTCTCCCATCCTTGAACTCAGGATACAGCACGTAGTTGCTATACGTCAGGCAAATATTTGTGGGTTGATTAATCAGGTAGTGGCTGGTACCCAGGAGGCACTTAAGGTGAGTAGGAGTTAAGCTGATGTTGCCTGCAGAAGCACTCAGCACAGTATCCAGAATACTCAATAAATGTTGTAGTCAGTTTTCATTGTTCATGGTAGTTTTGTTCTAGAAATCACCACAAGCACTGAATTAGTGAATACTGACCCACTGATCCTAGGGGAAACATGGGGTTAGGTTCCTAGGAGCCCCTGGTCCCAACATTTTCATCAAGCGATCCATACAGAACCTTTCTTGTATATTTGTTTAAAGACATTTAATATATATTATTGATTCATTCATATTGGGAGAAGGCAATGGCACCCCACTCCAGTACTCTTGCCTGGAAGATCCCCTGGATGGAGGAGCCTGGTAGGCTGTAGTCCATGGGGTCGCGAAGAGTCGGACACAACTGAGCGACTTCACCTTCACTTTTCACTTTCATGCATTGGAGAAGGAAATGGCAACCCACTCCACTGTTCTTGCCTGGAGAATCCCAGGGATGGGGGAGCCTGGTGGGCTGCCGTCTATGGAGTCGCACAGAGTCGGACACAACTGAAGCGACTTAGCAGCAGCATTCATATTGAACCCACAGCCACCAGTACTATAACTCATGCCTGAATGAAGCTTATCTAACATATGTATTTTCTCTGGAAGGCACATCACAGACTTTCTGCTCTCAAACAGCACTTTGGCACTGCACTTGGAGGCCATTTTAAGCAGCAAAATCACCAAAGAAAAGCACAACAATGTGTAAAAACTTGGCAAACAGGACACATTTACACTAAGAGAGCTAAAACAGGAAGGCAGAGGCTTGCCTGTTAGAGCTCAGCTGGGAGAGTACTGGTCAGGCAGTCGTTCGTCACAGCTGGCATGTGTCCAAGAGTGCTTCTGAAAGTATCACAAGTGTTGATCTTGAGATTTAAATACATTTCAGAGGGTAGATGAATTTGCAAATACAGAATCCATGAGGATCAACTGTATTTCACTCATGAACTGTTTTTCCCCAAGGAAAATACTTTGTTAATATATTGCTGAATTTTTTTCCAGTCACTTTTTCTTTATATATTTTTAGATAATCAAGATTGTGATATGGATAAAAATTCTATAGCCCTTTTCCACTTTATAATTTAAGCACTATTGCAAATTATACAAACTTTCTGATGCCATTTAAAATTGCTTTTTCTGTTTTATTATTATATGAATGTATCATTATATATTTGGGGTATTGGGGTTACTTCCAGTTTTCGTTCTTCTGAATCTAAATGCCCTTCCTTTTTTTAGCAGCAACAGACGCTCTTTAGTCATCTCTCCCCCAGTTCGAACATCTACAGTCTCCAGCCCTCTAACCTCACCTACCAGTCCTGCACTTTCCTTGAAGAGTGAGAAGGACTCCAGCTCAGCAAGTGAAGAAGAGCTGGCATCTGATTCAGCCCAGGGAGAAGACAACTCCGAGATTAAAGAAGAGCCCTTAAAAGACAAGGAAACAGAGGAGGAGGCTGAGACAAGCTCCTCTGAGGAAGAAGAGCCTCTGCCAGCCTGCAATGGCCCCACCCAGTCCCAGCCCTCACCCCTCACTGAGGATAGAGGGTACCAGGAGGAAGTTTCCCCTTGCTCCCCAGCTCCATCACCAGCCAGCGCTCTGACCCCTTCAGAGCAGGCTTCATCTTCCTCAGTAGTAGTCCTCCGAACTCGTACCTCAAGCGAAGGATCTGAAGAGCTAAAGAAGAGAGTCTCCGTGCAGAGGGCTTCAGCACCACCTAGCAGGCCACCGCCACCCAGAGCCACTCCCAGTCCCAGGGGCTCCTTAGGGAACACGCCCTCCAGCCCTCCAGCCTCACCCACCAGCCCTCGGGCCTCCTCAGAGGCCTCTCCTGACCCACAGCCACCAGAGAAGCCAGTAAGAGAAAAGGAAAACACCGACAATCTGAACCCAGAAGAACTTTGTACTTCCCCTACTTTGATGAAGTCTCAGGTGAGAATAGATCTGGCTGAGTCTTTATTCCCTTTTATAATCTCCATGTGGATCATTTTTGCTATGCTCAGGTTGCCCCACAGTAGATAGGATTTTACGTCATTATATTACAGTTTCAAGGATAGTCTTGGACACCTTTTTTGGTTCTGGGATTTCTTTCACATCATCATAGCAACTAATTTAGTGATCTGTACTGCTAGGGTAGACTTCCCTGGTGGCTCAGATGGTAAAGCGTCTGCCCGCAATTTCCTCTGGCGAAGGAAATGGCAGCCCAATCCAGTATTCTTGCCTGGAAAATTCCATGGACTAAGAAGCCTGGTAGGCTACAGTCCATAGGGTCGCAAAGAGTCAGACACAACTGAGTGACTTCACTTTCACTGCTCGGGTAATTGACTTTTGCAAAGGGCTTGTCTCTAATATTAGTATAACCAGATTGTTACTAATTCTTACTTTCTTTCTTTTGCTCCAAGTTCTGGGAGTTTCCAGTACAAAGTACCTACAACTGACATCCTGATTGTTACCTTTTTTAATATGGGGTAGGGAGGAAGGTCTCATTTCACTTTGTCATACTTGTAACTATGGTAAATAGACCCCAAGCAAAATGGCATCAGCAAATTTCCAAGGCATTGTCTTTGATGAGAGAGGCCTAGAAGGAACTCACAGAGGACAGTAAAGCAAAAGGGTGGTCTTTTGAAAAGTGAAAATTTTGATGAGAAAAGGATTGTGTTAAAATAGAGACGCAGACCGTCTGTGAAAGATCTGGAAATCAAGTCATATTCTATTCAAATTACATGGAAAGTCTATCATATAGAAGAGAGATTTGACTTGTTCTTCAAGACTCCTGAGGACAGAAAAAGGCCCTGTGTGTGAAGTGGTTTTTGTTTTTTTTTTTTTAAGGTACAGTTTGAATCAAGGTAGAGGAACTTTCAGCGATTAGCTCTGTTAAAAAATGGCATGGGAAAAATCTCTTTTTAATACAGGGAAAAAAGGGGCACCAGAGGCATCCAAAAACCAAAGGATGAACCACCTTGAAAAATAGTTCCCCTTCCTTGATGTTAGAAGCTCAGGCTATGTGGTCACCTACCTGTCAGGTGCACTGTGCAGAGTATTATGGTGCAGCATCTGACTGGATAGCATCCAGAGTCATTCATTCAGTCCACAGTCATTCATTAAACCCCTTCTATGTGCCAAACACTTTTCTAGGAAGTGGGGTCATTAGAGTGAAGCCAGACACAAAATTCTCTGCCTTCCTGCACCTTACCTTTTAGTGGAGAGGAAAGAGACAAGAAACAGAATAAGTAAGTAAAATTATAGTTTAGTGCTAATAAGAGTTACAGAGAAAAACTAAGTAGGGGAAGGTACCAGGAGGGGATGCTGAATTGCAGTTTTAAACAGTGGTCAGAAAAGGTGACACTTGGGCAGTGAAGAGGCCAGGGCATGAACCATGTGGATATCTGGGAGTGTGAGATGTCTGGTACACCTCAGATCATAGCACCCTACCCCTGAGTATGCCTACCTGAAGGTTGACCCGGCTATCTTGGGTGCTCCCTGCTGTCTGAGAGGAGCTGGCATGGACAAAGGGCACAAGGCTGTGATGCCTGGCAAGACAAGGAAGATAGAAAACATGAGGACAATAAGCTTAGCTCAGCTGACTCCCCTGAGGTACTAAAATCTGAGTCATCATGGGTGTTATATCCTTGCCTGGGAAGGACATTCATGTGACTCACGTGAGATATTGAGATACTGAAAATCCTAATACACAGGACATAAAACTTGCCCTTGGCTGGTTTCCGGTCTGAGGTTGCCATTCTGTGTGAGAGAGATATGCAGGACATGTGGATGGTGAATAAGCACAAGGTCAATGTGGGGGTTTGTGTAGTGAACAGTAGAGTCATTTTTTTCTGCACTGAAAAAAGCAACTCAACCTATGGAAAATCCAAAATTAAATTTGACTTTGTAAGGTATGATTTTAGTATAGAGGCAGCAATAGAATGACCTGTTTGGCTCAGGTGAATAAGTTTGCATTCTTGGAGTAATTTTACTGAAAGGGAAATTCTGGGGGCCATGATGCTGTTTGACTATTTTTAGGAACAGGCTAGTAACACTGTCTTCCTAGGGAAAGAGGTACAGGACACAACCTCCTTACATTTGAGATTTGTATAGTCTTTCCTTACTCCCAGCCTCTCCTGTGGGATTGCTTTAGTCAGTGGCTAAGGAGACATATTTTTCCTGGAATTAAGCAATAGAGCATCTTAGATCCTGACCTGTCAGTATCATCAGTCCTCTGAAGCTTGTGTCCCTATAAAATTTGTTCACCTCCCTCACAGACACATAATAAATCATATGTTCCCTAAAGCAGAACTGTGGACCTATCACATATAAAAGTGGGTAAATAAAAAGATAACTGTGAGAAAATCTGTTCTTGCCCAGCATTTGAATCACCTGAGAGAACATGAAGATTTTGATAACTTCCTTGGAGGTAGCACTTACTTACTCGGAGGTAGTATTGTTGTTTGGTCACTAAGTCATGTCTGATTCTTTGCGACCTCATGAACCGCAGCCTGCCAGGGTCCTCTGTCCATGGGATTCTCCAAGCATGAATACTGGAGTGGGTTGCCATTTCCTTCTCCAAAGGACCTTCCCAACCCAGGGATTGAACCTGCGTCACCTGCCTTGCAGGCAGATTCTTTACCAATGAGCCACCATGGAAGCCCAGAGTTAGTATTACCTTTGAGGTAATTCATGGCCTAGAATCACCAGAGGGACTAAGAATAAGGAAATTTTCCTAAAAGGAAAAAAATCACAGCATTTCACATGACTATCATACTGTTAGGTTTTACTTTAAAAGGATGACTTTTATAGTGTGTAAATTAAATTTCAATTTTAAAAAATTCTTTTTAAACCTTAGAGTGCCAAGGTCTTCCCCTGTCTTAGCAGTTCCATGCCTCAGGCTCCCATCTCAGAACCTAGACATTTTCCCAAAGAAGACATCATGCCACTTGGCTCTCCTAACTGCCAGGGGTTAGGATCATCTAAGTGTGTGCATTCTTGAGGAGAATTAGTCTAAAAGTGGTAGCTAGTGGTTTTAAGACCTATATTTGTATCCTTACAGACCGTCACCTAAATATATCTATACAGATGCATATCATACAAATCATGGAAACAATTCTGGAATTCAGAGGCCTGGTTGCCTGTCCTAGCAAGTCATTTCAGCCTTTGAATCTTGTTTTCCTAATCCAAGAGAGGATGACATTCCCTTCCCTGATGCTTTCAGGCTGCAGCGAAACAACTTTATAGTTTGCCCTTAGTATTACCTGTGACCCTTATAAAGTGTAAGGCACAAAAGACCCTTCTAAGTCAACAGGCTGGGAGGTTGAGCCACACCTCACCAGTAGAACTCTTCTTTTTGTAGAACCAAAGTCTTCAGCTTCATGGCTCTGCAGTTCCAGAAGAGAGCAATGTCATAACACCTGAGCCTGAAGAAGAGGTAAGGAGGCCAGATGCTCAGAGAACATGGAGTGGTGAGACTGGGATTGAGGATGGACCGAGGCTTGGCTGCAGGCTGGAATCCTCACTGTGGGCTGCAAGGGGAACCCAGCAGTGAACCGATTGCTTAGGCCAAAGTCAAGCAGGTGGGAGCCAGAAGAATCAAGGGTAAATGAGGCTTCCTTTGTGCCCATTTCCCAACTGGCCTTGGATCTCCTGATCCCTTCTCATAGCCGTCTCCTAAGAATGTATTTACTTATGCCTAAACTTATTTCAAAAAGGAGTTAAGAGACACAAAAGGCATACAAAAGGTAAGTACACACACATACAAAATGTAGCAAAATAACGCAGAATTCTGTACATTAGTGATAGTGACATAAAATGGGGCCATGAATTAGGCAAGTACAAAAATGCATTCTGTAAAATAGACTTACTAATGATAGACCACAAAATTGGTTCCAGACTTTCTAACATCCAAGAAGAAGAGGGAAAACCTGATCAGTTCACCCACTTTATGATGCCCATTCCTCAAGAGAACAACTCCTGCTACTAAGATGAAAAGAAATCTCTTCTGGGACTTCCCTGGTGGTCCAGTGGCTAAAAATTTGGTTTCCATTGCTGGGGACATGGGTTCAATCCTGGTCAGGGAACTAAGATCCCACATGCTGACAGTCAACTAAGCCCGAGCACCACAACCAAGACCCAACACAGCTAGAAATAAGTAATTTTTTAAAAAGAGAAAGAACTCTCCTCTGCAAATCCTCATAAAGAGATGGTGAATGAAATAGTGGACAGTCTCTGCAATAAGGCTTTACAATCATCCCAATAGCCAGTTTCACATCCTCCCCCTCCCTGCCCCCATAAAGGCCAGTGCATTACACTAAATATATTCAGGAGAGGAAGATTGATTTTTTACTTCCCTTGAGTGGTTGGTGGGAGGGCAGGTCCACATCTAATATAATCATGTTTACTTCTAGGTGTCTACCATTCAAAGTGTGCAACTCTGAAGAGGAACTGCCAGGACCTCCCCACACACCTCCCCAGAGAAACTCCTCAGCTAGAGGATGTAGGTCAGAGGGACTAACGATCCAGCATTCATTTCTGGTTTCTCAAACTGAATCCTGGCTGTCTCTAAAGACCTAGCATTAATGGAGGCTGAGGAGCAGACTTAGGGGAGGGAGGGAGGCAGGCTTGGGAGAAGAGACTGTTGGACTTGGAATATTTAATTCAGGTTTTAGCATTTTTAGAGTAATAAGACCTTATATACTAATTAAGTGGGGCTAAAATTATAGTGAGACTATAAAAAGCAAAAGCATCTGTAGACATAGACATCTGCCCTCATACAGACATATAACCACATATACTCAGAGACTCATGTACAGATCTTTGATTTACCACTCATTTTGCAGGACTTAAAACCAAAAGAACAGATTTTCAGATTGATAAAGTATTATTCTGATGTGTGTTGGTTTGTTTGGTTTGTTTTTTTTTTTTTTCGGAAACAGGAAATTGTTCCAGGCCAGCACACTGTTCTCCACTTAGGAAGGTTATTGACTGTACCCCAAGTTCAGAAAGCTTTAGTCACATCCCTGACCTCCAGCTCCCCCTACCTCCTGGCTGTAACACTTTGCTGATGCCTGGGGCCATAGGCCCCTGTCCTCAGTCTAGATGTTGCCTACCTCCTCTGCCCTTTAGTTAATAAGCAAATATCCTTGGAAAGAGGTTTTATTTTAGAGCTGTGTCTAGTGTCTACAGATTGGTACTTGATGTAAGTAAGGCTCTGACCAGGATGGAAGAAGAAACAGAACTCCAAGTGAAGGGGAAGGATTCATGGTATAGATACAAAATGTAATGGAAATGGTATGGAATTTGGAATCAGAAGTCTTGGATTCAAGTCCTATCATTTGCTTCTGTGAAAACATTAAAAACTAACTTTGAGCAGCTTCCCAGATGGTCCACTGGTTGAGAGTATGCCTGCCAATGCTTGGGACATGGGTGATCCCTGGTCTGGGAAGATTCCACATGCCAAGGGGCAACTAAGCCCTCATGCTGCAGCTGCTGAGCCCAAGCACCGTAGCCCACGCTCTGCAACAAGAAAAGCCACCGCAATGAGAAGTCTGCGTACTACAACTAGAGAAAACCCAGCGCAGCCAAAAGTAAATAAATAATAAAATTTTAAAAAATTTTCACTTTGAAGTCCTGGTACCCCGATAAATATGCATACATACACAAGCACTCATCCATTTTTGCTTTTGTTTCTGGGGGTGATGGATGATGTCACTGTTCGTTCAGTCATTCAGCAAGAATTTATTGAGTAGTCTGCCAAGCACTGCACTGAGTACTAGAGAAACAATGATGAGGTGGGGTGGGATAAGAACTTTATAGAGACAGAATACTCAGCAGGGAGCAGAATAGGCAGGATTTAGCAAGGAGTGAGAGGAGACATGTGATGAAGACTGAAGTGTTAAAGAATTATTTTAGGTTAAGCTTGGTGGTAACATTTCCTGAAATGGTGACTACAGGAGGAAGTGCATTATATATGAGTTTTCTAGTTTCAGGCAACAAACTGACACAATTTAGCACTAAAGGATATGATGGAAGGATATTAGGCAGCTCACAGAACTGAAAGACAACCAGGCTGCAGAAAGAACAAGTCTACGGATGTCTGTAGCAGGAATGCATGGACTGCCCCTCCTGGCTGCTGTCATTGGAAGACTCAGCTTCAGCTGCCTCCTGCCACTGTGTTCCTTCCCTGGAGAAAGACTGACTGGCCCAGTTTGGGAGGAGGTGTGTTAGTGTCTACAGTGTCTACAGGAATGACAGGAAGACCATGGTGGTGGTGGCAGAGGGTGGGAGTAGAAAGGAGGGTGGATTACAAAGAAGGGCAAAGAAGCTTTAGGGTGATTTGACTGGGATAGTGGTGATAATGTGTATCCATTTGTCAAAACTGATCAAATTGTACCCTTTATGTGCAGTTTATTGGGTGTCCCATACAAACAATACAAAGAGCTTGAGAACTTGCAGGACTTTTCAGTAGACATGTCACTTAGGGAGCTGGAAATGCATATTCGTACTTAAGAGTCATTTTTCTAAGGTCTAATCCTGTTATTCTTCCATTTAAAAAACTTTAGAGGCTCTCTAATGAAGTGGAGGTTGCATATCCCCCTATCAAAGTCCTCCTGCCTGTATTTTAATTCCTCTCCTAGAAGGCATCCCACTCCCCTGGCACCCAGTCACTGCTGTGAGTGATACTCCAGGACTAATGGAAGGGGTGGGGGAATGCTACAGGCTTCCTGGCTGTCCAGGGCCTTCCAGAACCTGCTTAGAATGCTCCTCCCAAGGCAAAACCCCAGTTCAAGCCTTTTCAGGGCTTTCCCTGACCCTCATCTCCTAGGAAACTGATCCTCTTTGGAAAGTGTGCCAGAGAGGACTCCTGGGGGTCCTTGGTCTATTGGTGGGGAGATAAGCACTCAAGGTAACTTCCACAAAAGAGGCACAAATGAGGTGGAAAACTTTACTGTGTGAGACTGACACTCTATTAGCATATGCCACCCACCCCCACCCGAGGCTCCAGGTATATTGGGGGGAGGGCTAGTAAGCTGGGCATGAGTAATCATTTTGCTTATCTAGGGCAGATGGTCCCAGTTAGGGATCAAATTGTTTACCCTAATTTGAAAAATGGTGAAGTTGTGGCTGGTCCAATGGTAGTGGGTTGACAGAACTTACTAGACTAGGACTTAGAAGACTGCCATCCTGGCAGCACCACAAGAAGGGGCTAAAAGCTGGGCAGAGATGAATATGTCTTACCCTCTACCCTGAGGCCCCTGGAGGTCTGTTGCCATAAGGATGACTGACTGCTCCAGCTTCTGAAGTCTGGCGTTTAATACTTGGAGAACACTGGTAGCTCACCACCACCTGAGGCATCATTCATCACCTATCTGTATGCATCTAGAATTAATTGCAAGACCATCACCCAATCCCTAACTTCCAACAATGTGAAGGAGGCTATTGACAGACCAGGTAAAATATCCAGAGAATACTAGAAACAAAACATATCCAGGGTATACGGATCACCAGAGAGCAGATCAGATCAGATCAGTCGCTCAGTCGTGTCCGACTCTTTGCGACCCCATGAACCACAGCACGCCAGGCCTCCCTGTCCATCACCAGCTCCCGGAGGTCACCCAGACTCACACCCATCAAGTCAGTGATGCCATCCAGCCATCTCATCCTCTGTCGTCCCCTTCTCCTCCTGCCCTCAATCCCTCCCAGCATCAGAGTCTTCTCCAGTGAGTCAACTCTTCGCATGAGGTGGCCAAAATACTGGAGTTTCAGCTTTAGCATCATTCCTTCCAAAGAAATTCCAGAGAGCAGAGGACGCCCTGATTACAGTATTGGTTATTTAATGCTGAAGTGGGTGCCGAGCATGTACATGCATGTTCTTTTTTTTTTTTTTTTGTATCTAATTCAGTTTATTTTTTTATTTTATTTTATTTTTTGCAGGGGAAGATGGACAAAGGAAAGGATCAATGAGGGTGGGAGGGAAATGAGAAGAAAGAAGGGGAGTGATGGTGGGGAGGAGTATATGTAATTTTTTAACCAATGGCTTTCTGTTTTTAATCACAAAGAACACTTAAAAAAAATCATGTTGAATTCATCCTATATTAGAAGGTTTGTTCTCGAAATGAAAGGTTCAGGAAACAAAAAGTCCAGTTTGGGTGTCCTCATCTTTAGGCACATCTTGGTATTTTGTATTGGTAGGTCTATCTTTACCACAATATATTATTTAGGACAGGATCACATTTGTCACCTCTTCCTCCCTACTACCCAAAGTGGTACCAAACCCATAAAATAGTCAATAAACCTTTACAGAGTGAACAAATAAGTCTTTTTTTTTTTTTTTTAAACTCTCCTGAGTGAACTGAATTTTTTGAGGCTCATAAGTAAATATGTTTTGCTCTTTACTTTGTCTATTACAGCCAGATTATATGAGTGGGGTATTAAAGTCTCCCACTATTATTGTATTGCTGCATATTTCTTCTATCATATTAATTAATGTTTGTCTTAGATATATCAATGGTCCAATGTTGGGTGCATATATATTTATAATTGTTATAACTTCTTTTTGGATTGTTCCTTTAAGTCGTTATGTGTAATCTTCATTGTCTCCTTTTCAAGATCTTTAAAGTCAATTTTATCTGATATAAGTATTGCTACTCCTGTTTTCTTATGGTCCATATTTGCATAGAAAATCTTTTTCCAGGCCTTCATTTTCAGTCAGTATATATCCCGTATTTTAAGGTGGTTCTCTTGTAGCCAACATATATAGGGGTCTAGTTTTTTTATCCATTCGACCCATTTTAGTCTTTTGGTTGTCTCTTGTAGACAAGGTATGTAGGGGTCTTGTTTTTGTATCGATTCGGCCAGTCTTTGTCTGTTGATTAGGGCATTCAGCCCATAAACGTTTAAAGCAATTATTGATAAATAAGATTTACTTTATTTTTGGGTCCGAATTTATACACCCTTTTAGTGATTCCTATCTAGAGAATGTCCTTTAGTTTTTGTTGGAGAAATGGTTTAGTGGTGCAAAATTCTTTCAACTTTTGCTTATCTGTGAAGCTTTTGATTTCTCCTTCATATTTGAATGAGATCCTTGCTGGATACAATAATCTAGGCTGTAAGTTATTTTCTTTCATCACTTTAATTACGTCTTGCCATTCCCTCCTGGCTTGGAGAGTTTCTATTGAAAGATCAGCTGTTATCCTTATGGGAATTCCCTTGTGAGTTATTTGATGTTTTCCCCTATCTGCTTTTAATATTTGTTCTTTATATTTAATCTTTGTTAATTTGATTAATATGTGTCTTGGGGTGTTTCGCCTTGGGTTTATCCTGTTAGGGACTCTCTGGATTTCTTGAACTTGAGTGGTAATTACCTTCTCCATTTTAGGGAAGTTTTCAACTATTATCTCCTCAAGTATTTCCTCATGATCTTTCTTTTTATCTTCTTCTTCTGGAACTCCTATGATTCGAATGTTGTAGCGTTTGATGTTATCCTGGAGGTTTCTGAAATTGTCCTCATTTCTTTTGATACGTTTTTCTTTTTTCTCATCTGATTCATTTATTTCTAGGATTCTATCTTCTAATTCACTAATCCTATCTTCTGCCTCTGTTATTCTACTATTTGTTGCCTCCAGGGTGTTTTGGATCTCATTTATTGTATTATTCATTATGTGTTGACTCTTTTTTATTTCTTCTAGGTCCTTGTTAAACCTTTCTTGCATCTTCTCAATCCTTGTCTCCAGACTCTTTAACTGTGATTCTATTTTGATTTCGAGATTTTGAATTAATTTCGCTATCATTATTCGAAATTCTTTATCAGGTAGATTCCCTATCTCTTCCTCTTTGGTTTGGTTTGGTGGGCATCTATCCTGTTCCTTTAGCTGCTGGGTATTCTTTTGTCTCTTCATTTTGTTAAAATTGCCAAATTTAGAATGTCCTTACTATATTCTGGTAGTTTGTTGAATTCTCTTTATTGAGGCGGTTTACAGGTCTTTTCAATATCTGATCTCTGCCTTGCTACAGAGGGGGCGGAGATGAACACCCAAATCTAAACCGGCCAGGTTCAGGCACTCAGATAATCCTCAGAAGCACAGACTCCATTGAGTCTGCGTTTTATGCCCTTCCCAGATCCGAGTAGCGCAGATGATGAAATGTTCAGCGAGCTCAGCTGCTGCGACTTATCGCCTCTCCGCCGCTCAGTTTTCTGGGTATACAAACAGCGCACTTTCTCAGGCAGATGTTGACCATCCAGAGCCCCAAGAAGCGTGAGTCAGCACAGAAACCTACTCACAGTTCCATTAGACAGTGTCTCTCTAGGGCTGTAATTGCCTGCCTCCAGCCCTGACTGCCTGTCACTGGAGTGGGACGGCCTGCAGCCGGCCAACTCTGTGCAGCCCTTTGTTCCGTATGTAGTCCTGGTGGTGTCTTAAGTTAGGGCTGGCTTTTGATGTAGTAGATAACCGACAGTCTGGTTATTTCGCTCAGATAGCGCCCGAGATAGCCAGGCCAAATCCTTTCTCAAAGCAATGCAGGCCTCGCCGCTCCTCCTAGCCCAGCCCTCGCTTGCCAATAGCAAATGCTGGTGTCCGCGCCACTTCTCTGCAAAAGGAGTTACCGCAGGGCTCGTTTTCTCGTTTTGAAGACAATGAGTTGTCTTTCTAAGTGCCTGATGTCCTCTGCCGGCATTCAGAAGTTGTTTTATCGAATTTATTCAGCATTCAAATGTTCTTTTAATGGATCTGTGGAGGAGAAAGTATTCTCCCCGTCTTACTCGTCGGCCATCTTAGCTCCTCCCCTACATGCATGTTCTTCAGTCACTCAATTTGTCGGACTTTTTGAGACCCCATACACTGCAGCACATCAGGCTTTCATGTCCTTCACCATCTCCTGGAGTCTTCTCAAATTCGTGTCCATTGAGTTGGTGATGCCGTCCAACCATCTCATCCTCTGTCGTCCCCTTCTCCTCCTGCCTTCGATCTTTCTCAGCATCAGGGTCTCTTCCAATGACTTGGCTCTTCCCACCAGGTGGCCAAAGTACTGGAGCTTCAGCTTCAGCATCAATCCTTCCTATGAATATTTAGAGTTGATTTCCTTTAGGACTGACTGGTTTGATCTCCTTGCTGTCCAAGGGACTCTCAAGAGTCTTCTCCAACACCACAGTTCGAAGGCATCAGTTCTTCGGTGTTCAGCCTTTTTTTACTGTCCAGCTCTCATATCCATACATGATAACAACTGGAAAAACCATTGCTTTTAGCTAGATGGACATCTGTAGGCAAAGTAATGTCTCTGCTTTTTAATATGCTATCTAGGCTTGTTATTGCTTTTCTTTCAAGGAGCAAGCGTCTTTTAATTTCATGGTTGCAATCACCTTCCACAGTGATTTTGGAGTCCAAGAAAATAAAGGCTGTCACTGTTTCCATTGTTTCCCCATCTATTTGCTGTGAAATGATGGAACCAGATGCCTTGATCTTAGTTTTCTGAACGTTGAGTTTTAAGCCAACTTTTTCACTCTTCTCTTTCACCTTCATCAAGAAGCTCTTTAATTCCTTAAATTCTTCTTTGCTTTCTCTGCCATAAGGGTGGTGTCATCTGCATATCTGAAGTTATTGATATTTCTCCCCGCAATCTTGATTCCAGCTTGTGCTTCATCCAGCCATGCATTTTGCACGATGTACTCTCTATATAAGTTAAATAAGCAGAGTGACAATATACAGCCTTGACATACTCCTTTCCCAATTTGGAACCAGTTTGTGCCTACATATGGACCCTATTTTTCTGCATGTTTACACTTTCAAAATGAATGGCATGTGCCTACATGGATAAAATCATGTACCAGCAAACCTTTTAAGGTTACATTTTAAACAGAAAAAAAAGATGCTTCTAAGAGACTATGAACCTTCACATTAAATTGTAAAAGTAACAGTAAATCCGGGGAAGGAAATGGCACCCCACCCCAGTACTTTTACCTGGAGAATCCCATGGACGGAGGAGCCTGGTGGGCTCCAGTCCATGGGGTCGCTGAGAGTTGGACATGACTGAGCGACTTCACTTTTCACTTTTCACTTTTCACTTTCATACATTGGAGAAGGCAATGGCAACCCACTCCAGTGTTCTTGCCTGGAGAATCCCAGGGACAGGGGAGCCTGGTGAGCTTCTGTCTATGGGGTCGCACAGAGTCGGACACGACTGAAGCGACTTAGCAGCAACAGCAAATCAGTAGTCAGCTGGACCGAATGGCTTCTGAGAGTCTGTGGTTCTAACAATCTTGAAACATAGTGGAGGGACTTCCTTGGTGGTCCAGTGGTTAAGAAACCACCTGCCATGTGGGTTCACTCCCTGGTCTAGGAAGATCCACGTGCTTTGAGGCAACTAAGTCCATGTGCCACAACTACTGAGCCCGTGCCCCACAAAAGAAGCCCCGCAATGAGAAGCCCACACAGCACAAGAAAGGGTAGTCCCCACTTGCTGCAATTAGAGAAAGACTATGCTAAGCCATGAAGACATAGCACAGCCAAATATAAATGAATAAAAAATAATTTTTTAAAGTATTAGAAAAAAACATAATGGAATATGCCATGGGGGAGACTGACCCAGATACAAGAAAAATCTCAACTTTCCCTGGAATTCATGGTCAAAATGCAAGCAGTTGTCCACCTCTGCAATTTAACCCTTAGGATTTGAGTTTCCTTTTCTATTCTTTTATCTGAGGTCTGGCCAGGCTTACCTTTTTATTAACTTACATACATCTTGCCTACATGTTAACATTCTTTGCCTTTCTTGGTTGGATTGGTAGTTTTCTCACACGTGGACTTTCTTCTTCCTCACTGACAACTGCTATATCGTTGAATATATATTTAAGTGAATGAATTTAATCAACTTATTTTGTTTTTTCCTTTTTTTAACCAATCAAATAGTATCTTTAGGAATAAAAGCAACTATCTTTGCTTACTTATTATTTTATTTATTCTTTGCTTTTTTCCCCCCAAACTTATTTATTTTTAAGTGAAGGAAAATTGCTTCACAATATCTTGTTGGCCTCTGCCACACATCAACATGAATCAGTCATAGGTATACATGTGTCCCCGCCCTCTTCAACCTCCCCCCCCACCCATTCCCACCCCTCTAGATTGTTACAGAGTATTCTTTGCTTTTTTCCCCTTACTCTATGCCCCTATTCTCTGAGACTCTGTCTTTCAGTCCTTGTTTCCCAAATGAGCAAGTACAATTCCTGTCTCTATCTGATTTATATAAACATTGATTCCCAAAGCTAGAGAACTCCTTCCAGGAATAAGAAGCAAGCATAGAAGTCTGTAACACTTAGAGGGAAGACGAGTAACAGAGTTCTAACTAGTAAGTAAGAAGCCAAGATAACATTTACTGAGCACTTACTATTGTGCCAGATAAGCTTCTAATGCTTTAAATGTATGAACTCGTTCCATCCGCACAGTAATTCTGTGAGACAGGTACTGCTCCAGATAAGAGAAGTGAAACAGAACTGTCCAAGATCAAACAGCAGGGCAGATTCCAGAGCCTGTGTTAACAATGACATTTCAGCCTTACTCATCGAGCTCATTAATTGGGAACATTTCCTGCCACAAAGAAGTGAGTCAAGAGGTGACTAAAGTCTGGCATTAATTAGTCTCAAACGGAGGTGTTTCCCAGGTGCTAGAACCACACTGAAACGGCATAGATTTTTCAGTCCCCCATTTCAGGGATGAGGGATCAGATTTTAGAGATGTTAACTCATCTGCCCAAAGTCACACGGCTAAGAAGCAGCGGAGCTGGGACTGTTTGAGTCCCAAGTCCACGAGTCTCTTAACCTCTGCACTACATCTCTTCAGAAGAATTCGGGCATCGTTCCTCTGCCCACCACACCCCCACACTCCCCGGCCCGAGGTGTGCCCACTACGTTAGCTTAGGTTCCAAGCTTCTGCACACAGACCTATTTACATAAATGACACGCAAACGCAAGTGAAATTTAACTTTTCATTTGCTGAAAATTCAAATAATGTCGGTGGCGGGGAAAGCAGATGGATCGCACTAACCCGTGGCTCATCAGATCCCGTGCCCTCTGAAGCCTCGAGGCAGGCGGGGGAGGAAGCGGCTCCAGATGGAGAGTAAAGTGACAATCGGAGAAGGAAAAGCAGCCTTTCCTCCCGGGGGAGCAAGAGGCGGCCCGGCGGGCAGAGGGAACCTGCAGAGGGCGGTTTCTCTCCTCTTTTCCTGTCCCACCCAGTCAGCCGCCCCCACCCCACCCCCACCCCTACTCCCGCCGGCCTCGGCAGCTAACTCTGCCCGTCCCTGCGCGCTTCCTCAGCTCCAAGTCCCCCGCGGGTCCCCGCGCTGCCTGCGGTGCCCGCCCCCGTCGAGTTGAGAGGGACGCGCGGCGCCCGCCCGTCCCCGCCGCCCGTCCGACTGGTAAGGTGAGCACGCAGGGGAGGGGACTGCGCCGGGCGGGAGGGCCGGGCGCGCCCGGCGCCCACACTCACACCGCAGCCACCGAGGCCGCGGAGGAACTGAAACCCAGAGCTGCCGAACTTGGGCCTCGGCTGGAGCCTCCCGTCGCGGCGGCTCGGAACCGGTGCCCGGGACGGGCCGCCCTCGGAGCGCAGCGAGCCCTGCCTGGCGCGGTAAAGGGGGCCGGGGCGAGGCCGGGCAGGGGCGGGGGCCGCAAGCCCCGACGATCGTGGACGCGGCGAGGGCCCCAGGGTGTCCCAGTCTCGGCAGGGCAAGGTGGGGGGCGGGCCCGGGGGCCCGGCCAGCGGGGGTCGGTAGACCGCGCGGACCGCGCAGCGGACGACCGAGGGGCGCTGGGGGGCGGCGAGCCGGGCCCGGATAACCGGCCGTCTCGGACGGGCCGGCGGACGATTGAGGACCCTCCCTCCGTTTCCCAGCTCCTGGCTCCCCCAGCGGGGCCGGGTCCCTGCCCCCGCGCCACCACCGAGCCTGGGCTGGGGGCCTGCCCTCCCTGCGCTCTCCTGACACCTAGTGGACGGCTGCCCCAACTCGCGGGCTGGGAGACAGCCGGTGGTAGAGGGGAAACCTATTACCGCGCCTAGGCGAGCCCGGGTCCGTTGCTAATTTGCAGACTCTTAGCTAACTTTCTCAGGCCTTGATAAACCTCCTAGGTAAACGTGGTGGCCCAGTGAAGGGATCTCGGGATAGACGCCTAAAGGGGAAAGGGTGGGGGGTGGGGGGAAGCGAAGGGATTCAGGAAAACCTGGCACCAGAGGCTTTCTTGGGATTTCCGGTCGTTTTCAGCCCCAGGCACGGGCCCACCCACCTCATGCTGGGCTCTGTCCCTTTTCCTACAGACCCTCACCTCCCTACCGGTGCCCGATCACCTACCGCGATGACTAGCTTCCCAAGCACGCCTCCCCCAGCAGGTAGGTGAGCGCCTCTCCCAGTTCAAGTCCCTCACCCCCAGCCCAGTTCCGGAATTCCCTGAGGCCTCAGCCCCAAAGGGAAGACTCTTCACCACTCTCCACCTGCCTGACACCACAAAATCCGGGAGGAAGCCAAAGGCAACCTGACTGCACACTGAGTTTCATGGACCTGGGCCCATTCCTGGTACCACTTAGAGCTTTGTGACCTTGAGTGAATTATCTACCTTCTTAGCGTCAGTCTCCTCATTTGTAAAATGGGGGAAATAGTACCTTAGGAGATTATCTGTGGGGGTGAAATGAGATAATCCATGTAAAACACTGAACACAGTGTCTGGTATCTAGTAAACACTCAAAAACATGGGTTATTATTACTGGGTGCTTGTGAGAAAAGTCCATCTACTCCTGGGAAGGAATTCTGCTTGTTTTTTTCCCCGGACCCCCAGTTATGTGGGATTCCCCAAATCTCTGCCTTGTGGAGTCTTAGTACCCTCCCCAGAGACTGAACCTGGCCCACTACAGTGGAGGCGCATATTCTTAACCACAGGACCGCCAGGGAAGTCCCTCGGCCTGCTTTCTAATTCCACTCCTCTGATGACTCACTCCAGCATCAAAAACCCCTTGTTCCTGGAACTATTGTTAACCTTTGTTCCTCAGCCCAGTGTCCCCTCTTCTTCTCCTTCACATTGAGAATGGAGTCCCGCCTTTCATTTCATAAACAAACTTAGCTGGACAAACTAAGCTTGTTTTCATTGCATGTTAATTAGGATGAGGGAAGAATGAAACCTTGGCTAGTCTGTATGCTTTTGTTTTCATATACGGTCTCATCTGTCATTAGGACAGACATTCTCTGCTTTTCTGTTGTGGAAACAAGTGAGTGAGAACCCCAGGGGAAGTTGAAGGCGCTGTCCTGTATGACTGGTGATGAGCACAATGCAGATCTTTAGTTGTCTGCTGAGAGATGAGAAAAGGGAGAAATGGGTAACCAGCTAGATTAGTCAGTACAGACTTCATGAGTGGGGAAGGGGATGAAGCACTAACGCTTGAAGGATGGGTGAGGTTTATACAGGCCAAGAGGGGTGTAGCAGGGGTTCCAGACAAAGGCAGTGCCACCTCTTTGTGAGCTGCAGAGCCTGTGCTTACCCTGCAGGGTATCCTGAGGGAGAAGACAGGGCCTCCAGAGTATACCTGCCTGTAGGGAAGAGAAGTGACGCTTGCCTGGCAACTGAGGAATTAGAACTTGGGCCAAAGGAGAACTATATACATTCCTTTTTTTTTAAGTTGGTGGTAAGATAAACATAATATAATGTTACCATTTTGATTATTTTTTTTGGTGTGTTGTTCAGTGCTGTTAAGTATTGATTGACATTCATGTTGCTCTGCAATTACCACCATCCATCTCCAGAACTTTTCACCTTCTCGAACTGAACCTGTGTATCTATTAAATAATAACTCTTCATTCCACTTCCCCGACAGGCCCTGACTACCACCATTATACTTTTGATCTGTTTGTATTCGACTAAGTACCTAGTCTAAGTAGAATCATACAAAATTTGTCCTTTTGTGTCTGGCTTATTTCAGTTAGCATAACATTTCCGAGGCACATCCATTTTGTATCATGTGTCAGAATTTCCTTCCTTTTTAAGGCTGAATAATATTATATACATATAAATGTATATAAGTATATCATTTTTTTAATTCATTCATTCATCAGTAGATACTTGGCTTGCTTGGCTGTTGTGAATATTGCTGCTGTGAACATGGTTTTACAAATATCTCTTTGAGTCCCTGCTTTCAATTCTTTTGGATTTATACCCAGAAGTAGAATTGCAAGAATGTGTGGTAATTCTGTTTAATTTTTTGAAGACCTGTCATACTGTTTCTGAGGGTAGCTGTTCACTTTACATTCTTACCAGCAGTGCATAGGGTTCTAATTTCTCTACATCTCTACAACACTTGTTATTTTTTGATTTTTGATAGTAGCTATCCGAATGGGTGTGAATGGGATCTCACTGTGGTTTTGATTTACATTTCCGTAATGACTAGTGGTGTTGAACCTTTTTTCATGTGCTTATTGGCATCTGTATATCTTCTTTGGAGAAATGTCTATTCAAGTCCTTGCCCATTTTTTAATTGTCTGTTTTTTTTTGTTGTTGAGTTGTATATTTACATTTTTGACCCACCAAATGACTTGAGTGGAATGGTATTTTAGAACATACCATATAGTCCCCTACCCAGTGGGTCCAAGCAAATGTACTGATAAAGTTCCCAGGACAGAAATGGAAAAAATTCCACAGGGTGAGAGCTTGCACTGGGAAGAATGTGATCATTGAGGGCCTTGCATGTCTCTTCCCCACCTCCCTACCTATGCTCTCTCACATCCCTTTCCCTCAGTCCATATGTAAAGTCCTCCTTGGGGAGGGTTGAAAGTGAGGGCCACATTGTAACTTTCATGGGCCCATTCCTCCACTGGAAAAAGGTAATATATTAAAAATTGTATTTTACAACTGTGTTGCTGTAAGGAAGAATATAATATCAATATAATAAAATCACTAATGATTATATTTATAATTAATTGATATAACAATATTACAATGTCCTCGACATAAACATTCATCAATTTTTTCTACTGATTTTAAAAGAAGTTAAGATCATTAATAAACATTTTCATGGGCCCCTAGAAGTATTGTGGATCCTAGCATGTTGCCTGTTGTAAGTTGCCCTCGTGGAAGGAGAGTGGAGTGGAACTTGACATTGTGGGCTCTGCCCACCCCACTGGGTAAAGCCCAATCCCTTGCCACCTAGTCACACTAGGTTGTCCTCACTCTAGATTAGACGTTCAGGGTTTTTCATCATGTTTATTCTTCATCACAATCCTGTGAGCACTTATTAAAATTTTATTTATTTATTTATTTTTGGCTACACTGGGTGCTCATTGCTGTGCACAGGCTTTCTCTAGTTGCAGCAAGTGGGTGCCACTCTTTTGTTGCCATGCACAGGCTTCTCTTTGCGATGACTTCTCTTGTTGCAGAGCATGGGCTCTAGTGTGAATGGGCTTCATTAACTGTGGCACACTGACTTAGTAGCCCTGAGACATGTGGGATCTTCCCAGACTAGGGATCAATCCTGTGTCCCCTGCATTGGCAGGCAGATTCTCAACCACTGGACCATCAGGAAAGTCCTGTGAGAATATTTCATTCTCATTTTAAAGAAGCAAAAACTGAGGAAGAGAAGTTAAATGTTCAGAGGTTAAAAAACTCTCCCAAGGTTAAGCAACTGATAATGGCTGCTGCTGCTAAGTCGCTTCAGTCGTGTCCGATTCTGTGCGACCCCAGAGATGGCAGCCCACCAGGCTCCCCCGTCCCTGGGATTCTCCAGGCAAGAACACTGGAGTGGGATGCCATTTCCTTCTCCAATCCATGAAAGTGAAAAGTGAAAGTGAAGTCACTCAGTCGTGTCCGACTCCTAGCGACCTCATGGACTGCAGCCTACCAGGCTCCTCTGTCCATGGGATTTTCCAGGCGAGAGTACTGGAGTGGGGTGCCATTGCCTTCTCCGACTGATAATGGCAGAGGCAGGATATTGTGCCAAGTCTGATTTATTCTAAAGCCTGTATTTTTTCCATCATAGTGTGCTGCTCTCAGCCACTCCACCCCGTGGCCGGGGCACATGAAAAAGAAGGAAGAAGAAAGGAAGCAGAATTTCAGGGCAGGTTCCCATGGAAAGGAGAACTGGGGGAGCCGCCCTGTGCTGGGCAGGGCTAGAGCAAATAAGTAGGTTGGCAGACTCAGGTGGCAAAGGATCTGATGTCTCAGTGATAAGAGATTTAGCCCAGGAACAAGGGCCACAAAGAAACCGACCAGTATCTAGGTTAACTATAACAAAAAAAAAAGGGTAGGTGAGCCAAATAGATCTTGAAGTTCATTTACTGTAGGTGAGGATTTGGGTTAGCCTCAAATCTCAAATCTTGTGGTCCTCAGCCCCAGGCCTCCCTCCTTAAAGAAAATCAGTGCTACAGTCTTTCCATGTCTAAGAAGGGAGGGAACAAAGAAGCATTCTTATTCCTTTGTTTGGAAGAGGAGACAGGAGAGAAATGGGATAGGAAAAGGAGATCATGGAAGTAAACCATTCCTTCCACTTAATGCTAGGTTTCCTGAACTTAGTTTATTTCATTGTTGTTGTTTTTTCATTACAAACCTATTACATCCCCCTCAGGGATAATAGGTTTGTAATGAAAAAACAACAACAATGAAATAAACTAAGTTCAGGAAGAAATGGCAACCCACTCCAATGTTCTTGCCTGAAGAATCCCAAGAATGGGGAGCCTGGTGGGCTGCCGTCTCTGGGGTCACACAGAGTCGGACACGACTGAAGTGACTTAGCAGCAGCAGCAGCAGGGTGCAACCTTCTAGACTTCTCTGTGTGTGTGTATATGTGTGTGTGTGTATATGTGTGTGTGTTTATAGTTTTATTTTAACTTACTTTTTCTTTACAAACATGTAATCATATTACACATACTGCCCTAGCAATTTGCTTTTTTTGTCTAACCATATATTCTGTTCCAGTAATTGCAGATCTCCCACATTTTTTTGACAACTGTGTGCTATTTCCAGAATGAATGGCTTGTCATTTATTTAATCATTCCTCTGCTGATAGACATTCAGATATGTGTCACTCTTGCAAACAGTGCTTCAGTGAACACCCTTTCCATCCTGCAGTCAAGCTCTGAGAACCAAACCCAGTGGACAGTTCAACAAAATGTTCAGGCTGGAGTGAACAGAGATGGTTCCAGACTTTGGAGAGAACCTTGAAGTGAGGAGACAAATTTGTAGCCTGGCCCAGCCAACTGCTGAGTGACTGGGGGCTGGTGGATGAAGCTTGCTGAGCTGCCTCAGTTTTTTGGCTTGTACGTAGTGATAACACCAACCCTAGTTACATCACATTCTTGGAGTGGAGATAAAATAGCATATGTTTTGTGAACTCTAAGTCACGAATATAGATTACCACTGTGATACTTGGGCTTCCCAAGTAGCGCTAGTGGTAAAAAACCCGACTGCCCATGCAAGAGGCATAAAAGACATGGTTTCAAGTCTTGTGTCGGCCCAAAGGCCCCGACTCATTCACTCGAACATCCTGTGACTGTAGTCTGAGAAAAATTCTTCTGCATAGAGTTGAGTTCATATTCTTGTTTTTTTGTGTTTTTTTTTTTTGGCTACACCACATGACGTGTGGAATCTTAGTTCCCTCGCAAGGGATCCAACCTCTGCCCCATGCAGTGGAAGCTCAAAAGTTTTAACCACTAAACCGCCAGGCAAGACCCTGATTTTTTTTTTTTTTAATTGAGGTATAGTTGATTTACAACGTTGTGTTTGTTTCTGCTGTACAGTAAAGTGAACCAGTTATATACACAAATGTGTACCCAGTCTTTTTTAGATTCTTTAAAATGTTTTATGATTTTAATAGATATTTTATTTTGGAATAATTTTAAGTTTATAGAAAATTTGAAAAAATAGTACAGTACCCTTTCAGTTCAGTTCAGTTCAGTCGCTCAGTCGTGTCCGACTCTTTGCGACCCCATGAATCGCAGCATGCCAGGCCTCCCTGTCCATCACCAACTGCCGGAGTTCACTCAGACTCATGTCCATCGAGTCGGTGATGCCATCCAGCCATCTCATCCTCTGTCATCCCCTTCTCCTCTTGCCCCCAATCCCTCCCAGCATCAGAGTCTTTTCCAATGAGTCAGCTCTTCACATGAGGTGGCCAAAGTATTGGAGTTTCAGCTTTAGCATCATTCCTTCTAAAGAACACCCAGGACTGATCTCCTTTAGAATGGATTGCTTGGATCTCCTTGCCCTAGTCAATCTAATTACACGGACCACAGCCTTGTCTAACTCAGTAAAACTAAGCCATGCCATGTGGGGCCACCCAAGACAGGCAGGTCATGGTGGAAGAGGTCTGACAGATTGTGGTCCACTGGAGAAGGGAATGGCAAACCACTTCAGGATTCTTGCCTTGAGAACCCCATGAACAGTATGAAAAGGCAAAATGATAGGATACTAAAAGGAAAACTCCCCAGGTCGGTAGGTGCCCAATATGCTACTGGAGATCAGTGGAGAAATAACTCCAGAAAGAATGAAGGCATGAAGCCAAACCAAAAACAATACCCAGCTGTGGGTGTGTCTGGTGATAGAATCAAGGTCCGATGCTGTAAAGAGCAATATTGCATAGGAACCTGGAATGTTAGGTCCATGAATCAAAGCAAATTGGAAGTGGTCAAACAGGAGATGGCAAGAGTGAACATGGACATTCTAGGAATCAGCAAACTAAAATGGACTGGAATGGGTGAATTTAACTCAGATGACCATTATATCTACTACTGTGGGCAGGAATCCCTTAGAAGAAATGGAGTAGCCATCATGGTCAACAAAAGAGTCCAAAATGCAGTACTTGGATGCAATCTGAAAAACGACAGAATGACCTCTGTTCGTTTCCAAGGCAAACCATTCAATATCACAGTAATCCAAGCCTATGCCCCAACCAGTAACAGTGAAGAAGCTGAAGTTGAATGCTTCTATGAAGACCTCCAAGACCTTTTAGAACTAACACCCAAAAAAGATGTCCTTTTCATTATAGGGGACTGGAATGCAAAAGTAGGAAGTCAAGAAACACCTGGGGTAACAGGCAAATGTGGCCTTGGAATACGGAATGAAGCAGGGCAAAGGCTAAAAGAGTTTTGCCGAGAGAACGCACTGGTCACAGCAAACACCCTCTTCTAACAACACAAGAGAAGACTCTACACATGGACATCACCAGATGGTCAACACCAGAATCAGATTGATTATATTCTTTGTAGCCAAAGATGGAGAAGCTCTATACAGTCAACAAAAACAAGACCAGGAGCTGACTGTGGCTCAGATTGTGAACTCCTTATTGCCAAATTCAGATTTAAATTGAAGAAAATAGAGAAAACCATTAGACCATTCAGGTATGACCTAAATCAAATCGTTTATGATTATACAGTGGAAGTGAGAAATAGATTTAAGGGGCTAGATCTGATAGAGTGCCTGATGAACTATGGAATGAGGTTCGTGACATTATACAGGAGACAGGGATTAAGACCATCCCCATGGAAAAGAAATGCAAAAAAGCAAAGTGGATGTCTGAGGAGGCCTTACAAATAACTGTGAAAAGAAGAGAAGCGAAAAGCAAAAGAGAAAAGGAAAGATATAAACATATGAATGCGGAGTTCCAAAGAATAGCAAGAAGAGATAAGAAAGCCTTCCTCAGCTATCAATGCAAGGAAATAGAGGAAAACAACAGAATGGGAAAGACTAGAGATCTCTTCAAGAAAATTAGAGATACCAGGGGAGCATTTCATGCAAAGATGGGCTCGATAAAGGAGAGAAACAGTACCCTTTAGTTACCTCAAATGTCATTTGGTACATTTGGCATCGATACAGAGGACCACAGTACGTTTGTGAAGACCAAAAAATTAACACTGGCATGATACTGTTAAAAAACTACAGATTTCACTGAGATGTCACCAATTTGAAAATTTGAATTTGAAGAGAATTCTGATAAAAGACTTCATATTTTCAAAAATTCTAACATTCAGAGTGAGAAAAGTCTTGGAGGGTCAGCTAGTTCAGCTACCCTTTCTGAGCTGGAATTCTCTTTCCCGTTCCCCATGGAGCATCTATCCCGCTTTGCCCTTCATTCTCTGGGGCAGACGCCCATCTCCCATTAGTTTCTGCCAATAGTCCTCTTGTACAAGTTGATGTATTCAAAGACAGCACTCAAGTCCTAGTCCTTGCTTCCTGACCAGGTTTTCACTCTGCGCTTTCTCTTGCAAGCTTTGCTTATATGATATGGTTTCCAAGCCATTCACTGTGTTGCCTGCTCAACTCAAAAACACCCAGACTCAACTCAACAGCCTAGGAGTAGCACAGAGTGGGACTGCACTGCTGATACCATTATTAGAGGCCATATTTATATTCATGGTGCAAATTGCCAACATCCTCTGGATCATCAAAAAAAGCAAGAAAGTTCCAGAAAAGTATCTATTTCTGCCTTATTGACTATGCCAAAGCCTTTGACTGTGTGGATCACAATAAACTGTGGAAAATTCTGAAACAGATGGGAATACCAGACCGCCTGACCTGCCTCTTGAGAAACCTATATTCAGGTCAGGAAGCAACAGAACTGGACATGGAACAACAGACTGGTTCCAAATAGGAAAAGGAGTGCATCCAGGCTGTATATTGTCACCCTGCTTATTTAACTTCTATGCAGAGTACATCAGGAGAAACGCTGGACTGGAAGAAGCACAAGCTGGAATCAAGATTGCCAGGAGAAATATCAATAACCTCAGATATGCAGATGACACCACCCTTATGGCAGAAAGTGAAGAAGAACTCAAGAGCCTCTTGATGAAAGTGAAAGAGGAGAGTGAAAAAGTTGGCTTAAAGCTCAATATTCAGAAAACAAAGATCATGGCATCCAGTCTTATCAATTCGTGGCAAATAGATGGGGAAACAGTGGCTGACTTTATTTTTCTGGGCTCCAAAATCACTGCAGATGGTGATTTCAGCCATGAAATTAAAAGATGCTTGCTCCCCGGAAGGAAAATTATGACCAACCTAGACAGCATATTAAAAAGCAGAGACCTTACTTTGCCAACAAAGGTCAGTCTAGTCAAGGCTATGGTTTTTCCAGTAGTCATGTATGGATGCGAGAGATGGACTATAAAGAAAGCTGAGCAGAGAAGAATTGATGCTTTTGAAGTGTGGTGTTGGAGAAGACTCTTGAGAGTCCCTTGGACTGCAAGGAGATCCAACCAGTCCATCCTAAAGGAGATCAGTCCTGGGTGTTCATTGGAAGGACTGATGTTGAAGCTGAAACTCCAATACTTTGGCCACCTGATGCGAAGAGCTGACTCACTTGAAAAGACCCTGATGCTGGGAAGGACTGAGGGCTGGAGGAGGAGAGGACAACAGAGGATGAAATGGTTGGATGACATCACTGACACAATGGACATGGGTTTGGGTGGACTCTGGGAGTTGGTGATGGACAGGGAGGCCTGGCGTGCTGCAGTTCATGGGGTCTCAAAGAGTTGGACACGACTGAGTGACTGAACTGAACTGAAAATAAGAGCAAGTTTTAAATATTTTAGGATTATAAAAGTCATTATCATTGTAAGAAATTTGAAAGATAAAGGCAAAAATATAGAAGAAACTAAAAGGCATCGGAAATCCTACCACCTCCCTGTCGCTTTCACTGCTTTGAGGTCTGTGCTTCCAGCGTCAGTGAGTTTCTACTGATCCCACTTTAAGTCTTTTATAGATGCTGCCACTAAGCTGTGGCTTCCCCCTGCTTTATTTGTGAGTAGTTGATTTCCTGGACCTAAGAGCAAGGAGTCTGTTGAATTCTCATCTTGTTAAATCTGGCCCAGTCATTTTTAATCTCTGTTTATCAACTTATCAGTGGCTCTTCTGACTTTGTGTCTTTCACAAATTTGCCAAAACTTCCCTGGGTCTACTGGGGTCTGTATTTACCCAAAGGACACTAAACGCTTCCACACTAAGCCTGTGTGGAAGGCACCAATAAGGCAGAACACCAAAACAAAAGCTCTTGCAAAGAATTTGATATTTACTTTTTGGGGGGCCGTGCTCCCCAACTTGTGGGCTCTTAATTCCCTGAGCAGGGATTGCACCTGGGCCCTCAGCAGCAAGAGCACAGAGTCCTAGCCACGGAACTACCAGGGAGTTCCCTCATTTATGTATATTTTTAAAATATTTATTTTTATTTATTTAGCTGTGCTGGGTCTTAGTTGCGGCATGTGGGATCTAGTTCCCTGACCAAGGATCAAACCCAGGCCCCCTGCATTGGGAGCGTGGAGTCCCAGCCACTAGACCACCAGGGAAGTCCCCCTCACTATTTTTAAAACACAAGCCAAAAAGCTAAGAGTTGTTACCATAAGGGGAAAATGTATTATTGGACTTTGTTATATCTGTCTTGTGATTTAACATTTTTATTTTGAACTACATAAAGGCCTTAATTTGGCCCTGGCATGGTCTGTCATAATAATATCAATCCAAAAAGAACTAAGGTCAAGTCCCAGCGGAAGAAGCTCTGTTTAGACTGGCATCACTCCATTCCTTGATGACCAATTACTACCCCACTTAGTCCTTAATAAAGCCAGGCTGTGTTAGTCCGCAGAGATATTACAAACACTCGATCATGTGTTCTCGGATGAGACGCTAGCTACTCAGGCAGCACCTTCAACTCCCCTAACCCGCCCCCTCCCCATCCTTACTCTTAAGTTGGTGACATGACCTATTTTCTGGAGCAAATTAGAGTTCTCAGAACTACCGAGGGCTCCCCTGCCCCCATGTACATACTACCCGCCTCCGTGCCCACGTGCACATTAATCACGAGTGATCTCTGCTGTCTGTAGCCAGCCCCTCCATCTGTGCACTGGATCCCATCCCTTCAAGGACGTGGCTCCAGCCGTCAATTGTTCCCTCTCATCTGAGTCATTCGTATCCATACATAAACATACTGTCATTTCTCCCATCCAAAAAGCAAAAATGAAAAACTTGAACTCTCTTCCCCCTCCAGCTATAGCTCTATTTCCCTGCTCACCTTTGCAAAAAATAAGAGAGTTTATATACTGCCGTCAGTGCCTTTCGTTCCCTTTTTTTCTTTTTTACTGAAGTGTAATTGTAATTATTGACTTACATGTTGTGTTAGTTTCAGGTATACAGCAAAGTGACTCAATGATTTATTTATTCAGTAGATACGTATGTATCCCTTTTCAGGTTCTTTTCCCTTATAGGTTATTAAAAAATATTGAATATAGTTCCCTGTGTTACACAGTAGGTCCTTGTTGGTTAATTATTTTATAGATAGTAGCATGTATATGTCGGAGAAGGCAATGGCAACCCACTCCAGTACTCTTGCCTGGAAAATCCCATGGACGGAGGAGCCTGGTAGGCTGCAGTCCATGAGGTCACTAAGAGTCACACATGACTGAGCAACTTCCCTTTCACTTTTCACTGTCCTGCATTGGAGAAGAAAATGGCAACCCACTCCAGTGTTCTTGCCTGGAGAATCCTGGGGACGGGGGAGCCTAGTGGGCTGCCGTCTATGGGGTCACACAGAGTCGGACACGACTAAAGTGACTTAGCAGCAGCAGCAGCATGTATATGTTAATCCTAAGCTCCTAATTTCCCCCTTTCCCCTTTGGTGACCATAAATTTGTTTTCTGTGTCTGGGTTTATTTCTGTTTAAGTTCATTTATTTTTTTTAGATTCCACATATAAGCGATATCATATCATGCTTGTCTTTGTCTGACTTACTTAGTGTGACAATCTCTAGGTCCATCCGTGTTGCGCAAATGGCACTATTTCATTCTTTTTATGGCTGAGTAATATCCCACTGTGTGTGTGTGTGTGTGTGTGTGTGTGTGTGTGTGCACGCGCGCGCGCACCACATCTTCTGATCCATTCCTCTGTCAGGTGACATCTAGGTTGCCTTCTCTTTTTTTCTTGAACCCACTGTAAACCAGGGATTTATACTCCGCACTTCACCAAATCTCTCTTGTCACAGTCACCCGTGACCTCTGCGTGGCAAAGCCTGGTAGTCCTGCTTGGTCTGTTTGGCTGCTACTCCTCAGCCTCCTAACCCTCCCTGGGCTCAGGCCATGGTCCTCTGTCTATACTTACTCTCTTGGTGGTCTCATTCAGTCTCATATTTGTAAGTATGTTGGCTTTTTATTTTTTTTTTAAAAACTATTTCTTTATGGCTGCGCTGGGTCTTTGTTGCTGTGACGGCTTTTCTCTCGTTGTGCACTACTCTTCGCTGCAGTGCTGGGGCTTCTTATTCCAGTGGCTTCTCTTGTTGCAGAGCATGGGCTTGAGGGTGTGCAGGCTTCAGTAGTTGTGACTCCTGGGCTCTAGAGCACAGACTGATGTTTTCTGCAGCATGCAGGATTTTTCGGGGCCAGGGATTGAACCTGTATCTCCTGCATCGGCAGGCAGATTCTTTACTACTAATCCACCAAGGAAGCCCTGTGCTGACTTTTTAAATCTCCAGTCCAGACCTCTTCCCCAGATTCCAGTTTTTTAATTTATTTATGGTTGTCCTAGGTTTTCGTTGCTTTGCTTGGGCTTTCTCTAGTCGCAGTGAGTGGGCGCTGCTCTTTAGTTGGAGTTCTTGGGCTTCTCATTGTGATGGCTCCTCTTGTTGCAGAGCACAGGCTGTAGAGCATGGGGTCAGTAGTTGTGGAGTTGTCCCAAAGCGTGTGGAATCCTCCCAGACCAGGGATTGAACCCATGTCCCCTGCGTTGGCAGGTGGACTCCCAGGCACTGGACCATGGGGAAATCTCAGTTGTGTCTTTTTTTTTTTTTTTTTTGGTGCACTATGCAGCCTGTGGGATCTTGGTTCCCTGACCAGGGATTGAACCTGCACCCTCAGCAGTGAAAACGCTGGACTGCCAGGGAATTCCCCCTCACCTTCTATCGGTGTTTATTTTACTCGGGTCACCTCCCTGGCCACCCCATTCACAGTCCAACTCCTGATTCCCTTTCCTGCTTTTATTTTCTACATAGAACTAACCAAAGTCTAATGTGATACAACCTTTACTTCTTTATCTGTTCATGGTCCATCTTCCCCCAATCAGGATGTAAATTGTATGAAAAAATGGTTGTTTTTTTTTTTAATTGTGGTAAAATTAGACACAACATAAAATTTACCATTTTAAAGGACACAGTTCAATGGCATTATGTACATTCACATTGTTCTGCAGCCATCACCATCATCCATCTCTAGAACTTTCTTGTCATCCCAAACTGAAACTTGGTACCTATTAAATAGTATCCCCTCATTCTCCTCTCCTCCCAGCTGCTGATAACCACTTTCTGTATCTATGAATTGGACTATTCTGGGTACCTCAAATAAGTAGGATCATGTGATATTTGTCCTTTTGTACTGGCTTACTTCAGTTAGCATGATATCTGCAAAGTTCATCCATGTTGTAGCATGTGTCAGAACATCCTTCCTTTTTAATGCTTCACAATATTCCGTTGTGTGTGTGTGTGTGCACATACACATGTATGTGTGTGTTAGTTGCTCAGTCGTGTCTGACTCTCTGCAACTCCATGGACTATAGCCCACCAGGCTCCTCTGTCCTTGGAATTCTCCGGGCAAGAATTTGGGAATGGATGGCCATTCGGTTCTCCAGGGGATCTTCCCAGTGCAGAGATCAATCCCAGGTCTCTTGCATTGTAGGCAGATTCTTTACCATTTGAGGCACCAGTTCAGTTGAGTTTAGTTCAGTCGCTCAGTCGTGTCTAACTCTTTGCGACCCCATGAATTGCAGCACACCAGGCCTCCCTGTCTATCACCAACTCCCGGAGTTCACCCAAACTCATGTCCATCGAGTTGATGATGCCATCCAGCCATCTCATTCTCTGTTGTCCCCTTCTCCTCCTGCCCCCAATCCCTCCCAGCATCAGAATATTTTCCAGTGAGTCAACTCTTCGCATGAGGTGGCCAAAGTACTGGAGTTTCAGCTTTAGCATCATTCCTTCCAAAGAACACCCAGGACTGATCTCCTTTAGAATGGACTGGTTGGATCTCCTTGCAGTCCAAGGGACTCTCAAGAGTCTTCTCCAACACCACAGTTCAAAAGCATCAATTCTTCGGCGCTCAGCTTTCTTCACAGTCCAACTTTCACATCCATACATGACCACTGGAAAAACCATAGCCCGGGAAGCCCATATACATAACACACACACACACACACATATATATATATATAAAATTATGCCATCTTGTGTTTATCTGTTCATCTGTTGAGGGACAGTTGGGTTGTTTCACTCTTTAGTTATTAATGTGAATAATGCTGCTATGAACATTGGTGTACAAATAGCAGTTCCAGTTCCTGCCTTCATTTCTTTTGGATAAATACCCAGAAGTGGAATTGCTGGATCATGTGATAATTCTATTTAATTTTTTTAAGAAACTATGAACGCATGAGATTTTGCCTGTTGTGTTCACTAATCTATAACCAAACTAATCTATAACCAAACTAATCTATAATAGAACAGAGGCTGGTCCAAAGTACATACTCCATAAATACTTGTTGAATTAACTTCCTAATTTCTCATTCTCTGGACAGTCTAAAAAGGCTGTGTGACTTGTCTGACCCAGCTTGCTCCTAGTGGTCTCACACTCTTTTTTTTTTTTTTTCACACTAACTCTTAATGCTTGTGGTATCAAGTTCAAGACCCCCAAAGCAGTCCCTTATAACTTGTACTAGAATTTTGCTGGGAATGATATCAGTTTCACCAGTTGTTTACAGAATCCACCCCACTCTGTGGCCTTCAGGCTTCTGGCCCCTCTGTCTTTCTCATAAGCTCCTGTGTCACCAATAGCTGTCCCATTTACATACCCTCTCAGTGCTCTTGACTGTCACTTAACTGAATCCCTTTTGATTAGCCTGGTGCTTTTTGCTTCGCTTCTCTTGAGCTCACTTCCCCATGTCGCCAAGGCTCCTGCTACTCTTTTAGTGCAGAAATCATTCACTTTTACAGGAGACAGAGGCAAAAGGGACTGAGAGAGTTCTAGTCTCTCTGTTACCTCCAATCTCTTAGCTTCAGTGCCAGACAGCAGACCTGTCCCATTTCCTTGTTTTTGCTCCAAATATAACACTTTTTAAATTGTCCTTCCAGTGTCCTTTGCCAGCTGGAGCTGTGTAGAGTTTCCTGACACAGTTCTCTAACTTTCTGCTATTAGCTTTTATGTGCATTTTTTTTAAAGACTCACCTTCTGAAATCACGTTACTGGAAATGGGCTTACAGAAAATACAGAATTGGGACAGAACACTCAAAACTTATGTAACTTTGTAACAAGAACCCTAAAACTACAACAACAAGCTGGATTAAAATACCAGCAGTCAAATTTCTGCTAACAGTCAAACCTCGAAACCTTGTCCATCCTAGATCCCTGTGCTCTGGGGAGTGTGCTTCCTCCTAGATTAGAGGTATGTTCCAGAGAGATGTCACTTCCAAGAAAGACTGTTTTTATCGAAATTAAAAATCTGATGTAGGATCTGCCTTCTTCTAGTGTTTTTTGCATAGAGATAAGTTTTATACAGAGGTAAATTTTGTATAGGGGGTCTCCCTTCATCTGATGTGTTGTATAGAGGGAAAATTTTTGTACCACCTTTGTTTCCATTTATTGCTTCACAGATGGCTTAATATAAGTGGAAACTAACTGATACCCGCATCCAAGGAAGGCACTTATAGTGAATTTTATGTTTCTTAAGGTCTTTCTCTGTTGCTAAAATGTTCTCTTTAGTTCGTGGCACTAGTGGAAAAGAGCCTGCCTGCCAGAGCAGGAGCCACAGGAGACTCGGGTTTGATCCCTACATCAGGAAGATCCCCTGGAAGAGGACATGACAACCCACTCCAGTGTTCTTGCCTGGAGAATCCCATGGACAGAGGAACCTCCTGGGCTACAGTCTGTGGGTTACAAAGAGTCGAACACGACTGAGCAACTAACACGTTCACTTTTCACTCTTTAGCTGTAGAAGGCTTGAAGTTGTACATGAACCAGCATGACAGGCATCATTCTGATATCGTTCCCTGTTCACCAGTCGCCTGTGAGCCAGTGCACATTAAAAGAGCAATCTTTGTAGCACAACAGTCTGTATTTGGTTGTGGTCCTCTTTTTTGTTTTTGTTTTATTTTTCCTGTATTTGTCCATATCTTTTAAAGCTTTGCACTTTTGGAAATCTTGTTGTGGTACCTCATAGTTATCTTTCGCTACTTTTTCCTTTTTTTCCCTGTTGGAAAAAAGATGTTCCCTCGTGGTAGGAAGGTTTAGTATAAATAGCTTGCTTGGGGGACTTACCAGCAGTCCAGTGGGTAAGACTCTGTACTTCCAATGCAGGGTGTGTGGGTTCAGTCCCTGGTCAGGGAACTAAGATCCCACATACTGTGTGGTGTGGCCAAAAAAGTATTAAAAAAAAAAAAAACACCTTGCTCGGGCTTTGAGAGGGGTAGTCCTGGATTCAGATCGTGACTCCTTCCATTGTTCCTTCATGAGTAATACAGGACATGTCACTTAACTCTCCCTTGAGCTTTGGAGTGTGCATTAAGCAAATAAAAACACCTTCTGTGAATTGACTGGTATTCTAAGGATTAATAATTATGTATAGGAAGTACCCAGCACAGAGTAGGGACTTAGCAAATGGCAGCTGTTACAACTGGGATCATCTGCAGAATTTCCCACTGTCCTGGGTGGAATCCCAAAGGTGTCAGACGAGATAGGAATTAGGCTCCCTCTCTGTGCCCCAGTCACATTGGCCTTCAAGTCCTCTCGTCTCAGAGCTTTGCGCAGGCTCTTCTCTCTGCCTAGGATGTATTCCCCTCTGCCACATGCTCACCAGCATGCTGCCTTTGCCCCCTGTATCGCAGTTCTTAACTGTGAACTTGGTGTGGTGGAGGCTGAGCTCTGTGAAGGTAGATGGTGTCTGTTTTGCTCACCTCCAGTGTACCTGGCACATACCTGGCAGAAGGTGAGACTTAATGAGTGCTACTGTTACTATTTGGGCTTCCCTGATGGCTCAGCGGTGAAGAATCAGCCTGCTGATGCAGGAGACCCAGGTTCAATTCCTGGGTCAGAAAGACCCCCTGGAGGAGGAAATGGCAACCCACTCCAGTATTCTTGGGGAATTCCATCGACAGAGGAGTCTGATGGGCTACAGTCCATGGGGTGGGAAAGAGTCAGACACAACTTAGCAACTAAACAACAACTATTATTGAGTGCATGTTGAGATGCCTCTTATGGGTGCTTCCAGGGTCAGTCAGACTATTTTCCCTGGGATATCTCAGTTTCACAGTAACGTTTACTTTTTTTGTTTCTTTTAATAGACATTGAAAGAAATGTCTGTTGTCAGCAGGAATGGAAATTTTTATTTAATTTTTACTGCATTTATATATTTATTTTGGCTGTGGGGGGTCTTCACTGCACTGTGCAGGCTTTCCCAGTGGCTCCTCTCTAGTTGCAGTGCAGCGGCTTCTCTTGTGGAGCATGGGCTCTAAGGCATGCGGGCTTCAGTAATTACAGCACAGAGGCCTAGTGGCCCCAAGGCATGTGGAATCTTCTGGGATCGGGGATCAAGCCTGTGTCTCCTGCATTGGCAGGTGGATTCCTAAGCACTGGACCACCACGGGAGTCCCCAGTAATATTTCCTTAACTGTTACCTTTCAAACCCCTGTGTGCTAAGCCACTTCAGTCATGTCCGACTCCTTGCAACCCCATGGACTGTAGCCCATGAGGCTCCTCTGTCCATGGGATTCTTCAGACAAGAATACTGGAGTGGTTTGCCATGCCCTCCTCCAGAGGATCTTCCCGACCCACTTTAGTTCAGTGGCTCAGTCATGTCCGACTCTTTGCGACCCCATGAACTGCAGCACGCCAGGCCTCCCTGTCCATCACCAACTCCCGCAGGTCACCCAAACTCATGTCCATCGAGTCAGTGATGCCATCCAGCCATCTCATCCTCTGTTGTCCCCTTCTCCTCCTGCCCCCAATCCCTCCCAGCATCACAGTCTTTTCCAATGAGTCAACTCTTCGCATGAGGTGGCCAAAGTACTGGAGTTTCAGCTTTAGCATCATTCCTTCCAAAGAACACCCAGGACTGATCTCCTTTAGAATGGACTGGTTGGATCTCCTTGCAGTCCAAGGGACTCTCAAGTCTTCTCCAGCACCACAGTTCAAAAGCATCAATTCTTCGGCGCTCAGCTTTCTTCACAGTCCAACTTTCACATCCATACATGACCACTGGAAAAACCATAGCCTTGACTAGATGGACCTTTGTTGGCAAAGTAATGTCTCTGCTTTTTAATATGCTAGGTTGGTCATAACTTTCCTTCCAAGGAGTAAGCATCTTTTATGGCTGCAGTCACCATCTGCAGTGATTTTGGAGCCTAAGAAAACAGTCTGACACTGTTTCCACTATTTCCCCATCTATTTCCCATGAAGTGATGGGACCAGATGCCGTGATCTTCGTTTTCTGAATGTTGAGCTTTAAGCCAACTTTTTCACTCTCCACTTTCACTTTCATCAAGAGGCTTTTGAGTTCCTCTTCACTTTCTGCCATAAGGGTGGTGACATCTGCATATCTGAGGTTATTGATATTTCTCCCGGCAATCTTGATTCCAGCTTGTGCTTCTTCCAGCCCACCATTTCTCATGATGTACTCTGCATAGAAGTTAAATAAGCAGGGTGACAAGATACAGCCTTGATGTACTCCTTTTGGAACCAGTCTGTTGTTCCATGTCCAGTTCTTACTGTTGCTTCCTGACCTGCATATAGGTTTCTCAAGAGGCAGGTCAGGTGGTCTGGTATTCCCATCTGTTTCAGAATTCTCCACAGTTTATTGTGATCCACACAGGCAAAGGCTTTGGCATAGTCAATAAAGCAGAAATAGATGTTTTTCTGGAACTCTCTTGTTTTTTTGATGATCCAGTGGATGTTGGCAATTTGATTTCTGGTTACTCTGCATTTTCTAAAACTAGCTTGAACATCTGGAAGTTCACGGTTCACATATTGCTGAAGCCTGGCTTGGAGAATTTTGAGCATTACTTTACTAGCGTGTGCTGCTGCTGCTGCTAAGTCACTTCAGTCGTGTCCGACTCTATGCAACCCCATAGATGGCAGCCGACGAGGCTCCCCGGTCCCTGCGATTCTCCAGGCAAGAACACTGGAGTGGATTGCCATTTCCTTCTCCAATGCAGGAAAGTGAAAAGTGAAAGTGAAGTCGCTGAGTCTTGTCTGACTCTTAGCGACCCCATGGACTGTGGCCCACCAGGCTCCTCCATCCATGGGATTTTCCAGGCAAGAGTAATGGAGATGAGTGCAATTGTGCGGTAGTTTGAGCATTCTTTGGCATTGCCTTTCTTTGGGATTGGAGTGAAAACTGACCTTTTCCAGTCCTGTGGCCACTGCTGATTTTTCCAAATTTGCTGGCATATTGAGTGCAGCACTTTCACAGCATCATCTTCCAGAATTTGAAATAGCTCCACTCGAATTCCTTCACCTCCATTAGCTTTGTTTGTAGTGATGCTTTCTAAGGCCCACTTGACTTCACATTCCAGGATGTCTGGCTCTAGGTGAGTGATTACACGATTGTAATTATCTTGGTCGTGAAGATCTTTTTTTGTACAGTTCTTCTGTGTATTCTTGCCACCTCTTCTTAATATCTTCTGCTTCTGTTAGGTCCATACCATTTCTGTCCTTTATCGAGCCCATCTTTGCATGAAATGTTCCCTTGGTATCTCTAATTTTCTTAAAGAGCTCTCTAGTCTTTCCCATTCTGTTGTTTATTTCTTTGCATTGATCGCTGAAGAAGGCTTTCTTATCTCTTCTTGCTATTCTTTGGAACTCTGCATTCAGATGGTTATGTCTTTCTTTTTCTCTTTTGCTTTTTTCACTTCTCTTCTTTTCACAGCTATTTGTAAGGCCTCCTCAGACAACCATTTTGCTTTTTTGCATTTCTTTTCCTTGGGGATGGTCTTGATCCTTGTCTCCTGTATAATGTCACGAACCTCCGTCCATAGTTCATCAAGCACTCTATCTATCATATCTAGTCCCTTAAATCTATTTCTCACTTCCACTGTATAATCATAAGGGATTTGATTTAGGTCATACCTGAATGGTCCAGTGGTTTTCCCTACTTTCTTCAATTTCAGTCTGAATTTGGCAATAAGGAGTTCATGATCTGAGCCACAGTCAGCTCCCGGTTTTGTTTTTACTGACTGTATAGAGTTTCTCCATCTTTGGCTGCAAAGAATATAATCAATCTGATTTCTATGTTGACCATCTGGTGATGTCCATGTGTAGAGTCTTCTCTTGTGTTGTTGGAAGAGGGTGTTTGCTATGACCAGTGCGTTCTCTCGGCAAAACTCTATTAGCCTTTGCCCTGCTTCATTCCGTATTCCAAGGCCACATTTGCCTGTTACCCCAGGTGTTTCTTGACTTCCTACTTTTGCATTCCAGTCGCCTATAATGAAAAGGACATCTTTTTTGGGTGTTAGTTCTAAAAGGTCTTGGAGGTCTTCATAGAAGCATTCAACTTCAGCTTCTTCACTGTTACTGGTTGGGGCATAGGCTTGGATTACTGTGATATTGAATGGTTTGCCTTGGAAACGAACAGAGGTCATTCTGTCGTTTTTTAGATTGCATCCAAGTACTGCATTTTGGACTCTTTTGTTGACCATGATGGCTACTCCATTTCTTCTAAGGGATTCCTGCCCACAGTAGTAGATATAATGGTCATCTGAGTTAAATTCACCCATTCCAGTCCATTTTAGTTTGCTGATTCCTAGAATGTCCATGTTCACTCTTGCCATCTCCTGTTTAACCACTTCTAATTTGCCTTGATTCATGGACCTAACATTCCAGGTTCCTATGCAATATTGCTCTCTACAGCATCAGTCCTTGATTCTATCACCAGTCACATCCACAACTTGGTGTTGTTTTTGGTTTGGCTCCATGCCTTCATTCTTTCTGGAGTTATTTCTCCACTGATCTCCAGTAGCATATTGGGCACCTACCGACCTGGGGAGTTTCCCTTTCAGTATCCTATCATTTTGCCTTTTCATACTGTTCATGGGGTTCTCAAGGCAAGAATCCTGAAGTGGTTTGCCATTCCCTTCTCCAGTGGACCACAATCTGTCAGACCTCTCCACCATGACCCTCCCGTCTTCGGTGGCCCCACATGGCATGGCTTAGTTTCATTGAGTTAGACAAGGCTGTGGTCCATGTGACTAGATTGACTAGTTTTCTGTGATTATGGTTTCAGTGTGTCTGCCCTTGATGCCTCTCGAAACACCTACCATCTTACTTGGGTTTCTCTTACCTTGGACGTGTGGTATCTCTTCACGGCTGCTCTAGCAAAGCGCAGCCCCTGCTCCTTACCTTGGACAAAGGGTTTCTCCTCACAGCCGCCCCTCCTGACCTTGAATATGGAGTAGCTCCTCTCGGCCCTCTTAAACCCCCGGGCAGCCACCGCTCCTTGGACCCCGGGAATCAAGCCAATCTCTTAAGTCTCTTGCATTGGCAGGCGAGTTCTTTAGCACTAGCGCCACCTGGGGAGCCCCTACAGTAAAATGCTGACTAGGAGAAAACTGAAAGGCTTCCTGACTTCTTATGGAAACGGAAGCCTGGGTAGTGACTTTTTAGAAGTGGGACTTCCAGGCTCTGAAGGACAGATAGACCAATATAGCAGGAGGAGGTATGGGATATATAAAGTATAGGTATGGGTATATAAAGTATAGGTATGGGTATATAAAGTATAGGTATACTTTATATACCTATAAAGTAGGTACTGTTATCACCAGTTTGCAGATGCACAGATGGGTTAGGTAATTTTCCAAAAATGACACAGCTAGTGAAAGATAGAGCTCAGATTTGAACGTTGCGGGTATATATGTATATATGTTTGTTTGTGTGTATATTTTTTTGCCAGGCAGTACAATTTATAGAATCTTAGTTCCCTGACCAGGGCTGAAACCCCGGGCCCTCAGCAGTACAAGTGCAGAGTCGTAACCACTGTACCACTAGGAGATTCTAGAGCCCATACTCTTAACTACTATGTTAGACAGAGAGGAATCTATCAAAATGTTCATTGTGGTGGTTTGTTTTCTCCTCTGTTCTCCAGGTTTTTCTATACAGGTATCCTATAAGAGTTAAATGATAAAAGTTTGAATAGGGAAGAAGGGGGGTGGTGAGATTGAAGGATAAATATGTGTTTTAGAACAAAAGAATCCACCCTATTTCCTTTTACACTTTGTTAAATTTTCCAGAAGAACTGATGGCTACCACAATTCTACAGGCCACTGAGGCCCTGTCTCCAGAAGCTGAAGCCAGCACAGCTCTCATTGCAGGTAACAAAGACTCTTGAGTCAAATCCAAGGGACCTTCTGAGCTCAGGGGCCCTCTTGCTCCAAAAACAGCCAAGAAACCAATGTGATGGATTAAGATTCTTCCTATACAGAACAGCACCACAAACTAGAGACCAAATCTATTAGTGGGTTCACTTTGGCTTGTAAGTTATGTTACACACACACATAGAGGCTTCACATCAGAGGCACTGCCAGTAATTGAGAGGTTGGGAGGTGGCCACAAATAGATGCAGTGTCTATGGGTGCTGCAGTTGGGTGTGGGGGTAGGGATGAGGATGTGTGTGGTTTGTTGAGTGGTGAGAAAGAGGATGGGAGGGATCAAAAACCCCTACAGGAGGCTATGGATTTAAAAACTCTTCCTGTTAGGATAAGCAATTTCCTGTTTCCCTCCTTCCTCTTTCTATCATAATCATCAGGAACTAGTTGAGCAGGAGTTCATTTTGACAGAAATCAAAAGTCCTTAAGCCCAAGGAGATTCCGGATATCATGTGCTGAGGAAGTTGGGCTTGGTGGGAGAATATGGACTTGGACGGTGGTTAACAGCGTGAGGTTCCTCATTACGAGTGAGGGAATCGTCTAAAGCAGGGGACCCCGTGAGTTACTGAGACGCCCCAATCCTGAAACATGTCTGCATTTTCCCTCTCCTTTCCAAGTTGTTATCACCGTGGTCTTCCTCACCCTGCTCTCAGTCGTGATCTTGATCTTCTTTTACCTGTACAAGAACAAAGGCAGCTACGTCACCTATGAACCCGCAGATGGCGAGCCCGGCGCCGTTGTCCTGATGGAGAATGACTCAGCCAAGGGCAGGGAAAAGGAAGAATATTTCATCTAATGGTTCCCAGGCCCCCAGGAGTTTATCCAGGTTCCAGTGCTATCACACTATTTATTAGGTTAAAGTTTTACCTGAAACTGGTGAGAAGCATCGATTGATATGGGTAGACCTGAGCTTCCAGGACACGGGCCTAAATGCCAGCATCACCAACACCATGGACCGGGGACATGAAGAAAGCTGCTCACGTCTCTAGCCAGGCCTCTGTCACACAGCTTCTGACTGATGAGTGAGATGGAGCTGGGCTGGGCCACACTGGAGTATATGCCCAGTCATCTTCGCTTTTTTCACAGGTTGAAGGGAAGAGAGTTGGGGGTCACTGGATGCTTCTCTGTCCCTTACCTGGTCACCTAGTGACAACCCAAGTGGAAGTGGTATCCTCAGTTCTTCCCAGAGGCGGGAGACCACAAGGAGAGGCCGGGCCAGGAAACTGGAGACCTCCCTCCTGATGAACATGCCACGTCCCTTAATCTGAGCCCTTCCTTTCCTTATCCCCCAATGATCCAGACATATGGTATTTTTATCGGAATTAAAATCGTTTATTGATACAGAAATCAGATTCTCATGTGCAAAAATCACCATCTTTATACTTCGACTTCTCTTTGCTGGAACTTTTGTGACAGTTTGCTCTGTCATTGTTCAGTCTCTCAGTCATGTCTGACCCTTTGTGACCCATGAACTGCAGCATGCCAAGCTTCCCTGTCCTCTATCGCCCAGAGTTTGCTCAAGTTCATGTCCATTTTTTGCTTACTCAACTCTTACATGTGTTGTCTCCCAAGCAAAGGGGGCCCCAGGGAAGTTTCAGAAGTTCCCAGAACAGTCTCAGGTTTGCAACAGAGATGGTCCTGGGAAGTTTGTCCTAGAAGAGGGTCATTAGAAATAGACCGTGGGAGATGAGTTATTTAGCCTCCATCCTGGCAAGGGCCAGTATGTCCCTGATCCATTCGGTGTACACACAGAGGGAAACGGGAACAACCTATGACTTTTCCCACCAATGCCCTTTCTATCTCATTTCATCCATCTCAAAATGAGGCATATTTAAAAGGTACAGTGTTTTGGTAGAAATCATTAACTCCCCATGCGTTGCTTACTTTGGGATTAAACTAAACCTCCTTCAAGGTCCTAACTATATTGTGTTCATTTTCCAAGCTTAAGTCCACCCAAGGTAAGACCCAAGAGTTGAGAAATTCATCTTAGCAACTTATATTCCAGTTTTCAGCGTTTCTCCAGAATTTTGGAAAAACCGAAGAGCATGCTCAACTTACAACTTAACAAGTTGTCAAACTAAAAAACATTTTCCTCAGGTCAAACTTAAGGGCAGGAGGAGACTCCTGCAAATGAAGAGACTCAATTGTTCCCTTATTTCTAAGTTTATGTTCTGAATTTCTCTGGCCTAATAGGCTTTTAAGAATCTGAAAGTGCTTAGGAAATAAAATGAAAAAAAATCTAAACATCTAGAATGGATGTCATGAAAATGGTCAAATCTTAGCCTTGTACCCCTGCATTTATTTCAAAGACTTCATTAAAAGAAGAAAACAAAACAATGACAACACTTTCTGAATTCTAGGTGAGAGATAAAAAACGTTATATACAGAAGAGCTCTAAAAACAAGTTGAGTAAAGAATCCTTGAAGTGAGGTGTAATGCAACTTCATCACTTTATTCAAATCTTCAAAATAGTCTTTATTCTACATTTTTAGTATAAAAAATCCACAAGTTAAGTGCACCACAGTGTAGAGAGAGACATACAACGCTGAACTTCCATAACAGTCAATGGTACAGTCAAACATCACATGTACAGAACACAAATTTAGATGAACTGAAATTATAAGATAAAATAAAATCCAATTTTAGAAAACAAAAATCAAAATATTAAGGATCCCTGAAATATTCTTAACCCTAATGAGATTTCACTGGACTCAAAAGTCATTTAGTAGTGAGGCATTCACAATATGACCCCATTAACCCAGCTGAGGAATTCTTGGGAGCCACAGTGGCTACATCAGACACTGACAAGAAATGGTAACCAATTTCTGATCTACAAACTCCCCTTAATTTGGCTCTAGAGTCATCAGGCTTTTAAATGCATCCTCCTCCTTGCCCCTCAAAATTATAAACAGACTGCTGTTTACGGTAGTTTGCACTGATATCCTTTGTTAAAACAAGGTTGTTTTTCTGGCACCAAAACAAATTTGGGCTTGGTTCATGTCTGAAGAGAAAACCTATGAGGAGGGTCCAAAAGGCACCCTCCGCTTTTGCCTGAGGAGGTGCAAAAGCAGAAGCAATGGGTCCTGTGCTTGGGGCACAGAGGGGGTTTCAGAGGATCCTTTGTGAAAGACTAGTTAAAAGATGACAAGTGGGGGGAAGTGCAAGGAGAGAAGGAAATTAGTCTGACTGGCTTTCTGTCCTGCACCATTGATTCAATGGAGATTGGTGGGAAGGAGTGGAAGACAAGGGTTGAGGGTAGGACCAGGGGCAAAGGACGGAAAGGAAAAGGCAGACAACTAATGCGGTTCGTTTATAACAAGTAATATAAATCAAAGACTTAAAGGAGATTAAAGACCAATCAGAATAATTTGGCAACTTTAATTCTTAGGAAGATCAAAGTTCCCTCCAAACCTAATTTGATGTTTTATTACTAAAAGCAAAGACCAGTATGGTACAGTATTACTCCAGAGGAATTAAAGGAAGATCCTTAGGGCTGCTTCACCCACATTCATTTTATGAATGGATACCTCCCCTACCTCAAAATGCTTTAGGGAGGTACTGCTACCATTACATGGTTCCTTATTAAGTTTGAAAAGTGCCTGAAAGTTTGGGCACCAGAAAGACACCCCAACAACATGTGTCTAAACTGCAACTTCAGGTTAATATGACTAAAGCAGTTACATTGTGAGAAGTGCTGAAGGTATGTGATGTCTTTCCCGGCATAGAGATGGCCTTGGTTCTTCACCAGATGGTGTAGCCACCATCTGAGCCACCCATGAAGAAGTTTCCCTTCCGCTGAGTTACGAGGACATTGGCTCCCTGCATGACTGCCAGCTGAGCAGCATTGGGAGGGCATCCCGGGGGAGGAGGCTGAAAGGAAAAGACAAGGTTGATTGGGCAGAGGGCAGCTATAGGAGGGAAGTGGACAAAGATGAAAGAGGACCAATCAGGAAGACGGCAGTGTGCTAACCAGTGGCATCTCGAAGAGCTATCTGGGCCACCAATCTGAGTCCAGCACGTCTACATTCTTTGTGAGCCCAAAGATATAAACAGGAATCCCACTCATTTAAAGGGTTCTGGATCCAAAATAAAGCCTATGGATACCTTCTGAGTGTGGGAAGTCCAGACTCATAGGCATTTTCAGTGCGGAAAATCACTCCTATTCACATCCCAAAACATGGAGTGGGTATCAGGTCCAGGGACCTATATCATAGGGTCTGACAGTTTTCAAATGGCCCTGGATAATCTGAAGGCTCTACCTGATGACAGCATTTTCACTTCATCCCTAGCCTATGGTTATTGAGTAGATGGTCCTAGCAAGGACCATCTGGGCTCTAATTCTCATACATAGGGGAACTAATCAAGAGACATAGCTAAAATCCCTAGTATCTCCCTAAATGCAATTTAATAGGGATTATGCATTGTTTTTTTAATCATCATGGTTCCTAATACAATGCCATGCTGATGGCACATATTAAATAAATGCTTATGGAATGAATGAGGAGTGTTACTAGACTAGTATCAAAGTGAACTGGAAAAGCAGCAGGCAGGACTCCTAAGACAGGAAAACACTGATAAATTCTGACGTCGGTGAGTACGCCAGATGTTACTGACTGGCCACGGTTCTCCTGCCCCCTTGAGTGCTTTCTGCCTTACCACTGGACGTCAGTGATTATTACACCAATACCAGCAACTATTACCCAGGGATGATGAAAGGATGACCAGTCATTTCAGAAAGTTGAAATACACAAGGGTTGAGCTTTTCTGTGACCAAGTCATACTCACGGGAATGTTTCCAGCAGTAGCGCCAGCTCCAAATCTGGCCCCTGCATCATACCCTCCTTCCACCAGCACTGTTGAACCAGGTGGATAGATGGGACCAACTGGATAATAAGCCATGGGGATTGTGGAACCTAAAGGTCCAACAGCCACAGACTGGGCCATGGGAAGATACAGTGAGGCGCCAGGAAATGCAGCTGACATGGTGGGGACGGTGGCAGCCCCTGGGTGCACAAAGCTCGGACGATAGAGCTAGAAGAGGCAGAAGAGAAGGCAACGAGTTACTTTATGACATTCCTATTTCAGATCTCAATTTAATGAGTCAAGTCTTAATTCTCCTTGTGCAGATTACACTCTTGAGTTACAGAAGTTGCCTTTCCACTGCCACTCAATATTCTCCTGGATCATTTCCTGCTATAGCTAATGTTAGGCTCAGGGAATGCAAACTCATCTTCTTAACTTCAGCCAGTGCCAAATAACATAAAACAATCAGATAATGCCTTCTCCAACCCAACAGAAATGGCTGAACTATGTCACGTTTTAAGGTGATTCATGTGAGCACTCTCTCCCGTTTGTGGAAAGTAAATAAATGTGTGGAGCCAGACTTGGCCAAGGACTGAAAACATGATCCAAGAGTATTCCATTATTTAAGTCTAGTTAACTGGAAGCACCTCTGAGTAGGCAGGTGGAGCATCAGTATAGGGTGGAGCCTGAGGAAGATGCAAGGTCTGAGGGTACACAGGGTTCCCAGGAGGCTGCACGGGGTAAGTTGGCTGCGTTGGATATTGACCTGGAAGACAAGAGGGGGGAAAAGCATGTTGTCTACCATACAGAGTTACCAAAACAAAGCAGGTTATATTGGGTAGCGGGATAAGCAAAAAGAGATTTCCAAACAGACTGCCCTGGACGGCCTGATTCCTGGAGCCAAGAAAATAAGCATTCTCTTTGCACCCTTAAAGCTGAAGAAGCTGGATCCCAACTGGACATCCAGTAGCGGACTGCTGTAAGGGGAAAGTCTAGCTGGGCCCAAAGATCCTTTCAGAACGCAGGGCAGTTCTGGGCACCCCCTCTAGCCGGTATTTCAACGGTGTGTCCTGTTTCCCTGCCCTGCGTAGTCTCCAAAGGTCTGGTTGTAACTGACCAAGACCTCGAGAGTAACGGTGGTTGTGGTCATCGACCTCACACGTTCCTACTCAAGGTCGACTTCCAAATGAAAAGAGTGAGTGGTGGAAGTGAACACTGAGATCAGGGAGGGGGCTGAGGGGAATGTTCTGACACAGAAACCGGGAGACTTTCTGGCCGCCAGCGAGGGTAAGGGGAAAGAGACCCCCTTCGGGCCCGACTGGCCCGCCCACCAGAACGGCACTTCACTAGTTAAGCCCTGAGGCCTGTCTGTGGTTCCGGAGCGCGGCGCCCCGCCTCTGCCAGTTCTCCATTGGCCTACCCAAATCTCGCCTCCAGCTCCCCATTTGCTCCTATAGATGCCCATCACGACAAACCTTCGCCCCCGCCCCACCCCAACCCACCCACCCAACAGCGCCCCCCAACCCGAGCCCGCAGCTCCAAACTGCGCCACAGAGTTTAAGGGAGAAAAGGCCGTGAGGAAGCGAACGGCCGTAGTTCGGGGATGACGAAGTTGTCTGGCGCAGCCCCGGGCACTGCAGCTGGCTCAGGAGAGCGGCGCACCTCGCCCCAGGCCTGGCGTTCGATGACCCTGGGCTCCGGGCCCGCTCGTTCCGGGCCAGCACTACTCCCCCCGGCGGCCTCAGCCACCCCCTGTCCTTGCCTTTGCTGTTCATGGTGGCTGTGGGTCCGGCTCGGCTCGGCGTCGCGGACGGTTATTTTTTTCGTCCTCTTCCTGTTCGTAGTCACTTCCGTGTCACGTGACGGTCTGTCGGCCTAGCGTCACCCGACGCCCGAGTGCCGCTGCCACCGGAAACCCCGCCCCTTCTCCCGGCCTTCGGTTGCTGGAGGGATGGCCCGCGTGATCCTGTCCTCTCTCGTAGGCCCCGCCCACCGGGTCTTGTCCTCCAACCCCTACCCTTGTCCCTCGGCTGAAGGAAAACCAAACACAGGTATTGTCTCAAAACGGGATATTTTCTCTCTTGAACGCTCGGAGGCAGTAACATTAAACTATTCTCTGGAACATTTTTCCACCTACGTTCAGCACCTCAAGGTCACCTCACCTTGACAGCCTCTCTACAAGGGGCATGCATGCTTGCTAAGTCTCTTCGGTCGAGTCCGACTCTGTGGACTCTGTCCGTGAGATTCTCGCCAGGCTTCCTCTGTCCATGAGATTCTCCAGGCAAGAATACTGGAGTGGGTTGCCATTTCCCATGGATCGAACCGGCAACTAACACGCATACCCAAGGGACATAGATTCCTACAGTCTTATCTAACTGCCTGAGATGCTTCGCAACCCTTGATCTATCACTGGTTCCCCTCACTCAAGTCTTCGCTACCTTTCTACCGATAGGTTGTCGGTATTTTATTTCTGTGTCGCTTTTTCACCGACAGGAAGGGTATGCTGTGCTGTGCCCCGCCCCACACCCCCGCAACAGCTAGCACTAAAACGCCTGTTCTTGGTATCCAAAGAGTACCCATGCCCTGGCCCTTACTTTGATACCTGTCACAGACACCTGTATGGTACCTGATATGTATTTTCTCTGTGTATCACTTCTCTTCTAACTTAATCGTTCTTAAGAGCAAAGATGCCATCCTTTAAGGCAACAATTGCTTCCATTCTTTAAGATACCTACTGAACACTTGCTGTGTTCAGGTAGAGATGGAGCTGAACAAGACAGCCCAAGGCTATTTTCTCATGGTTTACATTCTGTAGTGGAGGAAGAACATTAGAAAAGCATCTGAAAAGAAAGCTTTGAAAAGAAAAACCCTCGGTAAACATTAGAAACCTGATAAATATTTGCTGTTGAATGACTTAAACCACTGAAAAGACCAGTACTCACTTCATCAGCAATCCGTTGTTTTTCTCTCCAGTATCATATTACAGTTTGCAGAACACCATTAATATGCATGATGTTATGGAGTCATCACAGATCTTCACAACAGCCCTGTGTGGCAGGCAGGGCTTGTTTAAGCATTTCTGTTTTTCACGTGAGAGAATTGATTAAAGAGATTTGCCCCAAGTCACACAGTGAGCAGGTTACAAAGTCAGGTGTGTTATCTTGGTCCCCACCTCCACCCCAGTTCCCAAATCAGTGTTTTTGTTTTGTTTTGTTCTTATCCCTTCACTCTGCCCATCACAACTGCTGCTGCTGCTAAGTCGCTTCAGTCGTGTCCGACTCTTTGCAACCCCATAGACGGCAGCCGACGAGGCTTCCCCGTCCCTGGGATTCTCCAGGCAAGAACACTGGAGTGGGTTGCCATTTCCCTCTCCAATGCATGAAAGTGAAAAGTGAAAGTGAAGTTGCTCAGTCGTGTCTGACTCTTTGCAACCCCATGGACTGCAGCCTACCAGGCTCCTCCGTCCATGGGATTTTCTAGGCAAAAGTACTGGAGTGGGGTGCCATTGCCTTCTCCAGCCTGTCACAGCTAAAATGCCCTAAAAGTGCAATGTCCAAGACTGTATTTGGAGTTCTTTCAGGTTTTTTCCCTTTCTTTAAATTCATATTATTTATTTGGTTCAGGCTGCTATTAGTATGATAAAGCCTCCGATATTTACCTTTTCCTGTATTTTTTTTTTTTAATCAAATGCAAGTGTGACTATAAAGGGAGTGTGGCTGGGTTTTGTGGGTCTTTTTTTTTCCCTAGGAAAAGAGGAAGTAATCTCTTTTCCTGTATTTCTGACTAATCTTGAAGGCAGGCACAGTGTTAGATATTCACTCATTCAACAGTTCTTTGGAGAACGCTTAAAAATGCCAAGTACTGTTCTAAAAGAAAACAAAGCTCTTGCTCTCCTGAATTCACCTTCCTGTAAAGGGTCTTGCAAAGTTTTTTGAGCAAAATGCACAGAAATTTAAAGTAATATACTTTAAATCATGACCCAGTACACACACATATATAAATATGTGTAACTATACGTAACTGGAAATTTTATGACCTGATACCTATCCTTCTGTGTACAATGCACTGTCATATTTTCTAATCTCTCTCATTTCCTTTTTCAATTCTGGTTGTGATTTCACATCCTACTAACAAGTCAGGACTCACACTTTTAAAAACACTGTTTTGGGGTTGGTTTGTTTGTTTAAGTGGACTTTTACTCTCAGGGTCTTGCATTTTTCTTAGCATGAAATTTGCAGTCACTAATTGGTAAGTTTGAAAGAGTAAGTCCTTGGAGGTCAGATCAGTCAATCTTCTCCCTTGTAACCTAACTTTTACAAGTTAGACACTAAACCACCCAAAAGCCTGAAACTGGAGAGGTCACTAATCTATACCCATCCTACCCTGTGCCCAGGGCCTCAGACAATACAGGAATGAACCTGAGAAAGGACCTGGCCTTATTTCTCTTTCTGGACCCTCGGTTCAGATCAGATCAGATCAGATCAGTCACTCAGTCGTGTCCGACTCTTTGCGACCCCATGAACTGCAGCACGCCAGGCCTCCCTATCCATCACCAGCTCTCGGAGGTCACTCAGACTCAGATTCATCGAGTCAGTGATGCCATCCAGCCATCTCATCCTCTGTCGTCCCCTTCTCCTCCTGCCCCCAATCCCTCCCAGCATCAGAGTCTTCTCCAATGAGTCAACTCTTCGCATGAGGTGGCCAAAATACTGGAGTTTCAGCTTTAGCATCATTCCTTCCAAAGAAATCCCAGGGCTGATCTCCTTCAGAATGGACTGGTTGGATCTCCTTGCAGTCCAAGGGACTCTCAAGAGTCTTCTCCAACACCACAGTTCAAAAGCATCAATTCTTCAGCGCTCAGCCTTCTTCACAGTCCAGCTCTCACATCCATACATGACCACAGGAAAGACCATAGCCTTGACTAGGCGAACCTTTGTTGGCAAAGTGATGTCTCTGCTTTTGAATATGCTATCTAGGTTGGTCATAACTTTCCTTCCAAGGAGTAAGCATCTTTTAATTTCATGGCTGCAGTCACCATCTGCAGTGATTTTGGAGCCCAGAAAAATAAAGTCTGACACTGTTTCCACTGTTTCTCCATCCATTTCCCATGTAGTGATGGGACCAGATGCCATGATCTTCATTTTCTGAATGTTGAGCTTTAAGCCAACCTTTTCACTCTCCACTTTCACTTTCATCAAGAGGCTTTTTAGTTCCTCTTCACTTTCTGCCATAAGGGTGGTATCATCTGCATATCTGAGGTTATTGATACTTCTCCCGGCAATCTTGATTCCAGCTTGTGTTTCTTCCAGTCCAGCATTTCTCATGATGTACTCTGCATATAAGTTAAATAAACAGGGTGACAATATACAGCCTTGACGTACTCCTTTTCCTATTTGGAACCAGTCTGTTGTTCCATGACCAGTTCTAACTGTTGCTTCCTGACCTGCATACAGATTTCTCAAGAGGCAGATCAGGTGGTCTGGTATTCCCATCTCTCTCAGAATTTTCCACAGTTTATTGTGATCTACACAGTCAAAGGCTTTGGCATAGTCAATAAAGCAGAAATAGATGTTTTTCTGGAACTCTCTTGCTTTTTCCATGATCCAGCGGATGTTGGCAATTTGATCTCTGGTTCCTCTGCCTTTTCTAAATCCAGCTTGAACATCAGGAAGTTCACGGTTCACATATTGCTGAAGCCTAGCTTGGAGAATTTTGAGCATTACTTTACTAGCGTGTGAGATGAGTGCAATTGTGCAGTAGTTTGACCACTCTTTGGCACTGCCTTTCTTTGGGACCCTCGGTTAGGAACCCTGAACTTGTGTTGACTATAGCAACCCGTGTTGGGCTTCCCTGGTGGCTCAGAGGGTAAAGCGTCTGCCTGCAATGCAGGAAACTGGGGTTCGATCCCTGGGTCAGGAAGAGCCCCTGGAGAAGGAAATGGCAACCCACTCCGGTACTCTTGCCTGGAAAATCCCATGGATGGAGAAGCCTGGAAGGCTTCATGGGGTCTCAAAGAGTTGGACGTGACTGAGCAACTTCACTTTCATAGCAACCTATGTCAATGAGACTGTAGGAGAGGGATGCTAGTTCTGGTCATCACTGCATCACCAGCTAACTGACTTTGGTCCTCATCTTCTGTGCTTCCACTTGTTCCTTGTCATATAGGAATCAGAATCTACACCAGTGTCCTTGAAGACGCTATGCACTTTGTGTCCATAACAGACAGAGGAAACATTCAGGCAAGGGGACTATATTTCAGACGGGTTAAATAGCTGAACTAAGTTATACTGCTATAGAGCCAGTGTTCAGTCTCAGCTTTGCTTGATTTACAAGCCTTGTTTCTAATGTTTATTCATACATTGTTTAATCTGTTTACCTTATTTTTAATCTGTTGCCTCCCAAGGGTCTCAGTTTCATCATCTGCCCCAAAATTCACATGATTCTTGTGTCACCTCCTGCTCTAAATCTAAACCCTATTTTGGGGAAGGAAAAAAGCCAAGGGGAGCCTGAGAAGGCAGAGGGGAAGTGGGCCAAGCTGATAATCAGATTGTAAATTCTGGTCAGGCTCTGTGTGTGTTAATCGCTCAGTCGTGTCCAACGCTTTGCAACTCTATGGATTGTAGCCCGGCAGGCTCCTCCGTCCATGGAATTTTCTAGGCAAGAATACTGGAGTGGATAGCCATTCCCTTCTCCAGGAGATCTTTGTAACCCAGGGATTGAACCCAGGTCTCCTGCAGTGCAGGCAGATTCTTTATCATCTGAGCCACCAGGGAAGCCCAGTCAGGCCCTATCCGGTGTTACAAGGATAAATAGAAATACTTCTGCTACTGCTGCTGCTGCTAAGTCACTTCAGTCGTGTCCGACTCTGTGCGACCCCACAGACGACAGCCCATCAGGCTCCCCCGTCCCTGGGATTCTCCAGGCAAGAACACTGGAGTGGGTTGCCATTTCCTTCTCCAATGAAATGAAAGTGAAAGTGAAGTCGCTCAGTCGTGTCCGACTCTCAGTGACCCCATGGACCACAGCCCACCAGGGTCCTCTGTCCATGGGATTTTCCAGGCAAGAGCACTGGGGTGGGGTGCCATTGCCTTCCCCGATATCAGCCACTGCCCCAAGCCTTCTCCCCAAATACCCTCCTCTACTCCAGCCCTTCACTGAAACCCCTCCTCCAGACCTTTCCATAGTCTAGTGACTAAAAGGTTAACTCTTGACATCCAGGAAGCCTGCAGGATCTAGCTCCAGCTAAGGCTAACTGCCTTCAGACTGGTCAGTCTTCATCCTCCTCTACAGGATGTTAGGTATTTTTTTGCTTAACGCTTTCAGGGACCTGGGTCACCTGAAAGCCAGGGCAGAGCCAAATGAGGTTACCACCAAAAAGGAGGAGCTGCAAACCCTTGTTTTCTCTGGCAGGTGGGATTAAGGGGCATATGGCTACTTTCTTGGGCAGGCATCAAAAGCTTTTTTATTTTCTTCATTCTCCTGGGTCCCCCAATGAGACAAAGATACCATTCAGTCATCAAGCATCCTTTCCTGAATTAATTTAACAACTGTTTATTGATGGACTTCCCTAATGGTTCAGTAGTTAGGAGTCTGCCTGCCAGTGCAGGGGACACAGGTTCGATCACTGGTCTGGGAGGATTCCACATGCTGTGGGACAGCTGGGCCCATGCACCACAGGGGCTGAAGCCCACACGCCTAGAGCCTGTGCTCTGCAACAGGAGAGGCCACCACAGTGAGGGACCACACACATAGGCAGGAGAGTGGCTCCCACTCACTGCAGCTGGAGGAGGGTGTGAGCAGCAACAAAGACCCAGTCCAGCCAAAAATAAATGAATTTTAAAAATTAAAAAATAATAATAATAATAAAAAAAAGCCTATTTATCAGGCACCTGTTATGTGCCAGGCCCTGTAATAGACTCCAGGGAAACAGTAATGAAGAAGCACACTTAGTCCCTGTCCTCATGGAACTTAGTCTACCTAATGAGAGAGAAAAGTCAACAGAAAGTCAAAGTATAGTGTGATTAGTGCTGTCATAGGATGGTATGGGGCCTCCCCTGTGGCTCTGCCTGCAATACAGGAGACAGAGGTTCAGTCGGTGATCCAGGAAGATCCATGTGCCACAACTAGTGACCTGTGCTCTAGAGCCCAGGAGCCACAACTACTGAAGCCCTTGTGCCCTAGAGCTCGTGCTCAGCAACAAGAGAGCCACTGCACCGAGAAGCCCGAGCACTCCAGCTAGAGAGCAGCCCCCGCCTGCAGCAACGAGAGAAAGCCCACGCAGCAACAAAGACCCCAGCACAGCCATAAATAAATACATAAAATTATATATAAAAAACCAACTGGACTAATACTGAGATTAATGTCCTGGATTAATTAACAGGATTAATGTCAGGGATTAAAAACTCCATAAAGTCAAAAGAAAAATGACAAATTAGGAAAAAAAAATCACAATTTCCATCACAAAGGGCTAATCCCCCTAAATATTAATAACTCCTAGAGATCAATAAGTATATGACCAACCATTAGAAAAAGTAGCAGGGAGCAGAAGGAGTTAGATCAATGGCACCCCACCCCAGTACTTTTGCCTGGAAAATCCCATGGACGGAGGAGCCTAGTAGGCTCCAGTCCATGGGGTCGCTAAGAGTCGGACACGACTGAGCGGCTTCACTTTCACTTTTCGCTTTCATGCATTGGAGAAGGAAATGGCAACCCACTCCAGTGTTCTTGCCTGGAGAATCCCAGGGACGGGAGCCTGGTGAGCTTCCGTCTGTGGGGTCGCACAGAGTCGGACACGACTGAAGCGACTTAGCAGCAGCAGCAGCAGCAGCAGCAGTCAAAGTGTATAAGGATGTAACATACAACACGATACAGATAATTGTAGTGAAAATGTATAAGGATGTAACATACAACACAATAGAGATAATTAACACTTCTGTAATTGTAAATGAAAGTTCTTAAGATAGTAAATCCTGAGTTCTCATCACAATTAAAATTTTTCTTCTATTTCTTTAATTTTATATCTACATGAGATGGATTTCACTAACTAAACCTATTGTGGTGATCATTTCATGATGTTTGTAAGTCGAATCATTTTGTTGTACACCTTAAATTTACATAGTTGTTGTTAAGTCACTAAGTCACGTCTGACTCATTGTGACCCTATGGATGTAGCCCACCAGGTTCCTCTGTCCATGGGATTTCCCAGGAAAGAATATTGAAGTGGGTTGCCATTTCCTTCTCCAGAGATTTTCCCGGTCCAGAGATCGAACTCAAATCTCCTTCATTGGCAGGCAGATTCTTTACCACTGAGCCACCAGAAAAGCCCAAACTTACATAGTGCTGTATGTCAGTTATGTCTCCATAAAACTGGAAAAAAATTTAAAAAAAAATTTTAAATAGCAAGTGATATTTACAGACAGTCCACAGAAAAGGAAATAAGAATGGCTTCTCAGTTCAGTCGCTCAGTCATGTCCAACTCTTTGTGACCCCATGGACTGCAGCATGCCAGGCCTCCCTGTCCATCACCAACTCCCGGAGTCTATTGAAACTCATGTCCATTGAGTTGGTGATGCCATCCAACCATCTCATCCTGTTGTCCTTTTCTTCTCCCGCCTTCAATCTTTCCCCGCATCAGGATCTTTTCAAATGAGTCAGCTGTTCGAATCAGATAGCCAAAGTATGAGAGCTTCAGCATCAGTCCTTCCAATGAATATTCAGGACTGATTCCCTTTAGGTTGGACTGGTTGGATCCCTCAAAGTCTAAGAGACTCTAAAGAGTCTTCACCAACACCACAGTTCAAAAGCATCAATTCTCAGCTTTCTTTATAGTCCAACTCTTACATCCATACACGACTATGGGAAAAACCATAGCCTTGAGTAGACCGACCTTTGTTGGCAAAGTAATGTCTCTGCTTTTTAATATGCTGTCTAGGTTGGTCATAACTTTTCTTCTAAGGAGTAAGCGTCTTTTAATTTCATGGCTGCAGTAACCATCTGCAGTGATTTTGGAGGCCCCAAAAATGAAGTCAGCCAGTTTCCACTGTTTCCCCATCTATCTGCCATGAAGTGATGGGACCGGATGCCATGATCTTAGTTTTCTGAATATTGAGCTTTAAGCCAACTTCTTCACTCTCCTCTTTCACTTTCATCAAGAGGCTCTTTAGTTCTTCTTCACTTTCTGCCTTAAGGGTGGCATCATCTGCATATCTGAGGTTATTGATATTTTTCCTGGAAATCTTGATTCCAGTTTGTGCTTCCTCCATCACGGTGTTTCTCATGATGTACTCTGCATAGAAGTTAAATAAGCAGGGTGACAATATAAAGCCTTGACGTACTCCTTTTCCTATTTGGAACCAGTCTGTGGTTCTATGTCCAGTTCTAACTGTTGCTTCCTGACCTGCATACAGATTTCTCAAGAGGCAGGTCAGGTGGTCTGGTATTCGCATCTCTTTCAGAATTTCCCACAGTTTATTGTGATCCACACAGTCAAAGGCTTTGGCATAGTCAATAAAGCAGAAATAGATGTTTTTCTGGAACTCTCTTGCTTTTTCGATGAGTGGCTTCTAAATATATGAAAAGATGTTCAGTCTCATTTTTAAGAAGGCAGATTAAAACCACACAGATACTACCATCAGACTGGCAAAAATCCAGCCATTTACAAACTTTAATTGTGAGGCCCCAGATAGGCAGACACTCTTTAACTTATTGAGTGGGAGTACAATTCCTATAGGGTTAATTTGGTAAATGTCAAATTTTATAATCCCCACTTCTAAGAATGGTTCCTACAGATACATTTGCATTCATGAGAAACACTGTGTATATAAGACTGTTGACTGTAGCATTGTTTGTAAAGCAAAAGATTAGAAATAACCTATATATATCCATTAGTAGGGAAATGGTAAATTAAATCTTAGTACATCCATATAATTAAACACTGCATGGCTGTAACAAAGAATGAGAAAGCTCTCCAAAATATTTTTTAAATGAAAACAAGGCTAGGTTCAGAATCATGTGCTTAGAATGGAGTCTTCTGTGTAAAAGAGCGGGAAAACAATCTTCGTTAGTATTTGAGTAAAGAAATTCTGGAAGATTACACATGATACCTATAAAAGTTTTTACTGAGTCAGTTTGGGGACACAGATGGGAGTGATTTTTCACTGTATACCTTAAAAAACATTTTTAAAAATTTTGAAACTTGTGAATGCTTACCAGTTCAAAAACTTAAAACAATGTTGGCACACCTATTAAGATGGTTAACATTAAAAAGACTGCCTGGACTTCCCTGATGGTGCAGTGGATAAGAAGCTGCCTGCCAGTGCAGGGGACACGGGTTCAATCCCTGGTTCCCACATGCCACAGAGCAGCTAAGCCCATGTGCCACACATACTGAAGCCTGCATGCCCTAGGTCCCTGGAGCCACAACTACTGAGCTCTCGGGCTGCGACTACTGAAACCTGTGCCCCTACAGCCTGTGCTCCACAGCGAGAGCAGCCACTGCAATGAGAAGCCCGGGCACCGCAACTGAAAAGTAGCCCCCGCTGTCCATAACTAGAGAGAGCCTTTGCACAGCAATGAAGATCCATCATAACCAAAAATAAAGTAACTTAATAATAATCAAAAAAGACTGGCTATTTCAAGCCTTGGAGAGTATGTGGACCTACTAGAATTCTCATACACTGCTAAGAGTGTAAAATGGTACAACCACTTTGAAAACAGTATGGCAGGATTTTTAAAGTTATACATACTGGGTGATCAGTCCTTTCACTCCTATTAATCCAAGAGAAACAATATGGGCACACAAAGGCTTGCCCATGACTATTATAGCTTTATTTGTAACAGCCAGAAACTGGAAAGAACACAAATATCCATCAACAGGTCAATGGATAAATACATTGTGGTATTAAGGAATTAACTGTGTATCCATGAAACATCAGTTCAGTTCAGTTCAGTCACTCAGTCATGTCCGACTCTTTGTGACCCCATGAATCGCAGCACGCCAGGCCTCCCTGTCCGTTACCAACTCCCAGAGTTTACCCAAACTCCCATCCATCGAGTTGATGATACCATCCAAACATCTCATCCTCTGTCGCCCCCTTCTCCTCCAGCCCCCACTCTTTCCCAGCATCAGGGTCTTTTCCAATGAGTCAGCTCTTTGCATCAGGTGGCCAAAGTACTGGAGTTTCAGCCTCAGCACCAGTCCTTCCAATGAACACCCAGGACTGATCTCCTGTAGGACGGACTGGTTGGATCTCCTTGCAGTCCAAGGGACTCTCAAGAGTCTTCTCCAACACCACAGTTCAAAAGCATCAATTCTTCAGCAATCAGCTTTCTTTATAGTCCAACTCTCACATCCATACTTGCCTATTGGAAAAACCATATAACCTCAATTATGTTGAAGGAAAGAAACCAGACAAGAGTGCACACTAAAGAATGTCATTTATATAAAATTTTGGAGAATACAAACCATAGCGATAAAAAACAGATCAATGATTGCCAGTATAAAGGGAAAGAGAGGGACAGGAGAGAAGAGGTGGACTTTGGGAAGCTTTGAGGGGTGATGGATATGTTCACTATTTTGATTGTGGTGATAGTCTTGTTGGGTGTGTCAAAATTTATCAGCTTGTACATTTTAAGCGTATGCAGTTTATTGTAAGTCGTGTGTGCATGCTCAGTCGCTCACTGTCTGACTCTTTGTGACTACATGGACTGCAGCCCACCGGGCTCCTCTGCTCATGGGATTCTCCAGGTAACAATACTGGAGTTGGTTGCCATTTCCTACTCCAAAGGATCTTCCCAACCCAGGGATCAAACCCAAGTCTCCTGCATTGGCAGGCAGATTTTTTTTTTTTTTTAACCACTGAGCCACCTGGGAAGCCCTTACGGTATGTCAATTATTCCCTAATAAAGGTGTTTTTATTTTTTTTTTTTGGTGATAACCCCCCTTTTTATTATTTTTTTAGCCACAGTGTGTGGCCTGTGGGATCTTAATTCCCCCGACCAGGGATTGAACCCATGCCCCTGCAGTGGAAGATAGAGTCTTAACCACTGGACCACAGGGGAATTCCCAATAAAGGTGTTTAAAAAAAAAAAGTTAGTGTTGGGAGGATTTCCTCGGTGGTCTGGTAGTTAAGGATCTGCCTTCCAATGCAGAGGATGTGGGTGTAATCCTTTGTCAGGGAACCAAGGGGGAAGGCAATGGCACCCCACCCCAGTACTTTTGCCTGGAAAATCCCATGGACGGAGGAGCCTGGTAGGCTCCAGTCCATGGGGTCGCTAAGAGTCGGACACGACTGAGCGACTTCACTTTCACTTTTCACTTTCATGCATTGGAGAAGGAAATGGCAACCCACTCCAGTGTTCTTGCCTGGAGAATCCCAGGGACAGGGGAGCCTGGTGAGCTTCCGTCTATGGGGTCGCACAGAGTCTGACACGACTGAAGCGACTTAGCAGCAGCAGCAGCAGCAGCAGCAGGGAACCAAGATCCCAAATGCCGTGGCACAACTAAGCCTGTGCACTACAGCTAGAGAGAAACCTGAGCACCGCAAGGAAAGGTCCCGTGAGCCACAACTAAGACTCAACACTGCCAAATAAATAAATAAATTTTAAACTATTTTTGGCTGCTCTGGGTCTTCTTTGCTGTCTGTGGGCTTTGTCTTGTTGCAGAGAATAGGGGCTGCTATCTAGTTGAGCTTGGTCTTCTCATTGTGCTATCTTCTCTTGTTGAGTCACACAGGCTCTAGAGTGTGGGCTCAGTAGTTGTGGTGCAGGGGCTCAGCTGCCTTAGAGCACGTGGAATCTTCCTGGACCAGGATGGAAGCCAGGTCCTCTGCTTTGGCAAGCGGATTCATAACCACTGGACCTGGACTTCATTGCTTTTGCTCAGGCTTTCTCTAGTTGCAGCAAGCAGGTGCTGCTCTTCCTTGTGATGTGTGGGTTTCTCATCGCAGAAGCTTCTCTTGTTGTGGAGCACAGGCTCCAGGCATGCAGGCTTCAGTAGTTGCAGCACACAGGCTCTAGAATGTGGCTCAGTAGTTGTGGTGCAAAGGCTTAGCTGCTCCAAGACATGTGAAATCTTCCTGGACCAGAGATCAAACCAGTTTCCCCTGCACCTTCAGGCAGATTCTTATCCTCTGTGCAATCAGGGAAGACCCTGATTAGAGCTTTTTAATGTACCTTTATTGAACACCTGAAGCGGTTTGCCATTCCCTTCTCCAGCGGACCACACCCTGTCATCTCTCTCCACCATGACCCACCCATCCCAGGTTGCCCCTCGGGCATGGCTTAATTTCATTGAGTTAGACAAGTGGCAAACCACTTCAGTATTCTTGCCTTGAGAACCCCATGAACAGTATGAAAAGACAAAATAATAGGAAACTGAAACAACACCAAGTTGTGGATGTGACTGGTGATAGAATCAAGGTCCGATGCTGTAGAGAGCAATATTGCATAGGAACCTGGAATGTTAGGTCCATGAATCAAGGCAAATTGGAAGTGGTCAAACAGGAGATGGCAAGAGTGAACATGGACATTCTAGGAATCAGCAAACTAAAATGGACTGGAATGGGTGAATTTAACTCAGATGACCATTATATCTACTACTGTAGGCAGGAATCCCTTAGAAGAAATGGAGTAGCCATCATGGTCAACAAAAGAGTCCAAAATGCAGTACTTGGATGCAATCTAAAAAATGACAGAATGACCTCTGTTCGTTTCCAAGGCAAACCATTCAATATCACAGTAATCCAAGCCTATGCCCCAACCAGTAACATTGAAGAAGCTGAAGTTGAATGCTTCTATGAAGACTTCCAAGACCTTTTAGAACTAACACCCAAAAAAGATGTCCTTTTCATTATAGGTGACTGAAATGCAAAAGTAGGAAGTCAAGAAACACCTGGGGTAACAGGCAAATGTGGCCTTGGAATACGGAATGAAGCAGGGCAAAGGCTAATAGAGTTTTGCCGAGAGAACGCACTGGTCATAGCAAACACCCTCTTCCAACAACACAAGAGAAGACTCTATACATGGACATCACCAGATGGTCAACACCGAAATCAGATCGATTATATTCTTTGCAGCCAAAGATGGAGAAGCTCTATACAATCAGCAAAAACAAGACCAAGAGCTGACTGTGGCTCAGACCATGAACTTCTTATTGCCAAATTCAGACTGAAATTGAAGAAAGTAGGAAAAACTACTAGACCATTCAGGTATGACCTAAATCAAATCCCTTATGATTATACAGTGGAAGTGAGAAATAGATTTAAGGGCCTAGATCTGATAGATAGAGTGCCTGATGAACTATGGAATGAGGTTCGTGACATTGTACAGGAGACAGGGATCAAGACCATCCCCATGGAAAAGAAATGCAAAAAAGCAAAATGGCTGTCTGAGGAGGCCTTACAAATAGCTGTGAAAAGAAGAGTAGCGAAAAGCAAAGGAGAAAAGGAAAGATATAAACATCTGAATGCAGAGTTCCAAAGAATAGCAAGAAGAGATAAGAAAGCCTTCTTCAGTGATCAATGCAAAGAAATAGAGGAAAACAACAGAATGGAAAAGACTAGGGATCTCTTCAAGAAAATCAGAGATACCAAAGGAACATTTCATGCCAAGATGGGCTCGATAAAGGACAGAGATGGTGTGGACCTAACAGAAGCAGAAGATATTAAGAAGAGGTGGCAGGAATACACAGAACAACTGTACAAAAAAGAGTTTCAAGACCCAGATAATCATGATGATATGATCACTGACCTAGAGCCAGACATCTTGGAATGTGAAGTCAAATGGGCCTTAGAAAGCATCACTACGAACAAAGCTAGTGGAGGTGATGGAATTCCAGTGGAGTTATTCCAAGTCCTGAAAGATGATGCTGTGAAAGTGCTGCACTCAATATGCCAGCAAATTTGGAAGACTCAGCAGTGGCCACAAGATTGGAAAAGGTCAGTTTTCATCCCAATCCCAAAGAAAGGCAATGCCAAAGAATGCTCAAACTACCGAACAATTGCACTCATCTCACACGCTAGTAAAGTAATGCTCAAAATTCTCCAAGCCAGGCTTCAGCAATATGTGAACCGTGAACTTCCTGATGTTCAAGCTGGTTTTAGAAAAGCAGAGGAACCAGAGATCAAATGGCCAACATCCGCTGGATCATGGAAAAAGCAAGAGAGTTCCAGAAAAACATCTATTTCTGCTTTATTGACTATGCCAAAGCCTTTGACTGTGTAGATCACAATAAACTATGGAAAATTCTGAAAGAGATGGGAATACCAGACCACCTGATCTGCTTCTTGAGAAATCTGTATGCAGGTCAGGAAGCAACAGTTAGAACTAGTCATGGAACAACAGACTGGTTCCAAATAGGAAAAGGAGTACGTCAAGGCTGTACATTGTCACCCTGTTTATTTAACTTATATGCAGAGTACATCATGAGAAATGCTGGACTGGAAGAAACACAAGTTGGAATCAAGATTGCTGGGAGAAATATCAATAACCTCAGATATGCAGATGACACGACTCTTATGGCACAAAGTGAAGAGGGGCTAAAGAGCCTCTTGATGAAAGTGAAAGTGGAGAGTGAAAAGGTTGGCTTAAAGCTCAACATTCAGAAAACAAAGATCATGGCATCTGGTCCCATCACTACATGGGAAATAGATGGGGAAACAGTGGAAACAGTGTCAGACTTTGTTTTTCTGGGCTCCAAAATCACTGCAGATGGTGACTGCAGTCATGAAATTAAGAGACGCTTACTCCTTGGAAGGAAAGTTATGACCAACCTAGATAGCATATTCAAAAGCAGAGACATTACTTTACCAACAAAGGTTCGCCTAGTCAAGGCTATGGTCTTTCCTGTGGTCATGTATGGATGTGAGAGCTGGACTGTGAAGAAGGCTGAGCGCTGAAGAATTGATGCTTTTGAACTGTGGTGTTGGAGAAGACTCTTGAGAGTCCCTTGGACTGCAAGAAGATCCAACCAGTCCATTCTGAAGGAGATCAATCCTGGAATTTCTTTAGAAGGAATGATGCTAAAGCTGAAACTCCAGTATTTTGGCCACCTCATGCGAAGAGTTGACTCATTGGAGAAGACTCTGATGCTGGGAGGGATTGAGGGCAGGAGGAGAAGGGGACGACAGAGGATGAGATGGCTGGATGGCATCACTGACTCAATGGGTATGAGTCTGGGTGACCTCCGGGAGCTGGTGATGGACAGGGAGGCCTGACGTGCTGCGGTTCATGGGGTCGCAAAGAGTCGGACACGGCTGAGCGACTGATCTGATCTGATCTGATTGAACACCTACTCTGTGTTGGACTCTTCACTTCTATTAACAGAAAACAAAAACACCTCCTATTTCCCAGCGCAAAGAGGGAGGGTGGAGGTTTGTGGAAGAATCCAGTCAGGCTCTGAAGCAACCTTTTCAAAGCTTTGGCTGGTCTTTGTGTAACTAAGGCAACAAAGATTACAAGATATATGACTCAGAAATGGATCCTCTTTTCTTATTGCTGGCAAGCCTTTGAAGGAGAGGCAATAACACTGCTCTGCATAATAATGTCAAGGCCTAACTCTGCTGTAGCTGGGGAGCCTAGTAAATCCTGGGACAGCTTCTCTTCTTTTGGGGCTCTGAGCAGTTTTTATCCCTGTGAAATCCCAAACCACTTGTATCAGAATCACTTAGTGTTTATTAAAAATGCAGCGTAGTAGGGTGATTCTACCACATGACATTTGCTGGTTTGAGGGTTAAGCTTTCATTTTATTCTTCAAGGTGTGTGTGTGTGTTGTGTGTGTGTGCTCCAAAAGTTATTTTCCAAAGGGCACTCAGAAGAATAGAGCCTCATCTCCATCTGGCCAAGGGACTGGAAGGGGTCTGAACTTGGGGTGCCAACCTTCCTTGGACAAATTTTCTGGGTGGATTTTGTACTAGAGCTCATAGCGCCCACTCCATCCCTCACCCTCTGCACACACTCACCTCTTCCAGACTGAATGTCAGATTTAGGGAAACATACTTCTGAATACGGGGCTCCCAGGTGGTGCTAGTGGTAAAGAATCCACCTGTAACGCAGGAGACCCGGGTTCAATCCCTGGGTTGGGAAGATCCCCTGGAGGAGGAAATAGCAACCCACTCCAGTATTCTTATTCAGGAAATCCCATGAATAGAGGGGCCCGACGGGCTACTGTCCATGGGGTCGAACAGAGTTGGACACCACTAAGCGACTGCGCACGCACACACTTCTGAGTAAAAGTGAGGAAGCAGAGGAAGGAAGGGCCTGGGCCCTCCCAGAAAGGAGTGGAGGTTTGAAGGAGTTCCTAGGGAGAAAAACTGACCTGATGACAGGGAGTCAGATTAGGGTTTGGGGTCCAGGCATGCAAAATCTGACCTGCTCATAAAAACTGAACTTCTTATCTGGTTTTCATTTGAATTACATAGAAAGTTAAAATAAAAAATTTAATGCTTTCTCTTATTCATTGGAATTCTCTTTAGCTTTTTTCCCAACTCTTCAATAAAAAACAACCTTGAGGGACTTCCCTGGTGATCCAGTGGCCAATACTCTGCACTCCCAATGCAGGGGGCCCAGGTTTGATTCCTGGTCAGGGAACTAGATCCCACATCCCCCAACTAAAAATCCCTCGTGCTGCAACTAAGATCTGACACAGCCAAATAAATAATTTTCTTAAAAAAAAAAGAGCAACCATATTTAGTCATGCTGGGGAGAACTCACAGCTGTGCCCCACTGTGACTACAGCTGCATTTCATCCAGAGGAACCACACCAGACAACTAGCAGCCAGGTTAGTGACACAGGACAGATGGAAACAGAGGATCAAGTGAAAGACTTGGGGGCACAGGCAAGCGACAAGCCTTGCCTTCCATTCCATTTCCCCAAATAAATATACAGTTCCCACAGGGTATTTTGTTCTAGGATCCACCCCACCTTCACAGATACCAAAATCCAAGGCTGCTCAGATCCCTTATATAAAATGGTATTTGCCTAAAACCTCTGCACATTCTCCTGTATAACTTGGAATCATCTCTAGATTACTTATAATACCTCAGTTCAGTTGCTCAGTTGTGTCCGACTCTTTGTAACCCTATGGACTGTAGCCCACCAGGCTCCTCCATCCATGGGATTTTCCAGGCAAGAGTACTGGAATTGGTTGCCATTTCTTTCTCCACACAACGTAAATGCTATGTAAATTGCATAGTTTTAAATACTGTGTAGTTGTAGATACTATGTACAAAGATTGATTTGCAGCATATTCACCTTTTGCTTTTGGGGACTTTCTGGGATTTATTTTCCAGATATTTTCAATCCTCAGTGGATTGAATCCTCTGATGCAATACCCGTGGATAGTGGATGGCCAGCTGTGCTAGAGAGACTGCTACTGCTGCTGCTAAGTTGCATCAGTCGTGTCTGACTCTGTGCGACCCTGTAGATGGAAGCCCACCAGGCTCCTCTGTCCCTGGAATTCTCCAGGCAAGAACACTGGAGTGGGTTGCCATTTCCTTCTCCAATACATGAAAGTGAAAAGTGAAAGTGAAGTCACTCAGTCGGGTCCGACTCAGCACTCAGCGATCCCATGGACTGTAGCCCACCAGACTCCTCCAACCATGGGATTTCCCAGGCAAGAGTACTGGAGTGGGGTGCCATTGCCTTCTCCATGCTAGAGAGAGGGGGCCTTTAAAATAGAGGAAAGTGATGATACTTGGGTTTCATATACGTCATCTCATTTAAAACTTAAAAAACTCTAGAAGTGTAATTCCCATTTTATAAATGAGAAACTACAGCCTAAAGAGGCTATCTTGCCCCCAAATGAAACAGCTAGTCAGTGACCATGATCAGATCTGAACCCAGATCTGTAGATCTGGCTGAATTATAATATCTCCTCCTGGATCCTGTGGCAGAAGAGTTTGGCAATCGTGGCAGTTAACTGCCTGTCCATTTGTTATTCTTTATTCTATAGAACTTTGGGTTATTTGATGCTTTCAAGCCTGTATTGCTTCTGAAGTTCACAGAAATAATAAAGATACTAAAAAGAGAAAATAATAAAATTAGTGGTTCTTGGAAAACAATGTGAAATGCCTCTGGGAGTGGTAGGTTTCATTATTCCAGAAGATTTAGAAGACAGGGTATAAAGAACATGGAATATGGAAGAAAACGTAGATCCCAGTCCTGCTCTGCTCACCAGCTGTTTGGCTTTAGACAAATCATTTAACCTCTCTGAGCCTGAGTTGTCTCATCTTGAAATTATTCCTATCTCACAGACATGGTATGAAGGTCAAATAATAACATAAATGGTAACACTTCTTGGGCTGCAGAATGCAATCTGTATCTTAATGTAAGTCTGAAGTCTAAAAAAAATCTATTAGATTTGCTAAAGCTGCTCCTTTGTTGCAAGAAAGGGGACTCCTTTTGGACACTTCTGGACACAATTTCTGTGGAAGCAGGAGTCAGAGGCCATTAGCCAAGTTAAATGAATGATGGTTGATTCTGCCAACTTATTTCCTACTCCAAGTTTTCTTTTCCTCTTATCTACACATGTGCATGTCAGGAATAAATTTTTTCCCCTATGATATGATTTTTTTAGTGGAAACTTCCAGACTTAGATGGGAGAGAGAAGAAGGGGGGAACAAAAGCCCACGTTTCTTCAGCATTTCAATCAACAGCCTCATTTTCTTCTAACAGTTGAAGTGAACTTCTTATGAATAATGGATGATAACCTGATGAATATGCACACAGCCTATTATGCCTGTGAGGTTTGGTGAATAATTTATGAGCTAAAATGTTCCTCACCTTGTTACTGTACAAAAATTATGGGGAAAAAATCCATATTTACCCTTTGAGCTGTAAGGTGATCTGTCAGAGTGACAGCAGCCCAGCAATAATTTTACATCATTGCTAAAATTAAAGTAAATAGATAAAATATATGCATTTCAGGGTGGGAAGTCTATAAAAAATGGAGCATGCCCAACCACACTCCTTGCCAAGCAAGTATTCCAGAACTCTGACTTCTCACCTTTAAATAGCCCTGCATTGTTACCAGGACTCAGGGATCTTCTCTTTGATGGTCCTTTTCCCCTCACAAGGACTTCCATATAACCAGTCAAGGTGAACAATAGCTTCCTTGTTTTATGAAAGCTGGCCAACTACAAGCCATGATGTAAAATTTAAGATATCAGAGATTTTTAAAAAAGAAAGTCCTAAAAGCTTTCAGAGAACAAGCAGGTAAACACAGTGGGGGGTAGGGGGGTGGAAACCTGGCCCCCGGAAGCACTTGAAAAATGTATTTGCATTGCTGTCTTCCCTCACAGCTGAAAGATTTTTTCCCCTGCTGACCAGCCTGACTCCCTGCTGTATCATCCTTCAACTCACTCCCACCTGCCCAACCCTCCTTCTCTTAGCAACAGCAAAGATGCCTTTAACCTGGTGATTGGCAGGAGGAGGGGCAAGATTAACTTGGCAGTTAAGGAAGGTGTCTGGGAAAATATATGTGGATCCTGGGGAAATTTGGTTGCTCCAGGGCAACTTTTGAAGATCTGACACTGAGTCAGTCCTCAAACCAGGCAAAACAGGATTCTAGGGATTATCTACTTAGATCCCAAGAGCTTTCTAGGAATAGAGTGCAGGGCCAAGGAAGGCTCTTACTGTCAACAAAGCATCCCTGATGCTTGGAGGAGACTCAGGTAAAAGAGGAAACGCAAGGCCCTGTCCTACATCTGTTGGGTAAACCAATATATTCTCAGGAAACAGAAAGAAAGGGCTATTTACTACAAATTATGAGGTTTTTGAAACAATGATATAATTAAAATAATAATATTAATTTGAACGTTCAGTATTATTCAAGAAGACTACTTAGAGTGGGTAAATCCTGAGGAGACTCTGCAAGGAAAGAACAGCCCCAGCTGAATGGGAAGATTAGAGGTAGATATGGCCAGGCCTTCCTGATTTGGGCCCTATCTTTCCAAGTTTATTTTGTGAAGTTCTTCCCATCACTTGCTGTGCTCCAGTTTCTTGAACACCAGGTTCTTTCCTGTCTTCTCACCTCTGCTGTTCCTTTGGTCTTCTGCCTATTTCATGTTTTAAAAATATTTATTTTTATCTATTTATTTGACTGCACCAGGTCTAAGTTGTAGCATGCAGAATCTTTAGTTGTGGCATATAGGATCTAGTTCCCTGACCAGGAATTGAACTCAGGCCCCCTGAAATGGGAGTGCAGTCTTAGCCACTGGAAAATCAGGAAAGTCCCTATTCCATCTTTTAAACTTCGCCTTATATGTGACTTTCTTAGGGACGCCTTCGCTGACCCCCAGTGTGATTCTTTCTCATATCACCTTCTGGTTTCCTTCACCATCACATGTAATGATATATTTGTGTGCTTATTTTTTTTGTTTAACATGTGTTTCCCCAGAAGACTATAAATTTCAAGAAAGCTGTTTTGTTTTCCACTGGACACTTAGCATCCAATCTAGTAGACAATAATATTTTTTGAATAAATGTAGGCTCAGAGGCACGGGAAGTGGGAGCAAAGGAGGAAAAAAAAAATGTACTGAGCTGAGGATACTATTGATGAGTTTTCTTTGGCACAGCATGTCACTGGTGACAGCTTCTCCCTACTTACTCATGGAAATATTTGTACTGTTGGCTTTTTCTCTGACTATAAAATGTATACTTATTCCAACAATCATATATTGCAATATTTTTTTTAAAAAAAGACTATTTCAAGCATCAGTGAGGATGAAACAACTAGAACTCTCATACATTACTAGTAAGGATATAAATTGGTTTGGACATTTTGGGAAAGTATTTAGCTGTATCTGTGTTAAAAGTGTTAGTGGCTCAGTTGTGTCTGTTCTTTGTGACCCCAGGACTGTAGCCTGCCAGACTCCTCTGTCCATGGAATTTCTCAAGGCGAGCATACTGGAGTGGATAGTCATTTCCTTCTCCAGGGGATCTTCCCAGCCCAGGGATCAAACCCAGATCTCCTGCATTGCAGGCAGACTCTTTAATGTCTGAGCCACCAGGGGAGCAGTATCTATGGGGTTAGCCAAAAAGTGCATTCAAGTTTCTGTAAGATGTTATGGAAAACCCAAACCCAAAGTTTTTTCTTGTCCAACCCGATAAAAAGTTGAACATACACCCCAAACTTAGCAATTCCACTTCTCAATATTCACCTAGGAAAAATAAGTGCATGTATTCATTAAGAGACTTATACAAGCACGTTTAGAGCAGCTTTTATGCATAAAAAACAAAAAGAAATTACTCAAATGCCCATCAGTAGTAGAATGGATAAATTGTGGTATAATTATACAATGGAGTGTATACAGCAGTATAAAAGAACAAGTAATACTGTTAAACACAACAACATGGGTGAATCTCAAAAACACGTGTTGAGTAACAGAAACCAGACACACAAGAATACACATACTGTCTGACTCCATTTAGATGAAGTTCAAGAACCAGTAAAATTAATCTATAGTGATAATTGGAAGTTTACCTATCAAGGAACACAGAGGAGTCTTCTCAGGTGTTGGAAATGCTCTATATCATATTGTGGGTGGTGATTTTATATATGTTTATAAAATATATATGTGTGATATATAATAAAATGTAATTATTATAATTATGCCCAGGGTTCCCTCATTGCAAGCAGATTCATTACCATTTGAGCTACCAGGGAAGCCCTAATTGTTATAAAAAACATTATATGTAAATAATATATAATCTATTTTATATGTAAATAATATGTGTAAATAATGTAATGTGTAGATAAAAATAAATATTTTATGTATATATAAATAATTCATCAATATGTACATTTAAGTTTTGTGTACTTTACTGTGTGCATGTTATAACCGATAAATAAAAAATTTAGACCAACAAAAAAAGTAATATATGTTTAGCATCAAAAATTTAGGCAGAAGAGTATACAATATAAATTTAAGGCTTCCTTTTTCCAAAGGAAACCACAATTACCATTCTCATGTATGTCTCCCTGAACCCCTTTGATCACATCCGTTTCTTTCTTCATACTGTCCCTGATATCATGCATTTGATTTATCTGTGTGTAGCACTAAAGCTATGGAATGAGGTTCGTGACATTGTACAGGAGACAGGGATTAAGACCATCCCCATGGAAAAGAAATGCAAAAAAGCAAAATGGCTGTCTGGGGAGGCCTTACAAATAGCTGTGAAGAGAAGAGAAGTGAAAAGCAAAGGAGAAAAGGAAAGATATAAACATCTGAATGCAGAGTTCCAAAGAATAGCAAGAAGAGATAAGAAAGCCTTCTTCAGTGATCAATGCAAAGAAACAGAGGAAAACAACAGAATGGGAAAGACTAGAGATCTCTTCAAGAAACTCAGAGATACCAAAGGGACATTTCATGCAAAGATGGGCTCGATAAAGGACAGAAATGGTATGAACCTAACAGAAGCAGAAGATATTAAGAAGAGATGGCAAGAATACACAGAAGAACTGTACAAAAAAGATCTTCACGACCCAGATAATCATGATGGTGTGATCACTGACCTAGAGCCAGACATCCTGGAATGTGAGGTCAAGTGGGCCTTAGAAAGCATCACTATGAACAAAGTTAGTGGAGCTGATGGAATTCCAGTTGAGCTATTTCAAATCCTGAAAGATGATGCTGTGAAAGTGCTGCACTCAATATGCCAGCAAATTTGGAAAACTCAGCAGTGGCCACAGGACTGGAAAAGGTCAGTTTTCATTCTAATCTTAAAGAAAGGCAATGCCAAAGAATGCTCAAACTACCGCACAAGTGCACTCATCTCACACGCTAGTAAAGTAATGGTCAAAATTCTCCAAGCCAGGCTTCAGCAATATGTGAACTGTGAACTTCCTGATGTTCAAGCTGGTTTTAGAAAAGCAGAGGAACCAGAGATCAAATTGCCAACATCCGCTGGATCATGGAAAAAGCAAGAGAGTTCCAGAAAAACATCTATTTCTGCTTTATTGACTATGCCAAAGCCTTTGACTGTGTGGATCACAATAAACTGTGGAAAATTCTGAAAGAGATGGGAATACCAGACCACCTGATCTGCCTCTTGAGAAATTTGTATGCAGGTCAAGAAGCAACAGTTAGAACTGGTCATGGAACAACAGACTGGTTCCAAATAGGAAAAGGAGTACATCAAGGCTGTATATTGTCACCCTGCTTATTTAACTTATATGCAGAGTACATCATGCCCAGTACAAACGCTGGGCTGGAAGAAACACAAGTTGGAATCAAGATTGCCGGGAGAAATATCAATAACCTCAGATATGCAGATGACACCACCGTTATGGCAGAAAGTGAAGAGGAACTAAATAGCCTCTTGATGAAGGTGAAAGTGGAGAGTGAAAAAGTTGGCTTAAAGCTCAACATTCAGAAAACGAAGATCATGGCATCTGGTCCCATCACTTCATGGGAAATAGATGGGGAAACAGTGGAAACAGTGTCGGACTTTGTTTTTCTGGGCTCCAAAATCACTGCAGATGGTGACTGCAGCCATGAAATTAAAAGATGCTTACTCCTTGGAAGGAAAGTTATGACCAACCTAGATAGCATATTCAAAAGCAGAGACATTACTTTGCCAACAAAGGTTCGTCTAGTCAAGGCTATGGTTTTTCCTGTGGTCATGTATGGATGTGAGAGCTGGACTGTGAAGAAGGCTGAGCGCTGAAGAATTGATGCTTTTCAACTGTGGTGTTGGAGAAGACTCTTGAGAGTCCCTTGGACTTCAAGGAGATCCAACCAGTCCATTCTGAAGGAGATCAGCCCTGGGATTTCTTTGGAAGGAATGATGCTAAAGCTGAAACTCCAGTACTTTGGGCACCTCATGTGAAGAGTTGACTCATTGGAAAAGACTCTGATGCTGGGAGGGATTGGGGGCAGGAGGACAACGGGGACGACAGAGGATGAGATGGCTGGATGGCATCACTGACTCGATGCACATGAGTCTGAGTGAACTCCGGGAGTTGGTGGTGGACAGGGAGGCCTGGTGTGCTGCGATTCATGGGTTGCAAAGAGTCAGATACGACTGAGCGACTGATCTGACCTGATCTGATCTGAGCACCAAACTATGTCACATAGACTAAGAGTTTTTGTCTTCATGTGACAACATTCAATAGCAATACTGAGCCTCTTCTTCACATAAACAGCAGTAGGAAATACAAAAATGAGTTGTCACCATCTGTGCTCTCAAGAAATTTAAAGCCTAAGAGGAGGGACCATAGGGACAAAAGACCAACCAAAACCTCCAAGAACTGTATTACTGTCATGTGTCAGCTTTACAAGGCCAGTTAAAACTACTGTACAGGTAATGATACCTTACAATTGTATATCAGTTAGAATTTTTCAAGGTTCTTTCACATACAAGCTCACACAGTTAAACTTCTTGACCCCATGAAGTAATGATAATAGAAAAGTAAGTAATGAAGTTAAATTACCTGTTAGTTAATGGAAGGGTAGGGGCTAAACCCTAAATATCCTAACTTGGAATCCATGGGTTACTCATAGATCTGCCAAGTGCAGGTAAGGTTCTGGAAAAGTGTGTAGAGATGCTCTTCCACCTGGTGCTGCTCTCCTCTCCTCCTCTCCCCGGCCTCTCAGTGTCCTTCCATGGAGAGGGGCGGGAGCGGTGGTGAACAGTCTCCGGTGGGCTGAGGGCTCCACTTCCATTCTCCTCACATTACCTCTAACTCATCTATGCTTACCTCATCAAAAGATAAGCCACCAAATCTGGGGGTGGGGTCGGGGGGAGCGGGCAGTAGATGGCGGGCCAGAGGGCAAGCAGCCCAGGCTGACGGCAGGCTGTCTCTAGGTCTCAAAGCTGGGACCCACCGTCGCTGGATTTACAGAGCCTCCCTCCTCCCCAATTCTTCTTCCCTCATTCTCTTCCCCTTTGTTCTTCCAACTCCTTCCTCTTTTATTTGCCAACGACGTCTCGGTCCGTTTTCCCTCAGCCTCAAACAGTGCCTCTATCTATCCCTTCCCCTTTCCCCACCTTCGGGAGCCTCTTAAACCAAACCCTTCCCGACATCACCACCACCAAAGCCGAACGCTGGGGTTTTTCGTTTTTTGGTGTTTTTTTTTTTTTTGCTCCATGCCACAGAACTTTGTCTATTTTTTTACATTTCCCCATCTACTTGGTCAAGAAAGCAGGCAAACTAGTCTCTAGCCAGCTGTTATTGAGGTGTATATATGGGGACTTTCGGGTCCAGGCCCCCACGCCTCCCACCTCCCCACCCCGCCCCCCCCGGGTGAGATGGAGCTCGGCCACAGCTGCTCCGGAGATTGGCTGGGCGGTGGTTTTGGTCTGGCTGAGTTCCCTCCCTTTTCTCACCGTGGGGGCCCGGCCTGGGACTTGGGAATTGACACGAACTTGACTTTCAACGTTGAGCAGGGCAACTGACCAAGCTAGAAAGGACAGAGCGGCCGCTGGGAGTTACCGCCCCAGCCCTAGGCTGACGGGAATGTGGCATAGGGTCCCCAGTTAGGACTTCTGTGCTCCCCACTCTCGCACCTTCCAAAATGAAACGACCTCAGGATGCTCCTCGGAGCGGGGCTGCATGACCCGGCCCCATCGACTTTCCACTCCAGTCCGGGGAGCAAGTTCTGTGGGGCCTCTGAGAGCGGGGGTGGCAAGGGGCTGGGGTGCCCCCACCATCGCTCGTTCTCGGTTCCCCAGATCCCCTCCCTTCCCTGCCGGCCCGCCCAGCCCGCCGCCCCCCGGCGGCTGGCGCGCGCGGTGCAGCATGCGGCAAAGCTCTTTGCATAAATTATGCTCATGACGCAGCAGCTAAAAAAATCCAAGTAGCAGAAGGAGGGAAAAAAACGAGTGGGGGGGGGGGGGAAAAGGGGGGGCCGTGGAAGGGGGGAAAGGAAGAAAAAATATATATATATACCTGACCGCCCCCCCACCCACCCTGCTTCCCCTTCTCGCTTCCCAGCCGTCCCCCCTCCGCCCAGCGCAGCCCGCCGAGTCCCTTTCGGCTCTGGCCAGCCCGGGCTGGGGGCCCGGGGGCGGCAGCGGGTCCCGACCGGCTCCCGGGCCGAGCCGAGCCCAGCCAAGCCGCACTGGCTTCTTTGTCTGCGGGTGGCGGCTGCCCCGGGCCCCGGGCCCCGGCCTCCGGCCCCCTGGCCCGAGCTGTGAGATGAATCTCTAATCGGTGGCCGCCGGGCACCCGGGGCGAAGGCAGCTCGGGCTCGGGCTCCGGTAAGTAGCGGGGTCTGGGGCGGGGAGGGGTTTGCACAGAGGGGGAGGGGGCCGGGCAGGGGAGGTTTCGGGTTTGGTTAATATGCAATGCCCGTAATTAGCATAATTTATATATTTATGATAAAGAGAAAAAAAATGCCGCGGGGCCGGGGCGCCGGGATGTTGGGCCGGGGCGGCGAGGAGCTCCGAGAGCTGAATGGCGTGTGGCCGCTCGCCGGAGGCCGGAGACCCCGGGGGCCGCGCCCTAGCCTTCCTGCCGGCCCGCGGGGACCGAGGGGAGGAGGGGGCGGCCGCCAGGTGGACCCCGTGGGGAGCTTGGACCTGGCCCCTCCCCATTTCTGCTCCGGGAGCCCAGGTTGGGTACGGACCACGGGGACGTTCTTTACCCAGCCCCCGTGGCGACCGCGAAAGGATTGTCGCCCCACTGGAGAACCCGGACGCCTGGGTTCCCAGCAGTCAAGGTCAAATGAGGCGGCCGGAGCCACCTGTCACAATTCTCTCCAACCACCATACACCGGGAGGACTGGTGGGACTCGGGGTTAGGGACCTGGTGCTGCTGGAAGGATGGGAGAGTGGTGGGAGGGTCACCGTCTAGCCGAGCACAAGCACTTCATAAATATTTAATAACAATATTATTATTAATAAATAGTCATCATAATGGACCCGCTATGTGCTCCCTGGGCATCCTCACCTGGCAAGGCCAAGGGAGCCGCGGGGCGCCTTGCAACCTCCACTTTCGCGTTGAGGTCCCCTACTCATTTGTCATTGGAACCCCCAAATCTTCGCAAGCCTCCGCAGCCGGCTGTGGGGGAAAATAAAACACCCTTGTGAAGCCTGCTTGGGCTAGTGGAAAGAAGCTCTTTGCTGAGAGCTGGGATCTGCTCTTTCAAATTCCTTGATCCCAAAGTAGAAGGCTGGTCTTCAATTGTTCATGAACGTATTTCCCACCTCCCTTTTTTTGGTAATCCAAGGCAGCCACCGTTGACCAGCAGGGCATTCTGAGGAATAATTCCATGTATTTTGATTGAAGTCCAGCTTCTCAGGGTGTGATTTCTGTGATCTGGTATTTCTTTGCATATCTGCTGTAGACCTTCATTTATTTGTTCATTAGGGCAACAAAAATATCTACTCTGTGCCAACTCTGAACAATACAGACAGAATTTGCACTGTCTTGGAGTTTTAATTTCAGTTTGATGGGTGGGATGGGGATGGGGACAGGCAGATCATAAACATGAAAAAAACAAGATAATATAGAGTGATTGTGTGTGTGTGTGTGAGAGAGAGAGAGAGAGAGAGAGAGAGAAGAGATGGGTTATTCTCTTCTTGGAAGTACTACCTAGCAATTAAGAGATGACTCAGAAGAAATTTGCTTTTCTAAGGAGTTTTTGCATTATGAAGGAACATGGGACAAGATCATACCCCCCTCCCCAAGATTTGCTCACTGTAAAGTTGTAGTAGTAATCTTATACATTTTTCATAACACTTTACAATTAACAACAGTGCTTTACTTCAACTTAAAACAATTACGTGTGCCAGGCCCTGTTCCAAAAGCTTTACATAAATGTTAATGATTTAACAATAGCCCATGAAGTGGGCACTGGAATTTAGCCCCATTTCACAATAAGGAAACAGGCTGTGAGATGTTACCTTAAACAGAAGCGATACTCAATCTGAGTCTTCTGCCTTTAAACCCCAAGCTCTTTCTGTGTCAAAATGAGAGTCAGTGAGGCCACAGAGAGAACGGGACTCGGGAGAAACTGGCCAAATAAAGGAAGACTTGGGAATGAGGAGCTGAACTGGCACATTAGGAAGGGATGAGTGTGACCAGGTTTCTTAAGAACTTAATACTACTTCTTTGAAATCATTTTTAAGTAGCCCTAGTATTGAAAATGAGGACATGAAATTTGAAATAGGGTATGTATTTTGAGGAAAAGGTAGGAAATATGAGGAGACTAAAGGAGTATGATCTGATATCATAATTTATGTTTTCAGCTCATATTCATTAACCTCCGTTGTGTACCAGGAATTTTATGAGGCTCTGGTATATGATGGTAAGTGGATATGCTTTCTTGGTCCTTAAAATCTAGTAGGGGAACATACTTCTTGTTATTTTTCACATTTATCCCCTCTATTCACCCTGCCTGGGATGAATCAAGTTTGGACACAAGGGGTTGGGGGGGGGGGGGTGGTGGTGCAGGAGGAGAAACTAAATCTAAATATGTCTTTATAAAACAAGTCTTTACTGTTTGACTATGTATGTCTAAAATTTACAAATGGTTGGTTGAGAAAGAAGTAAGTGTGTTCACTACTGTCCTGTCTTTTGCCCTTTTCTCTCCTTCTGGCCCATGTGTATGGCTAGCTAGTCTACCAATAGCTTGGCAAGTCATTTATCTCTGTCCATGAATTGGAGTTGGGGGAAGTAAATTGATTAGTGTTAGTCGCTCAGTCATGTCCAACTCTGTGACCCCATGGACTGTAGCCCACAAGGCTCCTCTGTCCATAAAGGATTTCCCAAGCAAGGATACTGGAGTGGATTGCCATTCCCTTCTCCAAGGGATCTTCCCAACCCAGGAATCAAATCTGGGTCTCCTACATTGCAGTCAGATTCTTTACCATCTGAGCCACTAGGGAAGCCCCAAAGTGAAAGTGTTAGTTGCTCAGTCATGTCCGACTCTTTGTAACCCCATGGACTGCAGCCCGCCAGGCTTCTCTATCCATGGAGTTCTGCAGGCAAGAATACTGGAGTGGGTAGCCATTCCATTCTCCAGGGGACCTTCCTGACCCAGAGACCAAACCTAGGTCTCCTACATTGCAGTCAGATTCTTTACCATCTAAGCCACCAGGGAAGCCTGTTTTTATTTCTTGGCCACACCACAAGGCATGTGGGATCTTAGTTCCCTGAACAGGGATTGAACCCACACTCCCTGTGTTGGAAGCTCGGAGTCTTAACCACTGAAACAATTTGGAGCAGAATTGAGAGCTTCCGCCTTCCAGTGTGTCCTGATCCTTGGGGGCCAGAGCAGCCCCCATCAGCCTTCCTCCCATTTCCTGAATGAAGGCTTAGTGCGGTGTCAGGAGAATAGAAATCTGGGGCAGGTGATGTGACCTTGAAGTTTGAAGGTCGTGGACTGTGCCCTTGGGCAAATCACCTGACCTCTCTCCAACTCCATTTTCTTATAGATAAAGATGGGGATCATCGTAAGAATAGTGTTAAGCATTTTACTTGCATGATCTCATGAAAAAGTGAAAGTGTTGTCGCTCAGTCTTGTCCTACTCTTTGCTACCCCATGGACTGCAGTCCACCAGGCTCCTCTGTCCATAGAATTCTCCAGGCAAGAATACTGGAGTGGGTTGCCATGCTCTTCTCCAGGGGATCTTCCTGATCCAGGGATTGAACCTAGGTCTCCCACATTGCTAGCTGATTCTTCACTATCTGAGCCACCAGGGAAGCCCTAATCTCCTATCACCATTTATAACAACCCCATAAAGCTTGCCCATTTAATCAGCATTTTAAAGATAAGGAACTTCAAAGAGATTCAGTCATTTGCCCAGGATGGCACAGCTATTTGATGACCAAGCTGGGATTTAATCTAGGTTTCTCCTAAGCCTATTCCATTATCTCTCTTTGATCATCAACTTACTCTTCAATAAAAATAGGGATTGTAATAACTAATTGTTATTTGTGTTTTATACAGTAATTCCAAGATAAGCTCTCTTATTATTTGTCCCTGAAAAAAACGGAAGTAATCCGCCCACTTGTCACACAGGTGGTCAAGCTTTACTATATGTTTACTCTGTGGCCTCATGGGGCTGGTGTCAAAATTGAATAATAGTTAACAGTTCATATTTATTGAAACCTTACACAGTTTGCTACAATGCCTAGTTATTCCCGTTTCAAACATGGTAACTGAGGCATAAAGACCTCAGTTATCAAACCTAGGTTCCTAACTGCTCTACTAAATTTAAATGAGATAATATATGTGAGGGCTTCCTTGGTGGCTGAGATGGTAAACAATCTGCCTGCAGTGTAGGAGACCCAGATTCAATATCCAAGTCAGGAAGATCCCCTGGAGAAGGGAATGGCTACCCACTCCAGTGTTCTTGCCTGGAGAATATGTAAATTTTTATAGTAGCCACCATCCTCTGAGCACTTACTATGTGCCAGTCGTTGATTTAAACTTTTTATGTGCATTAATGTATTCAGTCTTCATAATAGCCCTATGAAGTAGGTGCTATTACTCTCATTTTTACAGATGAGGAAACTGAGGCAGAGAGGTTAAATAATTTGCCTGAAGTTCCACAGCTAGGGAATATCAAAGCTGAGATTGTGAACCCTAAAGTCTGTCTCCAAAGAGTGCTCAGTGTAGTACTATGCATAAAGGGGCTGGGTCCCAATAAACTAGTTTTTAAATTTATTTTTAAATTGAAGTATAATTGATTTATAATGTTGTATTAATTTTTGCTGTACAGCAAAGTGACTCAGTTATACACACACATACTTTTTTTTTTAGTCTTCTGTTCCATTATCATTTATCCCAGGACCAACAAACTAATAATAATGATTAACAGTTTTTTATTAATCATTAATAGTATTTTATTAATCATTAATAATGATTACTTTTCAGCAGATGGGAAGGGAAATCTATGTCCTGGGGCCAGAAATGGAGAAGGGTGGGAGAACATACAGAAAATCCATCAAGCAAATGAAAACTTGAAAGCTGTAGCAACCCACCTGAAGACTGATGGTTTAAGAACAGAGCAGATGATGCTTGCATGCAAGAGGGGATGTCATCTTGTGTTCCTTGCATCAGGTACAACTGCATGGACCATGATGGAAGTCATAAGAAATGGAGGGATTCTGGGTGCACTGGAAGGGAGAGCCAACAGGATTTGAAGAAATCAATATAGATGGAAATATAAGAGCGAAGGCAAGGATGACAGCAAGGTTCTCAACCTGAGCATCTATGGAAGGATGAAGCTGCCATTTGCTGAGATGGGGAAGGCTGCAGGCAGGTGGAGCTGGTTTGGGGTGCAAATCAGGAGTTTGATTTTGAATATGTTAAGTATAAGATCTTGTAAGCAATCAGTAGGTAGTTGGATTATATGAGTCTGAATTTCCCAGATGGGGTCTCAGCTGGTGGCTGACAGGCTGGGTGAGACCACCTCAGGAAACCATCCTTGTCTGGATGATCCAGCTCAACTCCAACTACCAGTCTGTACTAATCTCCTGCTTCCTGCTTCCTGTCCTTGTGGCCTTTTTAGATGGCAGCCCTGCAGGAGGTAAGTTAGTGCACAATTTAAATATAGAAGTGATGTAGATCTGGAGATGCTGATGTCAACAATCTCATGTGAGAGGATTATGTCAAAAATTTGAAAGGTAATTTCCCATAACAAATGTAACTTTCAATTAAATACCAGTTAAACTCATTCCATTCATTCCTTTAATCCATGCAGAATACTCTCCACCCCTCAAGATGACTATAGTGAGAGGTACTTTACCTCTTGGAAACCTCAACCACATTAAGTATATATAAAGTGATTAAAATCACAGAGGTGAGTCTGCATTAAAAGTCTGAATCTCATACAACAAATTCCATTTTCCTCTACATGTCACAAGATGCTTCCTGTACTATCAAATTTTATGTATGAAACACATGCCACCCTGGAACAAGGGGCAAAGGACCATATAAAAGTGCATTAGATATCCCTTCAGTGTATCTTCTGCCACTCTCTATTCATCCACCATGACACTTAAACACACTATATTGTGTTATCTTGTTATTTCCTCCATGCCCATATTAGACTGTTGACTCCTTAACAAAGCTGGGGAACATGCTTTTTCCCCACTGTATCCCAATGCCCAGCACATAGTGGCCACTGAAGTATTTGTTGAATAAACAAAGGACAAAGCACTTCAGGATTTTTCTTACAGGATCTCAGGCTATTCTAGGGGGTTCTGATTTGTTTTAGACTTCATTGCTCCTCCTGGGTGTCTCGGAAGATTACCTTAAGCCCAAAGCAGTTCCCAAAGGAGAATGATAAATAGAACCAGGTCCTCTAACTCAGTTTTTCTGCCACTGAGAGTCCTGGATGGTCCTGGACCTCTGGATTTTTGGGTTGGAGACAAACGCTTCAGGACCTGCTATTTATCCTCCTTCTGAGGCTGCCTGTGTTTTTAGATGCTAGCACAGGAAAGCCAGGGATAAGTGACCATCTGTTAGCCTTGCCAGGTTTGATTCAGGTATTTTTCAAACTCAACTCACTGAAGAAAGAAGGCAAAGGGGCATGCTGTGGCTGGGCATTGGCTCCTGTCCCAGCTTTAACCAAAGCAGCTCTGCTGTGATCTATGTATGCACTGGGGTTCTACTTCTGGGGTAGTCATAGGAGCCCCTTCTCTCAAAACTGACAGATGATCGTCTCTCTTCATTGCTGTCAGGCTGTGGACACTGCGTGATATCATGAGTTCAAAGGAGGCAGGCCATCCAGATGTGCTATTTACTACAGTCACTGGAGTGAAACCCCTAAAGCCCCTGGGGTCAGCCAACAGTTGCCCTCCTAGGTATATACCCCCAAATTGAAAACAGGTGTTCCAACAAAAACTCGTATACAAAGATTCATAGATGCACTGTATGCAGTAGCAGAAAGGTAGAAACAACCAAAATATCCATCAGCGGATGATTGAATAAACAAAATATGGCATATCCATACCGTGGGATTTTTTTTTTTTTTGACATATGAGTTTAATTATGTGCTAGACTATCCAGATGGAAATATGTGATAAGTGGATGGAAACAAGAGTCATAAAATAAGAGAGGCTGGCATTTTTAGACCCATTTAAGTTTAGACATTTATAAGGTTGGACCGTTTTTTAACATTTACAGTAAAACTTTTTTTTTTTTAACCACAATAAACAGAACAATGTATTAAAACTGACTTTCAAAATTGTCCAAATTATTTTTTAATCGCTATTTAAATTTTTCACATATTTATTTAAATGTTTCCTTTGGCAGATTTCTCCAAAATACTGAAACCTTATTTTAGAACTTGGTTTATATTTGGATGATAACAAGCTTCATAAATTGGTGTTCATCAGGATACCTTTCTCTAAGCTCTAGTGGCTTATACCTTCTCTTTAAAATGTGCAAGTATCTTTTATTATGTTGTCATTCTCAGAGATTCTCTGGAGAAAGAATTATGAATGAAACTCTTATGAATTCATCTTCATTTCTGTTACACTGGAGCAATTTATCATCTTACCACAGTGATCTATCAACTGGGTGAGGTTCAGTTTCTTGTCCTTTGGGGACTTAGTTGATTTCCCCTCACAAAGCAACATCTAGCTATAGTGTCTTTGCTTCCTTATTAACAATTGTAACTGGGACAGGTCGTTCTTTGAGTGATACATTTTGACTAATTTTACCCTCTGAAGTTCTCTGTAATCTCCTTCACCGATTTGGCGGATCTGGCTTTTTCTTCATTTAATCCTTGTTTGGAAATATTCTCATTCACAAAATTGTTTTGGAGGACCTTGCATAACCCAGTATCCAGTGATTTAGATTCACATACAACCCACTCCAGTACTCTTGCCTGGAAAATCCCATGGACGGAGGAGCCTGGTGGGCTGCAGTCCATGGGGTCGCTAAGAGTCGGACACGACTGAGCAACTTCTCTTTCACTTTTCACTTTCATGCATTGGAGAAGGAAATGGCAACCCACTCCAGTGTTCTTGCCTAGAGAATCCCAGGGACAGGGGAGCCTGGTGGGCTGCCATCTATGGGGTTGCACAGAGTCGGACACGACTGAAGCAACTTAGCAGCACCATTTTTTGGTTTTGGTTGCGCCGTGTGGCATGTGGGATCTTAGTTCCTTGACCAGGGATCCAACCTGCACCTGTCTCCCCCTGCCACCCTAGACTGGAAGTGCAGAGTCTTAATCAGTGGATCACCAGTGAAGTCCTGCATCAATATTCCTTAAAGTATTTTTCAAATATAAACTTTCTTCTAACTCACTGTGTGTTTAAAATTTTCTTGAAATTCCAAACAGTTTTTCTTTTGCTAAGGATCCTGTCTTCTCTGAAAAGATCTGATTGTTTTTCTCATTCTCGACTTTGAGATGCTTCACCACTCCATTTATTTATGAGAATTAAATGAAGATCTTGTTTTCCTTAATTTCCCTTTAAGTGTTGCACTCATAGGTTGTGTTCTTGAACTATTCGTATGGGGAGGTGGATTGGCACAGACCTGCAGAGTGCTGGGTAAAGTCACAGCTGAGTCTGATGGACTTTCCATCTTGGAAACGAAGTCTTGGTTTACCTGTTCCTCTGCCTTCCCTGGAGAGTGAAAGAGTCTATACGATGAAATTTTATCCAGCTGTGTAAAGAAACGAAGCGCTGATACATGCTACAGATAAACTTTGAAAATACTCTGCAAAGTAAAAGAATCCAGACACAAAAAGACCCCATATCAAATGATTCCATTTATTAATATATGAAATATTAGTGTTAGTCTGTCAGTTGTGTCTGAGTCATTATGACCATGGACTGTAGGCTGCTAGGCTCCTCTGTCCATAGAATTCTCCAGGAAAGAACACTGGAGTGAGTAACCATTCCCTTCTCCAGGGAATCTTCCCAACCCAGGAATTGAACCCAGGTCTCTGCATTGTAGGCAGATTCTTTACCATCTGAGTCATCAGGAAAGCCTATATGAAATATTGAAAACAGGCAAATCCAAAGAGGGAAAGCAGATTCATGGTTGCCAATGGCAAGAAAAGGGAGTAACCGCTAATGGGCATGGAATTTCCTTTTGGAGGATGAAAATGCTCTGGAGCTAAACAGTGGTGATGGTTGCACAGCACTGTAAATGTGCTATAAATGTACTGGAGTCCGTCGAGTTGTACATTTAATTTGATGTCATATGAATTTTGCCTCAATTAATCAAATGACAGCAACAAAAGGAAGCCCAGTGAAACAAACCCAGAGGTAGAAAAGGAGGAGGACGAGACAGGCGAGGAATCTAGAACACTTCTCCAAGCTGAGTGTCCTCATCTGTAACATGGTGATGCTAATGTTCCCATACCCCAGCTGGCGTGAGTAGTACATGAATTAGTATTCCATAAAATGCTTAGCACAGTGGGCACTCAGGATAAAAATGTTAGTTGCTTCTTCTCTATTTCAGTGTCTAAAACTAGTTGTCCTATTTATTACCTTTATTTCTTGTGACTGTGGTTCGTGGCTCCAGTCAGACCGTTTGTTCTCACAAGGTCTTCTCTCCTCACGGCATGTGGCAGCTGCCCCACCATCTGGTACGTTGTCCTGCCTCCCACGTTAAAGGCCAGTGTGGTTCTTGGGCCACTGCCGCAGAAACCCCTGAGGGACCCACCTACTGAATCAGACTCCCTGGAGATGTTTGGTCTGGGAAAATCCGGGTGGGGAAGTCTGCAGTTTTAATGTGTTCCAGGCACATTAAAGTCTGAGACAACTGTTTCAATTTATTCCTATCTTTGCCATCTCTTCCGGGGGAAGTATGCTCAAACCCCTCCCCTGAGAATTGCTCTGATACCCAGCGTGCTCCTTACTTGTGTCTGGTTCTGAGTGTCTGGGTCAAAGTCACTTTGGGCTCTGCTGGGTCTGCTCTTTCCCACTGGACTGGGGAACTCCCAGGGACAGACGTCTGGCCCCCCCATTCCTCCTGTTAGCCTGGCTCCTCCGGAGTGTAGGTTGTCCTAGGGTGCCACAGGAAGTCAGACATTTTAATTTTAAAATCCTTAGAATTGTATTTCCTTCACTTCTACACATACTTGATAGAACTTGGCTTCTCTTCCTACCATTCTACTTCTGACTTTCTGAGATGATACGGAAATTGTCACATCAGCCTTTGCTTTTCCCATCTCATCTCACCCTGCAGAATGTGTAGGTGTGGGCCAGCCCCCACCCGACCCTGACAAGTGACCATGGATCCTGGAGCCGGGCCAGACTCATCTCTGACTGTCAATGAGCAGGTATCTTTTGGAGCAGGAAGAGGTGGGGGTGGGGAGGGGGAGGGTGATGGACTGAGGGGTGTGGGCAAGGAGGAGAACTCCATAGAGCCCCTTGTTGTCTGTTTCTTACCAACGTTCATGGTCACTTGACCCATCCAGATGTGGTTGCCAGCTAGGATTTTTCAGGGGCTGGGTTTGGCGACTTTAGTGGTGACTTTAAAAAGTGAAATATGTATAAGTTAATATGGGGAAAGATTTGGATATCAGGGAACTTATTTATTTTTCTTGGTTATATATCATTTTCTAATTTTTCCTTCAATGACCTTTTATTACTTATGTACATTTTTTTTTTTTTTAAGTTGGCCATACCTGTAGCTTGCAGGATCTTAGTCTCCCAACCAGGAATCGAACCCAGGCCCCTGGCAAGTACCAAGTCCTAACAACTGGACCACCAGGGAATTCCCTTATGTATTTTTAAAAGTAGAAAAAAAGATTAATATCTCTTAAAATGTAATTGGAGTAAAGTTTCTCATAGTCAGGTTTGAGTCAGAAAGGAAACTGCTCGGGAAGGTTATTTCACTCATACTCCCCTGATGGGTCATATAGCTGGATATAGCTGGTCATATAGCAGAGTCTCTGGTTGGATCCAGTTTTCAGTCCCAAGGAGTGTGTTGTGGGAGTGGGTTTGGCCCTAGGAGAATCGCAGGGAAGGCCTGCTACAGAGCTTTTTAATGTACAGGGCGTCCCTGATTCTTGAAAGACCCAAGTGGAAGCATGTCAGTGCTGGAGGTAAAGCACTAAGTGCTGGCTGAGCAGGAAGGAAGATCCAGTGTTCCAAGGAGGCCCAGGGGCCACCCGCATCACTGGGCACGGGGGCTCCCCTCGCGGATGTGCAGGGTTAGCACACACACACCAGATGGCACGCTGGGGCTGCAGGTCTACAGGGCACAAAGCTCCAGTCCAGGAGGGCCAGCGACAGGCCATGCCTTCAGAATTCCTGACCCTCTTGCTTCAAGAAGTTAGCTTGCAAGGAAGTCATGGCCTCTAGCCTCAGGGTTTTGGACATTAAGGAACCATGAACTTCAAAAGTTCCTCAGCATCCTGGAGCATTCATTTTCCACTCCTGTAATGTTTAGAGGGACATGCAGAGGGCTTCCTGTCTTGTCCCAGCTGAAGCTGTGGGTCCTGTGTTAGAGGTCATCATAACCACACTCCAGTATCCTAGCAGCCAAGAAGGCATCCTGGCAAGGTCATGGATGAGGCCATGTACCAGTCCCTGAACTGAGAGCAAGAGAGGGAGCAAACAGAAATGTCTTCAAGTGGTTTCACTAGATGGGACTTTTTCTAGCTTGTGTTAGACTCTTCCCCCTGTCACCAGGGCCTGTTCTCTCCTAGCACTTCCTTCCCTGGAATCAGGGAGCTCCAGGCTCTGGGTATTCTCACTGAGCACAGTCCTCAGGACAGGAGGTCTGCAATCTGAGATACTCCGTCCTCTCTGCCTCAGTCACACCTAGGGCTCTAGCTCCCCGGAGGCTCTATCTGCCTCTTCCCCAGCAGTGTCCCTCTCCTCTGTTCACAGGTCATTGTGATGTCAGGCCATGAGACCATCCGAGTTCTGGAGGTTGGAGTGGATGCCCAGATCCCTGCTGAGGAGGAGGGCAAAGCGCTGGAGGCTGTGGCCACTGAGGGCTCCCAGAGTGGAGGCCCTGCTGAAGCTGGTGAAGCTGCTGCTGAAGCTGGCCCAGACAACCCAGACTCCTCCGTGGAGGCAACTGGTACGAGGCCACTGCTCCCAGGGGCCATTGCTCCACCCTGACTCCCTTCCCGTGTTCCCCCCAGCATGAATCCCAGGGGGCTAGGTGGCTCTGCTGCTGCTGCTGCTATAGTCGCTTCAGTCGTGTCCGACTCTGTGCGACCACCAGACGGAAGCTCACCAGGCTCCCCCGTCCCTGGGATTCTCCAGGCAAGAATACTGGAGTGGGTTGCCATTTCCTTCTCCAATGCATGAAAGTGAAAAGTGAAAGTGAAGTCGCTCAGTCATGTCCGACTCTTAGCGACCCCATGGACTGGAGCCTATCAGGATCCTCCGTCCATGGGATTTTCCAGGCAAAAGTACTGGGGTGGGGTGCCATTGCCTTCCCCTAGGGGTGTGTTATCTTCCTGTCCACTGGGCAGGCCTCTAGTCACAGCCTGTGCTGCTGTTCAGCTCCTAGGCCACTCCTCAATCCCTGGAATGAGGGACCATTTTCAGTTATTTACAGACGTAAACTGGGATGGGTCAGGGTGAGGTAGGACGAGAGTGGTGGGGCTCAGCTGAGGGGATTGCATTTTCTTTACTTTCAGACAAGGCTTTCCTGGGGCCCCTGCTGCAGCAGAGGGAAGCGAGAACAAGCAACAGGTTCCCTTGCTTGCTCGCTCCCTGAGGGAGGACCAGTTTGTTCTTTATATGGGGTGAATGTAGGGATGTGTCCAGGGGTCAGGCTGAAGGGGTGGCTTAGGTATTTTGCCCATCCCTTAGGTGGTGTGTGCAGAGGGCATGCACAGTCCTCTGCTTTTGCTCTAAGCTCTTCAAAAGTGCGGTTTGATCTCTTTGTATCTTTTGTTCAGAATTTGCTGTAACTGCACATGCACACCAAGGGGGTTGAATTAACCTCAGAGAGGGCTCCCCGGTCTAAACCAGACCCTTAGGGTCAAGGCAGAGAGGACTTAACCTTTAAGGTACTACCAGCCCTTGCAAATCAGTACCTTTTATGGTAGAGCTGGGAGGTGCCAGGAGCTGGAGATGGAATGGCATCTTACCCACATTGGGCCAAGAATGTGTGTTAGGGAGGGCCTTGTAGAATCACAGCTTCTCACTCCTGGCTAGACTGACACGCATCTAGCCTGGTGGGCTTATCTGGGCTGCTTTTCTCCAAAGGTGACTTTAGGGCATGAGTTTGATTCTCCTGCATGGGGAATGGATGTGGCTGATTGACTCACACTGTGTCCCCTAATGACCCTACAGTACAGCTGTGAGATGGCCAGGCTGTTCTAAAAGCTGGCACTGGTTGTAGGCACTGCCTTCTGGGCACAGGGTACCCTTTCATTGACTTCCCTCATTAACACCTTGGAGAATAGACATCTCTTTTTGCAGAAAGCCTGGGGCCTCCTTTGCCAGTTCCCCCAGAAAGCTGTGGTTCAGCTTTCGCCTTGCTTCTGCTGAACTTCACTGCTTCCCTAGACTGGTGATCTGGTTGAGGGAGGTGGGGTGGGCCAAGAGGAAGAGCCATGAAGAGAGCAAAGAGAACAGAAAACAGGCGAAAACACTTCAAGATCTCACCTCCCTTGCTGTACTTGCAGATCGGTATATAGATCCATTTGGGACCCTGGTATTTTATTTTTTCTCCTTTTGAGTAAAGGAATGACAAGACACATGACCATTTTCCCTAGCCTGGCAATGTTCTGCTTTCTTGTTGAGGAAGTGTCCTGGGCCAGTGTCCTGGTGAGCAGGCAGGAAAAACAAGGATTCTCCATCTCGGCCACCCTTTCCATTCCTTTCCATTGTGGGGATGGAGCCCCTTTTCAGGAAATTTGGGAGGTTTTCCAGGTTTGTCCACAGTTCATGTGTGTGTGTGTGTGTGTGTGTGGAAGTTGCTTTAGTCCTGTCCAACTCTTTGTGACCCTATGGACTGTAGCCTACCAGGCTCCTCTGTCCATGGGATTCTCCAGGCAAGAATACTGGAGTGGGTTGCCATGCCCTCCTCCAGGGGATCTTCCTGACCCGGGGATTGAACATGGGGTCTCCTGTGGCTCCTGTACTGCAGTTAGATTCTTTACCACTGAACCACCAGGGAAGCCCCCCACAGTGCTTCCCTTTCTTTTTTACCCTTTTATCCATCTTCCATATCTCATTTCCTCTAGTGCCTTAATTCTATTCCTTACCCAAAACGTACTCTCAGAAATGGATCCAAAACCAGTAATCTACATCTTAGCATGAGTGTTCATGATAGTGTGCATCTTCTTCCAGAAGTTTATCTAATTAAGCCTTTCATTAAAGTCTTCTTTGTAAAGGAATTTTAGTCATGGTCAAGCAGGTAGGGGAGGTATGTTGGTAGTAATTCCTAAGAAGTTGCCAGCTTAAATTGTAGCTTTGATAGAACGTTTCTGCATATGAAATATTGAGAAGGGTTGCTTCTTAAAACTAAGTAATAGGAAACTTTTTCCAGATGAAAAAAGAATCTAGTGATTTGTGCTTCTCCATTCCCCAGACCTTGTCACACATACGTATTTTTATAGGTGTGGCCCCTGAGGTCAGTCTAGGTAGTATGACACCTACCGCCATATTATTTCATATTCTGTGTCCTTTATTAACAAATTCACTCACTGATTTTGGCTTTGGCTAATATCCAACTCCCTGGTTTTTTCATTGTCAAAAACAGCTGCTTTGAATGGCCCTTTAATTCTATTTTTCTTTGAGGTGTAGTCCACTAAAATTCCTTTTGAAGAGAAATGAATTATTTGCACAGTAGGAAATCATTACATGGAAAAACACACAAAACCTTGCTATCAATGAGAGGAAAAGTAGTCGGCCAAGAGGTACCATCTATGCCTCTGAAGCCAGAAAAAGAAATCGTGATAAAATCTAAACTGGGGGGTGCTGTGGAGAAACAGGTACATTGTTGATGGTTCCGTAGATTGGTTCAGTCTTCCTGAAAAGCAGTCTAGCAGGAAGCAAAAAACAAAAACCTAAATGTAGGTGAATCCTAGGCCCCATAGTCCCACTCTGGGAATGTATCCTAATGAAATGACTTATTTCTTCAGATGGTAAGCTTTCATCACTCATGCTTGTTACATTTCCATTTCCTCAGTTTCCTTTACAGGTTTCATCACACTTTAAAAAAAAATAAACAATAGCTGGTATTGTTGCTTGTTTTTATTGATTTATTTGGTTGTGTTGGGTCGTCTCAGTTGCAGGACACTGGATCTTCGTTGTCTTCCACTGTGGCGCGTGGACTCTCTAGTCATGGCGCACGGGTTCAGTAATTGCAGTGCTTGGGCTTAGTTGCTCCGCAACACTTGGAATCTTAGTTTCCCAACCAGGGATTGAGCCCGCATCCTCTGCATTGCAAGGCAGACTCTTAACCACTGGACCACCAGGGAAGTCCCGGTTTCATGACATTTTGTCAAGTGAAATGTTGTTTGAATTCTCAGAGGTTAAGATTATCCTTATCTTCTCTGATTTTTTTTTCAACAGTTAGAAATATATTTCCCCTTCACAGTGGACATAAATCTGCCGTTTGGTTTTCTTTGGTATTTTATATGGTTTTTGTGGTTGCTTGTCTCTTTCATCCTTGAAGCAATCTGGATTTTTAAATTGTATACTGTGAATAGTCCTGGCTTAGGTTGGTGCCTTTCCAGATTAAAACAAGAGCTGGGAATGCAGGCTTGGAAGGTTCTGTAGTTCAGTGGTTCCCATTTTGTCCATGTGTATCACAGAGAGCTTAAAAGAAAGAGAGAGAGGAGAGGTTGCCGGCCTCCACTCCTGGACATTCTGACTCTGTTGGCCTAGACTAGGGTCTGGAAACCTATGCCCAGCCAGCATTAAGAAGCCACTCATCTGGTCTCACACCCAGCGCCTAGACTCCCTGTAATGTCTCACTATATATTAAATAACCCTTCTCCATATTGTTATGTAACTTTGAAGAATTTTTCTGCTAGGGGTCCCTACCTAACTAACTCCAGGTAGTGAGAGGAAGCTCTCACTTGGTTGAAAAGCTACAATTCATGGGATGCTCCTTTGCTGCTGCTGCTGCTAAGTCACTCAGTCGTGTCCGACTCTGTGCGACCCCACAGACGGCAGCCCACCAGGCTCCCCCATCCCTGGGATTCTCCAGGCAAGAACACTGGAATGGGTTGCCATTGCCTTCTCCAGTGCATGAAAGTGAAAAGTGAAAGTGAAGTTGTTCAGTCGTGTCTGACTCTTAGCGACCCTCATGGACTCAAGCCCACCAGGCTCCTCTGTCCATGGGATTTTCCAAGCAAGAGTACTGAAGTGGGGTGCCATTGCCTTCTCCAGGGAAGCTCCTTTACAACCTCCTAAAAGCTGCTCATCAGACTTCAGACCTCAGGGAATGGCAGAGAAAAGTTATCTGGCCTGGATAGCCCAGGGATCCTGAGTGTGGCCCTGACATGTCACTTCCTAGGCTTCACCCTGCAGAAATCCTGCCCCTTCCCTGAGCCAGCACTGCATCCCCAAAGTAGCCTGGAGGTAGAGTGACCATTGATCCAGTTGCTGGATGTGCCAATCAATCCCATTGATTCTGGCTCCTTCTCTCCCTGACACACGTTCATTTCTACTGCTGGTTATGTGATAGGTCCTAGCATCGTACCAAGCCAGGAGACGGCAGGCTGATACCCAGCTGTACCTGGGTCTGCATTTTCTTCATCCACATGTGGGACGAGGGTGGTATACCTTCCAGGTCTGGCATAGGGCTTTCCAGCCTCCCATGCTCACTACCAGTAACTTTGGGGAAACTCCCTCTTTGGGCCAGGGAAGACCAGAGATCGGCCTCGGGTTGTGCAGAAATGCAGCGCGGCACTGAGAGCCGTCCCACTCCTCCAGGTTCACTCCTTGTCCCTCTCTTTCCCAATGCTGCATGAAGTGAAGTCGCTTCCGGGGGATGCCTTCGAGCCCTGCCCCTGCTGTTGCCACCTTCAGCCAAGCTCCATGCCAGCCTCAGGCATCACAGACCCTGACGCCACTGGCTGTACAAGCTGCCCCCCAGGTAAGGGCCACCCCAGGGAGCTAGACAGAGGGCAGTGGGCAAGAGCAAGGCATGGGATAGCCAACATGGGCTGGCCATGGCATCTGGGAACTTCATGAGGCAGGACAGAGAAGGGGCTGTGGCTTGAGGGAGGGAATCTCCTACTAGGGACCCCTGGTCTTTCCCCTATCCCCTATCAGGCCCCCTGGGAAAAGTTAAGTCTACATTTGTCAGGTAATCCCCTCAGGTCCAGCAAGGATTATAAGATTACAGTAACTCTTCAAGTCATCTAATGATTGAATGAGTGAATACCCTTGTCAGCCCCTCTAGGGGGTGCCTGGAACAGTTAATGGCTCCTCATTGAGAGCAGAGGGCAGCCCCAGCACAGCGAGAAGCTGCTCCAGGGGCCTCCAGGCAGACTGAGCACCCCGTGACGTCTTTCACTGCACACACAGATATCCAAGGTGTCCATCAGGAGTGTCCTCTATCATAGCTTCCCAGAGGCCTCTGTGGGCCTTGATGACTCAGTTCTACCAGACCCTGCCCCTGCTTCCTGGTCACAAAGCATCGGTCCCAAGGGCAAAGACCCAGGGAAGGCTTGGGAGGCAGCCGACCATGGTGGGAGAGACCTGTGACCCTTTCTGATCCTTGGGCAGGGCTGGGCCCTGACCCTGATGTGGGCTGCTTCTCCAAAGATGGGATAGTCCAGTCCAGGTCCCTCCTCAAGGATGGGCCTCCAGCTAGGGCTCATCTCTTCCCTGCCCTCATGCAGCCTTTTCCCCCTCCCCTCAGAATGCTTTGTGTGTGCTCACCTGGGTCTAAAAGACCCAGCATTTGCGCTGTTGATGTTGATTTTTTATTTTTCTTTTCTTTTTTGAAATCTTGTTTGCTTTTGCAGGTCTTGACTCAGGAAAACTTAGCCACAGTTCTGACAGGAGTTATGGTTCCAGCAGGGGCAGTTACTCAACCTCTTCTTATCCCCATCAGTATTGCAGGTCAAGTGGCTGGTCAACAGGGGCTGGCCGTGTGGACAATTCCTACTGCAACCGTGGCTGCCCTCCCAGGACTGACCGCTGCTTCTCCCACGGGGGGAATTTTCAAGCCACCTTTAGCCGGTCTCCAAGGTAACGGCAACTCTCCCCAGGACTGCACCAGGCCCCCGCCACCTTCCACTACCTTCCCTGCTCGTGTGTTTGCCATGTTGGACTCTGAACCCACGGCCCTCCCAGGGCAAGAGCCCTGGAGTCTGGATCTGGTGCCCCAGGCCCCCAGCCACAGAGCTGCTGCACCACATCAGGACTCTAGGCCAAGACACCACGCTGGCCCAGCAGGCCTGTCTTCCTTCAGCCAACTGTTTGGGACTGCCCTCCCCCTACGCCAGACCTCACCCTGTGACCAGCCTCCTGAGAAGGACTGCAAGAAGATTCCACTTCTGGTTCTGAACCTACACATCTCCAGGCCCTAGGGAGGGGGGATGAGAGATGTTGGCATGTGCCACCCCTGCAAGGATCAAGGGAAGCACAGCAGCCTGTGCCCCCGCCCCAGTGCCCCGACCCCCGTCTTGTTCTTGTACCAGATCCCTTGGGATTGGAGCTGCTCTGGCCTGCGGCTAGGCATTTGAGCGCCTCTGTCTCTGCCTTGCTCCATAGCAGCTGCCGTGCTGAACACCGCTCTCCCGGCGCCTGTACAAGCCGCCCCACCGGCCCAGGCCTCCTCGCCTGCCCAGCCCCGACCACCGGCCCAGCCCCAGACGCTGTTCCAGCCCCAGCCACTGCTGCAGACCACACCGGCCATTCTGCCGCAGCCCACTGCTGCCACCGCCACTGCCCCCACCCCCAAGTCTGTGGACACCCCCACACAGATCACCGTTCAGCCTGCAGGCTTCGCATTCAGCCCGGGAATCGTAAGCTGCTGCCCTCACCTAAGGCTCACCGGGGATGGACTGGATCTCTGGCCACGGGTGAACCTGACCCTTCCCACGGGGGAGTATGGAGGTGGATGACCAGCCCCCTGAATGCGGCTCTTTTCCAACACTTCGGCAGAGATGGGCTCCTTCCGAGGCAGCTGCCAGCCCATGCATCCCAGCCAAGAGCAGACAACCTCTGCCAAGAGGGCTGGCCCAACCTTCCAGAACCTGGACCATGGACCAGCCTTGGAGGGTGGGATGATGTCTGGGGATTGCAAACTTGTGAGCTGTCACTAAAGTGGCGCTAGAGGCTCACGGCCCCATGCCAGTGTCTATCCAGTGTGGCTCCTGGCTTGGTAGCGGAGCTGTTAGGCATGAGTAGATGGCCTCTAGTTAGATGAGGCTAGAGTCACATCAGCCTCTCCAGCGTGGCCCTTCTACTGTCTCAAGGCTGGCCTGAAAGATTAGCCAGAGGCACTCCTCCATGACTGCAGCCCCGCCCTTCCCTGCTCACCTTCTGCAGCCCCTGGCCCTGGATACCATTCAGTTGGTGGACTTGGGCTTGCAGCCCACACTCACATCTGCCCAGCATCGGTTACCCCCCACCCCTGCCCCAATACCCTCAGCCCTCTTCCCTCTGCCTTGGGCTCTTTCTTGCCCCGTTGCCTCTGAGCAAGGCTCTTCCTCCACCCACAGATCAGTGCTGCCTCCCTCGGGGGACAGACCCAGATCCTGGGCTCCCTCACCACAACTCCGGTCATTGCCAACGCCATTCCCAGCATGCCGGGGATCAGCAGTCAGATTCTCACCAACGCTCAGGGTCAGGCAAGTGGTCAAAGCCAGGCGGAGGGGGTGGGGACCGTGGAGATGCTGGCTGTGGGGGAGGGGCAGGACTGGGTCATAGAAACTCAACCAGGGTGAGAAGCTGCTGTTCATTACTGCTTGTGTGACAGCTCTCTGCTGACACTGAGGCCAGGCGGGGGCATCGCCCCCACCCTAACCTTGGCGGTGCTCACTCTAGTTGGAGGTTTTCATTTAGGGAGCCCTCGCTTTGTGGCCAGGTTCTGTGGTAGGTGCTTTCTCATACACTGTGCCACTTCATTCTGAGTACAACCCGTTGGGTGGAGATTTTTGTTCCCATTTTACAGGAGAGAAGGCTGAGGTTCGGAGAAATTAAGCTAGTTAAAGTGTGGCAGAGCAGGGCTTCACGTGTAGGCCCCTCCTGCTCCCTCACAGCTCTGGAGAGAGAATAGAGAAGCAGCCCCCAGAGTGTGAATCCTTCACTTTACTGAGAGGACATGGAGGCCCAAAGGGTTAGGTGACTTGTCTAAGTCCCTTCCTGCCAGGTTTGGGTTGTGGGTGGAGCTAGACGCTGCCCTCACACTTGGGGTCCCTGTGTTTCCTCCCAGGTTATTGGAACACTTCCTTGGGTAGTGAACTCGGCTAGCGTGGCGGCCCCAGCACCGGCCCAAAGCCTGCAGGTCCAGGCTGTGACCCCCCAGCTGTTGTTGAACGCCCAGGGCCAGGTGATCGCGACCCTGGCCAGCAGCCCCCTGCCTCCTCCTGTGGCTGTCCGGAAGCCAAGCACTCCTGAGTCCCCTGCTAAGAGTGAGGTACAAGGGCTGGGTTGGGGGAGGGGTGGCAGGCAGTGCTGTCAGGCATGAGCGGCCTCCCTCCAGAGGCTGGGCAGGACAACATTATTTTCCAAAGCCCCTGGGAAAGCAGGACACCTCCCCAAAGTGGAGGGAGGCTGAAGGTAGAAGGTCCCTTTGGTTCACATGTGCTCTGCCCAGAAAAACACCACCACCACCCCACCCCTTACCCCCACACACCAAACATGTGTATATGTGCCCTCAGAGGCCAGTGCCACTCTGAGAAGGCCAGGAAGGGTGGTCAAAGTAAACTGGGCCTTGGGACTTCCCTGGTGGTTCAGTGCTTAAGACTCTGTACTTCCAATGCAGGGGATGCAGGTTCGATCCTTGGTAGGAGAACTAAGATCCCACATGCTGCAGGGTGAGGCCAAAAAAAAAAAAAAAAGTTAATTGGGGCTCAGTTAACTCCAGGGTGAACAAATTGCTGGAAAGGCCCTGGGAGGTTCGTTCTGCACCCTCCTCCTCTTCACCCCTTCATCCCTCCACCCCTCCTCCAGTCTGCACTGTGGCATCGATTATTCACTCACGTGTTCATTCTAGGAGTGGTTTTGAGTGCCTCCTATATTCCAGTGCTGAAGATATGGGGATGAATAAGATACCCTTCCTAGAGACAAAGTCATTGTGGCAAAGGCTCTGGTAGGGGCAGGATAAGGTGCTTTAGGAACTCACTCTGCTGACTGAGGAGTTTGACAAGGCTTCACAGAGTGTGACGTTGAACTAATCTAAAGGGATGGGTTGGATGGGAGATGCTTCTACTTCCACAGAACTGCAGGAAGTACAGTGTGCCAGAGCAGGGCTTCTCAAACTTGAGTGTGCCGAAGAACCACCTGGAGGGCGTGCTAGGATGCAGATTTCCAGGCCCCACCTTGAGTCTCATACAGTAGGTCTGAAGTGGGGCTGAAGGATTCACATCTCTAACAAGTTCCTAGGTGATGTTGAGGCTTGTGGTTCTCTAAATGTGATATGCTGCTTCCCAGCTTCATTGAATAACCTCAGCCTCATCTATAGAAGAAGAAGGCAATGGCACCCCACTTCAGTACTCTTGCCTGGAAAATCCCATGGACGGAGGAGCCTGGTGGGCTTCATTCAGTCCATGGAGTCGCCAAGAGTTGGACACGACTGAGCGACTTCACTTTCACTTTTCCTTTCATGCGTTGGAGAAGGAAATGGCATCCCACTCCAGTGTTCTTGCCTGGAGAATCCCAGGGACAGGGGAGCCTGGTGGGCTGCTGTCTATGGGGTCGCACAGAGTCGGACACAACTGAAGTGACTTAGCAGCAGCAGCAGCATCTATAGAATGAGAATAAGATACCAGCTTAAGTTATGAATGTTAAAGGATACATTATACAGAAGTTTGGTACACAAAGTGAAATGTGTGTAAAATGTGTAAAAAATGGTGCTTTTATGTTATACTAAGTAACGGGGAGTCACCCAAAGGTTTTTAGCAGGGAAATGGCTAGTTAGATGTATATTTTAAAAATTCCCTTTATTATCCAGGTGGAGCCAAGAATTAGACTGTGCTGAGACTTGAGTCCTATTTGTTGTTGTTGTTCAGTCGCTCAGTCGGGTCCAACTCTTTGCGACCCCATGGACTGCAGCACGCCAGGCTTCCCTGTCCTTCACCATCTCCCAGAGTTTGCACAAACTCATGTCCATTGAGTCGGTAATGTCATCCAACCATCTCATCCTCTGTCGCCCCCTTCTCCTTCTGCCCTCAATCTTTCCCAGCATCAGAGTCTTTTCCAATGAGTCAGCTCTTCATATTGCTATGCTATGCTAAGTCACTTCAGTCCTGTCCGACTCTGTGCGACCCCATAGACGGCAGCCCACCAGGCTCCCCTGTCCCTGGGATTCTCCAGGCAAGAACACTGGAGTGGGTTGCCATTTCCTTCTCTAATACATGAAAGTGAAAAGTGAAAGTGAAGTCACTCAGTCGTGTCTGACTTTTAGCGACCCCATGGACTGCAGCCTAACAGGCTCCTCTGTCCACCGGATTTTCCAAGCTCTTCACATTAGGGAGCCAATATCAGGGCTTCAGCTCCAGCATCAGTCCTTCCAGTGAATATTCAGGGTCAATTTCCTTTAAGATTGACTGGTTTGATCTCCTTGCTGTCCAGGGGACTCTCAAGAGTCTTCTCCAGCACCACAATTCAAAGGCATCAATTGTTCAGCCCTCAGCTATTAGGAGGCAGCTTAAAGAATTCTAGCCAGAGACAAGGAGCTCCAAACAAGGCCCTGGGGATGACGAGGGAATGAATTTTTAAGCTACCAGGAGGCAGAATGCAGGGAACAAGGCCCATCCTAGAGAAATCTGCACTTTCAGGAACCTTAAAAAAAATCATACTTCAAATACTGATTTCATATATTTATAGTTTATCCTGATTGTAAATATGATATAAGCTGTTTATTAAAATTCTAACATTATGTATGATGTCAAAAAGTAAAAATCCCTTCTAACTCCACTTCCAGAGATGACTTCTATTGACACTTTGCTTTATATGACTCCAGAATTTTTTTTTCTTGGAAATTTGTATGTTTTTTTTTTTTAAGGAATTCCATAAAAATTGTTTTTCACCTTACTTTTTTTTTTCTTTCACTTAGCACTGTGACTCAGAGGTCTTTCCATGGCAGTTATTAAGAGATATTCTTTTTCATGGCTGCACAGTGTCTTACTGTAGCGAGGTCCCAAAAGTCATTTGCCAGTTACCTATTAATGGATATGGGGTTTTCCCAGTGGCTCAGAAGTAAAGAATCCACCTGCAATGCAGGAGACGCAGGACACGCTGGTTCAGTCCCTGGGTGGGGAAGATCCCCTGGAGGAGGGCATGGCAAGCCACTCCAGTATTCTTGCCTGGAGTGTCCCATGGACAGAGGAGCCTGGTGGGCTACAGTCTATATGGTTGCACAGATTCGGAAATGACTGAAGCGACTTAGCACACATGCTTGCACACATTAATGGATATTTGGGGTGTGGTGGCTCTAGAATCAGGTTTAGGTTTCTCCTTTGAGGGCAGAGACTTGAAAGCAGTTATCTCAAGGGTGGATACTTGGAGCTTTGACCAAGTACGCAACCTTTCTGAGCTTCTGACCTGCCCAGGTCATAGACACCTACAAGGCTCCAGCTCAGTGGGGCACATCTATGCTTATTTTGGAGGCCATCATCATTCAGTTCAGTTCAGTTAAGTCGCTCAGTCATGTCTGACTCTTTGCAACCCCATGAATCGCAGCACACCAGGCCTCCCTGTCCGTCAACATCTTCTGGAGTTCACCCAAACTCATGTGCATTGAGTCGGTGATGCCATCCAGCCATCTCATCCTCTGTCGTCCCCTTCTCCTCCTCCCCACAATCCTTCCCAGTGTCAGGGTCTTTTCTAATGAGTCAACTCTTTGCGTGAGGTGGCCAAAATATTGGAGTTTCAGCCTCAGCATCAGTCCTTCCAATGAACACCCAGGACTGGTCTCCTTTAGGACGGACTGGTTGGATCTCCTTGCCTGGGTTGATGCTAATGTATAGCTTCTAGTCTCGCCTTTTGGTGGGGCACAGGTAAAAGTGTGCTGGGTGAGGAAGGATTCCATGCCCGCTTTTGCCCTGCCTCTGGACTGCCCACCCCGCTGAGCCAGGCAGGCGGGCAGTGGGGGTTTGTTGGCTCTTCTCCTTACAGGTGCAGCCCATCCAGCCCACACCAGCCATGCCCCAGCCGGCCGTGGTCATTGCCAGCCCAGCCCCAGTGGCCAAGCCTGCTGCCTCTGCTCCCATCCCGATCACCTGTTCGGAGACCCCTACGGTCAGCCAGCTGGTGTCCAGTAAGTGGCTCCAAGGGAAGAGTATGGTGAAGGGGTGAGGCATTTATTCAGACACCCTGATCACATTAGATGATGCTCCCCTTAATAAACTTTCCAGAGTCCAAAAGGGAAGAGCAGAGGCCCATTGCCAGGAACCGACTTTCTTATTCTCATTCTATGGAGCTGGATTCTGTGCATGACCATGGTGGAGGCTGCTTAGCCAGCTGTCTGGCTGCTTCTCTGAGAAGCCAAATCATTGGCTGTCTCTCCTATGGTCTCTCACCAGTATTTGAAGAATGTGGATAGCTAACAGGTGTGCATGGGGCCAGCCTGGGGAGAATCAGGGAGGGTCAACAGTTAGAGCTGGAAGAACTTAAAATAGACTTCTATCTACAGGCACCTTGGTCCTGGCCCATTGCTCCTGTCTTATTTGTCTTGGAGACAGGAATGATGAGGGTCTTAAGGGTACACAGGCTTTTTGTCAAACGTCCTGATCCCTCACTACTCACCAGCCTAGGCCAATGGGCTGGGTAAGCAGTGATGATTGTCTGTCTTACACACTCACCCCTGCCCACTTCCTCTGGCCTAGAGCCACATACCCCAAGTCTGGATGAGGACGGGATCAACTTAGAAGAGATCCGGGAGTTTGCCAAGAACTTTAAGATCCGGCGGCTGTCTCTGGGCCTCACACAGACCCAGGTGGGTCAGGCTCTGACTGCAACGGAAGGCCCAGCCTACAGCCAATCAGCCATCTGCCGGTGAGTAAGACTGCCTGGACAAGAGCAGGACACTCACAGGAGCTCAGGTATCTGGTGCTTAGGCATGAACACCTGGAGTAGTCAAAGTCTTTCTGGGGCCCTCTGAAGTTTATCCTCCAATCCTGAGCATTTATATTATCTATTTAGGAGGAATCCAAGATCCTGATCCAGTTAGGAATCCTAGAGGGACAGGAGTACAGCTTATGAAATTAATCACAAGAGTGGGAACTTCGGTTCTGGCTTGGTTCTCAACTATAACCCACCATCACCTCTATCATGCTTCCGCCTCCCCCTCTTGTGAGACTTGACTCTGAAGTGATGTAACTGACTTTTCTGTATGCAGTGTACAGACTGGTTCTGGTGCCTGTATTGTAGTTGATTCTAAAGTGTAAATCAACTATACCTCAATTGTTTTTAATGGTGAAAGAAAGATAAAATAAAAAGCACATCCCTAAGCCATGTGCTTTTTTGAAAAAGGACATGGCTTAGGTATGGCCAAAAGGTTTCATCTGCTTGCCAACTGTATATATTAGACTAGAGTGACTATTAAGCTACAGTGTCATGTTGGGAATTCTGTAGTCTCATCTGGGCTCAGCCAGAAAGAGTATTCTGACTTAGTGATGCTGCAGTTGGAGGAAGACAGCACTTAGGACATCTATTTGCCATCTTTGGAGGCCTCTCAACATTATTCCTCAAAGGACCTCACCCATTTGGGTGTGACAGTTTTGGAATGGTGTTCATAAAGCAGCTGCCCTGTTATCATTGCACTGTAAACTGAGGCCATGGGAATGGTCTCCCTGTTATGACCTGGGAGACAGGACAATCTGAGGAGTCTGGGCTGGGCCGAGCCAGGGGATCTTAGTGGGGGTTGTGAGGGGAGCACAGGTCTGCCAGCCCCAGGAGGAGCAGCCCCCTAAAGCCAGCACTCACCCCCAGGGTGGGGCATAAGACACTGTCACTGTCCCTTCCTGGGCCTGGGTCACCCACAGGTTTGAGAAGCTGGACATCACGCCCAAGAGCGCCCAGAAGCTGAAGCCGGTGCTGGAGAAGTGGCTGCATGAAGCTGAACTCCGGAACCAGGAAGGCCAGCAGAACCTGATGGAGTTTGTGGGAGGCGAGCCCTCCAAGAAACGTAAGCGCCGCACCTCCTTCACCCCCCAGGCCATAGAGGCTCTCAATGCCTACTTCGAGAAGAACCCGCTGCCCACAGGCCAGGAGATCACCGAGATTGCAAAGGAGCTCAACTATGACCGGGAGGTCGTGCGGGTCTGGTTCTGCAACCGGCGCCAGACACTCAAGAACACCAGCAAGCTGAATGTCTTTCAGATCCCTTAGGGCTCAGCCCCCAGCCCTGTGTTCCAGCACTTTGTACCTCCCCTTGGCATCCGGCTCCGGCTGCCACCCTGCGGCATCTGTCATTCTGCTGCCTGTGGCTGTGTTTGTCCTGGGTTGTGAGACTCCACCGTGCACCTGTGTGTCAGCTGCCTCCCTCCTCTTCCCCGTGTCATCCACATCCCAGGGAGGGCAGTGGGGCCCATCTGAGACCTCCAGGTTTGGGGCTGGTCATGCTGAAGGAGGGGATTTGTTGTGTCACTTAAAAAAGCACTTTTCTGATGCAGGTTTTTGAAGGGTGAATTCTGGTTGGGAACCAGAGGCTCCGCATCTTTGGGACAGGGCTATAGTAGGCTCTAGGACCACTGACCATTAGCTCTTGTTTTCGATGGCACTCTCTCCACTGTCTCTTCTCTGTTCCTCTGTGTGACCGTGGCAGGTACAGCGGCTCGTCCAGTGGAACCACAGCCTCACCCACCTATCCTCTGCTTGCAGGCACATTGTCCCCGGACAAAATCCAAGAGATCTTGTTCTGAAAAGTGTGATGTGCAGCTCAGAAAGTCAGATTCCATGTATGCCTCAACCTCAAGGTCAGAAGGTTTCCATAGACCTGGAGCCAGAACACATGATCACTCCCATCTCTCCTTGGCTCCTATGTAGGGAAAATTGCACTAAAGCAGAATTTTTTCTTTTATACATCATGTCGGAAGAAATCAGCAGTGAACTCTAGCTGTCCTGGAGTTGACCTGGGTCTATAGCAGGTTGTGAAGTGAAAGTTACTCAGTTGTGTCTGACTCTTTGCGACCCATGGACTATATAGTCCGTGGGATTCTCCAGGCCAGCATACTGGAGTGGGTAGCCTTTCCCTTCTTCAGGGAATTTTCCCAATCCAGGGATCAAACCCAGGTCTCCTGCATTGCAGACAGATTTCTTTACCAGCTAAGCCAGCAGGTTGGGAACTTGATAAATAAGGCATCTCTCCCAGATTTTAATCTGATCTCTGTCCATGGCCATCTCTGCATCAGAATGATGTGGTTAAGAGAACTTGAAGCCTGGAAAAACCCCTGGCCCAGATAAGCAGGCACTTGGGGGCGGGGGGCGGGGGGGGGGGGGGTAAAAAAATGAGGAAAGGAATGCTAAGTCTCTCTTGCCCTCACACTCACCACCCACTCAGTCCTGGGGTCTTCTCAGAAGCAGCAAAGGAAACGACACCAGATAGGAAGGTCCTGGGAAAAGCCCACATCCAGAAAGAGCTGACAGCAGCCTGGGAAGGTCCTTTGTGAAAGGTGACTTAACTAATTTTCTTTGTAACTTGCAGTCTTGGATACCAGAGGAGAAATCTAATTTTGTCCAGAGTCTTAGACCATGTGTTTGTGTGAACAAGCCCCCCAGAGTGCCTCTGAGTTAAGAATAGCCCTAGAGCAGGCTGGGTTTTGCCTTCAGAGAGGGTGTCTGTGGTACACTGCAGCTTGGCATCTCCTGCAAGATGTTCAGTGAGTTTCCCAGCCTCCCTGCAGCTGGGCGTCCCCTGGAACTCAGTATGTGACTCCGGGAGGTCAGGAGGGCACTGGGAGGTTTGCTAGAGGAGCCCAGACCTGCTATGTAGACTAGACTTAAAGGTCAAGCACAAGTCACAGGGGTCAGCCGCCCCCTCCTTTCACAACTCCTGTCCTTACAGAACCTGGTCTCTAGCAGCTGCCCCCACACGATAAACCCTGAAGAAGTGACTGCCAGGTGAGGCATGTCAGCACCTCCGTGGGACACTGGTGGAGAGCCCAGCCTTGCTTCCTCTGGCAGACTGGGTTTCCTTTCCTACCTGAAGCTGCTGCGTCCCAGGCCTTCCAGGGCCACTGTGCCGTCGTCTTGGTGGCCCTGCCAGTGAGAGGGCACTTGTGTGTCAAATTGCCACATACGTGCACACACACACCCCACACCACTGCATTCTGACCAACTAGACTTGCTCAAGTGTGGTGGGGGATGAGGAAACAGGTGCGCACCTCGCTTGCCGCAGCCTCCCAGCAGAGGATACGTCTCCAAGGCTGCACACTCAAGTTCAAGGTTATCCACCCGACCCAATGAGGTGACGGGCTCACTTGAGAGGGGCACTTGAGAGGGGTGTCGTAAACAAGTTTTCAGTGAGAATCAAATACCAGAGTTTGTGAAGGATTCAGTGACTTACAGTTCAATTAATTAGAGAGATACAGGTTTTTACCCTCAAGCCTTTGCATTCAGATATGCTTTCTTTCTTGCAAGAGACAAGTGGGTCCTGGCTGGTGCACACAGGAGTAGCATGCGATCCAGGGCGTGTCCATGGCAGTGGGTATGCTGGAGGACACCATCTGTCCTGAGTCACGGCAGGAAAAAGCTGCTCTAAATTAGGCCTGGCCATGCTTTCTTAGCTCCTCCCGCATCTAAATCTGTCTTCCCAAGGCTGGATAGAACGAAAGCTTTTCTTCTGCTGCAATGATGGGTTGGTCTTTCAGAGAAACAAGCCTGGGGGCAGGGGAGGACAGAGTGTTTGCAGGCTGAATTCCCCAGGCAGGGGCTACAGGGTGTCCCTGAAGCACGCACACAGCGCGGAGCTCACCAACTTGATCTCTGCTCTTACTGCCCCACCGTAGGGCCCCCCGGAAGCAGCTATGGCCCTGAGGTGGGGTTTTGTTTTGTTTACACCCTTGTTAAGAGCAGCATCAGACTCTGAAGGGAGTTGACACTGATTTTGTTTTAAAAGCACCTTTCTGGTTACCAGCCAGAGCTCAGTGGCTCCTTTGCCATGGAAAGGCAGACGGAAGGGCAGAAAAAGCTTCACTGTTTGCATGTGGTTTTGTTTTTGTCTCAAAGACCAGAATGTTCTATGGCTTAATGAATTGGCTGGGGCCTTTGACCCTACACTAATCATGACCTTTTATCCAAGTGGGGTTCAGGGAGAGAACTCAGCCAAGTGGATTAAAGAACCTGTTTGAATTTGGAATGAGAGGCCCTGGCATTTTTGTGTGTCCTTGGAAATCCAATCACCTTCCTATGCCTAGATTCCCTTCCTGTCTCACAGGCCAGGCTCTGACACCGAGGTTCTAACTATTCCTGGACATGGACAAAGTCTGCTGAGAGCTGGAGTGAGGGGTGGGATGGGGAGAATGGGCGGAGGGGGCAAGCACTTGGTGTAGTTGTGCGGAATAAACGGTATTTTTTCTTTTGTACTGGTCTGCTTGTTTCTCTTTTACCTCTCAGAGTGATGAAAGAAAATCATGGTCAGAGACCAGGGGATGAGCTAGCTGCCTTTGCTGGCAGAGCTTGTGGCCTGGAAAATCCCATTGCAAGAGGAGGAGGATCAGTGCCCTGGACTCCTGCTTCCCGGCCATGATCTCCCTGTGTGGTACAGGGTCAAGTGGGTGTGACCTTTCTCTTTTCAGACCACCCCTGATACCTAGGACCCCAGAATTCCCTGCCAGAGGGCAGCTGTTGTCAGAAAGCTGGGTGGACAGAGCTTGGCTGTGCAGGATGGATGCCTCTGCATATGCACAAAGCCCTTTACAGTGTGAGGTGGAGCTGTGACGGGGTTCAGAGGAGGCAGGCTGCGGGCCAGGACTAAGGCGCATTCTAGCACAGAACTTCAGGGAGTCCTAGAAGTCCAAGTTCAAACCTGGCCTTCAGGGCCATTATGAAGGCATGCTTATCATGATGAGAGGCTAGAATAGTCACAGTTAGGTTGATTTATGCTTTTCCTGGAGAAGGGCATGGCAACCCACTCCAGTATTCATGCCTGGAGAATCCTGTGGACAGAGAGCCCAGCAGGCTACATTCCATAGGGTCACACAGAATCAGACCTGACTGAAGCAACTTAGCATACACCCACATGCTTTATAAACATTTAGATATAGGTACTTTGTACTGTTTCCCAGGCCAGCAGATATTATGAGCAGGCCCGCCACTCAAGTTCAGAACTGGAAAAGTATGGCTGTAAAAAGGGTCTCCCTCCTAGGAGTAGGGTTCATGCCATACCTCCGTGGAACTCTCCCTCTCCCCAGTCCCCTGCCCCATCTTCTTGGTACTGATAAGGTCTGGGCGACATAATCTAAACTGGTGAGAACAAGGCATCACCTTTGATTCCACCCAACCAGAATTCCTGAGTCAGGCACTGTGCTGGGTTCTAAATCATGCTCTCCCATCCCTTCCCCACCCAAGGGACAAGAGATATCTAAGATACTGATGTTAGGCTTGGGGATCAGAGGCGCTTTACAGAACTTTGAAATAATGAGGCCAAAATGACACAGAAGCCAGCACTTCTCTCTGCATAGATCTCATGATCCTAATATTGACTGTCCACACTAGGCTGTATATTGTCATCCTGCTTATTTAACTTATATGCAGAGTACATCATGAGAAACGCTGGGCTGGAAGAAGCACAAGCTGGAATCAAGATTGCCAGGAAAAATATCAATAACCTCAGATATGCAGATGACACCACCCTAATGGCAGAAAGTGAAGAGGAACTAAAAAGCCTCTTGATGAAAGTGAAAGAGGAGAGTGAAAAAGTTGGCTTAAGCTCAACATTCAGAAAACTAAGGTAATGGCATCCCATCCCATCTCATCACTTCATGGGAAATAGATGGGGAAACAGTGGAAACAGTGTCAAACTTTATTTTTTGGAGCTCCAAAATCACTGCAGATTGTGACTGCAGCCATGAAATTAAAAGATGCTTACTCCTTGGAAGGAAAGTTATGTCCAACCTAGATAGCATATTCAAAAGCAGAGACATTACTTTGCCAACAAAGGTCCGTCTAGTCAAGGCTATAGTTTTTCCTGTGGTCATGTATGGATATGAGAGTTGGACTGTGAAGAAAGCTGAGTGCCGAAGAATTGATGCTTTTGAACTGTGGTGTTGGAGAAGACTCTTGAAAATCCCTTGGACTGCAAGGAGATCCAACCAGTCCATCCTAAAGGAGATCAGTCCTGGGTGTTATTTGGAAGGACTGATGCTAAAGCTGAAACTCCAATACTTTGCCCACCTCATGCAAAGAATTGACTCATTGGAAAAGACTCTGATGCTGGGAAGGAATGGGGGCAGGAGGAGAAGGGGACGACAGAGGATGAAATGGCTGGATGGCATCACTGACTCGATGGACATGAGTTTGGGTAAACTGCGGGAATTGGTGATGGACAGGGAGGCCTGCCGTGCTGCGATTCATGGGGTCGCAAAGAGTCGGACACAACTGAGCGACTGAACTGAACTGAACGCTAGGCCCTGACTCAGGACCCAGGCCAAGGGCACAAAACGGGTGCTTGATAAATGACAGACAGATGACTGAATGCATTTTCTACCCACTTTTTCAAGGAAATCCTAAGAGCTGAGTCCCTGACTTCAAGCTACTGGGAGAAAGCAGGTTCAGAGGCTTTGGCAGTAGCACTGCAAGGTTTAGACTGTGACACATGGGAGTGAATGGAATCTGGGCAGCGACTGGCCCTGAATGCAGACAAGCATCTCCCAACGGCTCCCGGCAGAAGCATCAGCGGAAGCTCTTATCTCTGGCTCAGACCAGTTGAGGATATTTCCTGGCAACTGACTCCAGAAGGCTTTAAAGGAAGAGGGGTGGATGTATGGAGGGACTGCAGTTTCTATTGTCAAGTCTGGGATGTTCCTCTGGGTTCCTGAACCTGTGTGTGTGTGTGTGTGTGTGTGTGTGTGTGTGTGTGTGTGTGTGTGTAGGCTTCCCCACATCAACAAGCAATTCTCAGATACTAGCAGTGTGTCCAAAAACTCAACTCAATTCTGACATTATCTACCTAGAGATGGCATCAGATTCCATAGGTAAAGGGCTCTGTCCCAAAAGACCACCCTTCACTTCAGATGCCTTTTCTCTCAACTGCAGGGTCCATCAAAGAAGCCAGACTGGGCCTCAAAGGTTCTTCGTCTGGAGTGTATGGAAGACATGAAGAGTTAAAACTAGATAGTCCCTGAAAAAGGCCTGGCAGGATAATGATCTCTTCCTGTACCTGGAGGAAAATGCCTGCTGATTGATTTGGGACCTCAGCAACAGTGACTGACTCTTAAATGAATGAGAAAGAAAGCCCAGGGGATGAATAGATGCGGATCCTCCACAGAGTTTGAGCCCTCAAGCCTCTGACTGCTGGCAGCTCAGATCGTAAAGAATCTGCCTGCAATGTGGGAGACCTGTGTTCAATTCCTGGGTCAGGAGGATCCCCTGGAGAAGGAAATGGCAACCCACTCCAGTATTCTTGCCTGGAGAATTCCATGGACAGAGGAGCATGGCGAGCTATAGTCCATGGGGTCGCAGAGTCAGACATGACGAAGCAACTAACACAGACAAGGAATTGAGGCGCAGAGAATACAAGGAATCTACTCCGGGTTACTTTGCTTGTGAGCAACAGAACTAGGCCTTAAATCAAGATGCGCTGTCTCTAAAGCCTGTGTGGTTAACTTTGTCCCATACAGGGTGGGACTTGGGGAGTGCTATCTGTCTCGATCTTTTGGGTAGGATTTCCACGTTTCCACCCTCCAGGGTAGGTCTTGCTGTGTTCCATCTAAACAGTGTCTAGTTTCAGGACCTAGTCTAGGAAAATGAACGCTTTACAATGAGCCCAGTGGTTCAGAATACTGAATTTGGAGCTCTGGCCACAGGTGTTCTGGCTAATCACTCAAATTTATTATGAGTAATGGTCTAATAGGAACCATGATTTTTGTTATGGGTACAAAATTTTGATTTCTTGATGGATGCTGCTGGATGTCCAGGGGAACACCTGATGATCTTTTCTTGGAGGCAGAGCTCCCAGGACTGCTCCTGGAATTCCTGTTTCCAGGCCTGGCAACTTCATGAGTAGCTACATTGGAGAAGGAGAAAATGGGGAAAGTCCACTCCCTGGGGTAAAGGTGTTTACCCCTGAAATGTGGCTCAGCTGATAAAGAATCCATCTGTAATGTGGGAGACCTGGGTTTTATCCCCTGGGTTGGGAAGACGCCCTGGAGAAAGGAAAGGCTTACCCACTCCAGTTTTCTGGCCTGGAGAATTCCACAGACTGTGTAGTCCATGGGGTCACAAAGAGTTGGACACGACTGAGCGACTTGCAATTTATTTCACTTTCTGAAAGTCACAGAATTCCAGGGGTAAACGCTGTCTGACATCTTCTCCCCTCAGGTTGACCTGGGCTCAAGGACCTAAGTCTCAATGCTAATCTGTTCTCCAGCTGATAGGGGGGCCAAGCTTTAGGACTCACTTTTCATTTCATCTCTGTGTGTTTTTGAATGGCAAGAAGGACCTTTGTGAAGTCTTTTGGTTCAGAATTAAAACTTAACCTCAAACCTTTCCAAGAAATATATGTCTTTCTTTTTTCTAAGTATTTCCCAGAGGACAGGGCTCCATGGGATTTCTGGATATGGCTATGTCTTCCAAATATCTAATATGGTTCTCTTCCAAATATTAATATAAATATCTCTTGTTTTATATTCTTTTAATATTTATGTATTTAGGCATGTAGGATTTTTATTTATTTATTTGGCTGCACTGGGTCTTTGTTGCTGTGCCAGGCTTTCTCTAGTTATGGCGAGTGGGGACTACTTTTCATTGCAGTGCACAGGCTTCTCATTACCATGGCTTCTCTTGTTCTGGAGCACAGGCTTTAGGCATACAGGCTTCAGTAGTTGGAGCTCGAGGGCCCAAGAGCGCCAGGTCGGTAGTTGTGGAGCACAGGCTTAGTTGCTGCATGTCATGTGGAATCTTCTCAGACCAGGGATTGAACCCATGTCTCCTGCATTGGCAGGCGGATTCTAATCCACTGATCCACCAGGGAGGTCCCTCTGTTTTATTTTTCAATCTATTCCCTTTGAGCTATTTTACTGTTGATGAAAAATCGTACTTCGTCCAATGTTCCTTCATGGGAACAATTTTTTGAAAACTCGATAGTCTCCTCTCCACAGGTTCAAACTTCATCTCTGAAAGGAAGAAAGGATGGAAAGTTTTTTTTTTTTTTTTTTTAGGTTATAACCATCCACGGGTGTGGCACCACAGTTAGATGCTCAGAGTGTAAGGTCAGTCAGTCAGACTTTACCACTGGGTGATCCTGGACAAGTCAGTTTTCCTAAGCCTCAGTTTCCTTATCTATGAAATGAACCTAAAAGTAGTACCTTCCTTACAGGGGTGATGTTGGGAGGATGAAATGAGATAATCCACACAAAGCATCTAGTCAGGGCTTGGTACCTAGCAAGGGCTCAGGAAATAGTAGCCTGTCATTATTATTAGCTATTATTTGCTCTGTATCTGTACAGTCCCCAGCACTGGACCACCAGCAGGGAGGCATCACTGTAGGCAAAGGCCAGCTAAGAGAACTAGGGACCTGGACTATAGTTCCTGGTTCAGATGCTAATTTATGTAATATTTGTTACATATTCAAGAATACACGTTTTGGTAAGTTATGAAAAATAATGATGAAACAATAACCCATGGATCTACCATTCAACTTGAGTAAACTACTACCAAGGGTTAAAGCTACTTTTGAGTTCCTCTCCAGCCCACCTCACTATCTTTTCTTAGATGTGACCATCTATTAATAGAAAGAAAGCTGAGCACTGAAGAATTGATGCTTTTGAACTCTGGTGTTGGAGAAGACTCTTGAGAGTCCCTTGGATTACAAGGAGATCCAACCAGTCCATCCTAAAGGAAATCAGTCCTGAATATTCACTGGAAGGACTAATGCTGAAGCTGAAACTCCAATACATTGGCCACCTGATGGGAAGAACTGACTCAATGGAAAAGACCCTGATGCAGGGAAAGATTGAAGGCGTGAGGTAAAGGGGACAACAGAGGATGAGATGGTTGGATGGTATCACCCACACAATGGACATGAATTTGAGTAGGCTCCGGAGTTGGTAATGGACAGAGAAGCCTGGCGTGCTGCAGCCCATGAGGTGGCAAAGAGTCAGACATGACTGAACGACTCAACTGGTGATTTGAAAATGAGGGTTTGTGCTGGCGTCTTCATTGACTGGCTTGGTTACCAGAATAGTCAGTCGTTTAATCTTACTGACATATAGCTTTTTTATATTTGAAAAATGGGGATAAAACCATACATGCTCCACCTTCTTCCACGTACTCCATCTTCCTCCTTTGAGGTTTAAATAATGCCCATTCTTTATTGAGCATCAACTATATACAAGGAACTTTTTTACATTATCAATAATCCTGAAAACAATTGTAACTAGATTTGCAATTCTAAATGTAAGTGTTGATGACCTTCATTTTTCCAATAAGGAGAGGAGGCTGAAGCCTTAAATTCACGAGAATTAAATTGGGGTGCCAATCTCAGAGAACACAGGTTCCATCCCTAGTGGGGAAACTAAGATCCCACATACCACATGGCCCAAAAAATTATAAAGCCCTGTTTATAAAGGATTTTGACTATGACACCTCTCTTTTGGTCTCTGAGTTCAATAATAGAGCTGTGTTTATCATTTCATTCCTTTTAAAATGAACATGTATGTATATCAGATCAGATCAGTCACTCAGTCGTGTCCGACTCTTTGCGACCCCATGAATCGCAGCATGCCAGGCCTCCCTGTCCATCACCAACTCCTGGAGGTCACTGAGACTCACATCCATCGAGTCAGTGATGCCATCCAGCCATTTTATCCTCTGTCGTCCCCTTCTCCTCTTGCCCTCAGTCCCTCCCAGCATCAGAGTCTTCTCCAAAGAGTCAACTCTTCGTATGAGGTGGCCAAAATACCGCAGTTTCAGCTTTAGCATCATTACTTCCAAAGAAATCCCAGGGCTGATCTCCTTCAGAATGGACTGGTTGGATCTCCTTGCGACTAGTCCAAGGGACTCTCAAGAGTCTTCTCCAACACCACAGTTCAAAAGCATCAATTCTTCGGTGCTCAGCCTTCTTCACAGTCCAACTCTCACATCCATACATGACCACAGGAAAAACCATAGCCTTGACTAGGCGAACCTTTGTTGGTAAAGTAATGTCTCTGCTTTTGAATATGCTATCTAGGTTGGTCATAGCTTTCCTTCCAAGGAGTAAGTGTCTTTTAATTTCATGGCTGCAGTCACCATCTGCAGTGATTTTGGAGCCCAGAAAAATAAATTCTGACACTGTTTCCACTGTTTCCCCATCTATTTCCCATGAAGTGATGGGACCGGATGCCATGATCTTTGTTTTCTGAATGTTGAGCTTTAAGCCAACCTTTTCACTCTCCACTTTCACTTTCATCAAGAGGCTTTTGAGTTCCTCTTCACTTTCTGCCATAAGGGTGGTGTCATCTGCATATCTGAGGTTATTGATATTTCTCCCAGCAATCTTGATTCCAACTTGTGTTTCTTCCAGTCCAGCATTTCTCATGATGTACTCTGCATATAACTTAAATAAGCAGGGTGACAATATACAGCCTTGACGTACTCCTTTTCCTATTTGGAACCAGTCTGTTGTTCCATGTCCAGTTCTAACTGTATAATCCCCTAAATGATATATTATTTAATTTTGCTGGGTTTTGAGCTTTATAAAGTGATGTTATACTGTATGAGCATTTCTGCATTTCCCCCACCATTCTAAGATTAATTTATTCCTGTATTTGCATATAGCTATATTCCTGTTCACTACTGTATAATAATCTATTACACTCCAACTCATCCTTTCTCTTGTTGGCAGACATTTGTTCTGTTTTGCTGCTATAAATAGTGCTGCCATGAACATTCTCATACAAGATTCCTGGTATGTGTGTGTAAGAGTTCTCTAGTGTATATATGAAGAGTGGAGTTGCTGAAGCACAGAATAATTTTCAGGACAATTTCTAAAGAGGTTGTAGTCTGGAGAGAACACAGGTTCCATCCCTAGTGGGGAAACTAAGATTCCACACACCACGTGGCCAAAAAAATTATAAAGCCCTGTTTATAAAGGATTTTGACTATGACACCTCTCTTTTGGTCTCTGAGTTCAAGACCCCTTCCTTTACACACAAACACATATTTTGAGATACAACTGGCTCAAGGGAAGAAAAAAAATGTCTTGAAGAGATATTAAATGTCTTGAGAATGAACCAAGACTTGGATGCCAGGCTTACTAAAGTAAGAAGATGGATAAGACAGAGCCCTCAAAGAAGACTCTAGTTGAAACTGGGAGCATGCTGTTAACTTCATGTCAACCTCTTTTCTTTCTATCTTTCCTTTTTTAAATTCAATAAGCATTAAAAAAACCCCAAAACCTATGAATGTAGGAACTATACTAGGAGATATTTAGAACATAAACCTGAAAAATATGTATTCTCTTTTGTTTAGGAGGTCATAGTCTAATGATAAAGGCATCTATCTACTTGTATCTATCTATCTCAAGACATTGTACAAATTAAATACTTGAAAACAGTAATGAACCAATACTTTCATACAGGCAATGTCTTGTAGTAAAATTATCCTTATAACTTTATAATAAAATTATCACATAATTTTATAATCCACTCGGAGATTGGCACCCCAATTTAGTTCTGGCGAATTTAAGGCTTCAGCCTCCTCTCCTTATTGGAAAAATGAAGGTCATCAATACTTATATTTAGAATTGCAAATCTAGTTACAATTGCTTTCAGGATTATTGATAATGTAAAAAAGTTCCTTGTATACAGTTGATGCTCAATAAAGAATGGGCATTATTTAAACCTCAGAGGAAGATGGAGTACGTGGAAGAAGGTGGAGCATGTATGGTTTTATCCCCATTTTCCAAATATAAAAAAGCTATATGTCAGTAAGATTAAACGACTGACTATTCTGGTCACCAAGCCAGTCAATGAAGACGCCAGCACAAACCCTCATTTTCAGATCACCACCTTTTAAAAACCACAACACTTTTACCTATCTATGCTTTCCTGTTGAAAAGCATTAAGGAGAATTTGGGAGATAAAAAGACTATCCAGGTAAGTGGAACTTAAGTAGGTTCTTGACCCCAGAAGAGGTGAGTTTAAGGAGAGTATTTAGAAGCATACAAGCACTTGTTAGGAGCGTTTGGGTAACAACCAAGAGTCAGCCAGGGGTGGGTGTAGGTTCAGCAAGAGAAGAGTTAGAGCTCCACCCACGTCTCAGGGTTTTGACTAGCTACTGAGCGGACGCCAGAAGCCTGGGAACAACTAGAAAAGACGTTTAAACCCGGCCACCTGACGCACCGCACTCCTCTGCCAGATCGCCCAGTCCATCTCAGGAGGCAGAGACTCGTGGCATCGCTAGCCTATCATCATTGCCAAGCTCTTCGGAGTCGATTCTTAATTGGCCAATGTTAGGGTGACGTCACACTCGCCGCTCCGGCGAAGGAAGAGGACGCCATGATTGGTTGGCGCTGGGACGGCGGGCGGTGGAGGAGCCTGGCTAGTCTGGGTTTCAAACCGGTGGTGGGCTGTCTCCATCCATGTTTTGAGGCCGTGGGGGGCTGCGGAGGGCGGGGAATCGGCTCAGTGGAAACCTGGATTTGGTTCTAAGAGCCGTGGAAGTGAGAAGAAGTGACCGGAAGTGATCTTGGGACTGACCGGAAGCGAGGCCTGGAGGGGAGAGGGAGAGTGGTTCCCTGGAGGGAGGGGATTTCCAGCGGAAAGGGGCGGGGGAAAGGTGCTAAAGCGGCGTGGGAGTGCCGGCTAGGCAGCGCGTCGCTGCTGCTGGTTTGTTTGGAAAACAGCGAGTGACCACCGCGAGATCAAGGGGAGATCCCAAAAAGAGTGCGAGGAGTCCAGGGTTACCTCTGGATAGTCTGGAAGAGTTAAGCCAAAGGGCCCTCGTGCTCTAGAGACCTGGGTGCGGGGGAGGGATTTTGGAAGTTGGGGCAGCCTAGAGCGAGGAGCCAAGGGTACGGGAGATTAGTTGTGTGGGCAGTGTGGGTGGGGCTTGGGGGTGGCTTGGTGGGTGCTGCGTGGGAGATCTTGGTTTGGAGTTTTCTACAGTCTTGCAGTCTTGCCCCGGTTGGGTAGAATCACGCTACTCGCCTTTGTACAAGAAACTGTCTCCTGAGGCAAGGAAGGAGCCAGAATGGCCTGGGCTCTGAAGCTGCCTCTGGCCGATGAGGTGATTGAATCCGGGCTGGTGCAGGACTTTGATGCTAGTCTATCCGGGATCGGCCAGGAACTGGGTGCTGGTGCCTATAGCATGAGGTGAGTGAGATTTTCCCAGACCCTGCACCTTCTGAGTAACAAAGGCAGGATAGAGAATAACGGGGGAAGAAAAGAGGTGTGTTGAGTTACAGAAGCTCTCCGCGGTTAGAGAAAAGGAACTTGTTTCTTTTTTGAGTGGTGAGCATTGTGGTAGAAATGGAAAAAGAGATTATGGACAGTGTCAAGAAGAATGACTCTTGATTAGCAACCAAGTGAATGTTGAGAGGCTGTTGTGCCAGTGTGGGTGATTTGGAGACTGTTGGGGTGTGTGTGTACGTACGTGTGGGTAGGTTGCACTGGACTTGTGTGAGTGAGAGGCCACATTGAACATGTGAGATGTTTAGGGAGTCGGGACTTAATGATAAATATTGGTTGACTGCTTTTGGGGAAGAAGTGTGAGATCCTAAGTCCACACATCTGTATCTTAACCAGCTTTCAGGCTTTACTCAATTTTGGGGTTTCTGACTTTTGAAACATAAGCTGTGAAAAAGTGTCAACAAGAACTTTTAGATGCTTCTAGACCTTCGTGTATCAAGCCAAATGTTGATAATAAATAAAAATCTCCTGTGAAAGCAACATAACCTGCCATGTAATTTATTTGCATGCCTTAGCAACTTCATTCCCCCAATATCGTTTGTTTCATTTAAAAGATGTGCAAGAGCCATGTCTGGAAATGTTGAAACATCTGCTTCTTAATGTTTGATGGAATATAACTGGGTTTCCAAATGGATGATAAGCTTAATGTAAATAAGTGAGTCAAAGAAACTTTAGAATTTAGCACTTTTAATTAGGTTTATGAGTTTATAATGGGAGGATGCCTTTTATGGTGAAAGTGGGCAAATGTTGTATTCTGTTAGTGAGCATCTTTGAGAGTTATAAAAGTGAACTTCCTTTCTTTAACCCTGCTAAACCAAAGTGAACTTTCCTCACTGAAGTAAAATTATGAGTTAGAACTTAAGACTTCATTTTCAGAAATCTTTGCTTACAGTTAAAATAATAAAGGCCGTCCTTGAATACATATTTTAGTAATTTTCAGGGAAATTTGAGTTCTATCACGCAGTGCTCTTAGCCTTGAGAAATTTGATTTTGTCTGTTCTTGTTAAAATAAGTCTTACCATAAAATTAGAGATTAACCTGATCTGAAAGTTAAATGTCCTGACCCTGAGCTTGTGCATCAGTACTGACATAATATTTGACAATTTATGGTGGTGGTTGTATAAAGATTACTACCACAAAAAGTTGTTTTGTCTAGGTTATCACAGTTAAGGATGGAGATAATTGAATATAGCTGTACTTGGTATAAAAATAGTTTAACATCATTAGCAAACATTTGGGTATCAACCGTGTGCTCTCTCTACCATGTGACCTTATATTTGTGAATGCTTTCCTATTCATACCCTGAGTGCTCCTCACATGTATTAGTAAAATGCCTTGTATATTTACATGTTTGGAATTTTTTCCAGCATTAAATCCACAACAATTTTGAAACATCACTTTATTTTTTCTCAATAGCACAATGTGTAAAAAATGTTTTTCAAGTATTTTTTTCTTTGTCCTCTTTCACCTTCCTCTTATTCATGCACTTTGCTATTGTCATGATTCTCTTGTCTCTTACACACATTTAATCATTTGCATTAATTTGTGTTAAATAGATATTACTTCTCAAACTGTAGTATTTATGAGAATCATCTGGAAACTTATAAAAAATAGTTTCCAACATCCCATCTTTGGTGATTGTATGGGGCACAGACTAAAAATCTGATTTTTTAAAAGCAAGTTCTTTAGTGATTTTGATGAACATAGTCCATGGACCACGTTTTGAGAAACACTGATTGGAGGAGGTTTTATTCTCAAAGACAATGATTCTTTGCTCTCCCTTTTTTTCTTTTAACTAAACCTGAGATTACTTTTCCTAAATCTTTGTTAGGGAAATGTTCTCGCTGACAGCAATTTTTAAAAGAACTTTTATGTGTTTATTTATTTTGACTGCCTTGGGTCTTTGTTGCTGTGTGAGGGCTTTTTGTATTATAGTTAGGGTGAGCTGGGCCTACTCTCTAGTAGCAGTGTGCTGGCATCTGTTTACGGTGGCTTCTCTTGATGCAGAACTTGGGCCCTAGGGCATTGCAGGCCTCAGTAGTTTGGAGGGCAGGCCCAAGCAGTTGTGGCCCACAGTCCCCGCTACCCCTCGGCATGTGGGATTCTCCTGAACCAGGAGTCGAATCTGTGTCTCCTGCACTGCCAGGTGGACTGCCAACCACTGGACCACCGGGGAAGCCCCAACAGCAGTTTGTTTTATAAAATATTTTCCTAACATATTTGTTTTACTCTGACTTGCTTATTTCTACTGCATCTTAAAATGGTTTCATTTATACATCTATTGGTTTATACTTTATAAATGATTTACCTTAGTTGGATGTTTTGATTCTTCATCTGCCATTGCATTCATTAACTGTATTATTTTCATAAGTGGTCCTTTAATAGTCTCCATATTTTTTCCTTATGTCTTAATACATGGCACACACTTTTTAATTAAAATAAAGGAAGTTCCCTGAAAACATGCTGAATAAAAGAAGCCAGTCACAAAAGACTATATGATTCTCTTTCTTGGGAATGTCCAGAATTGGCAAATCTATAGGGACAGAAAGTAGATTAGTGGTTGACTAGATAGTGAAGGACAGGAAGCCTGGTGTCCAGGGGGTCGCACTGAATAATAGATCTTTGTATCAGTTTACTTATCCATTCAACCACTGAAGGGCATCTTGGTTGCCTCCAAGCTTAGGTATTATAAATAAAGCTGTTATATACATCTGTGTGCAGATTTTTGTGTGCAGATGGTTTTCATCTTTGAGCAGATACCAAGGAATACCATTACTAGATCATATGGTATGAGTATGTTTCAGATCAGATCAGTCACTCAGTCGTGTCCGACTCTTTGCGACCCCATGAACCGCAGCACGCCAGGCCTCCCTGTCCATCACCAGCTCCCGGAGTATGTTTAGTTTCGTAAAAAACTGCCAAACTATCCTCCAAAGTGGCTGTACCATTTCGATTCCTACCAGCCATGAAAGAGTTCTGGTATTACTCCACACCTTGTCAGAATTTGGTGGTGTCATTGTTCTGGATTTTGGCCATCCTAAAAGGTGTGTAGTATATACTTAACTTTTTCAAGATCTGCCAAGCTGTTTTACACAACAGCTAAACCATTTTTGCATTCTCACCTACAGTGTACAAGAGGTCATATTTCTCTGCATCCTCATGAATACTTGTTTTCTGTGTTTTATATTAAAGTCATCCCAGTGAGTGTGAACTAGGATCTGATATTATTTGTTTTGCATTCCCTTGATGACCATGATGTTGAACATCTTTTTGTGTGCTTGTTGGCCATTCATGTGTCTTCTTTGGAAAAGGGTCCTTTGTGAAAGTGAAAGTTTCTTAGTTGTGTCCGACTCTTTGCAACCCCATGTGCTATACAGTCTATGGAATTCTCCAGGCCAGAATACTGGAGTGGGTAGCCTTTCCCTTCTGCAGGGAATCTTCTCTGCTCAGGGATTGAACCCAGGTCTCCCGCATTGCAGACAGATTGTTTACCAACTGAGTCACAAGGGAAGCCCATTTGAGTCCTTTGTCCAGTTTTAAATTGGGTTATTCTCATATTGTTGAGTTGAAGAGTTCTTTGTGTATTCTGATTACTAAATCATTAGGCTTCCCAGGTGGCTCAGTGGTAAAGAATCCGCCTCCTATTTCAGGAGATGTGGATTTGATCCCTGGGTAGAGAAGATGCCTGGGAGAAGGAAATGGCAACCCATTCCAGTATTCTTGTTTGGAAAATCCCGTGGGCAGAAGAACCTTGCAGGTTACACTCGAAGGGGTCACAGGAGAGTCGGGCATGCCTTATGGACTAAAGAGCAGCTACAACAAGATTATTATCAGGTGTCTGGTTTGTAGGTACTTTTTCTAATTCTGCATGCTGTCTTTCACATTCTTTTTTTTTTTTTTTTTTTGCCTCAAAGTGCATTTCCCATCTTTTTTTTTTTTTCTCTTCAATGTTTATTTATTTATTTACAATTTTTTTTTCTTTTTATTTTTTTTGCAAGGGAAAATGGACAAAGGAAAGGATCAATGAGGGTGGGAGGGAAATGGGAAGAAAGAAGGGGAGTGATGGTGGGGAGGAGTATATATAATTTCTTAACCAATGGCTTTCTGTTTTTAATCACAAAAAGCACTTAAAAAAATCATGTTGAATTCATCCTATATTAGGAGGTTGGTTCTTGAAATGAAAAGTTCAGGAAACAAAAAGTCCAGTTTGGGTGTCCTCATCTTTAGGCACATCTTGGTATTTTGTATTGGTAGGTCTATCTTTACCACAGTATATTATTTAGGACAGGATCACATTTGTCACCTCTTCCTCCCTACAACCCAAAGTGGTACCAAACCCATAAAATAGTCAGTAAACCTTTACAGAGTGAACAAATAAGTCTTTTTTTTTTTTTAAACTCTCCTGAGTGAACTGAATTTTTTGAGGCTCATAAGTAAATATGTTTTGCTCTTTACTTTGTCTATTACAGTCAGATTATATGAGTGGGGTATTAAAGTCTCCCACTATTATTGTATTGCTGCATATTTCTTCTATTAATTAATGTTTGTCTTAGATATATCAATGCTCCAATGTTGGGTGCATATATATTTATAATTGTTATAACTTCTTTTTGGATTGTTCCTTTAAGTCGTTATGTGTAACCTTCATTGTCTCCTTTTCAAGATCTTTAAAGTCAATTTTATCTGATATAAGTATTGCTACTCCTGTTTTCTTATGGTCCATATTTGCATAGAAAATCTTTTTCCAGGCCTTCATTTTCAGTCAGTATATATCCCGTATTTTAAAGTGGTTCTCTTGTAGACAACATATATAGGGGTCTAGTTTTTGTATCCATTTGACCCATTTTAGTCTTTTGGTTGTCTCTTGTAGACAAGGTATGTAGGGGTCTTGTTTTTGTATCGATTTGGCCAGTCTTTGTCTGTTGATTAGGGCATTCAGCCCATAAACGTTTAAAGCAATTATTGATAAATAAGATTTACTTTATTGTTTTGGGTTCGAATTTATACCCCCTTTTAGTGATTCCTATCTAGAGAATGTCCTTTAGTTTTTGTTGGAGAAATGGTTTAGTGGTGCAAAATTCTCTCAACTTTTGCTTATCTGTGAAGCTTTTGATTTCTCCTTCATATTTGAATGAGATCCTTGCTGAATACAATAATCTAGGCTGTAAGTTATTTTCTTTCATCACTTTAATTACGTCTTGCCATTCCCTCCTGGCTTGGAGAGTTTCTATTGAAAGATCAGCTGTTAGCCTTATGGGAATTCCCTTGTGAGTTATTTGATGTTTTTCCCTAGCTGCTTTTAATATTTGTTCTTTATATTTAAGCTTTGTTAATTTGATTAATATGTGTCTTGGGGTGTTTCGCCTTGGGTTTATCCTGTTAGGGACTCACTCTCTGGATTTCTTGAACTTGAGTGGTAATTACCTTCTCCATTTTAGGGAAGTTTTCAACTATTATCTCCTCAAGTATTTCCTCATGATCTTTCTTTTTATCTTCTTCTTCTGGAACTCCTATGATTCGAATGTTGTAGCGTTTGATGTTATCCTGGAGGTTTCTGAAATTGTCCTCATTTCTTTTGATACGTTTTTCTTTTTTCTCGTCTGATTCATTTATTTCTAGGATTCTATCTTCTAATTCACTAATCCTATCTTCTGCCTCTGTTATTCTACTATTTGTTGCCTCCAGGGTGTTTTGGATCTCATTTATTGCATTATTCATTATGTGTTGACTCTTTTTTATTTCTTCTATGTCCTTGTTAAACCTTTCTTGCATCTTCTCAATCCTTGTCTCCAGACTCTTTAACTGTGATTCTATTTTGATTTCGAGATTTTGAATTAATTTCGCTATCATTATTCGGAATTCTTTATCAGGTAGATTCCCCATCTCTTCCTCTTTGGTTTGGTTTGGTGGGCATCTATCCTGTTCCTTTAGCTGCTGGGTATTCTTTTGTCTCTTCATTTTGTTAAAATTGCAAAGTTTAGAGTGTCCTTACTATATTCTGGTAGTTTGTTGAATTCTCTTTATTGAGGCGGTTTACAGGTCTTTTCAATATCTGATCTCTGCCTTGTTACAGAGGGGGCGGAGATGAACACCCAAATCTAAACCGGCCAGGTTCAGGCACTCGGATAACCCTCAGAAGCACAGACTTGGTTGAGTCTGCGTTTTATGCCCTTCCCAGATCTGAGTAGCGCAGGTGATGAAATGTTCAGCGAGCGCAGCTGCTGCGACTTATCGCCTCTCTGCCGCTCAGTTTTCTGGGTATACAAACAGCGCACTTTCTCAGGCAGATGTTGACCATCCAGAGCCCCAAGAAGCGTGAGTCAGCACAGAAACCTACTCACAGTTCCGTTAGACAGTGTCTCTATAGGGCTGTAATTGCCTGCCTCCAGCCCTGGCTGCCTGTCACCGGAGTGGGACGGCCTGCAGCCGACCAACTCTGTGCAGCCCTTTGTTCCGTAGGTAGTCCTGGTGGTGTCTTAAGTTAGGGCTGGCTTTTGATGTAGTAGATAACCGACAGTCTGGTTATTTCGCTCAGATAGCGCCCGAGATAGCCAGGCCAAATCCTTTCTCAAAGCAATGCAGGCCTCGCCGCTCCTCCTAGCCCAGCCCCCACTTGCCAATAGCAAATGCTGGTGTCCGCGCCACTTCTCCGCAAAAGGAGTTACCGCAGGGCACGTTTTCTCGTTTTGAAGACAATGAGTTGTCTTTCTAAGTGCCTGATGTCCTCTGCGGGCATTCAGAAGTTGTTTTATCGAATTTATTCAGCATTCAAATGTTCTTTTAATGGATTTGTGGAGGAGAAAGTATTCTCCCCGTCTTACTCATCCGCCATCTTAGCTCCTCCCCCCTCACATTCTTGACAGTGTTCTTTGATTCACAAAAGTGTTTAATTTTTAAAAAATATTTATTTTTATTTATTATTTTATTTGACTGTGCTGGCTGCTGCTGCTGCTGCTAAGTCACTGCAGTCGTGTCCAACTCTGTGCGACCCCATAGATGGAAGCCCACCAGGCTCCCCTGTCCCTGGGGTTCTCCAGGCAAGAACACTGGAGTGGGTTGCCATTTCCTTCTCCAAGGCATGAAAGTGAAGAGTGAAAGTGAAGTCGCTCAGTCCTGTCTGACTCTTAGCGACCCCATGGACTACAGCCTACCAGGCTCCATCCATGGGATTTTCCAGGCAAGAGTACTGGAGTGGGGTGCCATTGCCTTCTCTGGACTGTGCCGGGGCAGTATGCAAACTCTTAGTTGTAGGAAGTGGAATCTAGTTACCTGACCAGGGATTGAACCCAGAACCCTGGCATTGGGAATCCAGATTCTTAGTCATTGGACCACCAGGGACATCCCCAACTGTGTTTACTTTTTATGAAGTCCAATTTATTCATTTTGTTGCTTTATGCTTTTGATGTCAGCTCTTAAGAATCTGTTGCTAAATTTGTTATGGCCATTTACCCTGTGGTTTCTTCTAAGAGTTTATAGTTTACACTCTTATGTTTAGGTCGTTGATCTATTTTGAGTTAAGATTGTTGATCTGTTTTGAGTTAATCTTTTAATTTAAAGTGAGATAGGGGTCCAGCGTCATTTGTTTGTATTTGGATAGCCAGTCGTCCCAGCCATTTGTTTGTTTCCATTGAATGTTCTTTGTAGTCCTATTGAAAATCAAGTGGCCGTACTTGTAAGGATTTATTTGTGGACTCGATTCTGTTCCATTGGTTGATATATCTTTTTGCCAGTACCACACTATTTTGATTACTGTAGCTTGGTAAAAAGCTCTGAAATTAGGAAGTGTGATTCCTCTAATTTTGTTTTTCTTTTCCATTATTGTTTTTTGCTCTTCAGGGCCCCTTGTAGTGCCATACAAATTTGAAGGTAGGCCTTTCTGTTTCTGTAGAACAGGCCATTGGAATTTTGATAGGGATTTCATTAAATCTGTACATAGCTTTGGGAGTATTTCCATCTTAATAATACCAGGTTTATCAGTTCATGAACATGGGGTGTCTTTCTATTTATTTAGGTCATCTTTAATTTCTTTAAGCAGTGTTTTCTAGTTTTCAATGTACAAGTCTTTCACATCCTTGATTAAATTGATTCCTACATATTTTATTCTCTTAGAGGTTATTATGTGCTTAGTTGCTCAGCTGTTTCTGACTCTCTGTGGCCCTGTGGACTGTAGCCCACCAGACTCCTCTGTCCATGGAATTTTCCAGGCAAGAATACTGGACATTACCTACTCCGGGGGATCTCCCTGACTCAGGGAATCGAACCCGCATCCCTTGCATCTCCTACAAATGGCAGGCAGATTCTTTACTACTAGCGCCACCTGGGAAGCCCTGGAGGTTATTGGGACTGTTATTTTTTCACTTGGCATAGTGACTTCAAGGTTGTTTTCAGTGTTTCATGAAAGGATGTTGAATTTTGTCCTGTGCCTTTTCTATCAAAATGATCATATGGGGTATTACATTGTGATTTCCTTATCTGAACTATACTCACACTTCTGAGATAAACCTCACTTAGTCAGAGTTTAGAATCATTTTAATGTTCTATTGGATTCAGTTTGGTAGTATTTTGTTGGGGATTTTTGTGTCTTTATTCATAAGGGATATTGGTCTGTACTGTTCTCGTATCCTTTTCTGGCTTTTGGTATCATAGACTGTTGGGAAGCGTTCCTCCCCTTTTTGGAAACAGTTTGAGTTAGAATGGTGTTAGGGACTTTCCTGTTGGTACAGTGGATAAAAATCGCCTGCCAGTGCATGAGACATGGGTTCGATCCCTGGTCTGGGAAGGTTTCACAAGCCATGGAGCAACTAAGCCCATGCGCCACATCTACTGAGCCCGTGTTCTAGAGCTCACAAGCTGCAACTACCAGTACTGAAGCCTGCACACCTTGAGTCTGTGCTCCACAGCAAGAGAAGCCACTGCAGTGAGAAGCTTGTTCATCTCTAGAAAGAGTAGCCCCTACTCACTGCAACTGTGTCTTTGTGTGCTTTGTAATTTAAAACAGTGGAAGTGCAGTTGATTTATAATACTGTGTTTGTTTCTGGTGTGCATCAAAATGATTCAGTTATATATATATATTTCAGATTATTTTCTATTATAGGTTATTATAATGTATTGAATATAGTTTCCTGTGTAATACAGTAAATCTTTGTTGCTCATCTATTTTAACTATAGTTTGTATCTGTTAATCACATACTCCTGATTTACCCCTCCTTCCTCCCTTTCCCCTTTGCTACCTAAAGTTTGTTTTCTTAGTGAGTCTATTTTGTATACAGATTTATTTGTATTATTTTTTATATTCCACATATAAGTGATATTATATAATATTTGTCTTTGACTTATTTCACTTAGTATAATATTCTACAGGTTCATCCATGTTGCTGCAAATGGCAGTATTTCATTCTTTTTTATGGCTGGGTAATATTCCATTATAATATATATGTATATATATGATATTCCATTATTTTATATATATTTTTTGATATATATGTGTGTGATATATATATCACATCCTTTCAAACCAATCAATCATCTGTTGATTGGTACCTGAGTTCTTACCATGTCTTGGCTTTTGTAAACAGTGCTGCTATGAAAATAGAGGTACATGTGCTTTTTTGAATTAAAGTTTTTTTCTTTTCTGGATATATGTCCAGGAGTGGGATTGCTGGGTCTTATGATAGTTCTATTTTTAGTTTTTTGAGAAACCTCCATTCTCTTTTCCATAGTGGCTGCACCAATTTATATTCCCACCAGCAGTGTAGGAGGGTTCCTTTTTCTCCGTACCCTCTCCAGCAGTTATTGTTTATGGACTTTTTGATGACAGCCATTCTGACTGGTATGTGGTGATGCCTCATTGTAGTTTTGATTTTCATATTTCTCATAACTAGCCATGTTGAGCATTTTTTTCATGTGCCTATATGCTTTGTAATTTTTTGTTGAGAACTGGACATTTTGAGTATTATAATATGGTAACTCCGGAAATCAGATTCTGCTCCCTCCCTAGAGATTACTGTTGTTACTGAATGAAAGCTGAAATTGTCTATTTGTTTAGTGACTTTTCTAAACTCTTTTTGTAGAGAGTATATTCATTGCTCTATATAGTCACTGAAGTCTCTTCTGTTATGTCATTATGTCCACCCTGTCAGTGACTTGACAAAGATTTCCTTAAATGCCTGGATCTAATAAGAAGAGAAAAGGGGGGAAAAGGAGTGTTCTTTCTTTAAATCTCTTTGTCTCATTTTGCTAGGGAAGCTACTTCAGCCGTGGGGGCTGAGACAGTGGTGAGCCTCTTTGTCAGCTCCTCAGCAATCAAAAACAGTGATCAAGACACAAAACTCTGGGTGTTCCTTCATGGCCTAGTAGTTAGGATTTTGAGGTTTCTCTGTCATACCCAGGTTCAGTCCCTGACTGGTGAAATAAGATCTTGCAAGCTGAGCAGGGTGGCAAAAAGGAAAAAAAAAAGACACATAACCTTGATTTTTGGAGACAAGATCCGTATTGCACATCCTAGCACCAGCAAGCTACAGTAGGATCTTGGGCTATTTATTGTTACCACTGCTTCCTGCCGTGAGACTGGGACCTGAAAATGATAGGTGCCATGCCAAGTGCTGAAATTAACTAAAACTTACCAGCCTCTTTCTTCATCAAGCACTCCCTTGGATGCTGAAAGTGTTGACTAGATTCCAGAGTTTCAAAATAATTGCTTCAGGCATTTCTTGCCAGCTCAGTTCTTTTGGTGAAAGACCAATTCCTAGAGCTTCCTACTCTGCTATCTTCCATGACCCCTGTCCTTAATCTACAATAGCCTTTTAATTGGTTCAACTCTGTTTCTAACTCTGCACTCACCACCATCCCCCAACCTAATCTGTTCTCTACACTGAAACCTTTGTAAGTATGTGGGTATCTTGTTCATTTAAATAAAAAATAATTTCAGACTTGTGAAAGATTTGCAAAAACAGGCCAAGAATTTGTACATAGCCTTCACTCAGGTTTCTTAAATGTTAATATTTACTAAATTTGCTTTTATTTTTCCCCATCTCTCTTCACACACCTACAGTTATTTTTTTCTGAACTGTTTCAGTTCAGTTCAGTCGCTCAGTCATGTCCGACTCTTTGCGACCCCACGAACTGCAGCATGCCAGGCCTCCCTGTCCACCACCAACTCCCGGAGTTCACTCAGACTCATGTCTATTGAGTCAGTGATGCCATCCAGCCATCTCATCCTCTGTCATCCCCTTCTCCTCCTGCCCCCAATCCCTCCCAGCATCAGAGTCTTTTCCAATGAGTCAACTCTTTGCATGAGGTGGCCAAAGTATTGGAGTTTCAGCTTTAGCATCATTCCTTCCAAAGAAATCCCAGGGCTGATCTCCTTCAAAATGGACAGGTTGGATCTCCTTGCAGTCCACAGGACTCTGAAGAGTCTTCTCCAACACCACAGTTCAAAAGCATCAATTCTTCAGCCTCAGCCTTCTTCACAGTCCAACTCTCACATCCATACATGACCACAGGAAAAACCATAGCCTTGACTAGACGGACCTTTGTTGGCAAAGTAACGTCTCTGCTTTTCAATATGCTATCTGGGTTGGACATAACTTTCCTTGCAAGGAGTAAGCGTCTTTTAGTTTCATGGCTGCAGTCACTATCTGCAGTGATTTTGGAGCCCCCAAAATAAAGTCTGACACTGTTTGCACTCTTTCCCCATCTATTTCCCATGAAATGATGGGACTGGATGCCATGATCTTCATTTGCTGAATGTTGAGCTTTAAGCCAACTTTTTTACTCTCCACTTTCACTTTCATCAAGAGGCTTTTTAGTTCCTCTTCACTTTCTTCCATAAGGGTGGTGTCATCTGCATATCTGAGGTTATTGATATTTCTCCTGGCAATCTTGATTCCAGCTTGTGTTTCTTCCAGCCCAGCGTTTTTCATGATGTACTCGGCATATAAGTTGAATAAGCAGGGTGACAATATACAGCCTTGACGTACTCCTTTTCCTATTTGGAACCAGTCTGTTGTTCCATGTCCAGTTCCAACTGTTGCTTCCTGACCTGCATACAGATTTCTCAAGAGGCAGGTCAGGTGGTCTGGTATTCCCATCTTTTCAGAATTTTCCACAGTTTATTGTGTTCCGCACAGTCAAAGGCTTTGGCATAGTCAATAAAGCAGAAATAGATGTTTTTCTGGAACTCTCTTGCTTTTTCCATGATCCAGTGGATATTGGCAATTTGATCTCTGGTTCCTCTGCCTTTTCTAAAACTAGCTTGAACATCAGGAAGTTCACGGTTCACGTATTGCTGAAGCCTGGCTTGGAGAATTTTGAGCATTACTTTATTAGCATGTGAGATGAGTGCAATTGTGCGGTAATTTGAGCCTTCTTTGGCATTGCCTTTCTTTGGGATTGGAATGAAAACTGACCTTTTCCAGTCCTGTGGCCACTGCTGAGTTTTCCAAATTTGCTGGCATATTGAGTGCAGCACTTTCACAGCATCATCTTTCAGGATTTGAAATAGCTCAACTGGAATTCCATCACCTCCACTAGCTTTGTTCGTAGTGATGCTTTCTAAGGCCCACCTTGACTTCACATTCCAGGATGTCTGGCTCTAGGTCCGTGATCACACCATCGTGATTATCTGGGACATGAAGATCTTTTTTGTACAGTTCTTCTGTGTATTCTTGCCACCTCTTCTTGAACTGTTTAAGTTGCAGATATGATGCCCCTTAACAACCTAAAGCAGGGAAGGCAATGGCACCCCACCCCAGTACTCTTGCCTGGAAAATCCCATGGACGGAGGAGCCTGGTAGGCTTATCCATGGGGTCGCTAAGAATCGGACACGACTGAGCGACTTCACTTTCATGCATTGGAGAAGGAAATGGCAACCCACTCCAGTATTCTTGCCTGGAGAATCCCAGGGACAGAAGAGCCTAGTGGGCTTCCGTCTATGGGGTTGCACAGAGTCGGACACGACTGAAGTGACTTAGCAGCAGCAGCAACAACCTAAAGACTTCAATGTGTCATCTTTTGAAACAAGAAATTCTCTTACATAACCACAGTACAATGATCAAAATCAGGAACCTGACTCTGACATAATGCTATTATCTACCTATGAAACTTTTTCACATTTTGCCAGTTGTCTCAGTAATGTCCTTTATAACAGAGAAATATCCAAGATTATGTGTTGATTCAGTTGACTTGTCTTTCTAGTCTCGTTTAATCTAGAATGGCTTCAGAGTCTTTCATTGTATTTTCATGGCACTGACAATTTGATGAGTACAAGCCAGTTATTTTGTAGAATATTCCTCAATTTAGGTTTGTTGTTTCCTTATGATTAAATTCAGTTGATACACTTGGTTGTTTAGTTGCTGAGTCATGTCTGACTCTTCTGTAAGCCCATGGACTGTAGCCCACCAGGCTACTCTGTCCATAGGATTTTGCAGGCAAGAATACTGGAGTGAGTTGCCATTTCCTCCTCCAGGGGATCTTCTCGATCCAGGGTTCGAACCTGAGTCTCCTGCATTGGCAAGCAGATTTTTTACCACTGAGCCACCAGGGAAGCCCTCAGTTTATGCGCTTTGGGTAGTAATACCTAAGAAGAGTTGACTCATTGTAAAAGACCCTGATGCTGGGAGGGATTGGGGGCAGGAGGAGAAGGGGACAACAGGGGATGAGATGGCTGGATGGCATCACCGACTCGATGCACAAGAGTTTGGGTGAACTCCGGGAGTGGTGATGGACAGGGAGGCCTGGGGTCGCAGAGTCGGTGACTGAGCGACTGAGCTGAAGTGAACCTAAGTAGTGATGCTGAGTTCTCTGTGTATCACGTTACATTGTTGTTTTTTAGTTGCTAAGTTGTGTTTGACTCTTTTATGATCCCTGGGCTATAGCCTACCAGGCTTCTCTGTCCATGGAATTTCCCAGGCAAGAATACTAGAGTGGGTTGTCATTTCCTTCTCCAGGGGATCTTCCCAGGGATCAAATCCGTTTCTCCTGCTTTGGCAGGCAGATTCTTTATCACTTAGCCCCACCTGGGAAGCCCCATCATATTACATAGCACATGCTTGATTGATTCTATTCCTGGCAGTGTCAACTTTGGCCATCTCGTGAAGGTGACATATACCAATTTTCTTTTTTGGAAATTTATTGTCTTCTGTAATTGATAAATATCTTGTGGAGAGATACATTGAGACTATGTAAATAACCTATTTTCACACTTTTATCTATCAATTTTAGTGTTTATTCTTGCCTTAATTAGCTGTCATTATGATGGTTGCTAATAGATGGTTTTCTAACTGTGCCTTTCCTTCTAAATATGTTCGTTGCTTTTCTATAAAAGAGCTTTTCCACATACACGTACCCCTGTGTTCATAGAAGCACTATTTACAATAGCCAAGATATGGACACAACTTAAGAATGTCTGACAGGTAAACAGATGAAGAAGATGTGGTATGTATGTGCACAATGGAATATTACTCAGCCATAAAAAATGAAAGAATGACATTTGGGCAACGTGGATGGACCTAGAGATTATCATACTAAGCAACATAAGTCAGATCAGATCAGTCGCTCAGTCGTGTCCGACTCTTTGCGACCCCATGAACCGCAGCACGCCAGGCCTCCCTGTCCATCACCAGCTCCCGGAGGTCACTCAGACTCGCATCCATCGAGTCAGTGATGCCATCCAGCCATCTCATCCTCTGTCGTCCCCTTCTCCTCCTGCCCTCAATCCCTCCCAGCATCAGAGTCTTCTCCAATGAGTCAACTCTTCGCATGAGGTGGCCAAAATACTGGAGTTTCAGCTTCAGTATCATTCCTTCTAAAGAAATTCCAGGATTGATCTCCTTCAGAATGGACTGGTTGGATCTTCTTGCAGTCCAAGGGACTCTCAAGAGTCTTCTCCAACACCACAGTTCAAAAGCATCAATTCTTCGGCGTTCAGCCTTCCTCACAGTCCAGCTCTCACATCCATACATGACCACTGGAAAGACCATAGCCTTGACTAGGCGAACCTTTGTTGGTAAAGTAATGTCTCTGCTTTTGAATATGCTATCTAGGTTGGTCATAACTTTCCTTCCAAGGAGTAAGCGTCTTTTAATTTCATGGCTGCAGTCACCATCTACAAGACCTTTTAGAACTAACACCCAAAAAAGATGTCCTTTTCATTATAGGGGACTGGAATGCAAAAGTAGGAAGTCAAGAAACACCTGGAGTAACAGGCAAATTTGGCCTTGGAATACGGAATGAAGCAGGGCAAAGACTAATAGAGTTTTGCCAAGAAAATGCACTGGTCATAGCAAATACCCTCTTCCAACAACACAAGAGAAGACTCTATACATGGACATCACCAGATGGTCAACACCGAAATCAGATCGATTATATTCTTTGCAGCCAAAGATGGAGAAGCTCTATACAATCAGCAAAAACAAGACCAGGAGCTGACTGTGGCTCGGACCATGAACTCCTTATTGCCAAATTCAGACTGAAATTGAAGAAAGTAGGGAAAACTACTAGACCATTCAGATATGACCTAAATCAAATCCCTTATGATTATACAGTGGAAGTGAGAAATAGATTTAAGGGCCTAGATCTGATAGATAGAGTGCCTGATGAACTATGGAATGAGGTTCGTGACATTGTACAGGAGACGGATCAAGACCATCCCCATGGAAAAGAAATGCAAAAAAGCAAAATGGCTGTCTGGGGAGGCCTTACAAATAGCTGTGAAAAGAAGAGAAGCGAAAAGCAAAGGAGAAAAGGAAAGATATAAACATCTAAATGCAGAGTTCCAAAGAATAGCAAGAAGAGATAAGAAAGCCTTCTTCAGTGATCAATGCAAAGAAATAGAGGAAAACAACAGAATGGGAAAGACTAGGGATCTCTTCAAGAAAATCAGAGATACCAAAGGAACATTTCACGCAAAGATGGGCACGATAAAGGACAGAGATGGTGTGGACCTAACAGAAGCAGAAGATATTAAGAAGAGGTGGCAAGAATACACAGAAGAACTGTACAAAAAAGAGCTTCAAGACCTAGACAATCATGATGATGTGATCACTGACCTAGAGCCAGACATCTTGGAATGTGAAGTCAAATGGGCCTTAGAAAGCATCACTACGAACAAAGCTAGTGGAGGTGATGGAATTCCAGTGGAACTACTCCAAGTCCTGAATGATGATGCTGTGAAAGTGCTGCACTCAATATGCCAGCAAATTTGGAAAACTCAGCAGTGGCCACGGGACTGGAAAAGGTCAGTTTTCATCCCAATCCCAACATAAGTCAGAGAGAGACAAATACCACATGATACCATTTATATGTAGAATCCAAAATATCACACAGATAGCCATAGCTACAAAACAGAGGCAGACTCACAGAGAGCAGACTTGGTTGCCAAGGGGAAAGAGGCAGGGGAGGGGAGTGTTAGGAGTTTGGGATTAGCAGATGCAAACTGTTATATATGATGGATAAGCAGCAAGGTCCTACAGTACATATAGCACAGGGGACTGCAGTCAATATCCTGTGATAAACCAGAATAGAAAAGAATATGAATTATATATATATCTATCACTTTTTAAAAACATGACCTTTTACTTCTTATTTTTATCAATGTAGCCTTGTTACTTAATAGATTGTAATTGTTTATTAATACTATCATGATATATTTTGATCAGTTCCAAATTTGGCTCAGGAACCCCTTCAAGTTGGCTCCACATAGCTTCACTTTTATGCATTGGAGGAGGAAATGGCAACCCACTCTGGTGTTCTTGCCTGGAGAGTCCCAGGGACGGGGGAGCCTGGTGGGCTGCCGTCTTTGGGGTCGTGCAGAGTCGGACACGACTGAAGCGACTTAGCAGCAGCAGCCTTTTAAAATGAAAGTCTTGTAACAAGCCTTTTGTCCTGACGTAACTATTGATAGCACCCTCCTTCACTCACCCAAGTTTCCCTGTTTGAATAATAAATTATATAATTGTCTTACTTGAAATGTAGATCAGATTGTGCTACTTTTCTCCTAAAAACTCTCCAGTGATTCTGCATCTCACTTTGAATAGAAGGTTCAGTTCTGGCATTGTTTCCCATGTGGTGCCTCTGTATCTCATCCATATCGACTCTTCCCCTTGCTGCTGACGCCAGCCACATCTAGCCATCTTACAGTCCCCAAGTGCTATGCACACTCGAACCTCAGGGCCTTTTGTATCTGCTGTAACTCCTCCTGAGGTAAGACTTATACATTCCTCACTTCCTTTAGGTTTCTGCCTACATGTCACTTTATCAGAGAGGCCATCTCTTACTACCTTCAAAGAACATAGCAGCCACCTCCTTCCTCTCACCAGCCTTCTGCCTTCACTAGGTTGTCTTTGTCTTTTCCCCAATACCTGATGAGTTATTCATTTACTTACCTCTTTCCCCAACTAGAATAAATGCTCCTTGAAGGCAGAGACTTTGTTCTGATTTCTGCTGTATCCCTAGTACCTTAGGTGCTAAGTCACTTCAGTCGTGTCTGACTCTGTGCAACCCCATAGACGGCAGCCCACCAGGCTCCCCGATCCCTAGGATTCTCAAGGCAAGAACACTGGAACACTGGAGTGGAGTACCTTAGAAGAGTGTCTAAAAAAATAGCTGCTGATCTGTTGAATGAATATACTGAACTCACTCTCACTCTTTTTTGTTTCAAAAGCAAGTTCAGTTCAGTTGCTCAGTTGTGTCTGACTCTTTGCGACCCTGTGAACTACAGCATGCCAGGCCTCCCTATCTATCACCAACTCCCGGAGTTCACTGAGACTCATGTCCATTGAGTCAGTGATGCCATCCAGCCATCTCATCCTCTGTCGTCCCTTTCTCCTCTTGCCCCCAACCCTTCCCAGCATCAGAGTTTTCTCCAGTGAGTCAACTCTTCGCATGAGATGGCCAAAGTACTGGAGTTTCAGCTTCAACATCAGTCCTTCCAGTGAAAACCCAGGACTGATTTCCTTTAGGATGAACTGGTTGGATCTCCTTGCAGTCCAAGGGACTCTCAAGAGTCTTCTCCAACACCACACTTCAAAAGCATCGATTCTTCGGCGCTCAGCTTTCTTCACAGTCCAACTCTCATATCCATACATGACCACTGGAAAAACCATAGCCTTGACTAGACGGACCTTTGTTGGCAAAGTAATGTCTCTGCTTTTTAATATGCTATCTAGGTTGGTCATAACTTTCCATCCAAAGAGCAAGCGTTTTCAAATTTCATGGCTGCAGTCACCATCTGCAGTGATTTTGGAGCCCCCAAAATAAAGTCAGCCACTGTTTCCCCATCTATTTGCCATGAAGTGATGGGACTGGATGCCATGATCTTAGTTTTCTGAATGTTTAGCTTTAAGCCAACTTTTTCACTCTTCTGTTTCACTTTCATCAAGAGGCTCTTTAGTTCTTCACTTTCTGCCATAAGGGTGATGTCATCGGCATATCTGAGGTTATTGATATTATCTGAGGCCACTGTTTCTCTCCATTGACACTAATTTTTGTTCTTTTTTGTTGTGTTGCTTTTCCAGTATTGTTTACTTTCACTTTTTCCCCCTTCAGCTGTCTTCTAAATCATCATCTCTTTGTCTTAAAAGAGAGTTGATCCCCCTTCCTTTCCTTTCCCCTTCATTCTGAGTCTCTTATGATGGACAGTGTATTTTGATGAAATCCCTCTATTTGTCACAAAATTTATCCACTACTTTTTAAAAAATGACCTCACTGTAAAAATACAAAGAAATGACTAAGCATGTTTATCTTCAAGTTCGGTATATTCTTGCCTCTGGGAGTTGACTGAGGGATATAACTGAGGAATAAATAGAAGGCTTTAACTATAAATACTCTATTTCTGAAGCTAAGTGGTGTATACACAGGTATTTGTTGTACTTTTTTTAACCTTTTTATATGTCTGAAGTACTGCATAATTTGGGGGGGAAAGTCTTGTACTGCATAATCCATTGCTGGCTAACTTTCCACATCTTTTAAAATTGTCCTATCCCATTTGTTGGTTTTGTTCCTAAAGGTCTGTAGATGTTTCTTTGCTTGTTTTCTTGCCCTCTTATAATTCTAATGGAAGTTGACCTACAACCCAATAATGTTGCCATTCCTTACTTATCCCACTTATTACATTCCTTTTCTTTCTTCCACCTCCTCTTATCTCCTGTCTTTATCTACCTTGTTGGCAGTAGTTTCCAATTGTAGCCAGAGGTCGACTCCTACTGTGCATCATCAGGCTAGATTCTGGGAGAAAAATTCATTTGGGACTGTATTTTTTTTAAGTCTTTATTGAATTTGTTACAGTATTGTTTCTGTTTTATATTTTGGCTTTTTGATGTTGAGGTATGTGGGATCTTAGTGCCCTGACCAGAGATGAACCTGCACCCTTTGTAGTGGAAGGCAAAGTCTTAACCACTGACCACCAGGGAAGTCCCCTTTTGGGACTTTTTAAAAGTTATTTTTAAAACTGATTTTCTTTCATTTTAATTTTGGCTGCTGTGGTTGGTGCATGCAGGCTTTCTCTAGTTGTAGCTAGCGGTGGCTACTGTGCGTTGCGGTGCGCCGACTCCTCATTGTGCCGGCTTCTGTTGCTGTGGAGCACAGACTCTAGGGGAGTGGGCTTCAGTAGTTGCGGCATGTGGGTGCAGTTACCCCGCAGTATGTGTAATCTTCCCAGACCAGGGATCAAATTCGTGTCCCCTTCTTTGGCAGGTGGATCTTAACCACTGGACCACCAGGGAAATCCTCACTTGGGACTTTGGATACACAAATTGGTGTTCTGATTTTCCTTTCATCACTAGTCTTTAATTTATAGTAACTTAAAATATATTTTGATCGTCATCTTTTGTCTTTACTTGTATAGCTGGTATCTTCTCCCAATGTATGGCTTGTAATTTCATTTTATGTGTCACTGGTTCCAAAGTTTTTAATTTGATGTGTTATAGTTTGTCAATCCTTTCCTTTATGGTGTATGATTTTAATATCTAAGAAATTCTTCCCTAGTCTTAAGGCCATGGAGTTATTGTTTTTTTTCTGGCTGTGCTGGGTCTTCGTTGCTACGTGAACTCTTCTCTAGTTTTGGAGAGCAGTGGCTGCTCTCTAGTTGCAGTGCATGGGCTTCTCATTGGCTAGGCTTCTCTTATTGTAGAGCACAGACTCTTGGGGATGCGGGCTTTAGTAGTTACAGTTCCATGGTTTGAAAGCACAGGCTCAGTAGTTGAGGCACATGAGCTTAATTGTCCCAAGGCATGTGGGATCTTCCCGGACCAGGAATCAAACCCATGTCTCTTGAATTGGCAGGCAGATTCTCTACTACTGAGCCATAGTGTTATTCTTTTTTATTGTCTTCTAAACATTTTTAGAACATTTCTAAACATTTACATTTTTGCTTTTTACACTTAAACCTTTAATCCATTTAGATACTTTTTTTTTTTTGCCACACCACATGGCTTGCAGGATCTTAGTTCCCTAACCAGGGATTGAACGCAGGCCATAATAGTGAAAATGCTAACTCCTAACCACTGCACCGCCAGGGAACTCCCAGAATTGGTTTTTTAAAAATTGAATTTTGTATTGGGTGTTGATCCAATTTCATTTTTTCCCATGTAGATGTCCAGTTTTTCCAACATTGTTTGTTAAAAAGTTCATCCTTTCCTCACTGATCAGTGATATCAGCTCTGTCATAAAGTAGATTTTTGTATATGTAGAGTCAGTTAATGGGTTCTGTATTCTGTTAGTTAGGTTAATTTGTCCATCTGAATCAACACCATGCTATCTTATTACTAAAGCTTTGAAATAATATTTGATATCTGACACAGGCAAATCTCTTTTATGTTTTTTCTTCTTAAGGAGTATCTTGGCTATTCTTGGTTTTGCTAATTGATACAAATTTTAGAATCAGTTTGTCAAGTTGAATCTATTGGGATATTGACTGGGATTGAATCTGTAGATCAGTTTGGGAAAATTTGCCATCTTTAACATATTCAGTCTTTTAGTCCTTAAACATGCTGTAACTCTCTGTTTAGGTCTTACTTGAAGATTTCATAAATTTGAAATTTATTTTCATTACTGGTTTAGACTTTCATTATTATTTACCCAGACTGTTGCCTTAGCTTTGAACTGATCTCCCTATCTTTTTTTTTTTTTTTTTGCCATGCTATGTGGCATGCAGGATCTTAGTTACCCAACCAGGGAGCAAACCTAAGCCACTTGTAGCAGACCTTAACCACTGGACCTTCAGGGAAGTCGTCCTGATCTCCTTATCTCTAGTCTCTTTTTACCAAGAGACAGTATACCACAGTGAGATCTGGAACTAGATTTAGGAGTTTGAATTCTGGGTCTCTCAGGATTGGACAAGTTACTTAACCTCTGTTGCTATGATTTAAAATAGAAATAGTACCTACCTCATGAGGTTCTTATGAACATTAAAAGAATTAATACATGAAAAATAATTAAGACCATGTTAGACAAGCAGTAAATGCTCAATAAATGCTAACTTATTATTGCTTTGATTTAAATTCTAGTGTCTAACTTCAGAGCCTATCTTCTTAATTCTTGTACTCTACTGAAGGAAAGATGAACGTAAGATATGTTTTACAGAGAAAAATTCATAGGACTTGTTAATGGGCATGAAGATAAGGGAGAAAGCATCAATCTAGGATGCCTTCAAGTGTTCTAGTTTGAGCATTTTGATGAGTCATTTGCCATCTGGTACAAGGAGGAATAGAGGGTGGAGTGGTAGGTTGGGACGGTTTGGAGGAAGATCGAAAGTTCACATTTGGACCTGGTTCATTTGATATCCCAGAGAGACATCAAAGAGGCAATATTAGGTATTTAAATATGGGATCTGGAACATTCAAAACAGAAATCTGGACCTAGGTATGTTTGGGAGTCATCAGATTATTGTGATATTTAAATATATGGGGATTAATGAGATCATCTGGGAGTGTAGAAAGAAAAGAGCCAATATCACATCCTGAACTTTTATGAAGGAAGAGGGGTTGCTACAAGGTAGTTGAGGAGGCATTGCTGGTGAGTAGGAAGAAAATTAGGAGAGAATTTAGGAGGCCAGAGAGGAGAGTAGCCACTGTAGGAGTTAGAGCTCTGTTGAATGCTGGCTGCTGAAGGTTGAAGTAAAATGAGCCCAGAGAAGTGACAGTTGAGTTTGGCTACATGGAAGTCATTGGTGACCATGACAATCACTTTTTATGAGGAGTGAAAGCCTAACTGTCGTGGTTTGAGGAAAGAATCAGAGATGAGAAAATGGACACTATATATATAGATAATTTTAGTTGTGAAAGGTACAGAGAAGCGTAGTAGTAGTTGAAGGGGAGATGTGGATAAATTTTTTTTATGAATGAGAGCTAGTCAAACATGAATATATGCTAATGGTTATAATCCAATAAAAGGAGATTGATGGTACATGCATGGGGACAGTCAAGGGAATAAAGTCCTTAGGAATTAAGAACACATGGATTCTAACTCCATGGGTAAGGATTAGCGTTTCCCAGCAGAAAAATTTTGCCTTCATTGTATCAGCAGTAAAAAAGAAGATGGTTTCCAGAGTAAGTAGGTTTGTAGGTTTAGTTGTTAAAGATGCTTAGAAATACTGCATGAGAGATTTAATTAGTAAAATTGTGTGTGGAGAGGTAATTGTAAGTAACACGGAAATACTCAGAAGCTCTTTGCAGGAGTGATAGATAGCCAAGTGCTCGATAGATTTTTTTTTTTTTAAATTTGTATGTATTTATCGGCTGTGCTGGGTCTTTGTTGCTGTGCGGGCTTTTCTCTAGTTGCCGAGAGTGGGCACTACTCTCTAGTTGCAGTGCACGGGCTTCTCTTTCCCGTGGCTGCTTCTCTCCTTGCCGAGCACAGGCCCTAGGACACGTGGGCTTCAGTGGTTGCGGCTCGAGGGCTCGGCAGTTGCAGTTCCAGAGCTCTAGAGCACAGACTCCATAGTTGTGGTTGAGTTTACTCTGCAGCAGGAGGGATCTTCCTGGACCTGGGATCAAACCTGTGTCTTCTGCATTGGCAGCGGGATTCTTACTGCTGAGCCACCAGGGAAGCCTGTCAATAGAGATTTGATAATAAGTGATAGAAGCATTTTCTGGACTGTTCATCCACAAGTATAACCCAGTCATGTTTGCTGAGTAGCCTAAATTATAAAGACCTGGATTTTCTAATGGGATTACTACTCTTCCTATTATTATTGTTGTGGTACTCATTTAAACAATATTTATTGAGTACCTACTATGGCCAGGCCTTGTTAACACTAGGGTGACAAAACAAATGAGGTCTTTGCACTCTTGGAGCTTGTATTCTTATGGGAGGAGTAGTAAATAGGTAGGTATATAGTAGGTAAGTAGATAGATAGACAGGAAGTGCCTTGATGAAAATGCATAGAATCTAGGTAGAGTGACCAGGAATGTTTGTCTGTAGATGTGACATTGTAGCAGAGACCTGAATGGTGTAAAACAATCTGGAAGTTTAGTTTGTGGACAGAGGAATCAACTGTTGCAAAAGCTCTGAGTCCTTTTAGTGAAATCAGTTCATTGATACTATCATTCTATTAGTATGACTTGCACAAATAGCCATGTGTAGAGAGCTGGTGTGCATCACCTTAAGAAATATCTTTGGAGCACTGAATAGGAACTCTTGATTACATTTTCCTCAGGAATGTTTTAAACAAATGCAACTTTATGTCAGGCATTGAGTAATAATAAAGAAGGATAAAACTTGGATAAAATTTGCTTACTGTTTCTTTGCTGCCTGAAATGGTACCAGGCCTAAAATGCTCACAAAATATTGAATGAATGGATGAATAGACTTAGATTTATATTTGCTATTTTCTAGTCATTTAACCATGGACAACTTTTTTTAACATTTCAAATTACTTGATCAGTTTCTTCAACTGGCAAATAAGGAGAGGGAGGCAATTGCTACTTGTATGATTAAATGCTAATTGATGTGTAAAAAATCAGTGGTGGTAGTGGAGTTAGAGTGAGGGAAAGGAGCTATATTTTGTCAGCTGGAATTGTTAGAAGAGGGAAAGAGAGATGAGAAGTATAATGAGAGATGAAACTGAACAAGTAAGCTGGATCCAGTTTGGAAGGGCCTTGAGTGCCCTGTTGAGGAGCTAGTGTTTTATCAGCCTTTCTGTGGGAAGCCTCTGAAACATTGTAAACAGAGTAGTGACATTTTAGATCTACATTTTTAAAGGTTACTCTTGACTGTAGATTGGGGGATAATGATAAAAAGCTAGGTATCGTTCCTGAAAAGGATTGAGGCTTAGTGAACTGGGTGTCTTCTGCATATCCTTAAAACTGCAGTTTAATTCTCTATCATGTGTGTATCCATCTATCTACATACCTACCTATCTACTGTCTTATCTATAAAAGAAAGGGAGCAGAAGCAGTTCTGCCTTGATTGCATCATCAGGCCTAACTTGGGACATTTCCAGGGAATATGTGGCCCTTTTAGAAGAAAAGACCTTCATCAAAGGTGTGATCTGAAGGAGAAGGCAGAAATTTTTCATAAGCCCTGCCACTGTAAGCATAAAGGGGAGAGAGGTAGCTAAAGTCTTTTGGCCATTTCGTAGGATAAGTATTCTGATACTTTTAGGATTTCCCCCAAAGCTATTAGTGGTTAAAGCATTAACAAACAGGAAAATGTCTGTCTTTCACTGCAGAGAGGAATGGAGGACTAGCTAGGCTTGGTAGTGGGAATGGAATGGGCAAGGAATAAGAACCCCAGAAGTGGTGAGTGATGCTTGCTAATGAAAAGGGAGGGAAGTCTAACTGCAAACAAACAAAGAAAATCAAAAGAACTGGGAGACATTTGGGACCTGAAAAGAAGCTTTGAAGTTTGGCAATATAAGGGGCTCAGTGTGGTTTCCCTTAGTCACAGAAAAACAAACAAAAATGTCTTCACAGATAGGTCATAATGTAATGCTAGATATCAGATCTCTGAGTACTGAAAGTGGAGCTCTATTTTTTATGTCAAAACTGCCAGATTCTCTGGAATATATAACCCATGGTTGTCATTCATCTCCTAAATGGGAAGAGTCAGTGATTTCAGAAATTTAATAAAAGAACCTGGTACTAATGATGCCACAGGTGATGTTTTCAATTAGCAGTGTTTTAATGAGATTTGTAGGCTGTAAGAGCTAATCCTGTAATATAGGAAAAAAACTGAGAAAGCAGGGCTATATCTGGCAAATCTCCTGAGGTAGGGCTTTGCTGATTCTGTTTTCTTTGATTAAACTTTTAATATCTTACAAGCTCCCTGGAAGTAAATTTGATTCCGATATTGGTCAGATTCTTTTCAGCTTCTAAAAATAAGTAAAGCTTCTAGACAGATTTGAAATGAGAAGTTTTTAGTGACTTTCTAAGTTAAAGGCAGATAACACATTGCTTATAGAAGGAAATAAGTGGTAATTGGCAAATTATTCAGCAAAGTAGAAATAGGGAAATTCAGAGATTTGGAGGGAGAAAAGAAATTAGCTTCATTTGGGGGGAAACTTTGAGATGTACTTGATAAATGATAATTCAAACCTCTGATCTCTCCTAACTGTGCTGAAGAATGGTTTATTCCAGGAAGCAATTCTTAAAGCGCTTGAAGAACCTTAAGCCCAGTACTGAGATCTGGGAAAAAAGTTCTAGAAACACTATTCCTAAAGAAAGACTGTTGGATGATCAATATCTCTTTCACAGACAGCATCAGCATAAAATCCACCTGTGGTGGATTTATTTAGCTCACATGTGTTTTGAGGTCACACCGAACAGTCTCTGTTCCAAGTTTGAAGTTCCAGAGGCGTAGAGTTAAGCTACTGAGGGCAGAGTTGTATATAAAACACCTATTGTAAACATAGTAGGCCCTTTTGAGTTACATAATCTTTATTTTTAAATAGTTCATTTATGCTTCCTCAAGTATTAGTCATACTTTAAGGGCAATGAACTGGAATGTAGAAAAACAGTAGGTGTTTGTAGAATAGTAAGATTTGCTGATGTGCAGAAAGAGAAATTTAGATGATAATGATGCTTTTTGCTCTGTAAGAGGATCTTATCTATACCGTGTTTATTGCTATCTGTTCCACCTGAAAGAGGGCCCAGAACATAGTAGGTGCTCCAAGACTGGTGAAAGTGGCTCAGTCGTGTCCAACTCTTTGTGACCCCATGGACTTATACAGTCTGTGGGATTCTCCTGGCCAGAATACAGGAGTGAGTAGCCTTGCCCTTCTCCAGGGGATCTTCTCAACCCAGGGATCAAACCCAGGTCTCCCGCATTGCAGGCAGATTCTTTACCAGCTGAGTCAAAGACTATTGGATGAATAAATGAAGAAAAAAAAAAGTTTTAAAGAAATTTACTAATTCAATGTCAAGGTGAGTGCTTTCTCTCCAGTAGTGGTGATGGAGTTGCACAAGTCTGAACAAACCCCCCTTTACCCTTAGTGCTGACATTTCAAGATGGCTTGCTGCGGCCCTCTGTAAAATCGAGTCTTGGTGCAGAAAGTTGGTCATCCTAGATGACGCTGAGATCAAACCCTTTACTTTGGCTTAGACTCAGCACTAAGTAGTTAACCTCACCAAACTCTCCCCACCAGTTCAGATTTAGCTGGCATGAGATATGGCTTAGAAGGGAGTTTTAAAAGCTCCCCTGCTGCTGCTGCTGCTAAGTCACTTCAGTCGTGTCGGACTCTGTGTGACCCCATGGACGGCAGCCCACCAGGCTCCCCCGTCCCTGGGATTCTCCAGGCAAGAACACTGGAGTGGGTTGCCATTTCCTTCTCCAATGCATGAAAGTGAAAAGTGAAAGTGAAGTCGCTCAGTTGTGTCCGACTCTTAGCGACCCCACAGACTGGAGCCTACCAGGCTCCTCCGTCCATGGGATTTTCCAGGCAAAAGTACTGGGGTGGGGTGCCATTGCCTTCCCCGAAAAGCTCCCCAGGAGATTCTTAATATTCAGCTAAGGTTGAGAGCTAGTGATGTTCATATGCCTTTCGTACACACCTTTGATTTAGTAATGCAGTCTACAAATGTGACAGACGATGACTTGAAAACTATCTTATATTTCCAATATTTTTTCTGACTTACAAAGCAAGATTTGGACTACAATTTTTAAGATATCTTCAGTGTGAATATGTTGGCTGTTAGATTTAGCAGCATCCTTAGTTGCTTTACATTGGAGAGTTATGTACTATATGAGTTAAAAAATGAGAGAGAGTGAGAGCGCCAAAAGTGACCCAATAAGGATGAATTGAAAGAAGAATAAATTTTCTGTTGAATACGATCTGTTTACTCTCTGTGGGTATTTGTTTAACTAAACATTTAATTGTATTTGTTTATTAAAGTAGATAATGTAGTATTTTTGATTTACTCCTAAGCAGTTAGATGAGAGTTGTTTTTTAAATAGAGCTATTCTAAGAAAGGTTGATTTAATATCTTCCTGTATATAACCACCACTACTATTAAGTTTCATTGTAAAGAATTTTTAGAAACATTGGAACAAGGGCCTTTTCCTTTCTTTATCTTATTGCTTAACAAAAGAAAAAAGATAGTGAAAGTGAAGTCGCTCAGTCGTGTCTGACTCCTTGCGACCCTGGGGACTGCAGCCCACCAGGCTCCTCTGTTCATGGGATTCTCCAGGCAAGAATACTGGAGTGGGTTGCCATTTCCTTCTCCAGGAGATCTTCCTGATCTTGCAGGCAGACGCTTTAACCTCTGTGCCACCAGACTTCTCATGGATCTGAGGATTGATTGTGCAGATCTGCCTCATGTGGTGTCAGCTGAGGTTCTGTGGTCATCTAGGGGCCTGGGCTAGAACATCACAGTCTAATGCTAGGTTCTTTGGGAACCTGGGATGGCTGCATTACCACCACATCCTACATCCCCACCCCTACACCCTGCCCCATAGCCCCAGGGCCTCTCTCTCCACTAGCCACTCCCAGTGGTCTCTCCAGCCGGATGGTGGCGATGGTTTAGTCACTAAGTTGTGTCCAACTCTTGCAACCCAGTGGACTATAGCCAACCAGGTACCTCTGTCCATGGGATTCTCCAGGCAAGAATACTGGAGTAGGTTGCCATTTCCTCCTCCAGGGGATCTTCCCGACCCAGGAATTGAACCTGGGTCTCCTGCATTGGAGGCAGATTCTTTACTCACTGAGCTACAAGGGAAGTCCAGCAGGGTAGGCAGACTTCTACCAAGTATGCTATGCTAAGTCACTTCAGTCGTGTCCGACTCTGTGTGACCCCATAGACGGCAGCCCACCAGGCTTCCCTGTCCCTGGGATTCTCCAGGCAAGAACAGTGGAGTGGGTTGCCATTTCCTTCTCCAATGCATGAAAGTGAAAAGAGAAAGTGAAGTCGCTCAGTCATGTCTGACTTTTAGCGACCCCGTGGACTGCAGCCTACTAGGCTCCTCCGCCCATGGGATTTTCCAGGCAAGAGTACTGGAGTGGGGTGCCATTGCCTTCTCCCTAGACCAAGTATAACCAATAAATAAAAGCAAGGAGGGCAGACTTCTGATTTATTTATTGGTTGTGCTAGGTCTACCTTGCTGCGGGCTTTCTCTAGTCGTGGTATATGGGGGCCTCTCTCCGTTGTCATGAACAGGCTTCTCTGTGGCAGCATGGGCTCTCGGGCAGGTGTGCTCAGTAGTTGAGGCTCCAGGGCTCTAGAGCCCGGGCTCCATAGTTGTGGCACATGGGCTTATTTATAGTTGGTCCATGGCGTGTGGAATCCCTGGACCAGGGATTGAACCTGTGTCTCCTCCATTGGCAGGCGGATTCTTACCCACTGTACCACCAGGGAAATCTGGTAGACTTCTTACCTGGCGATTCAGGGTTCCCCAAAGCACAAAAATGAAAGCTGACAGTCTTTCTTAAAGATTGGCTCCTAAGCCAGAGCTGGCACACAACTATTTCCTGTACGTTGCCTATGTTAGAGCACATTACTAGCCCAGATTCAGGGTGTAAGGAAGCCACTGAAGGGTGTGAATACCAGGAGATACCCATCATCAGAGACCATTTCAGGAGATTAGTTACCAAAGGGACATTTAGCAGCCTAATTAAGAGATCTCATGCAATTTTACTGGTTTATAAAACTTAAGGCTATACTTGGGTTATTTAGATTTTACTTATTTTCATTTTTTTCAGCAAACTGTTTCAGGAATTGCCTTGTTACAGTTAGATAGGAACTGTCTAGCCACTGTTTAGCTAAAAGTGAGATATAAATGAAAAGAACTTAGTAAGTTGTAGACTGATTAGGGGAAAGTGAGTACAGGATGGGGAATAATGTCATAAATTTTATGTTAGAAAAATTAATAGTTTTCCAGCAAATTTGGAAAACTCAGCAGTGGCCATGGGACTGGAAAAGGTCAGTTTTCATTCCAATCCCAAAGAAAGTTCAAATTACTGTACAATTGCACTCATTTCACATGCTAGCAAGATTTAGCTCAAAATCCTTCAAGCTAGGCTTCAGCAGTACTTGAACTGAGAAATTCCAAATGTACAAGCTGGATTTAGAAAAGGTAGAGGAACCAGAGATCAAATTGCCAACATCTACTGGGTCATAGAAAAAGCAAAGCAATTCCAAAAAAAATATGCTTCTGCTTCATTGACTGCGCTGAAGATTTTGACTATGTGAATCACAACAAACTGTGGAATATTCTTGAAGAAATGGGAATGCCAGACCACCTTACCTGCCTCCTGAGAAACCTGTATGCAGGACTAGAAGCAATGTAAGAACTGGACATGGAACAATAGACTGGTTCAAAATTGGGAAAGGAGTACTACTCATCAAGGTTATATGTTGTCGTCCTGTGTATTTAACTTATTTGCAGAGTACATCATACAAAATGCTGGGCTGGATGACCCACAAGCTGGAATCAAGGTTGCCGGGAGAAATATCAACAACCTCAGATAAGCAGATACCACTTTAATGGCAGGAAGTGCAGAGGAACTAAAGAGCCTCTTGATGAAGGTGAAAGAGGAGAGGGAAAAAGCTGGCTTAAACTCAACATTGAAAAAACTAAGATCATGGCATCTGGTCCTGTCACTTCATGGCAAAGAGATGGGGAAAAGTGGAAACTGTAAGATTTTATTTCCTTGTGCTCCAAAATCACTGTGGATGGTGACTGCAGCCAGGGAAATTAAAAGACCCTTCCTCCTGAGCTTCCCTGGTGGCTCAGATGGTAAAGAATCTGCCTGCAGTGTGGGAGACCCAGGTTCGATCCCTGGGTCGGGAAGATCCCCTGGAGAAGGGAATGGCAGCCCACTCCAGTATGCTTGCCTGGAAAATCCCATGGACAGATGAGCCTGGCAGGCTACAGTCCATGGGGTCACAAAGACTTGGACACGACTGAGCAACTAACACTTTGGTTTTCTCTTTCCTCCTGGGAAGAAAAGCGATGACAAACCTAGATAGCATATTAAAAAGCAGAGATATCACTTTATCGAGAAAGGTCCATATAGTCAAAACTATAGTTTTTCCATTAGTGATGTATGGATGTGAGAGTTGTACCATAAAGAAGGCAGTGCTGAAGAATTGCTGCTTTGTAACTGTGGTGCTGGAGAAGACTCTTGAGAGTCCCTTGGACTGCAAGGAGATCAAATCAGTCAATCCTAAAGGAAGTCAGTCTTGAATATTCATTGGAAGGACTGATGCTAAAGCTGAAGCTCCAATACTTTGGCCACCTGATGTGAAGAACCAGCTCATTGGAAAAGACCCTAATGCTGGGCAAGATTGAGGACAAGAGGAGAGAGGAGGCAACAGAGGATGAGATGGTTGGATGGCATGGACATGAGTTTGTGCAAACTCAGGGAGATAGTGAAGGACAAGGAAGCCTGGCATGCTGTAGTTCATGGGGTGGCAAAGAACTGGACACGACTTAACGTATGTACAACAACAGCAAAAGAGATCCCATTTATTGACTGCTCTTGGGCTTCCCAGGTGGCACTAGTGGTAAAGAGCCCACCTGTCAATGCAAGAGACAAAAGAGATGTATGTTTGACCCCTGGGTCGGAAGATCCCCCAGAGGAGGGCATGGCACCCCACTCCAGTTTGCTTGCCTGGAGAATCCCATGGACAGAGGAGCCTGGCGGGCTACAGTCCACAGGGTTGCAGAGTCAGACTGAAGCGACTTAGCACTGAAACATGAAAGTCCAAAAGAAAGACAAATATAGGAAAGAGGAAAAATAATTTTATTTTAAAAGTTGATATGTAGTTTTTAGTACTTAGAATAGTCTGTCTGACACTGCTACTGCTAAGTCGCTTCAGTCGTGTCCGACTCTGTACAACCCCAGAGACGGAAGCCCACCAGGCTCCCCTGTCCCTGGGATTCTCCAGGCAAGAACACTGGAGTGGGTTGCCATTTCCTTCTCCAATACATGAAAGTGAAAAGTGAACGGGAAGTCAGTTGTGTCCGACTCTAGCGACCCCATGGACTGCAGCCCACCAGGCTCCTCTGTCCATGGGATTTTCCAGGCAAGAGTACTGGAGTGGGGTGCCATCGACACTAGTAGATACTTAATAAACATTTGAATGAATGATTGAAGTTTTCTTTTTAAACAGGGAGTTATCAATACTTGAGGAAACATGTTGTACTTGCTAGCTAGTTCATACATAGTTTAGCAGTAGAAGAGTGTGTTCCAAGTAGAATTCATTAGAATCATCTTTGGCCAAAAGAAAGTGTAGATTTTGTTTAAGAATTGAAACTCTTTTTATGTCCTCTACCAAGAATATAATTTTTAGGAATCATCTATGTTAGGGAAAACTATTCTAATGAGTTTTTGGATTTGTTATAAAGAAAATTTAGCCTGCCTTGATGTTATCTGTGCCTTTATTATGGTTTGTGTAGTACTTGTTTTGTCATGGCAAATACACAAAGGTAAAAATGAAAAATTGTAAAAATATATAGGATGGTTTATAAGCCAGTTGGTCTAGCCAGCATACAGGCTTTATAGTTATCGTTTGGTCATTGCTTTCTGTAGCAGATGACACAGAGTAATATGCTTTGGACTCTAATAGCAGTGGACTTGTGATATTCATTCTTCTAGAGGGCACTATATGCTGTATAGCCTTTTCTAATAACACATAGCCTTTCTAGGCCTAACCCAGTCAACTTCTAAACTTGAGCAGGCTCAAGACATTTCATCCTTTTAGAATGATAAAACCATTTAATTGATCTTGTGATTTATTTTTGATTGGCTTAATTTAATGTTTAAAATGAGGCCAACTTTGAACTGATCAGTCCTAAACTGATCATTGAATCTCTTAGTAGACCTAACAAGACTTATTTGCTTTAAACATCATTGCCTTGACTTACTCTTCAAACAACATGATGTTAGATTCCCCTCATTTATTCTCATCTATTTCCTTAGATTTTTAAAGTCTTTTTAAAGTTCCACATTCAGAGCTAAGCACAGTTCTCAAGTATAGGCAGTTTGCATGGAGAAGAAGGCCATTTCCCTCCTTAGACTTTACTTGTAATGAAACATGATTATCAGCATTTGGGGCAGCCATAGCACATTTTGTCTCACTGAAATAGATTTTTTTAAGTCCTAGTCTTTCTCACATATATTGGGCCATTTTGTTGATGTTAATTCTAAGTGCGTGACTTTATATTTATCCTTATTAAAGTTTATCCTGTTAGATTTAGCCTTCTATTCCAGCCATTTATGATTACTTTAAAAGTTGATTTTTATCATATATGATATTGCTTTCCCATCCTAGTTCCTGTCATTTGCATATTTGATCATCATCCAAGTCATTTATTTATAAAAACGTTGCAGAGGACAGGTTTCCCTGAGGTCCTGTGGAGTATCACTAAACCTTCTTCCAGACTTATCCTCACTGTAGGTACAGTTTGCATATAGTAGTTATCTTAACCACTTAACCTACTGCTAAGTCATTTCAGTCGGGTCCGACTCTGTGTAACCCCATAGATGGCAGCCCACGAGGCTCCCCCGTCCCTGGGATTCTCCAGGTAAGAACAACGGAGTGGGTTGCCATTTCCGTCTCCAATGCATGAAAGTGAAAAGTGAAAGTGAAGTCGCTCAGTCGTGTCCGACTCTTAGCGACCCCATGGACTGCAGCCCACCAGGCTCCTCCATCCATGGGATTTTCCAGGCAAGAATACTGGAGTGGGGTGCCATTGCCTTCTCCAACTTAACCTACAGAATTCATATTTTTCACCTTCAACAAAGATCTCAAGAGAGAATATTTTATACATTGCTGAAATCCAGAAATATTTATGTTTATAGCATTCCTTTGTTCAACCACATTTAAAAAGGAAACTGAGATAGTTTGGTTATGGTTTCTAGTGATCCTTGATGCCTTGCCTGAATACTCATAAACTATTCTTTTAACGGGCTTCCCTGGTGGCTCAGCGGCAAACAGTCCTACTTGCAGTGCAGGAGACGCAGGTTCTATTCCTGGGTTTGAAAGATCTCCTGGACGAGGAAATGGCAACCCACTCCAACATTCTTGCCAGGCAAATCTCATGGATAGAGGAGCCTGGCAGGCTGCAGTCCCTGGGGTCTCAAAGAGTCGGACACAACTGTACAGTTGGGCATTCTTTTAATAACTGTTTCTGCAGTCTTGCCTTGGATTTCATATCAGATTACTGTGGTGTAAGGTGTGAAGAATATACTCTTTTCATGTTGAAAATTGCTACTACAGACATAAAAAGCTAATGTGATGTTTGGCATTATCAGAACCAGGAGATTTGTCCCAGTTTACATACTGAGTGTCACCTACAGATCTCATCTTCTCATTCTCTAATTTTCCTGGTATACAGTTTCATCCAGGTATATAATTTCATTCCTGGCACTTTTTGATAGTCTTCTTATGTATTGTGATCCATTAATCCCATATTTGGTCTTCTTTTTCTATTCTTAAGGTGGTGTTTCTTTACAGAAAAGATAGAAGAAAAACCAGGGATCGAGATGTTCTCCTGTCTCTTTTTTATATTAATTATGTGTCATATACAACAAAACATGGACCTGTGCTTTCCCTTACCTTTTTTTGCAGGTCTCAACACAGTCTGGGCTTCAACTCAAGCTTGTTCCTTTTATATATTGTTGCCACTTGTTAAAAAATAGTTTTTCCCTTATATATATATATATATATTTTTTTTTTTTTTTCCTTGTGCATGTCCTTCTAATTCTGTCTTGATTGGTGAGCTTTCCATCCACTCTGTGTAGATACTGCCCTTCTTTTTCCCCTCCATCTCAGATAACATGGGATTGGCAGATTTCATTTTTGAGGACTTTTTTTCATCTCAGACCACGAGCTTGGGTCCCGTCTTCTTCACTGTTTGAACCCTGCTCTTAACTGTGTTCCTTATTCTTCTTCCAGCTTACCTGGCTTGGTTGCTTTCATTTTGAGGCTCCCAGCACTTCCTCTTTTGCAATCCGTTTCTCTTTCTTGGTCAACTTAGATTCAGAATTATAATTCTTATCTCTTCTGCTGTCTGGATGATAAACAACTAGCCAGGCAGGTTTTGTTTTTCTTTTTTTACCATGTATGCTGCTTTTTAGTTGAAAAATTTTCACCAGTTCAGGTAGCAAACATCTTTTATCACTTGTGACAGAGGGCTCTTACCAAGAAAGTTAGCTGATTTCACCATTACTCAGTAGTTAGGGCATCTCACTGGCTTCATAGTAAAACTTTCAGGGCCATCTCTCCTTGCCAGGTATCCTCCCTTATCTGCCCTTCCATCCTTCCCATACATCCAAGGAAATCATTCTGCTGTCCTCTCCTCTTTAAAAGTGTCATAGCCAGTTATTTCGGAGAAGGCAATGGCAGCCTACTCCAGTACTCTTGCCTGGAAAATCCCGTGGATGGGGGAGCCTGGGGGCTGCAGTCTTTGGGGTCGCTGAGAGTTGGACACGACTGAGCGACTTCACTTTCACTTTCCACTTTCATGCATTGGAGAAGGAAATGGCAACCCACTCCAGTGTTCTTGCCTGGAGAATCCCAGGGATGGGGGAGCCTGGTGGGCTGCCGTCTATGGGGTCACACAGAGTTGGACACGACTAAAGCGACTTAGCAGCAGCAACAGCCAGTTATTTACTGGATACTTTTTTTTCTTTTTATTTATTTATTTATTTTTACTTTTTTTCTTTTGAAGCTGACCTCAGAGTAGGGTGTAGTCTTTTCTGTTCTTGTCCTTTCATGCTGTAACTAACATAGGAATACTGGCATGTTTTCTTTCATATTTGCTTTTCATCATGATGGAGTCTAAAGTATTATAAATAGGGAAGTTAGCCATTCATGGCATCTTATTGTCCCAAGTTAGTTTCTAATTTCCTTAGTTGCTATGGACACCTTTCTGTTTACCTTTCTTACCCAAGGTTAAGCTCATCAAACCTCTTCCTCTCTTTGCTCCAGACTCTCTAGAAGAGGGTTCAGGAACTGGCAGGGCTGAGGGAGAAGGTTAAACTGTAGGTGTGCACTAGTAGAGACCGTTCAGAGGCTGCCTTATCTCAAAAGGGTAATTTATACTTCAGGGGACCATGAAGCAGCTCTTCATGGAATCCCAGTTACAAACAGGAAAGATCATACCTGATACTGTTTATGTTCCTCAATGACTTCATTCAGATGTTTTCTGCTAGGCCTCTACACTCAGGGGTGGTTTTTTACTTAGTGGCACACGTTTTTAACATGCAATCAACTTTAGCAGGTAAGGTTTCTGTATCCTTACATTTAGTCAGAGATACTGTGAAATGTTGAGAATTCAAAAATGATCAATATATATTAGGACTGGAATATTCTGGAGAATGCAGGCAAATAAACAAAAATATAAATCATGTCAACAAATATTTCAACACACCAAGGAGAAGTTATTCCCTTTAAACAGCTCATGTTTCACTGGAATGAATTAAGTATATGAGGCAGAGAATACAATAAAATGCTAAATTGGTAACAACCACTTAGAGTTCACTAGAGTTGGTTTTCCAAAGCTGCACTCAGTCAGAGAAGGAACAGACCTCTGTATTTCAAAATTGTTTCCTGCTGAATTGTTATTGTTGTGGGATAAGCGGGGGCCTAGAGCTGTGTTTATCAGTGACCTTTAGCCTTCACTTTTAAGAATGTGGAGCTGAATGGATTCTTGCTCCCACAGCAGAGTGAAAGCAGCTCAGTGTGGCAAGAACATGAGTGATTATATTCAAGGATTTTAGATTTTAAAATCTCTAATGAGAGTGCTTGGGTTGGCTGTACTGTTTTGAGTTGATTTTAGGGGTAGCAGTTTTAGAATTCTAGCCTCAGTTGGCAGCCCTTTGCTGAGTCACGAGGGGCTAATGTGTAATGTATAATGTGTAATGCCACATTATACTGAGAAGACTAGGAACTGTTGTTATATATTAACCTTACTAGGCACTGATAACTTGAGAAGAACAAAACAACACAACCACCCTACGTTCATAGTGTTTCAGCTGTTGCTATGTTGCAAAATCTGATTGGCCTTGATTCTTGGTAATCATCAGTCATCTTTCAAGGAATCATCAGGTATGATGCCTTTGGGAATGATAAGGCAGCTAAGTCTTCTGAAGACTGACGTCGTGTTTCTTAATTTTGCTTTATTTTCCATACTGTTTGCTATGGGAGCAGTGGTAGCTTCCTCATTTTCCTGAGAAGAAGAACTGGGACAGAGTACTTTTCTAGAAACCCCAGTGCTTCTACGTTTTGTATTATCATCTCAAGGGTACCATAGTACATCTCACCTGACAATATGGACAGAAAGGATTCCCTGCCTTCTCCACCCTTAATACCACAGTGTGAACAAAGCACACACACCTCCAGACCAGAGGAAAAGCAAAGCACACTTTGTTTTTCTTGCCTTTGAAATTCTTTTTAGCTGTAAGAAACCATGTTTCATGAATACTGGTTTGCATCTCGGCTTCCTGAATTCAACTCATAATGCATATAGCCTTGCTAAACATGAGATGTCAGTTGAAAGAGAAATTTCTTTCTTTTGTAACCCTCCTTATTTTTCTTTAGAATTTGTACCATCAAATTTCTATTACACTATGTGTATTCTTAGATCTTGCTTGTTTAATATTCCAGTAAGACTTACGATGTTTATGTGATTTGCATGATTATAGTCATTTTTCTATAAATTATTGTTTTTGCCTGAATATAATAATTTTATAATCTAATGTTTGGGAATAATGGAGGCTGCTGAGGGATATAGGTACACATAAGGAATTGCCTTTCCATCTGTGCTTATTTAGTAAAGTTGATACTGATCTCTTTTTTATAATATAAGCATAATATTTAAATTATAGGTAAAAGTTTGAGTGTATTTCATTTTGAATGTGGAGAATGTTGATAAGTCACTGCATCCTTGACCTCTAACCTTTTAGTTTCAACTGTTTATGTCATGTATCTTTTACCTTTCTTTTATATGTGCAAGTACACTGTGGCCTATACATATTTTTTCTATTAAAAAAACTTTATTATAGAAAATTTCAAACATATATTAAGAAAATAATGATTTTATACATATCGTCTTGTACACATCCCCCAGCTTTAAATATTTCATATTACAACTCTTTTATAGATTTTTTACTACCAGCACCACCTGGGAAGTCCCTACCATTTCTCACCCTCCACTTAACTAATTTTTTTTTTAGTAAAATATATATATGTTAAAATGAATTTCATCTGTACTTTACAACTATGTAATCCATATACCTAACATAATATAGAACACTTTTATATTCTAGAAAGTTCCCTGTATACCTTCACAGTTGATCCCTACCCTGGTAGGAAGTCACTGTACTTTTAAATTTTGCTTGTTTTAGAACATCATATATCCTGCATTATACTGATATATTCTTTTTTCTGATTTCTTTGGTTCAATATCACATCTGTGAGATTGAACCTTTATTTTGAATTCCTTGTTTTGCTGAGTAGTATTATATTATATGAGTATGATGCAGTTTGTATTAATATATCCATTTTCTTAGTTATGAACGTGTGGATTCTTTCCAGTTTTTGCTTGTATGCTATGGATATCTATGTGTAAGTCTTTGGCTGTTCTTATACTTGCATTTCTCTTAGATAAATACCTATGAGTAGAATTGCTGGATCAAGGGGCCAGTGCATATTTACTCTTGTAAGAGACTGCCTACCATTTTTCTAAAGTGGTTGCATCATTTTACATTCCTACTGCAAAGGATGAGAGTTCCAGTTGCTCCACATCCTTGCCAACACTTGGGTTCTCCTTCCTCTTCATTTTAGCTCTCCTAGTGAGTATATGTACATAGTCTTTAAAATAAAATACATTTTGAGAACTTTGCGGCATGTCTTGAGATAATAGAAAATGCTTTTTAATTTGATTCAGCTCTTAAAATCCTTTTAAAGTTTGATCTGTACTGAATGCTGATCACAATAGTTGGTCTCCAGGGCCCATGGTATTCTTTCTCACTAACCATGGCTAGAGGTTCTGAGGGAAAATTATTGATAATCTTTTACACCCATGTTAGCCCCTTATTATTTCCAAAATACTTTCTCATATATTTATCCTTGACAGCAGATGTGGTTCCCATTTTATAGATGAAGCAATGAACACTCAAAAGAACTTGCCTAAGATTTGCCCAAGGGTTTTAGAGACTGAAACCCAGGACTTCTAACTTGGTCCTGTATTGTTTAACTAGGACATCAGAAGGAGTTTAGTTCAGTTCAGTCGCGTCCGACTCTTTGCCACTCCATGAATCACAGCACACCAGGCCTCCTTGTCCATCACCAACTCCCAGAGTCTGCCCAAACGCGTGTCCATCAAGTCGGTGATGCCATCCAGCCATCTCATCCTCTGTCATCCCCTTCTCCTGCCCCCAATCCCTCCCAGTATCAGGATCTTTTCCGATGAGTCAACTCTTCACATGAGGTGGCCAAAGTATTGGAGTTTCAGCTTCAGCATCATTCCTTCCAATGAACACCCAGAACTGATCTCCTTTAGGATGGACTGGTTGGATCTTGCAGTCCAAGGGACTCTCAAGAGTTTTCTCCAACACCACAGTTCAAAAGCATCAGTTCTTTGGCCCTCAGCTTTCTTCACAGTCCAACTCTCACATCCATACATGACCACTGGAAAAACCATAGCCTTGACTAGACGGACCTTTGTGGGCAAAGTAAAGGAGCAACATACTAGAATTCTTCAGATATGTGTGTTTGCATATAAGCTTTTTCTTGGAGGAGTTTGCTGGTAGGGATATCTCCATGTTAGTTGTATTCCATGGAGTGTGAGCTGACCTTGAAATATGTACTGGTCATTGATTTGTGCTTTTCATTTGGTTTCTTGGAATTTTGATTCTTGTTTAAATCCTTACAGTAGATGAGCTGATATGCTTATAAAAACACTGTAGCTGGTGCCTTTCTGAGAACAAATACATCACTGAGAGTCCTAAATTGACATTTTGGAACCCTACATACAGTTTTCAGAGCCATTTTAGGAACCCCTGTCTGTGATTCCTAGAAACACTCTTTTGACACTCAAGTGATTTTTAGCAGTGAATGTCTGTCACTGCCCACATTGTTGGGGTCAGAGGGATATCCCAGCAGAATGGTTAGAAAGAAACTTCACGGTGAGTAATGTTTATGGTTTTTGAAAGCAAACTGCAGTTAAAGGTTTCAGTATAAATCTGCTCTTACACCATTGTCAGATGTTAAAGTAAGGCATTTGTTTTATTTTAGTGATGTCCTTGCACTGCCCATTTTTAAGCAAGAAGAATCAAGTTTGCCTCCAGATAATGAGAATAAAATCCTCCCTTTTCAATATGTGCTTTGTGCTGCCACCTCTCCAGCAGTCAAACTCCATGATGAAACTCTGACATATCTCAATCAAGGTTAGATGTGGTCTTATTCATTAGTATTATTTATAGACCTACTGGATTTGTGATATTTAATTAGGTACACTTATGTGTAAAAAAACTATACCTTTCTAGTGTGACCTGTTAAAGTCAAAAACTTACTTTAGAAATTTGAGTTTCAGTGTTGTATTTGATAAATACTACTGGTTTCTTTCTTCTACCTGCCCATTTTTAGTTCTAATCTCCCCTTTTCTAATCCCTGTTTATTACTGTCTGAGAAGTATTACTGTATCCAGCTCTTTTATTTACCAGTTGTGTGACCTTGGACAAATTGATTAGACTCTACATTTCAGTTTCCTTATATGTAAAACTGAAATTGATAATACCTTAGAGAGTTGTATCAATTAAATGATACAATTTATGAAAAACATTTAGCATTGTGCTTAGCATATAGTAAAGGATTATAGTTGTTACTAATAATGTTACACTCTTGTGTATTCAGACAACTGAATTTTATTCTTTTTAAATCTTGGGAAGTTAACCTATGATAAATATAATATATAGTTACTTTTTCCTTCTAGGACAGTCTTATGAAATCCGAATGCTAGACAATAGGAAACTTGGAGAACTTCCAGAAATTAATGGCAAGTTGGTGAAGGTAAAAGAAAACAAGTACTGACCCTTTTTGGATTAATATTTTTCCTTTCCTAAGGGGCGTGGTGGTACTCTCTCACCTACTATAGTTTGTTGGCAGAGTGGTAAACTGCTGTGTTATTTCTTAGGGGCCAGAATGAACCCACCTATTCACCTGGATTTTTCAGAGCTGCCGAAAGAGAAAACTTAGCATACTAGGCCTGGAGAGTCTCATGACTCAGTGAAGTTCTTTTTGAGTGGAATAAAGTAGCCTCCTTGAGATCTTTAGAGAAGTTCCAATGTGTCTTTGGATTTTTGGTCTAGTAGCAAGGAAACCAGGAGCTACTGTTGATGAATAGCAGTTTTCTTAGTCTGGACTGATAGTAATGAATTCACAGTATAATTGAGATGGAGGAGTTTGGTCAACTGCTGTAGAAGATGATATAAGAGAGATGTCAACAGGCACGTCCACAGAGTAAGAGTAACAAAAGGAAAGCTGATGGAAGCAGCCCCTGCCTACCCTCAGTGTTTACAGATTGTATAGCGGGTTAGCAAGCAAGGGTGAGGATTTCATATACATCTAAAGAACTGAGCCAGACCGCATGGTAACAGTGGACACATGTATTAATGCTTCCAGTGGGAGTTCTTTATGCCTAGTTACCGATCAGGGCTGATGTTTAAGCCAAGTTTTAATTATGGTACTAGTTAACTATGATGGAGAAGGCAATGGCACCCCACTCCAGTACTCTTGCCTGGAAAATCCCATGGATGGAGGAGCCTGGTAGGCTGCAGTCTGTGGGGTCGCTAGAGTCGGACACAACTGAGCGACTTCCCTTTCACTTTTCACTTTCATGCATTGGAGAAAGAAATGGCAAATCACCCCCAGTGTTCTTGCCTGGAGAATCCCAGGGATGGGGGAGCCTGGCGGGCTGCCGTCTATGGGGTTGCACAGAGTCGGACACAACTGAAGCGACTTAGCAGCAGCAGTAGCAGCAGCAGTTAACTATGAGGATTATAATTGAGCAATTATAAAGTTTGCCTGGAAATACAGAATGGTATGGGTTTTAAAGTAAAACAGGTCTCAAAAAAAATAATTTTAGGTTGTGTCTGGAAGCCAACTGGAGGTGACTCGTGCTAGTTTTCTTTGTCAGCACTGATTTTTAAGGGATCCTATTATCATTTGATTTTGTTGCTTCCTTTTAGAGTATATTCCGTGTTGTATTCCATGACAGACGGCTACAGTACACCGAACATCAGCAGCTGGAGGGCTGGAGGTGGAACCGACCTGGAGATAGAATTCTTGACATAGGTAAGTTAAGAGAATCCATTGCTTAGGAAGTGCCTTTAACTGTGGTCTGTGAATTGGTTTTCTTTACTTGACATTTGCCTTGACTCAGAATGCTCCAGCAGCTCAATTAACATGAACTAAGCATAAAATTATGGCACCCCACCCCAGTACTTTTGCCTGGAGAATCCCATGGACGGAGAATCTCAGTCCATGGGGTCGCTGAGAGTTGGACATGACTGAGCGACTTCACTTTCACTTTTCACTTTCATGCATTGGAGAAGGAAATGGCAACCCACTCCAGTGTTCTTGCCTGGAGAATCCCAGGGACGGGGGAGCCTGGTGGGCTGACGTCTATGGGGTCGCACAGAGTCGGACACGACTGAAGCGACTTAGCAGCAGCAGCAGCAAGCATAAAATATTACTGGTGTAATGATTTCAAAATTCAAGTTGAAAGTGTAGACACTTCAGTTCTGTAACAACTGCATCCATTACTAAAGAGTGCTTTTTGTTTTTTAATTTAGTTGTGGTAAAATATACATAACATAAAATTTACCATTTTAACCATTTTTAAGTATACAGTTCAGTTGTACTAGGTACATGCCCATTGTTGCACAAACCATCACTACCATCCATCTCTAGAATTTTTTTCATCTCACAAAACGGAAACTCTGTACCCATGAACAACAATTTCCCATTCCTTCCTCTCCTAGCCCCTGGCAACCAACATTCTACTTTTTATCTGTATGAATTTAACTGCTGTAGGTGCCTCATATAAATGAAATCATTATTTGTCTTTTTGTGCCTGGGTTGTTTCAGTCAGCATAACCCTCAAGATTCATACATACAGTAGCAAGTGTTACAGTTTCCTTCTCTTTGGGAACACTTATACACTGTTGTGGAAATTAAGTTGGTATAGCCACTGTGGAAAACAGTATGGAGGTTTCTCCGAAAGCTAAAAATAGAACTGTCATACGACCTAACATTTCCACTCCTAGGTATATATCCAAAAGAACCAAAAACACCAATTCAAAAAGATCCATGCACCACAGCGTTCACAGCAGCATTATTTACAGTTGCCAAGATGTGTGCACAACCTAAGTGTCCATCAACAGTTAAATGGATAAAGAAGATGTGATACATACACACACACATATATACACCCAAACTCTACAGTGTTAGCCTCTCTTCGTGAATATACTTTTAGTTCTGGCATCTGTCCTTGATCTCTTATTGGTTATTATCTCCTATTGGTAAACATAGTTGCTAAACAGACCTAAGTATTACTAATTTTATCTGAGAAAACACTGGTTCTCCTACAGATATCTTGATATCCATTTGATAAACTGACTTTAGGATAAATCCAACACAGCTAATAGTGTGGAGTGGGACCCACGTAATGCTTTCTTGTTTGAATCATTGATATTAAAACAGTAGAGAAGTTATAGCACAGTTTTAATAACAAATATTAGCTGGCCTTATCCCTCAATTTGAATTATTAATAGCAGTCAGGGAATAATATTTAAATACATGCCATATGGAACAGAATGTTCTAAAGTCTGTTCATTTTCCTCCCCTCTTGAATATAAGTTGTGTCATTATATTATAGGATTCTTTGATGACTTCATGAGTCAACTGTTATGTTAAATTTACCCACTTTTCTTTGTGATGCAGGGATTGCTGTCTTTATTCGGACATTCTGCTTTATCCTTCTATAACAATGCTCTTTGTTTTTCTCTAGCAGTAACACTGCCCTTAAAACTGTAAGTGAAGCAGATTGTAAATTAAGTTTTTCATGACACTAGACCCAGTGCGTAAACTAAATTTATCTCTAAGTAGAATTCTGGCAAATTAAAAGGAAACTACTCATAAATTGTCTTATTTTAAAAACTTTTTAAAGTGGAAAAAAGCTGCTCAGAGGAAAGTACTTAGGTCAATTTTAGCTCTAATTGAACTCTTTTGGGGCAAAGAAAGAAGTTTAGGGTATGATACACAAAAATCTAGGTAATTCAGGACCAATGATAGAAGAATTGGTGCTTTCTTATTTAAACCCAGTAGCACCCAGAATTGTTCAATGATCACCATTTATTTCTCAGATATCCCAATGTCTGTGGGTATAATCGATCCTAGGGCTAACCCAAACCAACTAAACACAGTGGAGTTCCTGTGGGACCCTGCGAAAAGGACGTCTGTGTTTATTCAGGTAAGACGCTGTGGACAGGGCTCCAGTTTTGAAAAGGATTCAGGTAAGACACTGTGGACAGGGCTCCAGTTTTGAAAAGGATACCTTACCACCAGTTTGGTCCTTAAAGGATAAAAACGTATTCAATTTGAAATCTTTCCAGGGTTGCGACCTGTAAACTTCTAAACAAATGCAGACTTCTCAACATGTGAAAGCAAAGAGGAGTTTCTGAGTTGCTCTTCTAATTTCCCCAATTTATTTATTTGTTTCTCTCAAAAATACTTGCTAATGCATGCATAATATTTTATTCTTGAGATAAACTTACCTAACAGTTGTCTAGCATTGAGATTGTCGTCATTTTTCAGTACTACCAAAGAAGTTATTTTGAACATCTTCATAATTAGAATTTGATTTGCATATCTGATTATGTCCTTTGGGTAGACTGCCTGAAAACTCATATTTGTAATAATGATAGCCAGTAGCTTATTGAGTGCTTCTCATCAGATAGTCACTGTGTTAACACTTTTTACCCATGATTTTAAGACTTTCAACAAGAATCCTGTGGGGTAAGAATATTCCTTGAGTCTTAGATAAGTTAATAACTTACCCAGGCTAGTATTTGGTCAACCAGGGCTCCACTATGAAGATTTGTCAAAATCTTGGACTTTATGCAGTAGCCTAGCAAACAGTTTTCTTCCCATTGCTCATGAGCTTTCATATTTACTATTCTCCCAGCATGGATGGTGCCTCTGTTTTCTAAAATCTACCATAAATTTCAGGAAAGTTTCATTAACAGAAATCATTTCTCTTCTATGTTAACTCTGTCTTTTCTGAAATAATTAATGAATTCCTCAGAGCAGCTTTTTGTTAACATTAGACCTGTACATTTACTTTATTTGCATTTGTAAATCATTGAAGTTTTCCTCATTTCCTCATGAGAGTATAAATTCTTCATAATCAGAAAGAGAATGTAAGGTTTTTTTTGTAGGTGTTTAAAGGTTTTGCTGTTGCCCTAAAATGTTGCTGACTGGTTTGGCTCCTAATAGTACTGAAACCTGGCTGGATGGTATATTCTTTTCAGGTGCATTGTATTAGCACAGAGTTCACCATGAGGAAACATGGTGGTGAGAAGGGAGTGCCATTTCGAGTACAAATTGATACCTTCAAGGAGAATGAGAACGGGGAGTATACTGAGCACTTACACTCAGCCAGCTGCCAGATCAAAGTCTTCAAGGTATTCCTGGGCTTTGCGCTGGTCCTTGGACTTTTTTTTCCTTGTCTTTCATTTGCAACATTAGTCACCAAGTGAGAAAGTCAGCTTGTCTCTTTTCAAAAACTATGAAAGCCCAGCCTAACTTAGAGTTACTGAAATAAGTACTGAGCTGCCCAGTAAAGAAGTTTAAATAGGGATGGTGGGAGAAGGGGAACTTGGAAAAGGGATTGTAGGGATATCATATGGATAAATACCTTCTCATTGCAAGATTCATTAACATGAAATTATTTGGAGCATGACATTAAGTCCCCCTTTGCCACTCTTACCCTGACCCTCCAACCTCTCCCCAAAGGTAACCAGTGTCAATAATTTCGTATGTATTCTAATTCACTTCTGTGCTCTCATGTACACATGTACATAGATATACACGTATTTTCCTTTCTTTGAAACATAAACAGAATTGTATTGTATGCATTGTTTTGAAGCTTGCTTTTTTCATAACTATGTGCTTTAGAGATTTTTCCATGTCTGAAGCTATAGATCTCGTACTCGCCTTCAATTCCATTACACATTTAAATATCCCATTTTCAGACTTAGATTTAATGATGGATCTTGTATTTACCTCATTGTGTATACCTTTTTGTCTCACAAGTGATTATTCTAAGTTTGTAGAAGTAATGTTGAATCGAAGGGTGAGTACTTGAATTTAAAATGGAGTATTTCTCCTTTCAGCCTAAAGGTGCAGACAGAAAACAAAAAACAGATAGGGAGAAAATGGAGAAACGAACACCTCATGAGAAGGAGAAATACCAACCTTCCTATGAGACAACTATACTCACAGAGGTAAAAGGATTTCTTTGGGCGACAGTTTTAATCAGTACTTTTTACTCTTAAAAGAAATAGCCAATTATTTTGTAACATACTATTGACCCTTGAATAACACAGGTTTGAACTGCAAGGGTCTATTTATACATAGAATTTTTTTCCCCTGCTAAATATGTATTAATACTAAGGGTTCCCTGGTGACACAGTAGTAAAGAATCCGCCTGCTGACGCAAGAGACTTGGGTTCGATCCCTGGGTCGGGAAGATGCCCCTGGAGGAGGAAATGACTACCCACTCCAGTATTCTTGCCTAGAAAATTCCATGGACAGAGGAGCCTAGTGGGCTACAGTCCATCGGGTTGTGAAGAGTCAAACAGGACTGAATACGCACACAGCTGTGGGCTACAGTACTACATGGTTTGCAGTTGAATACAGGGTGCAGATGCAGAGGACTGACTATCAAGTTACACCCAGAGTTTTGACTGTGGAAAAGGAGATGGTGCCCCTAACACCTATATTGCTCAAGGGTCAACTGTATACATATTATCATTATGTTGTATACCTAAAACTAATATTATAGATATGTCAGTTATATTTCAATTAAAAAAAATAGAAGAAACATCACTTCTAGTCTGATCAAAACTTATTTGTGCTCTTAGTTGTGAGGACTTACAAGGAATTCAGATTTACTAATCAAGATGTGCTTTTTGAGGGACTTCTCTGCCGGTTCAGTGGTTAAGACTCCATGTTCCCGAATCAGGGGGGACGGGTTCAATACCTGATTAGAGAACTAAGATCCTACATGCCACATGGTATGGCCAAAAAAAAAAAAAAAAAAGTGTGCTATTCAACAAATGAACTTATCTACAAAATAGAAATAGTTACACATGTAGAAAACAAACTTATGGTTACCAGGGGATCAGGATCAGGAAGGGAAGGATAAATTGGGGGACTGGGATTGACATATACACACTGTGCTGTGCTGTGCTTAGTTGCTCAGTCATGTCTGACTCTTTGTGACCCACGGACTGTAGCCCACCAGTCTCCTCTGTCCATGGGGATTCTCCAGCAAAGAATACCAGAGTGGGTTGCCATGCCCTTCTGCAGACATAAACATACTACTATATATAAAATAGATAACTGATAAAGACCTACTGTGTAGCACAGAGAACTTACTCAATACTTTTTAATGGCCTATATGGGAAAAGAATCTAAAAAAAAAAAAAGTAGATATATGGTATATGTATAACTGATTCACTTTGCTGTACACCTGAAACTAATATCACATTGTAAATCAACTCTGTGTGTCTGTGTGTGTGTGTACGTGCTTCGTCTCATCCAGCTCTTTTCAGCCCCGCAGACTGTAGCCCGCCAGGCTTCTCTGTCCACGGAATTTTCCAGGCAAGAATACTGGAGTGTATGGCAAAACCAATACAATATTGTAAAGTAATTAGCCTCCAATTAAAATAAATAAATTTAAAAAAATGTGTAGTTGAATTAAAAAAAAAAAAGAATACTGGAGTGGGTTGCCGTTTCCTCCTCCAGAGTATCTTCCCAACCCAGGAATTGAACCTGTGCTCTCTTGCATCTCCTGCATTGATAGGTGGATTCTTTGCCACTGTACCACCTGGCAAGCCAAAAAAAAAAAAAAGATGGGCTACTTAAGTAACAGTGTTTTGGTGGAACTCTAAGTCATGTACTTTCTGCATCTAAATTGTCCTTTGTTTTTAGTGTTCTCCGTGGCCTGAGATCACATATGTCAATAATTCCCCATCACCTGGCTTCAACAGTTCCCATAGCAGTTTTTCTCTTGGTGAAGGGTAAGTCTAGAAAGTACAATTAGCTTGTGTTTGTCCTAAAAATATATTATTTCGTTTTGTCTCCATAAGCAAAATCTTTGCAAATCAGTAAGAACTTCTATTTGGTCAGTCTTTGATGGACTTATATATTAACTGAGGTTTGGATTATCTTCAAAAGAGACTAAGTTTTATGTAGCCTTTCCCCCCACCCCATTATTTTATTTATTTATTGGTCATGCCACAAGACTTAGAGGATTTTAGTTCCTCAACTAGAGATTGAACCCAAGCCTCTGGACCTCCAGGGAATTCCCTTCTCTCCACTTAGAAAATAGCATTATGGTCAGTGTTTAGTGATTTGCAGACTGATTTTCTGGACTTTTCCCTTCTTCCTCTTACTGCTCATGTTGAGGTTATTTCACTTCCTGATTATAGCATGGTCATTGGGAACTGAAACACAGTTGTACAGACACTAAAATCTGTTTGGTTACTTATTTAAAAATGGTCCTAACACCTAATTTGTTATAAATCTTTGATAATTGGGGGAAGAAGGTAAAGGTGAGAGCTCAAATGAAGTTTTGGAACTATCTATGGGATTTATTTAGTCTTGCCTTATTGTCTTTATTATCACAGATAATTGAAAGTTGGCATAGATGCCTACTCCAGTTAAAAAAATGTTGTCTTACAGTCCCAGCATTCAACACATTTTCTACATAGGCCATATTGAAATTTGAAATAGGTTGTGAAATGTGTGACTAGTTTGATTGTAATGTTTGCTTTTGAGTTTATTTAGGCTCTATGTTCATGCTGCTTCTAAAAGTATTTAATTAAGGTAGCTTAGAGAATTCCCTGGTGGTCAGTGGTTGGGACTCCACACTTGCACTGCAGGGGGCGCAGGTCCGGTCCCTGGCAGGGAATGAGGGTCCCCAGGCTGTGCAGCACAGCCAAAAAAAGGGGGACAGTTAGCTAAAATATTCAAAATGTAACTAACAATTTAGAATAAAACTAGATAGCAGTTGCAGAAGGAGTAGATAGATAACTAAGGCCCTAAGATAAGTTGATTACTAAATTTGAATTTTTCAGCAAAGGCCAAAATTTTAAAATAGAAAAAGATATTTTTTGAAAGAAAAATCTGTTACCACCCTATGGATTATACCTATAGAGAATTTAAAATATTATGCATAACTTAAGAGTTCTAAAATTTTCTCTTTGTCATGTAGTTCAATATTGGGCTCTAATTTTTCTCCCATAAAAGAAGTAAGCATTAGGGAAGAGGGACAAACTGCTGAGCAAAAAGAAGTGTAGGGAAAACTCAAGGGTGTTTTTGTTACACTCAAGTGAAACAAATTAGCACTAATTTTTGAAGCTTTTTAAAAAATAATTATTAAGTGTTTATTAATAAACTTACTTTAAAATATATACTTAAAAAATATATATACTTTAAAAATATATAAGTATAAAAATATGTGATCACATTTTAGTGTATACTTTTTTTTCTAATTTTTCTTGTATCTGTGTATATTTGTATGTTTCACATAATAGTAATATATTGATTACTTTTATATTTTGATATTTTTAGTTTATAATCTAATAAGCTTATGTTAGTATTGTTTATGCCATAATTTAATCAGTCCCAACTTACTGGATTTTTTTTTTCAATTTCTTCAATAGTAAAAAATGACATAGTTTCTACTGCTCCCCACCCCAAAGTCTTTATGCTAAAATAATAGATAATAGAAATGTTGGATCCAAGAATTAAGAATGTTTTATGAGATAGTACAAATTCCTGTAAATTTCTAGCTTTAAGACTTACAATGATGCAGATTGAGATGACAAACCCTACTGCGTTTCATGGACTCATCCTTTTATTTTAAATGTTTCTTTAGAAATGGTTCACCAAACCACCAGCCAGAGCCACCCCCTCCAGTCACAGATGTAAGTCCAAAGTTAAATGTCAGTTACTGGCCATGTCTAATAATATTTTGGTGACTGTGTGATTCAGTAGAAATTCTCAACTTTTAGAGAGTATTATTCATTCTTTCACTAAGCAAACATTAAATTTTGACTAAGAACCAGATACTGTGCTGTATTTAAGGAACTTTCGGTCTAGTGGGGAGGATAAAGATGGAATTTCATGGATATCTTGCATGGTTAGAGAAAGAAGACCTGACGTATAAACAGCTTCTGAGCAAACTCCGTCTGAATGTGGGTGTATTTGGCTGTTGTAATGTTTACCTTTTTAAAGTTGAGTCTGTTTAGTTACCAAAAAAAATACTTTCCCTTTTTCAGAACCTCTTGCCAACAACCACACCTCAGGAGGCTCAGCAGTGGTTGCATCGAAACCGTTTCTCCACGTTCACGAGGCTTTTTACAAACTTCTCAGGTTAAATTTGCTTGTCCTTTGTTTTGCTAGCATGGGATTTCTTTTATACTCTAGGAACTCCTGATATTCCTGTGTTATTTTGTGTGTGTGTGTATTGGGGGAGGGAGGGGCAGCTCTTAATAAATTTGTCTGATTAAATGAATTTCATCGAACTCTTCAGATTTTCTCACCAGCTGCAACTGTGCTGTGAAATACTCAAAAATAAAACTCATTTTAAAATATTTATTCTATACAATACCTTTAAAATATATTACCCATACAGTATTTTATCCAGGAGCATTGCAGGTAGTCTGAGATTTCCCCCTGATATTACTATATTTTCTTTGCACATTCCACTTTTATTTAGCATCTTCTGTGTATCACGTATGGTAGGAATATATAAATGGATAAGGCATAGTTCCTCTTCAGTCACCGTCTAGTATCAAAGAAAATCCAAATCAAAATAAAACCTTGAAAGAAGGAAAACAAATAGTTGTGATGCATTAGATAAATGCAGACAAAGTGAAGCATTTGGAGAAGCGTCTGGAGTTAGGGAACATGTGTGATGCAGGGCTGAGGAGGAGTCTGTTAGTCAGATAGCAGAAGAATATTTTAGTCAGGAGGAACAACTACTTATTAGGCATGGTCAGTATGATGAAAGCATAGGATTGAATGAGTAAGTTAATTGGGTCGGAATTGAGAAGGGAGAGGATGCAGAGGCCAGGTCATGGAAGGCCTTATATACCATGCAAGAGATTATGACTATAGCTTATTGGTAATGAGGTGTCCTTGTAAGAGTCCATTTTAAAAGTCATTAATGAAGAGAATCTTTGCCTTTATCACCCATTTGCTGATATTTATTCCAGGAGCAGATTTATTGAAACTAACTAGAGATGATGTGATTCAAATCTGTGGCCCTGCAGATGGAATCAGACTTTTTAATGCATTAAAAGGCCGGTATGTAATTAGTGTTAAAATATCAGTGGGGTTGGATTCCCAATGGATTTGGATTCAGGGACTCTTCACAGTACTCTTTGTGCAGCTAAATACATCTTGTCAAAACATTCTATTTGAATGCCAGCTGTGTGCCAAATAAAGATGAAAATGATCTTTTCCTGTACTTGATCCAAAAAATTCCTCACGATATTTCATTTTTCATTTCCAGGTAGTTTTTTTCATTTAATTAAATATTCATTGTCCCTATTATGAGCCATTAGGGTTTGGTGATACATTGATGAGCTTTCTGGAGAGAGAGCGATAAAGATGATATACAATAAATATTTTGAATAGTAGTAAGTGTCTTAAAGAAAAACAAATGAACAAAAGCAAAGTCGTAGCTTGTAGAGAACTCAGAATATAGTCAGGGAAGACTTTTCTTCAGAGGGTATATTTAAACTGAGTGATGAGAAGGATGGAAGCTTTGGAGTCATGAGGGAAGAAGGTTCTATGCAGAAGAAACAGCAGGTACAAAGGTCCTGAACTCAGTTTTACTAGAGAAGAGATCATTCTTAGGTTTTGGCAGGAATTCATGGAATGTCTGCTTAATACAGAGTAAGAGTAATGCATGAGAGTAATTAAGCAGAGTAATTAATGTCTGCTTAATTTCAGGTCTCTGTTTGGGATGTACAATTTAAAGTAGGTAGTAGTAATATCAATGGGAAAAAAATACAGGTCAGTGCCATAGAACCAAATCAGTGACTAATGAAATAAGATTAAGAAGTATTTTTGTTTATTATTAAAGATATTAAATCAAGTTGAAAACTTTTAAGCAAAGAGGTGAAATTCAAGGGTTGATTACTAGGCAAAAAAGAATGGATCGTTTGTTTTTAAATGTATTATCTGCAGAGCATTTAGAAGTAGAAAGGAATAAGGTGATCAGAGCAAGAGGTGATTCAGTGTGGTTGTCTATGAAGAAAGAACAGAAGAAAGGCTAAAGCTGACTAGGAGGCAGTCACGAGGGAAATGAGATTTTCTAGTCTGTGCCTGGAGAATCCCAGGGATGGGGGAGCCTGGTGGGCTGCCGTCTATGGGATCACACAGTCAGACACAACTGAAGTGACTTAGCAGCAGCAGCAGTCTGTGGCATTGGTGCTCTTAAGTAAAAGGTATATCTTTGAACCTTACAAAACAGTGACTCACACATACTGAATCTTTCTAACCTTTACATCAGAGGTTACAAACTCAATGACTACAGAGGCCACGGTAAATGAGTGACAGTCAAGTCTAGGCTGTACTGAAGAGTGCATGCACACCATGCCCGTGGGACAGCTGATGGGTTTTGTTTTGCAGAATGAGGACCTTGGATTTTTCAAGGAAAACCAAAGATTCAGAGGTTAATGATGCCTTCTGTTGGAATGAATTCAGTTAGACACACACACACCCCTGTGAGGAGTAATAGTTCATAGCAGATGAGCTGCACTGGTCCAAGGGCTGCCAGTTTTCAACCTGTGCTCTATAGTTTTAATGTAGACACAAAGGTTCTTCCGTAAAATGTGCTCACCATGAGAAGTGTGACTAACAGTTTTGTTTTTTTTTCCCTCCTCAGGATGGTGCGCCCAAGGCTAACCATTTATGTTTGTCAGGAATCCTTGCAGCTAAGGGAGCAGCAGCAACAGCAGCAGAATCAGCAGAAGCATGAGGATGGAGACTCAAATGGTACTTTCTTCGGTAGGTCGTTCTGCACAGGCCAGGACAGATATGAAGAAAAATGAGATGACTTATGAGCATGTGTGATGGGAGTTTATCAGGCAGCAGAGTCAGTATTTGCTAAAAGTAATGGTAATTGCTCTAATGTTTATTGAGTTCCTAATATACACCAGGCACTATTCTCAGCACTTGTACAGGTTTTAATTTTTACGACTGGTGTCTCCTCAATGCAATAGATTTTATTGCTCTTCCCCAACATTTAGGTGAGGAAAATGAAGCTTAGGGATGTTAAGTAACTTGCCCCAGGTCGCACAGCTAGCAAGTGATTGAGCTGGGATTTCCATTCAGGCAGTCTGCTTCTGCATCCTTTAGAAAAAGTGGGCATTCGTAGTGATCAGATTGCCTTTAAGAGCAGAGAAACTCTGTGCTGACTGTCTTTGCTTTCTCCCTTTTGCAGTTTACCATGCCATCTACCTAGAAGAACTGACAGCTGTTGAACTGACAGAAAAAATTGCTCAGCTTTTCAGCATTTCCCCTTGCCAGATCAGCCAGATCTACAAGCAGGGGCCAACAGGCATCCATGTGCTCATTAGCGATGAGGTAGATTGTTAGCACAGCTGAATCACCAGATGACAGTGAGCTGTCTGGGCATATGATGGGAGCAGGAGCTGTTCCATGGGGGCAGCATGCTCTGTTTTCCAAGACAAGACGTTTTCAAACATTTTTGTTTGTTTACCTCCTAAGATAATTTTTTAAAAACTGTGTATCCCCTTGCACATTTTGGGTTGACTTAAAAGTTTTTGTTTTAAGTTTAAGTAGTGGCAAAAAATGTGCCCATTTTGGGGCATATTATAGGACATATAAAAATGAAATGATTGCTTCACTTTTCTAACTGTTTCATGTAACCTGAATGCAAGAGTAATTTAATACCACTGTCATCTGTTTAAAAAAATACATGAATATACTTTTTAACAGAATATTTATATTCTTTGTTTTCTTAAGCTGATATTTTCATTCACTTCCCCCATAGAATTTCATCTTACCATAATCTACTTTTATGCTTGAATGTCTTTTATTAGTTTTTCCTACTATATTTCTTTGAAACAAAAACTTGTTTCAGTAAAAATTTAAAATTATTTGTTCTGGATAGAATTATCACCATAATTGTACAATTGATTAAAACAACATAAATGTATTATATATTTTAATAAGGAATTGTTAAACATTAAGAAAAAATTTATTAAAAGTACATCTGGGTAGTTCCCTGGTGACCTCATGGTTAGGATTCCAGGCTTTCACTGCCAAGGCCTGGTTCAATCCCTGGTCCAGGAACCACAAGTCATGTAACTTGGCCAAAAATAAATAAAAAAACACAATGAAAGTGCATATATTAATGAGATGGATGAGATTAACTGATTCCTTACCCATTCTCCCAGACACAATTAATTCATAGATAAATACTGCCTATTGATTGCTAGAATGAAATAGAGTTCAACGTCAATTCCATCCTGTTTTTTTCCCCTAGATAAGAAATACTGTGGAATCTGATTCACATAAATTGATAGATAGGAATGGATGAAGTTTGCTATAATAGCATTGCTGGATTTTTTTTTTTTTTTAACTTCTGGGTTATGTGCCAAAAATTACATAGTGATGGTATCAAAAATTATTTTGAATCATCTGTCATTTGACAATTTGTGGTTAGGTCACTCTTCAAGTCTGATGAAAGAATTGAAAACTTCATGGCTCCAGGACTGTATCACCCAGTCATTCTAGTTCTCATTTGCAATTAAACTTTTACATGCTGAAGGCTTTTATAGCCTAGGACAGTGCATCTCCATAAGATTTCAGGAGGGTGAAACTCTTGCCTTTACTTTATAAATGGGGAAAAGGAGTTTGAAAAGGGAAGTGAGAAAGGAAAACAAGAGGTTCTCAGGTGGTTTTAGGAGAGAACAGATATAGATGTTTAATTCCTCCCATATGGGCCTGTCTGGATCTATGTGCCCCTTGGAAAGTCCCGGGGTTAACCCAGGAAAATGCATTCTCGAACTTTAAGAAAGCTGTTTCAGAGTGTTTAGCTTTTAAAGCTTTTGAAAACTAAACAGGAGAGAAAACAAAGCAAAGGATTGTTTTTCATTTATATCTAGTATAATAAAAATCCACATAGGCAAAATAAATACAGCAAACCAAGGTTTTTAATGATCAGCAAAATTTCCTGGTTTTTTCAGATGATACAGAACTTTCAGGAAGAAGCCTGTTTTATTCTGGACACAATGAAAGGTAATAAAAAGTAAGATAAATGCCTTTTTCGAAGGAGTCTGAGCGTTTTTTTAAATAGTAATTCTTTGAGGAGAGAAGGAAAATATTAACCACCATATTTGAGATGAAGAATGTGACATTATTGGAGATGGTTTCTTTGTATGAATTGGCTTCTTGCCATTGTCAGAGTAGACAAAGTGTGACTTTCTGCCATTAACTTTTATCTTCCATGGACAAGTGATGAAATTGAGGCAAAATGTTGTTTTTCTAGTGTATGTTTATTACATGTATTCTGTGATAATTAATAAGTATACTACACTTTCTCCTCCTGTTTTTTCTTTCTCTAAAGAACCTTCAGTTCAGTTCAGTTCATTCAGTTCAGTTGCTCAGTCGTGTCCGACTCTTTGTGACCCCATGAATTGCAGCACGCCAGGCCTCCCTGTCCATCACCAACTCCCAGAGGTCACTGAGACTCACATCCATCGAGTCAGTGATGCCATCCAGCCATCTCATCCTCTGTCATCCCCTTCTCCTCCTGCCCCCAATCCCTCCCAGCATCAGTCTTTTCCAATGAGTCAACTCTTCGCATGAGGTGGCCAGAGTACTGGAGTTTCAGCTTTAGCATCATTCCTTCCAAAGAAATCCCAGGGCTGATGTCCTTCAGAATGGACTGGTTGGATCTCCTTGCAGTCCAAGGGACTCTCAAGAGTCTTCTCCAACACCACAGTTCAAAAGCATCAATTCTTTGGCGCTCAGCTTTCTTCACAGTCCAACTCTCACATCCATACATACCACTGGAAAAACCATAGTGTTTGGAGCTGACTAAAGATGATTCTTTTTTCTTTTTCTTACAGCAGAAACCAATGACAGCTATCATATCATACTGAAGTAGATGTGGCTGCTGCTTCGTTCACCTATGGGGAATTCTCCTCTTGGAGGGGATCACAAATGGAGATTTGAACGGCTGTAGCAACCTGACCTGTCTGACTATGTGGGGGAGTCAGAGGCAGAGGCAGAACCCCAGCCATCTATGTTGGGGCACACATGGATTTCTGCCTGACATGCATTTCTGCAACTGTTTCTTAGTTAACATTTCTGGATTCTATTGTTGTTGAATATCAATAGAAACACCACATCATTTAGGGTGTGTGTGTAGGGCATAATGATGATGAGAATTGTGTGATGTTTAATGGAAAGATGTTAAATTTTGTGGTATGCAGCCCATGTAATTTTTTTTTCTAACATAAAAGCAAACATCTATATTCCATAAGATTAGATCCTCAATCTTTTTTGTCTATGAAAACTTCATCAAAGAAGAGAAATGTGGAGAAAGAACAAAATTCTTCTTTTAATTCCCCCATAATTCGATGACAGATAGTAATTTTGGCTAACATTTATTGCACATTTAGTTGTGCCAGGTAGTGTGATAAGTTCTTTAAACGGATTATCTTGTTTAAATCCCCGTAATAACCTTGTATGAAGTAGATAATAATGATCCCTAATTGAAAATAAGGAAATGGAGACGCAGAGTGGCTGAGGAGCTTGCTGAGTAACAGGCAGCTAGTAGATAGTGACATGAAGTGCAGACCCAGGCAGGCTGGCTCGTATTCACTGCTGTCCATGACTGCCCCCCTCACAGTCCTCTGTGCATGCCAGCATTTCTTACTGTGGCTCCCCTGGTGAACAGTGAGCAAGAACTGACGGATTAACACCCAAAGGGACAAACCACACCTAAATAATGACAAACCAATCAAGAGCTACAAAAAATGAAAACACAAACACTTTCAAAACATCATTAGTTGTCAGGTTCACAGAATTTAAGGCAGTGAAAACAGGGATTATCTGTTATTCCCCACATTCACTATTCTTGAATGACCTCAAACTATTTATTAATGAGTTAGACTAACCTCTGCTTTCTCTTTCCTCTCTGCATCTTGTCTTGGGATAGGAAGTTCTTTTACTCATGTAGTGTTCTTTTATATAAGCTTTACTATTCATTCCCACCCCATTCACATTCTTACCATATACTTCAGTTCTTCTGATTGTAATCGTGTGCGCTTGTGTGTGTGCATGTGTAAGACTGTGGGTCATTTTTTCACATGTAGAGTTTTATCCAGAAATCCCTCTACATGTTATGCTGAGGTGAAAAACGATAATGTTCAAAAGATTCTGTATTGGATTTGGACCTCTGTGTGTGTGTGTATTTTTAAGCATTTGATAAAGTTTAAATGTTTTTATACAGAGATTTTTGTTGTTGTTCATTAAAATCAACCTGCAAAATGGTCTTGATTTCTTTTGATTTGAAAGAAATTGAAAATTTTGAAACTGGAAAATTAAAGTCAAATGACTTTATTTAAAATTGACCTGGACAGCTTGACATATTAGGCCGAAATACTTTTTTAGTGACTGATTACTGGATGCCTCTATTTTTCTTTGGCGGGGGGGGGGAACATTTCTAATTGTATTATGTTCCTAAGACTGGTTCTCAGCCTCAAGGGATTCAGCTGTCTCCCCAGCAGGCTAATTTTTATTTTTATTTATTTATTTATTACAATCCTCTGAATGTTAGGCTGGGAGGATTGGACTTTTAAAGTCCTTTCTAAATCTGAATCTGTGACTCTTGTTTACTGTAAATGATACACAGAATTCTATTAATATATTTACTATAAATTTTATACTTGCTAATTTTTACTTGGAGTTAGAGGATTTTTTAAGAGTAGTTCTCAGATTTATATAGAGATGAATTTATATGTTTGTAATCATAGGTCTTCAAATTAACTAGAATATCTCTTAGGCTTTCTTTAGGTCCAAAAAAAAATATTTATAGTGCCAATGCTGTATAACTGGTAAGAATTGGTACAGTGATAGAACATTGTAATTATTCAGTTTCCTTTAAAAAATTTTAGTTCTTCACTATCGGTCTTTTCAATTAAATGAAAAATTTAAACTAGCTTTTTCATAATGAAAGTAATATACAAAGTGATAAATTCAACAATAAAGAAATAACTTTCTACTTATAATAGTTATTATAACTTATAATAAAGTGTAACTTTTTCTACTTATGTCCTAGTCTCACTCTATAGAGGTAGTCATTGCAAAAAGTTCCTCTCTCAAACACAAACACACACATATGCAGATGGGCTCATGTAGTATTAATGGTCTGCAGTTTTCTTTTTTGTGTTTAACATGTCTTGAACATTTTTCTATATTAAAATTTATAGTTTGACATCATTCTTTTGAAAAATGGCCATTCCCTATGAATGGCATTTAGGCTAAGTCCATTTAAGCATATATTCTAATAATTTTTTGCATTTATTTCTAAGATACATTCCAAGAAATAAAGTTGGCTGGATTTTACCTCTTTAACCATGTGATAGTTGGTATTTAAAATAAAGAAGATGGTTTAATATTTCCAGTAGAGTGAGGCTATATAAGAAGGAGAAGGGTTAGACTTTAGACTCTCCTGAGAACTGTAATAGCATCCTATTTGACTTAGCATTGTCTGTACTGTTCCCTTGAAGTGTAATAGGTTCCATCTAGAAGAATCTATAGTATAAAGACTTTGATAGTTAAAAGGGAGACATTGGAAAGTAAAAGGATCATTGCAGAATTCTTAAGGATTGAATACCAGTCACGACATAAAATGTGACTACTAAGTAATGAGGTCCCATATTATGCCCCAATGATAACATTTGCCCACATAAATGATTAAGAAGCCATTTAAAGGGAGCGGAAATGGAGGTTGTCATTTTGTCTGGAGAGAGATTACAATATGACAAATACAAGACAACTAGAGTCTGAGAGACAAGAAAGTGAGGTCCTCATGACAGGGTGGACGTGATTCCTGGAAGTCTGGCACTGTCAGGCACTGGATACGCTGTGAGGGGCATGATCTGACCACTGTGAGTTGGAGGAGCAAGGGGAAGCTTGGCAAGTGGAGAAGGCTTGGCATAATGGAACTAGCCATGTCTCATTTAGGCCTAATGAAAGAATGTTCTGAAAACCCTTTGTATCCCCAAGTGTTCTGAGAAGTCTTTTGTATAGGGTTGCTGCAGAGATTTGGGCTGTCTTCAAACTTTTATGAAGTACTGGCTGAAGCTTCAGCATTTAGTTTTGAAAGTAACACAAATTTCAGATGCACATATTTGAAGTCAGGACTGAGTTTTTCCTTCTCCACTGAAGCTTTTTTCTCTGGCCAGTACTTAATAATTCCAGGTAACTTGGGACCCAAGAGCTCAAACTGAGCCTTTGTATAATTTTTCTGAATTTTTAGTTGGCTTTCTTGGCTACAGATGGTTCCTCTATGGCAGTCTGATCTGTTATGGCCTCTGCTGGTCTGTTATGAAAACTCCAGCCTCACCAGGAATGGCACAAATGCTCCCATCTAGCTGTATCTTTTTACTGATATATAAAATAGTCCTATTTCATTCTTCTGCTTCTCCTAAAAACTGCTTCTATTTTCTCAGTTGTGAGCTAAGGTTTTTCCTGCTAAAATATATTTATTTGTGATTAAATTTTTGTTTCATTATACAAACTCCAAGACTTAAATGAGGAAGAAAGATGCTCTATGTGATGTGAGGTTAATGGCATCAGTACTTGTTTTCTGTTTTATTAATACTTTATTTCTCCTCCTTGCTTCTTTTAATGACTTATTTTACCTTTGACCTTAAACTCCCATTGATTTCTACTTCCTCCCTTTTTCCTTATCTTTCCTCTTCACTTCCAGATTTCTTCTATATTTTTCTTTCTGAATACTGGCCTGTTCAACAAATTAATTTGGAAATTGCAACTAAGTCTAGCATTTGCATTCTCAAATTCAGAGATGTAAAAGTTGTTTATGGGCTTCCCTGGTGGCCCAGTGGTGTAGAATCTGCCTACCAACGTAGGAGATGTGGGTTTAATCCCTGATCTGGGAAGATCCCACATGCTGTGGAGCAACTAAGCCCGTGCACCACAACTAAAGCCTGTGCTCCAGAGCTGGGGAGACACAACTGCTGAGCCCACTCGCCCTGGAGCTTGTGCTCCACAGCGCGAGAAGCCACGATGAGAGGCCTGTGCACCACAACTAGAGAGTAACCTCCCCTCACCACGATTAGAGAAAAGCCAGAGCAGCGCTGAAGACCCAGCACAGCCAACTTAAAAAAAAAAGTTGCATATGAATTACAATTTTCAGTTGGATTAATATCAATTGTAAGAGAACTTGGTATTTAAAAACTACTAATGTGTTACTTACTATGTGCTATGCTGTGCTTAGTTGCCCAGTCATGTCCAACTCTTTGCAACCCCACGGACTATAGCCCGCCAGGCTCCTCTGTCCATGGGATTCTCCAGGCAAGAATACTGGAGTGGGTTGCCATATGCCCTCTAGGGGCTCTTCCCAACCTAGGGATCAAATCCAGGTCTCCTGTATTGCAGGCCGATTCTGTACCATCTGAGCCACCAGGGAAACCCTCAGGAGGTAAACAGCAATCTGCAGTGATTAAAATGAGGAATGTGTACCTCACCTAAACAGTACTATTTTGTATTATGTGGAATCTTTGGGGACATGAGTAATAACCTAGGTTTAATCTATTCTGTGAATCTATGTTTTTGTGTATTTGCGTAAGGCCAGGTACACATTCCTCATTTTAATCACTGCAGACTGCTGTTTTCTTTGAGTTCTTTTTTTTTTTTTTTAATCACTGAATCGCCAGTGAATTCCTTCTTTGTGAATTCTAATGTCTAGTTTTGCATTTAAGGGTTTAATATCTTTCCTTAGACATCTGTATAACTTTGCTTCAGCCTTTCATTCACCTTTTTTAGGTTTATTAAGCTTGACTTCTCTAAATTCATCCTTGCACTCTAGCTCCTCCAAAATGGTTGTTATTTTGCTTTATTAATAGGTTTTTGTGTGTCTTACACACTTATGTACATCAATTTGTGAATGTCTTTTTTGAAACCTTCCTTGATAAAACACCTTCTTCTTGTTTGCTATGGCCTTGTCTTTCTCCCAGATTTGCTCTACTGATCTCTTTTGGTTAGTGTGGAATTAGTCACAAAGGTGCCTGTCTCTCTAGATCTGGATTCTAATTAAATGTAAATTAGTAAAGTAACATACAGCCTCAGGGCTAAATCTACAGATTCCCTATTGAAAAACAAGTAACAGTGGCTTGGATTTTTATCTTAACTCTTTTTCTCTAAGCATCTCAGCACAGAGTATCCTCTGATCTATTCATTTTCAGCCTCCCAGGAGAGTGTACTCTTTTATCTTTTGTTTGGTAAAGAGTGGTTGATAAAATGTATACTTTGGTGTCAGATGAACCCTTGTTCAAATCTCAAATCTTGCTCTTCCTGGATGTGTCCTTGGACAAAACAATTTCTTAAACCCCAACTTTCTCATCTTAAAAAGGAGATAATTCTTAATTCATAGAGTTGTTAAGGAGACTACAAAATAAGTATAAAACAGTTATATCTTGTTGCAGTTTTATTCCCTTGCTTAATAAATTTAGGATACTATTGAAGGCAAGATCACCTCTCCCACCAAAAGACAGACATATAAACACTGACCAGGATATAAAATTTGGCCTTTGGTTTTTGTCTTTGTTGTTCTTGATCATCTGTCTTTCCTTCCTACTTGAGTTTTTTGCCCCTAAAACCCACCCAGCCAGGAATTATGCATGGTGTGGAACAAAACAGTGATATTTAGAATTAGATGTCATGTCCATTGCTATAATTTACATATTAATATTAGCATTTCTTTTTTACTTCTCCTTATAACTTCTACTCTACTGCACTCCTAATCATTTGACCTCCACTGGTCCTGCTTGGGCTGTAAGCAGAATCACAATTATTATAAGTGAACTGGCACCATTGTAATAACTTACCTAGTGATTCTATCAAGATAATGAAATGTGGTGAATAAGTGGCTCTGTGAGAAGTGGTTGTGATGTTTGTTCTAACAATCCAGATGATCTTTTTGACTGATCTACAGCTTACTGGCCAACTGGATTCTGCTGTCTTCTCAAAGGATGTGCTAACTTTGCTTTGCTCTTCTAATTTGGTGTCATTAACCAAGAAAGCTTGGGTATTGAGGCTGATGGTACTCTGACAAATTTCCCTGACTGACTGCTCAGATTCTATATGTGTTGGTATATGAAACACTTTTAGCCTACCCAACATGGCCTTCGGGCTATTTTTTGTTACTCATCCCACTGACTCTAAACATTCTGGGGTCTTCTCTTCCTTTTTGATTCTGTGTGTCCAGGAAAAACAGAATCATATGAACATTTATATCACACTGTGTTGTCAATAGTTTATACCATTATTTAACCTCCAAAAAATCCTATGAGATACATACTTTTATCTCCATTTTGCGGATGAGGAAGCCAAGGCACAAGGAAGTTACTTACCTTGCCAAGGGTCACAGCATTAGTAAGAGGAGTTGGGGCTTGTAGTCAGGTCATCTGTCTCCAGATCTCATGCTCTTGGTTACATGTTATATCATGCCTAATTTTAGCAGATAGGTGGATGATCAGTACTCTAAGGATTGCTTTTTTGTGATCTGCTTATTTTCATTTTGCAGTATTGTATCTTGGTCTCTCTGAGTCTCTTAAATCACCTAGGGGAGAGAACTGGAATTCTTGGCATTTTTCCAAGTCACTTAACCTTTCAATTCTAAAACTCAGATGGCTTGGTACCCGGTAGATCTGGCTCATAGTTCTTGGTGGCAATGTAAGTACACCATGCACTGAGATGGCTTGGTACCCGGTAGATCTGGCTTATAGTTCTTGGTGGCAATGTAAGTGCACCATGCTGTGGAACCAGCCTAACCAGAGTTTAAATCCTGCCATTCATCCATTTGATAAATAAAAAGCTCCTAAATGCCAAATACCATGCTTTGTACTTGGTGCTGAGGATATAGTAAACAAAACAACTTCTTACTCTCATGGAATTTATTCAATTGATAACAGACTGAAGGATAAATATATGTCAAATGGTAGGTAAATGCTTAAGAAATATAGGGCAAGGGGATAGATACTTAGGGGAAGCCCCATTTTAGAAATATGGTTAAGGAAGTGTCTCTGATAAGGGGACGTTTGAGCAAATATTAAGTGAAGTAAGTATGGGTCTAGCTGGTGAAAGAGTGTTCCAAGGGAAAAGGCCCTGAGATGAGAGCATGATTGTCCTGTTGCAAAGAATCTAGTGCGCCAGGGCAGTTAAAACAGAGAAAGGGAGGGGAAATGTAAGAGACAAGCTGACATACAGGAGGGTGGCTGATGAGGCGAGAGGATTCACCTATATCTTACAGGGCCTTACAGGTCAAAGGAGAGACCTGTTCTTCCACTCTGAGTCAGACAAGACCAAGACTGGGTGTCCTTGGCAAATGACGTACAACATTCCGATTTCTGAGTCTTCGTTCTCGGTTTTAAAAATGAGTTGCCAAATTGTGAAGATCAGAAATCACCTAAGAAAATTTGGAAAGAAAACAATCCATCAATACACACTGAAGATAACCCTGCATTGCTTCTATTTTCTTTATACTTTGGGCAGGCTGCAGCACGTCGTGCTGCTTAAGACTTAGATCCCCTGAGCGAGGATAAGGGGGATTACGTTCCTTAGACCTGGAAGTGCAGGCCTGATGAAAGGAAAAGGGGAGTTTTAGACAAGAATCTGTTTAGTCATCGAAGATCTGTAGCTGAGGGTCTCCCCTCATCCTCTTCAAAAGGCTGCAGCGACGTCAAACTCGCTTTCCCAGGCTGCAGCGGAATCACCGCCTCCCGAGTCTGTTCGCCGGCGAGTTTCGGCTCTGCGCAGGTAGCCGCCTCCAACTCCCGGCATGCCGCTGGGCGTAGGGCTCGCACGTAGACTCCATTTCCCAGCCTGCCCCGGGGCTCAGTCCGGACGTGCCGGCGCCTATAAGAGCCAGAGCGCTGCGGCCGGACCCTATTGTTAGCCGGAGCCGGGGCGGTCCTGGGCGGCTGCTGCCGGGGGGCGCCCGAGTTGTCGGAGCCGTCCGCCCTCTGCCGCCTGCCGGCCGACCTGCCCACCCATCGTCCCTCCCCGCCCTGCCGCTCTGGGAACTCCCAGACCGTCTGTGCGGCCCCGGGACTCGCTTTCTCCTCCCTCCTTCCACTTAGGCTAGGGCGGCGGCAGCGGAGGCGGCAGAGACCATCACGGGAGAAGGCAGCTGCGGCGGAGTCGGTAATGGGCCTAGGGGTGGGGGGCGGAGGGTGCCTCCTCGTCCTTTCTCGGGATCGGCCCCCGGGCGACTGTGGAGGAGTGGTCAACCCAGAGCCGCGCGGATGGAGGGGTCAGAAATGAGGGAGGCAGGGACGGCAGCGGTCGGGGGCGGGGAGCTAGAGCGCCGCCGGGAAGGGAAAGAGTCGGGAGAGGCGTGGGAGCGAGGGGGCACGGAGGACGCGGGCCCGGACTGCGGGGGCAGCTTAAGGGAGACCGTCGAGCGGCTTAGAAGGCGGCAGGAATTCGGATTGCGGGTTGAGTTCGGAATGGAGTGGAGATGATGTAGGATGGAGGGAAGTGAAGGAAGGGGAGGGGGGAAATAGAAGAAAATGTGGGAGGAGTGGTTGGGAATTTGTGGGTAGCAGCAGGAAAGGATGGGAAGCTGGGTAGGGGCTGCAGACGCTTGGAGTGAGCAGGAAGGTTCGCAGGAGTCAGAATGAAAAGGTACCCCAGCGCTGAAGGGTTCAGCGGGGGTGTCTTATGAAGGGGAACTGGTGACTGGACATGTCCTTTCAACCCAGGTTCCTGAGGTCTCCCATTTTTTTTTGCGGCGTTGTGTGGGAAAACGAAAGCATCGGTTGCCCTAGTTGCTAGTTGGATCTTTTTTCACAGGCCCAAACACGCAGCCGACTGCCATCCATTCCTTTTAGTACGGTCTTGATTCATCCTTTTAAAGGGAGCTAGAGTGGCAATGTGACACATACACGGTTCTTAAGTATGAAACATTAGAAGTTATCCCCGAGAGACACAGTGTCCCCATCCATGTCTTGCAGTTTTCAGTTCAAGGTACATCCATCGTTAATTCAGATTTTCCTTTTCTTTTACTGACTTTACAATTTGCAAATGTCCAGAGCCAGGAGGATGTTGATGTGTGCCAGAGTTATAAACGACTGGAGATCCTTGAGAGTTCATGGGTCCTGCAGCACCATGTTCCAGGTCTCCCACAAAGATCTCGTGCCCTTCATAGGATGGGAGTTTAGACATGGAAAGCCAGATCCTAACCTTCTGTCAGTGAAGGGATGAAGCCAGAGAGGGAGGGTTGGCAGGGAAAAGCTTCCTTGAAATTCCTAGTTTAAACAAAATGTTTTCACTTGAGCACCTTGTGAGTTCGTGATCCTGGTTATCACAAGGACACATGGAGCCACAAAATTCATAGTATTTGAGGAGCAGCTCACAATATTTTGTAAAAGGAGAAACAGGACTGGTCATCTTATTTAGGTTGATCCTAACACTTAGCAACAAGCTTTCCTTCCTCTAATCCAGCTACACATGGTAGCACTGACATTTTACTAGAGATTTTTGGCCCTTGACCTTTAGCAGAAGGTTGGGTTCCAGTCGAGTAGAAGTGGGATGTGAGAGGTACCTCGTCTTATTTTGGACTCATTTAGGAGAGAAATTTCATTACCTAAACTCTGTCAATATATTCTGCATCCACAGAATTAGGGGAGGGGCAGTTCCTTTCTTGCTAGTCTCACATATGCTGGGTTTTGGGGTTTGAGGGCAGTTATAGGAATCCTCACAGGCCTGAAAAGGCTTAAGCTTAGTACTAAAATACATATATGCTGTAAATCTGTTTTATTTGGTACTGCCCTAATCCCTTCTATATACTATGGATCTGAATTATTTTGTATACCTTTGGGAAATGTTCAACTAGCAGAAATACTTAAGAAAAGGCAGTAAGGCATGCAGCTAGAAAGTGTCAGCTGACCTTTCATTTTAATGGCACAAAAGCTTTTATAAAGGTTTGCATTATTTTCTCCAAAAGCATTTATTCTTCGAGTTGGTCATTTTGACAGTTATGACCTGCATTTCCAATCTCATCTTATCTCAGTATGGGTTAAGTGCTTGAAGTATAAGTTATAAGTGTTTTTCTTGAACCTAGGCATTGATCCTCTGCCAAAGAATAAATAGTTGAGAGAGGTGGGGATGACTGATTTCTAACTATGGTTGGAAAGGAGGTTGGATTGATAAATTGAAAAGTGGAACCCATTGTTGTTGTTGCTATTTCAGAGAAGGATTTCTTCAGGCCACAGTGGAAGTGGATGGGAGGTTTCTTGGTGCCCAGTGGACATCTTTATCTCACAAGTCAAGTTTACTCCAGAGAGCTGGACAAGGAAAGCTGGGTTGAAATTTTAAGTTATACTGGTTCTCAAGACAGAATTTTGGATTTTTTCTTTCTTTTTTTTTTTGATAAGAATGGGTTAATGGCAGAAAAAGTGATGCTAACATCCTGGATAGGGTGAAAAGAGCTCAGTCAGTATGCACATTACTTACATATATAGCCATTCAGATGATTCTCAGACATTTTAAGGAAAGTATTTTTCTCCCAGGTTTTGCATCTTTTTTTCTTTCTTTCTTACTAGCCTCCTCCTATCATTGCCCAGAAACCTCTTTTCCAGAAATGGGAGTGAGGAAGACGTAGGAAAAAAAAAAAGAATAGAGAAAGCAGCCTGCAATCCTGGCTGCCCAGAGTGCACAAAAAGTGACCTGAAGAGGAAAGATACCCTGGAGGCACCTGGGTTAAGACAGTGGAGGATTATATTAAAACACCATCTTGGACCAGACTCAGTCACATGCAGGGCTTAAGGAGAAACATTCAGAAGGAACCCACACTACTGGAAGCAAAGGGACACCAGAACAGAGGACAAGAGTGCACATTTGCTTCCCTGGTGGTCCGGTGGCTAAGACTCTGCCTTCCAACTTAGGGGGCGTTGGTTCAATCCCTGGTTGGGGAACTAAGATCCCACATGCCACAGGATGCGGCCAAAAAATACAAATAAGACTTGTTTAAAAACGTCGTTTAAAAACAAATCTATTACTCAGTGGACATGAGTTTGAGTAAACTCCGGGAGTTGGTGGTGGACAGGGAGGCCTGGAGCGCTGCAGTCCATGGGGTTGCAAAGAGTTGGACATGACTGAGCGACTGAACTGAACTGATGAGTACCTTCAGGCTTAGGAACAAGGCACTTTCCTAGTGGCAGTATTAACTGGTTCTCAGTTAAAACTGAAGCTGGACTTCAGTCCTTTCAAGGATTTTGAGCTCAAGTCAGCTTTTTTATATGGTCAATAAGATTTTTTGGTGGGGAGGAAATGTTGAGTTCAGTGGTCAACATTGTTTTTCTTTTTTTTTTATTTCTCCCCCATAAGTACTCCATAGCAAGGGTCTCACCTCCTCCAATAATAGAATGAAATGAGATTTGTTAGTTAATAGGCATCTTTACGCCCAGCTGAAATCTTAACCTTAAATAAAAGTCCGTGGCTCTCTCCATTCTTACCCACGTCCTAGGAATGTTGTGACCCAAGATCATGTCCTAAGAATGTGATCTCCTAAGATGGGTAACCTGAAGAACAAAATCGATACTTTGGGCTCATTTTTAAATTTAATTACAATTTGTATCTAGTACTTGATTTTTTTTTTAATCTTTCTGGCCAGTTTATTTCAGGAGTGTGCTGGTCTGAGACCTATGAAGACGGGTTTCTCAGGTGCATCTTGTGACTTGAATTTTTATGAGATTTGGCTAGGTAAATTAAGAAATTCCTACTTATTAGGTCTGGTGGACTGTGGAGCTGAACCAAGAGCAGGCAAATTGCTTCCAAAACACAGTCTAGAAAATCAGCACTGTAGCAGGCACCTCTTGACACCACAGTATATTCTGGGGAGTTGCTCTGCAGTCATGCAGCCCTGGCTTTCTGGGCAGTGTTGTTATTCCTGCTGCATAATTAGCAACTAGTGAGATCATAGTCTGGGGAGATTCTGGCATTACTGAGGCAGAGCAGGGAGCTTTCGCATCATAATATGTGGCCCCGGCTCTGACAGCGTTTCTGTTGAGCAGATTCATATCCTCAGGAACTCAAGTCCAAAGATGGAGGAGAAAGATCTGTCCTTGGGAAATGGACTATCCCAGACTCCTTGGTTGTGTGGCAGCATGTTGAAAACACTGCCTGCTGTAATAATGTAACCAGAGTAAATCGTCACTTCTTTGCTATTTGTCATGCCCTTGCCAGTTTCTTTATAGAGGGCAAGGTTTGTAAAGGGAAGTCTTCTTGCAGAGAGGATGATGGTAGGTCAACCGAGCCCAGGTTTATAGAGCAGTAGGCAATTGGGAAAGAGTCTGGGTTTTGAAGCCAGTGCAGTTTTAATATTCAGTCCATTCCTCCCCCCATACCACCCCAACCCCCCTTCAGTCCATTTTTTAGAATCTAATTTGTCCTTTTCAGGAGCCTGGTGAGACACTTTACGTTTGTGAAGATCTGAGTAAAGCATTTCCCTGTCAGTGTACTTTGAAACTGAAAGCCTACAGCAGTGTTTCCCAAAGTGTGTTCTGAATCCTTTGCCCTGTAAGATACTCTAGAAACAAAGGATTACAGATGTGCGGAAGCCCTGCCTTCTGTTTCCTCTCACCCTTCCCCAGGTTCTTTAACATATTAAAAGTCTCTAAAAGGTCTTCGTAAAAGCAGTTTTCTTAAGTATTTTGACACAGCAGTCTTATTTCCATGTAAAAGCTATTAATCTGTTAATATCGTGTGGGGGGTGGGGTGTGTGTGTGTGTGTGTGTGTGTGTGTGTGTGTGTGTGTGTGTGTGTGTTAGTCGCTCAGTTGTGATGGACTGTAGCCCACCAGGGACTTATATGTCCATGGAATTCTCCCGGCAAGAGTACTGGAGTGGGTTGCCATTCCCTTCTCCAGAGGATCTTTCTGACCCAGGAACTGAACCTGGGCATTACAAGCGAATTCTTTACCATCTGAAATTCTTTACCTGGGGGCACCAGGGAAGCCCCCACCCCACCCCTGTCTCCAATTTTCAGATACTATAAAAATTCAGTTGTTGTAGGAGGAAACTGAGGCACACTGACACACGCCCCCCCGCCCCACCCCCACCCCAGGCCTCTATTAATTAATATCTGTGGAACTAGTTTATTTAGTGGATACATTTTGGGAAATGCCAGGCTATATTTCCAGAAAAATAATTGGATCTAGTATAGGTTGAGGCATAGCCTGATTCTGCCTTTGATCCCCAGTCCCTCCTGTGGGCCCCGTGGAGAGCTCTCCTGGGCGAGCAGAAGAGCACTCCTGTTATCCCAGGGCTAATGAAGCCTTGCGCCCAGCTGGCTTGGAACCAAAGGTCTTCACTCCACTGGGAAAGGTGCTGCTGTTACTCATCTCATTATTCGAAGAGTGATTGAGGCTGGAGGGGCTAGGGAGAAACGGAGGAGGGTGCTGACTGGCATAAGTAAAGATATGACCTTGTCTCAAGAGAGCAGATGTCCGTGCTAGTGACTCAGGGGCCTGCTTTCTGCACTTGGAGAGCTGTGTGCATAGACTTGGGAGTGGTCTGTCTCAGGACTGGAGTGCTGATTCCTCTTCTCCCTTGGGCAGAATCCTAATGCACCTGGCTACCTGCTGGTGAGCAGGGGCTTTGGGGCCGACGTGGTGGGCTCCCTCAAGGAAACCCTTTTGAAACCAATGGATGCATTCACGGGCTCGGGTCTCAAGAGGAAGTTTGATGATGTGGATGTAGGCTCATCAGTTTCCAACTCCGATGATGAGATCTCCAGCAGTGACAGTGCTGACAGCTGCGACAGCCTCAATCCTCCTACAGCTGCCAGCTTCACACGTGAGTGAGCCACTCCCAGCCTGCACCCAAGTCCCCCAGGCACTGGAGCCCTTTGCAGCTCTCACGACAGCTTCTGTCCAGCTTGGGGATTTGTCCTTAATTGTAATCTCTCCCACTCTTAGCTCAGTCGTGCTCTTTGGAGGACCTCATTGCTCTAATATCATAGACTTAAGTGGGATTTATTCTAGCTGATTTTACTTGGGCTGTGGTTTTTGGGTCCCCCGAATGGGTCGGATTAAACTGAAGAAGGAGGAGTCCAGGAGTTTACCCTTTCCCACCAGAATCCCATATAGTTCCACAAAATTGTAGCTCTAGCAAGAAGTAAATGCTTACTGCCTGATAAGGCAACTGGGGCATCTCAATGCTTCTTAATTCTTACAGCTCAGTTAGTTTCTTGGAAGGAACTTCTGATTCTATAAATCAGGGGTTATCTGTGGGGTAAATCTGGCCCACTGCCCATTTTTGTAAATAAAGTTTTATTGGAACACAGCCACAATACCCAGTGTCTCCAGTGGCTTTCATGTTACAACAGCAGAGTTGAGTAGTTGCAACAGAGACTTTTGGCCTGCAAAACCTAAAATATTTACTACCTGGACCTTTACAGAAGAAGTTTGCCATCTACTGCTATAGATCAGCACTGTCCAGGGAGGGTTCCCTGCTGATCTAGTGGTTAGGATTTGGCACTTTGACTGCTGTGACCCGGACGCAATCCCTGGTCAGGAAACTGACCTACAACCCGTGTAGGCCAAACACACTACACAACCTGTGTGGTATGGCCAAAACAAAAAACTGCGGTCCAAAAGAATTTTCTGCCATGATAGAGTGTTCTATATCTGTATTGTCCAGTATGGTAGGCATTAGCCATATGTGGCTATTGAGTGCTTCAAGTGTGATTAGTGTTTAACTGAGGACCTGAATTTTAAGTTTTTATTTCATTTTAATTACATTGTCACATGTGGCTAGCAGCTGCTGTATTGGACAGTGAAGTTGTGTAGATTGTTATATCCCGAAAAGATTACCTACAGTTCTCTTCCTAACTGATCTCTAAAAATAGATTTTGTGGTCATCTGTTGGGCAGAAGTCAGCCAGGAGACAGTGGTATGGACCTGGTGATAGTCAAGGTCCTTTCCAACTGTGCCTTTAAGGTTTGAAGATTTGGAAGGTCTCAAGGTACAAGGAGCACCTTTGGAGAAGAGTTGAGGGCCTAGATGGATGAGAAAGAATGAGGTCCTCCAACAGGCCTTCTCTGGGTTAATAAAACTTTCTGTGCTCCCTTCTCAGCCACATCCATCTTGAAGCGGCAGAAGCAGCTGCGGAGGAAAAATGTGCGATTTGACCAGGTGACTGTGTACTACTTTGCTCGGCGCCAGGGTTTTACCAGCGTTCCCAGCCAGGGTGGCAGCTCTCTGGGCATGGCCCAGCGCCATAACTCTGTACGCAGCTACACACTCTGTGAGTTTGCTCAGGAGCAGGAGGTGAACCATCGGGAGATTCTTCGTGAACACTTGAAGGAGGAGAAACTCCATGCCAAGAAGATGAAGGTGCCTAAGGGGTCTGGGGTCTGATACTTGCCCTGTGTCACGAAAAAGCAGAAAACCATCTAGGTCTATTGTGTTTTTCTTGTTTGTTTGTTTGGTTTGGTTTGGTTTTGGACTGTTGCCTTTGGTATATAGAGATTCCACATCTTTCTAATGAAGAATCTCAGATTTGGAATCAAATCTCAGCCTGAGACACTGTTCTTGTCTGTGGTGGGGAGTCTAGCAGAGACTCCCTGGACTTCCCTACCCTTCCCCATCTATCAGTGTTTAAAATTTGAATGCCTACCTGAAGACATTCAGGTCTGCCGCCCCTGGACCTTTAGGAAGCACGGTGTTTCCATTTCTCATCAAATGATTGTCCATTGGCTGGATGCATAGAACAGGTGTTGGATCTTTTGGATCCTTTGAAAGGATGCTGCCAATTCTGTACCTCCTGTTGCTTCTAGATGATAGGTTTTCAGGTATAAACAATATACCTTACCAAGTAGTTATTTTGATTTGTATAGTACTGGGCCTGTAGTCTGATGCTGCTCTTCAAGTTTAGGAGGAGCGCAGGGCTGGAAGACCCACCTCAGATTTCTCTTTAGTAGCTCCACATTTGCTCTCTGCACCATCTGGCACACCACAGCTGTGGTTTCCACCAGTCTGCAAAATATTGCCCCCAGAGTTCCCTAGTTCTGAGCTTGGAGAACACTGTTTCAGGCCTGGCCGACTTTCTTGTGGGCTCAAAGTATGCAGACCCATGTTAAAACAGGTGGCTGCATTATTTCCAGGGTCATGGGTGAAATCCTGATGATACACACAATGCAGGAAGGTTGGAGAACCAGTGACAGAGGTTGTGTATGAACTAGACCTCAGTGCTCTGTCCTTTTGAGAGCTCTGTGTCTGCTGCCCGCAGTCCACGCCTCAAACCCTACACCTGTTTTTCTAACTACAGTGACATTCAGGCTTCCCTGTCTTCTAAGGAATTCCATCACTGACCTATCACCTTCCTGCTGCTATAGCAACAGCTGAGCAAATAAACTTGTCATCATTTGCCGTGAAGGCTTTCTTCCCTTTCCTTCTGTGTCAAGAGAACACCCTTACTTTGGACCAGTTTACTCTTTTAGAAATCTTTCCTATCTTTAGCACTTTATAGAAGAGGCAGTTGTTCTCAAAAATAATACATTTTGCATCTCCCATATGCCATCTAATATTTGTTTTCCCTTTGGACTTCCATCCAGAAAAACAAAAACACTGGTGCTTTGCATCAGTATTAGTACTTATAATTTTTGTAACATTTTTATTACTTTCTTTGGCCTTTTAACCATATGGAATTCATTATTAACAAATAGTATGAATTGGGAATCTAACTTAATTTTTTTTTTCCCCCAAAAGAATAGACAGTTGTCCCAATACCATTTAATGACTAGAAGCTTTCTCACTGATTTGAAGTGTTCTTCTATTAGGCTATATTAAATTCTCCTGTCTATCTACATGGTTTCTTTCTACTGCATTTCTAATCTCTTTCCTTTGATAGGATATCAAGGAGGGGAGGGAGGTGCTTCGGAGGAGGCCATCGCTGGTGAAATGGGCAGGAGCAGTGCTCAGGTCTGCAGGAAGGCCCCTTGTAGTTGCCTGCCTGCAACAGAAATAATAGATGTGGGGTTCCCCAGGAGCACCACTTTCTCTCATTCCTCTTCTCACCTCCCTACAAACAAACAAACAGGACAGGTTTGTAGCTTATTAGCCGGGTCTGTTGCATCACATCTCTCCTAGGAGTTATTCCTTTACCAGCATTCTTCTGACTGGCTGATGAAATGAGCCAAACCCACCAGTAGCTTGGCTTTCATTCTGCCAGTAGCTTCCAGAGCCCTGGGGATCGTGAGGCCTCATTTTCTTTACCTGAACTCTCGAGTGTGTTTTCAGAACTCATTCAGCCACAAATTGTCTTCAGCCTGTCCTTCCACTCAGATCGCCCTTCCTGCCTCTTTGTCCTTCTTAGCCAGAGAACCCAGATTCCTTCCTGCAGAGAGTACACGCAGTATTATATTTGCCACTCTACCTCACATGCAGCTTTCCTTTGAAACCAAATAAAAAGGATTAGAAGGGAGGAGGAGGGAATTCCCTGGTGGTCCACTGGTTAGGACCTCAGTGCTTTTACTGCTGAGGGCCCAGGTTCGATTCCTGGTCCAGGAACTAAGATTCCTGAAGCCATGCAGCATGCCCAGGAAAAGAATATATTTCTTTTAGGCCATGGGAAGTGAGGGCTTTCTTGATAGCCATTGATAACTTGCTCACTTTTTTCTCTTCCCCATAAAATGAAGCTCTTCTGTGTATGCTCAGATTATTACTCAGACTGTGAGGATTCAGGTTCATTGACAAGGACATTTTAGGTAGCCTTATACTACACTTTAATGTACTCTTCTTCCCAGAATTATGCTTTTGGGTCCTTCGGAGTGCAAGCTAACAGGTGTTTTGCAAGGCTCTTTACTGCCAAGGAATATCCATCCATTGAAGTGCCTTCTCTTCGTCCATGTATTAGATGGCAGGTTAGCTGAAGCTAAGGGGCACAAGGCTGGAAATGGAGGGTATAACTCAGGGAAAATTATCTTCTGAGGGGGAAGGTGAGACAGATTTGGAGAAACTTTGAGCCAGATAGGTGATATCCCGTGTGTTGACTGGCTGGTGTTGGTGCTACATAGGCTTCCTGTCCTCCTGCTCTAGATTATTCTCTGGACTTGACTCTATCCAGTATGGTAGCCACTTGCAATACTAGTGGCTATTTATACTTAATTAAAATGATATAAAGGTTAAAGTTCAGTTTGTTTACCGTGCTCAGGAGCCATGTGTGCGCTGGGACAGGCTGCATGGATGTCTGCATCGTGGCAGCAGGCTCACTTGGCCTGACCTGCTCTAGTTGTGCCCAGTGAGGAGGCTCCTGCTGATCCTGCTCTGGCACCTGACCTTCCTTCCTGTCTCTTGGCAGCTGACCAAGAACGGAACCGTGGAGTCGGTGGAGGCCGACGGCCTGACGCTGGATGATGTTTCAGATGAAGATATTGATGTGGAAAATGTGGAGGTGGATGATTACTTCTTCCTGCAGCCTCTGCCCACCAAGCGGCGACGCGCCCTGTTGCGGGCTTCTGGGGTCCACCGCATTGATGCTGAAGAGAAGCAAGAACTTCGAGCCATCCGCTTGTCACGGGAAGAGTGTGGCTGTGACTGTCGACTATACTGTGATCCAGAAGCATGTGCCTGCAGCCAGGCTGGGATTAAATGCCAGGTCAGTCCTCCCTGACCTGTCGTGGCATAGTGACCATAGTGTGGTCACCTGACCACAGGTGACCTATGACCCCTGGCACCCCAGAGTCAGGGGTGTTGTCTGGTGTGGGTGCCAGTGAATGTGGTGGGTCCCCGTGTAGGGGGTAGCACTCACCATTCCCTAGCCCTCCTCCACCAACCAAGAAAACAAGTATGGCAGGATTCTTAGGCTATGGAGATAGGGATGATTTTTTTTTTCCTGTGTCTCTCACCTTAGAGATGATAAGCAGTTGTCAGCACCTGGAGGAACAGGGTTATAAGTTCCACATTTAGTAGCTGTCCTTAAATACTGACTGATTCCTTTTAAACAGAAGCAAAGAACTGAGGTAGGCTTTAGATTTTATCTTACAAACACTTCCTCATGGTACCTCTAGTCCAGTTTTGTAAAAATCAGAATAGTCCTCAGAATCTGTAACTCAGGATCAGATTTGGGCCGAAATCTACCGCATCCTGAAAGATAGCATCGTTTCCCAGAGAGCCTCTGACAAGAGACAGTTTGGAAGACAAATCTCAACTGGAAAATGGCAAAGAATATTTATCTGGAACCTGTATACTGAGGCTATCAGTCCTGAGTCCTTGGGGTAGAATTTATCCTAAGCTTTTCTTATTTTCGGGTTGGTATCAGATAACTATAACAGGTCTGACCAGATAATGCTTTTCAGACTAAGTGCCATAACGAATTGGTCTGTTACACACAGAGCTGAGGATAGTTCTAAGAAATGGACTTTTCCCAAAAACTGGAATGGAGAGTTCTAGAAGTTGATATCATAGGAAGACACTGTGTATGTGTCCATACTTATTGTCTATTCGCATTTTTATTTTTGGTATGTGTGGGGTTTTTTCATCCGGAGAATTCAAAGGGGAGAGGAGGAGGTAGAAAGCATGTCTTTTCCAGATATCCCCGGTGTGTACGTTAATTGTCTTGATGACAGCTTGCAAACCAAGCTGGCCAACCATCAGGGGAAAATGAAGCAAGGAAGGAAAACTGGCCATTATTTTGTTTGAACCATCACTCTAGCATCTTAGCAAACAGAGGCACTTTTGCCTAGTTTCACAAGAACGTATTGCCTTAGACTGGCTAGGTCTTCTACGTCCTTTTCCATCCCTGTCGTCAAAGAACAGGCTTGGGCCCTGGCCTTTTGTTTTCTTAATAAAGTAGGTAAGTTATGGAAGAGTCTCAGGGGTCCCTGCATTTCGTTTTCTCTGAGAATTGTCAGCTTTCAGAGAGTTCTCTCTGGACTTGTAGCTGGAAGGGCTCTTTGACATGATCTTTATCTATTTTTTGTTCAGAAGAAACAAAGCCCTAGGGGTTGAGGTCACACTTACTAATTAGTGGCTGAGCTGGAATTCAAAGGCAGGAGGTGTGGTAGCTCACAGGGCAGGTTATTTTAAGGTTTTTAAACTTTTTATTTTGTATTGGGGTATAGCCAATTAGCAATGTTGTGATAGTTTCAAGTTAACAGCTAAGAAACCTAGCCGTACATATACATGTATTCATTCTACCCCAAGACATTATGCTTTGAATCTGCTGTTTCTCTTCTAAGAAGATCTCAAAACTCTACTCCCTGTGTCCGCCAGCTAATGTCTCCTATCTCATCTGGCCTTAACCACCTTGTCTTCTCCTCAGGTGGATCGCATGTCCTTTCCATGTGGCTGCTCCCGGGATGGCTGTGGCAACATGGCTGGGCGCATTGAATTCAATCCAATCCGGGTCCGGACTCATTACCTCCACACCATCATGAAGCTGGAGCTGGAGAGCAAGCGTCAGGTGAGCCGCCCGCCAGCCCCAGACGAGGAGCCCTCTCCCACCACCAGCTGCAGCCTGGCAGCAGCACAGGGTGCGGAAACACAGGACTTCCAGGAGTTCATTGCCGAGAACGAGACGGCAGTGATGCACCTGCAGAGTGCGGAGGAACTGGAGCGGCTCAAGGCGGAGGAGGACTCCAGCGGCTCCAGTGCCAGCCTGGACTCCGGCATCGAGAGCCTGGGCGTGTGCATCCTGGAGGAGCCCCTGGCCGTCCCGGAAGAGCTGTGCCCGGGCCTCACAGCCCCCATTCTCATCCAGGCTCAGCTGCCCCCGGGCTCCTCCGTGCTGTGTTTTGCCGAGAACTCGGACCACCCGACCGCCTCGGCCGTGAACAACCCCTCCTACTTGAACAGTGGGCCCCTGGTCTACTACCAGGTGGAGCAGAGGCCAGTCCTGGGGGTGAAAGGAGAGCCTGGGACAGAAGAAGGCCCACCCTCCTTCCCAAAGGAGAAGGATCTGAATGTCTTCTCTCTCCCTGTTACCTCACTGGTGGCTTGTGGCCCCACAGACCCAGCTGCCCTCTGTAAATCAGAGGTGGGGAAAACATCCACTCTAGAAGCGCTAGTGCCCGAAGATTGTAACCCCGAGGAGCCTGGGAGCGAAGACTGTCGCCCCTCCTGGTCCCCCTCGAGCCTCCCCATGTGCACGGACAGGGAAGAGGGCTGTGCAGTGGAGAAGACCACGCCGCAGAGCGCGGACAGGCCCCCGGAGGAGCCTGCCCTGGAACTCCCTCTGGCAGTGTGACGCAGGGGTGGAGACTGCCTCACACCCGTTCTCTATTTATTCCCTTATTTTATCTAACACCATTTCAAAAACAAAACTGTAGAAGCAGCTGCTGCTCCTATGTTATTTTATTGGGGTCACTGGGGAAAGGGTGGGAAAGGATTGTTTGTACAAGTATTTTTTAAAGGGCCAACAGAACCAAGAGACCAGCCCCAGCTCGAACAGGGGACAGAGTCTTGGGGCAGAGGAGGCTACATCCTGAGCTTTCTGGGCGTTCGGAACAAAGAACTAGGCTCTCACAGGAGGAGCTGGGTAATTCAAGCAGCTATTCATGTAGGGACCAGAACATGACAATTTGAACAGCATGACAAAGCCCCTTCCTCTCTTCTGAGCTCCAGGCAGGGTTAAGCTCACCTTCCTCAGCAGTTACTCTGATACCCCCACTTTGGTGTATCGTATGTAGTGATAGTTGGTTGAGTCTAGAGAGGGGCTGAGAGTGTCTCTGCTTCTGTACAAAACCCCTAAGATCTATAAAAATTGAACCTACCTTCCCTGACCCCCCTTATTTGGTAAATAATATTTGACATTTTTGTTCTCTGACCTGTTCCCCACACTGGGGATTCCTGGTTTTAACTTGAAGTATTTCTTTCACACGTTTTTAGGTACTAGAGTTAAACTTGTCTTTCTCCCGCTCCCACTTTGTCCTTTTTCCTTTGAGGGGAAAGAGCTAGATTGGCTGGGGATGTGGCATCAAGAGCCAGTCTTCCCTATGTGTCTAACCGCAGCTCCATCAGGCAGCTTTAATCTGGGGCTCACACATCCCATGGGAGGCCTATATGGAGCATTAACCTATGTCCAGAGGAGGCAGCAGGAACAGGCTGCTGTCTGGAAAGATGACTCTTTGTGCTGTGCTTGCTTTTTCACCTAGGTTCTTCCCCGCCCTGTTCCCCTCCCCTCCCCCCCCCCCAAATTAAGCTTTAAAGGAAATGTAGGATGTGGCAAGTTCACCAACTAGTGTTTTTGTGTTACCTTTCTTGTTTTTTCCTTTTGGTCTACCCTCCTGGTTCCTCTTGGATATACAGAGTTAGGGTTCTTATATTCACATACTGTTCCCAAGAGCTGCAAATGCTTATTGGCTTCCTCCATCTTATATAAAGATTGGAAGCCAAACCAGTTCCTAAATGCTTCCTGCAGCTCCCAGGTTCTAAGAAGTCAAGTTCTAACCGTAACTTTTGAGATTCTGTTTGCACCTTTATTAGGGGGGACGTGGTTCCTGTTCTCTTATGTCCAGTTTATGTTCCAGGATGTGCTCCACTGAACACTGAATTCTTTTCACAAGCAAAGTTACCACTGCCTCTGTTTTCTTTTTTTTTTAATGGTTCTTTGCCTCTGTTTGAAAAGGAGGCAGTAGGGAGCAAAATACTTTAGCATCCTTCGCACCATGCCTCATTACTGGTATGGTTTATTAACCAGGAAAAGACAAAGTACAAACCTTTTTTTTTTTGGTGGAGGAGGTAACTGTTCCTACTTATTTTGTTTATAAAGCCTTTTCTTGTGGGATGTTAAGGCCCCAGTGTCTGAAAGCAACATTTATGTATGTATATCACAGTAGCATTTCACCTCTCAAACCTAAACTGAGCCTGAAAGGCCTTATATTCAACACAGATACATCCTTTTAACTTATTCTGCCTCTCCTGTTCATTCCTGTTTTTGCTGGTTTTACATTTGGAGGTGAATTAATAAGCCATAGGCCCTTATCTCTCTCTTCTAGCCTCACAAGAGTCGAGAGTCCTAAGCACCTGTGAAATAGGTGCTATCTTCAACTGAGCTACACTCCGCCACCTTAGACTGGTCCCCTCAGATATAAGATTGACGTTTAGTTGGGAATTTGACTCTCGAGATGAATCTTTCTAGAAGTTTGTGTCAGAAGGGGAAGGTGAGTGCTGTATCTTCCCTCCTTAGGAGGGCTCCAGCCTAAGCTAGGAAGTGGATTCACCTGTTTAATAAGACATGTGGGATCAGACCAAGAAGCTCAAACTAATTAAACTCATTGCCAACCCCCAAGATAATAAATCCCTCCCTTCATTAACTACAGTTCTGACTCACCTGTCCCAGCGTTTTAAATGCTAAATATTAACATTAACAATCTTGTCAAGCAAAGGGCCTTTTATGCAACCTAGTCCATCTCATTTCTGGTGCTACCTGAGCTGGACAGACAGAATTACAGCGCATGGTTGCTAGAAAGGCTAGGCTGCTGACCACAAAAGCAGAGTTTCAGTCCTGCTTAGACTAGGTGGGATAAAAGAAATCCAGATAAATCACTCATTACAACTCGTAATATTTTTCAATTTCCTTTCTCACATACTGTACACAGTATTTTCAATGTGAATCCAAAGCTTGTCTGGTTCTCTGAAAAAAAAATTTTTTTTTTTGGCTTTTAGGTCCTTTACATTGTGATAATGCTGTATTTAAAGAAAATATTTAAATGTAATATTAAAGAAATATTCAAAAGAATGGTGTTTTCTTTATCTTGGCAGACCACAATTCAGTTACTTGTTAGAGAAAAGATGCTTCTCTAGTACTATATATAAAACCAATTAGAAAAAAAAAAAAAAATAAAAAAAAAATAATAAAACCAATTAGGTCAGTTAAGGATTAATATTAACAATAGGGATGTTTTACAGTGGAAAAATAGAACATTCTATGGAGCATCAAGAGCTTCACTTGCATCATGTGCCCTTAGGCGCCTCTTCAGCTGAAGCAAGACTTGATCTGCCCTGTTGGAGCTTTTCTGACTCAGTCCCTACTCTTTGGGGCCCACTTTTCAATTCCATGACTTTATATATATGTGTGTGTGTGTGTGTTTTCCTATTTACTGTCTAAAAATCCAGCAAGAGCATCAACTTCACATCAGTTTGTTCTTTCCATCCCATCAGAAGGTTCTATTCCAACCAATTATCTCTCCATTAGGTTATGTCGATCAGTCCTGTAAAAGGAGCATTAGTAACTGAGGGATGTGTAAGTAGTTTCCAGCAACTGGTTTCAGGCAGTCTTTACTTGAGTTTAAAAACAGTGCTTCATGCATTTACAATAAGTTACTACAGGTCACTGATATACACACAGAAAAGCTGAACCCAACTTAACTACCTCAGTGTAGACTTCTGGGGCTGGGCAGTGATTAGTACCTTAACAAGACTGATCCATGGACCAAAGAAGGCAGCCACTGTCAGTTACAGATGGATCGCTGGGACACTGGAGGTAGCAAAGAGTTTAAGATCCACAGGGGCTGTAGTACAGCCCAGAAATTAAGACAAGGGAAGTGAAGGCTGTAAACACTTGGGGAGAAAGTCAAGAAGCACTTGCATTTCCTTTTATCTTTTCCATTAGAATGTTCCTGTAAGTTATTCACTTACAGGAAAAAAAAACGTGCTCAAAAGATGTGAAAAAACAGGAAGTGGTTATTCCAGTCCCAGCGAAGGGAACAACAGAAGCAGCAAATCCCTATTTTTGGTCACATCAAAGTGTTGAGGGGGTCACCCAAGTGCATGCGTGGATGTAAAGGCTCCAGTATAAGCGGTGCTCCTCCCCTCACCAGCCGGGACCTGTCTGGAACAAAAACAGCTGTGAAGATCAGAGCAGCGAGTAAGTCCTGGGCCAAATGAGGATTCCCTCCTGGGGCAAAAGCTCAGCCTCCTAGGATCTGAACTTAAAACACCACAGTTAAGACCAGTAGAGAGGCTACTGCCAGCTCCAGCGAATTCTGAGGAAGTTGGGATGGCACCTCTCATGGGCCACCCCACTGAGAGGGTTTCTTTCAGTTCCAGCTCCCACGTGGGCACCACTCCGTGAAGCCCATGGCACAGGTTCCTCTGTCTCTCACACCTAACGTGCATGCAGACTTCGCTGACAAGTGCTGTTTGGTCCCACGCTGCTGGGCTCTGACTGCAGGACGACGCCAGCCACTTCATGTCCACTCAGCGCCTTGACCCAACGTAGTTGATGGAAAGCAGGACCACGTTGTGTAGCAAGAGGGACAGCTCAGTTTCTGAAAGCACCATCAACGTTAATGGTTTGGCCAGGGAACAGTTCGCCTTCCAGCTACCCTGTTGTGCAGAGCGTGATAGCAGAGGCAGGAAGCCAACTGCAGGGAGGTGAGACACTAAGAGGCCCTTGTCCTCGAAGCCCCACTGCTTGGTTCCAGTCCCTGCAGGTTTGCTTGCTTTCAAGTGTATCTGTATTTACTTGAGTCTCATGTGAGGGCAGCAGAAAATTCATTAATGATAACGGTACTTAACAGCACTGTCACCCTTAGGATTTTCCTGGGAGAAGCTGGTCCTCAAGGGACACTTCTCAGCCACAAGGAGATGAGGAGGCCTACCCTGACGTTCAGAGGCTTAGAAAATAACATGGCAAAGGTTCCAAACAGGAGACCCACAGGCCTAACACCCATCCATGGATACTTTTCATTTAGCTAGGTGAGTGTCTTTGTTTTGAATTTGAATGCCTTTGGGCTAGTACTTCTGTCCTGGAACAATTCTGCTCTGTACTCCCTCCCCAAGTCACGTGGCAATGTCTGGAGACATTTTTGGTTGTCAGCACTGGGTTGGGGGATGCTACTGGCATCTAGTGGACAGAGGCCAGGGATATCGCTATATTGTCCTAGAGTGCACAGCACAGCCCCCCACAACAAAGCCATCAATAGCGCCAGGGTTGAGAAAGCCTGCTTCACGCTCAGACTCCCACAGTGCCCAGTCCTCCCTGTCTTGCACAGTCTACTTCATTAGCTGCCTGTCGGCAAGTGACTGTGCCCTTTCAATTAGACACACAAGTTAGATAAGGGTCTCACACTATTTAATAATTAACTCCCAAATTACCTTAAAATAGAATACAAAAATGACTTGGCTTTTTGTTGCATTAACCGTAGGGATTTGTCTTACCTTTCAGGCTGCAGGAAATCTGCAGCCATTCTCCCAGCCAAGTTCGACACCTCTCTTCAGCAATATGGGTGGAATTCAAGCCACGAAGATAACAAGCCTATACCACTCAGAAGAGAAAACAATCCTTAACTATCACAGGGTGAGTATGCCAAGGAAGTGTGAACCCACAAAGAATCCCAAATCCCCTCTAAATAAGTTAGAGCCTCAACCCTACAAGAAACCTTTCACCATAGCGATATGAACTCTGATGGACAAGAGAAGTGGAAAGGCCTATATGATCTAAATCAGTAGATCTAAAATGTAGCATTCTTGATTTTTGAAGGACCAGAAGAAAAGACACATCAACCAAAATTACTGTGGGGAGTTCCTTCCCACGACTTAAGTTTGGTCAAGAAAAAAAGATGTAGAAATGAAATGAGAGAATGAAGAGCCTGGACTCTGATGTAACAAGAGACAGGAGCTCCCTGGAAACTCCCAGCCCCTGAGAGCCCACCAAGGACTGCGGGTTGATATTGCAATGAAGCACTTACCGACTTCACCTCCTGAGCAGTCAGCTGGCCAACCCCCAGCTTTGCCAAAGCCTTGTCCAGTTGGTGGATTACAGTGGTGTGAGTCTTTAGACGGTGTCTCAATAAGACAGAAGGCAGATAAGGTGTGAGAAGCATGGCTCGACTCAAGGCTTTCTGTGACACAACAATATAGGGGGAGAAAGTCAACTCGGTGTTACTGTAAGACCTGGAGCGAGGTGAGGCCGTGGAAGAGAGAAAGCCTCAAAGTGCTCACCATCTGCAAAGCATGGAGCTGGTCCATGCCCAGAGGATGGTTAGTGAAACACTCTCTCAGAGCCAGGATATCATGTACTGCTGGATGGGTACCACGTTGCATCTTGGGAGAGGTAAGAGAAGGGAAGATGTTAGGAAGGTCCTGACTAGCCCTTTTACCTAGTTTTAGTGCACATTGCATCTAACAAGATTCTTGGTTTGCAGGAAGGCTTAACTGGAGGAATACCTTGGTGCACAACTCTCTCATATGCCACTGGAGTCCTGCATCAGAAATGAGAGGGACAACTTTTTCTAAATAACAAAGGATTTCTGGGTGGGACTGCTTTCGGAGAGCATGATAGATATCTAAGAAATCAATTTGTTGCTTTGGGGTCCAGAAATGTTGGATCAGCAGTTGCCTAGGAAACAGGTACCTGAAAAGAAAAGGAATCACAAAGTCACTTGCTGAAACTGGCATCTTTCAAAGTGAGCTAAGAGCATTTAGCAGACATGAATGCTAGGAGGAAGAGATGGAAACACTTTTTCCCTACCTTACTGTTCTTTCCTGAAAATGAGAGTCAGATCCAGGTTTAAAGATACACTGAAGCCTGATGTGAAGCAATATTACTGAGGTTTATGTAAAAGGAAACAGTGTAAGAGACGAGCTTTGCACACAGCAATCAGACAAATGACTCCTTTTGAGCCAAAGCATGTGAAGAACTTATTTTGGACAGAGCTTCAGAGCTGGAGAGCATCACTGTTTGTGATGCTTACAACTTCAAACTGTTCACTGTCCCTATGTGCATACAAAATGGAATTTCTTTAATTCATTTCTCTATAAATGTGGGGGTTTTAAAACATGGTCACAAATTCCCTGGCACTCTTCTCATTGAGAAGTGAAGTCTAATGTCCCTGGCTTTTAAAATACAAGTGATTGCATCAACCAAGAGAATAGAGCAGAAGTCAGTCTTTGTGACTTTCAAGGCTAGGTTATAAAAGGTCATGCAGATTCTTATTTGCTGAAACAGTCATTCTTGGAGCCCTGAGCTGCCACATCAGAAGTCCTACTATCCTGAAGCCACCATACTACAGAGGCCACAGGTAGGCACCTGAGTTGACAGTCCCAGTCTTCCAAAGCCATCTCTGCTAAGTGACCTTAGACTGTCCTGACTAGTCCATTCACCAGTTAGGCGTTACTGAGGGACCTCTGTTAACACCACACGGGAGAAAAATCATTTACCCATCTGAGCCCTGCCCAAATTCCTGCCCCATAAAATCATGAAAATGCTGACTGTTTCAAGCTTTTAAGCTTTGAGGATGTTATATAGCAATAACTATAGATAACTAGCACAGCATGTAAGGTCATAGTTTAAAACTGTCATCTTTGGATATAAGGTAAAGTAATAAAGATGGATATTATCAGAATAAGAAATGCATTTTTCTCCAGAAGGGGAAAAAAAAAATGTCCTAAGTTGCTATGCCTCTCAGGGAGTGGGCTGTGCCTCTAGGGATGATGGAAAAGAGCGTTATCTTATTTCACATCACACAGGAACAGCTAAGAGGCCAGGACACCTACTCCTACAGCCGTTTCAGTAACCCAGGTGGCTTTTATGAACTTTAGCCTCAATGAGAAAACTGGAGCAGAACCTCTGCCTAGATTCTGAAATGGAAAGCTTTTAATTTCTAATTTTTAAAAAATCTACATATCTTCAACATGCTGGGGAGACAGAACTCTGTACTCACATTAGCAAGAAGACCAGGTAGTTGGCAAAGGGTGGAATGGAAAGAATACCTAGGAAAAGACACTTGGTGACGTCTCGACGAAACTAAGCAGAAATAAACACAGATGCAGTTTTAACCCAGGTGTTTGATACAATGGACAATCCCTCCACCCCACTATGCAGTAAACTTCTATTTTAGCCCAGATAAAGATCAAGGTTATTTCTATCTGCCTCTGGTTGGTAAGTTCCTTAAGGACAGAAGCCCTGATCTATCTGTTCACTTTTGTATTCCAAACACTGTCTAGTACAGGGCCTGACATTAGACCAAATCCCTCAGTAAATTCTTCCTGATCTATAGAATGGGGTCCTAGATTGTTATTCTCAGCTTCAAATCTACCAACAAGTCATCACCAAATACTACCTTCCTGCTGTCTTTTGGATCCTTCTGTGCAGATTTTTTGTATGTTCAGAAACAAACTGGATTTTACTGTTTACAACTTTTATCCAGAAAGTGTGCCAAAAACACTATGGAGCTGTGTTTGGGGAGTGGGGGGGGGGGGTGCGGCAGCGTGGTGGTCACAAATGAACTGATTTTGCCAAATGATCTGATCTTCTGGCAAGGGGCAACAGCTTGGTCAGTAGTGAAGAAAATAGGAAAGAAAAAACTTGAGATCTGGGTTAACTTTAGTCATCTCACCATGAAGTTCTAGATATCTGTCCTTGGTGCATACCTGTCTCAAATGCTCCATCTCCCGGTATGGAAGTTGATGAAACTTTATATTATGTTTCCACATATTTGTCTTTATTCTTCTAGCCTTTTTGGCATCGGCCCATAACATCTGCAATCCTGCCTCATTAAAGGAGAGGACAGAGTGTGACGTTATCCCAATTTGATTATCAGACTTTTGCTCCACGTTCATCTACAAGATACACTTGTCTCTCCCTCCCTAACACTACTCTAAATCAAAGCTTTAAACTAGGTCACCTGAAACTCTTGTGAGGCTGACCTATATTTCTTATCCTTCTGCCTTCTGCCTCCTACCAACTTCTGCCTCTAGAGCGTCACCTCTCTTCCTGCCAAGCTGGTGTTCTGTGATCTACCAGGGAATGGTCTCCCTCTTCTGGTTCATTACTCATTCCCTTTTTAAAATAAAAATTCAATGACCTTTAACCTCAGTAAGTCTTGCCTAATTTATCCTGTGTATTTCTCAACCAGATATTAACTTATTTCCTCTCTAGAACACTTTTATAATTACTAGAATTCAACACACTTCCAAGATTGCATTTTCTCTCCATTCCAAGATAATCCTTACACTGATCTAGGACTTCAGTTTTTAAAAATGCTTTCCTATTTATGAATGAAATGGTATAATATCTAGGTTAGCTTCAAAGTAATACAGGAGAAAGCCAATGTATAAATGAAATAAGACTGGTGGCCAGGAGTCAATAATTGTGGAAGTGAGGTTGAGAACATGAAAGTTCATTATATTACTCTACTTCTGTGTATGTTTAAAAATTTTCAGAATATAAGGCTTAAAAACAAACAACCAAAATGCTTTCAGACTTTTTTTTTGATTCTAGTATAAACCGGGGAGCAGACAAAGCAGCCACTCTTATCTCCACTGTACAGCTTTTACAAGTCCATGAAGCTAGTAGTAATTATGATAATATTCAGGGCTGACAATGTGAAGTTAACTATAATTGGTATTACAATAGAAGTACAGAGTTAATAGTTATAGCTACACTTACTGAGTACTTACTATGAATCAGGTCCTAAGGAACTTACATGTAAGAATTCATTTAATCTTCATAACCATGCAGTCGATGGGTAGGTTCTATTACTACCCTCATTTTACAGATGAGAAAACCAAAGAACTGAGAGGTTAGGTAACAAGTCCAATCACACAGCTAGTGTGACAAGCTGGGATTTGAACCCAGGAAGTCTGGCTTCAGAGTGGATGCTTGACATTATACCATCTCTTAGTAACTAGCAGAGCTCTGAGTTTAACTGAAACATTCAGAAACCAAGTACATACAGTGCTCTTTTCACAACATGCCACCGAGGAGAGATCTGTGACAAACATTAAACCACATTTTCTTACAAGCCAAGTGGACGGATAAATCACAGGGCAGGTCTGTGCAGCTATGGATCTCTGCCTTGTGCATGACAAATAATTTCTACTATAGGCAGATGTGTGGTTAAGCAAAATGCAAAAATACCTATATTCATCCTAGGTGTTGTGAGAAGTTGTTTCTCATATTACCCTTCTAGAAACATCCTCAAGAAGCTCTAACTTGTAAGAAGTAGTTTAATGCCCAAGCATTTATGAAACACAAGGCACACCAGCTCATACCCCCATGCAGAGCCGGAAATGATCTTACTTATTCTCTCTGACTCTGCCCAAGAGCTGATCCAATGGATTTTTATTTTAGTTTTGTCTTTACCTTTCATGAAGATTGTATACAGGACATAGAAGCGGGGGAAATGACGACCCAAGAAACGATGGTATTTCCCATTAAGCACTTTTGTCTTGGTCACCACATAAGAGATCAAGCTCTTCACATCTGCCTTTGGAGAAAGATGAAGCTTTGAAGACCTACAAGGAAGATGAAAGAGACTATCTGGGAACCAGCCCTGGAACCCGCTTCTCCGCAGGGGTCCGTAAACGTAAAACACAGGCTTCAAAGAATGTATGCTAAGACCTGAAACTTCTGAAATCCAAGGAAGATCTTGAGATCACGGAGAGATAAGCAATTAGACTGAGAAAAACAGATAAGGTAGATAATAGGCCAGACAAGAATGAATGTCGGGGGAGTAGTGAGCCTGGAGAAAGCAGGCCTGAGGGACAATTTGAGCAGCAGGCTAAAGCCAGAGAGGTGAGATCCAGGTAAGCAGCATTAAAATCTTGAGCCGAAAAAGGGCGGCTCAGGACACGGAGAATTCAGGTAACACGCGGCGCTGAGAACTGAGAGGGACAGGAAGCCAGGTCTCTAGCAGGGATACAGGTGCGACTTCTTAGCGGAAGAATAAAAATCCAGGGGCCAGGGCGTGGAGCCCTGAGAATTAAGACAGCATGCAAACAATATTGAGACACTGGCAGGGCCTGAACGTAAAAAATGTTTTTCTCTCTCCAAGTCCCTCACCGAGGGGGCCCCCAGGTCAGGCCAGAGCGAACAAACTGCAGCCTTCGGATGACATATAGTCCAGGGGGCACCGCCGAACCCCACAGAGCAGCCCGAGCCCAACACACTCTGGAGAGCGCCATCTTCACAGCGAGGGAGGGGCAGACAGAGGAAAGTCGTCTTCAGGTCAAAGTTCCCGTACGTTGAGTTCCTTCGACAACGCATGCGCCTTTCCTGAGAGCTCATTGGTAACCGTAGACCGCTGGACTCCTGCGCCCCCGCGGCGAGCCGTGGACGCTAAGGCTAAGAGCGGAAGGAGGTCTAGGATTGGATGCCACCAGCACTTCCTGGTTTAGAGGCGCCGGAACTCGGCTATCCCAGAGGGAGCCAGGGAGTATCTGCCCTTGGTTGGGTTGTGGTTCTGTGAAGTTCGCTCTTTGAGGGTCTGGTGACCCCTGGAGAAGCTCTAGGTCCTCCAGGTTTCCTGGCACCACCGATCTTGTTTTCTGTCCATGTGCCGCCAGGCTTTGGGGCTTTGGCGCGGCAGGTGCCTGAGGGCAGTTAGGCAGGACCTCCGGCCACGGCTCCTCCTTGGTCCTGGGAGGACCCCCGGCGCCCTCTAGTGCCAGTCCAGGTCTGGCCGCGAAGGTTGGCTGTCTGGGAGCGGCCCCTGCGTGGACCACTTACGCCGTTCCCGTGTGTGGGCGTTTTTCAAAGTAGGTCTGTGGGAATAATATCTTTCATTAAGTGCCTCCTGAAGACCAAGCTTGGGTCTCAACCTTAATGTCACTATTGTGGGAGGCTGTCTCTGACCAGAAGGACATGCATTTTCTCCCATTACCCCCCGTGTATTTTCTTTATAAGCATTTAACCACATCGTTTATACGTTTGTTTCTTTTGACCAGGTGCTTGAACCAGCCCGAGGGCACCTTCTCGCCTTAGTTAACTGTTGTACTGTCCCGCCACCTCTAGGTGTCATGCCTGTCGCCTGAGGTGAAGTCGCTCGGTCGTGTCCGACTCTTTGGGATCCCTTGGACTGTAGCCTAACAGTCTCCTCGGTCCATGCGATTTTCAAGGCAAGAGTACTGGAATGCGTTGCCATTTCCTTCACCAGAGGATCTTCCCGACTCAGGGATGGAACCTGGGTCTCCCGCATTAGTAATTGCCCAATAAACATGTTTGACTACATTTCATTAATCCCTGAAACTGGGAAGGATCGCCAGAAGTGATGTTACAGGAAAGGGGAACCCCAGCTAGGGCCAGAGAGTGGGTTTTTCATCTAATAATCGGAAATGAATTGTATGAGGAGATACATATGCTGACAAAGCAAGAGACTTTATTAGTAAGGATGTCTGGACAGAGAGCAGCAGGGTAAGGGAACCCAGAACTGCTCTGCCACTTGGCTCAGCCTCAGGTTTTACGATGATGGAGTTAGTTTTCTGGTTGTCTCTGGCAGATTGTTCTAAGGGTCCTTTCTGGTGGCACATGCATCACCCAGCAAGATGGATTCCAGTGAGAAGGATTTGGGGAGGTTGGTAGGCCATATGTGAGGCAGGAAATGGATGGGCTTCAGTCTAGGCATTTATAATTGGGCTCCTGTTCACACTTCCTGGGATGAGCGCCATTCATCAGCAGCCGCCTATACATTTCCTGAAGCAAAAGACAAATGGGTTCTAGGACTACATATTTATGACCGGACTCCTGTCTATATTTTGAGATCTCAGCAACAGGAATAGGGTAAATAACCAGACATTAGGCATTTTTATGGCAGGGACAGAGTGGGACTAGACCCTATTAAAAGACTATAAGAGGTAATCACATACTTCCCATCCTTGGGGCAAAGGAGACATTTCACATGTGCAGAAAGTCTCTTTGGGGGTCAAAAGGAGGGGGGAGCGCCACTCCATAATATGTGATGCTAATACATGATCCCATAGGCTCCTGGACTGAAATCTAGCTTGGAAAAAACCTGTGCACTCATAGTGGGGAGGGTCCTAAGGCAGGTCAGATGTAGAAAAAGAAACCAGATAATTGGCTAAAGGTAAACAAAGACCTGGAAGAAATGACGTATATAAATGACTTAACCACCTCTTCACTACACTCCTCCTTATTCAGCGAGACACCCCACACCCTTTCTTTCCTGGTATGCATCTCTGCCTTGCTTCTATCTTAACGAACTGTTTCTCTCTGTGTTCTCCCACATTTTGTTGTGCTATATCTCTAAAAGCGTCTTTTAACTTCATGGCTTCAGTCACCATCTGCAGTGATTTTGGAGCCCAGAAAAATAAAGTCTGACACTGTTTCCACTGTTTCTCTATTTCCCATGAATTGATGGGACCAGATGCCATGATCTTCGTTTTCTGAATGTTGAGCTTGAAGCCAACTTTTTCACTCTCCACTTTCACCTCCATCAGAGGCTTTTTAGTTCCTCTTCACTTTCTGCCATAAGGGTGGTGTCATCTGTATATCTGAGTTTATTGATATTTCTCCTGGCAGTCTTGATTCCAGCTTGTGTTTCTTCCAGTCCAGCATTTCTCATGATGTACTCTGCATATAAGTTAAATAAACAGGGTGACAATATACAGCCTTGACGTACTCCTTTTCCTATTAGGAACCAGTCTGTTGTTCCATGTCCAGTTCTAACTGTTGCTTCCTGACCTACATACAGATTTCTCAAGAGGCAGATCAGGTGGTCTGGTATTCCCATCTCTTTCAGAATTTTCCACAGTTTATTGTGATCCACACAGTCAAAGGCTTTGGCATAGTCAATAAAGCAGAAATAGATGTTTTTCTGGAACTCTCTCGCTTTTTCCATGATCCAGCAGATGTTGGCAATTTGATCTCTGGTTCCTCTGCCTTTTCTAAAACCAGCTTGAACATCAGGAAGTTCACGGTTCACGTATTGCTGAAGCCTGGCTTGGAGAATTTTGAGCATTACTTTACTAGCATGTGAGATGAGTGCAATTGTGCGGTAGTTTGAGCACTCTTTGGCATTGCCTTTCTTTGGGATTGGAATGAAAACTGACCTTTTCCAGTCCCGTGGCCACTGCTGAGTTTTCCAAATTTGCTGGCATATTGAGTGCAGCACTTTCACAGCATCATCTTTCAGGATTTGAAATAGCTCCACTGGAATGCCATCACCTCCACTAGCTTTGTTCGTAGTGATGCTTTCTAAGGCCCACTTGACTTCACATTCCAGGATGTCTGGCTCTAGGTCAGTGATCACACCATCGTGATTATCTGGGTCGTGAAGATCTTTTTTGTACAGTTCTTCTGTGTATTCTTGCCATCTCTTCTTAATATCTTCTGCTTCTGTTAGGTCCATACCATTTCTGTCCTTTATCAAGCCCAGTTATGACCAACCTAGATAGCATATTCAAAAGCAGAGACATAACTTTGCCAACAAAGGTTCGTCTAGTCAAGGCTATGGTTTTTCCTGTGGTCATGTATGGATGTGAGAGTTGGACTGTGAAGAAGGCTGAGCACTGAAGAATTGATGCTTTTGAACTGTGGTGTTGGAGAAGACTCTTGAGAGTCCCTTGGACTGCAAGGAGATCCAACCAGTCCATTCTAAAGGAGATCAGCCCTGGGTGTTCTTTGGAAGGAATGATGCTAAAGCTGAAACTCCAGTACTTTGGCCACCTCATGCGAAGAGTTGACTCATTGGAAAAGACTCTGATGCTGGGAGGGATTGTGGGCAAGAGGAGAAGGGGACGACAGAGGATGAGATGGCTGGATGGCATCACTGACTCGATGGACGTGAGTCTGAGTGACCTCCGGGAGTTGGTGATGGATAGGGAGGCCTGGCATGCTGCTATTCATGGGGTCACAAAGAGTTGGACACGACTGAGCGACTGATCTGATCTGATATCTCTAAAAATAAACTTTGTACCTGCGTTTAGTTTTTGCCTCTGTGAGAAATACATTTTTTTCATTGGGGGCAAAGTTCCAGGGAAAAATAGCTCTACATCTAGCCCTTGCTGGTCTGGTGGCTAGGATTCCAGATTTTCATGCAGGCTACTCTGGTTCAATTCCTGGGTAAGGAATCAAGATCTCATTTTACACCACCACCCGCTACTGCCTTGCCAAAATCATACAGACTGGCATCTCCTCTCTTTCACCTTTCCTGAATTCCTCTGGTTGGTAGTAGCTTGTATTTCCACTTCCTTACCAGGACCTCCTGTTTTAAGGTAACTCATGCAAGTGGTTACTATCTTGCCTGATCAGGTCAGTGGTTCCCCTGACAACCCCCTGCTGAGACATCATTCTCAAGATATTCTTTGGGAACTGGGGCACGGGACTCTGTTCTGTAACTACTTCCTGCTGAGAGTGGGCATAGCCATGCCTAGTAGAAATCTCTTGCCACCTGATCTAAATCAAGGTATTCTGTGCCTCAAATTAGCATTCATCCTAATAGTGACAGTTGGACCTGACTGCTGGACCCTGTCAGGAATGAACTATGTAAACAGTTGAAGCAGACAGTGGCTAAGCATGAGGTCTAACAGGACGGTCATCACTGGGCCAAGCAAAGGAAGGCAAAATTTGGGGTGAGGGCTGTAGGTTGTGTGACTTTTCCTCTGATTATTGGTGGCGCAGTTAACAAGGCAGTGCTTCAGCAATCTTGTGCTCAGCTTGGCATTACCATCCTCTGCCTGGGTAGGGGCTCCAGTTCTGCAGAAGAACTCAGAGGTATTGTTAAGCATATTCCTCGAGGAGGAACCAGGACCTTGCCTTAAGGCTGTACCAGTATTCGACTATTCCTCCCTGGTTTTTACATCGCCTCTCTTCCCTGATTAGCAACTGTGTGAATTTGCCCTTTGAAGCTCAGGGAAGGTCCAGGAGGCTGAATAAAGTTTATATCCTACAAACAAGAAACAAGGGACACAGAAAGGATTTGTATTCTGGAGCCCCAGGGAGTCCGGCTGAGTTTTAATTTAGGAAACTGGGTGATGATGTCTCTGGCCATTTCCCGCTAAAATGAGGCATCAGTTCAGTTCAGTTGCTCAGTCGTGTCCGACTGCAACCCCATGAATCGCACCATGCCAGGCCTCCCTGTCCATCACCAACTCCCGGAGTTCACTCAAACTCACGTCCATCGAGTCAGTGATGCCATCCAGCCATCTCATCCTCTGTCGTCCCCTTCTCCTCTTGCCCACAATCCCTCCCAGCATCAGAGTCTTTTCCAATGAGTCAACTCTTCGCATGAGGTGGCCAAAGTACTGGAGTTTCAGCTTTAGCATCATTCCTTCCAAAGAACACCCAGGGCTGATCTCCTTTAGAATGGACTGGTTGGATCTCCTTGCAGTCCAAGGGACTCTCAAGAGTCTTCTCCAACACCACAGTTCAAAAGCATCAATTCTTCAGTGCTCAGCCTTCTTCACAGTCCAACTCTCACATCCATACATGACCACAGGAAAAACCATAGCCTTGACTAGACGAACCTTTGTTGGCAAAGTAACGTCTCTGTTTTTCAATATGCTATCTAGGTTGGTCATAACTTTTCTCCCAAGGGGTAAACATCTTTTAATTTCATGGCTGCATAGTCCTACCTCAATTTGGAGAATAAACACTGAATTGGAAGTATTTCTGGGTTCTAAGTCCTGGATCTGAGTTTAGTATGATTAAGATCTCAATCCCTTGGGAATTTAGGAAACTAAGCCTGAAACTCAGTCTGGACTTGCACTTCAAGGGAGACTTGGAACGAGATAGCCAGTTGTTTAGTTTTTAATTTTTTTTATTTATTTTTGGTTGCACTGGGTGTTTGTTGCTGTGTGCATGCTCTCTCTAGTTGCTGCAAGCAGGGGCCACTCTTCTTTGTGGTTCATGGGCTTTTTGTTACAGTGGCCTCTCTTGTGGAGCGTGGGCTCTAGTTGTGACACACGGGCCCAGTAGCTCTGAGGCATGTGGAATCTTCCTGGATCAGGGATCAAACCCATGTACCCTGCATTAGCAGGTGGACTCCTATCCACTATGCCACCAGGGAAGTCCTGCCAGTTGTCTAATTTTATCTAAGTTTTAACTCTTGATGTAGTATTAACAGAAGCTATTGGCCATTACTTATGTCTCCCCTTTTTGATTGATATCTGATCTGAAACAATTTTATTCTCTAAAATATTTAATAGTTACAAGAGGATACTGTTAGGTAATTAGAATAGGAAACAGGAGTCCAAAATGGGGGTGGCTGAAAGATAAGGAAGGGAAAAGCCCGCAAAAATAGAATAAAGCGAGGTCAAAGGAAGGTCCGAGGACTGGAGTGAGGACCTCCGGTAGAACAAACAGCACTCCTGGCTAGCCCAATTTACACAGGGCAGGCCGGAGGGGAGGAAAAACACATATAAAAAGAGGAGCCAAAGGGCTGGGGCTCTCTCTTCTCTTTGAGTCTTTGGGTCAGCATTCCCTCACGCCTCGAGGATGTATTTTCCTGCTATTTTCTAAATAAAACTGAGCTGTAACACAGAGCTGTAACACTGACCATCTGTTCAAGAACTGAGAGTTATAACACAGTATGTCCAAGAGCTGTGACGCACCAAGGGCTTAAATGTCCGTTGCTTCAAATTTTTGTTAAGACGAGACAGAACCGAGGAGATTACACTTGCCTGACAGATACCTTGAAACTGTAAGATTGTAGCTACTAGTGGACACTGATTTGAGAATGACTAATGCCATTCTAGGGAGAAGGCAATGGCACCCCACTCCAGTACTCTTGCCTGGAAAATCCCATGGATGGAGGAGCCTGGTGCGCTACAGTCCATGGGGTCTCTAGGAGTCAGACATGACTGAGCGACTTCACTTTCACTTTTCACTTTCATGCATTGGAGAAGGCAATGGCAACCCACTCCAGTGTTCTTGCCTGGAGAATCCCCAGGGACGGGGGAGCCTGGTGGGCTGCCGTCTATGGGGTCACACAGAGTCAGACACGACTGAAGTAACTTAGCAGCAGCAGCAGCAATGCCATTCTAAGCTAGTCTGACATAGCTATTCTCAGCAATACAGGAACGTGTCTGAAATCCACAACAGTCACCTAATTTTACCTTGAATGTACCAGTTACTCTGTTTTGACTTTTGAATGTATTAACATTTCCCTCCTCAATGGCCAAAGCAGATGTCACTGTTAACAGTCTCTGTGCCTTTCTAGATATAGAAGATGCAAGAACTTGGGCTCATAAAATCTTCTGAAAATAGTTATCTCTAGGTCTGTTCTGCCAGTTTTTCTCGCAGCACAGAGTGCCTCATTCCTGGTCTCTACCCTGAACTCCTTTCAGGGGGTGTTGAAGGTCAGTGGCCTCAGTGGCCATTGACTGAGCTGTTTTGGTCAGTGGTTCCCCTAACAGTGGCATTCAGTTGCTTCCAAGAGTTAATAGTCCCCCTGAGTACATACGAATATTCACCTACCATGGGAGGGTTGGCAGTGTAGTAGAAAGTCCATCCCATTTGGACCAGGGGTCTAGGTTCAAATCTGAGCCCTGCCATTCCCTTTAGTGCGTGTGTGACCTTGGACATGTCACTTTAGTTATAAGTTTATTTCCTCTACAGTGGTACCTATTTTCATAAGACTTCTTTGAAGACTCAAGAAGAAGATGGTTGTGAATGTTCCCACAGTGTGTATTGCTTTATGGGTCACAGAGCTTTATAGTCACATAGGTTGTTTATGCTTGAACCATTCATGTAATCAGAGGAAAATTTCTATAAATGAGTGTATTTCTGCAAGATGGGGATGAGTGGGGCAGAAAGTTGACTAATGCATGATTTCCATCTTCAGACAATTCCTAAGTCCTCTCAACAGCCCTCAATATATTTCTCAAGAATGTTCAGCTCTAGGACTTCCCTGGTGGTCCAGTGGTTAAGACTCTGCACTTTCAGTGCAGGGGGCATGTATTTGATCCCTGATCACAGAAGTTCTGCATGCCATGTGTTGTGACCAAAAAAAAAAAAAAAAAATTGTTCAGCTCTAAAATTCTGGAATATCCCAGAAAGATGGGGCTAAGATCAATCAGAGACAGGTTTGTGGAGGAAATGAGAAGGAATTTTGCCTGGAAGGATGGACTGGAGAAAAGGTGTTTCATGTGGTAAAACAATATGACAGGCATACACAGGAATTCATTCATTCCTTCCTCAATTATTTATTTACTATATACTGCCTCTTCCTCCATGCCCCCTCACACTAAGTCTTGTCAGCTCTGTCTTCTCTTTCTTCAGTCATCCAGCTTCCTTCTCTCTTCTGTGCCACTACCCTAGTCTAAGTGACAAGCCTCTAATCTAAATTGCCAGAGCAGCCTCCTTACTGGTTTCCCTTTCATCTATTTTGGCCTGCTTCCAATTAGTTCTCCATGCTGTAGCCAGAGAATGCTTTTGAAGTTGCAAATCTAAGATTGTCGCACCCTTTTGTAAAACCTTTCAAGTTTCCTCTGACTCCAAGGATAAAGTTCAGACTCCTTAACCTGGCCTACAAGGTCTTGCATTACTGATCTCAGCCTACCTTCTCGGCCTCATCTCATATCTCATGGTATCTCTTTCCCCTTAGCTTTCTATGCTAAGAACCATTGACCTTTCAGTTCTGGAATAGGCCAGACAACTTTATGCCTCTGGGCTTTTGCATATGTCAGTTCAGTCAGTTCAGTCCTTCAGTGGTGTCCGACTCTTTGCAACCCCATGGACTGCAGCACGCCAGGCTTCCCAGCCCATCACCAAATCCGGAGCTTGCTCAAACTCATGTCCATCAAGTCGGTGATGCCATCCAATTATCACATCCTCTGTCGTCCTCTTCTCCTCCTGCCACCTTCAGTCTTTCCCAGCATCAGGGTCTTTCCCAGCATCAGGGTCTTTCCCAATGAGTCAGTTCTTTGCATCAGGTAGCCAAAGTATTGGAGTTTCAGCATCAGTCCTTCCATGAATATTCATGACTGACTTCATTTAGGATTTGCAAACGTAGCTCTCTACTTAGCATTTCTTCCTTCCTTTTTCCTCTTGGCTTGTCTTTCAGGTTTCAGCTGAAATGGTAACAAAAGATAACATTTATTGGGTAGGTACTGGTGTTATGTTGTTCTTAGTGTATCAACTCATTTAATCCTCACTATAACTTCAAAGGGTAGATACTATTATTGTTGTTGTTGTTAGTTGCTAAGTTGTGTCCGATTCTTTAATCATCCTGTGAACTATAGCCCACCAGGATCTTCTGTCCATGGGATTTCACAGGCAAGAGTACTGAAGTGGGTTGCCCTTTCCTTCTCCAGGGGATCTTCCCAACCCAGGGATAGGACCCTTGTTTCCTTCATTGGCAAGCAGATTCTTTACCATTGAGCCACCAGGGAAGCCCTTTATAAATAAGAAAAGAGAGGTTAAAATAACCTACTCAGTATTTGAGTTAAAATTTAAACGCAGACCAATTGGGCACATGAATTACTGCTGCACTGTACATAAGCAGCATGATTATAGGAGACTTTTAACCCCACAGACTTAGGTTCCCCAGTTATTCATCTTGTAGCTAACTAAACTTATCCTTCATAGTACTTAAATAATCATAATTAATTACTGGTGGCATTATACACTTAATGATTCCTCCCTGTGAGAATCTAAACTCACTGTATTTCCAGTTCCTAGCACAGTGCCTTACACACAAGTGGCGCTCATTAGATATTAAATGAATAGATACCTAACTAAAGAGCCTCTTGATGAAGGTGAAAGAGGAGAGTGAAAAAGCTGGCTTGAAACTCAGTATTCAAAAAACTAAGATCATGGCACCTTGTCCCATCACTTCATGGCAAATAGATGAGGAAAAAGTGGAAATAGTGACAGATTTTATTTTCTTAGGATCCAAAATCACTGCAGTGACTGCAGCCAATAAATTAAAAGATGTTTGCTCCTTGGAAGAAAAGCTATGACAAACCTAGACAGTGTATTCAAAAGCAGAGACATTACTTTGTGAACAAAGGGCTGTGTAGTCAAAGGTATGGTTTTTCCAGTAGTCATGTGTAGATGTGAGAGTTGGATCATAAAGAAGACTGAGCACTGAAGACCTGCTGCTTTTGAACTGTGGTGTTGGAGAAGACTCTTGAGAGTCCCTTGGACAGCAAGGAGATCAAACCAGTTAATCCTAAAGGAAATCAACCCTAAATATTCATTGGAAGGACTGATGCTGAAGCTGAAACTCCAATATTTGGCCACCTGATAGGAAGAGCTGACTCATTGAAAATGACCCCAATGCTGGGAAAGATTGAGGGCAAGAGGAGAAGGGAACAACAGAGGATGAGGTGGCTGGATGACATGACTTATTCAATGTACATGAGTTTGAGCAAACTCGGGGAGATAGTGAAGGATAGGGAAGCCTGGCGCACTGCAGCCGATGGGGTTGCAAAGAGTTGGACATGACTTAGCAACTGAATAAGGTAATATTTTTTCTCTCAGATTAATTCCTCAGGGGGGCTTTCCTGGTCTTCCAATGGTTAAGAATATGCCTTGCAAGGCAGGGACACCGGTTCAATCCCTGGTCTTGGCAGATCCCACATGCCACAGAGCAACTAAGCCCTTGCTGATCTTGCACTCTAATGCCCTTGAGCCACAGCTGCCGAAGCCCGCATGCTTAGAGACCGTGCTCCCATGCTCTGTAACAAGAGAGTATCTCCTGCTTGCTGCAACTAGAGAAAGCATGTGAGAAGCAGCAAAGACCCAGCTCAGTTCAGTTGCTCAGTCATGTCCAACGCTGCAACCCCATGGACTGCAGCACACCAGGCCTCCCTGTCCATCACCAACCTCAGAGCTTGCTCAAATTCATGTCCATCAAGTTGAAGATGCCATTCAACCATCTCATTCTCTGTCATCCCCTTCTCCTCCTGCCTTCAATCTTTCCCAGCATCAGGGTCTTTTCCAATGAGTCAGCTCTTCCCATCAGATAGAAAAAGTTTTGGAGCTTCAGCATCAATCCTTCCAATGAATATTCAGGACTGACTTCCTTTAGGTTGGACTGGTTGAATCTTCTTGCAGTCCAAGGCACTCTCAAGAGTCTTGTCCAACACTGTAGTTCGAAAGCATCAATTCCTTGGAGCTTTCTTTATAGTCCAACTCGCACATCCACACGTGACTACTGGAAAAACCATAGCTTTAACTAGATGGATCTTTGTCAGCAAAGTAATGTCTCTGCTTTTTAATATACTGTCTAGGTTGGTCATAACTTTTTTCCTAAGGAGCAAGTGTCTGTTAATTTCATATCTGCAGTCACCATCTGCAGTGATTTTGGAGCACAATAAAATAAAATCTGTACTGTTTCCATTGTTTCTCCATCTATTTTCCATGGAGTTATGGGACTGGATGCCATGATCTTCGTTTTTTGAATGTTGAGTTTTAAGCCAGCTTTTTCACTCTCCTCTTTTACTTTCATCAAGAGGCTCTTCAGTTCCCCTTCACTTTCTGCCATAAGGGTGGTATCATCTGTATATCTAAGGTTATTGGTATTTCACTCATCAATCTTGATTCCGGCTTATGCTTCATCCAGCTTGGCATTTCACATGATGTACTCTGCATAAAAGTTAAATAAGCATGGTGACAATATACAGCCTTGACAAACTCCTTTCCCAAATTGGAACCAGTCTATTGTTCCATGTCCACAGACCCAGCATAGTAAAAAGTGTAAACAAATAAATAATTTAAAATATAATAATTCCTCTGAAAGGAAGTTTCCTTATATTTCTTTTTCTTACAAAGTGTCCTATTATAGGTCCATAATGTCCAATTTATACGAACAAAGCTAGTGGAGGTGATGGAATTCCAGTGGAGCTATTTCAAATCCGGAAAGATGATGCTATGAAAGTGCTGCATTCAATATGCCAGCAAATTTGGAAAACTCAACAGTGGCCACAGGACTGGAAAAGGTCAGTTTTCATTCCAATCCCAAAGAAAGGCAATGCCAAACAATGCTCAAACTACCGCACAATTGCACTCATCTCACACGCTAGTAAAGTAATGCTCAAAATTCTCCAAGCCAGGCTTCAGCAATACGTGAACCGTGAACTTCCTGATGTTCAAGCTGGTTTTAGAAAAGGCAGAGGAACCAGAGATCAAATTGCCAACATCTGCTGGATCATGGAAAAAGCAAGAGAGTTCCAGAAAAACATCTATTTCTGCTTTATTGACTATGCCAAAGCCTTTGACTGTGTGGATCACAATAAACTGTGGAAAATTCTGAAAGAGATGGGAATACCAGACCACCTGACCTGCCTCTTGAGAAATCTGTATGTAGGTCAGGAAGCAACAGTTAGAACTGGACATGGAACAACAGACTGGTTCCAAATAGGAAAAGGAGTACGTCAAGGCTGTATATTGTCACCATATTTATTTAACTTATATGCAGAGTACATCATGAGAAATGCTGGACTTGGAAGAAACACAAGCTAGAATCAAGACTGCCAGGAGAAATATCAATAACTTCAGATATGCAGATGACATCACCCTTATGGCAGAAAGTGAAGAGGAACTAAAAAGCCTCTTGATGAAAGTGAGAGTGGAGAGTGAAAAAGTTGGCTTGAAGCTCAACATTCAGAAAACAAAGATCATGGCATCCGGTCCCGTCACTTCATGGGAAATAGATGGGGAAACAGTGGAAACAGTGTCAGACTTTATTTTTCTGGGCTCCAAAATCACTGCAGATGGTGACTGCAGCCATGAAATTAAAAGACCCTTACTCCTTGGAAGGAAAGTTATGTGCAACCTAGGTAGTATATTCAAAAGCCGAGACATTACTTTGCCAACAAAGGTCTGTCTAGTCAAGGCTATGGTTTTTCCTGTGGTCATGTATGGATGTGAGAGTTGGACTGTGAAGAAGGCTGAGCGCTGAAGAATTGATGCTTTTGAAGTGTGGTGTTGGAGAAGACTCTTGAGAGTCCCTTGGACTGCAAGGAGATCCAACCAGTCCATTCTGAAGGAGATCAGCCCTGGGATTTCTTTGGAGGGAATGATGCTAAAGCTGAAACTCCAGTACTTTGGCCACCTCATGCAAAGAGTTGACTCATTGGAAAGGACTCTGATGCTGGGAGGGATTGGGGGCAGGAGGAGAAGGGGACGACAGAGGATGAGATGGCTGGATGGCATCACTGATTCGATGGCCGTGAGTTTGAGTGAACTCCGGGAGTTAGTGATGGACAGGGAGGCCTGGCATGCTGCGATTCATTGGGTCACAAAGAGTTGGATATGACTGAGCGACTGAACTGAACTGAACTGATATATATATATATATATGATATTTTGTTTTGAATCAAAATATTTCTTGGGAGGATGCAGCCTCATACAACCTCAGTCAGTGCTAGTTCTGCAAGGTTATAGAGGTCATTGGATGGAATCACTTAAAAAGACAGGAGTGGGAGTTCCCTGGTGGTCCAGTGGTTAGGACTTGGCACTTTCACTGCTGTGGCCTAGGTTCAGTCCCTAATCAGGGAACTAAGATTCCTGCAAGCTGCAAGTGGGGCAGTGTCACATACAAAAAAAAAAAAAAGCCAAAAAATTTAACACAGATTTAATGAATTATTCTGGGGTTAGGACCTCACAGTTTTAAGTTTTAGATGTTGTTGCTAATAAGTCTTTGGAAGCAACAGAAAGAAATAAAAAGCAACAGGACTTACCTTGTGGTCCAGTGGTTGAGAATCCACCTGGTAATGTAGAGTACATGCATTCAAGCCCAGGTCTGGGAAGATTCCACATGCCATGGGGAACTTAAGCCCTCAAGCCTGCAAACTGCAACTACTGAGTCCATGTGAGCTAGAGCCCATGCTCTGCAATACGAGAAGCCACTTCAGTGAGAAGCCCATGCACTGTAACTAGAGAATAGCCCCCACTCTCCACAACTAGAGAAAACTCATGCAAAGCAGCAAAGACACAGACAAAAAAAAAAAAAAAAAGTAAAAATTTTCTAAGAAAGCTCAGGATTAGTAGAGATGATTGACATTCAAAAATAATTATGTTCTCATGTAATAGATGTAACAGAAACGTCAAGGTACAATGAAAGTTAAAAGAAGGAGTAGTAAATTGCTATATTCTGGTGGTGACAAGGTCATCCATGAAGATTATCTTTTGGGGGGAACAGGATAAGCTCATTATCAGTGGTTAATGAAGGGAAGGAGAGAAAAGAAGGGCATCTAGTAAATTTTATATGTTTATATGTATTTATGGGACTTCCCTGGTGGCTCAGTTGGTAAAGAATTCGCCTGCCAAGCAGGAGACCCAGGTTCAATCCCTGGGTTGGGAGGATCCCCTGAAGAAGGAAATGGCAACCCATTCCAGCATTCCTGCCTGGGAAATCCCATGGGCAGATGAGCCTGGCAGGATACAGTCCATGGAGTTGCAAGAATCAGACATGACTTAGTAATTAAACCACCACCATATATGTTTATAGAATAGTTTTGAAAACTATATATGCTGTTGCTGCTGCTAAGTCGCTTCAGTCGTGTCCGACTCTGTGCGACCCCATAGACGGCAGCCCACCAGGCTCCCCCGTCCCTGGGGTTCTCCAGGCAAGAACACTGGAGTGGGTTGCCATTTCCTTCTCCAATGCATGAAAGTGAAAAGTGAAAGTGAAGTCGCTCAGTCGTGTCCAACTCCTAGCAACCCCATGGACTGCAGCCTACCAGGCTCCTCTGTCCATGGGATTTTCCAGGCAAGAGTACTGGAGTGGGGTGCCATTGCCTTTTCCGGAAAACTATATATAGTGAATACCATTAGCCTCTGACACACCCCTTTCATTCTAGCTGTTAATCTCCATGTCCCAAAATGCTTAACTCCTGTTGCACAAAGATATCCAATACAGTGCCCAACTCAGACTTTCCTGCATTGGGGATTGGGGCCAGGGGGGAGTCTGAGAGTATCCAGGAGAGGCCTGGGAAGGTGTGTGGTATGGTCTGACATCAACAGCCAAAGATACGTCTTGTCCTCTGGTCTCACCATGAAGAGAGTAAGAATCAAACTACGTAGTGGAGGATAAATTGGAGATTGACTGGCAGACAATGGAGGAAGGACTTTCTGAGAAGAGGGAATAGATTATATGAAGACCAAAGACTGAAGCTTCAGGGAAATAAAAATCTCTTTTGCTAGTGTTACAGCAAAATGAGTGAATTGAGTGGCCTCACTCAGAAATGAGTGAGTGGCCTTTGTCACCACATACCTGTTGTGGCAGTCCAAACTCAGGTTGGAAAAGAATTTCCAGACATAGAGTATTGCAGAAAGGACTGAGTTTATTAAGAACAAAGAGCAGAGATAATGTGGGTGCTGCAAGCACTGCAGGCGGACCTCCTGACAGGCCAGGAAGAGCCGATGGCATGCTGTTAGAACAGTGGGTCAGCTCAAGGGAGAGCTAACCCAAGGGAGAACAGAGTTCATTTCTGGGAGATACTGTTAGAACAGCAAGCCAGCTCAAGGAAGAGCCGACACTTTTCGTGGGTTAGTAGCCAATTTTTATAGTTTCAAGACAGAGAAAACTCCTGCTGGAAGGGTGGCATTAGGTGATTGGTTAGGGTGCTATACGGTGAGTACAGGGATGGGTATTTTTGCCTCATTTAAGATCAGGAAGCTGACCTGTAAAAAGCAAGGGGGCTTTTGGCAATGGTTACAATGGGGCTCAGTCAGTTCCAGAGATCTTAGTACTGGGCTTTGCTTCCGGGCCCTTGGTGTGACTCTGGTATGGGACTCCATAATACCAGCCCAAGAGGCCTGCAAGAGTTAAGCAATCTTGGTTATTTTGGGGCTATTACTACTAACAAACACTCGTAGCTGGACTTGTCCTTCAAAAAGCTAAACAAAGCTAATTGCTCTCTTGACTACATATGAGTTGTACTCTGTACCTGGCTTTCTTCTCTCCCCTGTACTCTCTTGTAGCATTCTACATTTCAAAAAAGATTATGAGCTGGTAGCTTTAGTGACACCAGACCCCAGCTGAGTTTCCGGATGCCAGCTATGGCCATTTTGAAACTTTGCCAAAAAAAAGAAGCAAGACCTTCAAGAGGATAAAAAAACCTCTCCCTATTACCAAGAAAAGGGGGCACTGTCTCCAAACTCGAAACTCTGTCTCTGTATTTCTATTCGGCATCAGTGGACAGGGAGACAATATTTTGGCAACACTAGTACAGATAATAGACACAGTGATTTGCTGCCTCTAGATACTAGTGTATTGAGTTTGACAGGCTGATTTCGGGCAGATTATTCTTCTTCAGGCACTGGAAAAAAGAATCGCTAGATGAAAGAATTTTAATAACCAGTGGTTAATGCAACTTTATGATACTCAGAGCAAGATTAAAAACTTCATAATTCCATTTATTTTTTCTTACGTGTTAAAAATTTTTCAAGGAAAAGAACAAAGAGTATTATAATATTCATCAATATACCCACCACCCAAAATGTATAAATGGTATCATATCTATTTTTTCCTTCCAAGTCCTACTTCTTTTCCTTCCTTTAGGTATCCCTTTTATATCGGTATACTTCTAATGCTTTAAAAAATACATGTACCAATACTACTATATAGTAGTATAGTATTTTTAAATGTTTGTAAAATTCATATAATTTGTTTAGTGTGACATTTTTGTTTTGTTTCCCTCAATTCTGTTTTCAAAATTCATCCACATAGACCAAGTTCATTAACTGTAGCTGCTGTGTGGTGTTCCATCACATGAATACACTCCAATTTGTTTATTTGCTGCCGATAGACATGTACTTCATTTTCAATGTTTCATTATTACAAACTCTACATTACATGTCTACTCTAACATGTCTTCTTGTTTTTAATAATGAGAGTTTCTCTTAAACAGTGTTTTCAGAATGTTTTTCTATGTAACTGTAAGTCATAGTGAGAGACATCTTTATATCAAGACCCTGCTCATGTATGAAATAAATGTTTAATAAGATGAGACCTACTTTTGCTGCACGCACTCTATTTTCTGTTCTATTCTTTTTTTGTAAAATGCTGAATGTATCCAATAAATTTATTCATGACCTACTAATGGATTGAAAAACTGCTGTAAGGCAGCAGATTTTCTGGTTCCAAAGATATGTGCATTTTCAACTTCAGTAAATATGTATTGTCAAGCTGCTCTCCAAAGTGATTGTGTCTGTTTTACAGGATATGAGACTCCTAGTTTCTTCACATCATCGCCTGCACTTAAAATGGTCAGACTTTTAGGTTATTGTGAATCCAGTAGACGTGAAGTGAATCTTATTGTTGATTTTGCATTTTCCCGATTACTAGAGAGGTAGTCAGAGAAGGCAATGGCTCCCCACTCCAGTACTCTTGCCTGGAAAATCCCACGGACGGAGGAGCCTGGTAGGCTGCAGTCCATGGGGTCGCTAAGAGTTGGACATGACTGAGCGACTTCACTTTCTCTTTTCACTTTCATACATTGGAGAAGGAAATGGCAACCCACTCCAGTGTTCTAGCCTGGAGAATCCCAGGGACGGGGAAGCCTGGTGGGCTGCCGTCTATGAGGTCGCACAGAGTTGGACACGACTGAAGTGACTTAGCATAGCATAGCATAGCATAGAGAGGTAGCAGTAGCAGAGAGGTAGAGTAAGTTTTTCTATATATTATTGGTTATTTGGAATTCTTCTTCTGGAAATTTTTCATGCTTTTGTCCATTTTTCTATTGGGTTGTTTATCATCTTTATTATTGTTGTTCTTGCTGATTTGTAGGAATCCTGTACATATATCCATCTTTTTCTAATATATTTGTATGTTGCAGATAACTTCTCCCCATTTCCCTGTCATTTATATTTTAAACTTAAGATGTCTTTTATGTAGGGGGTTTTAAATTTGTTATAATAGATTTTATCAAAATTGCCCATTTTTTATAATTTGATTTAAGAAATTAGATCATGAGTATATTCTTTTTTTTTTTTTTTTCAGATAATTTTTAAGGTTTTGTTTTACAACTTTAGGTCTTTCACTCACCTAGAGTTTATTTTGCCTGTGCTTTTTCTGTCTTCTGAAACTTTTAGCACTCACCATTTGATTCTTCATCACATTTCTCTCTAGTGTGAAGTCTCTGACGCTCTAGCCATCTTACCTCCTCCGAGTCTTTCTCTTAGAAACAACAGAATGGGAACATAAGTGAGGATCCAGGTTTAGAAAACTAGCTCTTCGAAAGCCTGTAAAGAAGAAGTGGCAAAGCTGAGGTTAAAGGAGACATCAAGAAGCATCCCTGCAAAAGATGATACACTGACTTACACTGGGTGGCCCCTTCTTCATCCTTCACACCAGGACTAGGAACACAAGATTCCTGCAAGAAGAATTATGCTTGTGGGGAGAAAGAAGTGTTTCAGAGGACAGGCCCTGAAAGAAAGGATGTGTAGACTTGAGACAGAATCCTATGTCCTATGACTTTTTAAAAAGAATTTTTGTTTTGTATTGGGATATAGCCAATTAAGGCTTTCCATGTGGCTCAGCTGATAAAGAATCTGCCTGCAATGCAGGAGACCTGGGTTCTCTCTCTGGTTTGGGAAGATCCCCTGGAGAAGGGAAAGGGTACCCACTCCAGTATTCTGGCCTGGAGAATTCATGGACTGTATAGTCCATGGGGTCACAGAGTCAGACAGGACTGAGCGACTTTCACATAGCCGATTAAGTGTTGTGATAGTTTTAGGTGGACAACAAAGGGACTCAGCTATACACACACACACACATATATATATCTCCATTCTCCTCCAGTTATGTCCTAAAGCCCTTCTACATCTACTTTCTTATTTTATCGCTCTCCCCTACCTTCAAACCCTGTAAGATTTTTTTTTTGTCTTGGACTAGAAGACTGTGAAAGTGAAGTATATAGAGTCACATAGAAATTTTTGGTGAATTTAAGGAAGAGCCAGGTCTCCTATCATCAAACTAGAAGGTTTCAGGCAAGTCCAGCTTGAAACCGAGTTGTGAGAGAAGACTTGTAAGAGAGGAGCACTATCCCAAAATTACAAGAAGTAACCTTTGATTTCTAGTGTAATCTTGGCAGTCAAAATCATCAAAAAGCCTTTATTGGGGCCTCCTTGTAATGAGCAATTAAGGTAGACACTGAAATAAATTTAGAACGTATTGCTCACGAACAATGAAAATTAATATAAGCAGATAAGCAAAAGACATATCTAAATGACAATAAAGAAGATGTGGACCAATGGACAGTAAAGTATTAACATCAAACATGTCAGAAGTCACTGCAATTCAAGGAAAAGAGCCTTTCTGGGAGAAGAGCAGAGCCTGGTAGGTGATGAGGTTCAAGTTCAGGGAAACTATTACCTAACAATTAGGGAGGGCAGGTCTCTTGCCTTCTGACTTCTTCTCCTCCCTTCTACCCATCACATACATGCCCCACCCCAAGCTTTTCCTCTTCTAGGCAACATAACCCTTGCCAAGGCTCAAGATCAGAGGAAGTTTTACTTTGTGTTAGTCTTTGATTCTGAATTAGGGACCTTTACCCAGCATCAGTGGGAACCACCCTCAGGAGCCACTTTGTGCTCCCTGGCACGTCCACAGCAATTAGGGCAAAAGGACAGAGGTAAGGACTCCTGGAGGGAAGGTCTCCCCACCCCGCTTTGGCAGGGTCACCCGGGATCTCTCCCATCGGCCTTGATACTCACTGTGGCACATGGCTCATTACTCCACCTACCCCATTCACTGAGCTTCTCCTGCCTTTGGTTTCTGTGGGAAAATGGAAGCCCTTGTTCCAAGGGACTCTCAAGGAAGGCACCTCTGCACGTTCAGCAAGGTTCGTCGGTGTCTCACACAGCTGAATCAATATTAGAAAGACTCCAAGGATTTCGCAGTTTAATATCACTCTCAGAATATCACTGTCAAATGTTCTAATGTAGGAAAATAAAGGACTAATATGTTCACATATACATGCAAATATATATGTTACTAAGTGTACATGCATTGCTCAGGCGGAAGTCATTGGCTCTGTCTCAGGGTCTTCACACTCTCTTTTCCCTCTCCTGGAAGTTCTCTTCCTGTAACTTGCTCTCTCACTTCAGTCAGGTTTATCCTTCAAAGTGAGGTCTTCCCTAACTAGTCCTTCTAAAATAGTCCTAATCTCCCACCTCTGGCTCTTACTGCTTCTTACCGTGCTCTTTAAATTTATTTCTGAAATAGAATTTATCACTGCCTGACATATACTTACTAACTTATTAATCTTTACCCATGTCCCAGAATGTAAGTTCCCCGAGAGCAGGAATTTTGTATGACTTTTTTGTTTGTTTAAAGATTTTTTTTGATGTGGACCATTTTTAAAGTCTTTATTGAACTTGTTACAGTATGGCTTCTGTTTCTGTTGTTGTTCAGTCACTAAGTCCTGTCCCACTCTTTGCGAGCCTGCTAGCACACCAGGCTTCTCTGTCCTCCAGTATCTCCCAGAATTTGCTCAAATTCATGTCTGGTGATGCTATCTAACCATTTCATCCTCTGCCCTCTTTTCCTTCTGCTTCTGTTTTATGTTTTGTTTTTTTTTTTTTGCCATATGGCGTGTGGGATCTTAGCTCCCCAATGAGGAATTGAACCCATACAGCCTGCATTGGAAGACGAAGTCTTAACCACTGAACCACCAGGGAAGTCCCCGTATGTCTTAACTGCTGCTATTTTCCAGTGTCTAGAACAGTATCTGGCACAGAGTAGATCCTCAATGCTGTATTATATGAATGAAATGAAATGGAACAAACATTTTTTTGTGTGTCCTGTGCTGCACTCAATATGCCAGCAAATTTGGAAAACTCAGCAGTGGCCACAGGACTGAAAAGGTCAGTTTTCATTCCAATCCCAAAGAAAGGCAATGCCAAACAATGCTCAAACTACAGCACTCATCTCACACGCTAGTGAAGTAATGCTCAAAATTCTCCAAGCCAGGCTTCAGCAATACATGAACCGTGAACTTCATGATGTTCAAGCTGGTTTTAGAAAAGGCAGAGGAACCAGAGATCAAATTGCCAAAATCTGCCGGATCATGGAAAAAGCAAGAGGGTTCCAGAAAAACATCTATTTCTGCTTTATTGACTATGCCAAAGCCTTTGACTGTGTGGATCACAATAAACTGTGGAAAATTCTGAAAGAGATGGGAATACCAGACCACCTGATCTGCCTCTTGAGAAATCTGTATGCAGGTCAGGAAGCAACAGTTAGAACTGGACATGGAACAACAGACTGGTTCCAAATAGGAAAAGGAGTTCGTCAAGGCTGTATTTTGTCACCCTGTTTATTTAACTTATATGCAGAGTACATTATGAGAAATGCTGGACTAGAAGAAGCACAAGCTGAAATCAAGATTGCTGGGAGAAATATCAGTAACCTCAGATATGCAGATGACACCACCCTTATGGCAGAAAGTGAAGAGGAACTAAAAAGCCTCTTGATGGAGGTGAAAGTGGAGAGTGAAAAAGTTGGCTTAAAGCTCAACATTCAGAAAATGAAGATCATGGCATCTGGTGCCATCACTTCATGGGAAATAGATGGGAAACAGTGTCAGACTTTATTTTTCTGGGCTCCAAAATCACTGCAGATGGTGACTGCAGCCATGAAATTAAAAGACACTTACTCCTTGGAAGGAAAGTTATGACCAACCTAGATAGCATATTGAAAAGCAGAGACATTACTTTGCCAAGAAAGGTCCATCTAGTCAAGGCTATGGGTTTTCCTGTGGTCATGTATGGATGTGAGAGTTGGACTGTGAAGAAGGCTGAGCGCCGAAGAATTGATGCTTTTGAACTGTGGTGTTGGAGAAGACTCTTGAGAGTCCCTTGGACTGCAAGGAGATCCAACCAGTCCATTCTGAAGGAGATCAGCCCTGGGATTTCTTTGGAAGGAATAATGCTAAAGCTGAAACTGCAGTACTTTGGCCACCTCATGCGAAGAGTTGACTCATTGGAGAAGACTCTGATGCTAGGAGGAATTGGGGGCAAGAGGAGAAGGGGACGACAGAGGATGAAATGGCTGGATGGCATCACTGACTCGATGGACGTGAGTTTGAGTGAATTCCGGGAGTTGGTGATGGACAGTTGGTGTGCTGCGATTCATGGGGTCACAAAGAGTTGGACACGACTGAGCGACTGATCTGATCTGATCTGATTCTAATGTTTGGTGACATTAAAGAGAAGAGACTGAGATGTCTTTCTAAACTAATCCTATTCAGCTTTGGAAACTCAGTCATTCTGAACCTCTGACCCTACTTCTTGAGAAGACTCCTCCTCAACCTCTTTTTAGTACAGGTGACTCACCCTCTAACTCCAAAGGTCAGCTTATATCCTAGGTACCCTTGACCACTGACCACTATTTTTGGTTTAAGATGTGGCTCATAACCCAACTTAGGTGTCAGACAGAGCCCTCCCTGAGATTTTTGCTGGAACGATAAGGGAAAAGATATCTATCTGCTAGTGGTGAGGATTCCATCAGCCCAGAACAAATGGTGCTTCCACCATGCAGGCAGAACCTGTCTGAGAATAAACCATGCTGGGACTGAAGTAGAGCCCAGAGTGAGGGGGAGTTAGTAAAAAGACTAATGGATGGTGGCTTGGTTGATATTATCTAAGTCCCCAGATGAAGCCCTGTCCAAATTCACTGTACCATTGGGTTATGTGTGTGATCTATGTCTCTTTGAGCATGGTTTGAATTGGGTTTGAATTGGGTTTCTATCATGAATAAGAAGAAACCAAAACACGGGCATTTGCTGGCGGTGCAGTGGTTAGGACTCAGTGCTGTCACTATTGGGGCCTGGGTGCGATCCTTGGTCGGGACACTAAGATTTCTGCAAAACTCAAGGTGCAGCCAAAAAAAAGAATCTAACGCCCTTTTAGCTGTATAATTTATATTACATCAGTTTTCATTTGTTTACTAAATGGCACATGCAGGTTTTTACCTAAAACTTTTGAACATTTCTATAGCTTACAAAATAATCTTGTATATATGTATCACTTAATTTTAGCATAAGTATGTGAGATTGGGTATAGATGATTCTTTTGGTTAGCTAGACTGAAGATCAGAGAAATCAAGCAATTTACCCAATAACAAACAGCTAATAAATGTCAGAGCAAGAACTCTAAGTAGGTCTTTGGCTCTAAATCCAAGGCCTATTCTATGGCTTCTCAGCTACTTAAGTAACTGTAAACTTTCTTTCCGAATTTCTTTTATGTTTCTCTATTTTTAAAAATTAAAAAAAAAAAATGTTTGTTTTAACCACATTGCGTGGCTTGTGAGATCTTAGCTTCCCAACCAAGGATTGAACCCACACCTTTGGCAGTGAAAGCACCAAGTCCTAACCACTGGACCACCAGGGAACATCCCGCCCCCCCCCCCCTCTTTTTTTTTTTTGTCTCTCTTAATAGAAGAGAAGCTTTCTTAGAGATAGGACCTTGCTCTTTACCTTGAGTCTTTTAATCCCTAGGGCAGCTCCCTGGAATAAGTGGGGCTCAGAGCGGAGGGTTTGCTCTCACTGAATGCAAGGGTAGAGTTTTCTAGGTCTAAGGAGTTTGTAATTGGCTGCTGAAATAATGCATATGGATCACGGTGGTGGTTTTCCTTTTTTTTTGACTGCCACAGTAAGAAAAATATTTTACATCAACCCGGTATACACACACATATTATTAAAATGAAGTTTCACAAAATAATACCTACTTTAGTGTTTGTGACATTCTCTGATATCTCCTATTCCATTTTTTTTTTTTTTTACAAATTCTAATTGTGGCACACTAAATTGATTTCATAATCCAATAATGTATTGAGACCGAGTTTGAAAAGCATTGTTATAGGTCACATACGTGTAAAGTCAAATCCAAGCTAAAGTTCACATCCCATGAGAGTCAGGAAAGGGTTTAAAAGGTGGGTGGCATTTGAGTTGTATCTTGAAAAATGGACAAGATTTCAGTACTAGAAGCATAGATGGAAGTAACAATAGGAGTCAAGGTGCAGAGTCAGGCAAGCTCAGGTTGTGTTCAGGATGGAGAGAATATGATATTCAACTGGAATGAAAGGTTTGCACAGTGGAGAGGTGAGAGATGGGGTGGAAAGAAGGCTGGAACCATGGCATGGGAAACCTTGAATGTCAAATGAAAAATCTATTCTTTATTTAAATTTGATAATGTGGGCAAAACATCTTCCACATGGCACTCAGTCAATCCATGCTCCCTCCCTCTTCCTTCTCCTTTACTCTGTAGGCAGTAGGGAGCCTTTGGTAGTTTCTAAGTGGGGATGAGAAATGATCATATTGACAAGGAGGATATGAGGTCATTGAGGTCAGAGCAGTGGAGGCCTATGCAGGAAGGTGACAGCGGAAATAGAAAGACGGGAACACCTGACTTGGGCAGATAGGCTACAGTCATGAGCATCGTGTGATGAGAGAGATGATGAGGAATCAAGAGAGCTTTTCATTGCCAAAATTCCAGAAGCTGCAAATACGGGGAAATTGTTGGAACAAGATGGTGTGAGGAGAGAGGAGGATAGCTTGGGATGCAGCAATGTTGACTTTCCACCTGGATGTCCAGGGAAAGAGACAGAGGCGGCTGTAGCTTGGGGGAGGAGGCTACAGAGACTAACCCTCAGGAGTCATCCTCAGGAAGGTGAAATGCTTCTGGGGTTTTGAACCAATGCGGCCAGCCTTGGAGTCTTCCCTAAGGCAGTGAGAGTGCCCAGGACAAAGTCTTGGCCCCGACAGTGGATTCTAGATAAAGAAATAGCCAAAGCAACTCCATGGGCTAATGTTAAGGGGAAAGGAAGAATACAGTATAGGGTGACAATAGAAGACACACTCACTCAGAGACTGGAATTACAGAAGTCATTCTGGAGGAAGGAACATCTATTTATTTATTTGGCTGTGCCAAGTCTTATTGCAGCATGTGGGATCTTTAGCTGTGGCATGTGGAAACTAGTTCCCTGACCAGAGATGGAACCTGGGTTCCCTGCATTGGGAGCATAGAGGCCCAGCCACTGGACCACCAGGGAAATCCCCGCTAGAGGAAGGAATATCTAAAGTGAGACATCAGCAACTTCCCTAGTGGTACAGTGAGTAATAATCCTCCTGCCAACGCAGGGGACACAGGTTCAAGCCCTGGTCCGGGAAGATTCTACATGCTGCTGAGCAACTGTCTGTGTAGCACAACTTCTGAGACCGGGCTCTAGAGCCAGAGAGCCGCAACTACTGAGCCCACATGATGCAACTACTGAAGACTGTGGGCCTAGAGTCTGTGCTCCGCAGCAAGAGAAGCTGCCACAATGAGAAACCCATGCACTACAATGAAGAGTAGCCTCTGCTCAATGCAGCTAGAGAAAGCCCATGCACAGTAATGAAGACCCATGCAAACAAACACACAAAAAGAGTAAGTGGGCCTTCCTGGTGGCTCAGTGGTAAAGAATCTGCCTGCCAATGCAGGAGGCATGGCTTTGATCCCTGGTCCGGGAAGATCCCACATGCCATGGAGCAACTAAGGCCATGTACCACAACTATTGAGCTCTGGAACCCAGGAGCCACAAACCCTAGAGGCTGTGCTCTGCAACAAGAGAAGCCACAGCAGGGAGAAGCCTCTGCACCACAGCTGGAGGGTAGCCCCCACTCTCCACAACCAGAGAAAGGGCTGCGCAGCAACGAAGACCCAGCACAGCTAAAAATAAAACAAATAGAAAAATAAAAAATATTTTAAAAAAAAGTGAAGTGAGACATGAATGGTGAGTAGGAGTTAGTCAGAGGATGGGCAGAGCCAGAATGCTGTAGCATAGGCACAATATGTGAAGAGACAGGGAGGTAAAAGAGAGCATCGGTGCATTTGGGGAGCAAAAAATATAGGGAGTATCCTTGTGAGGCTGGTGTTATACTCAGTTCAGACGAAGAAATGAAACAAAGTTTTAATAATTTACCCACGATTTCTCAGTTGCCTTGACCCGGTATCCAGGTCTATTTTACCCTTAAGAGGCTGTTCTTACTCTCACTGTCCCATGAGTGTCTCTAATGCTGCGGGGGTCCCCAGTATTATTACACTGAAACTCCAGACAGATTGCTTAGAATTAGAAGAGGACGAAAGGAGTGAACCTAAGGAATGTCTACATGCAAGAAGTAGGAGGAGGAAAAGTCCCAGTGAAGGTAGGAGAGAAAGACAATTCAAACAGAGCAACTCAAAGAGCACAGTGTGATGGAAGCCAAAGAGAGAGTTGTAAGAGGAATGGTATCACAGTTCAAAGATGGAGAGAGTTGTAGAGTTAGTGGTTTCTGACCCTATTTGGCAATGATCTCATTTAGCTAATGAGAACGTAATTTCTAGGGGAGAATTACAAAAGGATGGGAAAAAATGAGTGTTAAGGAAGTAGAGGAGTGCAGACCATTTTTGCAGAGACATTAATTTCTGGATACAGGAAGTCCTAAGCACAGCCAAGCTTTTTGCAGTGGCAGTATTGTAACCAATGAGGTTTATCCGAGCACGATTATCACTAATTGAAGAAAATAAATAAATAAAAAGAAGGGAAGCCAACTTCGAGATAGAGGCAGTCTATTATTAGGAAGTGATCTTGGAATAGACACTAAGGGAAGGGAAGGAAGAAGTCTGCAGAGGAGAAGTTGAGCTGTGATGTAGGATAAAGGCTGAGCAGATCATCAGAGTTGTCCCTGGTTGGGGTGAGAGGGGTGAATCTTCACCTTCCCACATAGATCAGTCATTTGATGTGGGCTGCCTGAGAAAGGGGTACGATGTGACTCTCGAGGCCAGTAGCATTCTCATTCCAGACAGAAGTGTTAAGTCCTTCATTCTCAAAGGGAATACTTCCTGTGCATTCCAGTGTCATCAGAAGGAGAAATATTTTTAGGATAAAGACTTCATTTTATCTCTCTTCCCAGGTGGCTCAGTGGTAAAGAATCTGCCAGCCAATGCAGGAGACAAGGGTTCGATCCCTGGGTTGGGAAGATCCCCTGGAGGAGGAAATGGGAACCCACTCTAGTATTCTTGCTTGGAAAATCCCATGGACAGAGGAACCTGGCAGGCTACAGTCTACAGGATCTCAAAGAGTTGGACATGATTTAGCAATTGAGCACACACAAAAAACCTCCATTTTGGACTGCAGCCCACCAAGCTCCTCCATCCATGGGATTTTCCAGGCAAGAGTACTGGAGTGGGGTGCCATTGCCTTCTCCATTTTGGAAATAGATACATAAATATAAACAGATACAGTATAATGATTCATCTTCATTGCCAGATAGTCATAACATATTAAAACAATGGGATGATACATTTATGGAATACCTCTTATATAACTGGCCTTTGTTAGCACTAGGTGTACAAGATAAAATAATTGTCCCTATTGAGAAGCTTACATTTTAGTGGGAGAAGAAAGCACAAAAACATTAATCCATAGGAGCTGTGCTTATCTTATTTGTACTGTATCTGTACCACCCATATTCTGCCTGATATATAATTGATTTTCAATAAATATATTCAGAATGAGTTAGTGCTAGAGTAGAGTAAGAAGTGTTTGGGTAGCAGACAGAATATAGGGCTAATACTGCCTGGAGGAAGGCATCAGGGAATGCTTCAACAGACGGGGATATCGTAATGGAATAATAGTAATAGGTTTCCCAGGTGGCACTAGTGGTAAAGAACCCGCCTACCACTGCAGGAGGCAGAAGAGACGTTGGTTCCATCCCTGGATTAGGAAGATCCTCTGGAAGAGAGCATGACAATCCATTCCAGTATTCTTGCCTGGAAAATCCCATGGACAGAGGAGACTGGCAAGCCACACTCTATAGGGTCACAAAGAGTTGGACACGACTGAAGCGACCTAATACATACACAATAATAGTGACAATAAAAGCAAAAACAGCAATAATGAGTTTTCCAGGTAAGGAAGGTATATGACTATTAACGTAACTGACGCCATCATGCCCAATATGGCGTCAGTTCCTTTTGTCTTTCACTGACTCAACCCAGGACTGTACGGTGCTGTGAATCACTTCTCTGTTGTCAAGTGCTTTGTAGTTAATAGGTACTGTTTAATAATCATTTAGGATCAGGGGGCCCCTATGCTCTGTTGATCCTCAATGCAGCCTTTGCTGAGGTATTCCCATGAGACTAGTTACCCATTCATAAATCTTGCCTTGGGAATGCAGGTCCTGTTTTGAGCACCTACCCCCACTATTCTAACAGTAAGATTGTCCCAATGGACATTGTGGTGTGGAATGTAGTTTTAAAGGCTTCTGGATCATTGTTCGCCCAATCCCACCCTGTGAGTAAGTTACCATATAATAAATGGAAACATGATTATATGGAACTGCCTGTCTTGCTTTCCTGTCTCAAGATGCCATCTCAGTTTGATGGGTGCTTTTTGTTCCCTCTGTCCTCCAACGAAAGGGAGTTGTGGGAGGACTTAGGAGGGGCTTCCCGGGTGGCTCAATGGTAAAGAACCTGCCTGTCAACGCAGGAGACACAGGAGATGTGGTTTCCATCCCTGGGTTGGAAAGATCCCTGGAAGAGGAAATGGCAATCCACTCCAGTATTCTTGCCTGGAAAAGTCCATGGACAGAAAAGCTTGGCAGGCTATAGTCCATAGCGCCCCAAACAGTCGGACACAACTAAGTGAGCAAATGTGCACGCGAGGAGTTAATATCAGGCAGTTGTTCAGGACTACAATAGCATGAAAAAGAATAGTGGGAGAGTGGATGGGAGGTGAGCCTGGAAGGAAAAAAGTCTGCTATTCAAATAAAAAACACACATATACGGATACAGATTAACATTTACACAGAAATCAGTTGGCTATTGTGGTAATGTGAAATGTTCAGTGAATTTCCATGAATAGGATTTTACAAAAGATATCATTTCTGAGCTTGAAATTTGAATGGAAGGAAATTGTTTTAGGTGTATAAGATGGAGGTATTATGGTACGATAGTTGGGATGCTGGCTCTTGGATCTAACAAATTTTTATTCAAAGCCTGGCTCTACCACTAACTTGCTATTAAAGTTAAATTGAGTGAGTTACGGTCACTCAGTCATGTCCGGACTCTTTGCGACCCCATGGACTGTATGTAGCCTGCCACACTCCTCTATCCATGGAATTCTCCAGGCAAGAATACTGGAGTAGGCTGCCATTTCCTTCTCCAGGGAATCTCTCTGACACCCAGGGATCTAACATGGGTCTCCTATATTGCAGGCAGATTCTTTACCATCTGAGCCACTAGGGAAGCCTACTAGTAAGAGATATTTCTTTCTTTTTTTTTGACATTTCTAAGCATAAAGACAGGTTAACTTAAAAAGTATCAGCAAATACATGCTTGACTTTATCTTATAATCTATAGACAGTACATTAGAATATGAGTGAATCCATACACCTTTTCCAAAGAAATACTGGAGACAGAAGTAGCAATAAAGTTATAAATTACAATCAACAATAAGATGAAATAATTTAGATGAAGCTTATCTCCTTCAAAGAGATGGGGACTGTCAAGTAGTCAGGACGGAAATATAATGTGCTTTTAATTTTATATGAAAAATAATGTTCAGTTCCATGTTGCTGAACATAGTTCTGTTTTTGCCAAATAAATCCTCTACTTCAAATTACTATCCAAATCTTTTATTAAAACTCTGCTTCTGGTATTTGTTTTGGAATGTGTTACTTCTTTTTTTTTTTAGATTTTTAAGACTAATTTATTAATCTTCATAATTATCATATATGACACAACTAAAGACATATTAATAAATTATAACTTTCAGAGAAGCAATTTGGAAAATTGAGGTAGTAAGACATAAAACAGAACAGACTTCTTTCTTATCTTAATTATCCATACTTTGCATTCCAGTATGTAGTATTAGTGCCTCACACTCTATTTTGTGTTAACCCAAATATTTGTACAAATGGGTCATTAAAAATAAAAGGTCCCAACAGAAGTTAAATTCACAGTGAGCTTTTCTGAGTCTCAAAGGAAAAGCACCTCTACAACAGTCAGTTTTTCCTGTTGACATACTAGTGACCAAATTTATAAAAGCTGCTGCTGCTGCTAAGTCACTTCAGTCGTGTCTGACTCTGTGCGACCCCACAGATGGCAGCCCACCAGGCTTCCCCATCCCTGGGATTCTCCAGGCAAAAACACTGAAGTGGGTTGCCATTTCCTTCTCCAATGCAGGAAAGTGAAAAGTGAGTGAAAGTGAAGTCGCTCAGTCGTGTCTGACTCTAGCGACCCCATGGACTGGAGGCTACCAGGCTCCTCCGTCCATGGGATTTTCCAGGCAAGAGTACTGGAGTGGGGTGCCATTGCCTACTTCGGGAATGTGTTACTTCTATTGCCACATCCTGATCACTTAATTAACTTTAATTAGTTAACCTCCTTAACTAAGAAATTACTCTCCCTCCCTCAGACTTAGGTTCCTAATACGCAAAATAAAAGATATAGATAGTTCTTGCCTCACAAATTTATTGTGAAGATTAATTCTTGTTTATAGCATATCAAATATATTGTTTGAGACATAATAAGAATTCCATAATGTTGTCAGTTACTATAAGTGCACTGGGGACCTAGCAGGCAAGACTGGAGAGTGTATGTTAGGAGCAGTTCCGGAGTAAAAGCCACAGGAGGACTACGGTAGCGTCTTCTTGTAAAATGCATTCCTGTTTTGGAAGTCCTAAACCAAAACAGAGGAGAAGGCAATGGCACCCGACTCCAATACTTTGCCTGGAAAATCCCATGGATGCAGGAGCCTGGTAGGCTGCAGTCCATGGGGTCGCTAAGAGTCAGACATGACTGAGCAACTTCACTTTCACTTTTCACTTTCTTGCATCGGAGAAGGAAATGGCAACCCACTCCAGTGTTCTTGCCTGGAGAATCCCAGGGATGGGGGAGCCTGGTGGCTGCCGTTTATGGGGTCACACAGAGTCGAACACGACTGAAGTGACTTAGCAGTAGCAGCAAACTAAAACAGGGTCTTTTCCTACAGCAGGTTAGTTCTTGGGTAATCTCATATTTCTTTTTTTTTTCTTCTATTTTCCCATGAAGGGGGATAAATTGAGCCCAACCCAATCTAAGGTAGTTTTGCCTTAGGAAACTTGTCTGCTGTAGAACAAGGACAAAGAGAGAGGTCAAATCGTAGATGACTTCTAGTCCTGGAATGAAAGGATCTTCATCTTTGAATGCTACGGTATTCTGTGTAGGAACTAGAGCCTCTTGCTGGAAGATGGATATGAATTGATTGCTCTTTTCTTTCTTTTCCATTCTATGGTGTTTATATCTTTTACGCTTATTGCATGCTTTTATGGTACTAAGCAGATTTCCCATAAAACTACCAGAAAACTTCCTGAAGGCAGCCAGTTCTTCCTTCCAGTAATCCCCTTATTCTCCTCACTCCCCTCCAATGCCTCTCCTTTCCAGCTTTGCCTCCGGCTGGCTGGAAATAATAATCTAGGATATTTGCCCGAGGCAAATTCCTCCACCATTTTCCCCCCAGATTGAGCAATCCTGGCTTTCTCTGGATATATATATTACACACATATACATAGCAGCCTCAGGTGTTTTTTGTTTTTTCTTTAACATCAGACACTGAGTCTCGGGTTTGTGTGGCTTTGTTGTCCGCCTGTTTATCACTCATTGACCAGGCTGATGCCAGCGGGTTCTTCAGATCTCGAGGGATGGACTGGGTGGTGTTTTCACCCATACTCTGAGACTCCCTATAATTACACCAGCACTGCACGTACCTATGTGGAAAATACTCATGGACTGTCAGGCTTGGGGTTAAGTGGTTTCAGTTTACGTTTCAGGGTGCAGAGTCCTAGTGCACATGCAATCCTGGTTCAAGTGCCCAAACCAGCTTCACTCCAAGTGGGGGTGGTATCTGGGAAGGAAAGCAATTCATCTTACTCCACCCCTTTCCACCATTGGCACACACAAGCTTGCCTCGAGCACCCGTGAAATAAGAGATGAAATCTTAGAATTAAAGTTTTCACATGCAGTTAATTGTTCCTTAATATCCAGGAGTGGCAGATATATGATGCTTTCCTTTTCATGGCAGGTCAAAGATGAAATTTGATAATGCTTTGAAGGGTGTGGTTTGCTTCTTGAAATTCTCTGCAGTGTTTTTAACAATGTGTTGCCCAGAGCAGGGTAAGGGGCCTGTCTAACCAAGGGGAGGCGCACTTGTCTCTATATATAGAGACAAGAAACAGGAGTGCCACTGGGAAAGTCAGACCGAGCCTGCACAATGAAGAAACAGCTTAAGGAGGATGCCCCACAGTGTGAGCTAAGTAAGTAGCCAGCAATAAGCATATAATAGCCCAGGGAATCTACCCACCAGAGCAGACCTGGAACACGATGAGGAGGCTCCAGCCATTTTATTTTCTAGTTGCAGTAGAAGTTCCCAAAGGAAAGGTTCTGTTCTGGAGGGACTTCATCAAGCCTTTCTGAAACACACCGTATGTGTTGCAGAGAGATTCTCAGAACTAATTTGTACCTTTTCTTTTCTCCCTAGGAGAAATTCGGTATGGAAACCAGCCTGTATCGGATCACTGATGATGCCCAGATCAGTTTTTTTGGTCCCTGAATTTGTTTGTACTTTACTTGGATTTTCCTTTTTGCAGTTTACCCTCCTTTCCTCTTCTCTTGGACTCTTTTATCAACTAATAAAAATTTCTCCTAGCAGTTTTTACACGAAGAAAGATGTTGGAGGGTTTTATGCTTTTATTCTCTAGGTCTATCACTTGGTTAGATACTCTTGGTTACCTTTAAGGAAAGCGGTTATGGGGGCAATGTAGGGACCGGGAGAGAGGGGTCTAAGAATGTTTCTGGCAGCTGTAAAGGACATTGTAGAAAATTAGGTTGGTTAGTCAGACTATTTTCTCCTTTCTGAAGCACCACTAGCCTGGTCGTCATCTTCAGAGAAAGACTGGGATGTGCGATTGAAACTGGGAATGGAGTGGGACTGCTTTTGGGTAGGTGGAAAATAAAGTTTAGAAGAAGCGAGGCAGCTGAGTAGGAGAGAGGAAAATTCATTGCCGAGACTTCGGAATAGGGCACCTGATGCAGTCGAGCTGGCTGCACTAGCTGATGCTTCGCGGTTCCTCCCAGGTGTGGGGTGCTCTTGGTGTGGCAGCAGATACTATGAAGTGGCTCTGGGGGCGGGAGGTGGCTATACTTTGCAGGGTGGAGCTGGAACTCATAGAGCCGTGTCTCAGAAGAAATGATCTTGTCTTCCAGGGCCTAACGTGAGGCCACAGCGAACTACAGCAGGAAACGTACTCGTCCGCAGGTTGCTAGCCGGGTGGGAGACTCCACAACACAGTGTGGGTTGGACCAGCTCCAGCACTAGCTCAGCCGCAGACAGCTCCCGCCCAGGCCTCCGTGGCCCCGCCCCCAATCAGCCTGGAGTGGGCGGAGACTCGGGATCCGTAGTCAGCCTGCCACGCGCGTTGGCCGCTGCGGCGAATATGGAGAGTCCAGCCAATAGGAACGTGCGGCTGCGATCCTGTCGGCCAATCGCGGGGCATGTAGGGGGTAGGCTGGCGTGGCGCTGGCTCCAGGGATATGGAGCCGCTGAAGCGGGGACCGATTGTCAGGTGGTTGCGGAGCCGGTAAGGTGGGGAGCGGGCCAGGTCAGGGGTCACGCGGGCGCCCCGCTTTCCCGGGCTCCGGGCGGCTCGAGGGCCAGCCTGGGAGCAGACGCTGCGGCCAGTATTTGGCGTGCGGGGCGCCAGGCGGATCTGCGAGGGGCGGCGCGGGCTGGAGGGCCTGGACGCGGGTTCCAGATGGAGCCGCATTCTTCAAAGGAAGAGCGAGAGGAGGGCGCCGGGAGCGGGGGGCGGGAAGCGAACGCCGGAGGTCGCAGGGGCCTCGCTCCTTCCCCGCCGCGGCCTAAGGAGACCTAAAGAGAAAATGGCTGAACCCCTGGGCGGACCTGCTGCGGTCCCGGGACCCGTGGTCGAAGGTCTGCTGCCCGCGCTTCACGCCGCGGGAGAGGCCGACGGACGCGGGGCAAGGTCCCCTCGGCCTCCTTGTTATCTTCGAGCCCTGATGCCCCGTCCGCTCCCTGGGCCTCCCGCCGCCGCATTTCAGCGAAAGAATTCATTTTACTACAGGCGACATCCAAGAAGCGCCTCTTCGTGTGAAAGGCCTGGACAGACCGCTGAGTCCTGCTGTGTAGATCGGTTTTAGGGCTGTTAGTGCAGCCTCCAGGCTCAGGAACTTTTGTAGGGGCGTTGTCGCACTCCGTGTGTGAGAAGGGTGGCTGGCTGCTCGACGTCTGTTCGGTTTCATAGGTTCCTGCTGTTGCAGCTATGTTTACTTTTGGACGTTCTGTTTTTGTTTGTTTGTTTTGTTTTCAATTGGTTTCCCCCAGTTCTCTTCATATATCAGACTATTTCAAAGAACATCATTGAAGAGGTTGAATAACCTGGACTTGAGTTTTCCTGCGTGTAAAGAGAAGATACTCTCATACCGTCCACTGCTTTCAAAAGAAGTGTGATAGAGTTAAGGGAATGTGACACCTCTTTAAAACAAAAAGCAAAAGCAAAAATTCTATGGAATGCGAGGCAAGAGGAGACAAGTTTCCAGAAACTTTTGCTGGCCATAGTTCTAGTGAATATTGCTGCAACTAGGGGACCTTGTGTTTCTCCCTTAACTCTTTTGGAATCTGAACCCCGACTAGTTTGCAGCACTTCTTGGCTCTGTAAACCTTTGAGCAGGATTCTTAGGCTCTTTGTTCTTTTGTTTCCACATACTTAAAATGGGAATTGATAGTATCTTAAAGAGTTGGTGGTGAGTATTAAATGAATTAATGCACATAAAGTGCTTAGAACAGTTCCTAGCATGTAGGAGCTTTTGTTATAGTATTATTAATATTACCTGTAAGTGCCTTCTTTCCCCTAAAAGATTCCACACTAAAAGAATTCTGACCTTATTACTTATTCTTTGTTCAGAATCCCCTGAGCCTATTGTCAGTGAACCCTTAGGCCTGTTTTCCATTCACGTCTTGTGACTATAGACTCTCTGCTGAGTGTTTATCATTAAGTCAGGTTGGAAACTCCAGCTCGTCAGTACTGTCTGTCCATGATAGCTGTGTTGGGTAAATGAAAACCTCTTTGGCTGTTTAGTTTTTCATTGAGTAATATTTCATTCACAGTCTTGGCCTACAGACTGTTTGTTTTTTGGACCCACTACCAAAAAGGCCATGATTGCAGCACACTTTGTTCCTCAAATTTCCGGGATGGCCATGGGACTTGGGCGGGGAATTTCTGGGCAGCCTGGCTGCACTTCTTATTAGTGAATGGGGAAGCTTGACGCAAGTCTTACTCTACGTTAGGAAATCAGCGGTGATCCCTTGGAATACGCCTCAGAGCTAAGCAGCTTTGGTTCATTAAAAAAAAAAATTTCTTTATTATTTATTTGGCTACATTGGGTCTCAGCTGAGATGCGCTGAGTTCTCTCTGCGGCATGGGCTCAGTAGTTGCCCCACTGCACGTGAGATCTTAGTTACCCAACCGGGGCTCAAACCCACATTCCCTGCATTGGAGAGTGAACTCTTAACCACTGGACCACCCAGGAAGTCCTTGGTTCAGTTTTGACTCAATGAAGTGAGGTTACATACTGGTGTTTACAAAGCAGCATCTTTTCTATTAATAATTGACTTTTAGTTCTAAGAGTTTGGGTGAGTACTGTGAAATCAAAGACATCTTTAGCCCCTATCTCTTTATTGTATATGTAGATAGAAATGTCTGCTGACAGACTTAGGCTCTTTCTGTGAGTTTAAAAGTTTCTCTGAGGTTCTCTTGATACTATGTGGAAGGCTTTAATAGAAGACATTTCTATCTTTCAATTCTCCCCTTCCAAGAAAACTGCTGTTTACATAGATAGCAGAGTTGGGAACTAATCGCTAAATGAGAAACTTTGGATTTGCAAAAAAAAGAACATGGCTTACTGCATAAAGTATGCGCGCCTGTTTGCTAGCTTTTTATTAAGACAATTTAGTATTTGTATAGTGAAAGTTTGATGTTGGCTTTGTGCAAGTGGAGACCATTGTGAAACCTTTGTGCTTTAATAAGGAGGACAGGTAGTGATATCTTTATAAAGAGTTGAGTGCTTGAGGCAGAGAGGGAAGCCTTTTTCTTTAATATTGTCATATTTATCATGTGAGTCTGGTTTGAATAAATATTTTGGAAAAGATGGCAGGGAGCGTTTGAATGTGCAGAATATGAGGAGTTAGGAGACTGAGATCCTTGTTGTCTCAGCCATCCAATGCCATTTAGTCTTGATAATTTAACAAGTGTATGTTGAACAATTAACATTTTTGGCCCCTGCAGACATGAAGAGCCCTCCAGGTATCATCAGGAATATCATGGATATAGTAAAACAATAAATATGAATTATAAACTGTAATACCAGAATGGAATGTCAGAGAGTTGGCCAGGAATGATAAAAATACATTTATTGTCTAATTCCTCTTCCACTTTTAAGATCAGAGTAACTTACTTTTTTTTTTTTTTTCAGAGTAACTTACATTTTTTAATGTAAGGATCAGTTCCCAGTAAAAACTTAGATTGGGAAATTAGGGTTCTCAGTCTTGTCTTTGTACTTATTACTAGTAGGTAATCCTGTGTGGGTATTTTTGTTTGCTTTGGTTCCATCCATTTATAGAGTGTCTATAAAATTCGTAGGTAATGAAAGGAGGCTGCAAGTTAACTATTGAAATTTCAGCAGGTTCCAAAGAGTAGAGGGAGGCCTGGAGAATCTTATATATATTGTCTGTTTTTACAGATAATTTTTCTTTGCTTTAAGCAAAGAAACTTTGGGGAAGATATGTACTTAATATTGTTAAGGTCAGTCTGCATCCAGGGAGCCAGTATCTTTCATTGGAATAAATAAGTTGAATGTAATCTAATGGTAATCATTCCTCACTTCTGCCAGAGAAAAGCTACCTTAAGTATAAGGGCAAAACGTTTTGGTTTTTTTTTCCCTGAGGCAAGAAGTGGGTATGAATTAGTTTAATAGACTTTCTTACTTGAGGGTGAACCTGTCTTGAAATTTTTGCAATGCTTGGAGTTGTGTTCTGAGATAGTTGTGTTAGGCCCAGAAGGCCAGGTTGGGCTGTCAGAGGGAAATACTGCTGTAAACATCGGTCGATTGGGAGGAAATCAGGGGAAACTTACAGTGAGATTTGGGAGGAACAAAGACCAAGCTGTGGTTTCTGGAAGTAAGATTTTAGTGGCCCTGTCATGTAAACAGGCAAGGAGGTTTGGAACCTGACTAAGCCTCAGAGGGCTGAGCAGAGAAAGTGAAGAGCTCAGTTTAACAGATACTAATTGAGCCCTTCTCATTCTGAAGTCTCTGGCTGATGAATGATATTTTTGTCTAAAAGCACAGTACTTCTTGACAGCCTGGCCACATTTCTCCCCACTGTTATCGTCTTTGACACCCAGGCAGCTGATGTTGTTATCAACTGTACTCTTCCTCCCGGTATCTTACCCCCTCTCTCCTCTAATTGCTGCCTAACCTTTCTCTTCTTTCTTAATCATTAGATGTTCTCCATGTTAGGTTTTCCTTTTAACCATAAAACAGATTTTCAAAAGTCTAAGTCAGGTGGCAAACAGCAAACTTGGTGAGTTGAAATTGTGGTACTCTGAAAGACTAAATGAGATGTGTCCAATTTTCAGATCATTACTATTACATAAAAAGTCAGTAACATGGGAAAAAAAAAAGGAACACAGTCTGTGGATCTTGTGCCAGAGAGAGAGAGAGGCTCTGATGTAAGTGAAGCACCTTGTACAGTGGCAGCGCTGTTTGTACTTGATGACCTGGGGGTGCTTGTGTGGCTTTCAGCTTACTGAAACATTACCCACTAGGGTGGAGAGGATTGCAGTTTCAAGGCGTTTTTGTTAACCAGAGGGGCTTTTCGCTTTGTTGTCTTGTCAGGAAGTAGATGTAATCTCTTTCCAACCTATCTTTTTTTTCAATATGTCGATTTTATATCAAGTTCATTTTTATGAGAGAAAAATAGGATTATTTTTTTATCGAAATTTAAAAAGCAATTCCAAACTTCACATTCTCAAATTATAATTTAGAAATTCACATGACTTTTCTAAGCTGTTTTCTCTCCCATCACCCACTGTGGGGGGAGATTTTTGGAATCAATTAGATGGATATCCTGATGGAAATACTGAGAAATGGCTGCTTTATTGACCTGGAGTGGAAAAACAGAGGAAGTTACCGTTTCTCATTTTGAAAAATGGCCAGTAGTAGTCCTTATTAAAATGCGTAGGTTCAGGGACTTCCTTGGTGGTCCAGTGGCAAAGTTTCTGAGCTCCCAATACAGGGGGCAGGGTTTGATCCCTGGTCAGGGAACTAGATGCCACATGCCACAACTAAAGATCCCTTGCACCTCAACTAAGACCCAAAGCAACCAATAAATAGATATTTTTAAAAAACATACGTTCAGACAGCAGTGAGCGCTGTTTGAACCACGGAATATTTCAGTTTTGTTGACTCCCAATCATACGGGGGCAGGAGCTCACCTTCATGAAGAATATCTTATATAATATAAAAGCTAGATTAATAATAATGGTTTAGTAAGATTATCAAGTACTTTAGCCTTAAAGTAGACCTTTAGAGAAAAGGGAATTTTAGAAGGATCTAGAAATCTTTACGTTTTCTTCAAGCAAATGGAATTCTTTTTTAAATTTTTTTTTAATCACAACTCCTTTTTATTCTCTAATAAACAACTTGAGTATGACTTTTAACGCCCGTTTCTGGCAGTTTCCACTTTGTCACCAGCATGAACACTGAGTGTTGACTGAGGAAGAAGAGGTGGGTTTGGTTTGCTAGTCAGCTTTAGACATTGCTGTTCATATGTATCTAATCAACTGATTCCATGCACACTTTTATGGTTGCCTGTATGAAACTTCTTTTCCTACTTAATGCTGTCTCTGATTTTATTTATATAATGGGGGAAAGACGGGGAGAAGAATTAGAGGAATGTTCAAAAAACATTCCTTTCCAAAACTTAAAATTAATTTTAGGGAGACCTTTGCAACAGCTACTAAGATCAATGAAATGGTTTCGGGTACCCTTGCTCTCTATAAGAGAGTTTTATAAGAAAAATATTAGTTTAAATTCAAGCATTTTTTTAGCCGTGGGGGGAAAAGTTGAAGTTGTATATATTTAGTACTCAATATTTCACACATCCTTGTTGGCAATTTTTAAACCAGTTTTGGGCTATTCACACTGTTCTTCTAGAGTTCTTGTAAATGCCAAGAGAACACCTGGAATTACTGTGAATTAAATTTCATAAGTTATTATAGCTAATAAGTGTTGGAGGATATAAGTTTTTATTTTGATGTAATTTCAAACTTGCAGAGAAGTTGCAAGAGTAGTATCAGGGAATAAGTGCTTTCAGAATAGCATGATATGATAGTAGTAAGCAACAGATGCCTTGGGGAACATGAAAGGGGCCATTTAACCCATATTAGGGAGTGAAGAGAAGGATTTGCTGAGGAGGGTTTTTTTATTTCTTTGGATTCAGGAGAAACTTCCAAATCACAATTTTAGAGCATGGCTGTTTGCGCACTAAGTCCAAGTAGTATTAAGTTAAGCTCGAGGCTTCAGCCCTCTGGGTATCCACTGCAGAAGCTCCATCAGAGAGAACTGGTCCCTGCAGTGTTCATTGAGAGACGGAAGGTTCCTGAGCTGTTTGTTGGGGAACTGAGTAAATCTGCATGATCTTTATGTTTTTAAAAAATAAACGATGCATTTACTTGGCAATTTTTTCTTTAAATTGTAAAACTGCACACAGTGTATTTTCATGAGAGGTCCTCTTGCCTGACCTCGTTTGGGCTCCTCCACTCCTTCCTCTTGGAGACGGCATTACCAGTTTTTGGCATGTCCTTTGGATTTTGTTTGTACATGTATTGTATATTCTGTGTCTCTCTTTTGCTACATAAATGATAGCATACTGTATCTTTAACTTCACAGTGTATCTTGGAGACTGTTCCCTGTCAATCCGCTTAGCTCTGCCTTGTTTACGGTGTTCCGTCCTATGAGTGTCCTAGGTTGTCTTAGCCTTTTGACACTACAGACGGTGCTGTGGGGAATATTCTTGTACATGCTGATACTTCCTGTACAAGTGATTCTTTAGTATTCTTTAGTTTCTTTAGTATGCATTCTTAGAAATGGAATTGTGGGGTCAAAGGATATGTAGACTTTTGACATTTAGACAGAAGATGTAATTAGCATTCTTATCTTGTAAAACAGTCTTACAACTTTTTTGATAAGGAATGGGATAAAATAGTTATAATACATTGACCCGTGAGTGCCTTTTCCCCCCTGCTGTCGATGGCTGTTTGATAGGAGGAAATTACTGGCTTTAAGAGAAGGTGACACTTAGAGGTTGGGGCTGAGCTAGAAAGTCAAGGCACATTGTTAATCATAACTGTCTGAGTACTGCAGGGTTGAATCTTCTTGCTTGTATCTCCACTTGATCTTTTTCGTAACATAATTTAATGACTGAAGTGACCTGGTGGTATGGTCCTAGAGAGCAGAGTGGTCTTATATTAACTTACTGCTTCTGTATGGGTGTTGGATTTTCATGGAGGCCTAAACACTGTGCAGCACGCAGAGCGTACTGACTCTCCATTCCTTGCTCTAGTTATGTTCTCTAGACACTGCAAGCAATGGAGCTTATAGTTTGTTGACACAGTGTTTTGATGAGAGATTTGGAATAGGGAATTCCCTGATAGTGCATTGGTTAGGACTCAGTACTTTTACTGCTGGGGCCCAGTTTGATCCCTGGTCCAGGAACTAAGATCCTGCAAGCTGCATGATGCAGCAAAACAAACAAACCAGCAAACAGGTTGGAATCTAGAACCCATTTTCTTTCTTGGAGAGAGATTTCACAGAGAAGATCAGACTTCTTGTGCTTTACAAGTTCTGTAAGTAATTATGGGAGCAATCACTTAGAATACTAATAGTAATTATTAAAATTTTTTTTTGAGATATTTCTGTTTAAAATTACTTAAGTGTGAACTGTTTTCACACTTCATATGGGGAAAAACACACTACTATCTCAACTGTTTTGCTTCTTTAAAGATGCAAGGTTTAAAGGCTCCTTTTGGACAGGGATCGTCCTCAAATGCACTGAACGCTTCTGTGCCTTCTGACACCGAGTGTCAGTCATCACACAAAAGTAGTCAAAGTTTATCGATTCTTCATGAGTAGGGCAGCAGTTAGAAACTTGAGTTATTCTTAATAATAACAATATAACATTAATAATAATATTCTTTAAAAAATAACCACTCTTAACACTTTTTGGCACGTCTTTCCATTTTATTTATTTGATTTATTTTTTGGCTGTGCTGTGTGGCTGGCAGGATCTCAGTTCCCCATTCAGGGATTGAACTGAATCCCAGGCCACAGCAATGAAAGGCTAGAATCCTCATCGCTATTTCACCAGGGAACTCCCAATAATAATACTCTTTTTAGGGGGAGTGGGATGAGGGGCCTGTGCTTTGTGGCTTGTGGGATCTTGGTTCCCTGACCAGTGATTAAACTTGCCCTTTGCAGGGAAAGCATGGAGTCCTAACCACTGGACCACCAGGAAATTCCCGATAATCTTAATAATAATGTTCTCAGAGCTGATTGAAGTATAAGGAAGTTGTCTCATATAAATAGCCCACGATTTCCCGTGTAAGAGCCATAGTCCCAGATCGGATTTGTGGTTCCTAGTTTAATGTGTGTTATCCTGGCTTCTTAGAATTAAGTAAAAGTATCTGTGTTGTGATTGGAATCCAAGTGGTACTGCTGCTGAGTGGTCAGATGTGTAAGTCCCATTTAGTTGAGGTGCTAGCTGAAAGAGGGGTGGGATTTAGTCAGCAGTATTGAGGCCTGCTGGCAAAACCATCTCATAGCACAAACTGATAGGAAGGACATGGCTACTGTTTATTACAGGAGTCTCCTTATTGGTGACTATAGAGTTGAAAGTTTATATTTTCTAAACTGGCAAGATTTAGATGTTGCTATGTTGTATACTCCAGAAAATAGATGAAATCTAATACCCCTTTCAGGTCTTAATTCTGGTAATTTGGCAAAACAGATATAGAATATGTTGATTTGTTGTTGTTTTAGTCGCTAAGTCATGTCAGACTCTTGCGACCCCCATGGACTGTAGCCTATCAAGCTCCACTGTCCATGGGATTTTCCATGCAAGACACTAGAGTGGATTGCCATTTCCCTTTCCGGGGGATCTTCCCTACCAGGAATTGAACCCAAGTCTCCCGCATTGGCGCGAGGATTTTTTACTGTTGAGCTACCAGGGAAGTCCAGGAATATGTCAATAGATTATCTAAAAAAGAAAGTAGAGCACTGTTCACACAGGAGCAATAATGGTACAAGAGTAGAAAAAGACTAGTAAAGGATAGAGAAGAGGAGGCTTCCTCAGTTTTTCAGGATAGTTGTTACTGGGACTCAAGAGGTGGTGGTTAACAATATTATTTACCTTTCCCATTATTTCTAAGTTTAGAATTTACCAAGAAGTAGATTCCTTAATCAGTAGATCAGAATTTTTAAACAGTTAACCTTATTAGTGGAGTTGACTGGAGAATATGCCATAGATCTGTGGCCCAGTGGGCTTACTAATATTCCCTCTACCCCCTGTTAAACTTAGCCCACTTAAGCCCTCTACTCCAGTTAAACTTAACCCAGTAGGAGGCTGGACATCTGGAATACCACCTCACTACCACACCCCCTCTCACCCCTAATATCCCTCACTCCTCATCCCCCCGTGTAGGTTACTTATTGCTGATGGAGAGAGGAGCAGGCGGGCTGCTGTCGGTGCCTTTTTCTCCTGGTGCCTCAGCTCTCCTTGAGGGGAGCATGGTCATTCATTCACTCTTCTCTCAGTTGTTGAAGTGTTGGGGAATGAGACCTGAAACCTTAAAGCTGAAGTTTCTCTCAGGGAAAGATGAGACTGGGAAATAGTGGCCCTCTCCTACCAGAGTGCTGGTGAGGTCTTTCCCCCTTCGTCCCCACCCTCCAGAAACTTGAAACATGAACTTAAATTGTTAGTTAGATCAAAGAGAGTTATAGATCTTTGTCCTTAAAAGCTCATCAAAATGGTGGGAAGTCAGTCTTTTAAATATTTGGGTTAATTGGAGGTAAAGGGTGGGAGACTGGGTGATTGATTGCCTGGGAGCCTCTGTATGGAGGCTTTTTTGTGTTGTTCAGTCGTTAAGTCGGGTCCGATTCTTTGTGACCCCTTGGACTGCAGCATGGCAGGTTTCCCTGCCCTTCACTGTCTCCCGTGGATACTTATTAAAAACTACTTGCCCACTTGCCTGAAATACCTTTTGCTTCACTTTGGTTTCCAAGTGTTGCCAGTATTTCATTTTTTCCCTTAAATATCTCTTAATCATATTCTGAAAACTGTGATTATTTTCAAGGTTATCTAGTTCAGTAGAACAATTATTCCTTTCGCATAGTGAGGGTTCAGTCATACAGTGTCACAGAATACTGGTTGTGAACTTGTTTTAATTTATTCTTGCTAATTCTCCTCCTTCTCTTCTCTTCCAGAATCCTTTTCTAAGAACTCAGGCACTCAGGTATCCACCATGGTGTTGGGTCCTGAACAGAAGATACCAGATGGTAATTTACAGCTTTGTGTTATTGACTCATTTTTGTTTGAAATTAGGCTTAAGCCAGTAACAGAAATTTACCATATTGTCCTTCTTGTCCTCTGTTCCATCAAAAATTGTCACCATCTCCTGTCCCCCAGCCAACTATATGGAGACCTGCTTCATTCAGAGGTGACTTAGGTGACCTAGGGTGTAAATGAAAATGGATTTATAACCACAGAGACCTGCCTCAATTTTATTTCCAGTTCTGAGATGAACCAAGATTAGCTGCAAATCTGGTTTCTATAGCAGTAGTGCTTGTAAAGGCATTGTAACCTGCAGACCTGGTATAAAAACGTCTGGGGTGCTTTGGCTGCTGAAGACACTTCAGATAAGAGTGGAACAGGAAAATACTGAGCTAGCACCGTATAGAGTATTTCATGAGACTTTATCCTTTGACTAATCCTTCCTGAGTCTAAATTTCTCCTTTAGAATTTCCATTCCTTTTCTGTACATTTACTCCTCAATTCAGTGTCACTTAAGGTGAAGTGGGTCAGTTCCCTATAAAAAGAAAGCTTTTGTTTTTCTAATTGGCAGTTGCAAGGGGTTCTTGGAAACTCTGAGATTAGAGCTTTGTGGTTAAAAATAGCCATTTGATGGTCTCAGCAGACTGGGTTTCCTAACTTTCTGGTGAGTTAGCCCTTTTCTGTCAGACCCTCGCCCTGCCCCTGCTGCTGGCCAGATTTAAAATTAGCAGCGAAATGCAGGAGGAAGACTAGACTAATCACACTGGTGATGAGTCTGCGGTGAGCCCTCCTGTCGCAGTGCTGACACCTCCCCTCCCCAGGCTCTTCACTGCAGGCCTGGGTCAGGTGGCGAAGGGTTCCTGTTTGGTCGTTTTTCTGCGGCTACAGATTTTAGCCTGAAATATGATAGTGTTTTATAAGTTAGCCATTTCCTGGGAAGCCTGATGGAAATACAATGTCCAAGGATGATCCTTTGACTAAATCCTACCAAATAATGGGTGGGAGGTGGAGAGAGTGTCCTGTTAGCCTATTTCCTTCTAAAAGTTAAGATTTAGGTTATCAGTGAGGCTAGTCTGGGGATGTTACATATTGAGCCCTAGACATCAGTGATTTTGAAAGAAAATGAAATGAGTCTAGAAATTGGCAAGTGACAATAGAAGTGTGAAACTATGGGGAGGCCGTTTGTGAAATTAGTGTTGAAAACCGATATAGAGCTTGGTGACTGAAGAAGAGGGTTGAAAGGGAGCTTTTTTACTGTAAGCATTTTTGTGTTTCTCAAATTTTCAGCCATTTGAATGTATTGCCGATTCAAAAATTAATTAAAAAATATAGTACTGGAAATTGAGATGGAGTTAGGTAGATCTTGTGCATTTATTGAGGTATTAAAAAGATTTAATTTTAGTACTTCTAAAGCTGATTATTGATATTACCAACTGCACTGGGCTTCCCAGGTGGTGCAGTGGTAAAGAATCTTCGTCAGTGCAGGAGACACCGGAGATGTGGGTTCAATCCCTGGGTCAGGAAGATCCCCTGGAGTAGGAAATGGCAAACTGCTCCAGTATTCTTGCCTGGAAAATTCCGTGGACAGAGGAGCCTGATAGACTACAGTCCCCGGGGTTGCAAAGAGTTGGACACGACCAAGCACCTTAATAGTAGTGTATTTTCTTCATTTTAATTCATTTCTTCTCAATTCTTTTAACTCAGAAGATGCTTCTGGAGACCATGGAGACTCTGCCAGTCTTGGTGCCATCAACCCTGCATACAGTAACTCCTCAATTCCGCAGTCCCCCGGGGCGGGCTCAGAGGACCCCTTCACCACCTACTTTGATGAGAAGATTGCCATTCCTGAGGAGGAGGTTAGTGACAGGTCCTTGGAGGAAAATATTATTATCTAGGGAAAACCTGTGTACAGTGTCTGCTAGACAACTGAAGATCAGCAACCTCAGTCAATTCTGGCAGGCAGTCTCTGAAGACTGAATTTTTATAGTCAGGGAAACTAAGGTCCTTGAAAAACCATTGCCAAGTTTTACTGGTGAGCATTTTTTGATCCAGAAAGCATGATTTTCATGTTCCCTATTTTACGATGCCTTTTGTCCCATTTGGGTAGTGTTTGAGCACAGAGGTAGGGGTTATTATTGCTGGGGTTTTAGAATGAAAGGCTCTTGGAAGGGCAGGTAAGAGAAGGGGTCTTATTTGGACCGAGAGCTAGCCAGGTTGCTGATAAGGAATGGATAAGATGGAAAAGAAACTTGGACACACCTATGTCCAACTTCTGAAATCCTTTGTTCTTATGAAGCTGATATTGTTGCTTTTATGTGATAAAATAATACGTAAGTTAGACCAGGAGTTTGGAGGTGGTAATCATTTTTTTCTCCAAGATAAATTTTATTTTTTTTAATTGTTAATTTTTAAGTTTTTTATTCTGTATTGGAATATAGCCAGTTAACAATATTGTGCTAGTTTTGGGTGGATAGTGGAGGAAGTCAGCCATACATATACATGTATCCATTCTTCCCCTGGAGGTGATAATCATTTTGTTCTGTATTCCTCTCTTGTACAGTACTCTTGTTTTAGCTTTCAGAAACTCTGGGCCTTCACGGGACCAGGATTTCTTATGAGTATTGCTTACCTGGATCCAGGAAACATTGAGTCTGATTTGCAGTCTGGAGCAGTGGCTGGATTTAAGGTGAACTTGGAGTCTTCCCCCTTTCCTTTTTAAACACTCACAGCGTACTTCTCCTCTGCTCTGTCTGTTGGACATCAACCTTGTGGGCTCTGTACTGATTCTGTATTGGCTCTGACAATTAGATGAAAAGTGATTTTCCATCTTTTTTTTTAATCCCAACTAGGAATGAGAATTATTTATTTATTCCTAGCTGTGCTGGGTCTTTGTTGCTTTGCGCAGGATTTTCTCTAGTGGGAGCGAGAGTGGGGGCTACTCTCCAGTTGGGGTGCACAGGCTTCTCCTTGCAGTGGCTTCTCTTGTCACAGAGTAGAGGCTTTAGATGTGCAGGCTTCAATAGCTGTGTTTCCCAAGCTCTAGAGGCCAGGCCCAGGAGCTGTGGCACACGGGCTTAATTGCTCCATGGCATGTGGGAGAGACTGAACCCATTCTTCTGCATCAGCAGATGAATTTTTTACCACTGAGCCACCAGGGAAGCCCTTTCTATCTGTTTTTTAAATTTTATCATGTGGTTGGTTTTTAGTTTTGTTTTACCCAGGTAGTTTCCTTGAACAAAAGCGCAACTGCAGGTGGGAAAAACTAAGGCTCAGAAAGGTGCGAGGTGACCTAGCAAGTTCTGTGCAGAATGTGATACAGAACTCAGGTCATTGGATTCCTGAGCGGAGCTCTTTCCTGAGTGTACTGTTTCCCACTGACATTGCCAAACAACCAAACTTAAACCACTAGTTATCTCATGAGTGTAATGGTGGGGTTTTGTTCTTCTCTAGTTGCTCTGGATTCTTCTGTTGTCCACCATCGTGGGGCTCCTGCTCCAGCGCCTTGCAGCTCGACTGGGAGTGGTCACTGGGCTGCATCTGGCTGAAGTGTGTCACCGCCAGTATCCCAGGGTAAGCAGTGTTTGTTACTCATATGATAGGTAGCTGTGTGTCTAGTCATCTGGGACTTGTTGCTGTCTAAGGCAGGAATGGGTAGACCCAGTGTCTGGAGGATAGCTTTAAACTGACTTGATTGTTCAGTCAGTTCAGTCGCTCAGTCGTGTTCGACTCTTTGCGACCCCATGAATTGCAGCACGCCAGGCCTCCCTGTCTATCACCAACTCCCAGAGTTCACCCAGACTCACGTCCATTGAGTTGGTGATGCCATTCAGCCATCTCATCCTCTGTTGTCCCCTTCTCCTCCTGCCCCCAATCCCTCTCAGCATCAGGGTCTTTTCCAATGAGTCAACTCTTCGCATGAGGTGGCCAAAGTACTGGAGTTTCAGCTTTAGCATCAGTCCTTCCAAAGAACACCCAGGACTGATCTCCTTTAGAATGGACTGGTTGGATCTCCTTGCAGTCCAATTCAAAAGCAGAGACATTACTTTGCCAACAAAGGTCTGTCTAGTCAAGGCTATGGTTTTTCTAGTAGTCGTGTATGGATGTTAGAGTTGGACTGTGAAGAAAGCTGAGTGCCGAAGAATTGATGCTTTTGAACTGTGGTGTTGGAGAAGACTCTTGAGAGACTTGATTGTTAGATTAGAAAGGAAATGGCAACCCATTCCAGTGTTCTTGCCTGGAGAATCCCAGGGATGGGGGAGCCTGGTGGGCTGCCGTCTCAGGGTCGCACAGAGTCAGTCAGACACGACTGAAGCGACTTAGCAGCAGCAGCAGCAGCAATCTATCTCTTGGAGAAGGAAATAGCACCCCACTCCAGTACTCTTGCCTGGAGGGTCCCATGGATGGAGGAGCCTGGTAGGCTACAGTCCATGGAGTCGCAAAGAGTCGGACACGACTGAGCGATGTCTGGTTCATCTTGAATGTTTAATCTCTTTTCCTGGCTGTGAGAGAGTATCTTTACCTGCTTTTTTTTTCTTATATGCCTCTCAAAAAAAAAAAAAAAAATCGGTAACCTGTAGTTTGTTTTAGCTTCTCTTTCTTCTTACATTTCTTACGCTTCATGTTTCTTAGTTTTTTTTTTTTTTTCTCCTGGCCTCAGTGAGCTAGCACTACTAAATTTCTTTCTGTTTGATTATTTGACCAGATTAGTTCCCAGATTTTATTATAGAACACCCAATTCCAACACTTTGCGCCGAGTCCCTTTGCATATCTGTCTTTTTTTTTACTTGCTTGTGCATTACTATAGTAAGGATGACTCCAACCTTTTCATGTTTGTTTTGTCTCTTCAGCTATGGTCAGAATAGATATTTTCTTCTGTAGTATTGTATTCTCTCCTGAACAGTATTTTGACCATCTTAGCATCCTCATTTCCCCCTAACACTTTCAGGACTGTTTTTAGGCAAAAAATTAAGTGGAAATAATGAATGGAAACTCCATTCTTCTGTCAAGTAAAACAGAAGGAGAAGAAGTTGGCCTCAGCTGCTGCCCTAACCTTGACTCAGGCTCTACCACAAAGAGCAGCCTGGCCCTCTCCGTCAAGGGACCGAGTAAAGCTTGAGTTCTGGTCCTTCATCTCTAGACCTAAGGCTTAATAAAGGACTGTTACTGGATCACTGCCAAAATATGAATTCCACACTATGGGGGAAGTTCTTAGAAATGATTAATTAAGAACCATATCTTTCTGCTGTTTGATGTTTAGGTTCCACGAATCATCCTGTGGCTGATGGTGGAGCTGGCTATCATTGGCTCAGACATGCAGGAAGTTATTGGCTCAGCTATTGCCATCAATCTCCTGTCTGTAGGAAGGTGAGGGGTTTTTCCTCTACAAATAATCATTGTTTTGTCAGATTTTAAAGCAAGTGTAAAAAGAAAATCCCAAGTCATTTTCAATTTTCAAAATTCAGTTCAAGTATTGTTTTTTCTGTGGAACCTTTCTGGAACCACCGTCTTCTCTCCTGCCAGATGTAGGCTGTCTTCTATGTTCTCATGTCAGGTTATGCAGACCTGTTGTTATCCAGTGTGTGGCAGTGTGTGTTATAATTAATTTGTATCTCAATTTATCCCACTTGATAAGTGAGTCCCTTGAGAGATAAGACCCCTACTTTTTAGCTTTGTGTCCTGAATGTCTGAAATTGCAGACAAAATTTGAATGAATATATTACTTCACTTGTACTGAGATCCTAAACTACGCAAGGTCTGGCCTCCCTGCTGCTGTTCCCTTTTCCCGAGTCCTTAGTCCTCCAGGTGTCATGTATCTGGAGAGCTGTTGGGAAACTGGGAAACACGTCTTTCTCATTGTTTCTTTCCTTTAATCTCCCTTTTTATCTCTGACCTAGGATTCCTCTGTGGGGTGGAGTTCTCATCACCATTGCAGATACATTTGTATTTCTCTTTTTGGACAAATATGGTAAGGACAGTGGGAATGGAGGGGTCTCTCAAAGGAACTGCTTTCCATCATGTGGCTTATGGGGTAATCTGCCTTCTGTGAACTCACTACTGCATTTTTCTTTTTTAGGCTTGAGGAAGCTGGAAGCATTTTTTGGTTTTCTCATCACTATTATGGCTCTCACATTTGGCTATGAGGCAAGTATTACAGGCTTATTCATTAGCTTTATTATTATTCTTAGCTTTTTAAAACAAGGCTTTTGTCCTTTTATTATGAAAGACAGTACATGCTAACAAAAAGCCGAATTCAGCACTGGCCAATTTTAAAGGAATAAGGATGTGGCAGAGACTAGTGTCCAAAAAGACCTGCAGGGACTCCTGGTTTAAAACTGTACTAGAATTTCTGGTCCCAAGTTATTCTCAGCAACAGAACACCATTGGAGAAGGTCAGGAAAGGGGTTACAGCATTATTCTTGGCTGGTAACATTAGAGGGGTTTGTTTTTGCTCATCCTAGTTGACAGTAGCCGCAGCTTGGACTTTCTCTGTGTTGTAACAATTAGTGAACTATAGGGGATACCGTACATGTTTCCCAGTTTGAGCCCCAATCTGGTCATTCCATAGGGTTAAAAGTAACCCTACCCTACCATTATATTCAGTAATGCTCCTGTGTCCAGTTATTATAAACTGATTTCTGCTTATTGGCCTAGCTAAGCTTTTGAAAATGTGTCTACTGTATGAGTAGATGATAGAGCTTGGTCTAAGGCTTCAAGAGAAATGCTGAACCAGGAAAAAGTGTTTCTGAGTGAGTCTCAGCAGATGCTAGTGGCAGGTGTTGGTGATTTTTCTATACATAGGTGAACATGGAAGCATGATTAGAGTGGATAATCAAGAATCGACTATTCTAAGGTGTGTCTCACAGGACTTATTGTGACAATAATATCAATAAGGCCCTTAGCAGCTGTTTTATTTCTTTAGAATATTAATTAGATTCTCAACACATCCAGGCTTCCCAGGTGCTGCTGGTGTTAAAGAATTGGCCTGCCAGTGCAGGAGACACAGGAGACTTGGATTCTGTTTTTGGGTGGGGAAGATCCCCTGGAGGAGGAAACGGCACCCCCTCTCCAGTACTCTTGCCTGTGAAATTCCATGGGCAGAGGAGCCTGGCAGGCTGTAGCCCATGGGATTGCAAGGGTCGGACAGGACTGAGCAGCAGCACTGCACATTGATTTCGTATCTAAAGCACAGTGTGAGGTGTCCAGACACCCCAGTCCTCAATTCTCTGAACTGTGCTGCTTGGTTTTTTTTGGGTGGTTCTTTGTTCCTCATTTCCTATGTAGTTGTTGATGAAGGGGTTAAGGAGTAAAGATGCAGTGTTTCTAGTACTGTGTTACTCCCTAGTCTCATGTTCCAGAAAAGACTAATAGCTGTTCTGTTTGTGTGTAGTATGTTACAGTGAAACCCAGCCAGACCCAGGTCCTCAGAGGCATGTTCCTGCCATCCTGTTCAGGCTGTCGTACCCCACAGATAGAGCAGGCTGTGGGCATCGTGGGCGCAGTTATCATGCCACACAACATGTACCTGCATTCTGCCTTAGTTAAGGTGAGCAAGACCTTTCTTATCTCAGTGGCCTGTGTAGTTTCATGGCATCTTTTCCTTTCGTTGCAAGGGACACGCACTTAGTTCACAACTCTTGGGGCCCGTGAAGGAGCACGTGTTTTTCCACAGTTGCAGTCCACACTCTTGTATCACCAAGGTGACCAGAGATGGGACCAAGATGACATAGAGAAGGGACTAGGATCTTTCTTAAAAGATCTGAAGGGGCACCGTGTCTCTTGTCTTTAAAATGGCTTCATGGAGGTCAGGAGGAAAGAGTCTGATCTGGCTTTTACCAGTTAATCCATCATAATCATTTGTTGGAAGATTTCAGAGACCTTTGTAATTAAGGTGGTGTCCCCATTAGGTCTGAAATCAGATTGTTCTCATAGGTCAGCAGTTCTTCCGGCCACATAACTGAGGGCTCAGCAGTCACTCGTTCACTTTTTCCTCTTTGGGATGTGTGATGTCATCAAAGGGTCATGACTTCTTACTCAGTCAGTGAACCAGGATGTAAGTGGAGTCTCACATTTCATGTGGTCAGTTGTTTGCCCCCTAGGCCTTTCAGCTGACTACAGACTTATCACATATCACAAGGAAACTTGTTCCAACTCGTCAAAAAGTGACTGTTGCTGTTCTCTCTTTAGTCCAGACAGGTAGACAGAGCCAATAAGCAGGAAGTTCGAGAAGCGAATAAGTACTTCTTCATTGAATCCTGCATTGCTCTCTTTGTTTCCTTTATCATCAACGTCTTTGTTGTCTCAGTGTTTGCTGAAGCATTTTTTGGGAAAACCAACGAGCAGGTGGTAAGTAAGCCCGGGTCCTGGGTAGTAGTGGATGTCAGGGTAAAGAAGAGGCTAACTGGGGCAGGAAAATGTGACAGTGACTTCGAGCTCAGGGGAAATAGATCTCAGTACTGCCCTTAAGTCATGGCAAGACTCAGGTTTACAGTCTGGGGCTGTGACCAAGCCCAGACCCTCCTTCGTAGCTTTATACAGGTAAGGAAGCTCGTGCCTTAGACCGAGATCGCCTCATGCTGTTGTTGGTGGCTTCATGTCTGTTTGGCTCGTTCTCATCCCCTTTTGCTTCCTGTTTACCAACTACTGGCTGCTTGCCAGTCCTGCCATTTAGTGCTTACAGGCGGGAGGAGTCTACCAACAGAAAATAGAAGCTGTGGCTAGACAGGCTATTTTATCACACTGAATTCTCTGTCCTCTTGACTCCTGATTGCCAATCTAGGTGTGTGTTTTTTGCCAATCTAGTTTTGATAACTCCTTTGGTTCCCACCCGTAGGACCTCTGGCTCCTGGCTCTGCTTTGAATAGGCCACCCTGCTCTGGGAGTCCTCTCACATTTGAAGTCTGTTTAAGGGCCCTCACCTCCTATTATCATTTAAAATGACCCAGCATTCGTGTATTACCATGCACACTCTAACTCAAGGAAAAGCTTTCGGTGACCTGGGGGTGTAGGAAAAGTGGGGAGGCAGAGCTCGAGGACCTGCCGCCAGCCTCTGCTGTCATCAGCCCGTGTCCAGCATCTCACCTGCAGGATTCGTTTCTTAGATGATCCTCTGTGTGTGAGCTGTTGGAGAGGTCATCTTCTCTGAGTTCTGGACTCAAAAGTTGATCCTAAACTGCTTTGGTTCCAGGTTGCGGTCTGTAAAAACAGCAGCAGTCCCCACACTCACCTTTTCCCAGACGATAACTCAACACTGGCTGTGGACATCTACAAAGGGGTAAACGTGTTCGGATTTCTGATCTCTGCTCCTGAATCAAGATTCTCAGCATAGTGTCTGGTCTTTTCAGTGGGTTCACTTCAGAGCTCAGCATATCTTTTTTTCAGAGGTCCAGATGCCAGATAAGCCTTTTGGATTACGTGGAAGGGAATAGGAGATCAGCTGACAAGATAATTTAATTGTATCAGCAATTCCCAAACTTAGGTTGATAGCATATTGTTTTCTAGGTGTTAATTGGGGAGACTAAAGAAGTATCCCTGGTAAAGTGGTCTTTTTTGTGTGTGAGGCTGAAGACTATTTATTTATTTAGATTGTGCTGTGTGGCATGCAGGATCTCAGTTCCCGGACCAGGGGTGAGATTTCTGCCCCTTACATGGGATCACAGAGTCTTAACTGCTGGACTGCCAGGGAAGTTCCAGTAAAGTGGTCTTTACTGGGGCCTCTCTGTCCCTTTTATGCTGATTACATTGTGAACTTCCAACAGTACATAATACTTAGTATTTAACATTTCTGAAATTTATTGGAGGTTTGTCTCCATTCCTATTACCATCTTCCAGAATAGTGTGTTTAGGAATATAATTTGGGAAGTGTGTTACAGTCGTTTTTCTTTTTGATACTTCACATATGAGTTGAGGATAAAGGCTTTAGGAGCCTAGAGAGGAGAAGGGACTAGGCTGAGGAGGAATGGGGGCCCATCCAGCAGAATTTAGGTTGAAAGCCTCTAGAATGAGGTCAGGACCCGAGTCTAGCTTCTGGGACAGCGCCAGCACAGTGCTTGGTAGAGGTGGGTGCGTAGCCAGGAATGGGGAGAGGTGACACCAAGGATATGTTGGGGTGTTGTTTCAGCTGATCTCTCTCCCTTGCCTCTCCAGGGTGTTGTGCTGGGGTGTTACTTTGGGCCTGCCGCTCTCTACATCTGGGCAGTGGGGATCCTGGCTGCGGGGCAGAGCTCCACCATGACAGGAACCTATTCCGGCCAGTTTGTCATGGAGGTACGTGCTGCTGTGACTGGGATAGGGGAGAGGAAGAAGAAATTGCACTTTTGTATCTTCTTAATCCCGTGTCTCTAAGGTCTTCCCAAACCACCTCAGACCTTTTTCTGTTTCCTCTTCCAGACATTCATCCTCCTTCTGTGTTTTCTTGCAGGGATTCCTGAACCTAAAGTGGTCACGCTTTGCCCGAGTGATTCTTACCCGCTCTATTGCCATCATCCCCACTCTGCTTGTGGCCGTCTTCCAAGACGTAGAGCATCTAACAGGAATGAATGATTTCCTGAATGTTCTTCAGAGCTTACAAGTGAGGAGGGAGCTGGGGAAACTCACATCCTGTTGAGTCAGGAGGCTTTCTGTCTTGTCCTTAGGTACCAAGCCTAGTGCGGGTGTGGGGAAAATTCAGAGGAAGAAAGAGGCACAGTCTTGGTCTATGGTGAACATATGAAATCTCTGGAATCTAAAAGGTTTTTAGAAGTGGCTTGTTTTTTTGTAAGCCTGTTGAATGGGAATTATAAGCTGCAATTACACATAGAACACAAAATTATTCATTAACCCAAGCAAACATTAAATAATGTAAAGGAGACTGTTGGGTATTATGGAGATTAAGAAGACAAGGCAGATAGAAATTTTGTAGACAATGTGAGCATAACTGATGCTAGGTTCATGCTACACATTTCCACATGACCCTCCAGCATGTTGCGATGACAGGAATAATTTCTCACAGAGTAGGTGAGGCAGGGTCTCTGGTTCCCTTTTGCTAACAGTGCTGCTCTCTAGGGTATTACAGGAGCTCCCGTAGCCCCGTCTGATTTTATTTTTTTCTTTTGCAGCTTCCCTTTGCTCTCATACCCATCCTCACGTTTACGAGCTTGCGGCCTGTGATGAGCGAATTTGCCAATGGATTGTGAGTGCACTTCTGTTAGTTCCCCGAGATGTGGGGGTGGGGGGAGGGTATCTTCATCAAACGGACCAGTCAGAAATTAAGTCACAGGGGGACTATGTGCTTTAAGACAGGATTGCTAGAGCTGCGCAACTCAATCTCTGACTTAGAAAATAGAGACTGCTGGGGATGTCCTGGTGGTCCAGTGGTTGAGACTCTACCTTCCAGTGCTGGGGGCGCCAGTTGGATCCCAGTTCAGGGAACTAAGGTCCCAGTTGCCACAGGGTGTGGCCAAAAATGAAAAATAAATAAACACAACATTGTGAATCAACTATCAGATCAGATCAGATCAGTCGCTCAGTCGTGTCCAACTCTTTGCGACCCCATGAACTGCAGCACGCCAGGCCTCCCTATCCATCACCAGCTCCCGGAGGTCACTCAGACTCACATCCATCGAGTCAGGGATGCCATCCAGCCATCTCATCCTCTGTCGTCCCCTTCTCCTCCTGCCCCCAATCCCTCCCAGCATCAGAGTCTTCTCCAATGAGTCAACTCTTCGCATGAGGTGGCCAAAGTACTGGAGTTTCAGCTTTAGCATCATTCCTTCCAAAGAAATCCCAGGGCTGATCTCCTTCAGAATGGACTGGTTGGATCTCCTTGCAGTCCAAGGGACTCTCAAGAGTCTTCTCCAACACCACAGTTCAAAAGCATCAATTCTTCGGCGCTCAGCCTTCTTCACAGTCCAACTCTCACATCCATACATGACCACAGGAAAGACCATAGCCTTGACTAGGCAAACCTTTGTTGGCAAAGTGATGTCTCTGCTTTTGAATATGCTATCTAGGTTGGTCATAACTTTCCTTCCAAGGAGTAAGCGTCTTTTAATTTCATGGCTGCAGTCACCGTCTGCAGTGATTTTGGAGCCCAGAAAAATAAAGTCTGACACTGTTTCCACTCTTTCTCCATCTATTTCCCATGTAGTGATGGGACCAGATGCCATGATCTTTGTTTTCTGAATGTTGAGCTTTAAGCCAACCTTTTCACTCTCCACTTTCACTTTCATCAAGAGGCTTTTAGTTCCTCTTCACTTTCTGCCGTAAGGGTGGTATCATCTGCATATCTGAGGTTATTGATATTTCTCCCGGCAATCTTGATTCCAGCTTGTGTTTCTTCCAGTCCAGCATTTCTCATGATGTACTCTGCATATAAGTTAAATAAACATGGTGACAACATGCAGCCTTGACATACTCCTTTTCCTATTTGGAACCAGTCTGTTGTTCCATGTCCAGTTCTAACTGTTGCTTCCTGACCTGCATACAGATTTCTCAAGAGGCAGATCAGGTGGTCTGGTATTCCCATCTCTTTCAGAATTTTCCACAGTTTATTGTGATCCACACAGCCAAAGGCTTTGGCAAAGTCAATAAAGCAGAAATAGATGTTTTTCTGGAACTCTCTTGCTTTTTCCATGATCCAGCAGATGTTGGCAATTTGATCTCTGGTTCCTCTGCCTTTTCTAAAACCAGCTTGAACATCAGGAAGTTCACGGTTCACATATTGCTGAAGCCTGGCTTGGAGAATTTTGAGCATTACTTTACTAGCGTGTGAGATGAGTGCAATTGTGCGGTAGTTTGAGCACTCTCTGGCATTGCCTTTCTTTGGGATTGGGATGAAAACTGACCTTTTCCAATCTTGTGGCCACTGCTGAGTTTTCCAAATTTGCTGGCATATTGAGTGCAGCACTTTCACAGCATCATCTTTCAGGACTTGGAATAGCTCCACTGGAATTCCATCACCTCCACTAGCTTTGTTCGTAGTGATGCTTTCTAAGGCCCACTTGACTTCACATTCCAGGATGTCTGGCTCTAGGTCAGTGATCACACCATCATGATTATCTGGGTCATGAAGCTCTTTTTTGTACAGTTCTTCTGTGTATTCTTGCCACCTCTTCTTAATATCTTCTGCTTCTGTTAGGTCCATACCATTTCTGTCCTTTATCGAGCCCATCTTTGCATGAAATGTTCCTTTGGTATCTCTGATTTTCTTGAATAGATCCCTAGTCTTTCCCATTCTGTTGTTTCCCTCTATTTCTTTGCATTGATAGCTGAAGAAGGCTTTCTTATCTTTTCTTGTTATTCTTTGCTACTGCTAAGTCGCTTCAGTCGTGTCCGACTCTGTGCGACCCCATAGACAGAAGCTCACCAGGCTCCCCCGTCCCTGGGATTCTCCAGGCAAGAATACTGGAGTGGGTTGCCATTTCCTTCTCCAATGCATGAAAGTGAAAAGTCAAAGTGAAGTCGCTCAGTCGTGTCTGACTCTTAGCGACCCCATGGACTGGAGCCTACCAGGATCCTCCGTCCATGGGATTTTCCAGGCAAGAGTACTGGGGTGGGGTGGAACTCTGCATTCAGATGTTTATATCTGTCCTTTTCTCCTTTGCTTTTCGCTTCTCTTCTTTTATACTTCAGTATAAAAATAATCAAAGAAAATGGAGACCATGAATTTAACAACCGAGGGCAAGCACATTTTTTGTTTCTGGTGGGAAATTTTTTAGCTTTTAGGGCTTTAACTCTTTAACTTCAGCCACTGAAGGTTAAAGTATCTTAAATCCATGTTAAATGTTCTTAATGAGGGAGGCATAAGCTAATACCTTTTATATACATCTCTAAAGTACATGGGGTATTTAAATGACTTGTTGTGTCTCTAGGGACTCATGACTTTTTCACTTGTAAGGCTTGTTGCATTTTAGGGGCTTAAATAATAGGGATTATTTGATAGTGTTTTTTTTTTTTTCTTCCTCTTTCTCCCTATCATTGTGTAACTTTGGCTCATTTAACCTAATCTGGGACATAAGCACTTTTTGGTTTATTTTTAAATGCCATTTACTCCTGTCCTGTGACCCCAAAAGATACAGCGTCTTTTTCTGTTTGTGGACAGGTTGGACTATTCTACCAATAATTGTGCTGATTCTTTTGACAGAGGCTGGAGGATTGCAGGCGGTATCTTGGTCCTTATCATCTGTTCCATCAACATGTACTTTGTCGTGGTTTATGTGCAGGATCTAGGGCATATGGTATTGTACGTGGTGGCTGCAGTGGTCAGCGTAGCTTATCTGAGCTTTGTGTTTTATTTGGTAAGTCCAGTTGGAAGGGGTAGGGGTGGTCAAGGGGGGCTAACACTCAGAAGAGAAAGGACCCAAAAGAGCATATGGTTATCTGTCTTCAGGTTATTGACACAATTTGTGTGAAATCGTTAAACCAGCTGTGACTAAAGAATATTTTTAGCCATAAATTTTCCCTCGGTTCCTAAGAGCTGTCATTTTTCTAAATCTGTCACTCTGTCTAGTTTCCATTCCTCATACTTCCTAACAATAGAGTGTAGTATGTTTGAACAGCTCAAAGAAGATCAGCCATGTAGAAAGTGGTATGAGATAGGGTTGGAGAATGGAGCTGTGTCTTGTGATTTCAAATCTTTGGAGGGAGCACATGTGCGTTCACAGCCCTGCCCAGCTCTACTGCTTAATAGCTGTCCAATGATGACCCAAGTAAATAGTGATAATCTCTCGTTGAATTATTTTAGAATTACTAAAGAATGATGGTTATAAAACAAGCTATATAGAAAAGGAATGCAAAATACATTAATAATAATAAAAAGAAAAGGAATGCAGAATTATAAATACCTAGATAATAAAAAAAATTGTCAGGAGTCTAGAGTAAATTATGTAAAATGGTAATACTAGTCTTTGGATGGTGGGATTATGGATATATTCTTTTCTCTATTTTCACCTTCTTCTGTAACATTACCAATGAAAAGCAGCTATGCCAACAACACATCTACCTCATTATTCTAGACGGATTTCTCTAAAAATCACAGGGGCTGAGGACTGGGGACAGCCGGGTTTATACCATGTCTGCTACAGAGAATGGGAAGACTGGATGATAGAAACCCCCACTCATCTGACAACACTTAGCTAGCCCCCGTGTCAGGGTCTGCCACAGGGTAGATACTTGATTGGGAACATCATTTTAATCAATGTTGAGAAATTATGTCTTGGATAGATATAGCTCTGCTTTTTTCCTCCTCAGTAAACCATGGGCACACTAAGATTATACTGACCCTACAACATAAGGACTTACTCTCAGGAAACCCAAGTAACTTAGTATGGCCTTGACAGAAATTGTTTTAACAATTCGCTGTAGGGGTGACCCTTGGTGGCATAGTGGTTAGAATTTCTGGCTTTCACTTCAAAATCCCAGGTTCGGTCCCTGGTAAGGGAACTGAGCTCTGCAACCCACCCCCACCAAAAAAAAGTGCTTTAGAACTTAAGAGGGTCCTTCCTTCATGCAGATCAGTTATGACAGTGCAGAGTCGTTCTTAGTCACCCTGGGGTGGTAGAAAATGTTGAAGACCCATTTTCAGGGCTGAGGACTGGTTCTAGATGAATTCCTACTGTTTAGTTCAGGAAACTATTGCAGTTGTATTAGCCAGTCGGTCATTGCCCTGCATTGTGAGGAGTGGAGTAGGACTGAAATGGGTAGTGGTCTTCAAGGAATTCTGCCTGAGAGTTAGATAAAAGAAACACACCACAAACACAAAGCGGTAGGAACAGAGGGAGCTGAGGATTGAAATTAGTACAGCAAAGGGGTTTGCATCTGAGCAGTGCAGTGTGGGCGGTGAGGGGGTAAGTGGGCTCTCCAGAGGGGTCAGCGAATGATGACCATATTTTCTCTTTTAGGGTTGGCAATGTTTGATTGCACTGGGCATGTCCTTCCTGGACTGTGGGCACATGGTAAGCATCTCTAAAGTCCTGCTGACCGAAGAAGCCACCACTGGCTATACTAAGTAAACACTGTTCACAGGTAGCCATCAGAGCCAGTGTGTTTCTATGGTTTACTGTGTGAACATAGCCAAAGGTATGTGCTGTTGCACAGACTGCATTTAGGACTCAGCTGTTTGTTGGAAAAAACATTGTTGCATATTTGTTTGAAAGATAAGACATTGTTGCATATTTGTCTGAAAGATAGCATTATTTTTCCTCCTGAACTCCTAACCTGGTAACTCGATTTAGGATCTTTGACAGCTTGATACCTGCTTTCAAACAGCACTGAATTCTTTCACTGTCCCAGGGTCAGTTTTATCTTTATGTGAGATAGTTCTCAATGCATGATTCTTAACAAGACTGACTATATGTTAAAAAAACATATTTGGAAAATACAATACAGTTTTCATAATACAAATTACAGAATAGGTATGCAAGTTTTATTTATCAAAAGATAATGGATTTAAAAGTCTGAGAAATACTCCTTATACATACCCTTTGAATTAACTATAAAAAATAAAATCTCAATTAGGGTGGTTTGATTCATATTAAATATAAAATTATGAGATAGTCTACCTCCATCAGGTTCAGGATTCAGCTTATTTTCACTTTAATTTCACTGAAAGTTAAGAGGGGTAAGAAAGCATTAAAGAAGATGATAAATGGACAGAAGGTAAAACTCACTTGTGGTCATGGTGACTAATACTAATCTCTTCCAAAAATCACTCTGCTGATTTCCCTCAGAGATTGAGAGCTTACTGAAATGTTCTTGGGAGTCCCAATTTTAATAACTCTCATGTTAGTACAGAGCTCTCTTGATGGTATTTCTTCTTGAGCACTTAGAGTGGAGAAACCTGCCCCTTCCTCCTCCAGGAGGGTAGTGATAGAAAAAGATGGTAGCATTTATGAACTGATGTTCTCAAGAGACTTTGGGGTGAGGTGAAAAAACTTGAAAGAAGAGGAGCCATCTGTTTTATTCCTAAAAAACACCTTCTACAAGAATCATCATGTTTTTCTGAAGCATGCCCAAGACTACTTGCAAGGCAATCTCAGGAGCTCTGGATGTAAGCGTTGGAAAGCTCGCTCCCTCTCAGCGAGTCCTTTGGTGTCACTGGTTACCAAGTTCTCTCTGCAGGGTTGCACTGGGCTACCTCTCTTCAGCCATTCCCTCAGAGGGAAAAACTTTGAGACCAGATGGTGGAGCTCTGGAGTCAGAGGAAATGGGTCCCTTCAGCATGGAGCTGCTGCTCTTCAGCCACTTCTGACATTTTTACATGTGGAGCCTGACACCATGTGATTATCTCAGACCAAGTCACATTGTCTGGTGGAGATAAATAATCAGGTCTTTTATAGCCACTGACTTGGTGAGAACAGTAATGGGAGTGCAATTGGAGGACTGCATTTCTGGGGTCTTCCTTCTGGAGTGCCTGTTGATTGATGTTCTCTGTTCACCTGAGCCCCTAAAGGCATTGTTTCCAGTACTTTGTACACAGTCTAAAGCACAGACTGAATGGACTGTCTTTTACATGGCTTCAAGGGTAAACTTCTGTGTTCCACTGACTATACCTTTACCTCAGCCCCTCCACTGACATAGCACAGAATCCTGAGAGACAAATTCCCCAACCATTCCTCCCTCTCCCCTACCATCATCCCCTAAACTGTTCCCAAGGGCACTCTGGAGATATCGGGGACTGACCTCTTAAGTTCTCCTCTGGCCTCAGTAGGTGAGGGCCATGTTGACGAAATTCTTTGTAAAAGATGGTACACTAACATCATTTACCTTTGCCTGGAGTCTGGCTGGGTCCAGTCAGTCTCAGATTCACAAATATTTAGAAGCCCAGGTAAAAGCTGCTAGTTTTCTTTTCAAAGATACATATATATCTTTAAATGATGAAAACTTTTTTCCCAGTTAAATGTCAGTTTGTGTCACTATGTGTGTAGTATTTTACAGTGTTAACAACACTCCCATACTGTATTCCACCTAATGCTTTCAGGTAGAAAGTGTGCTTTCTATTCAGCCACTACTTTGGGTACAGTAAACAGTGTTTAGAGCTGACATCTTCCAGTGCCAGCATGTGTACTCTGTGTGTGTGAAATGTTTAAGGATATACAATTGTACTTTGTGTAAATTGGACCTTGTTCTTTATAAATGTGGCATGAAATAACTGCTGCTATAGCATACTGGGAATTATCAGCAATGGGGAAGAACTGCAGTTTGGCTCCTGTGAGAGCCTGCTAGTGATTTTAGGAGTGGTTACAATGAGCTTTTAGGGACCATTTAACAATATGTAAACTTGGTTTGTAATTAAAAAGGTTTTTTTTTCCTTTTTCCAATTTGGTTTCCTGGATATTTTTTTTTAAACCTTGAAAATGCTCTATGAGTGGGATCTCAACAACTTTGAAATACTGAAACATCAACTACCACCTGGATTGACGTACTAGATTCACACTGTTCATGATTTTTCTCTTTAGAAGGGATAGAGGAATTCAGTTGACCTCCCTGGACATCTAGGTGTTAGGGGTGTTTGATGGAGGCATGAAATAAAAATTCTGCGTGTAATTTATAGTCAGCTCTTCATGTGTATACTCAGCCTTTCATGTCCAGCATTCCTCCGAACGTGTGATTTCATGTTCTTAGATTCATCCTGCCTGGGATCATGTATTTCTGTCATATTTACCTTTGAAAAAAAAATGTATATGAGGAGACTCTTGAGGTTCAAATTCAGTTTGTTCAAGGCTCAATATAGGTTTAGTTCCCAGAAGACTTGATGAATTATAGACACCAAGCACTAATTTCTATCACTGATTTAATTAGTTTTGCCATTGCTAAAGTTTACATCATTAAAATACTTAAAATTGAGAAAAAAACTGTCTTTCTGCCTTTTTCTGCTCTAAGCTGAACATTTTTCTGCCTGTGGTCTTGTTTCACCATTGAGGTAGGCGTTTATATTCTGTATATGCTGCCAATAAAAAGTGTGAATATTTGGAAGGTGAAAGGAAAATTGTTTAACTTAGAAATGAAAGCATGTAAATACAAAGACCAGATAGAAATACAGAATTCAGACACAGTAAACTGCTAGGCTTGTCACCAAACCCATGGCATGAAAAACTAAGTCAACCCTTAATTTGTTCCAAGAGTGTCACTAGAACTTCATTTTCCCTTTCTCTGTTGCAAGCCTTCCCTTGTCTGTCTTGTAGGAACTAAATCCTGTGAATAAACACCATAGACATCATCGGAGAATTTTCTTTTCCATGTTGTTCTTCTCATTTAACTCATCCTACTTACCTTGTTTGTTTGTTTGTTTGTTTTTTTATCTTTTTTTGGCTCTGCCATATGCCTTCGGGGATCTTAGCTTCTGCCCGGGGATTGAACCCATGGCAGGAATTGGGCTCATGGCATAAAAGCTTAGAATTCTAACCACTAAGACACCAGGCAACTTTTTATTTGGGTGTAATTTCATAGCTAACATAGGATGCATCACAATTTGAAGATCCTGGTTTGAGACTTCCTTTAGCTCTGCCCTCTGCAGTGCTTGTGTTCCTTCCTCGAACAGGACCAGCGAATCCAGATATGTCACCTTCTTTTGACACCTTAGCCTTGGAACATTAAAAATAACACATTATTATGGTACTTGGGGTCTGAGCACACTGTGTGTGTGCGTGTGTGTGTGTGTGTGCGTGTGCAGGTTTAGTCGTGTCTGACTCTTTTCAACCCCATAAACTATATCCCTCCAGGCTCCTATGTCTATGAGATTTTACAGGCAAGAATATGCAAGTGAGTTGGCATTTCCTACTCCAGGAGATCTTCCCAACCCAGAAATTGGACCTGCATCTCTTGGGCCTCCTGCATCGACAGGCAGATTCATTACCTCTGAGCCACTTGGGAAGCCCTCAGCGCACGCATGATCTCATGTAAATCTTTCAGCAAAAGCATATATATGTATATAAGGCGACTGAAGGGCCAGAAACTAAAATAGCATCACTAATCAGTAGGCATTTGGCATTTGTGCCTGACTAGCTTAGTTCCAGAACCCATGTTATTTTTACTAATCATCCGATACAATACATAGTATACACTTACTTTTGCCTGGAGAATCCCATGGACGGAGGAGCCTGGTAGGCTGCAGTCCATGGGGTCGCTAAGAGTCCGACATGACTGAGCGACTTCACTTTCACTTTTCACTTTCATGCATTGGAGAAGGAAATGGCAACCCACTCCAGTGTTCTTGCCTGGAGAATCCCAGGGACGGGGGAGCCTGGTGGGCTGCCGTCTATGGGGTCGCACAGAGTCGGACACGACTGAAGCGACTTAGCAGCAGCAGCAGCAGCAGTACACTTTAGACACCAAGCTTTGGTGTTTAGCAGCACCAAGAACAGTACCATATCAGAGATACTCCTCTTAATACTCTGATGCGTGCTAGAATATGTTTTAGGTCAAAAGTTGCCAATTCATAGACTAATTTTGTTTCAGTTCAGTTCAGTTGCTCAGTCCTGTCCTACTCTTTGCGACCCCATGAATCACAGCACACCTGGTCTGTGCTAAATTTTCAAAAGTACCTGAATGCTTTTTCTGGTGGGTGTGGAAAATGGGCAGGGCCAGCAATAAGTAAGAATCGATAGTTTATTCATTTGCGTACCTCTCTGCCCTTGAAAGGTTTAGCCAGTTCCTCTGCTATTTAGCTCCATTTCTCAGTGTCCCTGAGCAATACAACAAACTTTTCCAGTGAAGGAGTTTTCTCTACTAAGCCATGAAGTGATACAACCTGGAGGTCATGGGGCTAAAAATGCAGCTCTTGCTTACTACACACCTACCCCACCATCTTAGTTTACTTAAGAAAAGGCCGCAGTGGATTGTCAGTGTATCTGACAATTGCTCTTGATTACTAAAACCTGAGTCATAAAACCCTGAAGTGAGTATAAAGGCTGAAATCTGAAATGCTGTGCTTCTGCCCTAAGGCCAGTGTGACTCAGTAATTCCTAGCCTTCTAGTTGAGAATAGTTTTATCATGGGCCCCATTTTGTCTCATCTTCACACAGTCATCTTAAACCTCTGATGGGCATTTTTAATGTCTAAAAAAATTCCTGAAGACTAAAATGAGATAGGTTTCCCAGGTGGTGCAGTGGTCAAGACTCCGTCTGCCAGTGCAGGAGACACCAGAGACGTGGTGCGATCCCTGGGTCGTGAAAATTCCCTGGATTAGGAAATGGCAACCCACTCCAGTATTATTGCCTGGAAAATTCCATGGACAGATGAGCCTAGCGGGCTATACAGTCCATGGGATCACAGAGTCGGACACGACATCACACCCACCCATACACACACAAAATTAGATAGTTTATTAATGCCCTTGGCATTTTAAAGTGCAGCATTTATTCCCGTTTTACAAAGGAGTAGGATAAGGCTCAAGAAGGATACAAAACTTGCTCAAGGTCATAGGAAATGGCAGAGTTGGAGCTTGATCCCAGCCCCAGTGCCTTTTGCACTATATTACTAGAAATATTTCTATGAACATAGTGTGCATTTGGCATCCTGAGCACTCATATGATCTCATTTGATTCTTACAACAGAAGGTTCAGTCTCTATACAGATGAGACACCTGAAAGGCCCAAAAGAGGCTGTTGGTACCAAGGGGCAACAACATTCCTAAAACTCCTGGTGATACCAGTAGGGCTAAAAGGAGACTCAGTGATTGTCCCACGGTGAATGCAAAGGAGAGGAAAAGAGTAAGCTACAACTTCACAAATGCTGATATAGATCATCTAGATTAGGCCTCCTGGAGTGAGTCTGGCAATATATTTTTTTGTCCACACTGGGTCTTGGTTGCATCTCGCAGGATCTTTCATTGCCGTGTGCAGGCTTCTCTCTAGTTTCTGCTTAGTTTTCTGCTAGTTTCTGGGCTCCAGAACCAGAGCTTGCTTAGTTGCCTCCAGGAATGTGCAATCATAGTTCCCTGACCAGGGGTCAGTCCTTCTTCTGCCTGGCAAGTTGGATTCTTAACCACTGGACCACCAGGGAAGTTCCTGGCAATGTGTTTTAAACGCAGCTAAAGTAATTCTTATAAAGTCTGATAAACATCTGGGATCCTTTTCTCTTAGCACATGCCGTTTTATGTTTCTTTCTTTTGTTTAATGAAAGGCTTTTTCTGCTCAGGTGCCAAAGGATAATTAGGGCCCAGACAATAGGGCTCAGAATTTAGACTATTTGAAATTTGATTTGATTTCTTTTTTTTTTTTGGCCCATTCTGTGCAGCTAATGGGATCTTAGTTCCCTGACCTGGGATTGAATCTGAACCCTCTGCAGGGAAAGCACAGAGTCCTAATCACTGGACCACCTGGGAACTCCCTGAAATTTGAGTTCTAACATACTTAATGCTGCCAAGTCGCTTCAGTCGTGTCCGACTCTGTGCGACCCCATAGACGGCAGTCCACCAGGCTCTGCCGTCCCTGGGATTCTCCAGGCAAGAACACTGGAGTGGGTTGCCATTGCCTTCTCCATTGTGTGAAGGTGAAAAGTTACTTAATATTAAGGTATAAAAGCTCGCAGTACATTTGCTCTTAATATCCTGATCAGAAACACCCATGCCGAGGTAGAGTATGTCACAAGAATAGTTACAGTGCAAATTTTGTATTTGGCATTAACAAATCCTTCACTATTTCAGCTCCTGTCAGTTACTTTATATGTGTAGCCAACCATTCATATATTTATAAGCCATTTATTTTCTGAAAGAAAATCAGTGTAGCAGAACTGAAATAAGAGCTACTTTTATATGCTGATTATGGATACTTGATTGCCAATTTTAAATACTTATAAATCAGTCTAATCCCTTTCCATCTTTTTGTCCTCAGTACCGTCTGGGATTGACAGTTCAACCTGAACTCTACCTTCTGAACACCGTGGACGCTGACTCACTTGTGTCCAGATGACGGACAGCCAGAGGGACTGTATAAGACCCGCTTTCTCTTAGTCCTTTTGTGCCAAGTGTCCTGTTAACATTTCTCTTGTTTGTTCAGTGGTGAGTTTTGTTCAAACGTTTTGAACAAAAGGTAAAAATTTCCTCATGGGAAGGGTGTTAAAGCTGACAGCTATTAAGTGTAGGTCAGAGACCCACCCACCTCACAACAGTCCTACAACTGCCAGAGTTAAATGATTAGCCTGTGATGACCACACACCCCTATGGGCTTGTGCCTGGACTTCTGGAATTAAAAAACTATATGTGTGTGTATGTTTATGTAAACCTGAACTTACTGGTTTGGGTAGAGTTTTATATAAAAATGATATTTTGTATTTTTTAAACAAATTTGTTCAGATAAACCATATTTATTTTGTCTAAATCACATGTAACAAAGGAAAAAGAGCACTGCTCTTTTTCAGAATGAACTGGTCAAATAGACCAATTTTTAAAGTGATACTTGACTGTGGCCAGTTAAACTTGACTTGGATTTAATCACCCAGCCCTTGGTAACTGCTGGTACTAGCACATCATTTACAAAAGAAGACGTTTCTTTTCTTTGGCAGTCTTGTTTCATCCTGGTTGTCAGTGTGCTCTGTGATTATTATTTTTCTCTGTTGTTGTTTTTCTTGAGTTTTTTTTTTTTTTTCAGAGATATGATGGTATTTTCCAAAGAGGTTACTACCTAGGAACAATATCCAGAAATCATACTTTAGCCAATAATCATTTTTCCGTGCTGCATTGGAACTCAGCCCATTCAAGCATTTTAGGTATAAAAAGAATTCTAACACTGAACTTTATAAAAGCCCAACAGAAGATAATGGAGGCATTAGTTTTCTTTCTAATGTGTGTATAGTCCTACCATGTCTTGTCTTCCCCCTTTTCCCATTAATACTCCAGACACCATTTCTAGGCCAAAGTCTATTTCCTGGAGTGGCTGATGTTTCTAATGCTGACTCTCCTAGGGAATGCTAAGCATTTTAAGTTTATTTATACCAAGTAGTATGAGATTAGACCCACACTGGGACTTGGAAGATTGGTCCACATGTTCTAAACTGCCTGCCCACGTATGGGTTATAGATATTTTGACTCTTCTTCCTAACCGATTTTTTTTCCATAACATTTTTATAATAAAACATTAAATACTTAAAACTTTCTGCAGAAAGTTTCTGCATATTGATCTGATTGAAAAGTCAGAACATTTTGAACACCAGGCTCACACTCCTTCATGAAAGTGCATTTGACTTACACTGAATGGCAGCTATCCATTTTTAATGGAATACAGTCTGTGCCTTCTCTCATTTCCTTCCAGCCCCAAAGGCTTTGAGTTTGCAAACCCTGCAGCCTTTGTATGTTTGAGTATCATTTTCCCCTTTGAGCATGAACCTCACTGCCTTACTCTAAAACTGCACGTTTCAATAAGACTTAAAAAAATCCAGACATTGCCTTTGTCATTTATAATGATTTGATCCTGTAAGTGGCACGGATTTTTTTCCAAGATGATTTTTAAAATTCCCTCATTTCTAATTCATGATCCTTGAAACTTCTGATAAGAGCAATAGCCTTGCAACTCAGGTTAGAGACCTTCTGATCTTAAAAGTAAAACTGAATTAACATCATTTATCAGCTTTTATTTGAAAAAGAGACTTAAAAAATGAGTTTCAGTGTTTTGGTTTGTTTATACAGAGACAGCAACTCTATATGAATCAGTTTGTTGAATTTTTTTTTCCCTCCCTGGGCAGTTCCATTTCTCAGTAGTTTCATTACCAGAGGCTGTTTGGGAAAAGGAAAAAAAAAAGCAGGAAGAATCCTGTTTTATAACTCATAAAAAGATAAGGTGGTTGGTTAAATAGAGATTAAGTACTTGAGGGGTTTCTGTAGGTTTTCTCCATTCTTAAATTGTATCTTATTAGGAACAGACTAGAGTTTACAGCAAAAATTTATAAGTATACCTCTCAGTTCATACAACTCCTGTAATTAGAAAACTTTATAATAAAGCAAGCCGAATCATGCTGAAACCAGTGGAGGAGACTGATGTCTAACTAAGTCTTGGACAGACTTTTTTGCTAAGTTAATATTTAATCATTCCTTATGATTTACAGTCTGGATTTCATGATACATGCTTATATAGAAAATAATATAATCAGTCTCCCCCCTTTTTTTGACCCCACTGTGTGGAATGTGGGATTCTCCATCAGGGATTGAACTCATGCCCCCCACCCCCACCCCTTGCAGTGGAAGTGCAGAGTCTTAACTACGGGATCACAAGGGAAAGTCCCAATATATTCATTCTTAAGATTAACCTAGATTCATATACTCACTCAGTTTCTGAGGTTTAACACTATGGAGTCAGTTTGTAAAAGGGTACTCTGATAGTATATATCCAGGATGTCAGAAAAATGAAATTAAATAGTTGTTACTGAACAGCTGCTGCTATATAACTGTGTGCTGGCCTAATAAAAAAGTAGTCAGAGCATACCCAATAGTCAGGGAGGCATCAGAGGTTACAGCAGCCGATAAAAATAGCCTTCTCAATTTTAAACATTATGATATTAAGCACCGAGCCTTTGCCCCAGAAGTATTGTGCAAATTCAGGTTTGTCTGTTTATAGGATCTTCCCTCCATGACCTCCCCTGTTTGTCCAAGCTAATGTGGGCAAATGGGCTTCCTGCATACTTTTCTCCATAAATGATTTTACATTTTAATTTAAGCATAATTTTTGAGCTCTTATGTATAGCTATTTTTAATATTTTTCATTGCTTTTTTCCAAGCAATAAATACATTAGTACTTTCAGAGTAAGATTATCACAAAATTCTGGAATCTTTTGAGTTTTGAGAAGAGCCCATTTCTGAGTTAACACTTCAGTTCATCTATTTTTAATGCTGAGCATGTTTTGGGAGACGGGAATCTTTCTGGTAGCCTGATTAGAAGTATCTTCATTGTGTAATCAACATGAAGGATGACATTTCTATGCCAGAGGTCTTAAAATTTCCTGATTTCATGGAAGATATTATAGCCAACTGCTGGAATGTTTATTCTAGTGAATAGAGTAGTTGGATTCTTTCCTCGCCTGTTTTCTGAAAGTGTTGACTGAAACATGTCTGTTTGTTGGTGGCACTTGAAGAGCCTCATAGTAGGTGCAGATGGCAACTTTAAAAATAATTACCCTGAGCCAGTAGAGAAGAGTGCGTATAATACACAGAACAATGAGTTAATGTCTAGAATGCAGATATATTTTTAATATTGTTGCATCTTTCCCTTCTCCAAATACTAGACGACCTTCCAGTCAGGTATTTCTCCACTACAGAAAACATAAAGAAGAGGAAGTCATTACCACAGATCATATTACGTGCATTTTAATGCACTTTTTGTTTTTTACCTTACATTCTTGATTTTATCTCAGTGGGTACTTTTTTCTCCTTTGGTTTTCTTTCCCAGAAGTGCCTGGCGGGCTATACAGTCCATGGGGTTGCAATGAGTCAAACACAACTGAGTGACTAAGCACATTTCTTTCCCAGGCCTGGAGGCAGAATGAATCTGAGGCACAGCAGCTGTGACTTCAACAAGGTGGAAGTAGTCTTTAGAGCCCTAGGCTTACAGAGGAGCGTGAGGCCTCAGGTGTGCTCCACATTTATTATCTTTGTCTCTTGTGTTTTCTGCAGTGTCATGCCAGATTAGCAGTAGCACAAATGGACTAAATCTTTCCACTCCCACAGTACTGCCATTTGAAGGAAAAGGTGTTTTTTCTTTGGAATTCATCTTTGAATTTCCCAGAAATACTTTCGAGAAGTATAAAGATGAATACACAAATATTTCAATATTAGACATTTATGTTTGTGGTAAATTAGTCAGATTTCTGTATAAGAGTGAGGTGTACAGTGGTAAACCAATTTTTTTTTTTTAATTTCACTGAGTCTCAGGCAGTGTGCTAACCTGCGTGTGTCCCTGTGCTTGTCTGGTACACTGCCACACAGCCTTCCGGCTGAACCAAATTTAAATAATGACATGGCCATTCATTCGCCTCTGATGTGATTTTTGCCCATTCTAAAAAGGAGTTTACAAAAGCCTTAATTACCTTGCCCTGTTTGGAGAGAATTAAGTGATGAATAGAGTGTCATGTCTAATAAGGATAGTGAAAGTTTTTCTGTAGCCATTATATAACTCCTAATTTTCAGATTGATTTGGCATAATATAGATTATTTTCTGCTACTAACTAGAAAATACAAATTGTAAAAGTCAGAAAATCATGTTCTAGGTTCTAAAGGACATCAACAAAGGTATTTTTGAGTTGACTATGGTAGTTGATTTGGAAATCAGCGTCTTAAAAAATTGAAGGCTGTGAGAATTCTGACTGAAATTTCTGCAGTATAATTTGCTACATATTGAAAATTCATTTTTCGTAAGTACTTTTCAGAAGACTTCTTATTTTTCTTGTATGTGGCTTCATTTTTTGGTAATCCTTACAGAGTAGAGAACACCTATAAGCAAAAAGTTGTATATCAATAGAGTATCGATAGGAAACAAACACTGAATTTCATCACTTGTATTTTTTCTAAAACAATTGAAAGCAAACACCCTCTATCTTATTATTTTTTGGCTTGGATCATACAGCTGACTCCAGAACTTGGGGGGAAAAAATTCAAGAGCCCTTTAGGATAAGTATAAATCTGAGTTTATGATGTTACTATGCCACCCTAAAGTTTGAATGTTAAAATATTAAAAGGGAAAGTGGGAAGATTTGGCAGGATCTTGAGATTAAAAACAATAAGCACTTCTACTTAGCAAACATCTATTCATTATTGTTCTCAGTAGTACTTAGTATTCTGATAAAAAGGAAAGTGAATGGATTATAATTCCTGCTTCTAGGAATTTACCATTCAGTGGATGAATTAGCTGTATTTAGGCAGATGAGACAGGTGTACATCTTCTCCAAGGATGAGGTCCTAGAGCCCTGCAGAAGTGCGGAAGGGCCTGGAAAGATAGCATGAGGAAGAGCTGATTCAGTGAATTCAGGGAAGTCAGCAAATGTTCATACCCAAAGCAAGACAGGGAGCAGCAGATTTAAACTACATTCCGTAACAGTTGTCAAGGCATCGGCTATCTTAGGTTGTCTAAACTAAACCTTTGCTTCATTTTCCTTCTGCTTTATTTATGACACGTCTTGTTAATAACTACAGAGTACACAGAGTCTCTAGTGTCAGTAAGTTCATTGTTCTTATCCCAATCAGATAGCAAAATGAGGCAGATGTCTGCATCAGTTTCTAATGAAATAGTATTGTAACTATCAAAGATGCATAAAATTCAAGCCAAAACATGTTTAAACTTGAATCATTGTGGTATCTATGGAAATAAGATTCTCAGGTTCAAAGAGAATTATATGACTCATTTCCCTGTGCTTATTAGACCAGTTATTAACCTTTTGCCTACCTCTTAAGGCATTATAGGTGGCGCAGTGGTAAAGAATCTGCCTTCCAATGCAGGAGATGCAGGAGACTCAGGTTCAATCCCTAATTCAGGAAGATCCCCTGGAGTAGGAAATGGCAACCCACTTGGATCAACCCAATATTCCTGCCTGGAAAATAACACAGACAAAATTTCTGGTGGGCTACAGTCCATGGGGTTGCCAAAAGTTGGACACGACTGACTCCACACCCACACTACTTCTTAAATGTAGGTCTTCCCCAGAGCTGTGATCCCATCCCTTTTCTCATTTCGTTCACACCTGTTGCTTCACTGGTAAGCAAGTTAGATCTGTCTTCTGAGTGTGAGACCTATATATAGATTATATTATATGTGACGTTTCTGCCTCCCATAGGTAGGTGTATATAAATAAGTGTGTTGGCTGTTTAAAATAGCCAGGACATGGAAGCAACCTAGATGTCCATCGGCAGATGAATGGATAAGAAAGCTGTGGTACATATACACAATGGGATATCACTCCGCTATTAAAAAGAATGCATTTGAATCAGTTATGAGGTGGATGAAAAGAGCCTATTATACAGAGTGGAGTAAGTCAGAAAGAAAAACACCAATACAGTATATTAACGCATATATATGGAATTTAGTGGAGAAGGCAATGGCACCCCACTCCAGTAATCTTGCCTAGAAAATCCATGGACAGAGGAGCCTGGTGGGCTGCAGTCCATGGGGTCGCTAAGAGTCGGACATGACTGAGCGACTTCACTTTCACTTTTCTCTTTCATGCATTGGAGAAGGAAATGGCAGCCCACTCTAGTATTCTTGCCTGGAGAATCCCAGGGACGGGGTCGCACAGAGTCGGACACGACTGAAGCGACTTAGCATTAGCATTAGCATGGAATTTAGAAAGATGGTTACGATGACCCTATATGTGAGACAGCAAAAGAGACACAAATGTAAAGAACAGACTTTTGGACTCTGTGGGAGAAGGTGAGGGTGGGATGATTTGAGAGAACAGCATTGAAACATGTATATTATCATATGTGAAATAGATCGCCAGTCCAGGTTCAGTGCATGATACAGGGTGCTCAGGGCTGGTGCACTGGGATGACCCTGAGGGATGGGATGGGGAGGGAGGTGGGAGGGGGGTTCAGGATGGGGAACACATGCACACCCATGGCTGATGCATGTGAATGTATGGCAAAAACCACCACAATATTGTAAAGTAATTAGCCTCCAATTAAAATTAAAAAAAATAATAAGTGTTGAGCATGCTGCTCAAAATGCGCAGTTATAAACCATGGAAATGTACTATAGTCAGTCTATTACTGGTAAAGATTTTTAGATTTGGTTCTGGCTCTGCAGTGTGGTATGCAGGATCTTAATTCCCACCGACCAGGGATTGAACCCATGCCCCCTGTATTGGGAGTGTAACCACTGAACTGCCAGGGAAATCCCCTAGCAGGCATCTTTCTCAACTGCTATTCTATTTCACTCCCCTGTTTAAACTCTTCAGTGGCTTACTTCATCTTGTTACTCCTCAACTAACAACCATGTTAATCTTCTGGGGGATTTGTTTTATATCAGTTTAGCTAACCTGTTGTGTTTTCCAGAATTGCTTTCTCTGCAGAGTTATGGGTTAGCTTGGCCATGAGTGGCATTTTGCTTGAGATTTGAAGGTGAAAGGTGAAGCAGCAGCTGCCAAATTCTTTTTGCACTTGGAAGGCTTGGTACAGAGCGGTGCTATTCTAGTTTGTGTGTGTTGTTTATCTGCTGGCCCACTTCACTGTTGTTGGGCAGCAGTCAGACCCATAGATCCTTCAGTTGCTTGTGGATCTCCTCCACAAGGCAGCTTGTCTGGCTCGTGGGCCAGGTGTGAATTAGCTCCGTGGTAGAGGCTGCCAGCTTTTCCTAAAGGCCATGCTATCAAGGTTAGAGTCAGCAAGACTCTGACTCAAGTTTCCACCTGTCTTTGTGATTCTAGTTCATCCTTGCAGATTCTAGTTTCTCTTTCCTTCTCAATTGCTGCCTGGTTAACTTAGGGTACCAGGATTAGAAATATAACCAACAGCCTAACACGGACTGTTTATCCAGCTCCCCAAATTGCTTGAGGTCATGTCTTTATAATAAATCTCTTTTTATATATCCCCTGGAGAAGGAAATAGCAACACACTCCAGTATTCTTGCCTGGAAAATCCCATGGATGGAGAAGCCTGGTAGGTTACAGTCCATGGGGTCGCAAAGAGTCGGACATGACTGATCGACTTCAGTTCACTAGTTTTAGAAGGAAATGGCAACGCACTCCAGTATTCTTGCCTGGAAAATCCCATGGATGAAGAAGCCTGGTAGATTACAGTCCATGGGGTCGCAAAGAGTCGGACATGACTGAGTGACTTCACTTCACTAGTAGTTTTAGAAGGAAATGGCAACGCACTCCAGTATTCTTGCCTGGAAAATCCCATGGAGAGAGGAACCTGGCTACAGTCCATGAAATTGCAAAAGAATTGGACTCAACTTAACAACTAAAGAACAACCAAAACAACTGGTAGTTTGGCTTATCTGATTGAACAGACTGAAACAAAATTTGGTATTAGAAGCTTCCAGAGGAACATAACTCCGAGGATTCTGGGTTATCTGGGGTTGGTTCTCTTGATCTGATATAAGATGTTAATGGCCTTTTCCCCCACTCCAGTGGCAAAGAGTATGCTGGCAGTCCATGGCATGCATTAGCAAAACATTAAACAAAATATCACTTTGCAGATACCCTTAATCGGGTGCCTATAGAAAGCAAGGCTATGGGTGATCAGGTTTTTACTGCCATAGAACATTTAGTGGAAATAAGGAGTATACTACAATTGGTTACTTCTAACTGTGCTGGAGACCTTGGGAAAACTATATGATGGGTTCATGGGTTGTTTTTTTGTTTTTGAGAAGCAATTTTATTTCTTTATTAAGGTTTACTAGGTCTTAGTTGCACCATGTAGGATCTAATTTCCCTGACCAGGTATCAAACCCAGGCCCGCTTCACTGGAAGCTCAGAGTCTTAGCCACTGGATCACCAGGGAAGTCCCTGGGTTCATGACTTTTAATTCCTAGCTTAAGTTTATGTGAGGGACCTGAAAGTTTTATGACTTTGAAAAAGAAAGTATTAATTCCTTAGCCATGAGATTGATATTTTTGAAAAATATACAAAGAGGCTAATCTTGTAAGTGATAAATTACAACACAAATTAAATTCCCAACCTCACAACCTCTTGTGTTAAGGTTTAGGGCATTGCTTTGGAAGGAGTAGGACTCTGAAAATTGAGATGGGGACAAATGGGCAGATTTAAGTGAAAATGGGTCCTTGAGCCCCAGTATCTTACAGACACTCTTTTGCCAGGAGAAACAGGCCTTTTTGATCTCTGTCTGATAATGACTGAAACTTGGACCAAAAAGTAGTCTCCACTTAAGCTGAAATACCAGAACTTCCTTAGTATACTTCCATGGTAGAGCAGTGATTCTTCTTTACTGGTGTAATTGTGTTGCCCAGGGGAATCTGACAATGTCTAGAGATAATTTGGTTATCACAAAATGGGGGACGGGGGTGGGGGTGGGTACCATTGGAATCTAGTGGGTAGAGGCCAGGGATAGTGTTGAACTTACTAAAATGCACAGGACAGATAGTCCTCCACAACAAAGAATAATCCAGTCCAAAATGTCATAGGGTTGAAATTGAGAAACTTTGCCATAAAAGAAGATATCCAAGGCCTTAGGGAGATTGGAATGTTGAATTTGATTTATCCTGCTCATGTGTGCTATGCGTGTGTGCTCAGTTGTGACCGACTCTTTGCAACCCTATAGACTATAACCTGCCAGGGTCCTCTGTCTTAGGAGAGTCCCCAGGCAAGAATAGTGGAGTGGGCTGCCATGTCCTCCTCCGGAGAACCTACCCCTGATCCAGGGGTTGAACCTGGATCTCCTGCAGTGGCAGGCAGATTCTTTACCGAGCCGCCTTTATCCTGCTCATCCACCAGCTAAATATATCTCCTTCCTTCTACAAAGCTGTGAGAAATCCATTTATGAAGTGAGCCCTGGTCTCCTTGAAGAGATCTATGGTAATGGTTTTCTTAAACCAGAAATGACAGTAGCAATTTCAGGGCTTCCTGAATTCAGTGGGAATGATGAGATTATAGATTGACAGGGGTCAAGCAGCAGCATTTATTTGGCAAAAACAATGAAAGTATGGTGACTGTAATGGGCAGCAAAGCCTAAGCAGTAATCAGCGTAGTCTAAGCCAAAATAATCTTTGATATTGGCTAATTCATTGTCATGTACCTAGAATTGCAAGTGGTGAGCAGCATGTAAGCGGAAAAGCTCTGGGTTTGGTGAGCAAAAGTTTGACTTAAATCATCACAGTAGAGAGCCATGGCCCCTCAACCAGTTCCTGAATTTGAGTTTAACTCACAGACCCAAAGTCCCTGCAGTAAAGAGGTCAGATCTCCTTAAGGACAGACCCTGTTTCACAGCCCCAAATGCTAATACTATATATCTTCCTTCTAGTCTTCCCCAAGGAACCTGTGACTATTTAGTAGGGTACTTGTGTAAGAGGAAGAGGGAAATAATCATATTTGTGGGACACTGAAATATTGGCTCTGAATTGACACTAATGCCTGGAGAGCTAGTTTGTTCTACCAGGCAAACTAGGAGATTATGGTCAGGCAAACTAGGAGATTATGGTCAGATCAGTGGAGGTGTGCTGTGGGTCTATTTTATAGTTGGTCTGCTGGGTCCCTGAACCTACCTTATGTTGTTTCCTCAGCGATGGAATGTTTAATTGGAACAGTTGGGTTCAGTTCAGAGCCTCAGTTGTGTCCGACTCTTTGCTACCCCATGAACTGCAGCATGCCAGTCCTCCCTGTCCATCACCAGCTCCCAGAGTCTTCCCAAACCCATGTCCATCGAGTCAGTGATGCCATCCAACCATCTCATCCTCTGTCGTCTCCTTCTCCTCCTGCCCTCAATCTTTCCCAGCATCACAGTCTTTTCAAATGAGTCAGTTCTTTGCATCAGGTGGTCAAAGTATTAGAGTTTCAGCTTCAACATCAGTCCTTCCAGTGAACACCCAGGACTGATCTCCTTTAGGATGGACTGGTTAGATCTCCTTGCAGTCCAAGGGACTCTCAGGAGACTTCTCCAACATCACAGTTCAAAGGCATCAATTCTTTGGTGCTCAGCTTTCTTTACAGTCTAACTCTCACATCCATACATGACCACTGGAAAAACCATAGCCTTAACTAGACGGTCTTTCGTTGGCAAAGTAATGTCTCTGCTTTTTAATATGCTGTCTAGGCTGATCATAACTTTCCTTACAAGGAGTAAGCATCTTTTACATACTCAATAACTATCAGAATCCTCACGTTGGTTCTTTGACCTGTGGAGTAAAGGCTCTTATGCGAGGGAATGCGAAGTATAAACCATTCTAAATGCTTCGGTTACCAAAGCAATATTATATTCCCAGAGGGACTGTAGAGCTTAGTGTCATCAGCAATAACTATAAAGATGCCAGAGTGGTGATTTCTACAACATGTTTATTCATTTTGCCTCTGGCCAGAAGGCAGATAGATCTTACAGAGTGAGAATGGATTTCTATAAACGTAATCAGGTGGTCAATCTAATTGGAACTGCTGTACAGGTGTGGTTTCATTCCTGTAGCAAATCAACACAATTTTTGGTATTTGGTTTGCAGCTGTTATCCATCTAGTCAAGGCTATGGTTTTTCCTGTGGTCATGTATGGATGTGAGAGTTGGATTTTGAAGAAAGCTGAGTGCTGAAGAATTGATGCTTTTTAACTGTGGTGTTGGAGAAGACTCTTGAGAGTCCCTTGGACTGCAAGAAGATCCAACCAGTCCATTCTGAAGGAGATCAATCCTGGAATTTCTTTAGAAGGAATGATGCTAAAGCTGAAACTCCAGTACTTTGGCCACCTCATGTGAAGAGTTGACTCACTGGAGAAGACTCGGATGCTGAGAGGGATTGGGGGCAGGAGGAGAAGGGGACAACAGAGGATGAGATGGCTGGATGGCATCACCAACTCGATGGACATGAGTTTGAGTGAACTTTGGGAGTTGGTGATGGACAGGGAGGCCTGGCATGCTGCAATTCATGGGGTCGCAAAGAGCCGGATACGACTAAGTGACTGAACTGAACTGAACTGAATCTGATGGATTGTTTTTTTCTATACAGCTTTAAGTATAAAAAGACTGTCAGAAGCAGTTTGCTTTCATCTGGCAGGGCCAGCGGTATACTTTCAGCGTTCAGTCTCAGGCTGTGTGAACTCTCCAGCCCTATGCCACAATCTAGTCTGTTAGACATTGATCATCCCTCTATTCTATAGGATATTACATCAGTCCATTACATTGATCTGAGCTATCAAGGGGAAATTGCTACTATATTGGTAGGATAAGGAGGAGCGTGTCTGGAATGTATACCTTCTGGGGCATTTCTTAGTACTCCCATGTCCTGTGATTAAAGAAGGTGGAAAATTACACCAAAAACAGGAAGGATGATTAATGGCCCAGGTTTGGGTCAACACCCCAGTCAAATAAACACTATACTTTCAGAAGGCAAAGGATGGATTAAATGGCTAGTGGAAAAATGTATTTATAATACAAGCCATGATCATCATCTGACCAGTTGCAGAAACAAGACTGATAGTTATGTGTATTTCTTCCTTATTTTGATATGAATATACTTGTGTATACATTCACCAATTGTTTTTTTCTGTTTGCCAGCTCCATTTATTGACCATCTAATATAAAAAGTGTTAATAGTAGTTAACCTAATATCTCAGGATTTAAGTTACAAGATAGAAAAGGGGAACATGATAGCTCAGAGATGAGCTGACAGCATCCGAAGCTGTACAAAGGGACTTTGTGTCTTCGTTTGGGAGAGAGTTAGCCTGTTTTTGATTATACAAGGAATGGTTGGTTTTCCCATTGTGTTTATTTGAAGGTAAGTATATTAAGAGAGGTATATATGGAGACCAGATTGACAAGGGGTAGACAGTGATGGGTTTGTATTGTGTCAACTTAGCTAAACTATAACTAGGTTCCAGAATTCCTTTCTTTGGTCAACTACAAATTGACACTTGCCATCTACCTCTACAAGGTGCTCCTGCTGCTAAGTCGCTTCAGTCGTGTCCAACTCTGTGCGACCCCATAGACGGCAGCCCACCAGGCTCTCCCATACCTAGGATTCTCCAGGCAAGAACACTGGAGTGGATTGCTATTTCCTTCTCCAATGCATGAAAGTGAAAAGTGAAAGTGAAATCTCTCAGTTGTGTCCGACTCTAGCGACCCCATGGACTGCAGCCTACCAGGCTCCTCCGTCCATGGGATTTTCTAGGCAAAAGTACTCGAGTGGGGTGCCATTGCCTTCTCCGCTACAAGGTGCTACAGCACCCTAAATCATGTACTGCTGCAGCTGCTTATTTTCGGTACACCATGAAAGGAGTTTAGGGTGGAGAGCTTGGGGAAATCCTGGCAAGACAGGTCTTCAGATAGTTAGATATTTTCAGGAACTGATTTTATGAGTCCAATTTTTATATCTCCTCATATCTAGAAAAGCACTAAAATACTTGATGGTGATAACTGTTTCTTGTGACTAGAAGAAAGCTTCGTGAGACTAGCAGAAACCTGGAAAAATAGGTGTTGACTGCATGCATTCCCCCTTAACCAAAAACAATATACTGCCCTCCCTCTGCCTCTCACCACCTCTTTGGAGCAGTTTCTCAGAGCTGTCTGGGGTGCTGTCTTCTGGACTGCAGTCCTCCTTAGGCCCCAAATAGAACTCAACTCATAACTCTCTTGTTGCGCATTTTAAGTCAACTCTTTCATTCCCTGAAAAACTGTGCATGGTACTTTTGCATGAGATTTAGAAGGCAAAAGTAAAGTAGCAGCCACGTTCTGTTAACCTGGGAAGGCACGTTGCAGCATGATTTTCCTATCTGCTGGCCCACCTTGTTGGCATAGGATGGCAATCAGGAGTGCAGCTACCATGGCTCCTGCTGAATTTCCTCTTTAACTTTCTCTGACTCCTTGGCCAGGTCCATGTTTAGCTCCATGATGAGGGGCATTAGCTTTTTCTATGTCACTCCCAGCATCTACTTTGGAGGCTTGAAATGGTGAGAAATCCACAAGCATTCCAGACTGTCCTGTGTGTCCTAGGTTATATGTGTAGGTTCCAGATTTTCCTTGCTTCTCTCATTTTTAATCTACCACTTCTAACTGCTTGCGCTGACCAATTGAGGTCACAGCTAAAACATAAGCAACAGCCTTACAATTACATAAATCCAAATACCTACAACAAACTTCTTACTCTATGTTATTACTAGTAGTTGTACAGTCTCATCAATCACTGATTGATTAACCTCTCACACCAAGCTATGTTCAGTTCAGTTCAGTTTAGTCGCTCAGTCATGTCCAACTCTGCGACCCCATGGACTGCAGCACGCCAGGCCTCCCTGTCCATCACCAACTCCCAGAGTTCACCCAGACTCACGTCCATCGAGTCAGGGATGCCATCCAGCCGTCTCATCCTCTGTCCTCCCCTTTTTCTCCTGCCCCCAATCCCTCCCACCATCAGAGTCTTCTCCAATGAGTCAACTCTTCGCATGAGGTGGCCAAAGTACTGGAGTTTCAGCTTTAGCATCATTCCTTCCAAAGAAATCCCAGGGCTGATCTCCTTCAGAATGGACTGGTTGGATCTCCTTGCAGTCCAAGGGACTCAAGAGTCTTCTCCAACACCACAGTTCAAAAGCATCAATTCTTCAGCGCTCAGCCTTCTTCACAGTCCAGCTCTCACATCCATACATGACCACAGGAAAAACCATAGCCTTGACTAGACGAACCTTTGTTGGCAGGAGTAATGTCTCTGCTTTTCAATATGCTATCTAAGTTGGTCATAACTTTCCTTCCAAGGAGTAAGCGTCTTTTAATTTCATGGCTGCAGTCACCATCTGCAGTGATTTTGGAGCCCCCAAAATAAAGTCTGACACTGTTTGCACTGTTTCCCAATCTATTTCCCATGAAGTGATGGGACTGGATGCCATGATCTTCATTTTCTGAATGTTGAGCTTGAAGCCAACTTTTTCACTCTCTACTTTCACCTTCATCAAGAGACTTTTTAGTTCCTCTTCACTTTCTGCCATAGGGGTCGTGTCATCTGCATATCTGAGGTTATTAATATTTCTCCCGGCAATCTTGATTCCAGCTTGTGCTTCTTCCAGTCCAGCGTTTCTCATGATGTACTCTGCATATAAGTTAAATAAGCAGGGTGACAATTCACAGTCTTGACATACTCCTTTTCCTATTTGGAACCAGTCTGTTGTTCCATGTCCAAATCTAACTGTTGCTTCCTGACCTGCATATAGATTTCTCAAGAGGCAGATCAGGTGGTCTGGTATTCCCCTCTCTTTCAGAATTTTCCACAGTTTATTGTGATCCACACAGTCAAAGGCTTTGGCATAGTCAATAAAGCAGAAATAGATGTTTTTCTGGAACTCTCTTGCTTTTTTGATGATCCAGCGGATGTTTGCAATTTGATCTCTGGTTCCTCTCTCTTTTCTAAAACCAGCTTGAACATCTGGAATTTCACAGTTCATATATTGCTGAAGCCTGGCTTGGAGAATTTTGAACATTACAATACTAGCACGTGAGATGAGTGCAATTGTGCGGTAGTTTGAGCACTCTTTGGCATTGCCTTTCTTTGGGATTGGAATGAAAACTGACCTTTTCCAGTCCTGTGGCCACTGCTGAGTTTTCCAAATTGGCTGGCATATTGAGTGCAGCACTTTCATAGCATCATCTTTCAGGATTTGAAATAGCTCCACTGGAATTCCATCACCTCCACTAGCTTTGTTTGTAGTGATACTTTCTAAGACCCACTTGACTTCACATTCCAGGATGTCTGGCTCTAGGTGAGTGATCATACCATCGTGATTATCTGGGTTGTGAAGATCTTTTTTGTACAGTTCTTCTGTGTATTCTTGCCATCTCTTCTTAATATCTTCTGTTTCTGTTAGGTCCATACCATTTCTGTCCTTTATCGAGCCCATCTTTGCATGAAATGTTCCCTTGGTATCCCTAATTTTCTTGAAGAGATCTCTAGTCTTTCCCATTCTGTTGTTTTCTTGTATTTCTTTGCATTGATTGCTGAAGAAGGCTTTCTTATCTCTTCTTGCTATTCTTTGGAACTCTGCATTCAGATGCTTGTATCTTTCCTTTTCTCCTATGCTTTTCACTTCTCTTCTTTTCACAGCTATTTGTAAGGCCTCCCCAGACAGCCATTTTGCTTTTTTGCATTTCTTTTCCATGGGGATGGTCTTGATCCCTGTCTCCTGTACAATGTCATGAACCTCCGTCCATAGTTCATCAGACTATCTATCAGATCTAGGCACTTAAATCTATTTTCTCACTTCCACTGTATAATCATAAGGGATTTGATTTAGGTCAGACTTGAATGGTCTAATTTCAGTCTGAATTTGGCAATAGGAGTTCATGATCTGAGCTACAGTCAGCTCCTGGTCTTGTTTTTGCTGATTGTATAGAGCTTCTCCATCTTTGACTGCAAAGAATATAATCGATCTGATTTCGGTGTTGACCATCTGCTAATGTCCATGTATAGAGTCTTCTCTTGTGTTGTTGGAAGAGGGTGTTTGTTATGACCAGTGCATTTTCTTGGCAAAACTCTATTAGTCTTTGCCCTGCTTCATTCCGTATTCCAAGGCCAAATTTGCCTGTTACTCCAGGTGTTTCTTGACTTCCTACTTTTGCATTCCAAAGGACATCTTTTTTGGATGTTAGTTCTGAAAGGTCTTGTAGGTCTTCATAGAACCGTTCAACTTTAGCTTCTTCAGCATTACTCGTTGGGGCATAGACTTGGATTACTGTGATATTGAATGGTTTGCCTTGGAAATGAACAGAGATTATTCTGTCGTTTTTGAGATCGCATCCAAGTACTGCATTTCGGACTCTTTTGTTGACTATGCTGGTTACTCCATTTCTTCTGAGGGATTCTTGCCCACAGTAGTAGATATAATGGTCATCTGAGTTAAATTCACCCATTCCAGTCCATTTTAGTTCGCCGATTCCTAGAATGTCAACATTCACTCTTGCCAACAAGTGGTCAAATCTCTTGTTTGACCACTTCGAATTTGCCTTGATTCATGGACCTGACATTCCAGGTTCCTATGCAATATTGCTCTTTATAGCATCGAACCTTGCTTCTATCACCAGTCACATCCACAGCTGGGTATTGTTTTTGCTTTGGCTCCATCCCTTCATTCTTTCTGGAGTTATTTCTCCACTGATCTCCAGTAGCATATTGGGCCTCTACTGACCTGGGGAGTTCCTCTTTCAGTATCCTATTATTTTGCCTTTTCATACTGTTCATGGGGTTCTCAAGGCAAGAATACTGAAGTGGTTTGCCATTCCCTTCTCCAGTGGACCACATCACCAACTCCTGGAGTGTACTCAAACTCATGTCCATTGAATCAGTGATGCCATCCAACCATATCATCCTCTGTCGTCCTCTTGTGTGCCTGCTCTCAATCTTCTCAGCATCAGGGTCTTTTCAAATGAGTCTGCTCTTCACATCACATGGCCAAAGTATTGGAATTTCAGCTTCGATATCAGTCCTTCCAATGAACACCCAGGACTGATCTCCTTTAGGATGGACTGGTTGGATCTCCTTGCAGTCCAAGGGACTCTCAAGAGTCTTCTCCAACACCACAGTTCAAAAGCATCAATTCTTTGGCGCCTAGCTTTCTTTACAGTCCAACTCACATCCATACATGACCACTGGGAAAACCATAGCCTTGACTAGATGGACCTTTGTTGGCAAAGTAATATCTCTGCTTTATAATATGCTGTCTAGGTTGGTCATAACTTTCCTTCCAAGAAGTAATCATCTTTTCATTTCATGGCTGCAATCACTATCTGCAGTGATTTTGGAGCCCCCCAAAATAAAGTCAGTTACTGTTTCCATTGTTTCCCCATCTATTTGCCTTGGAGTGATGGGACCAAATGCCATGATCTTATTTTTTGGAATGTTGAGCTTTAAGCCAATTTTTTCACTCTCCTCTCTGACTTTTGTCAGGAGGCTCTTTAGTTCTTATTCACTTTCTGCCATAAGGGTTGTGTCATCTGCATATCTGTGGTTATTGATATTTCTCCTGGCGATCTTGATTCCATCTTGTGCTTCCTCCAGCCCAGCGTTTCAGAGTACATCTCATGATGTACTCTGCATATAAGTTAAATAATCAGGGTAACAATACACAGCCCTGATGTACTCCTTTTCCTATTTGGAACCAGTCTGTTGTTCCATGTCCAGTTCTAACTGTTGCTTCCTGACCTGCATACAGATTTCTCAAGAGGCAGGTCAGGTGGTCTGGTATTCCCATCTCTTCCAGAATTTTCCACAGTTTATCATGATCCACACAGCCAAAGGCTTTGGCATAGTCAATCAGGGTAGGCAGTTACTTTTATCTTTATATTTCTAGACCAGCACAGTACCTTGCATATAGCACATGCTCAATAAGTGTTTGCTGAATTACGAAAATGAGAACATATTACTTCACAGTAGTTTCTTGGTGTATTTTGTTTAAGACCTGGTGTCTCAGATGGTGAAGACAGCCTGCAGTGCAGGAAACAGCCTGCAGTGCAGGAGAGGTGAGTTTGATCCCTGGGTTGGGAAGATCCCCTGGAGAAGGGAATGACAATCCACTCCAGTATTGCCTGGAGAATTCCATGGATAGAGGAGCCTGGTGGGCTACAGTCCATGAGGTTGCAAAGTTGGACATGCCTGAGAGATTAACACTTTCACTTCTTTCACATATCACAGCTTCAGTAAATGAAATTGAAATAAAAATGACAAAAACAGCAAAAAATAAATAATAGTAAAATGATGATGGCAGGTGTATTGAGAAAGAGGTACAATGCTGAAAGCTCTGTAAATTTAGCCAAATCTTTCTGGAAAGATATACAAAGTGATATTAAGCTGAAGATGAAGTAAAGGAAAAGTCAAGAAGTTGACACTTAAGATGTTTACGGCTACACTATGTATGAGGAGAAGGGCGCAACAAGAAAATAAGTGGGTTGGATGGCATCATTGACTCAATGAATTTGAGCAAACTCCAGGAGATAGTGAAGGACAGGGAAGCCTGGTGTGCTGTAGTCCATGGGGTCACAAAGAGTTAGACACAACTGAGTGACCATGGGAAATAGATGGGGAAACAGTGGAAACAGTGTCAGACTTTGTTTTTCTGGGCTCCAAAATCACTGCAGATGGTGACTGCAGCCATGAAATTAAAAGACGCTTGCTCCTTGTAAGGAAAGTTATGACCAACCTAGATAGCATATTCAAAAGCAGAGACATTACTTTACCAACAAAGGTTCGCCTAGTCAAGGCTATGGTCTTTCCTGTGGTCATGTATGGATGTGAGAGCTGGACTGTGAAGAAGGCTGAGCGCCGAAGAATTGATGCTTTTGAACTGTGGTGTTGGAGAAGACTCTTGAGAGTCCCTTGGACTGCAAGAAGATCCAACCAGTCCATTTTGAAGGAGATCAATCCTGGAATTTCTTTGGAAGGAATGATGCTCAAGCTGAAACTCCAGTATTTTGGCCACCTCATGAGAAGAGTTGACTCATTGGAGAAGACTCTGATGCTGGGAGGGATTGAGGGCAGGAGGAGAAGGGGACGACAGAGGATGAGATGGCTGGATGGCATCACTGACTCGATGGATGCGAGTCTGAGTGACCTCCGGGAGCTGGTGATGGACAGGGAGGCCTGGCGTGCTGCGGTTCATGGGGTCGCAAAGAGTCGGACACGACTGAGCGACTGATCTGATCTGATCTGATCTGAGTGACTGAAGAACATCAACAATGTATGAGGAAAAACAAAACAACCCAAATTGCCCAAGCAGAAGAAAAACTACCATAGCCTTAAAAAAATATTGTACCTATAGGAAATGTTGAGAAAGAAGCAAAAACATAATCTGTTGCCACAGAGTTTAAATACACGTAATGTACACATAGACCTTAGCAGTGATCATAAGATTTTAAACTATAAATCAATTATAATGAAAAGTTAAGAAATATATTCTGTAAATTATCTGCACAGGTTACTCCATTGTGCAGCATAAAATACTAAGTAGATATTCTTAATAAAACAAGTGAAACTAATAATATATATATATATAAATTTTATCATTTATTTTTCTAGCAAAGGCTTAGCGCTCTTCCCTTATCAAATCAAGACACTGTTCTTACTGAAATTTATTGTCTTTCTTTTTGAGATTAAAGTCAAAACCTTTATTGCTTTCCATACAGCTTCTCTGTAATTTAATTGAGTTTAGCTGGAAATACTTTTTATCTTTCTAGTTTAGTCACCCTAAATGTCTCTGGAAAAGCAATATAATTTACAACAGACACAGTGTTAATCTGTGATTAATTTCTGTGATTAATAGATTAGTGATTAATCTCTGTTCATTATAGTGATCTGTTCAAGTGACACTGAGTTCTTGAATTGTTTTTCTAGTTAAAAATGCTAAAGAAGATGAAATCACTATAAAATTGTTTGCCACCATTTCTTGCTATTACAAGCCTTAATCAAATTAAGTAGAACATTTGGAGTGGGATAGAGAGGGAGATGGGAGCGAGGTTCAAAAGGGAGGGGATATATGTATACCAATGGCTGATTCATGTTGAGGTTTGACAGAAAACAGCAAAATTCTGTAAAGCAATTATCCTTCAATAAAAAATAAAAAAATTAAGTGGAACATTTAAACATGGAATATTACTATAAAATAAAATTTTGATTCCTTTTGATATGTGAATAATGACACCTATAAAATTCCTAGATTTGTAGTGACATTTAATGGAAACATGACATACCTATTTAGAAGGTTTTGTGGAATCACAAATTTATGTATGTCTGATTTATATATATATATATTTAAATTTTATTGAAGTATAGTTGATTTACAATTTGTGTTAATTTCTCCTATATAGCAAAGTGATTCTGTTATATATGTATTTTTCATATTCTTTTCCATTTTAGTTTATCACAGGATATTGAGTATAATTCCCTATATATATGTCTGATTCAAATAAGTTATTTTAATAGTTTCCAGACAAAATAAACACAAGGAAAGAGGCATGGCTGAAGTATACAATAATAATTCTTCGGGCAGCTAAAGTATCCAAAAGAGAAGGAAGAGAAAACTTAGCTTTTGAAACAAAATACTGGTGTTTAGATTCTGTGGTGTTTTGTGTTTTTTTTTTTTTTTAAGTCCACATACTTATCAGTTCATTTCAGTTCAGTCACTCAGTCATGTCCGACTCTGCGACCCTATGAATCGCAGCACGCCAGGCCTCCCTGTCCATCACCAACTCCCAGAGTTCACTCAGGCTCATGTCCATTGAGTCAATGATGCCATCCAGCCATCTCATTCTCTGTCATCCCCTTCTCCTCTTGCCCCCAATCCCTCCCAGCATCAGTCTTTTCCAATGAGTCAACTCTTCGCATGAAGTGGCCAAAGTACTGGAGTTTGAACTTTAGCATCATTCCTTCCAAAGAAATCCCAGGGCTGATCTCCTTTAGGATGGACTGGTTGGATCTCCTTGCAGTCCAAGGGACTCTCAGAGAGTCTTCTCCAACACCACAGTTCAAAAGCATCAGTTCTTTGGTGCTCAGCTTTCTCTACATACTTATAGTATTTGTTAAAAATATAAATGTATTAAATATCTATTGGGAAAGGATAAAGAGGCCAAGACTCCAGATACAACTATAATAATATTGATACTTCTTGAACTAGAGTTTATTTAACCATCATTGTTAGCATCTGGAACACATCAGGAGGCCAGCAACTGGTCACAGAGCACAAGCACCACATAGTTCATGCTCCCAAGGTTTCATTCAGAGCTGTTTAATTCTGAATTGACTCAGTTCTTTTGGGCATGGGTTTCTAGCTTCTGGCAACACAGAATATTAGAAGCAGAAGTTTCTGATGATACCCAACAATAATGGAAGAAACTGAAAAATCTATAAACATCAGACACAAAAATGTAAAGGAGTTGATTAGAGGACAAAGAGACATTTCCTCAACTCATGATGGGGTTACATCTTGATAACCCATCATAAGCTGAAAATACTGTAAGTCAAAAATTCATTTACTACAATCTCATCTATTGAATGGGCTTTTTTTTGTGGCTTAGTGGTAAAGAATCGTCCTATGCAGGAGATGCAGGAGATACGAGTTCAATCCCTGGATCAGAAAGATCTCCTGGAGTAGGGCATGGCAACCCACTCCAGTATTCTTGCATGGAGAATCCCATGTACAGAGGAGCTTTGCGGGCTCTAGTCCATAGGATAGCAAAGAGTTGGATGCAACTGAAGAGAGTGAGCACACTCCCACACACCTATTGAACATCACAGATTAGACTAGCCTACTTTAAACATGCTCAGAATACTTATATTAGCCTGTAGTTAGGCAAACTCATCAAACACAAAGCCCATTTTATAATACAGTGTTGAATACCTTATGTAATTTATTGAATATCATACTGAAAGTGAAAAACAGGATGGTTGGGTACAAAGTGCTTGTAACTGTATTGGTTGTTTACCTTCATGGTGGTAAGGCTGACTGGGAGCTGTTGCTGTCCAGCATCATCATGAGAGTATCATACCACCTATCATTAGCCCAGGAAAAGAACAACATTCAAAGGATGATTTCTATTTTTTAACATGTGGCTGTGCACATTTTCCCAGCACCATTTGTGGAAGGGCCTGTCTTTCCAGCATTGTGTAGTCTTGCATCCTTTGCCATAGATTAATTGACCATAGGTGCATGGGCTTATTTCTAGGTTTTCTGTCTTCTTCTGTTGATCTCTATTTTTGTTTTTGTGCCTGAACCATACTGTTTTGATGACTATAGCTTTGTAGTATAGTCTGAAATCAGAAAGCCTGATTGTTCTAGTTCCCTTTTTTTTTTTTTTCAAGATTACTGTGGCTATTCAGGATCTTTTGTGTCTCTATACAAATTTTGAGATTGTTTGTTCTAGTTCTGTGAAAAATGCCATTGGTAATTTGATAGGGATTGCATTGTATCTGTAGATTTTCTTGGGCAGTATAGTTATTTTGACAATGTTAATTCTTCCAATCCACAAACATGGTATATCTTTCCATCTCTTTAGGTCTTTGATTTCTTTCATCAACATCTTATTGTTTTTAGGGTATAGGTCTTTTGTGTCCTTCGATAGGTTTATTCCTAGGTATTTTGTGTTTTTTTTTTTTTTTTGATGTGATGGTAAATGGAATTGCTTCTTGAATTTCTCTTTTGGATCTTTGATTGTTAGTGCATATAAATGCAACAGATTTCTGTGTATTAATTTTTTAACCTGCAACTTTACCAAATTCATTGATGAGTTCGAGTAGTTTTCTGGTATTATCTTTTGGATCTTGTATGTATAGTATCATGTCATCTGCAAACAGTGATAGTTTAACTTCTTTTCCAATTTAGATTTCCTTTACTTCTTTTGCTTCTCTGATTGCTGTACCTAGGACTTTCAACACTATGTTGAATGGAAGTAACGGGAGTGGACATCCTTGTCTTTATTTCTCATCTTAGAGGGAACGGTTTGAGCTTTTCACCATTGAGTTTGATGCTACCTGTAGGTTTGTCCTATATGGCCTTTATTGTGTTGAGGTTTGTACGTTCTATGTCCACTTTCTGGAAAGTTTTTTTTTTTATCGTAAATGGGTTCTGAATTTTGTTAAAAACTTTTTCTGCATTTATTGAGATGATCATATGGTTTTTATTCTTCAGTTTGTTGATGTGGTCTATCACATTGATTGATTTGTGAATGTTGAAATGTCCTTGCATCCCTGAGATGAATCCCATTTGATCATTGTATTCTTTAACTTTATACATAAAAATAAGCTCAAAATGGAATAAAGACCTAAATGTGAGACTGGACACTATGAAACTCGTAGAGGAAAACATAGGCAGAACACTCTCTGAAATAAATCACAGCATCTTTTTTGGCCCATCGCCTAGAATAATGGAAATAAAAACAAAAATAAACAACTGGAACTGACTTAAACTCAAAAGTTTTTGCGCAACAAAGGAAACTATATAACAAAAAGACAACCAACAGGTTGAGAGAAAATATTTGCAAATGGTGTGACTGATAGGGATTAGTCTCTAAAATCTGTAAACAGCTTATGATGCTTAACAGCTTCAAATTAGGCCACTGCAAAAATGAGCAGAAGACCCGAATAGACATTTCTCCAAAGAGGCCATACAGATGGCCGACAGACATGTGACAAGACGTTCAGCACAGCTCGTTATTAGAGGAATGCAGATCGAAACTACAATGAGGTATCATGTCACACTGGTCAGAATGGGTGTCTTCAGAAAATCCATAAGCAACAAATGCTGGAAAGGGTGTGGAGGGAAGGGAACCCTCTCACACTGTTGTGTGCTCAGTCGCTTCAGTTGTGTCTGACTCTTATGACTTATGGACAGTAGCCCCCAGGCTTCTCTCTCCATGGGATTCTCCCGTCAAGAATACCGGAGTGGGTTGCCATGCCCTCCTCCAAGGGATCTTCTTCACCCAGGGATCAAATCTGCATCTCCTGCATTGCAGGTGGATTCTTTACTTCTGAGTCACTGGGAAAGCCCCTTAAACTGTTGGTGATAATGCAAATCGGTACAGCCACAATGGAGACCAGTATGGAGATTCTGTAGAAAACTGAAAGTAGAGCTACCATATGACCCTGCAGTCCCACTCCTGGGCATACATCTGGAGGAAAACATCTGAAAGGTCCCATGCACCCTGTGTCACATGCACTGTGTACAATAGCCAAGACATGGAAGCACCCTAAATGTCCACTGAGAGGGGAGTGGATAAAGAAGACATGGTACATATATACAATGGAATATTACTCAGGCATTTAAAAAGAATGAAATAATGCCATTTATAGCAACATGGATGGACCTAGAGGGTGTCATATTGAATGAAGTCAGTCAGACACAGAAGGAGAAATACTGTATGACATCCCTTATACAGTGGAATCTAAAAAGAAATTATACACATGAATTTCCTTAAAGAACAGAGACCCACAGACTTAGAAAATGAACTTATGGTTGTCAGGGGGAAGGGGTAGTTAGGGAGTTTGGGAAGGTCATGTACACACTGCTATATTCAAAATGGATAACCAACTAGGACATATTGTATAGCACATGGAACTCTACTTAGTGTTGTGCCAGTCTGGATGGGAGTGGGGTTGGAGGAGAATGGATACATGTATACGTATGGCTGAGTCCCTTCACTGTTCACCTGAAACTACTGCAACATTGTTATTGGCTGTACTTCAATACAAAATAAAAAATTTAAAGTTTGGGAAAAAAATCACTAGCAAAAAAACATAAAGTGAGAAATACACATTAAAATGATGTATAACATAACCACATTTATTTAAGAATGTATTCTAGTGTCTAATGGAAAATTTCAGAAATGGAAAACCCCAATTAATTTTGCTCCAAGTTACTTTTACTAATACATGCTCCATGAAATAAAAAGCTTGTCCCTGAGGAAGGAAAAAAAAAAACCACCAAGGATTTTAGTTTGAGGAAAACAAATTGATAATTAAATATCAGATTTCAGTGGCCCCAGAGGCCAACTTCATGAGAGGACGTGGAGAAATCCAAACTTACTACCATAACATGGTTAATAGTGTCATCTGTCAGATTGTATACAGAGCTGCCAATCCATATTTTCTGTTCATAGAATAAAAGATAATAGCTAAAATTTAAAGCAGTTTAAAGTATTCAGGGTCCTATCCTTAATACCTGTCTGTCACATGTTAACCTACTTAATCCTCACAATACACTTATTTGGTAAATATTATCATTCCTGTTTTTTACAGATGAGAAAACAGAATCACACAGGTAATAAACAGCTTGTCCGACATCATGCAACCTATGTCAGAACGTTTTTCACTTGGGTTGTCTAACTCCAGAGACTTATATTACTGTCCCACCAATATGTTTATTGTAGAAAAGTTAAGAAAATAGAGAAAAAGTTTACAAAGAAAAATAGACATCTCAAGATGACTTAACTACTTAACTACTGTTAAGATTTTGTGTGTACTTTTTAATGAAAATGTGGCGCCGGTGGTTTACTTGTGAAAGGTTGTTGCTAAACCGCAAAAGACGCCGGGATTCTTGGCCTCCGGAAGAGAAGAATTCAATCCAGGGCCAGAGACAAGGCTTGATCCCTCATAGCTTTTGTGTAATAAAGTTTTATTAAAGTATAAAAGAGATAGAGAAAGCTTCTGACATAGACATCAAAAGGGAGCAGAAAGAGTACCCCACTGCTAGTCTTTAGCTGGAAGTTATATAGCTACTAACAGTCTGCTAATTAAAGAATGGAAATGTCTCAAAACTCAGAGAATGGCACCAGGCCCCTCACCCACAACATGCATTTTGAGATAACATTGGCACCAGGTGAGTCATCCCAGGCCATAAAAGGATAGACACGGATCTTGAAGAAAGGCAGATTACTATAAAAATATATAGTTTCATTAACATAGATTAGGAGAACAATGTATGAGTACAACATACTGGTTTGTCAAGTTAGTTCTGAGCCTAAATCTGAACTGATTTGAAGATAGAGTGTAGGGTAAATGCATAGTATATTAACATAGCCAAACATTTCCATAAGAAAAATGCATTGGTTAGCTCAAGTTCAGGTGGAACCAGGTGTCATTATGGTAACACAGAATTTTAAGAAAAAACTTTTTTTTTTTAATTTGTATAAAGAAGGGAAAAAAATATAACACTAGTTTGTTTCCTCTTGCTGCTTAAGAGAGACGAAAAATGACTGACACTTGCAGTCTATTTCCTCCATTTGGAGACCCCTGGCCTTCCTGCCTGTTACCCGCTCACTTGCTAAGTCATGTCAGACTCTTGCAACCCCGTGGCCTATATAGCCTGCCAGGCTCCTCTGTCCATGGGATTCTCCAGGCAAGAATACTGGAGTGGGTTGCCATCTCCTCCTGCAGGGGATCTTCCCAAACCAGGAATCAAACCTGGGTTTCCTGCATTGTAAGCAGGTTCTTTAGCAACTGAGCTACAAGGGAAGCCTATATAAAAATGTATTTTTCCCCTATACTAGTATTGGAATATACATTCTATTTTATAATCTTTTATTTATGATTTTGAGTATTATTCTAAAACATGGTTTAAAAAATTTTTACACACAAAAAAGAAAAAATCTCTACACAGTATTTAACACCACTAAAGTTACCATCTCCTATTTAACCATTCTCATTTAGACTATTTCCAGGTTTTCACTACTGTAAATACTGTTACAGTGAACATCCTTACCCATAAGTGTTCATGACCATCTAAATTATTTCCAAATAAATAACTTGCTAAAAAGTGGAATTGCTGAACCAAAAATGTGCCTTTTTAAAGCTGTTGGTACAGGTTGTCAAATTGCATGTGTGTTCAGTTTCCCAGTCACATCACTATAGCCCGCCAGGCTCCTCTGTCTATGGGATTTTCCAGGCAAGGAAATGGTTGCCGTTTCCTCTCCAAGGGATCTTCCCGACCCAGGGATATAATCGGTGTCTCCTGCACTGGCAGGCAGATTCTTTACCACTGAGCCACCTGGGAAGCCCAGGTGTCAAAGTGCCCTCTGGAAAAGTTGCAGCAGTTTGCATTCACACCAGCAATAGATGTGAGTGCCCATTTTCAATAAATGCATATTGATACTGTTTTGTCAATTTGATGTGTAATGTATTTTTGATAACATGCGTATCTTTAATCTTAACATCTTTTACTAAACGTTATTGGTTGTTTGGATTTCTTCTTTTCTGATTCGTTGCTTAATGTCCGTTATCACTTTTCTAATAGGCTGTTGTTTTTTTCTTACTGATTAGTAAGAGCTTTCAGTATAATTAGACTTTGTATGCTATAAATGTTTTTCCCCCATTTGTTGTTTGCCTTTTCATTACAATTTTTTTGAACTTTAAATTTATTTGAAAATTGTTCTTAGGCTCTGCTTTGCAAACCTGTGGGAATCTGAATCCATGCCAAGCACTACCTGAGGCTAAATAACCATGTTTTATATTTTGTACCATTGTCACAGAATGTAAATGATAGGATTAATTTTAAAAATTGAATCACCTAATAATGAAACGGAGAAGGCAATGGCACCCCACTCCAGTACTCTTGCCTGGAGAATCCCACGGATGGAGGAGCCTGGTAGGCTGCAGTCCATGGAGTCGCTAAGAGTCCGACATGATACAGCAACTTCACTTTCTCTTTTCACTTTCCTGCATTGGAGAAGTAAGTGGCAACCCACTCCAGTGTTCTTGCCTGGAGAATCCCAGGGACGGGGAAGCCTGGTGGGCTGCCGTCTATGGGGTCACACAGAGTCAGACACGACTAAAGTGACTTAGTACAGTATAGTATAACAAATGAAAAACATACTGTACGGCACAGGGAACTCTACTTACCACGCTGTGGTGACCTGAATGGGAAGGAAGTCCAAAAGGGATTCACTTTGCTGTACAGTAGAGACTAACACAATGTTGTAAAAGTAACTATATTCAATAAAAATTAATAAAAAAATAATAGGGAAAAAATTAAAACAAAAGCACAAATTTTTGGTTTGTTGAAATAAAAATTATTGAACCATCTAAAAATGTTATTAATTTATGGTAATATTTTTCTTTTTTAAAATTTATTTCTTTTTTCTTTTATTTTTTTATGTTGGTTTGATATCTGTCATACATTGACATGAATTAACCATAGGTGTACATATGTCCCCTCCTTCTTGAATCTCCATCCCACCTCCCGCCCATTCCTACCCCTCTAGGTTATTACAGAGCCCCAGTTTGAGTTCCCTGGGCCAAACAGAAAATTCCCATTGGCAGTCTACTTACATTTGTTACTATATATGCATCTATGCTACTCTCTCCATTTATCTCACCCTTTATTTATTTTTAATTGGAGGATAATCACTTTATATTATTGTGTTGGTTTCTGCCATACATTCACATGAATCAGCCATAGGTATACATATGTCACCTCCTTCTTGAACTTCCCTTCCATCTTCTACTCCATCCCACTCCTGTAGGTTGTCACAGAGCACCAGGTTGAACTCCTGCATCATACAGCAAATTCCTATTGACTGTCTACAGGCAGTTCATGATATTTTGTCCATGGTATTTTATTCAGTCTGTGGATGCTGTGTGTAAATAACTGTCATATAGCAGTAACTGCTGCTTTCATCTCAGTTCTTTCAATTCAATCAGTCAGTCATGTCTGACTCTTTTCAGCCTCATGGACTACAGCACACCAGGCTTCCCTGTCCATCACCAACTCCCAGAGCTTGTTCAAACTCATGTCCATCCAGTCAGTGATGCCATCCAACCGTCTCATCCTCTGCTGTCCCCTTCTCCTCCTGCTTTCAATCTATCCCAGCATCAGGGTCTTTTCTAAGGGGTCAGTTCTTCACATCAGGTGGCCAAAGTATTGTGGCTTCAGCATCAGTCCTTCCAAAGAGTATTCAGGACTGATTTCCTTTAGGATTGACTGGTTTGATCTTGCAATCCAAGGGACTCTCAAGAGTCTTCTCCAGCACTACAATTCAAAAGCATCAATTCTTCAGCGCTCAGCTTTCTTTATGGTGCAAGCCTCACATCCATACATGACTACTAGAAAAACCATAGCTTTGACTATACAGACTTTTCTCAACAAAGTGATGTCTCTGCTTTTTAGTATGCTGTCTAGGTTTGTCATAGCTTTTCTTCCAAGGAGCAAGCATATTTTAATTTAATGGCTGTAGTCACCGTCTGCAGTGATTTTGGAGCCCCCCAAAATAAAGTCTGTCACTATTTCCATTGTTTTCCCATCTGTTTGCCATGAAGCTTTCATCTGGGACAGTCTTATAGTAGAGGCTACACATTATTAAGGAGTCTTCAGAAGTTTTCTACTTATCTACCTTGGGGGTGGGCGGGGGGGGGGGGGGGAGAAGGGAGAAAAGGACCAATGAGTACCTCTAAAAGCCATGGTGACTGTACCATTCTCCTTAGCTCATCTAGCTTTCCTAGTCTTGGCTGTCCCAGGCAGAGTGTAGAGAGGAGTTCCCTCAAATTCTGTGGGCAAGTATGAGACCTGTGTTCAGGAATGGAAAACTTGAAATTTCCGGATGGAAAAAAATTTCTCCATAGAAGAGGGCAGAATGGAAGAGGAGACCCAGGCTTGGAGAGGTTGGTGATGCCCTCTGGGTTACACAGGTTAGGCTAGAGAGATGCATGTTACCCATTCAGGTGATTGTCTAGTAGAAAGCTGGACATGAAGATTTGGGTTAGAAGAGAGCTAAGTTTGATACTTAGATTTGAAAACGATCTGTGTGCATGGTCATTGAAAACTCTTGGGGAACGTGAGATTACACAGGTGTATATAAGCAAAATTAGAGCCAAAAAAGAACTCCAGTGTTTAGAGGATAGTCACAGGCCAGAAAAAGTAGTTTTGCAAAACAAAAAAAAAAGTGTTGAAGTCAGGGCGATACAAAGCCCCAGTGATAAGGACTGTGGTGAAATGATAAGAATATGTGCCTTAAAGTCAGATCTGCTGGCCGTGTATCGTGCGGCAAGTTTCTTAACTTGGGTCTGTTTCCCCAGCCCAACATGAAGACAATGCCTGCGTTAAGGACTGTGGGAGGCTGAATGAGAATGTAGGAAAGTCCCTGGTTCTATTAAGCAGTGAGTGGGTGCTTTGTAGGAGCTAAGGAAGAATATGATCCCCTAAGAGCATTCTTGGTGCTTAAACCCGAGATGATTATTTGCTTTGCACAGAAGTTGTGAGATTAGTAACACTGTGGCAACCCACTCCAGTACTCTTGCCTGGAAAATGCCATGGATGTAGGAGCCTGGTGGGCTGCAGTCCATGGGGTCGCTAAGAGTTAGACACGACTGAGCGTCTTCACTTTCACTTTTCACTATCATGCATTGGAGAAGGAAATGGCAACCCACTCCAGTGTTCTTGCCTGGAGAATCCCAGGGATGAGGGAGCCTGGTGGGCTGCCATCCATGGGGTTGCACAGAGTCGGACATGACTGAAGTGACTTAGCAGCAGCAGCAGCAAGCAAAATGTCTCCTAATTGTGCCAGTTAATGCCCAATCTTGGGACATAAGAATTTGAGGATCAGAGCTTTTTCAGTTTCAGTTTTGATGTTAGCCTGCCCATGAGCCAGAATTATAGCCGGCGCTTGATATCCACAGGTTCCACATCCTCAGATTCAACCAGCTGAAAGGTTGTTGTGTCACGCGAAAACACCGGGATTCTTGGCCCCCGGAGGAGAAGAATTCAATCCTGGGCCAGAGACGAGGCTTGATGGCTCAGAGCTTTTGTGTAATAAATTTTTATTAAAGTATAAAGGAGATAGGGAAAGCTTCTGACATAGGCGTCAGAAGCGGGTAGAAACAGTACCCCCTTGCTAGTGTTAACAATGAAGTTATATACTCTAAAGAATGTCTCAGGTTGTAAAGACCTAATTTACATTTTAAGATTTCTCAGGCAGGATGCATCCTGGAAAAGACCAGGTCTACCCCCCTAATTTACATTAACACTGTCCTCAGGCCGGATACATTATTGTTGTATAATCCTAAGGAATGTGGAGAAAGAAAAAAAAGTTTGTCCTTTCTACCCCCTTGAGAATTCCAGACCCCTCTCTCCTTGGGGACCCCTAGACTCCTTATCAATCTGCCTAGGAAATGACTCTCACAACCACAGATTGAAAATACTGGGATAAAAATCCAAACAGTTCAATAAAGGCCAAACTTGAAATTGCCACATGCTAGAAACTGTTTACATACCATTTACATTGTTAGGTATTATATGTTGGAGAAGGCAATGGCATCCCACTCCAGTACTCTTGTCTGGAAAATCCCATGGATGGAGGAGCCTGGTAGGCTGCAGTCCATGGGGTCGCTAGGAGTTGGACACGACTGAGTGACTTCACTTTCACTCTTCACTTTCATGCACTGGAGAAGGAAATGGCAACCCACTCCAGTGTTCTTGCCTGGAGAATCCCAGCGACACGGGAGCCTGGTGGGCTGCCGTCTGTAGGGTTGCACAGAGTCAGACGCGACTGAAGTGACTTAGCAGCCGCAGCAGCAGCAGCAGCCCTTGGTGATAGTGGTTGCTACTAAGCAGCCCTCCTCAACCCACATTCACCGGCCTCAGCACTCGGCACACTTCCTGGAGGATCTGCTCCTGGTTCTTCACGGAGCAGAGCACCAGGGTGCAGACCACCACATCCATGGAGCCTGTGGCCACCTGGTGCATGTTCACCCCAGCAGCCATTAGAAGGGCTCAAACTGCAGGTGTTGGCCTGGGCAATGCGCTCGATCAAGAACTTCTCAAAGTTGGAGTTGGGATCAACACAGGTCACCTGGCATCCAGAGGAGGTAGAACTTGAAGTTGGCCCCCGTGCTACAGCCCAGCTCCAGCAGGGAGAGCTTCCTGGAGGGGATTGTGAACTCCTGCAGGTTGCTGAAGAGCTCCCGCTTCTTGCTCGCCATCTGTTCGTTGTACATCACAGTGAACCTCGCCAGAAAGTAGGGGAACCACTGTTTGCATATCCAGTTCCACAAGCCTAGAAAGTCCAGCAGGTTCATGGGAAATGCCAGGATGCAGACAGCCAGCCAGAGGATTAAAATGGTGAGCGCCATCACTCAGAAGAGAACAGATCAACAGTTAGAGATTCGACTCCTTTAACTGAGGGAAGTAGGTATCTGGCCACAGTCCAGAGCCAGTCAGCTGCAGAGTAAAGAACTGGTTGTACTGGAAATACACAGCTGAAGTCAGATCTTGGGCAAGAGACTTGTTTCATCCAATTAATAGATGTTTGGCAGAAATTGCGTTATGGCTTACTTTTCATGAAGTGAAATGAGAAAGTTCCCAGCTTTTCCTTAGAAGGAAAGCTGATTACAACCCCCTATTCCTGCTTAGAGACTACTACTGCAGTTTTAAATGCGGAGTGTATGTTCTCATAGCTTATCTGTGAGTGACCTCTCCTAAGAAAACGATCTGTGGGTGGAGCCTGGCTAAACCCACACCAGCAAGCCCGTGCCAAGGACCAGTTATTAGTACATGCTCCCACCTACTTCCTTTCCATCCCGCCCACTTCTGCCTCTTTTTTGTTTTTTTAACTGAAAGCACTTGCCCGTCTGGTCACAGTTGGCAAGACCTGTCCCTTTTGCATTCTCGGCAGAGGCACTCAGATGTTCATAACTCCACAATAGGATTATTTTTAAATCACTTTTTTGGCCGCCCATCTTTTAAAGGGCAAGTTTCACCTTCAAACTATGCCACACAGTTTCAGTTCAGGGGCTCCCCAGGTGGCGCTAGTGGTAAAGAACCCGTCCGCTAATACAAGATAGACTTAAGAGACGAGGGTTTGATCCCTGGGTCAGGTAGATCCCATTCCAGTATTCTTGTCTGGAGAATCCCATAGGCAGAGAAACTTGGCAGGCTACAGTCCATAGGGTCACAAAGAGAGGAAAACTACTGAAGTGACTTAGCACGCATATATGCACCATGGTACATTACTGAGCTTATTTACATAAAAAATAGTCCCCAGAATAATCACCTCTGGGAACCTAGAGTATTTAGAAAATGTATTCAGATACCCCTCTATTTTAAACAAGAAAGCCTGAGTTTTTGGGTGATCAGGGAACATAGAAATTTTCAAAAATAATGATATTTACTTTTTTAAACCAGGTGATGGATACAGAGAATGTTCTTTGTTTTATTATTTGTTACTGTGGTTTAGTTGCTAAGTTGTGTCTGACTCTTGCCACCCCATGGACTGTAGCCCTCCAGGCTCCTCTGTCCATGGAATTTAGCAAGCAAGAATACTGCAGTGGGTTGCCATTTCCTTCTCCAGAGGATCTTCCCTACCCAGGGATGGAGCCAGGGTCTCCGGCTTTGCAGGCAGATTCTTTACAGACTGAGCCACGAGGGAAGCCATTATTATTTGTTATACTCTACACATATTTTATAAATATATATTCCATTTTAACAGCTTTCTTGAGATAGAACTGACATACAATAAACTATACTCATTTAAACTGTCTAGTTTGGTTAAGTTTTCATGCATGTACACACCCATGAAATCATTGCTTCAGTCAAGGTAATGAACATACCTATCACCACTCCCAAATACCTCTTGCCCCTTTGTGATCCCTCTTTCCTGTCCTCCTTGCTCCTGGGCCACCACTAATATGTTTTCTGTCACTAGAGATTAGTTTGCATTTCCCATAATTTAATGTTAATGGAATCATACAATATCTACTTTTTTTTTTCCTCTGGCTTCTTTCATTTAGCATAATAGAGAGTCATCCATATTGTTGCATGCATCTGTTGATTTTCCTCCTGGGTAGTATTCTGTTGTATGGATCTAAAACAGCTTGTTTATCCACTCACCTGTTGGTGGACATTTGGATTGTTAACAGTTTTTGGCTATTACAAATGATGCTACTAGGGGGACTTTCCTGGTGGTCCAGTGGTTAAGAATCCACCTTGCAATACAGTGGAATCAGGTTCAATCTTTGGTCAGGCAACTAAGATCCCATGTGCTGCAGAGCGACTAAGCCTGCATGCCACGACTACTGAGCCTGGAACACCCAAACCACAACTAGAGAGTCCATGAGCCACAGGGAAAGGTCCAGTGTGCTGCAGCAAAGGTCCTGCACAACACGCGAAGACCCAATGCAGTCAAAAAAATAAATATGTTTTTTAAAAATTAAGCTACTGTGAACATTAGTGTACGAATCTATGTATGGACATATGCTTTCTTCTGGATAAATTCCTATGAGTCGAATGTATAAGTCACATGGTAGGTATATGTTTACCTTTTAAAGAAACCACCAAACTGTTTTCCAAAGTGGTTGTACCACCAGCAGTGTATGAAAGATTTAGTTGCTCTGCATCCTTTTAATTTTTAGTTGCTCTGCATCCTTTTAATTTTAGCCATCCTAAAAAATGTCTAGTGGTCCCTCATTGTAGTTTTAATCTGCATCTCCCAGATGATTAATGAAATCAAGCATCTTTTAATGGGCTTATTTGCCATCTATGTATCTTACTTGCAGTGTCTGTTCAAATCTTTTGAACATTTTATTAATTATTATTATTATTGTTGGTTTTTTTTCTTTGCTGCTCGGGGAAGGCAATGGCACCCCACCCCAGTATTCTTGCCTGGAGAATCCCATGGACAGAGGAGCCTGGTAGGCTCCAGTCCATGGGGTCGCTAAGAGTCGGAGACGACTGAGCGACTTCACTTTCACTTTTCACTTTCATGCATTGGAGAAGGAAATGGCAACCCACTCCAGTGTTCTTGCCTGGAGAATCCCAGGGACAGAGGAGCCTGGTGGGCTGCCGTCTATGGGATCGCACAGAGTCGGACACGACTGAAGCGACTTAGCAGCAGTAGCAGCAGCATGTAGGATCTTAGTTCCCTAACCAAGGATTGAACATGCGCCACCTGGAGTGGAAGTGCGGCACACTAACCACTGGACCACCAGGGAATTCCCCGAACATGTTAAAATTGGGTTATTTTCTTATTGAGTGTTGAGAATTCTTTGCAAATCATTATTAAATATGTGATTTGCAAATATGTTTTCCTACTCCATGGCTTGTCTTTTTAATGGTATGCTAAAAAGTGCAGAAATTCTTGTGGCGTCTTTGTCTGATTTTGGTATCAGAGTTCCATGGGATCATGCTATGGGAAAGGGAAGAATACAGTATAGAGTATAGATGTCTTAGAAGACACATCTCACTCAGAGACTGGAATCACAAAGGGCTTTTTGGAGGAACGAACATCTATTTATTTATTTGTCTGCACCAGGTCTTAGTTGCAGCATGCAGGATTTTTAGTTGTGGCATGTGAGAACTAGTTCCTGATCAGGGATCCAGCCTGGGCCCCCTGCATTGGGAGCACAGAGTCCAGTCTTCTGGACTTCCTCTAGGAAGTCCCCCCTAGAGGAAGGAACATCTGAAGTGAGACATCAGGGACTTCCCTGGTGGTACAGTGAATAAGAAGCCACCTGCCAATGCAAGGGACACGGGTTTGACACTGATCTGGATAGATCCCACATGCCATGGGGCAACTAAGCCCATAAGCCACAACTGTTGAGCCTGTGCTCTAGAGCTGGGGAGCTGCAACTACAGAGTCCACGTGCTACAACTGTTGAAGCCCGTGTGCTCCAGAGCCCATGCTCTGCAACAAGAGAGGCCTCCGCAATAAGAAGCCTGCACACTGCAACTGGAGAGTAGTCCCTGAACTCTGCTACTAGAGGAAAGCCGGTGCAGCAAAGGAGACCCAGCACAGCCAGAAATAAAATACATAAATAAAGTTATTTTTTATAAAAGCAAAGTGAGACATCAGTGGTAAGTGGTAAGGAATTAGCTAGATGGAGGATGGGCAGAGCCAGAATGCTGCAGCAGAGGCTCAACATGTGAAAAGACAGGGAGGTAAAGGAAGCATCAGTGCATTGGGGGAACAAAAATTATAGGGAGCATCCTTGTGAGGCTGGTATCATACTCAGTTCAGATAAAGAAACGAAACAAAGATTTGATGATTTACCCACAGTTTCTCAGTTGGCTTGACCTGGAATCCAGGTCTGTTTTACTGTTAAGAGGCTGTTTTTACTCTTTCTGCCCCACAAATGTCTCTAATGCTGATTGGGTCTTCAGTATTATTACACTGAAATCACAGACAGGTTGTTTAAAATTAGAAGAGGATGAAGGAGTGAACCTAAGGAATGTCTACATGTGAGGAGTAGGAGGAAGAAAGTGCCAATTGAAGGTAGTAGTGAAAGAACAATTCAAACAGAACAACAACTCAAACAGCACAGCATAATGGAAGCCAAATAAAGCATAAGAAGAAGGGTATCACATTTCAAAGATGGAGAAAGCTCAAGAGTTAGTGGGTTTTCCGACTCTACTTGGCGATGATCTTATTTAGCAATGAGAATGTAATTTCTAGGGGGGATCACAAAAGGATGGAAAAATGAGTGTTAAGTAGAGGAGTGCAGATCACTTTTTCAGAAATGTTAATTACTGAATGCAAAAAAGGGTAAGAAGGGAAATCAACTTTGAGATGGAGGCAGTCTTATTAGGAGGTGATCTTGAGATAAACACTAAAGAAGGGGGAGGAAGCAGTCTGCACAGGAGTGGTTGAACTGTGGTGTAGGATACAGGCTAAGCTGACCTTCAGAGCTGTCCTGGGTTGAGGTGAGAGGGGTGAATCTTCACCTTCCCACCTAGATCAGTTATTTGATGTGGGCTGCCTGAGAAAGTGGTAAGAATTCATGCCCTGAGGCCAACAGCATTCTCACTTGAAACAGGGGTAATTAGTCCTTCATTCTCACAGGGGATACTTCTAGTGCATTCCAGCATTATCACAAGGAGGAATGCTTTTAGGATAAATAAAGATAATGAGAGGGTAACAGGCAGGAAGGCCAGGGGTCTCCAAACAGAGGAAATAGGCTGCAAGTGTCAGACATTTTTATTTCTCTCTCAAGTGGAGAAACAAACTAGCAATATGTTTTCCCTTCTCTATGCTATGCTATGCTAAGTCACTTCAGTCGTGTTCGACTCTGTGTGACCCCATAGACAGCAGCCCACCAGGCTTCCCCGTCCCTGGGATTCTCCAGGCAAGAACACTGGAGTGGATTGCCATTTCCTTCCCCAGTGCATGAAAGTGAAAAGAGAAAGTGAAGTTGCTCAGTCAGGTCCGACTCTTAGCGACCCCATGGACTGCAGCCTACCAGGCTCCTCCGTCCATGGGATTTTCCAGGCAAGAGTACTGGAGTGGGGTGCCATTGCCTTCTCTGTTCCCTTCTCTATACAAATTTAAAAGAGCTTTCTCTTAAAATACTGTGTTGCCACAATGATACGACCTGAAATTAACTATTCTCAAACCTTGAGTTAACCAATGCATTCTTCTTATGGAAATGTTTGTCTTAAGCTATGTTAATGTACTATACATTTACCCCAAACTCTGTCTTCAAGGCGGGTTCAGCCTAATGGCTCAGAACCTACTTGACAAACCAGTATGTAATACTCAGACTTGTTCCCCTAATCTATGTAAATGAAACTATTTGTATGGTAATCTGCCCTTCTACAAGATTCAAGTCAATCGTTTTATGGCCCGAGATGACTCCTCTAATGCCAAGATTACTCCAAAATACATCTTATGGTTGAGGGGCCTGGTGCCATTCTGAGTTTTAAGACATTCCTTTCTTTCATTATCAAACTGCTAGTGACTATATAACATCCAGCTGAAGACTAGCAGGGGGGTACTTTTTCTGCACCCTTCTGATGTCTATGTCAGAAGCTTTCTCTATCTCCTTTATACTTTAATAAAACTTTATTACACAAAAGCTCTGAGCAATCAAGCCTCGTCTCTGGCCCTGGATTGAATTCTTCTTCTCCGGAGGCCAAGAATCCCGGCGTCTTTTTGTGGTTCTGCAACAACCTTTCACTATCACAAGGAGGAATGTTCTTAGAATAGCTGAAGATAATATTTATCTTCCCAAGTGGCTCAGTGGTAAAGAATCCAATTGCCAATGCAGGAGCCTCTGGTTAAATCCCTGGGTTGGGAATATGCCCAGGAGGAGGAAATGGCAACCTACTCCAGTATTCTTGCCTGAAAAATTCCATGGACAGAGGAGCCTGGTGGGCTACAGTCCATGGGGTCACAAAGAGTTGGACACGACTGAGTGACTCTGAGTACACACACACACACACACACACATGGTATAAGCTTAGTTATTTAGCTTTGGATAAAGACAATTTAGAACTTGCATAGTGTTGAAAGTTGGATATTGGCTTGGTTTGAGTGGAGGACATTGTCTTTATGAATCCTGTTCATATAAGGAAGACAGGGAGTGACATCTTTAAAGAGTGGAGTGTTTGAGGCCGAAAGTGAAGCCTTTTGCCTTATTATTGTCATCATCTTTATTGTGGGAGTCTCTCTGGTTAGGGAGTATTTGAATGTGCAGAATATAAGGAGTTAGAAGACCTAGACCCTTGTTGTCTCAGCCATCCAATGCCATTTAGTCTTTTGATAATTTAACAAACATGTATTGAACAATTAACGTTTATTGTCCCCTAGAGACACATGAAGTGTACTCCAGGTATCATCAAGAATATCATGGACATAGTAAAACAAAAATGAATTATAAACTGCAATACAATCAGAATGGAATATAGAAGAGTTGGCCAATGGTAAAATATATTTGTTGTCTAATTCCTCTTCCATTTTTAATTTAAGGTCAGAGTAACTTACATTTTTTAGCATAAGAATCAGTTCCCAGTAAAGACTTACACTGGGAAATTACACTGAGAACCCTAATTTCTTATTGCTAGTAGGTCATCTAGTGTGGGTTATTTTTGTTTTCTTTTGTTTCATCGATCACTAAGAGTGTCTATAAAATTCCTAGAAAGGAGGCTGAAAGTTAACTATTGAAATTTCAGCAGGTTCCAAAGGGTAGAAGGAGGAATGTATGAGTCTTGATTCCCTGGTAGCTCAGATGGTAAAGAATCCACCCAAAATGCAGGAGTCCCAGTTTCGATCCCTGGGTTGAAAGGGTCTCCTAGAGAAGGGCATGGCAACCCACTCCAGTATTCAGTCAAAACGGTAGTAAGTTAAACTTAAGGCCACATATGCCTGCCCACCTACAGCTTCAGATCTCTGGTTATCCACTGCTGAAGCTTTATCAGAGAGAACTGATATATCCCTAAAGTGTTCATTGAGAAGTGGAAGGTGCTTGAGGTGGTTGTTGGGGAACTGAGTAAATCTGCATGAACTGTATGTTTTTAAAAGATAAACTATATGTTTACTTGGCAAAATTATTTTAAATTGCAGAACCGTATACAGTGTATATTCATGAGAAGTCCTCTTGCCTGACCTCATTTGTGCTCCTCCACTCCTTCCTCTTGGAGTCGGCATTACCAGTTTGGGGTGTCCTTTGGATTTGGTTAGTACATGTATCTTCTCAATCTTTCTCTTTTGTTACATAAGTGATAGCATGCTGCTGCTGCGAAGTCGCTTCAGTCGTGTCCGACTCTGTGCGATCCCATAGACGGCAGCCCACCAGGCTCCTCCGTCCCCAGGATTCTCCAGGCAAGAACACAGGAGTGGGTTGCCGTTTCCTTCTCCAATGCATGAAAGTGAAAAGTGAAAGTGAAGTCACTCAGTTGTGTCCGCCTCTTAACGACCCCATGGACTGGAGCCTACCAGGCTCCTCCGTCCATGGGATTTTCCAGGCAAGAGTACTGGGGTGGGGTGCCATTGCCTTCCCCCAAGTGATAGCATAGTGTTCTCTAAATTGTATCTTTAACTTCACGGTGTATCTTGGAGACTGTTTCCTGTCAATCCGCTTAGCTCTGCCTTGTTTACGGTGTTCTGTCCTATGAGTGTCCTAGGTTGTCTTAGTCTTTTGACACTACAGACAGTGCTGTGGGGAGTATTCTTGCACATGCTGATACTTCCTGTACAAGTGTTTCTTTAGTATTCTTTAGTATGCATTCTTAGAAATGGAATTGCGGGGTCAAAGGATATGTAGACTTTTGACATTTAGACAGAAGATGTAATTAGCATTCTTATCTTGTAAAACAGTCTTTCAACTTTTTTGATAAGGAATGGGATAAAATAGTTAAATTACATTGACCCATGAGTGCCTTTTCCGCCCCCTGCTGTCGATGGCTGTTTGATAGGAGGAAACTTACTGGCTTTAAGAGAAGGTGACACTTAAGAGGTTGGGGCTGAGCTAGAAAGTCAAGGCACATTGTTAATCATAACTGTCCGAGGACTGCAGGGTTGATTCTTGTTGCTTGTATCTCCACTTGATCTTTTTCTTAACATAATTTAATGACTGAAGTGACCTGGTGGTATGGTCCTAGAGAGCAGAGTGGTCTTATATTAACTCACTGCTTTTGTGTGGGTGCTGGATTTTCGTGGAGACCTAAACACTGTGCAGCACCCAGAGCGCTGACTCTCTGTCCCTTGCCCTAGTTATGTTCTCTAGACACTGCAAGCAACGGAGCTTATGGTTTGTTGACTCAGTATTTTGATGAGAAATTTGGAATAGGGAATTCCCTGATGGTCCAGTGGTTGGAACTCGGGGTTTTTGCTTCCAGGCCCAGGTTCCATCCTTGGTCTGGAAACTAAGATCCTACAAGCTGCACAGTGCAGCAAAAAAAGAAAAAAGCAAGAAGTTGAAATCTAGAATCCATTTTCTTTCTTGGAGAGAGATTTTGCAAAGAAGATCAGATTCTTGTGTTTAAAAGTTCTGTAAGTAATTATGGGAATAATCACTGAGAATGGCAATAATTCGATTTTATGGTGAGATATTTCTTTTTAAAATTATTTTACTATCACCCTTTCACACATGATACTTGGGGAAAACACACTACTGTCTCAGTTGTTTAAAAATATAACCTTTAAAGGCATGTTTTGAAGAGGAATCTTCCTCAAATGTATTGAATACATCTGTGCCTTCTGAAACCAGATATCAATCATCAAGACAAAAGTAATCTAATTGAATTGGTCCTTCCTGAGTAGAGCAGAAATTAGAAACTTGAGTTATTCTTACTAATATAATATTAATAATGAAAAAGCAAGAGAGTTCCAGAAAAACATCTATTTCTGCTTTATTGACTATGCCAAAGCCTTTGACTGTGTGGATCACAATAAACTGTGGAAAATTCTGAAAGAGATGGGAATACCAGACCACCTGACCTGCCTCTTGAGAAACCTATATGCAGGTCAGGAAGTAACAGTTAGAACTGGACATGGAACAACAGACTGGTTCCAAATAGGAAAAGGAGTACGTCAAGGCTGTATATTGTCACCCTGCTTATTTAACTTATATGCAGAGTACATCATGAGAAATGCTGGACTGGAAGAAGCACAAGCTGGAATCAAGATTGCTGGAATAAATATCAATAACCTCAGATATGCAGATGATACCACCCTTATGGCAGAAAGTGAAGAAGAACTAAAGAGCCTCTTGATGAAAGTGAAAGAGGAGAATGAAAAAGTTGGCTGAAAGCTCAACATTCAGAAAACTAAGTTCATGGCATCTGGTCCCATCACTTCATGGCAAATAGATGGGGAAACAGTGTCAGACTTTATTTTGGGGGCTCCAAAATCACTGTAGATGGTGATTGCAGCCATGAAATTAAAAGACGCTTACTCCTTGGAAGGAAAGTTATGACCAACCTAGACAGCATATTCAAAAGCAGAGACATTACTTTGCCAACAAAGGTCCATCTAGTCAAGGCTTTGGTTTTTCCAGTGGTTATGGATGGATGTGAGTTGGACTATAAAAAAAGCTGAGCACCAAAGAATTGATGCTTTTGAACTGTGGTGTTGCAGAAGACTCTTGAGAGTCCCTTGGACTGCAAGGAGTTCCAACCAGTCCATCCTAAAGGAGATCAGTCCTGGGTGATCATTGGAAGGACTGATGTTGAAGTTGAATCTCCAATACTTTGGCCACCTGATGTAAAGAGCTGACTCATTTGAAAAGACCCTGATGCTGGGAAAGATTGAGGGCCAGAGGAGAAGGGGGCGACAGAGGATGAGATGGTTGATGGCATCACTGACTCAATTGACATGGGTTTGGGTAGACTCTGGCAGTTTTTGATGGACAGGGAGGCCTGGCGTGCTGCAGTTCATGGGGTTGCAAAGAGTCAGACACAATTGAGCGACTGAACTGAACTGAATACTAATCTTAAAAAAATAATCATTCAACACACTTTGGCACTTCTTCCTATTTTATTTTATTCATTTAATTAGTTTATTTTTTGGCTATGCTGAGTGGCTTGAAGATCTCAGTTCCCTAGCCAGGGATTGAACCCAGGCCACAGCAGTGAAAGGCTAGAATCCTAACCACTACGCCATCAGGGAACTCCCAATAATAATATTCTTCTTTGGGAGGTGGGTTGGAGGGGGCCAGTGCTCCCCTTCCCCAAGCTCTTCACTGCAGATCTTAGTCAGGTGGCAAAAGATTCTTGTTTGGTGGTTTTCCTGAAACTTCAGGTTTCAGCCTGAAATGTGGCAGGATTTTGCAAGTTTCCCATTTTGGGGGGAATCTGATGGAGATATAATATCCAAGTTTGATCTTTTGTGTAAATCTTACAAATAATGGGTAGGGGGTGGACAGAGGAGTGTCCTATTAGCCTATTTCCTTCTAAAAGTTAAAATTTTAGGTTATCAGTGTGGCTAGTCTGGGAATGTTATGTATTAAGTCCTAGACATCAGTGATTTTAGAAGAAAATGATTCTAAAAATTGGCAAGTGGCAATAGAAGTGTGAGGGCTTCCCTGGTGACTCATCTGGTAAAGAATCTGCCGGGAGTGTGGGAGACCTGGGTTTTATCCCTGGGTTAGGAAGATCCCCTGGAGAAGGAAACAGCTTCCCACTCCAGTAATCTGGCCTAAAGAATTCCGTGGACTGTATAGTCCATGGGGTTGCCAAGAGTCATACATGACTAAGTGACTTTCACAGTGCAATACAATAGAAGCATGAAAGTGGGGGAGACCATTTGTGAGATTAGTGTTGAAAACTGATGTAGAGCTTAGTGACTGGCAAAGAGGGTTGAGAGGGAGATTTATTACCATAAAGTGGATATCAACCTGTTGGATATCAGTGTTGGCAGCTACATGCTGATACTTCATTGGCTCTGACACTTCGATGAAAAGTACTTTTTTTTTTCTTTTCTTTTTTTTTTCTCTCTTTTTTTGTTTTTATTTTGCTTAACTTTACAATATTGTATTGCTTTTACTATACATCAAGATGGATCTGCCGCCAGTATACACGTGTTCCGCATCCTGAACCCTCCTCCCTTCCCCCTCCCCACACCATCCCTCCAGGTCGTCCCAGTGCTCCAGCCCCAGGCATCTGTTATTGGGCATCGTACCTGGACTGACGACTCGTTTCAGATATGATATTATACATATTTCAATGCTATTCTCCCCAATCATCCCACCCTCTCCCGGTCCCAGAGTCCAAAAGTCTGTTCTATACATCAGTGTCTCTTTTGCTGTCTCGTAAATAGGGTTATTTTTACCATCTTTCTAAGTTCCATATATATACGTTAGTATACTGTATTTGTGTTTTTGTTTCTGGCTTACTTCACTCTGTATAATAGGCTCCAGTTCCATCCACCTCATTAGAACTGATTCAAATGTATTCTTTTTAATGGCTGAGTAATACTCCATTGTGTATATGTACCACAGCTTTCTTATCCATTCATCTGTAGATGGACATCTAGGTTGCTTCCACGTTCTGGCTATTGTAACAGTGCTGCTATGAACATTGGGGTACACGTGTCTCTTTCAATTCTGGTTTTCTCAGTGAAGTACTTTTTGATCCATTTTAAAATTTTATTTTATCACGTAGTTAGTTTTTAGTTTTATTTTATTTACCCAGGTAGTTTCCTTGAACAAAAGTGAAACAGCAAATGGGAAAAACTAGAACTCAGAAAGGTGCAAGGTGACCTAGCAAGTTCTGTGCAGAATGTGATACAGAACTCAGATCATTGGATCCCTGAACGGGGCGCTTTCCTGAGTGTACTGTTTCCCATTCCCATTGCCAAACAACCAAACCAGAACTTCCAGTTATCTCAAGAGTGTAATGGTGGGATTTTGTTGTTCTCTAGTTGCTCTGGGTTGTTCTGTTTTCCACCATCATGGGCCTCCTGCTGCAGAGCCTTGCAGCTCGACTGGGAGTGGTCACCGGGCTGCATCTGGCTGAAGTGTGTCACCGCCAGTATCCCAGGGTAAGCAATGTTTGTCTCATATCATAGGTAGCTGTGTGTCTGGCAATCTGTGCTAGCCCCCAGTATTCTAAAATAGTGGAGGATGTGGGGATCATGGCCCTGAGGGCTGGGAATCCCAAGGGAAATTCTATAGCTCCTCTTGCTGTTAAACCATGTTTCCCTGATGCTGGGAAAGATTGAAGGCAGGAGGAGAAGGGGACGACAGAGGATGAGATGATTGGATGGCATTACCGACTTGCTGGAGATGAGTTTGAGCAAGCTCTGGGAGTTGGTGAAGGACAGGGAAGCCTGGCGTGCTGCAGTCCATGGGGCCGCAAAGAGTCAGTCATCACTGAGGGACTGAACATCGACAGCAATGCCTGGAAGACAGGTTTAAACTGACTTGGTCTTTAGATAAGTACTAATCTACCTCCAGTTTGTCCTAAATGTTCAATCTCCTTTTCTGGCTGTGAGAGTATCCTTACCTGCTTTTTATCTTATATGCCTCTAAAAACAAAAAAACTTGGGAATTTATAGTTTGTTTTATCTTCTCTTTCTTCATGTATCTTAGTGGTTGTTTTTTTGTGACATATATTTTAGGTAGTAGATACCTGGAGGTTGTTTTTTTTTCCCCTGGCCTCAGTGAGCTAGCACTACTAAATTTCTTTCTGGGACCAGATTAGATCCCAGATTTTATTATAGGACACCCAGTCCCAACACTTTGCCCTGAGTCCCTTTGCCTATCTGTGTTTTTTCACTTGCTTGTGTATTATTACACTAAGGATGACTCCAACATTTTCACATTTGTTTTGTCTCTTCAGCTATGGTCAGGATAGATATTTTCTTCTGCAGTATTTTTATTCTCTTGTGAACAATATTTTGACCATCTTAGCATCCTCATTTCCCCCTAACTTTCAGGATTGTTTTCAGACCAAAAACTAAGTGGAAATAATGAATGGAAATTCCATTCTTCTGTCAAGTAAAACAGAAGGAGAAGAAATTGGCATCAGCTGCTGCCCTGACCCTGACTCACAGGCTCTGCCACAAAGAGCAGCCTGGCCCTCTCCAGCAGGGGGCCAAGTGCAGCTGAGTTTTGGTCCTTCATCTCTAGACCCAAGGCTTACTAAAGGACTATTATTGGATCAGTGCCAAAATGTGAATGCCAAACTATGGGGGAAGTTCTTAGAAATGATTAATTAGAACCATATCTTTCTGCTGTTTGATGTTTAGGTTCCACGAATCCTTCTGTGGCTGATGGTGGAGTTGGCTAATCATTGGTGTAGATATGCAAGAAGTTATTGGCTCAGCTATTGCCATCAATCCCCTGTATTTAGGAAGGTGAGGGTTGTTTTTTTTTTTTTTTCTCTAGAAAGTAAAGTCCTTCCTAGGTGGCTCAGTGGTAAAGAACCTGCCTGCCAAGCAGGAGATACAGGTTCAATCCCTGGATCAAGACAATCCCCTGGAGACGGAAATGGCAACCCACTCCAGTATTGCTGCCTGGGAAATCCTATGGACAGAGGAACCTGGTGGGCTATAGTCCATGGGGTCACCAAAGAGTTGGACATGACTTAGCAACGAAACAACAACAACATAAAAACAAAAACCCAAGTCGTTTTCAATTTTCAAAATTCAACTCAAGTATTATTTTTTCTGTGTAATCACTCTGGAACCACCTTCTCTTGTAGCAGACGTAGGCTCTTTATCTCCCATGTTCTCGTGTTTGGTCATGCATATCTGTGTTTTCCAGTGCGTGGCAATGTATATTATAATTAATTTGTATGTCAGTTTATCCCACTTGTCAAGTGAACTCCTTGATAGATAAGACCCATACTTTACAGCTTTGTGTCCTGAATGTCTGTAATAGTAGATAAAGTTTGAGTGAATGTATTACTTTGCTTAGTGCTGTGATCCTAAAACACCCAAGGCTGGCCTCCTTACCACTATTCCCTTTTCCCCAGGTCCTTGCTCCTTCAAGGATCATGTATTTAGAGAGTTGTTGGGAAGAGAGTCTTTTTCTTAATGTTTCTTTTCTTTTCTTTAATCTCAGTTTTTAATCTCTGACCTAGGAATTCTTTATGGGATGGGGTTCTTATCACCATTGCAGATACCCTTATATTTCTCTTTTAGGATTAATATTGTAAGGACAGTGGGAGCGGAGGGGTCACTCAAAGTTCCATTATGGGGCTTATGGGGAAATCTGCCTTCCATGAACTCACTGCTACATTTTTCCCTTTAGGTTTGCAGAAGCTAGAAGCATTATTGGTTTTCTCATCACTATTACGATCCTCATGTTTGGCTATGAGTGAAGTATTACAACAGGCTGATCATTAGGTGTTTGTCTTTTTTAAATTAGCTTTTTAAACAAAATTTTTGTCCTTTTATTATAAAAGAGAGTGTGTGTTAAAAAACCCCAAATTCAGCACTGAGCCAATTTTAAAGGAATAAGGATATAGGAAAGATTAATGTCCAGAAAGTTCTGCAGGGACTCCTAGGTCAAAAATGACTAGAATTTCTAGGACTTTCCAGACTAGACTCCCTGGCCCCAAGTTGGCCATCTGAACAACAGAACAGCCTTGGCGAGGGTTAGGAGAGTTGCAGTCTGTAAAAACAGATAAATCCTGCATTGCTCTCTTTGTTTCCTTTATCATCAACAGAGTAGATGAGGCAGGGTCCCTGGTTCCCTTTTGCTAACAGTGCTGCTCGCTGGGGTGTTACAAGGATGCCCCATAGCCCAGCTGATCTTAGTTTTTTCTTTTGCCCCTTCCCTATGCTCTCATACCCATCCTCACGTGTGCGAGCTTGCGGCTGGTGATGAGCAAATTTGCCAATGGATTGTGAGCCTACTTCTTAAGATATGTGGTGCCAAGTCCAGCACAGCTGGCGATAAAGACCTGCAACAGGGACGAGTGCGTAATGAAAAGAGAGACGCATATAATTTGGCAAGCTGGGAGTCAGGGGGCCCTCCTGCTCTCCATGGCAGGAAGACAAGATGGCTCCTTTCAGCCCGCACTTTTATTGGCAGAAGTCACATGAGATCATTCAGTTCAGTCACTTCGTCATGCCTGGCTCTTTGTGACCCAGCAATGAACTGCAGCACGCCAGGCCTCCCTGTCTATCACCAGCTCCTGGAGTTTAGCCAAACACATGTCCACTGTGTGCCATCCAACCATCTCACCCTCTGTCGTCCCCTTCTCCTCCTGCCTTCAATCTTTCCCAGCATCAGGGTCTTTTCAAATGAGTCAGTTCTTTGCATCAGGTTTCAGCTTCAGGATCAGTCCTTCCAATGAATATTCAGAACTGGTTTCCTTTAGGATGGACAGGTTGGATCTCCTTGCAGTCAGAGCGACTCCCAAGAGTCTTTTGCTACACCACAGTTCAAAAGCATCAATTATTCAGAGCTCAGCTTTCTTTATAATCCAATTCTCACATCCATACATGACTACTGGAAAAACAATAGCTTTGACTAGACGGATCTTTGTTGGCAAAGTAATGTCTCTGCTTTTTAATAAGCTGTCTAGGTTGGTCATAACTTTTCTTCCAAGGAGCAAGCATCTTTTAATTTCATGGGTGCAGTCACCATCTTCAGTGATTTTGGAGCCACAAAAAATAAAGTCTGTCATTGTTTCCATTGTTTTTCTATTTATTTGCCATGAAGTGATGGGACCAGATGCCATCATCTTAGTTTTCTGAAGGTTGAGTTTTAAGCCAACTTTTTCACTCTCCTCTTTCACTTTCATCAAGAGGTTCTTTAGTTCTTCACTTTCTGCAATAAGGGTGGTATCATCTGCGTATATGAAGTTATTGATGTTTCTCCCAGTAATCTTGATTTCAGCTTGTGCTTCATCCAGCCCAGTGTTTCTCATGATGTACTCTGCATAGAAGTTAAATAAGCAGGGTGACAATATACAGCCTTGCCGTACTCCTTTTTCTATTTGGAACCAGTCTGTTGTTCCATGTCCAGTTCTAACTGCTGCTTCCTGACCTGCATACAAATTTCTCAAGAGGCAGGTCAGGTGGTCTGGTATTCCCATATCTTTAAGAATTTCCCACAGTTTGTGGTGATCCACACAGTCAAAGGCTTTGGCATAGTCAAAGCAGAAGTAGATGTTTTTCTGGAACTCTCTTGCTTTTTCCATGATCCAGTTGATGTTGGCAATTTGATCTCTGGTTCCTCTGCCTTCTCTAAATCCAGTTTGAACATCTGGCAGTTCATAGTTCATATATTGCTGAAGCCTGGCTTGGAGAATTTTGAGCATTACTTTACTAGCGTGTGAGATGAGTGTAATCGTGCGGTAGTTTGAGCATTCTTTGGTATTGCCTTCTTTGGGATTGGAATGAAAACTGACCTTTTCCAGTCCCGTGACCACTGCTGAGTTTTCCAAATTTGCTGGCATATTGAGTGCAGCACTTTCACAGCATCATCTTTCAGGATTTGAAATAGCTCAATTGGAATTCCATCACCTCCACTACAGTGATGCTTCCTAAGGCCCACTTGACTTCACATTCCAGGATGTCTGGCTCTAGGTGAGTGATCACACCATCGTGATTATCTTGGTCTTGAAGATCTTTTTTTGTGTAGTTCTTATGTGTGTTCTTGCCACCTCTTAATATCATTAAGATCATTCTTAATAGCACTGAGATCATTCAGATCAGATCAGATCAGTCGCTCAGTTGTGTCCGACTCTTTGCGACCCCATGAACTGCAGCACGCCAGGCCTCCCTGTCCATCACCAACTCCTGGAGGTCACTCAGACTCACATCCATCGAGTCAGTGATGCCATCCAGCCATCTCATCCTCTGTCGTCCCCTTCTCCTCCTGCCCCCAATCCCTCCCAGCATCAGAGTCTTCTCCAATGAGTCAGCTCTTTGCATGAGGTGGCCAAAATACTGCAGTTTCAGCTTTAGCATCATTACTTCCAAAGAAATCCCAGGGCTGATCTCCTTCAGAATGGACTGGTTGGATCTCCTTGCGACTAGCCCAAGGGACTCTCAAGAGTCTTCTCCAACACCACAGTTCAAAAGCATCAATTCTTCAGCGCTCAGCCTTCTTCACAGTCCAGCTCTCACATCCATACATGACCACAGGAAAGACCATAGCCTTGACTAGGCGAACCTTTGTTGGCAAAGTAATGTCTCTGCTTTTGAATATGCTATCTAGGTTGGTCATAACTTTCCTTCCAAGGAGTAAGTGTCTTTTAATTTCATGGTTGCAGTCACTATCTGCAGTGATTTTGGAGCCCAGAAAAAGAAAGTCTGACACTGTTTCCATTGTTTCTCCATCTATTTCCCATGTAGTGATGGGACCAGATGCCATGATCTTCGTTTTCTGAATGTTGAGCTTTAAGCCAACCTTTTCACTCTCCACTTTCACCTCCATCAGAGGCTTTTTAGTTCCTCTTCACTTTCTGCCATAAGGAATAGCAATACTGGGGAGTTTGATCAGCACACCATAAAGAGGGGCAAAGTTAAGGCTCTGCTGTTCATCAGGAACATCTTGTTTTGTTTCCATGGGGACAGATGCAGGGGCAGGCAGTGAAGTGGAGCAGAGAGCAAGTCCAGCTCCAAGTCTGTCCGTTAGGTGTGCTTTTTAGGACAATCACGATGGCGCAGCTTGCTGCATCCTCAAGCCATGGGGCAGGTTCTGGTCTCTGCTCTGCCAGTCTGCAACAGTGTGGGGCAATGGTGTCTGCAACTACCAGGCCAGTCAGAAAATAAGTCATAGGAGAGCTAAGTGCTTTAAGAGGTGACTGCTAGAGCTGCCCCCTCACTCTCTAACTTAGAAAATAGAGACTGCCTGGGACTTCCCTGGTGGCCCAGTGGTTGAGACTCTGCCTTCCAGTGCAGGGGGTGCTGATTCAATCCCAGGTCAGGGAACTAAGGTCCTACATGCTACAGGGTGTGACCAAAAATTAAAAATAAATAAACACAACATTATAAATCAACTATACGTCAGTTTTAAAAAATTAAAGAAAGAAATAGAGATGGTGAGTGTAAAAGGAGAGCAAGTACATTTTTTGTTTCTGGGGGAACTTTTTCAGTTTTTAGTGCTTTAACTCTTCAACTTCAAGCACTGAAGGTTAAAGCATCTTAAATCCGTGTTAAATGATCTTGATGAGAGAGGCATAGGCCAATTCTTTTTATATACATCTCTAAAGGACATGAGGTGTTTGAAAAGACTTGTTGCATCTCTAGGGACTCATGATTTTTTCACTTGTAGGGCTTGTTGCGTTTTTAGGGACTTAATACAGATTATTTGATTTTTTTTTTCTTCTTCTTCTTGCTCCCTATCATTGTGTAATTTTTGCTCAGTTAATCTAATCTGGGACATAAGAAGCACTTTTTAGTTTATTTTGAAATGCTGCTTACTCCTGTCCTGTGACCCCAAATGACATAATATCTTTTTCCGTTTGTGGACAGGTTAGACTAGTCCACCAAAAACTGCTGATTCTTTGACAGAGGCTTGAGGATTGCCGGTGGTATTGTGGTCCTTATCATCTGTTCCACCAGCATGTACTTTGTCGTGGTTTATGTGCAGGATCTAGGGCATGTGGCATTGTACGTGGTGGCTGCAGTGGTCAGCGTAGCTTATCTGAGCTTTGTGTTTTACTTGGTAAGTCCAGTTGGGAGGAGGCAGGGGTGGTCGATGTGGGCCTAATGCTCAGAAGAGAAAGGACCCAAAAGAGCACATAGCAATCTATCTTCAGATTGTTGACACAATTTACATGAAATCATTAAACCAGCTGTGACTAAAGAATATTTTTAGGCATAAATTTTCACTTGGTTCCTAAGAGCTGTCATTTTTCTATTTCTGTCACTCTCTCTGGTTTCCATTCCTAATAAGTCCTAACAAGAGAGTGTAGTATATTTGAAAAACTCAAAGAAGATCAGCCGTATAGAAAGTAGAGAGTGGTATGATACGGGGTTGGAGAATGGAGCTGTATCTTGTGATTTCAAATCTTTGGAGGGCAGCACATGTGGGTTCACAGCCTTGCCCAACTTTACTACTTAGTAGCTGTCCAATGGAAACATAAGTAAATAGTGATAATCTCTTGTTGAATTATTCTAAAATTATTAAAGAATGATGATTATAAAACAAGCTACATAGAAAAGGAATATGGAATTATGTATACCTAGATAATCAAAAAATTATCAAAAGTCTAGAGTAAATTATGTAAAAATATTAATAGTAGTTGCCTTCAATGTTGGGATTGAGGATATTCTTTTCTCTATTTTCCAGGTCTTCTGTAACATTACTTATATCAATGAAGAGCAGTGATAGCAACAACACATCCATCTCCGTATTCTACACAGGTTTCTCTAAAAAACATAGGGTTGAAGATTAGGGACAGCAGAATTTATACCAGATTTGCTACAGAGAATGGCAAGGCTTGAGGGTGGAAATCCCCTTCTCATCTTTATAACACTTACTTAGTCCCCATGTCAGTGTCTCACACAGGGTAGATATGTATCGGGAAAACATTTTAGTGAATATTGAGAAATTATGTCTTGGAGAAGGAAATGGCAACCTGCCAGGAGCTGGCAAGAGGACCTCCGCCCATGGCAAAGGTCATGAGGAAAGAGGCTCGACATATGCAAAGGCGAGGTCTAGCCTCAGGAGTCCCCCTGGAAATCCTCAAGCATCTACCCCCATAACCAGAGCCTGCGTACTTTACTACTTTGTGCTCTTACCTACACCTCTAACTTTATGGGGGGCTGTCCCCCACCACTTCTTTCAGAAAAGGAGTTAACTTAGAGCTCCAGTTAAAAATTCCTGGGTGTGACAGGAGTGTTTTAACCTACAAACTCCTCTGAAGGTTCTCTAGCCTGCCTGTCAGGCTTGTCTGGCCACATGTGATTGCTCACAGCCTCCCAACTGTGAGAGGCACGAGATGCTTTAAATCTTCTAAAAACAGGTTCTTTAGAGAAGTTAGAAAACTATTAGTATAAATATAGTGGGCTGATTAGAAATTGTATTGGTGAAGGGTTTTTCAATTGTTGAGCCAATGTTTGCTGCTAAGTCTCCACATCTCCTGCCCTCACACACATTAATGAATATATAGAAGAAATAGGTATTAACCTTTGATATTAATCATGTTAGACCTTAGGCTAAGTAAATTCTTTCCTTAATTAAAACCCACCACACCCTCACCCTGTAGGAATGTAACTTTAGCTGGTACCTTCAGAAGGTGGCGTCTGTTTTAAGAATAATCACCCCTGGAGAAATAAGTGTCCTGGTTGACTGACCGCTGTCACAAGGAGAGGGTCATAAATTGTCAGCAGGCCCCCTGGCCAGAAGATGATGTAACACCCCTAAGACCTCTGTATACATTTGTATGAAGCACCTGACTTTGATAAAAGTCAGGACTGCTGACCCTGCGTAATTTTTGTATACCATCTCAGTGTATAAAAGTAGACCATGGAAAATAAAGAATTGGGATCAGTTCCTCGAAAGACTGGTCTCCGCATGTCGCTCTCTCTCTCAAATTCTGGTTGAGTCTCCACCTGGAGCACGGAACCCACCAAGCTTACTAATTATGCATGGGCTTCTAAGATCCGACCGGGGAGGCCTCAGTGTCTCCTCTCATTCAAGAGAACGGAAGGATGCCTGCAGCCTACGTAAGTGATGCAAACTTCTTGTCTTGAAGTTTTATTGGTCTCCCACGTAAACCAAGCTACTCAACCTCTTTTCTCCACTGAATTTTCCTACTGAGCTATCCTCATTCTATTACTTTTTATATCTTTAATTAATATTTATTTAAGCAATTGTTTCCTGACCCTCACCGATGCTGTTCACGCCTCGAACTCCCTGGATCAGTCGGGGCTGGACCCTGGCAGCAACCCACTCCAGTATTCTTGCCTAGAGAATCCCATGGACAGAGGAACGTTGCAGGCTACGGTCATGGGGTCGCAAGAGTCAGACACGACTGAGTGACTTTCACTACTTCACTACGTCTTGGATAAATATATCTCTTCTTTTTTCTTGCCCAGTAAGCCATGGGTACACATAGATTAAGCTGACCCTTTAATATAGAGACAGTTGTTGTTCGGTTGCTAGGCTGTGTCCAACTCTTTGGAACCCCATGGACTGCAGCATGCCAGGCTTCCCTGTCCTTCGCTATCTCCTGGAGTATGCTCAAACTCATGTCCGTTGAGTTGATGATGCCATCCAACCATCTCATCCTCTGTTGCCCCCTTCTCTTCCTGCCTTCAATCTAGGAAACCCAAGTAACTGAGTATGGCCTTGACAGAAATTGTTTTAACAATTTTCTGTAGGACATCTTCTAGTGGCCTAGTGGTTAGGATTTCAGACTTTTGCTTCAAAGTCCCAGGTTCAGTCCATGGTCAGGGAACTGAGATCCTACAAGTTAGGTGGCATGGACAGACAAAAAAAAAAGTTGCTGTAGAAGTTAAGGGGACCCCTCGCTAAGAGTCGGACACGACTGAGCGACTTCACTTTCACTTTTCACTTTCATACATTGGAGAAGGAAATGGCAACCTACTCCAGTGTTCTTGCCTGGAGAATCCCAGGGACAGAGGAGCCTGGTAGGCTGCCATCGTCTATGGGGTCGCACAGAGTCGGACACGACTGAAGCGACTTAGCAGCAGCAGCAGCAGGGGACCCTTTCTTTATGAAAATTGGTTATGACGGTGCTGAGTTGTTCTCAGTCAGCCTGAGGCCATAGAAATTGTTGAAGACCCATTTTTAAGGCCCAGTACTGATTCTAGAATGAATTACTACTCTTTAGTTCAGAAGACTATCACAGTTGTTCTTAGCAAGTCAGTCATTCCCCGTATTGTGAGGAATGGTGTAAGACTGAAAAAAAGTGGTCTTCAAGGACCTCCCCCAGTCAGATAAAAGAAACAAATGCAAAGCACGAGGAACAGAGGGAGCTGAGTATCAAAATTAATACTACAAAGAGGTTTGCATCTGAGCAGTGCAGTGTGGGCGGTGAGAGGGGTAAGAGGGCTCTCCAGAGAGGGTTAATGATGACGTAGCTCCTCTTTCACGGTTGACAATGTTTCATTGCACTGGGCATCTCCTTCCTGGACTCTGGGCTCATGGTAAACAGCTCCAAAGTCCTGAAGACCAAAGAGGCCACCCATGGCTATACTAAGTCAACACTGTCCACAGGTAGCCATCAGGGCCAGTGTGTTTCTATGGTTTACTGTGTGAACATAGCCAAATATATGTGCTATTACACAGGCTGCATTTAAGACTCAACTGTTTGTTGGGAAAGACTTTGTTTCATATTTATTTGAAAGATGGCATATTTTCCTTCCTAAACTTCTAATCTGGGAACTGGATTAAGTAGGATCTTTGACAAGTTGACATCTGCTGCTCTCAAATAACACTGAACTCTTTCGCTGTCCCAGAGTCAGCTTGTTTTATCTTTAGTAGAGATAATCCTCATGCATGATTCTTAACAAGACTGACTACATGTTAAAGGTATTTGGAAAATCCAATTGATGTTTCATAATACAACTTACAGAGTAGGTATGTAATTTTTTTATCAAAAGATAATGGATTTAAAAGGCTGAGAAAGCCATTAAAAAGAATGAGATAATTCCATTTGCAGACATGGATGGACCTAGAGAGTGTCATACTGAGTGAAGTAAGTTTCAGACAGAGAAGGAGAATATCGTATGACATCCCTTATACGTGGAATCTAAAAAGAAATAATACAAATGAACTTAGTTACGAAACAGAAAGAGACTCACAGACTTAGAAAACCGTCATCGCCAGGGGAAGGGATAGTAAGGGAGTTTGGGAAGGTCATGTACACACTGCTATATTCAAAATGAATAAGCAACAAGGACCTACTGTATAGCATATGGAACTCTGCTCAGTGTTACGTGGCAGCCTGGATGGGACAGGGCTTTGGGGGAGAATGGATACATGTATATGTATGGCTGAGTCCCCTCACTGTTCAACTGAAAATACTACAACATTGTTAATTGGCTAAACCCTGATACAAATGTAGAAGTTTAAAGTTTGAAAAATAAAAATATACAGCAAAAAATAAATAAAAGACTTCAAAATACTTTACTTATGCATATTCTTTCTGAGTTATTTTAATTATTGTTGTTCAGTTGCTCAATCATGTCTGACTCTTTGCAACCTGGACCACAGCATGCCAGGCTTTCCTGTCCTTAACTATCTCCCTGAGTTTGCTCAAACTCATATCCATTGAGTCGATGATGCCATCCAACAATCTCATCCTCTGTTGCCACCTTCTCCTCCTGTCCTCAGTCTTTTGCAGATCAGGGTCTTTCCCAAAGAGTCAGCTCTTTAAATCAGGTGGCCAAAGTATTGGAGCTTCAGCTTCAGCATAAGCCCTTCCAATGAGTATTCAGGGTTGATTTCCTTTAGGATTGACTGGTTTGATCTCCTTGCAGTCCAAGGGACTCTCAAGAGTCTTCTCTAGCACCACAGTACGAAAGCATCAATTCTTTGGTGTCCAGCCTTCTTTATGGTCCAACTCTCACATCTAGACAGGACTACTGGAAAATGCATACTTTGCCTATATGGAACTATGTAGGCAGTGATGTGTCTGCTTTTTAATATGCTATGTAGGCTTGTCATAGCATTTCTTCCAAGGAGCAAGTGTCTTTTAATTTCATCACTGCAGTCACCATCCACAGTGATTTTGGAGCCCAAGAAATAAAAGTCTGTCACTCTTTCCCTGTTTTCCCTATCTATTTGCCCTGAAGTGATGGAACTGGATCCCATAATCTTAGTTTTTTGAATATTGAGTTTTAAGTCAGCTTTTTCACTCTGCTCTTTCACCTTAATTCAGAGGCTCTTTAGCACCTCCTCACCTTCTGCCATAAGGGTGGTATCATCTGTATATCTGAGGTTATTGATATTTCTCCCAGCAAACTCAATTCTAGCTTGTGATTCATTTAGCCTGACATTTCGCATGATGTATTCTACATGGAAGTTAAATAAGCAAGGTGACAATATATAGTCTTGAGGTACTCCTTTCCCAATTTTGATCCAGTCTGTTGTTCCATGTCTAGTTCTAACTGTTGCATCTTTCATACAGGTTTCCCAGGAGGCAGGTAAGGTGGTCTGGTTTTACCGTCTCTTCAAGAATTTTCCAGTTTGTTGTGGTCTACACAGTCAAAGGCTTTAGCATAGTTAATGAAGAGAAATAGATATTTTCTGGAATTCCTTTGCTTTTTCTATGATCCAACTGATGTTGACAGTTTGATCTCTGGTTCCTCTGCATTTTATAAATCCAGTTTGTACATCTGGAAGTTCTTGGTTCACGTACTGCTGAGGTCTAACTTGAAGGATTTTGACCGTTACCTTGCTAGCATGTGAAATGAGTGCAGTTGTGTGGTGGTTTCAACATTCTTTGACATTGCTAGTCTTTGGGATTAGATTGAAAACTGATGTTTTTCAGTCCTGTGACCTCTCCAAATTTGCTGGCATATTGAATGCAGCACTTTAACAGCATCATCTTTTATAATTTGAAATAGTTCAGCTGAAATTCCATCATCTCGACTAGCTTTGTTTGTAGTAATGCCCAGTTGACTTCAGGATGTGTGGCTCTAGGTAAGTGACCACACCATTGTGCTTATCTAGGTATTTAAGATCTTTTTAAATAGTTTTTCTGTGTATTCTTGCCACCTCTTCCTAATTTCTGCTTAATCTCAATTATGGGGTTTGATCCATATTAAATATAAGAATATGAGATAAATGATACCAAGGGGATATTTCATGCACAGATGAGCACAATGAAGGACAGAAACGGCATGGACCTAACAAAAGAAGAGGATATTAAGAGGTGGCAAGAATACACAAAAGAACTATACAAAAAGATTTTAATGACTGGGATAACCATGATGTTGTGAGCACTCACCTAGAGCCAGACATCCTGGAGTGTGAAGTCAAGTGGGCCTTAGGAAGCATCACTATGAACAAAGCTAGTGAAGGTGATTGAATTCCAGCTGAGCTATTTCAAATCCTAAAAGATGATGCTGTCCAAGTGCTGCAGTGAATATGCCAGCACATTTGGAAAACTCAGCCATGGCCACAGGACTGGAAAAGGTCAGTTTTCATTCCAATCCCAAAGAAGGGCAATGCCAAAGAATGTCCAGTCACTCAATGTCACATGCTAGCAAGGTAATGCTCAAAATCCCACAAGCTAGGCTGCAATGGTACACGAACAGAAAACTTACAGATGTACAAGCTGGATTTAAAAAATGCAGAGGAACCAAATTGCTAACATCCATTGAATCACAGAAAATGCAAGAGGATTATAGAAAAACATCTACTTCTCTTCATTAACTACACTAAAGCTTTTGACTGTGTGGACCACTACAAACTGTGGAAAATTCTTAGAGATGGGAATACCAGACCACCTTATCTGCCTCCTGAGAAGCCTGTGTGCAGATCAAGAAGCAACAGTTAGAACTAGACATGAAACAACAGACTGGTTCAAAATTGGGAAAGGAGTACCCTCAAGGCTATATATCATCACCGTGCTTATTTAACTTCCATGTAGAGTACATCATGTGAAGTGCCAGGCTGAATAAATCATAAGCTGGAATTGAGATTGCGGTGAGAAATATCAACAGCCTCAGATATGCAGATGACACCACCCTTATGGCAGAAAGTGAGGAGGCACTAAAGAGCCTCTGGATTAAGGTGAAAGAGCAGAGTGAAAAAGCTGGCTTAAAACAATCCTGGGAGATAATGCAGGACAGGGAAGCCCTGGATCCTGCAGTCCTTGGGGTTGCAAAGAGTTGGACAGGAGTGAGCAACTGAACAACAGCAATTTATTTCACTGAGTGCTGTGACCCTAAACTGCCCAAGGCCTGGCATCCTTGCTACTCCCTTGCCACTGCCTTCCCTTTTCCCCAAGTTCCTTCTCCTCCAAGTGTCATATATCTGAAGAGCTGTTGGGAAGAGTGTATGTCTCAATGTTTCTTTTCTTTATTGTCCATTTCTAATCTCGCCCCCTGGGTTGGGAAGATCCCCTGGAGGAGGGCATGGCAACCCCCCTCAGTATTCTTGCCTGCAGAACCCCCATGGATGGAGGAGCCTGGTGGGCTACAGGGCGTGGGGTCGCAAAGAGCTGGGCACGACTGAGAAACTAAGCACAGCACAGCACACCCCTTAACCGCCATTGAGAAATATAAAAGGAAAATAAGTGAAAAGAATCATGAACCTGACAGAGGTAGATTATCTCATCATTTTACATTTAATATGGGTCAAACCACCCTAGTTGAGATTTTATTGTTTTATAATCAAAATAATTCTAAGAGTATGAATAAGGAAAGTATTTTGCAGCCTTTTATTTATTTTTTGCTGTATACCTTTATTTTTTCAAGCTCTAAACTTTTTATTTTGTATCAGGGTAGAGCTGACTGACAATGGTGTGATAGTTTCAGGGGAACAGTGAAGGGACTCAGCCTTAACTTCTACAGCAATCTTTAAAAAAATTGTTTTATTTTTTGGCTTTGTCGACTAGCTTGCAGGATCTCAGTTCCATGACCAGGGTTTGAACCTGGGACTTTGAAGTGAAAGCCCAAAATCCTATCCACTGTGCCAGTAGGGAACTCCCTATAGTGAATTTTAAAATCAATTTCTGTTAAGACCATACTCAAGGAAACTTGGGTTTCCTTGGAGTAAGTCCCTATATTATGGGCTCATCATAGTCTTAGTGTGCCCATGGTTCACTGATGAGGAAAAAAGAAGAGATGTATCTATTCAAGTCATAATTTTTCAATATTTACTATAATGTTTTCCCAATCGAGTACCTACCCTGTTAGTGATACTGGCCTGGGAACTAGGTAAGTGTTGGAAAGGTAAGCAGGGGGTTTCCACCCTCACTATTACTATCTACTTTCTTTTTTTGTAGCAGATACAGTATAAATTCAGCTGTCCCTAATCCTCAACCCTGTGTTTTTTAGAGAAACCGGTGTAGAATATGGAGTTGGATGTGTTGTTGATATTGCTGCTTTTCATTAATATAACGAATGTGATAGAAGATCTGCAAAATAGAGAAAGAATATATCCATAATCCCACCATCCTAAGACAATTGCTATTATCATTTTTACATAATTTACTCTAGACTTAATTTTTTTTATTATCTACGTATACATAATTCTGCATTCCTTTTCTATGGAGCTGTGTTTTATAACCATCATTTTGAGACAATTTTAGAATAATTCAATGAGAGACTATGACTATTTATCTTTTTGTCATTGGACAGCTATTAAGTAGTAGAGCTGGGCAGGGCTGTGAGCCCATGTGTTCCCCTTCAAAAGTTTGAAATCACATGACACAGCTCCCTTTTCCAACCCCATCTTTTACCACTCTCTACTTTCTACATGGCTGATCTTTGAGTTCTTCCCACATACTACACTCTCTTGTTAGGAATTATTAGAAATGGAAACCAGAGTGACAGAAATAGAAAAATGATAGCACTTAGGAATCAAGGGAAAATTTATAGTTAAAAATATTCTTTAGTCACAGCTGATATAACAATGTGAATTGTGTCAATAACTTGAAGACAGATACCATATGCTCTTTTGGGTCCTTTCTCTTCTGAGTGTTAGATGCACCTCGACCACCCCTACCCCCTCCCAACTGGACTTACCAAGGAAAACACAAAGCTCAGATAAGCTACGCTGACCCCTGCAGCCACCACAAACAATGCCACGTGCCCTAGATCCTGCACATAAACCACGACAAAGTACATGTTGATGGAACAGATGATAAGGACCATGACACCACCTGTGATCCTCCAGCCTCTTTCCAAAGAATCAGCACAATTATTGGTGGACTAGTCTAACCTGTCCACAAACAGAAAAAGACACCGTGTCTCTTGGGGTCACATGACAGGAGTAAGCAGCATTTCGAAGTAAATTGGAAAGTGCTCCTTGTGTCCCAGATTAGATTAAATGAGCCAAAATTACACAATGATAGGGAAAAAGAGGGGAGGAAAACCCACTATCAAATAACCCATATCATATAAGTCCTTAAAAATGCAACAAGCCCTAAAACTGCACAAAGTCATGAGTTTCTAGAGATGTAACAAGTCATTTCAAATAGCCCATGTCCTTTAGAGATGTATTTAAAAGATATTAGCTTATGCCTCTCTCATAAAGATCATTTAATATGGATTTAAGATGCTTTAACCTTCAGTGGCTGAAGTTGAAAAGTTAAAGCACTAAAAGCCGAAAAGTTTCCCCCAGAAATAAAAAATGTGCTTTCGTCTTCCTTTGTTACATTCACAGTCTCTATTTTCTTTTGTTTTTAAAATTGACATGTAGTTGATTTACAGTGTTGTTTTATTTATTTTTAATTTGACCTTTGGTATGTGAGACCTTGATTCCCTGACCTGAGATAGAACCAGCACCCCCTGCACAGGAAGGCAGAGTCTCTACCACTGGACCACCAGGGAAGTCCCCAGCAGTCTCTATTTTCTAAGTCAGAGAGTGAGGGGGCAGCTCTAGCAGTCACCTCTTAAAGCACATAGTCCCCCTATGACTTATTTTCTGACTGGCCTGTTTGATGCAGACACCATAGTCCCACACATCTTTGGGAACTAAAAGAAATACGCTCACAATCCATTGGCAAATTCTTTCATCACTGGCCGCAAGCTCATAAACGTGAGGCTGGGTATGAGAGCAATGGGAAGCTGCAAAAGAAAAAAATAAGATCAGATATAAAAATAAGATTAGATATAAAAAATAAGACCAGAGCTCCTGTAATACCCCAGAGAGCAGCACTGTTACCAAAAGGGAACCGTAGACCTTGCACCATCTACTCTGTGAGAAATTATTCCTGTCATCACAACTTGCTGGAGGGTATGTGGAAATCTGTAGCATGAACCTAGCGTCAGTTATGCTCATGGTGTCCTTGCAAGATGTATGTCTGCCCTGTCTTAATTTCCATAAAACCCAACAGTGTCCTATACAATATTTCAAGTTTGCTTGGATTAATGAACAATAATTTTATGTTCTATGTGTAACTATAGCTAAAATTTGCATTCAACAGGCTTAGAAAAGAACAAGCCATTTCAAAAAGCCTTTCAGATGCCAGGGATTTCAATGCATTCACTGTAGACTAACACTGCAAATCTTTATTCCTCTGAATTTTCCCCACACCCAGCACTAGGCCTGGTAGCTAAGGGCAATATAGAGTTCTGCTTGACTCAACGAGTTTCCCCAACTCCCTCTTCACTTGTAAGCTCTGAAGAAGTCATTCATCCCTGTTAGCTGCTCCATGTCTTAGAAGATGGCAATAAGCAGAGTGGGAACGATGGCAATAGAGCGGGTCAGACTCACTCGCAAAGGGTGAGCATTTTAGGTTGAGGAATCCCTGTGGTTGAGGAATCCACAGAAAACACAGAAACAGAATGACTATCTGGAAGAGGAAACAGAAAAAGGTCTGCAGAGGTTCAGGAGGCAGGAGATTAAGAAAGGACAAAAGGGCAACGTCCTCTTCCTCTCCTCTATCCCAGTCACAGCAGCACGTACCTCCATGACAAACTGGCCGGAATAGGTTCCTGTCATGGTGGAGCTCTGCCCTGCAGCCAGGATCCCCACCACCCAGATGTAGAGAGCGACAGGCCCGAAGTAACACCTCAGCACAACACTCTGGAGAGGCAAGAGAGAGAGATCACCTGAGACAACACCCCAAAGTACTCCTCTGTGTCACCTTTCTGTCTTCCTGGCTACAAACCCACCTCTACCAAGCACTGTGCTGGCACTGTCCCAAAAGCTAGACTCGGGTCCTGACCTTGTATTAGAGGCTTTCAACCTAAATTCTGCTGGATGGGCCCCCATTCCTCCTCAGCCTAGTCCCTTCTCTTCTCTAGGCTCCTAAAGCCTTTATCCTCAACTCATATGTTCAGTCAATCAGTTCAGTTGCTCAGTTGTGTCCAACTCTTTGTGACCCCATGAATTGCAGCACGCCAGGCTTCCCTGTCCATCACCAACTCCTGGAGTTCACTCAGACTCACATCCATCGAGTCAGTGATGCCATCCAGCCATCTCATCCTCTGTCATCCCCTTCTCCTCCTGCCCCCAATCCCTCCCAGCATCAGAGTCTTTTCCAATGAGTCAACTCTTCACATGAGGTGGCCAAAGTCCTGGAGTTTCAGCTTTAGCATCATTCCTTCCAAAGAACACCCAGGGCTGATCTCCTTTAGAATGAACTGGTTGGATCTCCTTGCAGTCCAAGGGACTCTCAAGAGTCTTCTCCAACACCACAGTTCAAAAGCATCAATTCTTCGGCATTCAGCTTTCTTCACAGTCCAACTCTCACATCCATACATGACTTCTGGAAAAACCGTAGCCTTGACTAGATGGACTTTGTTGGCAAAGTAATGTCTCTGCATTTAAATATGCTGTCTAGGTTGGTCATAACTTTCCTTGCAAGGAATAAGCGTCTTTTAATTTCATGGCTGCAGTCACCATCTGCAGTGATTTTGGAGCCCCCCAAAATAAAGTCTGACACTGTTTCCACTGTTCCCCATCTATTTGCCATGAAGTGATGGGACCAGATGCCATGATCTTCGTTTTCTGAATGTTGAGCTTTAAGCCAACTTTTTCACTCTCCTCTTTCACTTTCATCAAGAGGCTCTTTAATTCTTCTTCACTTTCTGCCATAAGGGTGGTGTCATCTGCATATCTGAGGTTATTGATATTTCTCCCAGCAAGCTTGATTCCCACTTGTGCTTCTTCCAGCCCAGTGTTTCTCATGATGTACTCTGCATATAAGCTAAATAAGCAGGGTGACAATATACAGCCTTGATGTATACCTTTTCCTATTTGGAACCAGTCTGTTGTTCCATGTCCAGTTCTAACTGTTGCTCTCTGACCTGCATACAGATTTCTCAAGAGGCAGGTCAGGTGGTCTGATATTCCCATCTTTTCAGGATTTTCCACAGTTTATTGTGATCCACACAGTCAAAGGCTTTGGCATAGTCAATAAAGCCGAAATAGATGTTTTTCTGGAACTCTCTTGCTTTTTCCATGATCCAGTGGATGTTGGCAATTTGATCTCTGGTTCTTCTCCCTTTTCTAAAACCAGCTTGAACATCTGGAAGTTCACGGTTCACATATTGCTGAAGCCTGGCTTGGAGAATTTTGAGCACTACTTTACTAGTGTGTCCCAGGGACGGCGGAGCCTGGTGGGCTGCCATCTATGGGGTCACACAGAGTCGGACACGACTGAGGTGACTTAGCATAGCATAGCATAGCATTACTAGTGTGTGAGATGAGTGCAATTGTGTGGTAGTTTGAGCATTCTTTGGCATTGCCTTTCTTTGGGATTGGAATGAAAACTGACCTTTTCCAGTCCTGTGGCCACTGCTGAGTTTTCCAAATTTGCTGGCATATTGAGTGCAGCACTTTCACAGCATCATCTTTCAGGATTTGAAATAGCTCAACTGGAATTCCATCAGCTCCACCAGCTTTGTTCATAGTGATGCTTCCTAAGGCCCACTTGACTTCACATTCCAGGACGTCTGGCTCTAGGTGAGTGATCACACCATCATCATTATCTGGGTCATGAAGCTCTTTTTTGTACAATTCTTCTCTATATTTTTGCCACCTCTTCTTAATATCTTCTGCTTCTATTAGGTCCATACCATTTCTGTCCTTTATCGAGCCTATCTTTGCATGAAATGTTCCCTTGGTATCCCTAATTTTTTTGATGAAATCTCTAGTCTTTCCCATTCTGTTGTTTTCCTCTATTTCTTAGCATTGATTGCTGAGGAAGGCTTTCTTATCTCTCCTTGTTATTCTTTGGAACTCTGAATTCAGATGCTTATATCTTTCCTTTTCTCCTTTGCTTTTCACTTCTCTTCTTTTCACAGCTATTTCTAAGGCCTGTCTCCTGTACAATGTCATGAACCTCAGTCCATAGTTCATCAGGCAGTCTGTCTATCAGATCTAGTCCCTTAAATCTATTTCTCACTTCCACTGTATAATCATAACGGATTTGATTTAGGTCATATCTGAATGGTCCAGTGGTTTCCCCCACTTTCTTCAATTTAAGTCTGAATTTGGCAATAAGGAGTTCATGATCTGAGCCACAGTCAGCTCTTGGTCTTGTTTTTGCTGACTGTATAGAGCTTCTCCATCTTTGGCTGCAAAGAATATAATCAGTCTTATTTCGGTGTTGACCATCTGGTGATGTCCATGTGTAGAGTCTTCTCTTGTGTTGTTGGAAGAGGGTGTTTGCTATGACCAGTGCATTTTCTTGGCAAAACTCTATTAGCGTTTGCCCTGCTTCATTCTGTACTCCAAGGCCAAATTTGCCTGTTACTCCAGGTGTTTCTTGACTCCCTACTTTTGCATTCCAGTCTCCTATAAAGAAAAGGACATCTTTTTTGGATGTTAGTTCTAAAAGGTCTTGTAGGTCGTCATAGAACTGTTCAACTTCAGCTTCTTCAGCATTACTGGTTGGGCCACCCAAGACGGACGGATCATGATGGAGATGCCTGACAGAATGTGGTCCACTGGAGAAGGGAATGGCAAACCACTTCAGTATTCTTGCCTTGAAAACCCCATGAACAGTATGAAAAGGCAAAATGATAAGATGCTGAAAGGGGAACTCCCCAGGTTAGTAGGTGCCCAATATGCTACTGGAGATCAGTGGAGAAATAACTCCAGAAAGAATGAAGGGATGGAGCCAAAGCAAAAACAATACCCAGTTGTGGATGCGACTGGTGATAGAAGCAAGGTCTGATGCTGTAAAGAGCAATATTGCATAGGAACCTGGAATGTTAGGTCCATGAATCAAGGCAAATTGGAAGTGGTCAAACAGGAGATGGCAAGAATGAATATCGACATTCTAGGAATCAAGGAACTAAAATGGACTGGAATGGGTGAATTTAACTCAGATGACCATTATATCTACTACTGTGGGTAGGAATCCTTTAGAAGAAATGGAGTAGCCATCATAGTCAACAAAAAGGTCCGAAATGCAGTACTTGGATGTAACCTCAAATACGACCGAATGATATCTGTCGTTTCCAAGGCAAACCATTCAATGACCAATCAATATGCCTCTGCATATTAAAAAGCAGAGACATTACTTTGCCGACAAAGGTCCCTCTAGTCAAAGTTATGCTTTTTCCAGTAGTTATATATGGATGTGAGAGTTGGACCATGAAGAGAGCTGAGCACCAAAGAATTGATGCTTTTGAACTGGGGTGTTAGAGAAGACTTGAGAGTCCCTTGGACTGCAAGGCAATCCAACCAGTCAATCCTAAAGGAAATCTGTCCTGAATACTCATTGGAAGGACTGATGCTGAAGCTGAAACTGCAACATGTTGTCCATTTGATGCGAAGAACTGACTCATTGGCAAAGACCCTGATGCTGGGGAAGATTGAAGGCAGGAGAAGGGGATGATAGACAATGAGCTGGCTGAATGGCATCACCGACTTGATGGACATGAGTTCGAGTAAGCTCTGGGAGCTGGTGATGGACAGGAAAACCTGGGCATGCTGCTGACCGTGGGGTTGCAAACAGTCAGAGATGACTGAGCAATTGCACTGAACTTGTGGTTCCATAGCAAACTGTGTTATCTTACTGTAGTACCTTTGACTTTATATTGTCTTCTCCTGCCCTCAGTCTTCCCCTAAAGAGACTAAACTATTTGGGGGTAGGGAGCTACTTTTATCTTTATATCTCTAGACCAGCACAGTGCCTTCAACATAACACATACTCAACAAGTGTTTGCTGAATGATGAAAAGCAGAACCATTACTTTGTAGTACAGTTCCTTTTATTTTGCCCAATCAGGTGTCACAGCTCATACTAAGAAGATAATTGCCATGCTGTTGTTATTCATTCACTATGTCATGTCTGACTCTGCTACCCCGTGGACTTCAGCACACTAGACTTCCCTGGCTTTCACTGTCTCCCGGAATTTGCTCAAACTCATGTCCATTGAGTCCGTGATGCCATCCAATCAGCTCATCCTTTCTTACCCCCTTTCCTCCTGCCCTCAATGTTTTCAGCATTAGGCTCTTTTCCAATGAGTTGGCTCTTTGCATCAGGTGGCCCTAGTATTGGAGCTTCAGCTTCAGCATCAGTCCTTCCAATGAATATCCAGGGTTTCCTTTAGGATTGACTGGTTTGTTCTCCTTGCTCTTCAAGGGACTCTTAAGAGTCTTCTTGAACACCACAACTGAGAAGCATCAATTATTTGGCACTCAATCTTCTTTATGGTGCAACTCTCACATCCGTACATGACTACTGGAAACACCAAAGATTTGATTGTATGAAATTTTGTCAGCAAAGTGGTGTCTCTGCTTTTTAATATGTTGTCAAGGTTTTTCACAGCTTCTTTTCCATGGAGTAAGCCTCTTTTAATTTCATGGCTGCAGTCACTGCAGTGATTTTGGAGTCGAAGGAAATAATTTCTGTCACTGTTTCCACTTTTCCCCCATCTATTTACTATGACATGATGGGACCAGTTGCCATGATCTTAGTTTTCTGAATGTTGAATTTTAAGCCAGGTTTTTCACTTTCCTCTTTTACCTTCATCAAGAGGTTCTTTAGTTCCTCTTCACTTTCTGCCATTAGAGTGGTATCATCTACATATCTGAGGTTGTAGATATTTCTCCTGGCAATCTTGATTCCAGCTTTCGAATCTTCCAGCCTAGCATTTCAAATTATGTACTCTGCATACAAATTAAATAAGCAGGGTGACAATATACAACCTTGATGTACTGCTTTTCCAGTTTGAAACCAGTCCATTGGTTGATGTCCATTCCTAACTGTTGCTTCTTGACCTGAATACAGGTTTCTCAGTAGACAGGTAAGCTGGTCTGGTATTCCCATCTCTTTAAGAATTTTTCACAGGTCATTGTGACCCACACAGTCAAAGGCTTTAGTAAAGTCAGTGAAACAGAAGTAGATGTTTTTCTGGAATTCCCTTGCTCATTCTATGTTTCAATGGATGTTGGCAATTTGATCTCTGGTTCCTTGGCCTTTTTTAGACCCAGCTTGTACATCTAGAAGTTCTCATTGCGCTAACACACTACATATGCAAACCCCACACCCATCATCCCATAATCCTAGACCTGAGTAGGATTCTACTTTGCACATCATGAAGGGGAGCTGAAAACATTGTGACTTCTTCTCACTAATGTAGACAACAACCCTTAAGTAATTTAGGTTCCAAAGAAGACTCCTTGTCTACCTGGACTATCTGATTCAGCTGTTGATACAACCTGAATTAGCCAGATAACTTTACACTTATTCTTTGGATTTGACTGTGTGAATATCACTTAATTCATATACTAATAAAAAATTGCTGATTGCTCAAGCTGGATAGCTCAGTTATATAGGGTACAAACTATTCATTGGTCCTTTTATTATACAGGATAATAGAAACTATAACCTAGTTCTCTACTGGGTTATTCCTTTTAAAAATTGAAGCATATTTCACATACAGTATTATGGTGTACAACATAATGATTCTGTATTTGTATGTATTGAGAAATGATCACCACAATAAGCCAAGTTAACATCTATCACATTTACAGATTTTTTTTTCTTTTGATGAGAACTTTGACTATCTGTACTCTTAGCAACTTTCAAATATGCAATACAACATTATTAACTATAGTCACCATGCTGTACATTATATCCCCAAGATTTATTTTGTAACTGTAATTTTGTGCCTTTTCCCACTGAGGTTTTCTTTTTTTTTTTCAGTGCTTAAAATACCAAGACATTAACTTGTAACTGGACAGCAACCTCAACCAAGTGAAGATCACTGTCTTTCTTACCACTCCTCTTCCATTAATCATCTTGATTCAATATTCATGAATGAATATGAATGAATTAATAAATAAAAATACTGTCTAATTGTTGGGGTTCTTTAATGGACCAGGACGTGGCGGTCTGGAGGTGATGATAAGAAAGTGAAAGAGAGAGAGAGAAGCTGATACTCCCTGGTTTACGCGGAAAACCAATAAAGCCCTTGACACAGGACTTGTGTCTCTCACGAAAGCGTGCCCTCTCGTGGAGGGGTGAAGGCACGGGGCGCCTTCTCGAGAGAGTCTTAGAAGCCCGAGCAGGGGGGCGAGGGGGAGAGAGAGAGAGAGACAATAGGATACAAATTCTATTCAAGCTCCCATAGACTGTAAACTAGAAGACACTGGAACATATCCAGGGACATGAACAATGTGCAAAAATGTCATGGTCTAAAGGTACTGAAATCATACAGAACCTGTTCTCACTGTCGAATTATGTTAGAAATCAATATCAAAAGATATTTTAAACCCATATATTTTCAAGTGTTATGTGACCTTTACTAAGAGACATCTTTGACTTAACCATTGAAAATCTCAATAAAGTTAGACTGAAAAAAACACAGAGGGTGATTGCAGAGAGAAAGTGTTTGAATGAGAAATTAGTATCAAAATGAGAAATTAATATTAAAGATACTTTAACAAAATCCCATGTGTTTGGGAATTAAAGGTCCACTTTTATTTTTTATATAAATTTATTTATTTTAATTGGAGGCTAATTACTTTGCAATATTGTACTGGTTTTGCCATAGATCAACATGAATTCACCACAGGTGTACAAGTGTTCCGCATCCTGAACCCCCCCTCCCACCTCCCTCTCCATACCATTCCCTCTGGGTCATCCTAGTGCACCAGCCCTGAGCATCCTGTATCATGCATCGAACCTGGACTGGCGATTTGTTTCACATATGATATTATACATGTTTCAATGCCATTCTCCCAAGTCATCCCACCCTTGCCCTCTCCCACAGAGTCCAAAAGACTGTTCTATACATCAGTGTCTCTTTTGCTGTCTCACATATAGGGTTATCATTACCATTTTTCTAAATTCCATATATATGCGTTAGTATACTGTATTGGTGTTTTTCTTTCTGGCTTACTTCACTCTGTATAATAGGCTCCAGTTTCATCCACCTCATTAGAACTGATTCAAATGTATTCTTTTTAATGGCTGAGTAATACTCCATTGTGTATATGTACCACAGCTTTCTTATCCATTCATCTGCTGATGGACATCTAGGTTGCTTCCATGTCCTGGCTATTATAAACAGTGCTGTGATAAACATTGGGGTACATGTGTCTCTTTCAATTCTGGTTTCCTCAGTGTGTATGCCCAGAAGTGGGATTGCTGGGTTGTATGGCAGTTCTATTTCCAGTTTTTTAAGGAATCTCCACACTGTTCTGCATAGTGGCTGCACTAGTTTGCATTCCCACCAACAGTGTAAGAGGGTTCCCTTTTCTCCACACCCTCTCCAGCATTTATTGCTTGTAGACTTTTGGATAGCAGCCATTCTGACTGGCGTGAAATGGTACCTCATTGTGGTTTTGATTTGCATTTCTCTGATAATGAGTGATAATTTTGGGGGGTTCCAAAATCACTGCAGATGGTGACTGCAGCCATGAAATTAAAAGACGCTTACTCCTTGGAAAGAAAGTTATGTCCAACCTAGATAGCATATTCAAAAGCAGAGACATTACTTTGCCAACAAAGGTCCAGCTAGTCAAGGCTATGGTTTTTCCTGTGGTCATGTATGGATGTGAGAATTGGACTGTGAAGAAGGCTGAGCACAGAAGAATTGATGCTTTTGAACTGTGGTGTTGGAGAAGACTTGAGAGTCCCTTGGACTGCAAGGAGATCCAATCAGTCCATTCTGAAGGAGATCAGCCCTGGGATTTCTTTGGAAGGAATGATGCTAAAGCTGAAACTCCAGTACTTTGGCCACCTCATGCGAAGAGTTGACTCATTGGAAAAGACTCTGATGCTGGGAGGGATTGGGGGCAAGAGGAGAAGGGGACGACAGAGGATGAGATGGCTGGATGGCATCACTGACTCGATGGGTATGGGTCTGGGTGACCTCCGGGAGTTGGTGATGGACAGGGAGGCCTGGCGTGCTGCGGTTCATGGGGTCGCAAAGAGTCGGACACGACTGAGCGACTGATCTGATCTGATCTGATCTTCGAAGACAATGGGCTGCTTTTCTGGGTGCCTGATGTCCTCTGCCAGCATTCAGAAGTTGTTTTGTGGAATTTACTCAGCGTTCCAATGTTTTTTGGATGAGTTTGTGGGGGAGAAACTGGTCTCCCCATCCTATTCCTCCGCCTTCTTAGGACTGCCCCGCTCTCTTTCACTTTCTTATCGTGGACTCTGGACCACCAGGTTCTGGTCCATTAAAGGACCCCAACAAGTGGTGCCCAGAACAGGGTATATGTGGCATTTCGGACAGAGTGACTCGGCCTATTGAGGTCGGGACCTATTGAGGTCGGTAAGTACTAAGACAAGGGTCAAATGGCTGGAAAGCCTCATCATTTCTCTACTTTACTTCACCGTTTGCTTAAAGTTCAGGGACTTTCGTTTTCGCGCCAACGAATAGAGCCTTGCCTTCAAACAGTAGTCGAACATAATCTCTGGTTCCCTGATAAAGAAGTTTTGATTTAGAAATTTGGCAATGGATTAAAGAAAATGTTGAACGAGCCACCAGATGGAGAAAAAATATTCCAATTGATTTTTGGCCCCTATGAGCTCTCATTAAAGCTGTAATCCTGCCATTTCAAGGTAATTCTAGCCCTCACAATATTCAACTACAGACATAACACTTGTTATATAAATATGAATTAGATGATAAAACTTTACAAAAGGCCCAATTAGAACAACATAAAATATTTCAAAAATTTCCTACTAATCCTACTCCAGCTGCTCCAAATGCTCCTCCTCTGCCAGTGGGCACAAATCCAAAAGTCTCTCCTTTGCTAGACTTACTCGCTTTCCTTGAAATTCTCCTATTTTTGTTATAAAAAGAAAATCTAGCAAATGACGTCTCTTAACAGACCTTAATCCCAGGGATGGCGGAGCCTGATAGGCTGCCGTCTATGGGGTCTCACAGAATTGGACATGACTGAAGCGACTTAGCAGCAGCAGCAGCAGCAACAGACCTTAAAAAAGTTAATGAAAGGAGATCCTAATTTAAATAGCCCTCATTCACTTTCTCAAGAGACACAAGAGAAACTCTATTTAGTGCAAAATAAATTATAAGAACAGTTTCTTACTCACATCAGACTAGATTTATCTCTAAAATTGTTTGTACTCCCCTCTCTTCATTCTCCCACAGGACTTCCTGACCCAACAGCTCCAACCCTGATATAACAAAAACATGCCTAGGTAAAAGCCTATAATTAACTCATCACATTATTGAAATAGACAACCCACTTTGCCTGAGATGTCAGCCTTAGACAGATTAGTATAACTTCAAGCCAGAAAAAAAGGGGGGGACAAACAGACCTTTTATATCTTAAAGCAGAAAACTATAAGACGTCTGACTATCTGGATATATATATATATATGTCTCAATGTATGTCTTTGTCTCTGGATAATATTGCTGAGGTTAATTTATAAATGAGCTAAACAACAGTTCATGGTTTCTGAAAGAAAGTAAGATGCATGTTTTCAGTAAAAAGGGTATAAGAAACGGAATTACATTTTATTAAGAGAAAAAAGAAGTATGGCTTGTAGATGGCTATTCTATGAGTAGACAAATAAAGTGATAAATACAGAAAGTGTGAAAAACGTTTGTGAAAAGTGAGACCCAAAAAGAAAGTTCTACATGTGGTACATTTTATTAAGACAAAAAGAAGGAAATATGGCTTATAGATGACTGTTCTATGAATGGACCGGAGAAGGCGATGGCACCCCATTCCAGTACTTTTGCCTGGAAAATCCCACGGACGGAGGAGCCTGGTAGGCTGCAGTCCATGGAGTCGCTAAGAGTCAGACATGACTGAGCGACTTCACTTTCTCTTTTCACTTTCATGCATTGGAGAAGGAAATGGCAACCCGCTCCAGTGTTCTTGCCTGGAGAATCCCAGGGACGGGGAAGCCTGGTGGGCTGCCATCTGTGGGGTCACACAGAGTCGGACACGACTGAAGTGAAGTGACTTAGCATAGCATAGCATGAATGGACAGATAACGTGATGAATACAGAAAGTGTAAAAAAGGTTTGTGGAAAGTGAAACCGAAGAAGAAAGTTCTATATGTGGTACATTTTATTAAGAGAAAAAGAAGTATGACTTACAGATAAATACAGAAAGTGTAAAAAAGGTTTGTGGCAAGTAGAAGAGAGTTTTATGCATGATACAAGTTTCTTAAGAAACTTGTATGACTTTACTAATAACTGCTAGCTATAGATGGCACCCCACCCCAGTACTTTTGCCTGGAAAATCCCATGGACGGAGGATCCTGGTAGGCTCCAGTCCATGGGGTCGCTAAGAGTCGGACACGACTGAGCGACTTCCCTTTCACTTTTCACTTTCCTGCATTGGAAAAGGAAATGGCAACCCCAGTGTTCTTGCCTGGAGAATCCCAGGGACGGGGGAGCCTGGTGAGCTTCCGTCTATGGGGTCGCACAGAGTCCGACACGACTGAAGCGACTTAGCAGCAGCAGCAGCAGCAGCATAGCTATATTGTTTTCTATGTCACTTGTTTTAGAAGAATTTCTTATGTTAACAAATGTGTGACTGAGCCTATGATATAATGCTGATATGCAGTTCCACATGAGATCAATGTAATAATGATGTATCAATGTAATAATGTAATAATAATCAATATAATAATGTAACTCTAGATATGGGAAGAAACTTGGTCCAGGAAAATATTCCCTCTTGTTGTTTCTTCCCATATCTAGAGTTACAGAGACTTTTGCTACTTGCAAGGCCTGGTCCAATCACAGCACACTGAGTGGCCTATCAGTGGAATCTTCCCTAGACCTGGGAATGAGCCTTCCCAACATCATGAGATACAATAGCCATGAAATGCCCCCCAAACATGGTCAAATACGTGGCTATGAAGGGACCCTGCTGACCGGAAGTGGGTACTTGCCAGCTGCCTCTACAAAGATTACATCACGACCACCACAAGGTGCTGACCTTCAACACCCCCGGAAAGGAGTTCAGGGTGGAAATCAGAAATAAGGCACTCTGTGCTCTGAGAAAAACCCAAAAGGACCGGCCTTCAGACAGTCAGATGTTTTCAGGTAAAGATTTTATGAGCCCTAATTCTTGCATCTTCTCACACCTAGAGCAACACTAATGCCGTGAACCAGTGTCTGGGTCTAGTTCTCCTGGTAGCCCCTGAACAGCTTTTCTACTTCTATTAATCTTTGGGCCATGTAACTTTAACTTTCTTGTTAAGTTTGTTTCTTCCAGAATACAACAAATCTCCAAATGGCAGTATGACAAGAATATTCGCTGACCAACAACTAGACAATGCTGAAGCAGGTCACCTTATCATTCCATGGACTCGCATCTCCCTCTCATCTCCACCCTGACAGAGAGCAGGCAAAGGGAACCCAGAGCCCCACGATGCCCCTGTACAGCCTGAAGAAGCCAGGGCAGTCATCACCCCCTTTCCCCTGAGACTGGGCTCCCAAATGCCTGAGAAGAAAAATAGGTAGACAGTTAGACATGAAAAGGGTATCAAAAGGGACCAAAATCCAAAATCAGGATTTCCAAAATCAGGAAAATTAATTCTTATGGCTAATCACACCATTATCGATTGGGGACCCCTTGGTATGTGGTTATCTAAGTGCTCAGATGATATTAACAATACTGTGTATGACTATGCTACTCAAGTAACATGAAAAGTTACTAATACTATGATGGAACATTAGCATGACAAAGGACTTCTTGGCTGGTTTGACGATGGAATGACACCCCCTCATCCTTGAATTGTCCTCGATAAACAGATTGAGCCTGAACAATGAGACATCTGGGAACTTGCTGTGAACACCAAAAAACTTAAAACTTGGACTAGACATTTCACAGAGACCAATCGTAGTCATAATAACTATTTCTTTCATTATAATCAATCATATTTCATACAAGCTTGTGTTCCCCTTCCTTTTGTTACAATTATATTTGTTGTTTACCATAGCCTTTATGCAAAAATTGTTAAAACTGAACAGACTCAACTAGTCAAGACCCTTTTTACAAATATAATAAATAAGGGGGAATTGTCAGGGAACATTTAACAGGAGGATTCCTGCATGCTGTTTTCTATTTCTCAAGGATTCTCTGTTCCTTATCAGTTCCTATTCAGGGAACAAATGAAACAGCACACTGTTCCCAGGACTGAGGTCATAGGATGAGACATGTATGAATCCCCTTCAGTGACTCTTTTCAGCACCAGCAACCTTGTATGTATTAGACTATCCATATTGTGGCTATTGATAAAATTTCATCCTGTGTAATAGCTGAGTAATCATCTTACTAAAGATATATAAGCCTACATTTCTGCTAATAAAGCACCCTTGCTCCATCAGAGCTTGGGTCCCTGTGTCTTTCTTTCTTTTTCTCTCTCTCTTTCACTTTCTTATCGTCGACTCCAGACTTCCAGGTTCCGGTCCATTAAAGGACCCCAACACCACACAGTCAAAGACTTTAGCATAGTCAATGATCAGAAGTAGATGTTTTTCTGGAATTCCCTTGCTTTCTCTATGATCCAACGATGTTAGCAAATTGATCTCTGGTTCCTCTGCCTTTTCTAAACCCAGTTTATACATCTGGAAGTTCTCAATTCAAGTACTGCTGAAGCCTAGCTTGAAGGATTTTGAGCATAACCTTACTAGCATGGGTAATGAGCATAACTGTTCAGTAGTTTGAACATTCTTTGGCACTGGCCTTCTTTGAGATTGGAATGAAAACTGACCTTTCCAGTCCTGTGGCCACTGCTAGGTTTTCCAAATTAGCTGACATATAGAGTGTGGCACTTTAACAACACCATCTTTTAGGATTTGAAATAGCTCAACTGGAATTCCATCACCTCCACTAGCTTTGTTCCTATTAATGCTTCCTAAGGCCCACTTGACTTCACACCCCAGGACATCTGACTCTAGGTGAGTAACCACACCATCGTGTTTATCCATATCATTAAGACTTTTTTGGTATGCTGCTGCTGCTGCTGCTAAGTCACTTCAGTCGTGTCCGACTCTGTGTGACCCCATGGACTGCAGCCCACCAGGCTCCCCTGTCCCTGGGATTCTCCAGGCAAGAACACTGGAGTGGTTTGCCATTTCCTTCTCCAATGCATGAAAGGGAAAAGTGAAAGTGAAGTCGTTCAGTCGTGTCAGACTCTTTGCAACCCCATGGACTGCAGCCCACCATGCTCCTCCATCCATGGGATTTTCCAGGCAAGAGTACTGGAGTGGGGTGCCATCTGTGTATTCTTGCCACCTCTTCTTAATCTCTTTTGTGTCTATTAGGTCCTAACTGTCTCTGTGGTTTATCATGCCCATCCTTGCATGAAATGTTCCTTTGATATCTCTGATTTTCTTAAAGTAATCTTTAGTCTTTCCCATTCTATTGTTTTCTTCTATTTCTTTTCATTTTTCATTGAGGAAGGCTTCTCCTTTGCTTTTTATTTCTCTTCTTTCCTCTGCTATTTGTAAAAACTTCTCAGACAACCACTTTGCCTTCTTGCATTTCTTTTTCTTTGGGATCGTTTTGGTCACTGCCTCCTGTACAAGGTTATGAACCTCTATCCATAGTTCTTCAGGTACTCTGTCTGCCAGACCTAATCCCATGAATGTATTCATCACCTTCACTGGATAATCATAAGGGATTTGATTTAGGTCATACCTGTATCACTTGTTCCTGGAGGAGGGTTCAGCAACCCACACCAGTATTCTTGCCTGGAGAATCCTATGGATAGAGGAGCCTGGCAGGCTGCAGTCCATAGGGTCGCACAGAGTCAGACATGACCGAAGTGCCTTAGCACACACAGAGTGTATCACTTGTTAATTTCCTATTTTTAAAAATATTTCCTTATATTCTCAGAATTGGATTAGACGTTTCCAACCTCATTCGAAATTTTTTTCTACTATCCTTGATAAAAGCTTGAGAAAGAACAACAACAAAAGAGAGATGGAGAAACTGGAAAACATAAATGAAATGAAATGGGAGCACTGAATATGAAACAGAAAAGGTTAAACAAACTAGATAAAAGTATAAAATCATCATATAGTCCAGTTGTTTTTAAACATGGCTGCTCGTTAGAAACACATCTGGAGTTTTGGAGAAGAATAGCAATACTTTGGGCATTTATATTTTTCAAAAGATTCCAAGATAATTCTGTTATGCATCTGGATTTTTAAAAGTGATTATAAGTTTTTCTATGAAATCATCGTTTTAGTGATATAGAATTCTATTATTTTCTGTTGACTGATCATGATACAAAGGCATTAAGTGTATAATAGTTATATAATCAAAATAGTAGAAGGTGTTTTAGAGGAGGAAATGGCAATCCACTCCAGAATTCTTGCCTGAAAGTTTTCATGGGCAGAGGAACCTGGCTGGCTACAGTCTATTGTGGTCAAAAAGAGTTGGACACAACTGAGCAACTGAACCTGCATGACCCTCCTACAAAGGTGTGTCTGTGGTTTCCTGTTTTAGGACACAAAAGACTTGGAGGCAAAGAAATGTGGATTTGGAGGAGTCTGTGGCCAGCTTCCTCCCTGTAGGCCCAAGACAAACCATCCAGTGTATAAAAGCCTTTGATTTCTCTATCAAGTCTGATTGAGAGTGTTGCTGTGTAGAGTATTCTTGGTTGTAGGTTCTTCCCTTTCATTAGTTTAGACATATGGTGCCATTTGCTTCTGGCTTGTAGAGTTTCTTTTGAGAAATCAGCTGATAACCTGATGGGAGTCCTCTTGTATATTATATGCCACTTTCCCCTTATTGCTTTTAGTATTTTATTAATATCTTTGTCTTTAATTTTCATAATTTTGATTACTATGTGTCTCGGTGTTTCCTCCTTGGGTTTATCCTGTCTGGGACTGTCTGCACTCCCTAGACTTGGTTGACTATTTCCTTTTCCATGTTAGGGAACTTTTTAGCTATTATTTCTTCAAACATTTTCTTGGGTCCTTTCTCTGTCCCTTCTCCTTCTGTTGTCGTTGTTGTTCAGTCACTAGTCTTATCTGATTCTTTGTGACCCCATGGATTGCAGCACGCCAGGCTTCTCTGTCCTTCACCATTTCCCAGAGTTTGCTCAAACTGATGTCCATTGAGTTGATAATGCCATCCAAACATCCCATCCTCTGTTACCACCTTCTCCTCCTGCCTTCGATCTTTCCCGGCATCAGGGTGTTTTCCAATGAGTTGGCTCTTCTTATCAGGTGGCCAAAGTATTGGAACTTCAACTTCAGCACCAGTCCTTCCAATGAATATTCAGAACAGGGTTGATATCCTTTAAGATTGACTGCTTTGATCTCCTTGCTTTCCAAGGGACTCTCAGGAGTCTTCTTCAGCTCCATAGTTTGAAGGTATCAATTTTTTGGAGCTCAGCCTTTTTTGTTGTCCAGCTCTCACATCCATACATGACTACTGGAAAACCATAGCTTTGACTATACAGACCTTTGTAAGGCAAAGAAATGTCTCTGCTTTTTAATGTGCTGTGTAGGTTTGTCACTGCTTTTCTTCCAAGGAACGAGGGTTGACCATAGGACCTTTTTCAGCAAAGTCAAACTTTTAGGTTATTGCTATTCAATAGATGTGAAATGGATCTCATTGTTGGTTTAGTTTGTCTTTCCCCAGTTACTAGAGATACAGACTAGTTTTTTACATATATTATTGGTTATTTGTATTTCTTCTTCTGGAAATGGTCTATTCATACCTTTTGTCCATTTTCTATTTGGTTGTTTATCTCTATTTTTGTTGTCATTGTTGTTGGTTTGTAGGAATCCCTTACAGATACCCATCTTTTTCTAACATGTATGTTAGAAACATATATGTTGCAGATAATTTCTTCTCATTTCCCTATCACTTATGTTTTAATCTTGTTTAAGATATCTTTTATGTAGGAGGTTTTAACTTTGTTAATTTTATAGAAATTGTCCATTTTTCAAAATTTTATTTAAGAAATTAGATCATGAGCTATTCTATTTTTTTTTCAGATAATTTTAAAGGTTTTGTTTTACAACTTTAGGTTTTTCACTCACCTGGAGCTTATTTTGCCTACTTTTCCTGTCTTGTGAAGCTTCTGGGGCTCACCATTTGCTTCTTCACCACATTTCTCTAGTGAGAAGTCTTTAACATTCTAGGCATCTTACTTCCTCCCTCTGAGTCTTTCTCTTAGAAACAATGGAATCGGAACATAAATGAAGCTCCAGGCTTAGAAAACTAGCTATTTGAAAGCCTATAAAGAAGAGGCAAGTGGAACAATCAGGTAAAAGGAGACATCGGGAGGAATCTCTGCAAAGATGATACATAGGGTGGTTCTTCACCCTTCACACCAAGAATCTGAGACTCCTGGAAGAAAATTTATGCTTGTGGGGAGAAGGAAGAGTGTCTCACAGAGCTGGCCCTGAAAGAAAGGAGGTGTAGACTTGAGATAGGATCCTAAAAAAAAACCTTTTTATTTGGTACTGGGGTATAGCCAATTAACAAGTGTTGTGATAGTTTCAGGTGAACAGTGAAGGGACTCCACCATACATATACATAAATCCATTCTCCCTCAGTTATGTCCTACTTTTAAAGTCCTTCCACATCTACTTTCTTTCTTTTTTTTTTTTTTAATTTTCTACTTTCTTACTTTACCTCTCTCCCCTACCTTCAAGTCCTGTGAGCTTTTCTTTTTTTTGTCTTGCACCAGAAGATTGTGAAAGTGAGGCATATAGAATCACATAGAAGTTGTTGGTGGAGTTAAGGAAGAACCCAGGTTTCTTGACCTTCTTGAACACTGGAAGGTTTCAGGCAAACTCAGCTTGAAACCGAGTTGTGGGAGAGAGGAGCAGTATCCCAAAATTACAAGAAGGAGCCTGTGATTTCTAGTGCCATAAACATCACCACAGTCATAATCATCATCAAAAAGCCTTTATCAGGGCCTGCTTGCAATGAGCAACTAAGGTAGACACTGAAATAAATTTAGAATGCATTGCTCATGAACACGGTCTAAGAATTCACACTCTATGAAAATTAAGCAGATAAGCAAAGGCCATATATATATGACAATAAAGAAGAGATAGACCAATCTAGCTGCTGCGGACAGTAAAGAATTAATATCAAATATGCCAGAAGTCACTGCAATTCAAGGAAAAGAGGCTTGCTGGGTGAAGAGCAGAGCCTAGCAGGAACTGGTTATGGGGGTTCCAAGTTCAGGGAAACTGTTACTGACCAATTAGGGAGAGCATGTCTCTTGCCTTCTGACTTTCTCCCCCTCCCTTTTACCCACCACACACATGCCCCACCCCAAGCTTTTCCTCTTTATGGTAACATAACCCTTGCCAAGGCTCAAGATCAGAGGAAGTTTTATTTTGTGTTAGTCTTTGATTCTGAATTAGGGACCTTTACCCAGCATCAGTGGGAACCACCCTCAGGAGCCACTTTGTGCTCCCAGACTCGTCCACAGCAATTAGAGCGAATGGACAGAGGTAAGGACACTCCTGGAGGGAAGGTCTCCACACCCAGCTTTGGCAGGGTCACCTGGGATCTCTACCATAGGCCTTAGTATTCACTGTGGCATGTGGCTCATTACTCCATCTGTCCCATTCACTAAGCTTCTCCTGCGTTCAACTTCTGTAGGAAAAAGGAAGCGCCTGCTTCAGGGTACTCTCAGTCTAGGCATATCTGCACTTTCAGCAAGATTCATCAATGTCTCAAGTAGCTGAGTCAATATTAAATCATTCTACAGTTTAATCAGAATATCACTATCAAATATTCTAATGTAAGAAAATAAAGGATTAATATGTTCACCTACACGTGTGAATATATATGTTACTAAATGAACATGCATTGCTCAGGAGGAAGTCATTGACTCTGTCTCAGGGTCCTTGCATTTGCTTTTCTCTCTGCCTGGAAGTTTTCGTCTAGATAGCTATTCCTATGATTTGCTCTCTCACTTCAGTCAGGTTTATCCTTCAAAGTGAGGTCTTTCCTAACCAGCCCCTCTAAAATAGTCCTTCCTACCTCTGGCTCTAGCTGCTTCTTACCGTGCTCTTTAAATTTATTTCCAAAATAGAATTTATCACTGCCTGACATATACTTAGTGACTTGTTTTTTGTTTTCACCCACCCCTACAACAGAAGTTCCCTGAGAGCAGGAACTTTGTATTTTTTGTTGTTTGTTTAAAGATTTCTTTTGATGTGGACTATTTTAAAGTCTTTATTGAATTTGTTATAATATGGCTTCTGTTTTGTTAAATCATTAAGTTGTGTCCAGCTCTTGGAGACCCCGTGGACCGTAGCACACAAGGCTACTCTGTCCTCTGCAATCTCAATGAGTTTGTTCTAATTCATGTCCATTGAGTCATTGATGCTATGTAACAATCTCATCCTCTGCCTTCCCCTTCTCCTTATGCTTCTGTTTTATGTTTTGGTTTTTTGACCTCACAGCATGTGGGATCTTAGCTCCCCTACCAAGGATTGAACCCACACAGCCTGCATTGGAAGGCGAAGTCTTAACCATTGAACCACCAGGGAAGTCCCTGTATGTCTTAACCACCACTACCAGTGTCTAGAACCAGTATCTGGTACAGAGTAGATCTTCAATGCTGTATTAAATGAATGAAATGAAATACAACAAGCATGTGTTTGTGTGTCCTTATTCTAATGTTGTTTGGTGACATTAAATAGGAGAGACTGAGATGGCTTTCTAAACTAATCCTATTCAGCTTTGGAAACTTGGTCATTCTAAACCTCTGACTCCACCTCTTAAGAAGACACCTCATCAGTCTCTTTTTAGTCCAGGTGACTCACCCCCTAACTCCAGTGGTCAGCTTGTATTCTTGGTATCCTTGACAAGTATTTTTTGTTTGAGACTTGGCTCATAACCCAAGCTCAATGTCAGACAGAGCACTCCCTGAGATTTTCGCTGGAACAATAAGGGAAAAGATATCTACCTGCTGATGGGGAGGATTCCATCAGCCCAGAGCAGATGGTGGCTGTGGTCCCACCATGCAGGCAGAACCTGTCTGAGAATAAAACCACACTGGGACTGTGGTAGAGCCCAGAGTGAGAGGGAGTTAGAAAGAAAGAGACAAGTGCATAGCAGCTTGGTTGATATCATCTGAGTTCCCAGATGAAGCCCTGCCCAAAGCTTGCTGTACCATTGGGTTACATGCGTGATTTACTTCCCTTTGGGCACAGTCTGAATTGGGTTTCTATCACTAGTTATCAAAAACCAAAACAAGGGAATTTCCTGGTGGTGCAGTGTTTAAAACTCAATGCTGTCACTGCTGGAACCTTGGTGTGATCCCTGCTCGAGGAACTAAGATTTCTGTAAGCCTCGAGGTGCAACCAAAAATAAATAAATAAAACATGTCTAATGCCCATTTAGCTGTATAATTTATACTCTATCAATTTTCACTTGTTTACTAAATAACACATGCAAATTTTTGCCTAAGACATTACAACATTTTTATAGCTTACAAAATCGTCTGTATATATCTATCACTTGATTTTAACACAAGTATGTGAGGTTGGGTATAGATTATTCTTTCAGTTGTCTAAACTGAAGCTCAGAGAAATCAATCAATTTATCCAATAACAAACAGCTAATAAATGTCAGAGCAAGAATGCTAAGTAGGTCTTTGGCTCTAAATCCCAAGGCCTGGTCTATGGCACTTCAGCTACTTAAATAACTGGAGACTTTCTTTCTGGATTTGTCTCTAAAAAATGTTTTTTTTTTTTAAAAAAAAACATTTGGCAGTGAAAGCACTGAGTCCTAACCCCTGGACAGCCAGGGAACATCTGCCTTTCTTTGTCTCTCTTAATAGAAAAGCACCTCTTCTTAGAGACAGGACCTTACTCTTTGCCTTGAGTCCTTTAATCCCTAGGGCAACTCCCTGAATGAGTGGAGGCTCTGAGTGGAGCGTTTGACCTCACTGATTGCAAGGGTAGAGTTTGCTCATCAAGGAGCTTGTTATCGGTTGACTAAAATAATGCATTTGTATCACAGTGCTGTTTTTCCACCTTATCTGACTGCTACAGTAAAAAACATTCTACAGCAACCCAGTACACACACACACACACATATGCAAACACATTATTGGACTTCCCTGGTGGCTCAGACGGTAAAGCGTCTGTCTACAACGTGAGAGACCTGGTTTCGATCCCTGGGTTGGGAAGATTCCCTGGAGAAGGAAATGGCAACCCACTCCAGTACTTATTGCCTTGAAAATCCCATAGATGGAGGAGCTTGGTGCAGGCTACTATCATGGGGTCGCAAAGAGTTGGGCACGACTGAGCGACTTCACTTCACTTCTTCACTTAGTACTTTTGACATTCTCTGATAGTTCCTATTGCTGCTACTGCTAAGTTGCTTCAGTTGTGTCCAACTCTGTGCGACCGCATGGACTGCAGCCTACTAAGCTCCTCTGTCCATGGGATTTTTCAGGCAAGAGTACTGCCTATAGAGAGGGTTAATAGCCTTGATAGAGAGGCCAGGGGTACCTAGGGGGAGAAAAGGACAAATCTTTTTTTCCCCTACATTCCTGCATCTTAGTCACATAAGACGTTTTTTTCTTTAAGCCCAGAGCTGATGATTACACAACAAAATAAACTCGTCTTAAACTCTGTTCAGTTCAGTTGCTCGGTTGCGTCTGACACTTTGCGGCCCCATGAACCCCATGAACTGCAGCACTCCAGGCTTCCCTGTTCATCATCAACTCCTGGAGTTTACTCAAACTCATGTCTGTTGAGTCTGTGATGCCATCCAACCATCTCATCCTGTGTTGTCCCCTACTCCTCTTGCCTTCAATCTTCCTTCTCCAGCATTAGGGTCTTTTCAAATGAATCAGTTCTTCCCATCAAGTGGCCAAAGTATTGGAGTTTCAGTTTCAGCATCAGTCTTTCCAATGAATATTCAGGACTCATTTTCTTTAGGATGGACTGGTTGGATCTCCTTGCAATCCAAGGGACTCCCAAGAGTCTTCTTCAACACCACAGTTCAAAAGCATCAATTCTTCTGTGCTCAGCTTTCTCTATAGTCCAACTCTCACATGACTACTGGAAAAACCATAGGTTTGACTAGATGGACCTTTGTTGGCAGAGTAATGTCTCTGCTTTTTAATATGCTGTCTAGATTGGTCATAGCTTTTCTTCCAAGGAGCAAGCAATTTAAATGTCATGGCTGCAGTCACCATCTGCAGTGATTTTAGAGCCCCAAAACATAAAGTCTCTCCCTGTTTCCATTGTTTCTCAATCTATTTGCCTTGAAGTGATGGGACCGGATGCCATCATCTTAGTTTTCTAAACGTTGAGCTTTAAGTTAACTTTTTCACTCTCTTCTTTCACTATCATCAATAGCCTCTTTAGTTCTTCTTCACTTTCTGCCATAAGGGTGGTGTCATTTGTATTTCTGAGGTTATTGATATTTCTCCTGGCAATCTTGATTCCAGCTTGTGCTTCATCCAGCCCGGCATTTCCCATGAGGTACACTGCATGTAAGTTAAATAAACAGGGTGACAATATACAGCCTTGACGTACTCCTTTCCTGATTTGGAGCCAGTCTGTTGTTCCATGTCCAGTTCTAACTATTGCTTCACAGATTTCTCAGGAGGCAGGTCAGGTGGTCTGGTATTGCCATCTCTTTCAGCATTTTCCACAGTTTATTGTGATCCACACAGTCAAAGGCTTTGGCATAGTCTTCACATTCCAGGATGTCTGGCTCTAGGTGAGTGATCACACCATCATGGTTACCTGGTCCTGAAGATCTTTTTTGTACAGTTCTTCTGTGTATTCTTGCCACCTCTTCTTAACATCTTCTGCTTCTGTTAGCTCCATACCAGTTCTGTCCTTTATTGTACTCATCTTTGCATGAAATATTCCCTTGGTATCTCTAATTTTCTTGAAGAGATCTCTAGTCTTTCCCATTTTATTGTTTTCTTCTATTTCTTTGCATTGATCACTGAGGAAGGCTTTCTCATCTCTCCTTGCTATTCTTTGGAACTCTGCATTCAAATGGATATATCTTTCCTTTTCTCCTTTGCCTTTAGCTTCTCTTCTTTTCTCAGCTATTTTTAAGGCCTCCTCAGAGAGCCATTTTGCCTTTTTGCATTTCTTTTTCTTGGGGATGGTCTTGAACACTGCCTCTTCTATAATGTCACAAACCTCCATCCATAGTTATTTTGACACACTGTCTGTCAGATCTAATCCCTTGAATCTATTTGTCACTTTCACTGTATAATTGTAAGGGGTTTGATTTAGATCATACCTGAATGGTCTAGTGGTTTTCCCTACTTTCTTCAATTTAATTCTGAATTTGGCAATAAGGAATTCATGATCTGAGCCACAATCAGCTCCCAGTCTTGTTTTTGCTGACTGTATAGAGCTTCTCCATCTTTAGCTGCAAAGAATATAATCATTCTGATTTTGGTATTGACCATCTGGTGAAGACATGTGTAGAGTCATCTCTTGTGTTGTTGGAAGAGGGTGTTTGCTATGACCAGTGCATTCTCTTGACAAAACTCTGTTAGCCTTTGCCCTGCTTCATTTTGTACTCCAAGGCCAAATTTGCCTGTTACTCCAGGTATCTCTTGACTTCCTACTTTTGCATTCCAGTCCCCTGTGATAAAAAGGACATTTTTTTTTTTTTGGTGTTAGTTCTAGAAGTTCTTGTAGGTCTTCATGAAAGTGAAAGTGAAGTCTCTCAGTCGTGTCCGACTCTTTGCGACCCCACAGACTGTAGCCTACCAGGCTCCTCTGTCCATGGGATTTTCCAAGCAGTAGTACTGGAGTGGATTGCCATTTCCTTCTCCAGGGGATCTTCCCAATCCAGGCCTCACACCCGGGTCTCCCGCATTGTAGACAGACGCTTTACTGTCTGAGCCACCAGGGAAGTCCAATAGAACTGTTCAACTTCAGCTTCTGTAGCATTACTGGTTGGATTACTGTGAAGGATTATATAACAACAATGGATCCTGCTCAAGGGCATGTTTCTCCTTCTTAAGAACCTTCTGACTAAGCCTGTCATCTTAAAGTGTATATTGTGGGAGTGGGTCCTGAAAGACCTTTACAACCTTGAGACACTCTTCTGATTTACTGTTAATAATCAATTGAAAAAATATATAATCCCTTGCTGGGACTAGTGAGGGGCACTCTTCATCCCCCTTCTGATGTCTATGTCAGAAGCTTTCTCTGTCTTTTTCACTGGAACTTTGTCCCTGACCCTGAAGCTCAATCCTCTTGTTTGGAGATCACAAATCACTACTCCATTTTTACAAATTCTGATTGTGACACACTACATTGATTTCATAATCCAATAATGTGTGGAGACTCAGCTTGAAAAGCACCATTATAGGTCACAGATACATAAAGTCACATCCAAGCTAATGTTCACATCCTGCGAGAATCACAGAAGGGTTTATGGGGTCTGTGACGTTGAGTTACATTTTGAAAAATGGACAGGATTTCAATGCTGGAAGTGCAGGTGGAAATAGCAGTAGGAGCCAAGGTGCAGGGCCTGGCAAGCCCAGCGTGTGTTCAGGATGAAGAGAATATGAAATTCAACTAGAGTGAAGGACTTCCATGGTGGGGAGGTAACAGATGAGCTGGAAAGAAGGCTGAGACACGGATTGGATCCCTGGGTCAAGATCCCTGGGTCATAACCCCCAGAGGAGAAAATGGCAACCCACTCCAGTATTCTTACCTGGAGAATCCCATGGACAGAGGAGCCTGGCAGGCTATAGTCCATGGGTTTGCAAAGAGTCAGGTAGGGCTTAGCAGCTGAGCACACACCCAAACACTCAATTTTGGAAATATATACATAAATATAAACTGTTGTTTAGTCGCTAATATAAACATATCTAATGAATAGTCTTCATTGCCTGACAGCCATGAACTGAACTGATAGGTTTATGGAACACCTCCTATATGCCAGGCCTTTTTTAGCACCAAGTGTACAAAGATAATTGCCCCTAATGAGAAGCTCACATTTTAGTGGGAGAAGAAAACACAAAAACATTAACCCACTAAAGGATTCTGCTTATCTTATTTGTGTTGTATCTGTACCACCCATCTTCTGCTTGGTGGTGGTGGTGATGGTGGTGGTGGTGGTTTAGTCACTAAGTCGGTAGAGTAAGAAGTATTCAGGTAGCAAGCAGATTGTAGGGATAATGCTCCCTGGAGGAAGGGATCCTGGAATATTTCAACAGAGGGGGGTATTTTAATGGAACTAATAGTCTTAACGATGAAAACAACAACAATAGTGAGTTTCTCAGGTAAGGAAGGTATATGACTGTTAGCATAACTGATGCTATCTTGGGCCCCTAGGGGTCCTCTTGTTTTTCCACTGACCTGACCTAGGACTGTACAGTCCACTGAGTCACTTTTCTGTTGCCAAGTACTTTGTAGTTCATAGGTATTGTTTGATAATCACTGGGCCCATGACATGAGTAACCCATGAATAAATCTTGACTTAGGAATGCATGTCCTGTTTTGACCACCTACCCCATATCCTAGTTTAACAATAAAATTGTCCCACTGGCCCCTTGGCTGTGTGGAGTGCAGTTGTGAAAGCTTTTGGATTATTTTTCTCCCAATCCCACCCTGTGAGTAAGTACCATGTATTAATAATAAACTGAAGCATGATTATATGGAGCTGCCTGTCTTGCTTTCCTGTCTCAAATTGCCATCTCAGTTTGATGGGCACTTTTTGTTCCCTCTGTCCTCCAACAAAAAGGGAGAGGAGGGAAGAGTTAGGGGGCTTCCCAGTTGGCTTAGTGGTAAAGAATCCACTTGCCAATGCAAGAGACATAGGAGAGGTAGGTTTGATCCTTGGGTTGGCAAGATCCCCTGGAGAAGGGAATGGCTACCCCCTACAGTATTCTTGCCTGGGAAATGTTTTTTTTTAATTAATTTCTTTTTTTTTTTTTTTAATTTTATTTTACTTAACTTTACAGTATTGTATTGGTTTTGCCATACATCAAAATGAATCCGCCACAGGTATACATGTGTTCCTCATCCTGAACCCTCCTCCCTCCTCCCTCCCAATACCATCCCTCTGGGTCGTCCCAGTGCACCAGCCCCAGGAATCCAGTATCAGGCATCGAACCTGAACTGGTGATTCGTTTCAAACATGATATTATACATATTTCAATGCCATTCTCCCAAATCATCCCACCCTCTCCCTCTCCCAGAGTCCAAAAGACTGTTCTATACATCAGTGTCTCCTCTGCTGTCTCGTATACAGGGTTATTGTTACCATCTTTCTAAATTCCATATATATGCATTAGTATACTGTATTTGTGTTTTTCTTTCTGGCTTACTTCACTCTGTATAATAGACTCCAGTTCCATCCACCTCATTAGAACTGATTCAAATATATTCTTTTTAATGACTGAGTAATACTCCATTGTGTATATGTACCACAGCTTTCTTTATCCATTCATCTGCTGATGGACATCTAGGTTGCTTCCAAGTCCTGGCTATTATAAACAGTGCTGTGATGAACATTGGGATACACATGTCTCTTTCAATTCTGGTTTTCTCAGTGTGTATGCCCAGCAGTGGGATTGCTGGATCATAAGGCAGTTCTATTCCCTGCTTGGAAAATTCTATGGACAGAGGAGGCTGGTGGGCTACAGTCCATGGGGTCACACAGAGTCAGATATGACTTAGTGACTAAGCACACACACAAAGATTCAATTTTAGAAATATACACATAAATATAAACAGACATAGTCTAATTATTAGTCTTCATTGCCTGACAGCCACAACAGATTTAAAAAATGGGATGATATATTTATACTTAACACCTCCTATATATCTGGCTTTTGTTAGGACCAGGTGTTCCAGAAAGACACTGGGTCTGGCTGCTCACAACTCAAAGCCAATAAACAAGCCAGGTTGGTGGAAAGAAAAGCATGTTTTATTTCAGACGCTGGCAACTGGGAGTTGAGGGGTATTCGTCTGTCCAAAGGTTGACCCCTCTCTCCTCGTAGGTAGATTTTATAGACAGAAAGAGGGGACTACATACAGAAGCAGCACAGTTTGCTCTGATAGTCATCTTCAAATTGGTCATTTGGTAGTCTGACCAGCGTCTCTTGACTGTTTCAGGTGTAGTTAATCTTCAGTTCTGGGCTCTGTTCCTATTTCTTTAAGGCCAGTTCTCTGGATTGTGGCAGCTCATGTTGTGGGTACAGCCTGGTCATTGTGTAGTTAACTTCTTCCCTGGAGTTTCAGTATCTATAAGACAGCTCACAGGATATGGCTCAGAATATTATCTACAGTCCTTGAAAAGGAATTAAAAGTCCTTCACTATGCTTAATGACTACATTATTATTATTAGGCATTCTTTGACTGTTTTCCTTTGTTTTCACATTTCTCACTTCTCAGATTAAACTTATTCTTTGACTAAAGTTCTCTGCAGACAAAAGGCAGGCAGAAGACATTGGGTAGGAGGTAGGGATCAAGGACCTAAGGCTCCTGCTCTGTTTCACAGGTATACAAAGATACCTGCCATTTTTGAGAAGCTCACATTTTAGTGGAAGAAGAAAGCACAAGAATATTAACCCACAGAAGTATTTTGCTTATCTTATTTGTGTTGTATCTATACCACCGATCTTCTGCCTGGGATGTAGTTGATTTTCATTAAGTATATTCAGAATGATTTAGTGCTAGGGTAGAGTAAGAAGTGTTTGGGTAGCAGGCAGAATGTATAATGCTGCCTGCAGGAAGGAGTCCCGGAATGCTTCAACAGATGGATATTGTAATGGAACTAATAGTCGTAACGATAAAAACAACAACAATAATGAGTTTCTCAGGTAAGGAAGGTGTATGACTGTTAGCATAACTGATGCTATCTTGGGCCCCTAGGGGTCCTCTTGTTTTTCCACTGACCCGACCCAGGACTGTACAGTCCAGTGAATCACATCTCTGTTGCCAAGAGCTTTGTAGTTAATAAGTATCATTTAATAATCCTTAAGGTCTTGTAGCCCTTATGCTCTGTTGATCCTCAAACAATGACAACCTTTTGCTGACGTATTCCAGGAAAGTAGTTAGTCCTCATAAATCTAGACTTAGGAACACAGGTCCTATTTTGAGCACCTAACTTAATACCCTGCTTTAGTAATATAATTATCCCAATGGCTCCAGGATGGTGTGGAATTCAGTCACCCATGCTTCTGGACCATTGCCCAATCTCACTTTGTAAGTTGTTTTTCAGCCACTCAGTAGTGTCTAATTCTTTGCAGCCCCATGAATTGCAGCATGCCAGGCTTCCCTGTCCTTCATTATTTCTTGGAGTTTCCTCAAACTCATGTCCAACCATTTTATCCTCTGTTGTTCCCTTCTCCTCCTGCCCTCAATATTTCCCAGCATCAGATTCTTTTCCAATGAGTATGATTCTTTTCCAATGGCCAGAGTATTGGAGCTTCAGCTTCAGCATCAGTCCTTCCAGTGAATATTCAGGGTTGATTTCCTTTAGGATTGACTGCTTTGATTTCCTTGTTGTCCAAGGCTCTCAAGGGTCTTCATCAGCACCACAGTTCTAAAGCATCAATTGTTAGGCTCTCATCCTTTTTTATGGTCTATTTCTCACATACATAACCACTGGAAAAGCCATAGCTCTGACCATATGGATTTTTGTCAGCAAAGTGATGTCTCTGCTTTTTAATATGCTGTCTCGGTTCATCATAGCTTTTCTTCCAAGGAGCAAGCATCTTTTAATTTCATGGCTCCAGTTACTGTTCATAGTGAATTTGGAGCCCAGGAAAGTAAACTCTGTCATGGTTTCCACATTTTCCCCATCTATGTGCCATAAAATGATGGGACAGGATTTCATGATGTTAGTTTTTTGAATGTTGAGTTTTAAGCCAGCTGTCCGCTTTAAGCACTGTTTTAATACCTGTTTTAATGTCCAGTTTTAATAGCTGTCCTCTTTCAGCTTCATCAAGAGGCTCTTTTGTTTCTCTTTACTTTTTGCCAAGAAAGTGGTGTCATCTGTACATTTGAGGTTATTGATATTTCTCCTGGAAATTTTGATACCAGCTTGAGCTTCATCTACTGGGCATTTTGCATGATATAGCCTGCATATACATTAAAGAAGCAGGGTGACAATATACAGCCTTGATGTACTCCTTTTCCAATTTGAAACTAGTCTGTTGTTCCATGTCCAGTTCTAACTTGCTTCTTGACCTGCATACAGATTACGAAGGAGGCAGGAAAGGTGGTCCAGTATTCCCATCACTTGAAGAATTTTCCACAGTTTGTTGTGATCCTCACAATCAAAGGCTTTAGCGTAGTCAATGAGGCAGAAGTAGTTTTTTTTTTTCTGGAATTCCCTTGTTTTCTATATGATCAGTGGGTGTTGGCAACTTAATTTCTGGTTCCTCTGCCTTTTCTAAATCCAGCTTGTACATCTAGAAGTCTTGGTTCACATACTGTTGAAACATAGCTTGAAGGATTTTGAGCATTACCTTGCTAGCATGTGAAATCCACGCAATTGTGTGGCAGTTTGAACACTCTTTGGCATTGCCTTTCTTTGGGACTGGAATAAAAACTGAACTTTTCCCATCCTGTGGCCACTGCTGAGTTTTTGAAATTTGCTGGCATATTAAGTGGTGATAGAGTTCTGCCAAGAGAATGCACTGGTCATAGCAAACACCTTCTTCCAACAACACAAGAGACTCCTCTACACATGGATATCACCAAATGGTCAACACTGAAATCAGATCGATTATATTCTTTGCAGCCAAAGATGGAGAAGCTCTATACAGTCAGCAAAACCAAGACCAGGAGCTGACTGTGGCTCAGATCATGAACTGCTTATTGCCAAATTCCAACTGAAATTGAAGAAAGTGGAGAAAACCATTAGACCATTCAGGTATGACCTAAATCAAATCCTTTATGACTATACAGTGGAAGTGAGAAATAGATTTAAGGGACTATATCTGATAGATAGAGTGCCTGATAAACTATGGATGGAGGTCCGTGACATTGTATAGGAGATAGGAATCAAGACCATCCCCAAGAAAAAGAAATGCAAAAAAGCAAAATGGCTGTCTGAGGAGGCCTTACAAATAGCTATGAAAAGATGGGAAGCGAAAAGCAAAGGAGAAAAGGAAAGATATACCCATTTGAATGCAGAGTTCCAAAGAATAGCAAGGAGAAATAAGAAAGCCTTCCTCAGTGATCAATGCAAAGAAATAGAGGAAAACAATAGAATGGGAAAGACTAGAGATCTCTTCAAGAAAATTAGAGATACCAAGGGAACATTTCATGCATAGATGTGTACAGTAAAGGACAGAAATGGTAGGGACCTAACAGAAGCAGAAGATTTTAAGAAGAGGTGGCAAGAATACACAGAAGAACTGTACAAAAAAGATCTTCATGACCCAGATAATCACGATGGTGTGATCACTCACCTAGAGCCAGACATCCTGGAATGTGAAGTCAAGTGGGCCTTAGGAAGCATCACTATGAACAAAGCTGATGGAGGTGATGGAATTCCAGTTGAGCTATTTCAAATCCTGAAAGATGATGCTGTGAAAGTGCTGCACTCAATATGCCAGCAAATCTGGAAAACTCAACAGTGGCCACAGGACTGGAAAAGGGTCAGTTTTCATTCCAATTCCAAAGAAAGGCAATGCCAAAGAATGCTCAAACTACCACACAATTGCACTCATCTCACACGCTAGTAAAATAATGCTTAAAATACTCCAACCCAGGCTTCAGCAATATGTGAACCGTGAACTTCCAGATGTTCAAGCTGGTTTTAGAGAAGGCAGAGGAAACAGAGATCAAATTGCCAACATCCGCTGGATCATCGAAAAAGCAAGAGAGTTTCAGAAAAACATCTATTTCTGCTTTATTGACTATGCCAAAGCCTTTGGCTGTGTGGATCACAATAAACTGTGGAAAATGCTCAAAGAGTTGGGCATACCAGACCACCTGACCTGCCTCTTGAGAAACCTGTATGCAAGTCAGGAAGCAATAGTTAGAACTGGACATGGAACAACAGACTGGTTACAAATAGGAAAAGGAGTTCATCAAGACTGTATATTGTAATCCTGCTTATTTAACTTCTATGCAGAGTACATCATGAGAAATGCTGGGCTGGAGGAAGCACAAGCTGGAATCAAGATTGCCAGGAGAAATATCAATCACCTCAGATATGCAGATGACACCACGCTTATGGCAGAAAGTGAAGAAGAACTAAGGAGCCTCTTGATAAAAGTGAAAGAGGAGAGTGAAAAAGTTGGCTTCAAGCTCAACATTCAGAAAACGAAGATCATGGCATCTGGTCCCATCACTTCATGGCAAATAGATGGGGAAACAGTGGAAACAGCAGCCGACTTTATTTTTTGGGGCTCCAAAATCACTGCAGATGGTGATTTCAGCCTTGAAATGAAAAGATGTTTACTCCTTGGAAGGAAAGTTATGACCAATCTAGACAGCATACTAAAAAGCAGAGACATTACTTTGCCAACAAAGGTCTGTCTCGTCAAAGCTATGGTTTTTTCCAGTGGTCATGTATGGATGTGAGAATTGGACTATAAAGAAAGCTGAGTGCCAAAGAATTGATGCTTTTGAACTGTGGTGTTGGAGAAGACTCTTGAGAGTCCCTTGGACTGCAAGGAGATCCAACCAGTGCATCCTAAAGGAGATCAGTCCTGGGTGTTCATTGGAAGGACTGATGTTGAAGCTGAAACTCTCACACTTTGGCCACCTGATGCGAAGAGCTGACTTATTTGAAAAGACACTGATGCTGGGAAAGATTGAGGGCCAGAGGAGAAGGGGACGAAAGAGGATGAGATGGTTGGATGGCATCACTGTCTCAATGAACATGGCTTTGGGTGGACTCCAGGAGTTGGTGATGGACAGGGAGGCCTGGCATGCTGCAGTTCATGGGGTCGCAAAGAGTCGGACACGACTGATTGACTGAACTGAACTGAACTGAGTGCTGAAGTTTAACAGCATCAACTTGTAGGGTTTCAAATAGCTCAGGTGGAATTCCATCACCTCCACTAGCTTTGTTTATAGTAATGCTGATAGTAAACTGAAACATGATTATATGGAGCTGCCTGTCTTTCTTTCCATCTCAAGATGCCATTTCATTTTGATGGGCACTTTTTGTTCTTTCTGTCCTCCAACAAAAAAGGAGGGGTGGGAGAAGTTCGGGGGAGCTTCCCAGGTGGCTCCTTTGTAAGGAATCCGCCTGCCAATGCAGGAGATATAGGAGACGCAGATTAGATCCCTAGGTCGGGAAGATCCCTTGGAGGAGAAAATAGCAACCTTCTTCGTATTCTTATCTGGAAAATCCCATAGACCAGTGGAGCTTTGTGGGCTATATATAGTCCATGGGGTTGCAAAAAGTCAGACAGGACTGAGCTTCTGAGCAGGTACAAACAGGAGGAGTTAATTTCAGGCAGTTCAGGGAAAACCAAAGCTTGAAAAAGAATATTGAGAGAGTGAATGGGAGGTTAGCATGGAAGGAAAAGTCTCCTGTTCAAATAAAAAGCACATACGATACAGATACATATTAGCATCTATACAGAAATCAGTTGGCTATTGTGGTAGTGTGAAATGTTCAGTGAATTTACATGAATAGGATTTTATAAAAGAGGATCATTTCCAAGCTGGAGATTTGAACGGAAGGAAATTGTTTTAGATGGAGGCACTATGGTATGGTAGTGGGGTGCCGGCTCTTGGATCTAACAAATCTTTATTCAAAGCCTGGCTCTATCACTAACTTGTGGGTCTTTAGGCAAAGTACTTAATCTCCCTCAGACCTAGGTTCCTAATATACAAAATTAAGATCATAGTTCTTGCCTCACAAATGTATTGTGAGGATTAATTCCTATTTATAACATTTTACATATGGTATTTGATACATAATAAGAATTCCATTAATGTTGTCAGTTACTATAAGTGAATAGCTGGGACCCAGTAGGCAAGACTTGAGTGTGTATGTTGGGAGCAATTCCTGAGTAAATGTGACAGGGGTGCTATGGTACAGTCTCCTTATAAAATGCATTCCTATTTTGGGAGTCCTAAACTAAAACAGGGCCTTTTCCTTAAACACGTTCATTCTTGGGTGCTTTCGTATTTCTTCTTTTTTTCTTCTATTTTCCCATGAAGGCAGGTACATTGAGCTCAACCTAGTCTAAGGCAGGTTTGCTTTAGGAAACTTGTCTGCTGTAGAACAAGGAGAAAAGAGATAGGTCAAATTGTAGCAGGATGACTTCTAGTCCTGGAATAAAGACATCGTCTTGTGATGCTATGCTATTCTGTGACTCTAGCTCCTGCGAAACGAGACAGAGATGAAATTTTAGAATAAAAGTTTTCAAATGCAATTAATTGTTCATTAGTATCCAGGAGTGGCAGATATATGAAGTTTTTCTTTTCAGGGCAAGTCAAAGATGAGATTTGATTATACTTCTAAGAGTGTTATTTGCTTCTTGAAATTTCCTCTGGTATCTTTAACAATGTGTTGCCCAGAGAAGCATAAGAGGCATTGTCTAACCAAGAGAAGGTGCACCCCTCTGCATATATAGAGACAAGAAACAGGAGCAGCAGTGGAGAAAGCCAGACCCAGCTTGCACAATGAAGAAGCAGAATAAGAAGGAGGCAGCTGCACACTGTGAGCTAAGTAAGTAGCCAGCAATAAGCATATAATAGCCCAGGGACTCTACCCACCAGAGCAGACCTGAAACAGGACAAGGAGGCTCCAGCCATTTTATTTTCTAGTTGCAGTAGAAGTTCCCAAAGGAAAGGTTCTGTGCTGGAGGGACTTTATTAAGCCTTTCTGAAACTCCCCATATGTGTTGCAGAGAGATTCTCAGAATTAATTTGTGCATTTTCTTTTCTCTGTAGGAGAAATTCTCTATGGAAACCCGCCTGTATCAGATGTTTGATGATGCTCAGCCCAGTTTTTTTGGGTCCCTGAATTTGCTTATACTTTGTCCTTTATTTGGATTTTGCTTTTGGCAGTTTACTCTCCTTTCCTCTTCTCTTGGACTCCTTTATCAACTAATAAAAATTTCTCCTAGCAGTTTTTACACGAAGAAAGATGTTGGAGGGTTTTATGCTTTTATTCTCTAGGTCTATGACTTGGTTAGATAGCTTGGTTACCTTTACGGAAAGCGGTTATGGGGGCGATGTGGGGGCCAGGAGAGAGAGGGGTCTAAGAATGTTTCTGGCAGCTGTAAAGGACATTGTAGAAAATTAGGGTGGTTGGGCACCCCACCCCAGTACTTTTGCCTGGAAAATCCCATGGACAGAGGATCCTGGTAGGCTCCAGTCCATGGGGTCGCTAAGAGTCAGACACGACTGAGTGACTTCACTTTCACTTTTCACTTTCATGCATTGGAGAAGGAAATGGCAACCCACTCCAGTATTCTTGCCTGGAGAATCCCAGGGACGGGGGAGCCTGGTGAGCTTCCGTCTGTGGGGTCGCACAGAGTCGGACACGACTGAAGCGACTTAGCAGCAGCAGCAGCAGCAGTCAGACTATTTTCTCTTTACTGAAGCACCACTAGCCTGGTCGTCATCTTCAGAGAAAGACTCTGGGATGTGCGATTGAAACTGGGAATGGAGCGGGACTGCCTTTGGGTAGATGGAAAATAAAGTTTGGGATAAGAAGTGAGGCAGCTGAGTAGGAGAGAGGAAAATTCATTGCCGAGACTTCGGAATAGGGCACCTGATGCAGTCGAGCTGGCTGCACTAGCTGATGCTTCGCGGTTCCTCCCAGGTGTGGAGTGCTCTTGGTGGGGCAGCAGATACTATGATGTGGCTCTGGGGGCGGGAGATGGCTATACTTTGCAGGGTGGAGCTGGAACTGTCATAGAGCCGTGTCTCAGAAGAAATGATCTTGTCTTCCAGGGCCTAACGTGAGGCCACGGCGAACTACAGCAGGAAACGTACTCGTCCGCAGGTTGCTAGCCGGGTGGGAGACTCCACAACACAGTGTGGGTTGGACCAGCTAGCTCAGCCGCAGACAGCTCCCGCCCAGGCCCCCGTGGCCCCGCCCCCAGCCAGCCTGGAGTGGGCGGAGACTCGGGATCCGTAGCCTGCCACGCGCGTTGTCCCCACGGCGAATATGGAGAATCCAACCCAAAGGACTGTGCGGCTGCGATCCTGTGGGTCAGCCGCAGGGCGTGTAGGGGGTAGGCTGGCGTGGCGCTGGCTCCAGGGATATGGAGCCGCCGGAGCGGGGACTGATTACCAGGTGATTGCGGAGCCAGTCAGGTGGGGAGCGGGCCAGGTCAGGGATCTTCCCGGGCTCCGGGCGGCTCGAGGGCCAGCCTGGGAGCAGGCGCTGCGGCCAGTATTTGGCGTGCGGGGCGCCAGGCGGATCTGCGAGGGGCGGCGCGGGCTGGAGGGCCTGGACGCGGGTTCCAGATGGAGCCGCATTCTTCAAAGGAAGAACGAGAGGAGGGCGCCGGGAGCGGGGGGCGGGAAGCGAACGCCGGAGGTCGCAGGGGCCTCGCTCCTTCCCCGCCGCGGCCTGCTGCTGCTACTAAGTCACTTCAGTCGTGTCCGACTCTGTGTGACCCCATAGACGGCAGCCCACCAGGCTCCCCCATCCCTGGGATTCTCCAGGCAAGAACACTGGAGTGGGTTGCCATTGCCTTCTCCAATGCAGGAAAGTGAAAAGTGAAAGTGAAGTCGCTCAGTCGTGTCCGACCCTCAGCGACCCCGTGGACTACAGCCTACCAGGCTCCTCTGTCCGTGGGATTTTCCAGGCAGAAGTACTGGAGTGGGGTGCCATTGCCTTCGCCGCGGCCTAAGGAGACCTAAAGAGAAAATGGCTGAACCCCTGGGCGGACCTGCTGCGGTCCCGGGACCCGTGGTCGAAGGTCTGCTGACCGCGCTTCAGGCCGCGGGAGAGGCCGACGGACGCGGGGCAAGGCCCCCTCGGCCTCCTTGTTATCTTCGAGCCCTGATGCCCAGTCCGCTCCCTGGGCCTCCCGCCGCCGCATTTCAGCGAAAGAATTCATTTTACTACAGGCGACATCCAAGAAGCGCCTCTTCGTGTGAAAGGCCTGGACAGACCGCTGAGTCCTGCTGTGTAGATCGGTTTTAGGGCTGTTAGTGCAGCCTCCAGGTTCAGGAACTTTTGTAGGGGCGTTGTCGCACTCCGTGTGTGAGAAGGGTGGCTGGCTGCTCGACATCTGTTCGGTTTCATAGGTTCCTGCTGTTGCAGCTATGTTTACTTTTGGACGTTTTGTTTTTGCTTGTTTTCAATTGGTTTCCCCCAATTCTCTTCATATATCAGACTGTTTCAAAGAGCATCATTGAAGAGGTTGAATAACCTGGACTTGAATTTTCCTGTGTGTAAAGATATTCTCATACCGCCCACTGCTTTCATAAGGAGTGTTATAAAGTTAAGGGAATGTGACACCTCTTTAAAGTGAAAATCAGAAGCAAAAATTCTATGGAATGCGAGGCAAGAGGAGACAGGTTTCCAGAAATTTTTGCTGGCCATAGTTCTAGTGAATATTGCTGCAACTAGGGGACCGTGTGTTTCTCCTTTGATACCCGTGGAATCTGAACCCCAGCTAGTCTTGGCTCTCTAAACCTTTGAGCAGGATTCTTAGCCTCTTTGTTCCTTTGTTTCCACATACTTAAAAGGGGATTGACAATATCAGTCTTAAAGAGCTGATGGTGAGTATTGAATTAATACACATAAAGTGCTCAGAACATTTCCTAGCATGTAGGAGTTTTTGTTATTATTACCTGTAAGTGCCTTCTTCAGAGAAGGCAATGGCACCCCACTCCAGTACTCTTGCCTGGAAAATCCATGGACAGAGGAGCCTGGTGGGCTGCAGTCCATGGGGTCGCAACTGAGCGACTTCACTTTCTCTTTTCACTTTCACACACTGGAGAAGGAAATGGCAAGCCACTCCAGTGTTCTTGCCTAGAGAATCCCAGGGACGGCAGAGCCTGGTGGGCTGCCGTCTATGGGGTCGCACAGAGTCGAACACGACTGAAGCGACTTAGCAGCAGCAGCAGCAGCAGCAGCAGCAAGTGCCTTCTTTCCTCTAAAAGATTCCACAATAAAGGAATTCTGATCCCCTGAACCTATTGCCAGTGAACCCTTAGGCCTGTTTTTCATCCTTGTTATTCATTACCTGAGGGTATAGTATGATTACCTGTGACAGTAGACTTTCTGCTGAGTTTATTTTATCATTAACTAAGACTACATGGCGACTTCACTTTCACTTTTCACTTTCACGCGCTGGAGAAGGAAATGGCAACCCACTCCAGTGTTCTTGCCTGGAGAATCCCAGGGACGGGGGAGCCTGGTCTGTGGGGTCGCATAGAGTCCCACAGTCACTAAGACTGAAGTGACTTAGCAGCAGCAAGACCACATGGAAAACTCCAGCTATGCAGTACTGGGTCTGTCCATGATAGCTATGTTGGGTAAATGAAAACTTCTTTGACTGTTTAGTTTCTTATTGGATAATATTTCATTTATAGTCTTGGCCTAGGCCAGTGTTTTGTTTTTTTTTTTTCTGAAGTCAATGCCCCCAAAACCATGATTGCGGCATACTTGGTTCCTCCTGCTTCCAGGATGGCTGTGGGACGTGGGTGGAATATTTTTGGGCAGCTTGGCTGTACTTCTTGTTAGTGAATGGGAAAGCTGTACATAAATCTTACTCTACTGTTAGAAAATCAGCAGTAATCCCTTGGAATGTACACAGAGATACCAAGCAGCTTTGGTTGATTTTTTCCTTTTTAAACATTTGCTGGCTCAGTAGTTGCCTCTCTGCATGTGGGATCTTAGTTCCCCAACTAAGTTTGATGCAGGGGATCAAACCTGCATCTCCTGTGTTGGAAAGTGGACTCTTCAAACCACTGGACCACCAGAAAAGTCCTTGGTTCAGTTTTGACTCAGTGAAGTGACGAGGTTACACACTGCTATTTGCAAAGCAGCATCTTTTCTAATATTTGACTTTTAATGCTAAGAGCTTGGGTGGGTGCTGTGAAATCAAAGATCTCTTTATCCCCTATTTCCTTATTGTGTATATAAACAGAAATGTTTGCTGACAGACTTATGCTCTTTATGTGAGCTTAAAAGTTTCTCTCAGGTTCTCTTGCTACTATTTGAAAGGCCCTAATGAAAGACTTCTGTCTTGAGATTCTCTCCTTCCAAAAAGCTGCTGTTTATATAGGTAGGAGAATTGGGACCTAATCGTAAAATGAGAAACTTTGAGTTTACAAAAAAGAACATCATTCAGTGCATAATATGCTGGCCTGATTTGACTGAAGTACATATGGTGTAAATTCAATTATTTTTTTTACTAGATGAATTAAGATTTTTAGCTGGAGTTTCAATATCAAAGTCTCCAAATGAATTGAATGAATATACAGAAAAGTAGAAAGATACAGTAGACCTGAAAAGCACTGTAAAAGCAATTCAAGATAATTAAGATTTATATAATTTTCATGCAATAGTAGGATACAAATTCTATTCAAGCTCCCATAGACTGTAGACTAGGAGACACTGGAACATATCCAGGAACATAAAACAATGTGCAAAAATTTCATGATCTAAAGGTATTAAAATCATACAGAGTCTGTTTCTTATCCCTGTGGAATCATGTTAGAAATCAATATCGAAAGATATTTGCAAATAACCCACATATTTTCAAGTGCAGTGTGACTTTTACCAAGAGAAATCTTCGACTTAGCCTTTGAAAGTCTCAATAAAATTAGACTGAAAAAAACAGAGGCTGTGATTGCAGAGAAAAAAGCATTTAAATGAGAAATTAGTATCAAAAAATTAATATTAAAGATATTTTAAACAAAATCTCATGTATTTGGAAATTAAATGTCCACTTTTAAATGATGGGTGTACCTGAGAAGACTTAACAAGGAAAATTAGAAAATATTTGTAATAGAATGAAAATGAAAAGACTGTTTGCCAAGATTTGTTGCATGAAGCTGAAGCTGCTCAAGGCAGTTAAATACAGTGTGGAATCTTGACTAAAGTACAAAAATAAATAATGAACATGCATATAATTTTGTGAAATCTGACTCGATGTTCTGATGAGAAAGTTGGAATCTAGAGAGTTCCCTGTTGGCCCAGAGTTTAAGATTCAGGGCTTTCACTGTCAGGCTGGGGTTCCATCCTTGTCCTAGGAACTAAGATCCTACAAGCAGCATGGCGCAGCAGAAAAAACGAAGTTGGAATCTAGAATCCATTTTCTCTCTTGTACAGAGATTTCACAGAAAAGATCAGGCTTATTGTGTTTTATTAGCTCTGTAAGTAATTATGAGACTAATCATTTAGAATACTAATAGTAAAAATTTATTTAAATTTTAATTTATTAAACATTTTGTCTTGAGATACTTTTGTTTAAAATTATTTTATAAGCACCTTTTCACACTTCATACTTGGAGAAAAAGCACACTACTATCTTGATTGTTTACTTTTTAAAGATAAACTTTCAAGGCCTGTTGTGAATAGGAATTTTCCTCAATTGTATTGAAGACTCCTGTGCCTTCTGAAACAGGATATCAGTCATCACAACAAAAATAATCTGTAATAATTGAATTGGTTCCTCATGAGTAGGTCAGAAATGAGAAACTTTTGATAATAATAATATTAATAATAATGTTCTTTTAAAAATAACTGCTCTTAACACTTTTGGGCACTTCTATTTTATTTATTTAATCAATTAATTTTTTGGCAGGAGAGTTCCTATGTTTTCTAAATTAGCATGAGGTGCTGTGTTTTACACTCCAGAAGATACCCCGCCATGCCCCTACCCTCACCACCAGCTTCTGAGAAAATTGAAACTTGAGCTCACTTGAGTTGTTTGTTGGATCAAAAAGAGTTATAGATTCTATCCTTAAAAACCCATCAAAATGAGGGGAAGTCAGTCTTTTAAATATTTGGATTAATCTGGAGGCAAAGGCAGGGATTGAGTGATTGCCTGCAGGCCTCTCTCTGGAGGCTAATTAAAACCCACTTCCCTGAAATACTTTTTACTTCAGTTTGGTTTTGAATTCTTGCCACCAAAAATCATGATTAAAACTTTTACATTTTTTTTCTTAATATCTTTTAATCATATTCTGAAAACTGTGATTATGTTCAAGGTTATCTAATTCAGTAGAATAATCATTCATTTCATATAGAAAGGGTTCAGTCATACAGAGTCACAGAATGCTTGTTTTGAACTTGTTTTTATTTGTTCTTGCTAATTCCTCTCCCTCTCTTCTCTCCTTTCCAGAATCCTGTTCTATGAATTCAGACACTCAGGTATCCTCCATAGTATTGGGTCCTGCATCTTCTGTTCAGATACCTGTTCCAGATGGTAATTGATTGCTTTGTGCTATTGACTCACTTTTATTTGGAATTAGGCTTAAGCCAGTAACAGTTTACCATATTGTCCTTCTTGTCCTCTGTTTGATCGAAAATTGTCTGCATTTCCTATCCCCCCAGAACTTCCCTGTAGCTCAGTTGGTAAAGAATCTGCCTGCAGTGCAGGAGACCGCCTGCAACGCAGGAGACCCAGGTTCAATTCCTGGGTTAGGAAGATGCCCTGGAGAAGGAAATGGCAACCCCCTCTAGTATTCTTGCCTGGGAAATCCATGGACAAAGGAGCCTGGCGGGCTACAGTCCATGGGGTTGCAAGAGTTGGACTAAAGCACCATTGTCCCCCAACCAACAATATCATGGAGACTTGCTCCATTTAGGGGTCACCACCTGGTACCTTAGGCTGTAAATGAAATGGATTTATAACCACAGAGACCTCCCTCATAACTTATTTCCAGTTCTGAGATGAGCTAAGATTAGCTTCAAGTCTGATTTCTTACAGCAGTAGTGCTTACCTAGGGCTTCCCTGGTGGCTCAGATAGTAAAGAATCTGCCTGCAGTATGGGAGACCTGGGTTTGATCCCTGGGTTGGGAAGATCTCCTGGAGAAGGAAATGCAGCCCACTCCAGTATTCTTGCTTGGAGAATTCCATGGGCAGGGGAGTCTGGCAGGCTACAGTCCATGGGGTCACAGAAAGTCGGACACAACTGAGCGACTAACACTTTGAGTACTTGTAAAGGCAGTCTAACTTGCAGCCTGACATAAAAACCTCTGGGGTGGTTAGGCTGCTTCAGATGAGAATGCAGCAGGAAAATTCTGAACTAGCTCCTTATAGAGTATTTAATGAAACTGTGCTTTGACTAATCCTTCCTGATTCTAAATTTCTCCTTTAGAATTTCCATTCCTTTGCTGTAAATTTCCTCCTCAATTCAGTAACACTTAAGGTAAAGTGGGTCAGTTCCCTATAGAAAGAAAACTGCAAAAGTATCTTGGTAATCCTGAGATTAGACCTTTGTGGTTAAAAATAACCATTTGATGTCTACACACATTGAATTTCCTAACTTTCTTGTTGGTTAGCCCTTTTCTCCCAGACCCTCTGCCTCCCTGCATTTAAAATTAGCAGCAAAATGCAGGAGGAAGGGAAACACTGATGATTAGTCTGCGATGAACCCTCCTGTCATGAGGATGATACTACCCTCCTCCCCAAGCTCTTCACTGCAGGTCTTAGTCAAATGGCAAAAGGTTCCTGTTTAGTGGTTTCCTTGCAGCTTCAGATTTTAGACTGAAATGTGGCAGGATTTTGCAAGTTACCAATTTTGGGGGAAGCCTGATGGAGATATAATGTCCAAGGATGATCCTTTGAGTAAATCCTACCAAATAACAGATGGAGGTTGGAGAGGGGATTGTCTCATTAGCCTGACTATTTCCTTCTAAAAGTTAAGATTTTAGTTTATCAATGAGGCTAGTCTGGGGATGTTATATATTGAGCCCTAGACATAAGTGATTTTAGAAGAAAATGAAATGATTCTAAAAATTGGCAAATGATAATAGAAGTGTGAAAGTAGGGGGAAACCATTTGTGAGATTAATGTTGAAAACTGATGTAGAGCTGAGTGACCGGGGAAGAGGGCTGAGAGGGAGCTTTATCACCATAAGCATTTTTGTATTTCTCAAATTTTCAGCTATGTGAATGTATCTCCTATTCAAAACTTAATTTATTAACAATATAAATAAAAATAAAGTAAATTGAGATAGTCAGGTCAGTCTTATGTGTTTAGATATTAAAATATTTAATTTCAGTATTTCTAAGGTGATTATTAATATTAGCGTATTTTGTTAATTTTAACTCATTTCTTCTCAAACCTGTTAATTCAGAAGATGCTTTTGGAGACCATGGGGACTCTGCCAGTCTTGGTGCCATCAACCCTGCCTACAGTAATTTCTCAATTCCTCAGTCCTCCGGGGGCCTCTCAGAGGAGCCCTTCACCACCTACCTGGATGAGAATCATGCCGTTCTTGAGGAGAAGGTTAGTGACAGGTCCTTGGAGGAAAACATTATTATCTAGGGAAAACCTATGAATTCAAAGTCTGGTGGACAACTCAAAATCAACAATCTCAGAGTCAGTTCTGGCAGGCAGTCTCCGAAGACTGAATTTTTGTAGTCGGAGTAAACAGAAACTGTTAAGGAAACTAAGGTCCTTGAAAAGCAGTTGCCAAGTTGTACTAGTGAGTATTTTTTGATCCAGAAATGATGAATTTCAGGTTCCCTTTTTACGGTGCTTTTTGTCCAATTTGGATAGTACTGAAATTCTCCAAGCCAGGCTTCAGCAATATGTGAACCGTGAACTTCCTGATGTTCAAGCTGGTTTTAGAAAAGGCAGATGAACCAGAGAGCAAATTGCCAACATCCGCTGGAACATCGAAAAAGCAAGAGAGTTCCAGAAAAACATCTATTTCTGCTTTATTGACTATGCCAAAGCCTTTGACTGTGTGGATCACAATAAACTGTGGAAAATTCTGAAAGAGATGGGAATACCAGACCACCTGATCTGCCTCTTGAGAAATTTGTATGCAAGTCAGGAAGCAACAGTTAGAACTGAACATGGAACAACAGACTGGTTCCAAATAGGAAAAGGAGTACGTCAAGGCTGTATATTGTCACCCTGTTTATTTAACTTATATGCAGAGTACATCATGAGAAATGCTGGACTGGAAGAAACACAAGTTGGAATCAAGATTGCCGGGAGAAATATCAATAACCTCAGATATACAGATGACACCACCCTTATGGCAGAAAGTGAAGAGGAACTCAAAAGCCTCTTGATGAAAGTGAAAGAGGACAGTGAAAAAGTTGGCTTAAAGCTCAACATTCAGAAAATGAAGATCATGGCATCCGGTCCCATCACTTCATGGGAAGTAGATGGGGAAACAGTGGAAACAGTGTCAGACTTTATTTTTCTGGGCACCAAAATCACTGCAGCTCGTGACTGCAGCCTTGAAATTAAAAGATGCTTACTCCTTGGAAAGAAAGTTATGACCAACCTAGATCACATATTCAAAAGCAGAGACATTACTTTGCCAACAAAGGTTCGCCTAGTCAAGGCTATGGTTTTTCCTGTGGTCATGTATGGATGTGAGAGCTGGATTGTGAAGAAGGCTGAGTGCCGAAGAATTGATGCTTTTGAAGTGTGGTGTTGGAGAAGACTCTTGAGAGTCCCTTGGACTGCAAGGAGATCCAACCAGTCCATTCTGAAGGAGATCAGCCCTGGGATTTCTTTGGAAGGAATGATGCTAAAGCTGAAACTCCAGTACTTTGGCCACCTCATGCGAAGAGTTGACTCATTGGAGAAGACTCTGATGCTGGGAGGGATTGAGGGCAGGAGGAGAAGGGGAAGACAGAGGATGAGATGGCTGGATGGCATCACTGACTCGATGGATGTGAGTCTGAGTGACCTCCGGGAGTTGGTGATGGACAGGGAGGCCTGACGTGCTGCAATTCATGGGGTCGCAAAGAGTCAGACACGACTGAGCAACTGATCTGATCTGATCTGATTTGATATTCTTGCTGGGGTTTTAGAATGAAAGGCTGTTAGAGAGGGCAAGTGAGAGAAGGGTTGGACTCTTATTTGGACAGAGAGTTGACCATCTTATTGATAAGCTGTGGATAAGATGGCAATTAAACTTGGACACACCCATGTCTAACTTCGGAAAGCCTTTGTTTATGAAACAGATATTGTTGCTTTTTTTGTGATAAAATAATAAATTAGATCAGCAGTTTGGAGGTGGGTGATAATTTTTTAATATCTCCAAGAGACACTTTATTATTATTATTTTTTAATGTTTTATTCTGTACTGGACTGTAGTCAGTCATCAATGTGGTGATAGTTTCAGGTGGCAGCAAAAGGAGTCAGCCACACATATGCATGTGTATCCATTCTCTCCAGAAGGTGATAATTATTTTGCTTTGTTTTCCTCTCTCATGCAGCACTCTTGTTTTAGCTTTCGTAAACTCTGGGTCTTCACAGGACCAGGACTTCTAATGAGCGTTGTGGATCCAGGAAACATTGAATGTGATTTGCAGTCTGGAGCACTGGCTGGATTTAAGGTGAACATAGAGTCCTCCCTCTTTCCTTTTTAAACACACACAGCGCACCACATCCTTTTCCTCTGCTCTGCCTGCTGGGTATCAGCCTTGGTGGCTACATGCTGATACTTCATTGGCTCTGACACTTAGGTGAAAAGTACTTTTCTATCTGTTTTTAAATTTTATTTTGTCATGTAGTTTTTTGTGTTTTTTTTTGTAGTTAGTTTTTAATTTTATTTTACCCAGGTAGTTTCCTTGAACAAAAGTGAAACAGCAAATAGGAAAAACTAAGACTCAGAAAGGTGCAAGGTGACCTAGCAAGTTCTGTGCAAAATGTGATAGAGAACTCAGTCATTGGATCCCTGAACGGGGCTCCTTCCTGAGTGTACTGTTACCCATTCGCCAACCAAACCAAAACTTGCAGTTGTCTCATTTTGTTCTTCTCTAGCTGCTCTGGGTTCTTCTGTTGGCCACCATTGTTGGGGTCCTGCTCCAAACGCTTGCAGCTAGGCTGGGAGTGGTCACCGGGCTTCATCTTGCTGAAGTGTGTTACCGTCAGTATCCTAGGGTGAGCAGCGTTTGTCTGTTACTCATAGGTAACTGTGTGTCTGGCAACCTGTGCTATCCCACCGCCTGCCCCTGCCCCCATACGGAAATAGTGTACAAAGAGGGGATCTGTGTCCCTGAGGACTGGCAGTCCCAAGGGAAATTCTATAGCTTCTCTTGCTGCTAAACCATGTTTCTGTACTCCTTCAAAATCTTAACGAGATTCACATTTACCAGAAAGTTTCCTTAGACGTTTCTGTATGAGTAAACACTTACCTTTTACTATGCCTTTTGGCACCAAGCAGGACCCAGTGCACAAAGGGGCGAGGCTGTTCTCTAAAGCTTTTTTTTTCATTCATCCATATGACTCCATTACTTTGCATTATTCATATTTTCTTTTTTGTTTGTCTTTGCTGTCAATCTGAAGTGAGTTTTTTTCTTTTACTAGGGCATTTTTGGCAGGATCTTTGAATTTGTTAATGTTAATTTTTTCGTTTTACCTTGACCCTGGAGTTTACACTGTCCTCCATAGTTTCTTTCTAGATATTTAGGTCTTTCTTGTTCCTGCTTAAGTCACGAATGGATAGACACAGGGTCTGGAAGATAGCTTTAAACTAACTTGATCTTTAGATAAGTATCTACCTCCAGTTTTTTCTTAAAGTTTAGTCTCCTTTCCTGGCTGTGAGAGAGTATCTTTACCTGCCTTTTTTTGTTTTGTTTTTATATGCGTCTCAAAAAAAACCCAAACCTGGTAATTTATAGTTTGTTTAGCTTCTCTTTCTTCATGTATCTCAGTTGTTGTTTTTTTGACTTTTTTTTTCAGTGGTAGGTACATGGAAGTGGTCCCCCCACCATCCCTGCCCCTGCCTCAATGAGCTGGCACTACTAAATTTCTTTCTGTTTAATTATTTGATGAGATTATCTTCCAGATTTTGTTATTGGACACCCAGTTCCACCACTTTGCCCTGAGTCCCTTTAGCATATCTGTCTTTTTTAACTTGCTTGTGCATTTTTATATTAAAGATATATAAAACCTTTTCATGTTTGTTTTGTCTCTTCAGCTATGGTCAGGATAGATATTTTTTCTATAGTATTTCTGTTCTCTCCTGAACAATATTTTGACCATTTTAGCATCCTCATTTCCCCCTAAGAATTTTAGGATTGTTTTTAGGCAAAAAAAATTAAATGGAAATAATGAATGGAAATTCCACTTTTCTGTCAAGTGAAATGGAAGAAGAAATTGACATCAGCTGTTGCCCTGACCTTGACTCATAGGCTTTGCCACAAAGAGCAGCCTGGCCCTCTCCATCAAGGGGCCAAAGCTGAGTTCTGGTCCTTCATCTCTAGACCTAAGGTTTAATAAAGGACTGTTTATGGATCACTGCCAAAATGTGAATTCTGAACTATGGGGGAAATTCTTAGAAATGATTAATTAGAACCATATCTTTCTGCTGTTTGGTGTTTAGGTTCCACGAATCCTTCTGTGGCTGATGGTGGAGTTGGCTATCATTGGCATAGATATGCAAGAAGTTATTGGCTCAGCTATTGCCATCAATCTCCTGTCTGCAGGAAGGTGAGAGGTTTTTATTCTAGAAAGTAATCAATGTTTTATGAGATTTCAAAACAAGTATCAAGACAAAAGTCCTTCCCAGGTGGCTTAGTGGTAAAGAATCCACCTGTGAAGCAGTAGGTACAAGTTTGATCCCTCGATTGGGAAGGTTTCCTGCTGAAGGAAATTGCACCCCACTCCAGTAATCTTGCTTGGGATATCCTGTGGATAGAGGAGCCTGGCGGACCAGAATCCATGCAGTTGAAAAAGGATTGCACACGACTTAGAGACTAAGCAACAACATAAAAAGAAAAACACAAGTCATTTTCAATTTCCAAGATTCACTCAAGTATTGTTTTTTCTGTAGAACCTTTCTGAAACTACCTTCCTTTCTCCTGGCAGATGTAGGGTCTATATCTTTCATGTTCTCATGTTGGGTAATACATACTTGTGTTATCCAGAGTGTGGCAGTGTGTATTATAAATAATTTGTATGTCAGTTTATCCCAAGTGAGGTCATTGAGAGATAAGACCAATGCTTTTCAGTTTTGTGTCCTGAATGTCTGAAATACTAGACAAAGTTTGAATGAATGTATTGTTTCACTTTGACAAACTTAGTGTGTTAAAAAAGAAAGACATTACTTTAGTGACAGAGGTCCTTATAGTCAAGGCTATGGTCTTTCCAGTAGTCATGTACGGATGTGAGAGCTGGACCAAAAAAAAGCTGAGCGCTGAAGAATCTCTGCTTTTGAACTATGGTGCTGGAGAAGACTCTTGAGTCCCTTAGACAGCAAGGAGATGAAACTAGTCAATCTTAAGGAAATCAACCCTGAAGACTCACTGGAAAGACGGATGGTGAGGCTAAGCTCTAATACTTTGGCCACCTGATGTGAATAGCTAGACTCATTGGTAAAAGACCCTGATGCTGGGAAAGATTTATGGCAGAAGGAGAAGAGGGCGACAGAGGACGAGATGGTTGGATGGCATCACTGATTGAATAGGCGTGAACTTGGGCAAACTCTGGGAGATGAGATGGCGAGGCACAGGGAAGCCTGGTGTGCTGCAGTCCATGGGATCTCAGAGTTGAACACAACTTGATGACTGAACAGCAACAACAAATTGTTTCATTTAGTGCTGTGATCCTAAACTACCCGGGGCCTGGCCTGCTTACCATAGATCCATTTTCCCAAGTCCTTCCTCCTGCAAGTGTCAGATATCTGGAGAACTGTTGGGAAAAGTGTCATTCTCAATGTTTCTTTTCTTTCCTTAAATCTCTGTTTCTCATCTCTGACCTAGGATTCCACTGTGGGGTGGAGTTCTCATCACCATTGCAGATACATTTGCATTTCTCTTTTTGGACAACTATGGTAAGGAGCATGGGAATGGAGGGGTCAGTCGGAGGAGCTGCTTTCCATCATGTGATTTACGGGGAAATCTGCCCTCTGTGAACTCACTGCTACATTTTCCCCTTCAGGTTTGCGAAAGCTAGAAGCATTTTTTGGTTTTATCTTCACTGTTATGGCCCTCACATTTGGCTATGAGGTGAGTATTACAGGCTATTCATTAACTTTATTTTTTTATTAGCTTTTTAAAACAAGATTTTGCTTTTTTATTATAAGAGACAGTAGGTTTTAACAAAAAGCCAAATTCAACCTTATGCCAATTTTAAAGGAATGAATTGTAGCAAAGACTAGTGTCCAAGGAAGGCCTGCAGGAACTCTTAGTTCAATTGATTAGAATTTCTGGAACTTTCCAAACTAATCTCCCAGGTTCACCATCCCAATAACAGAGCAGCCTTGGAGAGGGTTAGGAAAGGGGTTGCAGGGTTATTCTTGGCTGTTACCTAAATGGATTCTGTTTTTGCTCATCCTGGTTGACAGTAATTGCAGCTTGGACTGTCTCTGTATTGTAGCAATGAACTATAGGGGATACAGGGCATATTTCCTGGTTTGTGCCCCAGCCCCACTGGGTTAACACTCCACCGAGTTAAAACTAACTCTACCATTATATGTAGTGAAGTGAAACCCAGCACCTTTCTAGTTCCAATTATTATAGACTGACTTCTGTTTATTGCCCTAGCTAATAAGCTTTTAACAATACATATGCTCTGAGTAGATGATATACCTTGGTCTAAGGCTTCCAAGGGAAATACTGAACCAGGAAAAAAATGTGTATGAAAAGTGTTTCTGAGTGAGTCTCAGCAGATGCTAGTGGCAAGCATAAATGATTTTTATATACATGGTGAGCACAGAAGCATGGTTAGTGTGGGTAATCAAGAATTAACTGTATTCTAAGGTTTGTCTGACAGGAGTTACTGTGGCACTAATATCAATAAGGCCCTTAGCAGCTTTTTTATTGCTTTAGAATATTAATTGCATTCTCTACACATCTATTTTGTATATATAAAATACAGTATGAAATGTCTGGACACCCCAGTCCTAAATTCTCTGAACTGTGCTGCTTGGTTTTTTTTAGATGGTTCTGTGTTCCTCATTTCCTATGTAGTTGTTGATGAAGGGGTTTAAGGAGTAAAGATGCAGTGTTTCTAGTACTGTGTTACTCCCTAGTCTCATGTTCCAGAAAAGACTAATAGCTGTTCTGTTTGTGTGTAGTATGTTACAGTGAAACCCAGCCAGTCCCAGGTCCTCAGAGGCATGTTTCTGCCATCCTGTTCAGGCTGTCGTACCCCACAGATCATGCAGGCTGTAGGCATCGTGGGTGCTGTTATCACACCCCACAACATATACCTGCATTCTGCCTTAGTCAAGGTGAGCAAAACCTTTCTTATCTCAGTGGCCTGTGTAGTTCATGGGACCTTTTCCTTTCATTGCAAGGGACACACACTTAGTTTACAACTGTTAGAGCCCTGAAGGAGCACAGTGTTTTTCCACAGTTGGCCTCCACACAGTTGGACTCTGTTTTTATCACAAAAGTGACCAGAGATAACAGACCCCATAGAGAAGAGACTAAAGTCCCTCCTAAAAATACTGAAAATGTACCATGTTTCCCAACTTTAAATCTCAGAAGCCCAAATGGCCCCCTAGTGGTCAGGAGAAAAAAGCCCAACCTGGCTTTTACCAATCAGTCCAACACAATCATTAGCTGGGAGATTTCAGAGACTTTTGTCATTAAGGTTGTCTCCTGCTTAGGTCTGAAATCAGGTTGTTTTTCTAGGTCAGCAGTTCTTCCAAGCCACAGTAACTGAGGGCTCAGAAGTCACTTGGTCACTTTTTCCAATTTGGGGATGTGTGATATCATCACAGGGGCATGACTTCTTACTCAGTGAACCAGAATGTAAGCGGAATCTCACACATTTCATAGGATCAGTTGTTTGCCATTGAGGACTTTCAGTGGACTCCATACTCATGAAATATTGCAAGTAACTTGTTTCAACAGTTGAAAAAAAATGACTTTTGCTGTTACCTCTCTAGTCCAGACATATAGACCGAGCCAAAAGGCAGGAAGTTCGAGAAGCCAATAAGTACTTCTTCATTGACTGCTGCATTGCTCTCTTTGTTTCCTTTATCATCAACACCTGTGTCATCTCAGTGTTTGCCGAAGCATTTTTTGAGAAAACCAACGAGCAGGTGGTAAGTAAGCCAGGGACCTGGGTAGCAGTGAATGTGAGGGTAAGGAGGAGGCTAACTGGGGCAGGAAAACGTGACAGTGACTTAGAGCTCAGGGGAAGTAGATCTCAGTGCTGCCCACTAAATCATTGCTCCAGTCGTGGTTTATACTCTGGGGCTGTGGTGCAGCTCAGCCCATCCTTCCCAGCTTTTGACCGGGAAGGGAGTTTTCTTTGGACAAAGGTTGCCTCTTGCTGTTGTTAGTGGCTTCACATCTGTTTGCTCTTTCTCATCCCCTTTCCCTTCCTGTTTACCAACTACCAGCTGCTTGCCAGTCCTACTGGTGATGACAGGTTGGGAGGAATCAACACACAGAAAACAGAATCTGTGGCTAGGCAGGCTGTTTTGTCACTTTGAATTCTCTGTCCTCGTGACTCTTGATTGTCAGTCTGGTTTCGATGACTCCTGTATTTCTCATCGTAGGACCTCTGACTCCCGTCTCTGCTTTGACTAAGGGCTCCCTATTCTGGGTGTCCTCTCATATTTGCAGCCAGTCTCTGCTCTCATCAGAATCCATGTCCAGTTTCTTGCCTTCAGCATCTGTCTCTTAGATGACCTGTGTGTGAGCTGTAGGAGAGTTCTTCTTAATCTGAGTCCTGACCTCAAAATTAAAAGTCATTTCTAAACTGCTCTGGTTCCAGGTTGCAGTCTGTAAAAACAGCAGCAGTCCCCACACTCACCTTTTCCCAGACGATAACTCAACACTGGCTGTGGACATCTACAAAGGGGTAAACCTGTTCAGATTTCTGATCTTTGCCCCTGAATCAAGATTCTTAGTGTAGTATCTGGTCTTTTCTGAGGGTTCAATTCAGAGCTCAGCATATCTTCTCTGGATTGTTGAGTAGTATTATTCAGGGGTCCCTTGCCAGACAAGCCTTTTGGATTATGGGAGGAAATATAAGATCAGCTGAAAAGATGAATTGTATCCGTGATTCTTTAACTTGTGTTGATAGCATTTTGTGCTATAGGCGTTAATTGGCATCAAAGAAAAGTGTTCTTAGTAAAGTGGTTTTTTTTTTTTTTTTTTATATTTGTTCTCCTCCCCAACCCTTCATCCTTGTGGCTGGAGACTTTATTTATTTAGGCCATGCTGTGTGGCGTGTGGGATCTAGTTCCCTGACCAGGGATCATCCCATGTCCCCTGCATTCGGAGCATGAAGTCTTAACCACTGGACTACCAGGAATGTCCCAGGAAAGTGGTCTTTATTGGGACCTCTCTGTCCCTTTTATGCCAGGTACATTGTGAACCTCCAAGAGTAGAATAAATAGTATGCAGCATCTCCAGAATTCATTTGCGCTTTATCTCCATTTCTATTACCATCTTCCAGAATACTGTATTAAGGAATATAATTTGGGAAATGTATTGTAGACTTTTTTTTAATAGTTAACATATAAGTTGAGGATAAAGGCTTTAGGAGCCTAGAGAGGAGAAGGGACTAGGCTGAGGAGGAATGGGGGCCCATCCAGCAGAATTTAGGTTGAAAGCCTCTAGAATGAGGTCAGGACCCGAGTCTAGCTTCTGGGACAGCGCCAGCACAGTGCTTGGTAGAGGTGGGTGCGTAGCCAGGAATGGGGAGAGGTGACACCAAGGATATGTTGGGGTGTTGTCTCAGGTGATCTCTCTCCCTTGCCTCTCCAGGGTGTTGTGCTGGGGTGTTACTTCGGGCCTGTCGCTCTCTACATCTGGGCAGTGGGGATCCTGGCTGCGGGGCAGAGCTCCACCATGACAGGAACCTATTCCGGCCAGTTTGTCATGGAGGTACGTGCTGCTGTGACTGGGATAGGGGAGAGGAAGAGGATGTTGCCCTTTTGTCCTTTCTTAATCCCATGCCTCTGAGGTCTTCCCGAACCTCCCCAGACCTTTTTCTGTTTCCTCTTCCAGACATTCATCCTGTTTCTGTGTTTTCTTCCAGGGATTCCTGAACCTAAAGTGGTCACGCTTTACCCGAATGATTCTTACCCGCTCTATTGCCATCATCCCCGCTCTGCTTGTGGCTGTCTTCCAAGACGTGGAGCATCTAACAGGGATGAATGACATCCTGAATGTTCTTCAGAGCTTACAAGTGAGGAGGGAGCTGGGGAAACTCACATCCCGTTGAGTCATGAGGCATTCTGTATTGCCCTTAGGTACCAAGCCTAGTGTGGGTGTGGGGAAAATTCAGAGGAAGAAAGAGACACATTCTTGGTCTACAGTGAAAGCATATGAAATCTCTGGCATCTCAAAGGCTTTTAGAAATGACTTGTTTTTTTTTTCTAAGCCTGTTGAATGGGAATTATAAACAGTAATTACACAAAGAACACAATGTTATTGTTTGTTAATCTAAGCAAACATTAAATAATGTATAAGACACTCCTTGGTTTTATGGAGGTTGAGAAAATTTGGCAGATACAAATTTATTAAGACACTATGAGCACAACTGATGCTAGGTTCATGCTACACATTTCCACGTAACCCTCCAGCATGTTGCGATGACAGGAATAATTTCTCACAGAGTAGGTGAGGCAGGGTCTGTGGTTCTGTTTTGCTAAGAGTGCTGCTCTCTGGGGTTTTACAGGAACCCTCCATAGCCTTGTCTGATCTTAGTTTTCTCTTTTCCAGCTTCCCTTTGCTCTCATACCCATCCTAACATATACGAGCTTGCGACCGGTCATGAGCGAATTTGCCAATGGACTGTGAGTGTGTTTCTTTTAGTTGCCAAAGACATGTGGGGAAGGATATCCTCATCAAACAGGCCAGGCAGAAAATCAGTTATAGGGGAGCTATATGCTTTAAGAAGTGACTGCTAGAGCTGCCCTTCAATCTATGACTTAGAAAATAGAGACCAGTGGGGGCTTCCCTGAAACTAAAGTCTCGCATACCACAGAGAATGGCCAAAGACTAAAACAAATAAGCACAACATTGTATATCAACTCTACTTCAGTTTTTAAAAAGTTAAAAAAAAAATGAAGATAGAGATTGTGTATGTAACAAAGGAGGGAAAGCACATTTTTTGTTCTAATACCTTTTTTGTACATCTTTAAAGGACATTTGTATTTGAAATGACTTGTTTCATCTCTAGGGACTCAAGACTTTTTGCAGTTTTAGGGCTTGTTCCATTTTTAGGGAATTAAATAATAGGGATTATTTGATAGTGTTATTTTTCCTCTTTCTCTCTGTGCGTGTGTGTGTGTGCGCGCGCGCGCGCGTGCCACTCAGTGTGTCTGATTCTTTGTGACCCATTGTAATTTGTGACCATGGAGTTCTTCAGACAAGAATACTGGAGTGGGTAACCATTCCCTTCTCCATGGGATCTTCATGACCTGGGGATCGAGCCCAGGTCTCCTGCACTGCAGGCAGATTCTTAGCTGACTGAACCACAAGGGAAGCCTTTCTTTCTCTCTAACATTGCGTAACTTTGACCCTTTCAACCTAATCTGGGACAGGGATTGAACCCAGGTCTCCGGCATTGCGAGCAGACGCTTTACCGTCTGAGCCACCAGGGAATCCCAATCTGGGACATAAGATTTACTTTTAAGTTTATTTTGAAATGCTGCTTACTCTTGCCTAAGGAGATACAGTGTCTTTTTCCATCTGTGGACAGGGTAGACTATTCTACCAATAATTGTGCTGATTCTTTTCACAGAGGCTTGAGGATCGTGGGCGGTATCATGGTCCTTATCATCTGTTCCATCAACATGTACTTTGTCGTGGTTTATGTCCGGGATGTAGGGCATATGGTATTGTACGTGGTGGCTGCAGTGGTCAGCATAGCTTATCTGAGCTTTGTGTTTTACTTGGTAAGTCCCGTTGGAAGGGGCAGGGGTGGTCAAGGGGGGCTAACACTCAGTGGAGAAAGGACCCAAAAGAGCACATAGCTATCTATCTTCAGGTTATTGACACAGTTTACATGAAATCGTTAAACCAACTGTGACTAAGGAATATTTTTAGCCATAAATTTTCCCTCGGTTCCTAAGTGCTGTCATTTTTCTGTCATTCCATCTGGTTTCCACTCCTAATACTTCCTAACAAGAGAGTGTAGTATGTTTGAAGAACTCAAAGAAGATCAGCCGTGTAGAAAGTAGAGAGTGGTAAAAGATGGGGTTGGAGAAGGGGGCTGTGTCGTGTGATTTCAGATCTTTGGATCTGAAATGTGGTTTATGTGGATTCACAGCCCTGCTCAGCTCTACTACTTAATAGCTGTCCAATGTTGAAATTAGTAAATAGCGATATTCTCTCTTTGAATTATTCTAGAATTATTAAAAATGATGGTTATAAAACATAGCTCTGTAAAAAAGGAATGCAGAATTATGTATACCTAGATAATCAAAAAAATTATCAAAAGTCTAGAGTAAATTATGTAAAAGTGGTAAGAGTAGATGCCTTAGGATGGTGGGATTATGGATATATTCTTTCTCTATTTTGCAGATCTATAATGTTACTTATATCAGTGAAAAGCAGTGATAGCTACAACACATTCACCTCCCTGTTCTACACACGTTTCTCTAAAAAACACAGGGTTCAGGATTAGGGACAGCAGAATTTATAATGTATCTGATACAGAGAATGGCAAGGCTGAAGGGTGGAAACCCCCTGCTCATCTTTCTAACACTAACCTAGTTCCCATGCCTGGAGAAGGCAATGGCACCCCACTTCCAGTACTCTTGCCTGGAAAATCCCATGGACGAAGGAGCCTGGTAGACTGCCATCCATGCGTTCGGTAAGAGTCGGACACGACTGAGCAACTTCACTTTCACTTTTCACTTTCATCCATTGGAGAAGGAAATGGTAACCCACTCCAGTACTCTTGCCTGGAAAATCCCATGGATGGAGGAGCCTGATGGGCTGCAGTCCATGGGGTCGGTAAGAGTCGGACATGACTGAGCGACTTCAATTTCACTTTTTACTTTCATGCACTGGAGAAGGAAATGGCAACCCGCTCCAGTGTTCTTGCCTGGAGAATCCCAGGGACGGGGGAGCCTGGTGGGCGGCCATCTATGGGGTCGCACAGAGTCGGACACGACTGAAGCCACTTAGCAGCAGTAGTTCCCATGCCAGTATCTGCCACAGGGTAGGTACTTGATTGGGAAAACATTTTAGTAAATATTGAAAAATTAAGACTTGAGTAGATATATCTCTTCTTTTTTCCTCCTGAGTGAACCATGGACACACTAAGATTATGATGAGCCTGTAATATAGGGACTTACTCTAAGGAAACCCAAGTAACTGAGTGTGGTCTTGACAGAAATTGTTTTAAAAGTTCGCTGCAAGGCATTCTGGTGGTATAGTCATTAGGATTTTGGGCTTTCACTTCAAAGTCCCAGACAGACAGACACACACACCTGTCTTTCACTTCCAAGTCCCCGACAGACAGACAGACAGACACACATACACACCCCCGCCCAAAGAAAATGCTGTAGAAGTTAAGGGGATCTTTCCTTCATGCAGATGTGCTGAATTGTTCTTAGTTAGCCCAACACTATAGGAATTGTTGAAGACCTACTGTTAAGGCCGAGCACTGATTCTACAGTGAAGTACTACTGTTTAATCAGGAGACTATTGCAATTTTATTAGTCAGTCATTCCCCGTAGTGTAAGGAATGTGATAAGCCTGAAAAAAGGTGGTGGTCTTGGAACTCTCCCAATCAGATGAAAGAAGCAAACACAAAGCAGTAGGAAAAAAGGGAGCTGAGTATGGAAATTAGTGCAACAAAGAGTTTGTATCTGAGCAGCGTAATGTGGGCGGTGCAGGGGGGTACGGGCTCTCCACAGAGTTTGGTGAATGATGACTGTGTTTTCTCTTTCAGGGTTGGCAATGTTTCATTGCACTGGGCATGTCCTTCCTGGACTCTGGACACACACGGTAAGCATCTCTGAAGTCCTGCTGACCAAAGATGCTATCCATGGCTACACTAAGTAAACACTGTCTGCAGGTACCATCAGACAGTGTTTCTATGGTTTACTATGTGAACATAGCCAAACGTATGTGTTGCACAGACTGCATTTAGGACTCAACTATTTGTTGGAAAAGACTTTGTTGCATATGTTTGAGAGATGGCATTATTTTTCTCTCTGAACTCTAACCTGGGAACTGGATTAGGTAGGATCCTTGACAACTTGACGTCTGCTTCTCTCAAACAACACTGAACTCTTTTGCTGCCCAAGGGCCAGCTTCTTTTATCTTTTTGAAGCATAATCCTCTATGTAAGATTGTGAGAAAGACTGACTATATGTTAAAAAAACATATTTAGTAATTCAATAAATTTTTTATAATACAAAGTACAGAATACGTGTGCAACTTTAGTTTAACAAATGACAGTGCATTTAAAAGGCTGAGAAATACTTTCCTTATGCATACTCTTTGAGTAATTTCTTTTCTTTACATCTGTTTAATGTCTTATCTCCTTTAGTAGAATCAAGGGAAAGCAGTTTGTGTTGTTCATAGCTGTACTCCCAAAACCTAAAGTAGTGTCTTAGTTCAGTTCAGTTCAATTCAGTTGCTCGTCCAAATCTTGGTGACCCCATGGACTGCAGCATGCCAGGTTTCCTTGTCCATCACCAACTCCTTCCTGGAGCTTACTCAAGCTCATGTTCATCCAACCATCTCATCCCTTCTCCTCCTGCCTTCAATCTTTCCCAACATCAAGGTCTTTTCCAATGAGTCAGCTTTTCGCATCAGGTGGCCGGAGTATTGGAGTTTCAGCTTCAGCACCAGTCCTTCCAATAAATATTCAGAGTTGATTTCCTTTAGGATTGACTGGTTTGATTTCTTTGCAGTCCAAGGGACTCTCAAGAGTCTTCTCCAACACCACAGTTCAAAAGGATCAATCCCTCAGTGCTTGGTTCTCTTTATGGTCCAACTCTCACATCCATAATAACTACTGGAAAAACCCTAGCTTTGACTATATGGACCTTTGTTGGCAAAGTAATGTCTCTGCTTTTTAATATGCTATCTAGGTTTGTCATAGCTTTTCTTCCAAGGAGCAAATGTCTTTTAATTTCAATTATATTTAATTTATTTAAATTATAATAAAATTTTATTTATTTTCAATTTAATTTTAATTAAGTAGTGCCTGAGATATATTAAGTGCTCAGTAAAGTGTTTATTGCATAAAAGGTTAGCAAAGATTTTTGACTGCTACATATGGGCAATGAACTTAGAAATGTGAACAATAATATATTTGCAAAGTGTCACACTGGACTGTTCTTCCACTTAGAAAACCTTAAACCTGTTCTCATTTTTCAACAAGCTTATAAACCTATCTCCCTGATGGATGGAGGTGTCAGTGCCATTGAAGGATACAAGAAGCGATTATTCCATGTTGCTCTCTCTCCGTACTCCAGCATGACTACAACTTTGATTGTTATAAAGAGTTTGTTTCAGGATTCATCAAAATCTACGACTCTTGGTTTCAAAGCCATTGCGCAAGTTTAGTGTTGAAATCTAGTGTTGGAGGGTCTCCTCTAGAGGCATGGGTCAGCAGTGGCTCACTGCAGGGACTGGGGCACTGGCACCAGCAGTCCTCTGGATTATTTTAATTATAAAATAATAAATTTTTAATTATAAAAGATTAAATCTCAACTAGGGTGGCTTGATCCATATTAATATAAAATCATGAGATAATCTACCCCTATCAGGTTGAGGATTCTTTTAATTTATTTTCACTTTAAATTTCTCAGTGGCAGTTAAGAGGGATGAGAAAGCATAAAAAAGATGATATATCGACAGATGGTAAAACTCACTTGTAGGTGATGGTAACTAATCTGTTAGAAAATCACTTGAACAATTTTCTGCAGAGAATAAAATTTATCAAAATTTTCTTTGGAGTCCTAATTTTAATAATTCTCATATTAGCACAGAGCTCTCCTGATGGTATTTCTTCTTGAACACTAACTAGAGTTGGGAAACCTCCCCCTTCCTCCCCTAGGAGGGTAGTGATAGAAAAAGATGGTAGCATTTATGAACTGATGTTCTCAAGAGACATTGGAGTGAGGAGAAAAAGAAAAGGAGCCATCTGTTTTATTCCTAAAAAACACCTTCTACCAGAATGTCATGTTTTTCTGAAGCATGCCCAAGATGACTTGCAAGGCAATCTCAGGAGCTCTGGATGTAAGCGTTGGAAAGCTCGCTCCCTCTCAGCGAGTCCTTTGGTGTCACTGGTTGCCAAGTTCTCTCTGCAGGGTTGCACTGGGCTACCTCTCTTCAGCCATTCCCTCAGAGGGGAAAACCAGAGACCAGATGGTGGAGCTCTGGAGTCAGAGGAAATGGGTCCCTTCAGCATGGAGCTGCTGCTCTTCAGCCACTTCTGACATTTTTACATGTGGAGCCTGACACTGTGTGATTATCTCAAACCAAGTCACATTGTCCGGTGGAGATAAATAATTCATTCTTTTATAGCCACTGACTTGGTGAGAACAGTAATGGGAATGCAGTTGAAGGACTTTTCATTTTTGGTGTCTTCCTTCTGTAATTCCTGTTGATTGATGTTCTCTGTTCACCTGAGCCCCTAAAGACATTGTTTCCAATAAAGCGCAGACTGAATGGAGTGTTTTATATCTCATTAAGGGTAAACTGGGGGCTTCTCTGATGGCTCAGATGGTAAAAAATCCATCTGCAGTGCAGGAGACCCAGGTTTGATCCCAGGGTTAGGAAGATCTCCTGGAGAGAGGAATGGCAACCTACTCCAGTATTCTTGCCTGGAGAATCCCATTGTTAGAGGAGCCTGACAGGCTACAGTCCTTGGGGTCGCAAAGAGTTGGATATGACTAACACTAATTCACTAACTAAGAGTAAACTGATGTGTTCCACTGACCATACCTTTACCTTAACCCCTCCAGTGACATAACACAGAATCATGAGAGGAAAATTCCCTAGCCATTATTCCTCACATCCCTTTATTTCCCTAATATCATTCCCTAAACTGGTTACGGGCACTCTGAAAATAACTGGGGACTGACATCTTAAGTTCTCGTCTGGCCTCAGTAGGTGAGGGCCATGTTGACACAGTTCTTTGTAAAGACAGTACACTAACATTTACTTTCCCCCAGAGTCTGGGTAGGTCCGGTCAGTCTCAGATTTACAGATGTTTCAAAACCCAGGTAAAAGCTGCTAGTTTTCTTTTTAAAGTTATATATATGACTTGCAATGTTAGAAAATTTCTTCCCAGTTAAGCTGCAGTTTATATCACTATATGTGTAGTATTTTACAGTGTTAACACTCCCATGCTGTATTCCATCACATACTCTCACATGTAACGTGTACTTTCTGTTCAGCCAGTACTTTGGCTGCAGTAAACAACATTTAAAATTGAAATCTTCCAGCTTCAGCATACGCACTCTGTGTGGAATCAAATAGCTGCTGCTACAGCATGCTGGGAATTAACAGGGATGGGGAAGAGTTGCGGTTTGGCTCCTGTGAGGTCCTGTTAGTGGTTTTGGTAGTTGTTAAAATGAGCTTTTAGTGACATTTAACAATATGTACACTTAGTTTGTAATGTAAAAGCTTTCTTTTCTTTTTTCAATTTGGTTTCCTGGGTATTTTTTTAACCTTGAAAATACTCTGTTAATGGGTCTCAACGGAGAAGGCAATGGCACCCCACTCCAGTACTTTTGCCTGGAAAATCCCATGGACGGAGGAGCCTGGTGGGCTGCAGTCCATGGGGTCGCTAAGAGTCGGACATGACTGAGCGACTTCACTTTCTCTTTTCACTTTCATGCATTAAAGAAGGAAATGGCAACCCACTCCAGTGTTCTTGCCTGGAGAATCCCAGGGACGGGGAAGCCTGGTGGGCTGCCGTCTATGGGGTCGCACAGAGTCGGACACGACTGAAGTGACTTAGCATAGCATAGCAATGGGTCTCAACAAGTTTGAAAAACTGAAACATCAACTACCACCTGAAGAACATATTAGACCCACACTGTTAGTGATTTTTCTCTTTGTAAGAGTTAGAGAAATAAAGTTTACACCTGGACATCCAGGGATGCTGACCCTCTGTGGAATAAAAAAAAAAAAAAAAAAATTGGCCTGTAATCTATAGTCAGCTCTTCATGTTTATACTCAGCCCTTCATGTCCAGTGTTCCTCTGAATCTGTGATTCTGCATTCTCAAATTCACCCGACTTGGGATAGTGTATTTCTGTAGAATTTAATATTGAAAAAAAAAAATCTGTGTGGGAGCAGACCCTCAAGGTTCAAATTTACAGTGTTCAAGCCTTTACATACGTTTAGTTCCGAGACTTGAATTGTCGACACCAAACACGAATTTCTACTACTGATTTAGTTAGTTTTGCTGTTGCTAAGGAAATGGCAACCCACTCCAGTGTTTTTGCCTGGAGAATCCCAGGGACGGGGGAGCCTGGTAGGCTGCCGTCTATGGGGTCACATACAGTTGGACACAACTGATGTGACTTAGTAGCAGTAGCAGCAGCAGCTGTTGCTAAAGATTACATCGTTACCATATTTAAAGTTGAAAAAAATGGTTATTTTGCGTTTCTCCACTCTAAGCTGAATATTTTTCTGTCTGTAGTCTTGTTTCACCATTGAGGCTTTTATATTCTGTATATGCTGCCAATAAAAAGTATGTGTATTTGAAAAGAGAAAAGAAAATTGTTTAACTTAGGTACGAAAGCATTTTGGCAGACCAGATATAAATACAAAGACCCAGCTCAGACATAGTAAACTACTAGGCTTGTCACCAAACACAGGGCAGGAAAAGCTAAGTCAGCACTTAATTTGTCCCAAGAGTGTCACTAGAGCTTCATTTTCCCTTTCTCTGTTGCAAGCTTCCCCTGTCTGTCTCACAGAAATCGAATACTGTAAGTTACACCACAGAAATTATCTCAGAGTTTTGTTCTACATTTGTCCTTCCTCCCTTCTTACTTTGTTTTTTTTTTTTTAATATGCCATGTGGCTTACAGAATCTTAGCTTCCTGACCAGGGATTGCACCTGGGCCTGTGACAGTGAAAGTCTGGAATCATAACCACTAAGCCACCAGGGAACTCTGCTGCTGCTGCTGCTGCTAAGTCACTTCAGTCATGTCTGACTCTGTGCGACCCCATAGACAGCAGCCCACCAGGCTCTACCGTCCCTGGGATTCTCCAGGCAAGAACACTGGAGTGGGTTGCCATTGCCTTCTCCATTGTGTGAAAGTGAAGTCGCTCAGTCGCATCCGACTCAATAGCAACCCCATGGACTGCAGCCTACCAGGCTCCTCCATCCATGGGATTTTCTAGGCAGGAGTACTGGAGTGGCTTGCCATTGCCTTCTCCGACCAGGGAACTCTACTTGGGTTTAATTTCAGAACTAAAATAAGATGCATAACACTTTGAAGGTCCTGATTTGAGAACTCTCCTTTAGCTCTGCCCTCTGCAGTACTTTCTGTTTCTTCCACGGATAGGACCAATGAGTCCAGATGTGTCACTTTCTTTTGACAGCTTGGGAACGTTAAAAATGACTAAAGCATGCTAGTTGGGTGTCTGAGCACTCACGTTTGTGTGTGTGTGTGTTGGGGGGCGCTCAGTCGTGTCCGACTCTGTGACCCCATGGACTATAGTCCGCCAGGCTCCTCTGTCCATGAGATTTTCCAGGCAGGAATACTGAAGTGGGTTGCCATGCCCTCCTCCAGGGATCTTCTGGACCCAGGGATCAGACTCAAAACTCTTGCACCTCCTGCATTGGCAGGAAGATTCTTTACTACTGCACTACCTAGGAAGCCCAAGCACTCACATGATCTCATGTAATTCATATAACAAAAGGATATAGATAAGGCAACTGAAGGACCAAAAATTAAAACATACCACCAGTAAGTGGGCAGTTGGCATGTGAACCCGACTGGCGATGGCACCCCACCCCAGTACTTTTGCCTGGAAAGTCCCATGGACAGAGGACCCTGGTAGGCTCCAGTCCATGGGGTCGCTAAGAGTCGGACACGACTGAGCGACTTCACTTTCACTTTTCACTTTCACGCATTGGAGAAGGAAATGGCAACCCGCTCCAGTCTTCTTGCCTGAAGAATCCCAGGGACGAGGGAGCCTGGTGAGCTTCCGACTATGGGGTCGCACAGAGTCAGACACGACTGAAGCGACTTAGCAGCAGCAGCAGCAGCTTAATTCTAGAGCCCATGTTATCATTACCAATCATCCTATACAATATATAGTATACACTTTGTAGTATACATTTTAAGACACCAAGCTTTGGTGTCTAGCAGCACCCAGAATAGCACCATATCAAAGATATCAAATATCAAAGAAACTTTTCTTAATGCTCTGATGAGTGCTACAATACATTAGGTCAAAAGTTGCCAATTGATAGGCTAATTTTGTTTGGCCTGTGCTAAATTTTCAAAAGTGCCTGAATGCTTTTTCTGGTAGGTGTAGAAAATGGGCAGGGCCAGCAATAGCTAAGAACCGATAGTTTATTCATTTCCATACCCCTGTGCCCTTGAAAGGTTTAGCCAGTTCCTCTGCTATTTAGCCCCGTTTCTCAGTGTCCCCAAGCAATACCACAAACTTATCCAATGAAGGAGTTTTCTCTACTAAGTCATTAAGTGATATAATCTGGAGGTCATAGGACTCAAAATGCAGCCCTTGCTTACTACAAGCCCACCCCACCACCTTGAGAATAGGCTGCAGTGAATTGCCCCGTATCTGATAATTGCTCTTGGTTTTGGCCACCTCATGCGAAGAGTTGACTCATTGGAGAAGACTCTGATGCTGGGAGGGATTGGGGGCAGGAGGAGAAGGGGACGACAGAGGATGAGATGGCTGGATGGCATCACTGACTCGATGGATGCGAGTCTGAGTGACCTCCGGGAGCTGGTGATGGACAGGGAGGCCTGGCGTGCTGCGGTTCATGGGGTCGCAAAGAGTCGGACACGACTGAGCGACTGATCTGATCTGATCTGATCTGATTAAGACCTTAAGTCAGTCATAAGACCCTAAATTTGTGTGAAAGGTGAAGTGCTGTTATTCTGCCCTAAGGCCAGTGTGTTTCAGTAATTCCTAGCCTGGGAGTTGAGAATAGTTTTTATCACGGGTTCCATTTTGTCTCATCTTACAGTCATCACAATCTTCCGATGGGCATTTTTAATGTCTAAAAAAATATCGGAGACCTAAATGAGTTAGGCTTCCCAGATGGCGCAGTGGTGAAGAATCAGCCTGTCAGTGCAGGAGAAACAAGAGATGTGGGTTTGATCCCTGGATTGGGGAAAATCCCTTACAGTAGGAAATGGCAACCCATTCTAGTACTCTTGCCTGGAAAAATATTCATGGACAGAAGAGTTGGTGGGCTATAGTCCATGGGGTCACAAAGAGTCAGACATGCCTGAGCACAGACATATACACAAAAAATATGGTAGTTTATTAATGTCCTTGGCATTTTCAAATGTACCATTTTTTCCCGGTTTTATAAATGAGTAGGATAAGGCTTCAGAAGGATACATGACTTGCTCAAGGTCACAGAAAGTGGCATAGTTGGAGCTTGATCCCAGCCCCAGTGCCTTTTCCACTATACTGTACTAGTCCACTGGGTCAGAGTCAGACATGACTGAAGTGACGTAGCACGCATGCATACTGTGACTCTATTGTGTGCATTCAGCATCCTGCCTATTCATATAGTCTTATTTAATTCTTATAACAAAAAAATCAGCCTCTAAATTACAGATGAGGTAACTGAAAGGGCCAAAGAGGCTGTTACCAGGGGCAACAACATTCCTAAAACCCCAGGTAATACCAGTAGAGCTAAAAGGAGACAGTGATTGTCCCATGGTTAATGCAGAGAAGAAAAACAGGGTAAGCTATATCTTCACAAATGCCAGTACAAACCGTCTGGATTAAGTCTCCAGGAGTGGGTCTGGCAATATGTTTTTTTGCTTTGTTTTCATATTTATTTTTGATCTGCACTGGGTCTTGGTTGCATCTCAAGGCATCTTTTGTTGTGTACAGGCTTCTCTCTAGTTGCTGCTTGTGGGCTCCAGAGCCAGAGCTTGCTTAGTTGCTCCTAGACATGTGGGATCACAGTTCCCTGACCAGGGGTCAAAGTACATCTTTTGCCTGGCAAGGCGGATTCTTAACCCCTGGACCACCAGGGAACTGCCTGGCAATGTGTTGTAAAAGCAGCTGAAGTACTTCTTATTCAGTCTGGTAAGTGTTCGGGACCCATAGATTTTTTCCTGTTCCCTTAGCACATGCCATGTTATGTTTCTTTCTTTAAATGGAAGACTTTTCTCTGCTCAGGTGCCAAAGGATAATAGAGCCCAGATAATAGGGCTCGGGATTTAGACTATTTGAAATTTGATTTCTTTTCTCTTTTGGCTGCACTGTGCAGCTTGTGGGATCTTAGTTCCCTGACCCGGGATTGAACCCGAACACTCAGCAGGGAAAGCACAAAGTACTAATCCCTGGACCACCAGGGAAGTCCCTGAAATTTGATTTCTTTTTTTTTTTTTTTTTTGCTATAAACCTATTTTTATTGTTTGCATATTGCCTTCCAATTTTTCTCCACATGCATGCATTTTATTATATGTACACATTTTGCATAGATGCACTCATTGCTTACATGAAATGCCATATTTTTTACACATTCTTCCAGTACTCTTGCCTGGAAAATCCCATGGATGGAGGAGCCTGGTAGGCTGCAGTCCATGGGGTCGCTAAGAGTCGGACATGACTGAGTGATTTCACTTTGACTTTTCACTTTCATGCATTGGAGAAGGAAATGGCAACCCACTCCAGTATTCTTGCCTGGAGAATCCCAGGGATGGGGAAGCCTGGTGGGCTGCCGTCTATGGGGTCGCACAGAGTCAGACACAACTGAAGTGACTTAGCAGCAGCAGCAGCAGCAGCAGCAGCAGCAGCAATATCTCCTTGTTTCTCTGTAGTCCTCGTAATTATAATTGTAATTGCTGTGTAATGTTGTAATGTGGCACTGTGACATAACGTGCTCTGTTTGGGATTATTGAGGTTCTTTTAAGTCAGATAATGATGCAGTGAGTGTCTGCATGCGTCAGCCCTCCTGTTCTTATTTCTACCTCTTCTACATTGCTTGATTTTTTTCCCCAAAGACTTGTTCAAATTTAAAGTGTCACCATCCTTGTGGGAGGATACCGATTTTAAGATGTTCCCAGAACTGAGTGTTACCACTTAATAAAATCTTGCAAGTTTAGTTAAAAAAAAAAGAAAAGTGCACCTCAAATGTGCTTTTCATTTTATTTCTAGTTAGGATGGACTTCAGTCTTCATGTGTTTATTTACTAGTCCTGTTTCCTCTTCCATGAAATCCCGTGCATTACTCATTTCTCTACTGAGGTCTTGATGATTTTCTTTTTAAGTTTGATTGAAAGACAGAGAGACAGATGCTTTGTCTGAGCCACATTCAGCTGTTGAGTCCATGTTATTGAGAAAGGAGAACATTTGCTTCGTAATGATTTTTCTGGTAGTTTCTCCTCACTCTCTCTGGCTTCTCTGTTACCTCTAGTGGTAAAGTCTTTGTCAAGTATGCATGCTCCTTCCCACTCTCTTCTGCCAAGTCTTCCGTGGGGCCTCCTCTTGTAGCTTCTCTTTTGACCCCACGAAGAGCTTTCTCACTTTACTTGGCACATTACAGAAGTTTCTTAAGAGTCCCAGTTCCAGAGCTCTGGCAGGCTTTCTTAAAGGGCAGCACCACCCTCCTCCTGCTTTGATCATCTCTTGAAATTTGATTTCTAACACACTCGATATTAATGTGTAAAAGTTCACAGTACATTTGCTCTTAATATCCTGATCAGAAACACCCATGCCAAAGTAGAGTATGTCACAAGAATAGTTAAAGTGCAGATTTTGTATTTGGCATTAACAAATCCTTCACTATTTCAGCTCCTGTCAGTTACTTTATATATGCAGCAAACCATTCATATATTTATAAGCCATTTATTTTCTGAAAGAAAATCAGTGTAGCAGAACTGAAATAAGAGCTACTTTTATATGCTGATTATGGATACTTGAATGCCAATTTTAAATACTTATAAATCAGTCTAATCCCTTTCCATCTTTTTGTCCTCAGTACCGTCTGGGATTGACAGTTCAACCTGAACTCTACCTTCTGAATACCGTGGACGCTGACTCACTTGTGTCCAGATGACGGACAGCCAGAGGGACTGTATAAGACCCGCTTTCTCTTAGTCCTTTTGTGCCAAGTGTCCTGTTAACATTTCTCTTGTTTGTTCAGTGGTGAGTTTTGTTCAAACGTTTTGAACAAAAGGTAAAAATTTCCTCATGGGAAGGGTGTTAAAGCTGACAGCTGTTAAGTGTAGGTCAGAGACCCACCCACCTCACAACAGTCCTACAACTGCCAGAGTTAAATGATTAGCCTGTGATGGCCACACACCCCTATGGGCTTGTGCCTGGACTTCTGGAATTTTAAAAGTATGTATGTGTGTATGTTTATGTAAACCTGAACTTACTAGTTTGGGTAGAGTTTTATATAAAAAGGATATTTTATATATATATATTTAAAAGAATGTCATTCAGATAAACCAGATATTTTGCCTGAATCACAAGTGACAAAGGAATAAGAGCACTGTTCTTTTTCAGAATGAGCTGGTCAAATTGACTTACTTTTAAAGTGATGCTTGACTATGGCCTGTTAAATTTGACTTAGATTTAATCGACCTATCCTTGGCAGCTACTGATACTAGCACATCAGTTCCAAAGAAAACATTTCTTTTATTCGGCAGTTGTATTTCATCCTGGTTGCTGGCATGCTCTGTGGTTGTTATTTTCTTTCTTATTGTTTTTCTTGAATTTTTCTTCAGAGATATGATGGTATTTTCCAAAAAGCTTAATATCTAGGAACAATATCCAGAAGTCATTCTGGATTCTGGTCATTCTTTAACCAATGATCAGTTTTCCATGCTGCATTGGAACTCAGCCCATTCTAGCACTTTAGGTATAAAAGGAATTCTAACACTGAACTTTATAAAGCCCAACAGAATATAATGGAGATATTAGTTTTCTTTCTAATGTGTGTATAGTCCCAATTTTTCTTCCCACTTTTTCCATTAATACTCAAACACCATTTCTAGGCCAAAGTCTATTTTCCTAATAGACTTTGGAAATATTTCTAATATTTCTAATGCTGACTCTCCTAGGGAATGCTAAGCATTTAAAGTTATTTATACCAAGTAGTATGAGACTAGAACTAGACTGGGACTTGGAAGATAAGTCTGCATGTCACAAACTGCCTGCCCACGTGGATTATAGATTTTTTTTTGACTCCTCTTCCTAACCAGGAATTTTTTTCCATAAAATTTTTATAATACATCATTTAATACCTAAAACTTGAAAGTTTCTGCATATTGATCTGATTGAAAAGTCAGAGGATTCTGAACACCAGGCTTACACCCATTCATGGAAGTGCAGTTGGCTTACTCTAAATGGCAGCTATCCATTCTTAATGGAATATGGTCTGTGCCTTCTCTCCTTTCCTTCCAGCCCCAAAGACACTGAGTTTGCAAGCCCTGCAGCCTTGTATGTTTAAGCATCATTTTCCTCTTTCAGCATAAACCTTGCTGCCTTATTTTAAAACTTAGGACCTTTCAGTAAGACTTAAAAAAAAAAATCCAGACATTGCCATTGTTCATTTGTAATGATTTGATCCTCTGAGTGGCAGGGATATTTTTTCCAAGATGATTCTTTAAAAATCCCTCATTTCTACTTCGTGGCCTTTGAAATTTCTGATAAGAGCAACAGCCTTGCATCCCAGGTTAGAGAGCTTGTGATCTTAAAAGTAAAACTGAATTAACATCATTTATCAGCTCTTATTTGAAAAAGAGACTTAAAAAATGAATTTCAGTGTTTTGGTTTCTTTATACAGAGACAGCAACTCTAGATGAGTCAGTTTGTTGGATTTTTCTTCCCTCCCTGGACAAGTGTCCAGATGTTCATTTCTCAGTAGTTTCATTACCAGAGAATGTTTGGGGAAAGAAAAAAGCAAAAAAAATCCTGTTATACAGCTCATAAAAAAGATAAGGTGGTTGGTTAAACAGAGATTAAGTTCTTGGGGGCATTTCTATAGCTTATCTCCATTCTTTAATTGTATGTTACTAGGAATAGACTAGAGTTTGCAGAAATTTATTTATAAGTATACCTCTCAGGTCATACAACTCCTGTAATCAGAAAACTTGATATAAAGCAAAAACTACATCATGCCAAAACCAGTGGAGGAGACTGATGTTTAAAGATTGAGTCTTGGGTAGACATTTTTGCTAAGTTAAGAGCATTTAATCATTATGATTTACAAATGTGGATTTCTATGATATGTGCTTATATAGACAGTAATATAATCAATCTTCCCCCTTTTGACCCTATACTGGGCGGCACGCGGGATTCCCCACTTGGAATCAAACTGGTCCACCTCCAGTGAAAGTAGAGAGTCTTAACCCAATATATTCAGGGGAAGTCCCAATATATTCAGTCTTAAGATTAACCTAGATGTACATACTCACTCAATTCCTAAGGTTTAACACTGTGGAGCCAATTTTAAAAGGATGCTCTGACAGTGTATACCCAGAGTTTCAGAAAAATGCAGTTCAATACTGAGCAGCTGCTCAGTATTGAATTGAACAGCTGCTGCTACATACTACATTATTGAGCAGCTGCTGCTACATAACTGTGTGCTGGCCTAATAAAAAAGGCATTCAGAGCATACCCAATAGTTTAACTAGTCAGTGAGGCATCAGAGATTACAGCAGCCAGTGAAAACAGCCTTCTCACTTTTTAAACGTTATGATATTAAGCACCAAGCCTTTGCCCCAGAAGTACTGTGCACATTCAGATTTGTATCTGTAGGGTCTTCCCTCAATGACCTCCCCTCTTTGCCCAAGCTAATGTGGGTAAATGGGCATCCTGCATACTTAGCTTTTCTCCATAAATGATTTTACATTTTAATTTAAGCGTAATTGGTGAACTCTTATGTATAACTACTCTTAATTTTTTTCACTGCTTTTTTCAAGCAAGAATTACATTAGTATATTCAGAGTAAGATTATTGTAAAATTCTGAAGTCTTTTGGGTTTTGTGAGAAGAGCCCATTTCTGATTAAACAGCTCATCTATTTTTAATGCTGAGCATCTTTTGAGAGAGGGGGATCTTTGTGGTAGCCTGATTAGAAGTATCTTTGCATTGTGTAATCAGTATGAAGGATGACATTTCTATGGCCTTGGTTTTAAATTTTCCTGACTCTCATGGAACACATTGGAGCCAACTGCTGGAATGTTTACTCTAGGGAAATAGAGTAGCTGGATTCTTTCCTTGCCTGTTTTCTAAACTGCTGGGGACCAGCCCCAGCTGATCCAGGGACTTTGAAGCGAGGACAGCATCGGTGGGGGTCAGGACATGATAGTTATAATTAGAGATATAAAGAATAATATAACGAGGATAGTTCAGTAGGAAAATTCAGTGGAGAAAAGAGGCTGAGTAGCTTGGTTTACGCGGGGGACCAATAAAACTTCAAGACAAGAAGTTTGCACCACTTATGTAGGCCGCAGGCGTCTTTCCCGTTCTCCCGAAGGAGAGGAGACACTGAGGCCTCCCCGGTCCGATCTTAGAAGCCCAGGCATAATTAGTAAGCATGGTGGGTTCCGCACTCCAGATGGAGACTCAGCCAGCATTTGAGAGAGAGAGCGACATGGGGAGACCAGTCTTTTGAGGAACTGATCCCAGTTCTTTATTTTCCATGGTCTACTTTTATACACTGAGATGTTATACAAAAGTCACGCTGGGTCAGCAGCCCTGACTTTTATCAAAGTCAGGTGCTTCTTACAAATGTATACAGAGGTCTTAGGGGTGTTACATCATCTTCTGGCCAGGGGGCCTGTTGACAATTTATGACCCTCTCCTTGTGACCGTGGTCAATCCAGGACATTTATTTCTCCAGGGGTGATTATTCTTAAAACAGATTCCACCAGATAAATTTACATTCCTATAGGGTGAGGGTGGGTTTTAATTAAAGAAAGAACTTACTTAGCCTAAGGTCTAACGTGATTAATATCAAAGGTTAATACCTATTTCTTCTATATATTCATTAATGTGTGTAAGGGTAGGCGATGTGGAGACTTAGCAGCAAACATTGGCTCAACAAATGAAAAACCCTTCACCAATACAATTTCTAATCAGCCCACTAATAGTTTTCTAACTTCTCTAAAGAACCTGTTTTTAGAAGCACATGTGGCCGGACAAGCCTGTCAGGTAGGCTAGAGAACCTTCAGAGGAGTTTGTAGGTTAAAACACTCCTGTCACGCCCAGGAATTTTTATTAACTGGAGCTCTAAGTTAACTCTTTTTTCAGAGAGAGGTAGTGGGGGACAGCCCCTTGTAAAGTCAGAGGTGAGAACACAAAGCAGAAAGTAGGCAGACTCCGGCTTTTTTGGGGTAGATGCTCGAGAACCTCCAAGGGGCTCCTGAGGCTAAATCTTGCCCTTGCGTTATTGAGCCTCCTTCCTCACGACCTTTGTCATGGGTGGAGCGCTAATTCAAACCGGCTCCCAACACTAAACAGGACAGTGTTGACTGAAACATGTACGTCTCTTGAAGAGCTTCATGGTGAGTACAGATGGCAACTTTAAAAATAATTGCCCTATGCCCTAGAGAAAAGTGTATATAACATAGAGCAGTGAGTTCATGTTGTCTAGAATGTAGATATAGTATCCAATATTCCTGCATCTTTCCCTTCTCCAAACACTAGACTTCACTTTCCAGTCAGAGTAATTTCTCCAGTACAGAAAACATCAAGGAAGAGGAAATCAGCACTACAGATCATATTATTGTGTCCCCCCCCGCCCCCGCCTTTTTAAAATAGTGCATTCTTATTTTTATGTCAGTGGGTACTTTTTTCCCCTCTTTGGTTTTCTTCCCCAGGCCTGGAGTTGGAAGAGATCTTAGGCATAGCAGTTATGACTTTAGCAAGATGGAGCTAGTCTTTAGAACCCTAAGGCTTACAGAGGAGCTTGATGCCTCAAGGTATACTTAACATTTATTATCTTCTTTGTTTCTTGTGTTTTCTGCAGTATCATACCACATCTCCCACAATACTGCCATATGAGGGAAAAGGGAGTTTTTTAAAGCAATTTTCCTTTGTACTCCCAAAAATACTTTTAAGAAGTATAAGGATGAATACACAAATATTTAAATCTTAGATATTTATGTTTGTGGTAAATGAGTCAAATTTCTTTATAAGAGTGAGATGCACAGTAGTGAACCAGGTTTTTTTTTTAATTCACCGAGCCCCAGACAGCATGCTACCCAGCACAAGCTCTGTGCTAGCCGTGTGCACTCCCACGGGGGGCCTCTGGGCTGAAACAAATTTAAATAAAAACATGGCCATTCATTCTCCTCTGATGTAATTTTTGCCTATTCTAAAAAGAAGTTTATGAAAGCCTTAATTACCTTGCCCTTTTGGAGAGAATTGAGTGAATAGAGCATCACATTTAATATGGATAGTGAAAAGTTTTCTGTAGCCATTATATAACTCCTAATTTTCAGATCGATTTGGCGGGGAAGGCAATGGCACCCCACCCCAGTACTTTTGCCTGGAAAATCCCATGGACGGAGGATCCTGGTAGGCTCCAGTCCATGGGGTCGCTGAGAGTCGGACACGACTGAGCAACTTCACTTTCACTTTTCACTTTCATGCATTGGAGAAGGAAATGGCAACCCACTCCAGTGTTCTTGCCTGGAGAATCCCAGTGACGGGGGAGCCTGGTGAGCTTCTGTCTATTGGGTCGCACAGAGTCGGACACGACTGAGGCGACTTAGCAGCAGCAGCAGCAGATTGTTTTCTGCCACTAACTAGAAAATAAATTTTAAAGTGAGAACATCATGTCCTAGGTTCTAAAAGACAAAGGTATTTTTGAGTTGACTATGATTATTGATTTGGAAATCAATGTCTTAAACAATTGAAAGCTATACGAATTCTGATGGGAACTTCTGCAGTATAATTTGCTACATATTGAAAATTCACTCTTCATAAGGACATCTCAGAAGGCTTCTTATTTTTCTTGTGTGTAACTTCATTTTTTGATAATCCTTACAGAGTAATCCTTATGGAGTAAAGAACACCTAGAAACAAAAAGATGTATATCAATAGAATATCCATAAGAAACAAACACTGAATTTCATCACTTGTATTTTTTCTAAAACTAACCTACAATTGAAAACGAACACTCTTTATCATATTCATTTTTGGCTTGGATCATACAAGTGACTCTAGAGGGGAAAAAAACCCCAAATCTAAGAGCCCTTTAGGATCAGTATAAATCTGAATTTATGATGTTACTGTACCACTGTGAATTTTGAATTTTAAGGTAGTGGTGAGAAGGGAAAGTGGGAGGATTGGCTAGATCTTGAGATTTAAAAAATAGGCACTTAGAAAACATATATTCAGTATTGTACCCAGTATTCTGTATTCAGTACTGTACTCAGTATTGTACTCAGTATTTTGATAAAAAGGAAGGTGAATGGATCATATTCCCTGCTTCTAGGAATTTACCGTTGAGTGGATGAATTAGCTATCTTTAGGCACATGAGCAGATGTACGTCTTCCCCAAGGATGAGGTCCTAGGGCCCTGCAGAAAGGGGGAAGGGCCTGGGAGGATAGCCTGAGGAAGAGCTGATTCTGTGAATTCCAGGGACATCAGCAAATGTTCATACCCAAAGCAAGATAGGGAGTGGCAGATTTAAAATACGTTCCATAACAGTTGTCAAGGCATCAGCTATCTAGTCAGTCAGTTCAGTTCAGTTGCTCAGTCTTTTCAGACTCTTTGCAACCCCCATGAATCGCAGCACACCAGGCCTCCCTGTCTATCACCAACTCCCGGAGTTCACTCAAACTCACATCCACAGCTTCTGACATAGGCTTCGGAAGCGGGCAGAAAGAGTACCCCCCTGCTAGTCTTCAGCTGGATGTTGTATAGTCACTAGCAGTCTGTTAATGAAAGAAAGGAATGTCTTATAACTCAGAATGGCACCAGGCCCCTCACCCATAAGATGCATTTTGGGATAATCTTGACACCAAATGGTTTATCCTGGGCCATAAAATGATTAACTTGAATCTTGAAGAAGGGCAGACCACCATACAAATAGTTTCATTTACATAGATTAGGGGAACAATATCTGAGTATAACATACTAGTTTGTCAAGTAGGTTCTGAGCCAAGAGGCGGAATGGACTTGAAGACAGAGTTTGGGGTAAATGTATAGTACATTAGCATAGCTTAAGACAAACATTTCCATAAGAAAAAGGCATTGGTTATCTCTAGGTTTGAGAATAGTTAACTTCAGGCGAAACCAAGTGTCATTATGGCAACACAGTATTTTAAGAGAAACCTTCTTTTAAATTTGTATAGAGAAGGAAAAAAGTATCGCTAGTTTGTTTCCTCCTGCCACTTGGCACCCCACTCCAGTACTCTTGCCTGGAAAATCCCATGGATGGAGGAGCCTGGTAGGCTGCAGTCCATGGGGTTGCTAGGAGTCGGACACGACTGAGCGACTTCACTTTCACTTTTCACTTTCATGCATTGGAGAAGGAAATGGCAACCCACTCCAGTGTTCTTGCCTTGAGAATCCCAGGGACGGGGGAGCCTGGTGGGCTGCTATCTATGGGGTTGCACAAGGTCGGACACGACTGAAGTGATTTAGGAGCAGCAGCTGCTAAAGAGAGATAAAAATGTCTAACACTTGTAGGCTATGTTACCCTCTCGGTGTGATCACTCACCTAGAGCCAGACATCCTGGAATGCGAAGCCAAGTGGGCCTTAGGAATCACTATGAACAAAGTTCAATGAAAGTTGCTCAGTCATGTCCGACTTCGCGACCCCATGAATTGCAGCACGCCAGGCCTCTCTGTCCATCACCAACTCCCAGAGTTCACCCAAACTCACATCCATTGAGTCAGTGATGCCATCCAACCATCTCATCCTCTGTCCTTCCCTTCTCCTCCTGCCCCCAATCCCTCCCAGCATCAGAGTCTTTTCCAATGAGTCAACTCTTTGCATGAGGTGGCCAAAGTACTGGACTTTCAGCTTTAGCATCATTCCCTCCAAAGAAATCCCAGGGCTGATCTCTTTCAGAATGGACTGGTTGGAACTCCTTGCAGTCCAAGGGACTCTCAAGAGTCTTCTCCAACACCACAGTTCAAAAGCATCAATTCTTTGGTGCTCAGCCTTCTTCACAGTCCAACTCTCACATTCATACCTGACCACAGGAAAAACCATAGCCTTGACTAGGCGAACCTTTGTTGGCAAAGTAATGTCTCTGTTTTTGAATATGCTATCTAGGTTGGTCATAACTTTCCTTCCAAGAAGTAAGCATCTTTTAATTTCATGGCTACAGTCACCATCTGCAGGGATTGGAATTCCAGTTGAGTTATTTCAAATCCTAAAAGATGATGCTTTCAAAGTGCTGCACTCAATATGCCAGCAAATTTGGAGAACTCAGCAGTGGCTACAGGACTGGAAAAGGTCAGTTTTCATTCCAATCCCAAAAAAAGGTAATGCCAAAGAATGCTCAAACTACTGCACAATGCACTCATCTCAGAGGCTAGCAAAGTAATGCTCCAAATTCTGCAAGCCAGGCTTCAACAGTACGTGAAACATGAACTTCCAGATGTTCAAGCTGGATTTAGAAAAGGCAGAGGAACCAGAGATCAAATTGCCAACATCCGCTGGATCATGGAAAAAGCAAGAGAGTTCCAGAAAAATACCAACTTCTGCTTTATTGACTACGTCAAAGTCTTTAACTGTGTGGATCACCACAAATCGTGGGAAATTCTTAAAGAGATGGGACTACCAGGCCACCTGACCTGCCTCCTGAGAAGTCTATGCAGGTAAAGAAGCAACAGTTAGAACTGGACATGGAACAACAGAATGGTTCCAAATTGGAAATGGGGTACGTCAAGGCTGTATAGTGTCACCCTGCTTATTTAACATGTATGCAGAGTACATCATGAGAAACTCTGGGTTGAATGAATCACAAGCTGGAATCAAGATTGCTGGGAGAAATATCAATAGCCTCAGATATGCAGATGACACTGCCCTTATGACAGAAAGCAAAGAAGAAATAAAGAGCCTCTTGATGAAAGTAAAAGAGGAGAGTGAAAAAGTTGGCTTAAAACTCAACATTCAGAAACCTAAGATCATGGCATCTGGTCCCATTACTTCATGGCAAATAGATGGGGAAACAATGGAAACAGTGACAGACTTTATTTTCAGGGGCTCCAAAATCACTGCAGATGGTGACTGCAGCCATGAAATTAAGACACTTGCTCCTTGGAAGAAAAGCTGTGACAAATCTAGACAGCATATTAAAAAGCAGAGACATTACTTCGCCAAGAAAGGTCCCTCTACTCAAAGCTATGGTTTTCCCATCCATGTATGGATATGAGAGTTGAACCATAAAGAAAGCTGAGTGTTGAAGAACTGATGCTTTTGAACTGTGATGTTGGAGAAGACTCTTGAGAGTCCCTTGGACTACAAGGAGATCCAACCAGTCCATCCTAAAGGAAATCGGTCCTGGGTATTCATTGGAAGGACTGATGCTGAAGCTGAAACTCCAATACTTTGGCCTAGAACAGACTCATTGGAAAAGACCCTGATGCTGGGAAGGATTGAAGGCGGGAGCAGAAGTGGGCGACAGAGGATGAGATGGTTGGATGGCATCACCGACTTTATGGACATGAGTTTGAGTAAGCTCCAAGAGTTGGTAATGGACAGGGAAGTCTGGCGTGCTGCAGTCCATGGGGTCGCAAAGAGTCAGACACGACTGAGTAATCTGAACTGATTAATCCCTTGCCTACCTCAGGTTCAACCCCTGAGTTGGGAAGTTTCCCTGGAGTAGGAAATGGCAGCCTACTTGAACCAACTCAGTATTCTTGCCTGGAAAATCCCATGGAACAAAAATTCCTGGTGAGCTACCATCCATGGGGGTACAGAGTTGGACACCATTGAGTGTGCACCCATGCTACTTCTTAGATGTAGGAGTTCCCCAGAGTTCTGATCCTGTTGAGACAGTGTGTAATTTCCTTGGTTCTGTCTCTCCACAACAAAGATTTGAAATAGTGGACCAGTGTTATAGCTCGGTTACAGCTCAGAGTTTTATTCGGCAAACAGGATAGTATACCCTCAAGGCATGAGGGCAGGCTACCCCAAAGGAGAGGCCCCAGTATATCTTGGCTCCCTTTTTAAATACGTTTTGTCGCCTCCTCCCTCGCCTGCCCTGTGCAAATTAGGGCTAGCCAGGAAGAGGACATATTTGTTTTACCTGAGGGTCTCACTCTGGTCCGCGGATTTTCTTTTGTTCCATTTTCACGGGCTTTTCCGTTTATCTTTTAGCCACCGCCATTTTGGACTCCTTTTTCCTATTCTAATTACCTAACATTTCCCTCTCAAGAGATGGGAGGCCCAGTTCTTTGGGAATAGGGGTGTTGAGGTCTCTCAGGTTACTTCCTGCTGAGCTGGGATGGCGAGAGGTATTGGGCTACCCATCTTGCTAGTCTCAAGCCTCAGAGTCCTTATAGTGGTGTCCATCTAAGAGTGAGTGAGATATTTTCCGCAGTTGGATATTTATATCAGATCAGATCAGATCAGATCAGTTGCTCAGTCGTGTCCGACTCTTTGCGACCCCATGAACCGCAGCATGCCAGGCCTCCCTGTCCATCACCAGCTCTCGGAGGTCACCCAGACTCACATTCATCGAGTCAGTGATGCCATCCAGCCATCTCATCCTCTGTCGTCCCCTTCTCCTCCTGCCCTCAATCCCTCCCAGCATCAGAGTCTTCTCCAATGAGTCAACTCTTCGCATGAGGTGGCCAAAATACTGGAGTTTCAGCTTGAGCATCATTCCTTCCAAAGAAATCCCAGGTCTGATCTCCTTCAGAATGGACCGGTTGGAGCTCCTTGCAGTCCAAGGGACTCTCAAGAGTCTTCTCCAACACCACAGTTCAAAAGCATCAATTCTTCGGCGCTCAGCCTTGTTGAACTAGCATTGCATTTTGTAGCTTGTTGACCTGTGCAGAGACAAAATGAGTTAAACAATTGACAATACATGGAGCAATCATGAACAGTGTCAATATGGTGATAACAGGGGTTAGGAGTCCTCCTCAGGCAACCATTTTGCCTTTTTTGCATTTCTTTTTCTTGGGGATGGTTTTGATCACTGCCTCCTATACAATGTTATGAAACTCCATCCATAGTTCTTCAAGCACTCTATCAGATCTAATCCCTTGAATCTATTTGTCACTTCCATTGTATAATTGTAAGGGATTTGATTTAGGTCATACCTTAATGGCCTAGTGGTTTTCCCTACTTTCTTCAATTTAAATCTGAATTTTGCCTAAGGAGTTCATGATAAGGAATTTTAAAATAGACAAAATAAATCTCAGTTTTTTAGAACAATAAGCATGAAACCCAGTCTGGATCTGGCACTTTGGGGACACTTGTAGCCTGTAACCAGTTGTTTGTTTTATAAAAAGTAAGGTTGAAGTTACTAGCTGCTTGTAGACACTGTTTTGAGAATAGCTGGTGGCATCTAAGTCTGACACAATTCAGAAAACTCAAGTTCTTATCAATACAAGGACTAGTCTGAAATTGGAGAAGGCAATGGCACCCCACTCCAGTACTTTTGCCTGGAAAATCCCATGGATGGAGGAGCCTGGTAGGCTGCAGTCCATGGGATCGCTAGAGTCAGACACGACTGAGCGACTTAACTTTCACTTTTCACTTTCATGCTTTGGAGAAGGAAATGGCAACCCACTTCAGTGTTCTTGCCTGGAGAATCCCAGGGACGGGAAGCTGGGTGGGCTGCCATCTATGGGGTCGCACAGAGTCGGACATGACTGAAGTGACTTAGCAGCAGTCTGAAATTATACCCATAGTGTCACCTAGTAATTTCCTTAAATGTTTGATCCATAGCTACTCTATTTTGACTTTTAATTGTAATAGTCTCCTTAATAGCCAGAGCAGATATCACCATTAATGATGTCAGTGTTTCTTTAGGTATGAGAAGATGCAAGAATTGGGACTTGTAAAATCTTCTTTAGAAGAAGTTCAGTTCAGTTCAGTTCAGTTCAGTCGCTCAGTCGTGTCCGACTCTGCGACCCCATGAATTGCAGCACACCAGGCCTCCCTGTCCCATCACCAACTCCCGGAGCCCACTCAAACTCATGTCCATGGAATCAGTGATGCCATCCAGCCATCTCATCCTCTATCATCCCCTTCTCCTCCTGCCTCCAATCCCTCCCAGCATCAGGGTCTTTTCCAATGAGTCAACTCTTCGCATGAGGTGGCCAAAGTACTGGAGTTTCAGCTTTAGCATCAGTCCTTCCATGAACACCCAGGACTAATCTCCTTTAGGATGGACTGGTTGGATCTCCTTGCAGACCAAGGGACTCTCAAGAGTCTTCTGAAAGAGATGGGAATACCAGACCACCTGACCTGCCTCTTGAGAAACCTATATGCAGGTGAGGAAGCAACAGTTAGAACTGGACATGGAACAACAGACTGGTTCCAAATAGGAAAAGGAGTACATCAAGGCTGTATATTGTCACCCTGCTTATTTAACTTACATGTAGAGTACATCATGAGAAATGCCGGGCTGGAAGAAGCACAAGCTGGAATCAAGATTGCCAGGAGAAGTATCAATAACCTCAGATATGCAGATGAGACCACCCTTATGGCAGAAAGTGAAGAGGAACTAAAAAGCCTCTTGATGAAAGTGAAAGATGAAAGGAGAGTGAAAAAGTTGGCCTAAAGCTCAACATTCAGAAAACTAAGATCATGGCATCTGGTCCCATCACTTCATGGCAAATAGATGGGGAAACAGTGGAAACAGTGTCAGAAGAAGACTAGTTAGAAAATATCTAACTACCTGAAGGGCTGTTCTGCCAGATTTTCCCAGAGCAGAGTGCCTCATTCCTGATCTCTGTCCTGAACTCCTTTCAGGCATGTTGAAGGACAGCAGCTGCAGTGGCCATGCTTTAACTTTTGTAGAGGTAAATGGCAAGTGGCAGTTTGCAGTTGGCAGGGCCCCTTCATGGTCATAAACTTGACCGTGATTTGGGGGAGGGGGCATTTCATGACCATTTTGTCCCATGGTAATTAGAATGCTTGCTCTCAGTTCTGTCAGAGATCTTTCTGATAGGCCACTCAATGTACTGTTACTGGACTAGGCCATAGAACAGCATCCAAAATTCTCTAGACCACCTATCTTACTAACCTCTTGGTCCAGGAAAACATTTCCTTTTGTTGCTTCTTCCCATATCTAGAGTTACACTTTATAATCATAGATCTCATATGGAACTATATTTTATTTTATTAGAGGCTCAGTCACACATTTGGTAAGGTAAGAAACAGCAATTTTGTAAAATAGGCAAAATGCAAATAACATAGTAGCAGTATTAGTAAAGTCATAAGTAAGAATTAAGCCAAGAACTTCCATTAGATGCAGCCCAGTAATATTGCAGGTTATCTGCCTTAGTCTGTTCTTCCAGGGAAATTATATATTGACATTGTCCATGAGGCACACAGCTCAGTTTCCTAGTGTTATTAGATTGATTATCCTTAGTATGATTTGTTACCAACATAGAGGAGACTTTAAACTTAAGTTATCATAGCCTGGTGTTATCTACATAAATCCATTCATTATTGTGAGAGATTTTATTTCTTGGCTGAAAGTTTGCTTGTTGCTCTGATTGAGATTGAGTAATAGAAGAAAACTCAAATTTATGGCCAGGGTTAGAGCAGGCATTATTAATTGACAGGTGAGGTCAATTATCAATAACTAGCATTATCAATAGTGACCTGAAAATGACTATGATTTTTCTTTTAAAGTAAATTTCCTCAGGACCAACCAATTAGAGCCTTGGAGAAGAGAAATTCACCAAAGTAATCCAGAACTAAATGCTGGTGAAGTGAAAGTGAAAGTAAAGTCGCTCAGTCATGTCTGACTCTTAGCGACCCCATGGACTGCAGCCTGCCAGGTTCCTCCATCCATGGGATTTTCCAGGCAAGAGTACTGGAGTGGGGTGCCATTGCCTTCTCCTCAAATACTGGTAATTGGCCACAAACCCAATAATTGGATTGATTTCTAAAACTAGCATAGGAGCACGCCTATGATAGAAAAACATTTGATTCATCAGTTCAGTTCAGTTCAGTCACTCAGTCGTGTCCGACTCTTTGCGACTCCATGAATCGCAGCACGCCAGGCCTCCCTGTCCATCACCAACTCCCGGAGTTCACTCAGAATCACATCCATCGAGTCAGTATATGTAAAGTTCTAAGAAGTCAAGAAAACATCATAAATAATCATACGAGTCACACTGAGAACCCTGGGCAAGCTGTCTATCTCTGCTGCCGTCCTCTCCTCCTAGTGTAGTGCAGTTTCCTCTGTTTGAGTGTCATTTTGAGGTGAGTTCAGGTCAGCTGTTCTCCCTATAGACCAGTCCAGTGTAGGAGCCTTTGAAAGTGGGAATTAATCTAAGAGTCAATTTCCCTTCAATTTCACTGTGTGTGAGCTAGTTAAGAGTACCTGATAAAAAGGTCCTTCCATCCAGGTTGGAGACAGTCTCTTAAATTATGTCTTTTTCCAGTCCTGGTTGCAGGTTGTGAGGCATTTGATCTTTGTCCAGAGATTACTGAGCTAATTTTCAGGAACAAACTTAGGGTGTTCTTTAAACGTTCAATTAAATTTTATATTAATATCGCATAACAGCAAAGAACTATCCAGGAAATGAGTCTTAGACACAGACCTCCATTAACAAACTGGGATTTAATATTCACTGAAACATCTTTTTCTCCCTTAAAACCACCCTCATTACCAAACATAACCAAATTAAGACCAGTTTGTTTATGAATTAGGTCTGGTCTCAATAAACTTGGCCTAATGATTTATAAAACCATAATTGATCATAGACTTTTTTGCTTTGCTGAAACTTTTATAGAATCTCAGACGAACTCTTAAATAAAACCTTTCAGGGCCAAGAAAGTCACGCCAAAGGCTTATCATAGATTTTGCCTAATAAATGTAGGTGAATTCCTCCCTTCTCAAGGTATCAAAAATTCCTTGAGATTTCTGTACTTATTAGTGAGATAATCTTCCTAACTTATCTGATAAAGTTATTGGAAACCTAAGAGTTTCCAATCTCTGGAGAGGTCAGGTAGAGAGAAAAGATAAATGTTTCAATTTGTTTATAATTTTACCAAATTTCTGTCAAAATTACTTTGAGGGGAAGGCTTTCCATACTCCTGGAAAACACACAATTTCAAACTGGTATTTTTTTTTTTTCAGATAGAAACCATAGAAGTTATAAGCATATTCACCAATTAATTCAGTCCTTTTATTAACCTTTGTGAGGTCATCAGGTTTCCCATTAGAATACCAGAACATATCAGAATTTTAGGAACTCCATATAATTTCTAGGATATCTATATTAGTAATATTTACCATACAACATAATCTGAGAGAGATTATTACTCATTTGATAATATTTCCATGTAATTTAACCAAGCAAGTGAACATTATTAGTTTAATATCTCTGGGGTGTTTCAGGGGTACTTTGAAGCATCCCAAAGTTATCTAGAGGTCAGAGGAACTACAATAGAATTTGAATCAGAAAATTTTGTCCCAGGAGTCAAAAGGGTTTAGAACAATCAGTCAGATTTAGCCAATGCTGGGGGGTGTATCACTTAACTTGCTGATATGTTTCAAAGGGTATGTATACTGAGGCTCAAGGTCTAGTGAAAGTCGACTCTGCCATCTTGCACCTAGTTGGCTCTAACCAGTTTTCCTATGGCTGTGTCATTCCTAACAAAATCCATTTACCCAACTAATTGGAATTGAATTTTGGGAAATCCTGATCATGTATAACTCACTCATTTTAGTACTTTTTCACTTCTCACCTTCTTTTACTGAAAACACTTCCCTTAAATGTTTTCTTCCACATCGAGTTTGATTTCTTGTTGACAAATTTGTAACGGATAGGGTATAGTCTTATTTCACCTCTAGTAAACCTATGTACAACAGAAGTATTATACTGATTGATGGTTCTAAAGACATGTCTATATTACCAGATATTAATTTAATACTGAATATTTGTCAATTCTCAGGAACCTGAAATTCATTTAGCTTAATTTAGAATTGTTTGTGTTTACTTTTCTTTAAGCTGTCTAGTCAAGGCTATGGTTTTTCCTGTGGTCATGTATGGATGTGAGAGCTGGACTGTGAAGAAGGCTGAGCACCGAATAATTGATGCTTTTGAACTGTGGTGTTGGAGAAGACTCTTGAGAGTCCCTTGGACTGCAAGGAGATCCAACCAGTCCATTCTAAAGGAGATCAGTCCTGGGATTTCTTTGGAGGGAATGATGCTAAAGCTGAAACTCCAGTACTTTGGCCACCTCATGCGAAGAATTGACTCATTGGAGAAGACTCTGATGCTGGGAGGGATTGGGGGCAGGAGGAGAAGGGGACAACAGAGAATGAGATGGCTGGATGGCATCACTGACTCGATGGATGTGAGTCTGAGTGAACTCTGGGAGTTGGTGATGGACAGGGAGGCCTGGTGTGCTGTGATTCATGGGGTCGCAAAGAGTCGGACACGACTGAGCGACTGATCTGATCTGACCTGAAGCCAATTAAATGGAGCTCATTTACAAATTAATCTCAACAATATTATCCAGAGACAAAGACATACCAAGACATACACATATTCAGACAGACACAATGCAAGATCTAGCTTCATTATCTAAACTTAGTCATGAATCAGATATTAGAATATAAAATTCACTAATTTATAAATAACAGTTGGAATAAATAAAAATTTTAAAGGCTTCTTCCCATTTTCCCCTCAGTCTCAGGAATTAGAGGTGGTCTATATAAGTGTTCCTGAGAGCCCTGGTTTCAAGGCATAGGGAGAGAAAATCAAGTTCTACTTGATTTTCTGATCTCAGAGTCAGAATTCTAAAAAGCTGTTTGATCAAGTTTGCTTTTCCTAACTGTATATGCAACAATTTTGGAACCAATTTTTTTAGGACTTTTACTAAATCAACTTTCTCTGAGGTCTAAACAGAATGGCAGCAGGTCTAACAAAATGGTGTTCACACAAAGCAAAACGGCCATTGCAAATCATAACACAGAACACGAAGTATAAAACATACAGGCCTATCAATCCTAATCGCACATTCCCTTAAAAAAAGATGGCAGTCTCTCAGAAAACCTCCTATGGAGATACAGAACTTCAGGTCCAAGTACTAAAAGAGTAAATGAAAATAGTTTAGGTCTTCAAAGATTTCAAAGGGAGGAAAAAAAGCGAGGTTGAAAGAAGAGGGAAAGGGAGGCCTGAGAGGGGGGCAAAAGGGGTGGCCTTACAGATGTCTCCTGCCACCTGCAGAACCCAGGTGTTACAGGACCTTATGCTGGGCCTCCAGAGAAGGGAGGACTGGAACTCGGCCCTACCAGAAACCAGTCCAGGCCAGACCAGAGCAAAACCAGAGTTCAAGCCAGACCAGAACAGAGACAGAATTTGAGTTCTCTGCCAAGTGGAGGTGATCAACCTTTGATCCTCAGTCAGGCTGAGGCCCTTTGACCAGATTCTTGCATCAGGACCCGGGGACTAGAAGAAAAGGGTAGGATAGGAAGGGTTAAGAAGAGGCAAGAGGGAGTGAAGGAAAGAGAGGTCAATAAAATCTCTCGTTCCTTACATGGTCAGGGCACCCTGGCGAGTTGTCTGCTTCAGGAAGAGATCAGGGACTAAAGGGTCCTGGTTGCGGCTGCTGGGTCTGGTCCATTGGCAGGCGAACTGGTCCCTGAGTACCCCAAGTGGTCAGGATGTCAGTTGCAGCAAAGAAAAGTCCCTACCAGAGTCACCATTTGTTGCAGGAATGGGGACCCCTTCCACAGCCCAGAAGTGAGCTCTTGTCTAACACTCAAATGAATTGTCTGAGAGGACACACAAGCTGACAAATCAAGAGATTTTATTGAAAAGGGCACCTGGGCGGAGAGCAGTAGGGTAAAGGAACCCAGGAGAACTGCTCTGCCTCGTGGCTCCCAGTCGTGGGTTTTATGGCAGTGGGATTAGTTTCCACGTTGTCTTTGGCCAATCCTTCTGACTCAGAGTCCTTCCTGGTGGTGCATGCATTGCTCAGCCAAGGTGGATACCAGCAAGTATTTTGGGAGGTGGTCAGACACATGGTATCTCCTTTTGACCTTTCCGGAACTCTTCAGGTTGGTGGTGGCTTATTAGTGCTGCATTCCTTACTAGGCCCTCCTGTTGTAAAATAACTCACGCAAATGGTTACTATGGTGCCCGGCCAGGGTAGGTGGTTAGAGTCAGTGTGCTTTCTCTAACAAACAGACTGATACAGAATTTGGCATTAGAAGATTCCAGAGATGCATAACCCTGAGGATTCCTTCTGGGCTATCTGGAGTTTGTTCTCTGAAGCTTTAAAGGTATTAATGGTCTTTTTTCTCTGCTCCAGTGGCAAAGAGTATGCTGGAAGTTCATGGCTTGTGTTAGCAAAACATTTAAAAAATCATCACTTTGCAGATACCCTTAATCAGGTGCCTATAGTAAGCAAGGCTTTGGATGAGCAAGTATTTACTGCCATAGAACATTTTGTGGAAACAAGGAGTATAATACAGTTGATTACTTCTAAGTGTGCTGGAGAACTTGGGAAAACTATATGATGGGCTCAAGGGTTGTTGGTTTTTTTTTTTGAGAAGCAATATTATTTCTTTATTTAGCTGCACCAGGTCTTTTTCAGCATGTGGGATCTAGTTCCTTGACCAAGGATCAAACCTAGGCCCCCTGCATTGGGAGCTTGGATTCCTAGCCACTGGACCACCAGAGAAGTCCATAGGCTCATGGCTTTTAATTCCCAGCTCAAGTTTGTGTGAGGGACCTGAAAGTTTTATGACTTTCCAAAAAGAAACTCTTAATTCCTGTAGCCATGAGATTGATGTTTCTGAAAAATATACAGAAAGGCTAATCTCGTGGTTACTCACAACACAGATTAAACATCCTACCGCACAACACCTCTTATGTTAAAGTTTAGGGCATTGCTTTGGAAGGGGTAGGACTCTGGAAATTGAGATGGGGACATACAGGCAGATTTCAGTGAAAATGGATCCTCAAATGCTAATAGCTTACAGACACTCCTTTGCCAGGAGAAACAGTCCTTCTATCTCAGTCTTAGAATGACTGAAACATGGACCAACATGTAGTCTCCATTAATGAAGCTGAAATACCAGAACTTTGTTAGGATACTTCCATGGTAGACAGTGATTCTTCTTTACTGGGGCATTGTATTCCCCAGGGAAATCTGGCAATATCTGGAGACATTTTGATAGTCACAGTGGGATAGGTACTGTTGGCATCTAGTTGGGTAGAGGCCAGGAATAGTGCTGAACTTTCTGAAATGCACAGGACAATCCTCCACAAGAAAGAGTAGATCAGATCAGATCAGATCAGTCGCTCAGTCGTGCCCGACTCTTTGCGACCCCATGAACCGCAGCACGCCAGGCCTCCCTGTCCATCACCAGCTCCCGGAGGTCACTCAGACTCGCATCCATCGAGTCAGTGATGCCATCCAGCCATCTCATCCTCTGTCGTCCCCTTCTCCTCCTGCCCTCAATCCCTCCCAGCATCAGAGTCTTCTCCAATGAGTCAACTCTTCGCATGAGGTGGCCAAAATACTGGAGTTTCAGCTTTAGCATCATTCCTTCTAAAGAAATTCCAGGATTGATCTCCTTCAGAATGGACTGGTTGGATCTTCTTGCAGTCCAAGGGACTCTCAAGAGTCTTCTCCAACACCACAGTTCAAAAGCATCAATTCTTCGGCGCTCAGCCTTCTTCACAGTCCAGCTCTCACATCCATACATGACCACAGGAAAGACCATAGCCTTGACTAGGCGAACCTTTGTTGGTAAAGTAATGTCTCTGCTTTTGAATATGCTGTCTAGGTTGGTCATAACTTTCCTTCCAAGGAGCAAGCATCTTTTAATTTCATGGCTGCAGTCACCATCTGCAGTGATTTTGGAGCCCAGAAAAACAAAGTCTGACACTGTTTCCACTGTTTCCCCATCTATTTCCCATGCAGTGATGGGACCAGATGCCATGATCTTCGTTTTCTGAATGTTGAGCTTTAAGCCAACCTTTTCACTCTCCACTTTCACTTTCATCAAGAGGCTTTTTAGCCCCTCTTCACTTTCTGCCATAAGAGTGGTGTCATCTGCATATCTGAGGTTATTGATATTTCTCCCGGCAATCTTGATTCCAACTTGTGTTTCTTCCAGTCCAGCATTTCTCATGATGTACTCTGCATATAAGTTAAATAAACATGGTGACAATATGCAGCCTTGACGTACTCCTTTTCCTATTTGGAAAGAGTAACCCAGTCCAAAATGTCAATAGCATTGAGTATGAGAAACTTTACCACAAAGGAAGGTATTCAAGGGCTTAGGGAGATTGGAATGTTAGACTGGATTTATCCTGCTCTTGTGTGCAGGTGTGCTCAGTTGCGCCTGAATCTTTGTGACCCTCCTCTGTCCATGGGATTTTCCAGGCAAGAATATTGCAGTGGATTCCCATTTCCTCCTCCAGGGGATCTTCCCAACCCAGGGATCGAACCCACATCTCTTGTGTCCCCTACATTGGCAGGCGGATTCTTTACCACTGAGACACATGGGAAGCTTTAGCCGACTCATTCACCCCCTCAATATATCTCCTTCCTTCTGAAAGCTGTGAGAAATACATTTGGGAAGGGAGCCCTGGCCTCCTTGAAGAGGTATATGGTAGTGATTTTCTGTAAGCCAGAAGTGACAGTGGCAATTTCTAGGCTTCCTGAATTCAGTGGGAATGATGAGATTATAGGTTGGCAGGGGTCAAGCAGCAGCATTTATTTGTCAAAGACAAGGAAAGTATGATTATTGTTATGGGCAGCAAATCCTAAGCAGTAATCAGAATAGTCTAAGCCAAAAAGATCTTTGACATTGGCTAATTCATTATCATGTACCTAGTGGAGAAGGCAATGGCAGCCCACCCCAGTACTCTTGCCTGGAAAATCCCATGGATGGAGGAGCCTGGTAGGCTGCAGTCCATGGGGTCGCTAAGAGTCAGACACGACTGAGCGATTTCACTTTGACTTTTCACTTTCATGCATTGGAGAAGGAAATGGCAACCCACTCCAGTATTCTTGCCTGGAGAATCCCAGGGATGGGGAATCCTGGTGGGCTGCCGTCTATGGGGTCACACAGAGTCGGACACGACTGAAGTGACTTAGCAGCAGCAGCAGAGTTGAAAGTGTGAGCAGCACGTAAGCAGAAAAGCTCTAGGTTTGGTGAACAAAAGTTTGACTTGAATCATCACAGTAGAAAGCCATGGCCTCTCAACCAATTTCCAAATTTGAGTCAATTCATAGACCCAAAGTCCCTGCAGTAAAGGAGAGGACAGATGTCCTTAAGGAAAGACCTTAGTCCACAGCCAAAAATGCAAATACTATATAAATTCTCCTTCTAGTCTTCCTCAAGGAAGCTGTGACTATTCAGCAGGGTGCTTGTTCAAGAGGAAGGGGGAAATAATCACATTTGTGGGACACTGTGATAATGGATTTCTATAAACTTAATCAGGTGATCAATCTAATTCCAGTTACTGTAGAGGTGTGGTTTCATTGCTATGGAAGATGAATACAGTTTTTACTATTTGGTTTGCAGCTGTTAATCTGATGGGTTGCTTTCTTTCTGTACACCTTAGTAAGGACCATCAGGAGCAGTTTTGTTTCATCTGGCAGGGCCAGAAGTATACTTTCAGTGTTCACTTGGGACTGTGTGGACACTCTAGCCCTATGCCAGAATCTAGTCTATAGGATCTTGATCATCTCTCTATTGCACAGGATATCACATCAGTTCAGTTCAGTTCAGTCGCTCAGTCGTGTCCAACTCTTTGCGACCCCATGAATCGCAGCACCCCAGGCCTCCCTGTCCATCATGAACTCCCGGAGGTCACTCAAACTCACGTCCATCGAGTCGGTGATGCCATCCAGCCATCTCATCCTCTATCGTCCCCTTTTCCTCCTGCCCTCAATCCCTCCCAGCATCAGAGTCTTTTCCAATGAGTCAGCTCTTTGCATGAGGTGGCCAAAGTACTGGAGTTTCAGCTTTAGCATCATTCCTTCCAAAGAACACCCAGGGCTGATCTCCTTCAGAATGGACTGATTGGATCTCCTTGCAGTCCAAGGGACTCTTAAGAGTCTTCTCCAACACCACAGTTCAAAAGCATCAATTCTTTGGCGCATAGTTTTCTCCACAGTCCAACTCTCACATCCATACATGACCACTGGAAAAACCATAGCCATTCGTCCTTTGTAAAAAACCAATGTAATCAGTCCATTACATTGATCTTATCTGTTAAGAGGAAATTGCTACTATATACTTAGGGTAAGGAGGAGTATGTCTGGAATGTATACTTTCTGGGGTGTTTCTTAGTACTTCCATGTCCTGTGATTAAAGAAGGTAAAAAATTACATCCAATTCAGGAAAGATGATTTAATAACCCAGATCATTTAAGAATTAATGTTTGGGTTAACACCACAGTCAAATAACCATGAATAGCCAAGATGCTTTCTGAAGGCAAAGATAGATAAAATGGCTAATGGAAAAACATAGTTATAATACAAGTCATGATCATCTGACCAGTTTCAGAAACAAAGACTGTGATAGTTATGATTATTTCTTCTTTTTTTGATATAAATACACTTGTGTATACATCTATCAATTTTTTTCTGTTTGCCACTTCCATTTATCTACCATCTAATATAAAAAGTGTTAATAGTAGTTAACCTCATATCTCAGGATTTAAGTCATAGGATGTCAAAGAGGAACACGACTCAGCTCAATGATAAATCAACATCACCCAAAGATGGACAGAAGGACTTGTATCCCCTTTTAGGAGAGAGAGAGCATGTTTTTGGTTATACAAGGCATGGGTGATTTGGCCATTGTCTTTGTTTAAAGGTAAATGTATTACGAGAGGTATATATGGATGCCAGGTCCACAAGGGGTAGACAGTGTTAGATTTGTACTGCGTCAACTTAGCTAAACTGTAACTAGGTTTTCCAGAATTCCTCTCCTTTTGTCAACTACAGATTGGCACTTGGCATCTACCTCTACAGGGATTAAATCATGTGCTGCCAGTTTTTCAACACCCCCTGAAAGGAGTTTAGGGTGCAGAGCAGAAATGAGGCACTCTGTGCTTGGGGAAATACTGGCAAGACAGGTCTTCAGATTTTTCAGAAGTGGATTTTATGAGTACAATTCTTATATCTCCTCATCTAGAAAGTACTAAAATTCTTTATGGTATGACTGTTCCTTGTGACTAGCAGAAAGCTCATGAGACTAGCAGAAACCTTCTGGAAAAATATGTGTTGACTGCATGTATTCCCCCTTCACCAAAATCAAATATATACTACCCTTCCCCCACCACAGGCTTCCCTGTGACTCAGCTGGTAAAGAATCCTCCTGCAATGCGAGAGACCTGGGTTTGATCCCTGGGTTGGGAAGATCCCCTGGAGAAGGGAAAGGCTACCCACTCTAGTATTCTGGCCTGGAGAATTCCAAGGACTATACAGTCCATGGGGTCACAAAGAGTTGGACATGATTGAGTGACTTACTTCACTTCACTTCCTCCACCTCACCTGCAACCTCTCTGGAGCAGTTTCTCAAAGCTATCTGATGTGCTGTCTCCCAGTCTGCAGTCCTCATTTTGCCCCAAATAAACCTCAATTCTCAACTCTCACGTCGTGCATTTTTTTTAAGTTTGACAATTTCATTCCCTGAAAAGTCTGCACAGGTGACATTCTGCATGAGACCAGAAGGCAGAAGTAAAGCAGTAGCCAAGTTCTTTGAACCTGGGAAGACACTCTTGCAGCCTATATTTGCTTATGTGTTGGCCCACCTTGTTGGAATGAGGCAGCAATAAGGACTGCAGCTACTATGGCTTCTGCTGAATTTCCTCTTTCATGTTCTCTGACTCCTTGTTCAGGTCCATGTTTAGCTCCAGGATTAAGGGGCATTAGCTTTTTCTATGTCACTCCCAGCATCTAATTTGGATGCTTACAGATGGTGAGAAATCCACAGTGATTCCAATCTGTTCTAGGTCATCCTTGTAGGGTCCAGATTTTTCTTGCTTCTCTCACTTTTCATCTAGTATTTCTTTCTAACCGCTTGTTCTGACCATTTCAGGTCCCAGCTCCTAATACATAATAAGCAAGATCATCACAATTACATAGATCTAAATATGTACAATAACTCCATTACTCTATGTTACTACTAATAATTCTGTAGTCTCATCAAGTAGTGATTGATTCACCTACCATGCCAAGCTATGTAGCATTCCACTAACATGCCATGCCTCTGTGTCCTGTGTTTTCTCTTCTACCCAGAGCCCTGACTTCCTTCTCTGCTTAGTTGCTGCTACTGCTGCTAAGTCACTTCAGTTGTGTCCGACTCCGCGTGACCCCATAGACATCAGCCCACCAGGCTCTCCTGCCCCTGGGATTCTCCAGGCAAGAAAACTGGAGTGGGTTGCCATTTCCTTCTCCAATGCATGAAAGCGAAAAAGTGAAAGTGAAGTCGCTCAGTCGTGTCCGACTCTTAGCGACCCCATGGACTGCAGCCCACCAGGCTCCTCCATCCATGGGATTTTCCAGGCAAGAGTACTGGAGTGGGGTGCCATTCCTCCATATTCTTGGCGTATCACATGGTTCACATCCTTAGCGAAGCCTCCCCTGGATTCCCAGCCCTAGTTAAATGCCCCTCCTTTGTGCTTGTGCTTCCATAGCAACCTGTGTTATCTTGTAGTACCTTTGACTTTATATTGTCTGCTCCTGCTTTTGGTCTGTCTCCCAAAGGAGACTAAATTATTTGAGGGTAGGGAGTTACTTCTATCTCCAGACCAGTACAGTGCCTTGCACATAGCACATGCTCAATAAGTGTTTGCTGAATGACAAGAAGAACACATTACTTTGTACTAAAGTTTCTTGGTGTATTTTGTTCAAGACCTGGTGGCTCAGACAGTAAAGAATCTGCCTGTAGTGCAGGAGGGATGAGTTCAGTCCCTGGGTTGAGAAGATCCTCTAGAGGAGGAAATGGTAACCCACTCCAGTATTCTTGCTTGGAGAATTCCATGGATAAAGGAGCCTGGCAGGCTATATAGTCCATGGGGTCGCAAAGAGTCAGACACAGCTGAGCGACTAACACTTTCACTTCTTTCACATATCACAGCTCATAGTAAGAAGATGATTACCATGTAACTCACTATATGCAAGCCCCACACCCATCATCCCATAATCCAGACCTACTCAGGCTGATTCTACTTTGCACATTATGAAGGAGATCTGAGAACATTGTGACTATCTGATTTAGCTGTTGATATAACCTGAATTAACCAGATAATTTTATGCTCATTCTTTGGGTTGGACTGTGTAAATATCAAAAAAATTGCCTGTTGCTCAAGTTGGATAGGTGAATTATATAGGGTACAAACTATTCACTGCTCCTTTTATTATAGAGGATAATACAAACTATAATCTAGTTCTCTACTGGGTTTTTCCTTTTTAAAATTGAAGTATATTTCACATACAACATTATAGTGTACAACATAATGATTCTGTGTTTGTGTGTAAGAAATGATCACCACAATAAACCTAGTTAACATCTATCACCAGATGTAGTTACAAATTTTTCTTTTGATGAGAACTTTTAAGATCTACTGTGTTAGTACCTTTCAAATATGCAACACAGCATTATTAACTGTAGTCACCATGGTGTACATTACACCCTTATCATTTATCTCACTTATCTATTTTATAACTAGAATTTTGTACCTTTTGCCTACTGAGTGTTTGTTTTGTTTTTCAGTGCTTAAAATACCAAGACATTAAGCCTATAACTGGGCAGCAACCTCAACCAAGTAAAGATCACTGTCTTTCTTACCACTCCTCTTCCATTAATCATCTTGATCCAATATTCATGAATGAATATGAATGAATGAATACAAATACTCTCTAATTTGAGTGAATGAATAATAAAAAGATACCAGTGAAGCAGGCTACCTAGAGTCACAGCTCCTACAACAAATCCTTGGGCAGCAACTCTTATGTGAAAAAGATGAATGGACATTTTCTGATCTCTTCTGTATTTTAACTTGACCATAGGACACCACAGTCATAAGGCCTGCTATCCCTGTAAATTAAAAAAGTTCAGTTCAATTCAGTCACTCAGTCGTGTCCAACTCTTTGCAACCTCATGAACTGCAGCAAAAGTAGAGACTATATAAGGGGACGATGGAGGAAGAGTTGGTTGGATGGCATCACCGACTCAATGGACATGAGTTTCAGTAAACTCTGGGAGTTGGTGATGGACAGGGAGGCCTGGCATGCTGCAGTCCATGGGGTAGCAAAGAGTCGGACATGACTGAGCGACTGGACTGAACTGAACTAAATAGCAGGCTAAAATTCCCAGGAACTTAGAGAATTGAAAAGGGGCTCTCCAAGAGATCATTACCTGGAAGATAAACAGGCAGGATAACAAAGAATACTTCATTCATGGATTCAGTATCTGCAGTTTTGACTCTTCCCAGAAACACCTGAATTGTATAGTGTAGTAACTTGTGTAGTAATTTTCCCAATACATGGTTTCAAATTTATAAGCTTCAAGACTGTTATTTGGGATAAGTCACTTAACCAGTGAGTCAACCAACCAAAATCTGAGCATTCATAGCTTTTGGATGTTTTGACTTTATTCCTCTCTGCTTGTTATTTATGTTAAATAAGAAATAAATCTAGTGAAGTGAAAAAGACTATAATCTGTGAACACAATAGTCTCTATTTAAGTCTTCTTTGATTTCTTTCATTAGCATTTTATATTTTTCAGCATTCAGATTCTGTACACGTTTTGTGAAGCTTATACCCAATCAATTCACTTTCTTTAGAGAGATTGTGCATGGTCTCCTGTCTTTAAATTCAGTCTCCATGCTGCTGCTGCTAAGTCACTTCAGTCGTGTCCGACTCTGTGCGACCCCATAGACGGCAGCCCACCAGGCTCCCCCGTCGCTGGGATTCTCCAGGTAAGAACACTGGAGTGGGTTGCCATTTCCTTCTCCAATGCATGAAAGTGAAAAGTGAAAGTGAAGTCGTTCAGTCGTGTCTGACTCTTAGTGACCCCATGGACTGCAGACCACCAGGCTCCTCCATCCGTGGGATTTTCCAGGCAGGAGTACTGGGGTGGGTGCCACCACCTTCTCCGCCACTCTCCATATGTTGTTGTTAGTATACAGAAATACAATTGATGTTCATGAAGGATAGCAAGTTTTGACTAACTGTGTTGGCACATGTTTGTCTCTGGTTGGTGAGGATATGTTTATTCTCTCAGAGTCCATTTAATAAGTGGAAATTAGAATCAGAATAAATAATCACATTTATATGTGTATATATATATATATATATTTTACAATTATATTACAACATCATGATTTATTAAAGCACAGCATTCTGTACAACAAAAGGCCTTAACAGTTGTCTATTCTCAGCCAAACTTCTCTATAAGTTAGTTTCTCTTAATAAAAAACATGTTATATTTTCAATTAGTAATTTAACTGATGAGGAAGTTACCATAATACCTATTTTAACATTGAACAAATCTAACCACCTATTGGACATTAATGTAAAATCCTGACATAGAATTTGATTTAAAACTTCTCAAAATAAATTCATCAAAGCAGGTTCCCTGTGAAAATATGTAAGAATGAAAGCTAGCATAATAGCAGGTGCAGTCTTTACATTTTAATAACCATAGAAGATACTTCTTAAAAGAGTCTAATAGAGACATCAACTGTGCAAAAGCTGATGGGATTTACAGTCTTAAATACAAGCACCAACACAGAAAGGATATTGTGTCAGTTCAGTTCACTTCAGTTCAGTCGCTCAGTCGTGTCTGACTCTTTGTGACCCCATGAATTGCAGCACACCAGGTCTCCCTGTCCATCACCAACTCCCAAACTCATGTCCATAGAGTCGGTGATGCCATCCAGCCATCTCATCCTCTGTCTTCCCCTTCTCCTGCCCCCAATACCTCTCAGCATTAGAGTTTTTTCCAATGAGTCAACTCTTCACATGAGGTGGCCAAAGTATTGGAGTTTCAGCTTTAGCATCAGTCCTTCCAATGAACACCCAGGACTGATCTCCTTTAGGATGGACATGTTGGATCTCCTTGCAGTCCAAGGGACTCTCAAGAGTCTTCTCCAACACCACAGTTCAAAAGCATCAATTCTGCGGCACTCAGCTTTCTTCACAGTCCAACTTTCACATCCATACATGACTACTGAAAAAACCATAGCCTTGACTAGACAGACGTTTGTTCGCAAAGTAATGTCTCTGCTTTTGAATATGCTGTCTAGGTTGGTCATAACTTTTCTTCCAAGAAGTAAGCATCTTTTAATTTCATGGCTGCAATCACTATCTGCAGTGATTTTCAGTTCAGTTCAGTCACTCAGTCGTGTCCGACTCTTTGTGACCCCATGAATCACAGCACGCCAGGCCTCCCTGTCCATCACCAACTTCCAGAGTTCACTCAGACTCACGTCCATCGAGTCAGTAATGCCATCCAGCCATCTCATCCTCTGTCCTTCCATTCGCCTCCTGCCCCCAATCCCTCCCAGCATCAGAGTCTTCTCCAATGAGTCAACGCTTCGCATGAGGTGGCCAAAGTATTGGAGTTTCAGCTTTAGCATCATTCCTTCCAAAGAAATCCCAGGGCTGATCTCCTTCAGAATGGACTGGTTGGATCTCCTTGCAGTCCAAGGGACTCTCAAGAGTCTTCTCCAACACCACAGTTCAAAAGCAACAATTCTTCGGCACTCAGCCTTCTTCACAGTCCAACTCTCACATCCATACATGACCACAAGAAAAACCATAGCCTTGACTAGATGGACCTTTGTTGGCAAAGTAATATCTCTGTTTTAGAATATGCTATCTAGGTTGGTCATAACTTTCCTTCCAAGGAGTAAGCATCTTTTAATTTCATGGCTGCAGTCACCATCTGCAGTGATTTTGGAGCCCAGGAAAATAAAGTCTGACACTGTTTCCCCATCTATTTCCCATGAAATGATAGGACCAGATGCCATGATCTTCGTTTTCTGAATGTTGAGCTTTAAGCCAACTTTTTCACTCTCCACTTTCATCAAGAGGCTTTTTGGTTCCTCTTCACTTTCTGCCATAAGGGTGGTGTCATCTACATATCTGAGGTTATTGATATTTCTCCCGGCAAGCTTGATTCCAGCTTGTGTTTCTTCTAGTCCAGCGTTTCTCATGATGTACTCTGCATATAAGTTAAATAAGCAGGGTGACAATATACAGCCTTGACATACTCCTTTTCCTATTTGGAACCAGTCTGTTGTTCCATGACCAGTTCCAACTGTTGCTTCCTGACCTGCATACGGGTTTCTCAAGAGGCAGGTCAGGTGGTCTGGTATTCCCTTCTCTTTCAGAATTTCCCACAGTTTATTGTGATCCACACAGTCAAAGGCTTTGCCATAGTCAATACAGCAGAAATAGATGTTTTTCTGGAACTCTCTTGCTTTTTCCATGATCCAGCGGATGTTGGCAATTTGATCTCTGGTTCCTCTGCCTTTTCTAAATCCAGCTTGAACATCAGGAAGTTCACGGTTCACGTATTGCTGAAGCCTGGCTTGGAGAATTTTGAGCGTTACTTTACTAGCGTGTGAGATGAGTGCAATTGTGTGGTAGTTTGAGCATTCTTTGGCATTGCCTTTCTTTGGGATTGGAATGAAACCTGACCTTTTCCAGTCCTGTGGCCACTGCTGAGTTTTCCAGATTTGCTGTCATATTGAGTGCAGCACTTTCACAGCATCATCTTTCACGATTTGGAATAGCTCAACTGGAATTCCATCACCTCCACTAGCTTTGTTGGTAGTGATGCTTCCTAAGGCCCACTTGACTTCACATTCCAGGATGTCTGGCTCTAGGTCAGTGATCACACCATTGTGATTATCTGGGTCGTGAAGATCTTTTTTGTACAGTTCTTCTGTATATTCTTGCCACCTCTTCTTAATATCTTCTGCTTCTGTTAGGTCCATACCATTTCTGTCCTTTATCGAGTCCATCTTTGCATGAAATGTTCCCTTGGTATCTCTAATTTTCTTGAAGAGATCTCTAGTCTTTCCCTTTCTGTTGTTTTCCTCTATTTCTTTGCATTGATTGCTGAGGAAGGCTTTTTTTATATCTTCTTGCTATTCTTTGAAACTCTGCATTCAGATGCTTATATCTTTCCTTTACTCCTTTGCTTTTCACTTCTCTTCTTTTCAAAACTATTTGTAAGGCCTCCCCAGCAGTGATTTTGGAGCCCCTCCAAATAAAGTCTGACACTGCTTCCACTGTTTCCCCATCTATTTCCCATGAAGTGATGGGACCAGATGCCATGATCTTAGTTTTCTGAATGGTGAGCATTAAGCCAACTTTTTCACTCTCCTCTTTCACTTTCATCAAGAGGCTTTTAGTTCCTCTTCACTTTCTGCCATAAGGGTGGTGTCATTTGCATATCTAAAACTCCATTAATTATACACTTAAGAGGATCGTTTCTTTATGTAAGGATAATCTCATTTATGAATTACACATGATATGTAGTTTAGGATCCATATGCTTGTAACTGCATGCTGCTGCTGCTAAGTCGCTTCAGTCATGTCCAACTCTGTGCGACCCCATGGACTGCAGACTACCAGCCTCCTCCGTTCATGGGATTTTCCAGGCAAGAGAACTGGAGTGAGTTGCCATTGCCTTCTCCTTATATGTATATTTTGAAGCCTGATTAGCAATAAGTGAAATTGAAATTAAAATGACAAACAAAAACAGTGAAAAACAAATAACAGTAAAACGATGATGGCAGGTACATTGATAAATAGGTACATTGCTGAAAGCTCTATAAGTTCAGCCAAATCCTTCTGGACAGAACTCTGGAAAGGTATAATAAGTGATATTAAACTGAATATACTTCCTGCCTTGGAAATTGTACTTTGGGGAACATACTCCAAGGAAGTAAGTAAAGGAAAAGTCAAGAGTTGATACAAAGATGTTTATGGCTACACTATGTATGAGGAGAAGCAGGCAACAAAGAGTGAGAGGGTTAGATGGCATCACTGACTCAATGGACATAAGTGTGAGCAAACCCCAGGAGATTGTGAAGGACAGGGAAGCCTGGCATGCTGCAATCCATGGGGTCTCAAAGAGTTGAACATGACTGAGTGACTGAACAACAATAATATATGAGGGAAAACAAAACAACCCAAATGGCCCAAACAGAGGAAAAACTACCATAGCCATATGAAAACTGTAAGTATAGGAAGAACTAATATACTACTTTGAAAGGCTAAGTGAAAGAAGCAAAAACAAATAATCTATTGACACAGAGTTTAAATACATGTAATGTACACGTAGACCTTAGCAGTGATCATGAGATTTTAAACAATATAAATCAATTATAATGACAAGTTAATGTAAGAAATTGAAATATTCTGTAAATTATCTGCATAGGAAACTCCACCCTGTGGCAAAAAATACTTAGTGGATATTCTTAGTGAAACAGAATTTTTTTCTGTTCTTAGTGAAAGAACAGAATTTTATTGTTTCTTAGTGAAAGAAACTATTCAATAATATATATACAAACTTTATCATTTATTTTTCTAGCAAAAACTTGGCTCTCTTCCCTTATCAAATCAAGACTCTGTTCTTACTGAAATTTGTTTTGTTTCTTTTAGAGATTAAAGTCAGAACCTTTACTGCTTTCCATAGAGTATCTATAGTTTGTATATAATTGAATCTAGTTGGAAACATTTTTATCTTTCTACTTTAATCACTCTAAATGTCTCTGGAAAAACTTTTAATTTACAAAAGACACAGTGATTAATCTCTGTTCTTATAGTGATCTGCTCAAGTGATACTGATCTCTTGAATTGTTTTTCTAGTTCAATATGCTAAAGAAGATGAAGAAATCACTGTAAAATTATTTGCCTCCATTTCTGTTTTTACAAGCCTTAATCAAATTAAGTGGAACATTTAAACACAGAATATTACCATAAAATTAAATTTTGATTTTTTTTGATATGTGAATAATGAGACCTATAAAGTTGCTAGAATGTGTAGTGACATTTAATGGAAATATACAACTTATACCTATTTAGAAGTTTTTGTGGAATTACTCACAAACTTACATATGTCTGATTTTTATATATATATATATATGTATGTATTTATTTCAAATTTGTTAAATTATAGTTGATTTACAATGTTGTATTAATTTCCCCTGAACTGTAAAGTGATTCTGTTATACACATATATTTTCTTTTTCATCTTCTTTTCCATTATGGTTTATCACATGATATTGAGTATAGTTCCCTGTATATATATCTGAATTAATTATTTTATTTTTTAACAGTTGTTTTATATTTAATTTATAAAAGAGACCCCCAAATAATAATAACAAATTATCCAGGGGCAGGGAAGTAGGGTCAGGTCCTCCCCATCCCAGCTGTGCCCCTCTTCCTCTCTGGCAGGAAAAGAATTGGCCTCCCAGGGGTAAATAAGTTATTTTAATAGTTCCCAGGCAAAATACACACAAGGAAAGAGGCATGGCCAAAGTGTACAATCATGCTTAGGGCAGCTAAAGTATCCAAAAGAGAAGAAAGAGAAAGCTTAGCTTTTAAAACAAATTACTGGTGCTTAGATTTTGTGTGTGTGTGTGTGTTTAAGCCCACATACATATAGTATTTGTTAAAAGTGTGAATGTATTAAATATATGTTGGGAAAGGATATAGAAGGCAAGACTCCAGATACAAGTATAATAATATTGATACTTCTTGAACCTAGAGTTCACTTAACCGTCAGTGTTAGCATCTGTAACACATCAGAAAGCCAGCAACAAGCCACAGAGCATGAACACCACAAAGTTCATGCTCTCAAGTATATAGGTAGGCCCAGGCTTTCATTCAGAGCTTTTTAACTCTGGATTGACTCACAGTTCTTTTAGCTTGGGTATCTAGCTTCTGTCAGCACAGAATATAGGAAGCAGAAGTTTCTGAGGATACCCAGTGATGAAAGAAACAGAAAAATCTATAAACATCAGACACAAGAACTTAAAGGTTGGAGTTGATTAGATGACAAAGAGACATGTATATCTTCCTTAACTCATGATCGGGTTACATCTTGATATACCCATCATAAGTTAAAAATACATTAAGTCAAAAATTCATTCACTACTACCTCACTTACTGAACAGTATCTCCAGTGACTCAGTGGTAAAGAATCCACCTGCAATGCAGGAAATGCAGGAGATGCGGGTTCCATCCCAGGGTCAGAAAGGTCCCCCAGACGTGGGCATGGCAGCCCACTTCAGTATTCTTGCCTGGAGAATCCCATGGACAGAGGAGCCTGGTGGGCTATAGTCCATAGGGTCTCAAAGAGTTGGACAGAAATGAAATGACTGAGAATGCACCCATGCACCTATTGAACATCATAGCTTAGCCTAGCCACTTTAAACATGCTTGGCATCCTTACAATAGCTTGTAGATAGGCACAATCATCAAACACAAAGTCTATTTTATAATACAGTTTTGAATGTCTCATGTAATTTATTGAATATTGTACTGAAAATGAAAAACAGAATGGCTGGGTACACAGAGTGGTTGTAAGTGTTTTGGTTGTTTACCTTCATGATGGCGAGGCTGACTGGGAGCTGCTGCTGTCCATCATCACATACCACATATTGCTAGCCCAGGAAAAGATCAACACTCAAAGGATGATTTCTACTTTTTTTTTTTTTTTACATGTGGGTGTCCAGATTTCCCAGCACCATTCGTTGAAGGGACTGTCTTTCCAGCATTGTGTAGTCTTGCCTCCTTTGTCATAGATTAATTGACCATAGGTGCATGGGTTTATTTCTGAGTTTTCTATCTTGTTCCTTTAATCTCTATTTCTAATTTTGTGCCAGAACCATATTGTTTTGATGACTATAGTTTTGTAGTATAGTCTAAAGTCAGGGAGCCTGATTCCTCCAGCTCCATTTTTCTTTTTCAAGATTGCTGTGGCCATTCAGGGTCTTTTCTTTCTCTATACAAACTTTGTGATTTTTTTTGTTCTGGTTCTATGAAAAATGCCATTGGTAATTTGATAGGGATTGCACTGAATCTGTAGATTGCTGCCTCGGGCAGTATAGTCATTTTGACAATATTGATTCTTCCAATCCATAAACATGGTATATCTTTCCATCTGTTTATGTCTTTGATTTCTTTCATCAGAATCTTATCATTTTCAGAGTATAGGTCTTTTTTGTCCTTAGGTAAGTTTATTGCTGGAAGAAATATCAATAACCTCAGACATGCACATGACACCACCCTTATGGCAGAAAGTGAAGAGGAACTAAAAGGCCTCTTGATGAAAGTGAAAGAGGAGAGTGAAAAAGTTGGCTTAAACTCAACATTCAGAAAACTAAGATCATGGCATCTGGTCCCATCACTTCATGGCAAATAGATGAGGAAACAGTGTCAGCCTTTATTTTTGGGGGCTCCAAAATCACTGCAGATGGTGATTGCAGCCATGAAATTAAAAAACGTTTACTCCTTGGAAGGAAAATTTTGACCAACCTAGATAGCATATTCAAAAGCAGAGACATTACTTTGCCAACAAAGGTCCGTCTAGTCAAGGCTATGGTTTTTCCAGTAGTCATTGATGGATGTGAAAGTTGGACTGTGAAGAAGGCTGAGCGCCAAAGAATTGATGCTTTTGAACTGTGGTGTTGGAGAAGACTCTTGAGAGTCCCTTGGACTGCAAGGAGATCCAACCAGTCCATTCTAAAGATCAGTCCTGGGTGTTCTTTGGAAGGAATGATGCTAAAGCTGAAACTCCAGTACTTTGGCCACCTCATGCGAAGAGTTGACTCATTGGAAAAGATTTTGATGCTGGGAGGGTTTGGGGGCAGGAGGAGAAGGGAAGGACAGAGGATGAGATGGCTGGATGGCATCACTGACTCTATGGACATGAGTTTGGGTGAACTCTGGGAGGTGGTGACGGACAGGGAGGCCTGGCATGCTGCAATTCATGGGGTTGCAAAGAGTCAGACACAACTGAACTGAACTGAACTGAAGTTTATTCCTAGCTTTTTTGTTCTTTTTGATGTGATGGTAAGTGGAATTGCTTCTTGAATTTCTTTTTCTGATCTTTCATTGTTAGTGTAAATAAATGCAACAGATTTCTGTGTATTGTTTTTTTAACCTACAACTTTACCAAATTCATTGATGAGTTCTAGTAGTTTTCTCGTACCATCTTTAGGATCTTGTATGTATGTATAGTATCATATCATCTGCAAATAGTGATAGTTTAGCTTCTTTTCCAATTTAGATTTCCTTTAACTTCTTTTTCTTTTCTTTTCTGATTCTTGTACCTAGGACTTCCAAGACTATGTTGAATAAAAGTAATAAGAGTGGACATCCTTGTCTTATTCCTGATCTTAAAGGGAATGCTTTCAGCTTTTCATCACTGACTATGATGCTAGCTGTGGTTTTGTCATATGTGACCTTTGTAATGTTTAGGTATGTACCGTCATCATAAATGGGTGCTGAATTTTTTCAAAAGCTTTTTCTGCATTTATTGAGATGATTGTATGGTTTTTATTCTTCAGTTTGTTTACGTGGTCTATCACATTGATTTGCAGATATTGAAAATTCCTTGCATCCCTGAGATGAATCGCATTTGATCATGGTATTCTTTAACTTCATACACAAAAATAAGCTCAGAATGAATTAAAGACCTAATGTGAGACTGGACACTATAAAACTCCTAGAGGAAAACATAGACAGAACACTCTCTGACATAAATCACAGCAATATCTTTTTTAATCCATCTCACAGAATAATGGAAACAAAACAAAAAATAAACAACTACTTAAACTCAAAAGCTTTTGCACAGCAAAGGAAAAAAATAAACAAAATGAAAAGACAACCTACATACTGGGAGAAAATATTTGCAAATGATGTGACCCCTGAGGGATTAGTCTCCAGACTTTTCAAACAGCTTACGATGCTTAACAGCTTCAAAACAAACAACCCACTGAAAAAATGGGCAGAAGGCCTGAATAGACATTTCTTCAAAGAAGACATACAGATGGCCAACAGGCACATGAAAAGATTTTCCACATTGCTAGTTAGTAGAGAAATGCAAATCAAAACTACAATGAGATATCACCTCACACAGATCAGAATGGCCATCATCAAAAAATTCACAACAAATGCTGGAGAGGGTGTCGGGGAAAGGAACCCTCTTACACTCTGTGTACTGTCCCTTCGGTTGTGTCAGACTGTTTGAGACCTATGGACAGAAGCCCACCAGGCTCCTCTATCTATGTGATTCTTCAGGCAAGAATACTGGCGTAGGATGCCATGCCCTCCTCCAGCGGATCTTCCTGATCCAGGGATCAAACCTGTATCTCCTGTATTAAGCTACCTTATGACACTGCGATCCCACTCCTGGACATTCATCCAGAGGAAAACATGACCCAAAGGTCACATGCATCCCAATGTTCACTGCAGTACTGTTTACGGTGTTCAAGACATCGAAGCAACCTAAATGTCCATTGAGAGAGGAATGGATAAAGAAGGTATGGTACACATACAGAATGGAATCTTACTCAGCTATTAAAAAGAATGAAATAATGCCATTTATAGCAACATGGATGAATGTAGAGAGAACCATACTGAGTGAATAAGTCAGACAGAGAAGGAGAAATATTGTATGGCATCCTTTATATGTGGAATCTAAAAAGGAATGAAACAAATGAACTTCCTTACAAAAGAGAAAGAGATTCACAGACTTGGAAAAGAAATTTATGGTTGTCAGGGAGAAGGGATAGTTAGGAAGTTTGGGAAGGTCAAGTACACACTGCTATGTTCAAATGGATAACCAACTAGGACCTATTGTATAGCACATGGAACTCTACTCAACAGTTGTGTACCAGTCTGGATGGAGGGGGGTATACAGGAGAACAGATACTTGTATATGTATGGCTGAGTCCCTTCATTGTTCACCTGAAACTACCACAACATTCAATTCAGTTCAGTTGCTCAGTCATGTCTGACTCTTCACAAACCCATGAATTGCAGCATGCTAGGCCTCCCTGTCCATCACCAACTCCCGGAGCTCACTCAGACTCACGTCCATCGAGTCAGCGATGCCATCCAGCCATCTCATCCTCTGTTGTCCCCTTCTCCTCCTGCCCCCAATCCCTCCCAGCATCAGAGTCTTTTCCAATGAGTCAACTCTTCGCATGAGGTGGCCAAAGTACTGGAGTTTCAGCTTTGGCATCACTATTGGCTATACCATAATACAAAATAAAAAGTTTAAAGTTTGGGGAAAAAAAACCAAAAAGTCATTAGCAAAATAACGAAGTGAGAAATGCACGTTAAAATGATGTATAACATAACCATATTTAAGAACTATTCTAATATCAAACAGCAAATTTCAAAAATATAAAACCATAATTACTTTTGCTCCAACATAATATGAGCTCTGTGAAATAAAAATCCTCTCTCTGAGAAAGAAAAGGGAAACAAAACAAAACAAAATACACCAAGGATTTTAGTGTGGGGAAAACAAGATGACTAAATGTCAGATTATATATTATATTTATTATATGTCAGATTATATATATTTATAAGATGACTAAATGTCAGATTTCAGTGGCCCCAGACGCCAACTTCATGAGACGACATGGAGAAATCCAAACTTACTACGATACCATTGTGGTTAATAGTATCATCTTCTGTCAGATTGTCTACAGAGCTGCCAATCTATACTGTCTGTTCATAGAAGAATAGATAATAATAGCTAAAATTTAAAGCAATTTAAAGTAGTCAAGAGCCTATCCTTAAAGCCTGTCTGTCACATGTTAATCCACTTAATCGTCACAATGCACTTCTTTGGTAAATATTATTATCATTCCTGTTTTTCACAGGTAAGCAAACAGTCACGTAGAAAATAAACAACTTGCTCAACATCATACAACTTATAAATGTCAGAACCAGGTTTTTAACTTCAGTTGTCTGACTCCAGAGGCTTTTAACCGTCACACCAATGTGTTTATTTTAGAAAATTTAGAAAATAGAGAAAAGTTTACAAAGAAAAACAGTCAGCCACCTTTCATTACCTCGAGATAACTAACTACTGTTAAGGTTTTGTATGTACTTTTATATGAGTATATATTTCCCCCCTAATACTAGGATTGGAATATATATTCTATTTTATAATCTTTTCTTTTATCTATGTATTTGAGTATTATTCTAAAACATGGTTTAAAAAATCTTTACAAAAAAAAGAAACAATAAAAAATCTCTACACAGTATTTCACATCACTAAAGTTACCATCTCCTAGTTAGCCCTTCTCATTTAGACTATTTCCAAGTTTTCACTACTATAAATACTGGCACAGTGAACATCCTTACCCATAAGTGTTCGTGATCATCTAAAATTATTTCCAAATAAATAACTTGCTAAAAAGTGGAGTTGCTGAATCAAAAGTCTGTGCCTTTTTAAAACTGTTGGTGAAAGTGAAGTTGCTCAGTCGTGTCCGACTCTTTGCGACCCCATGGACTGTAGCCTACCAGGCTCCTCTGTCCATGGGATTTTCCAGGCAATAGTACTGGAGTGGATTGCCATTTCCTTCTCCAGGGGATCTTCCCGAGCCAGGGATCGAACCCGGGTCCCCAGCCTTGTAGACAGACGCTTTACTGTCTGAGCCACCAGGGAAGTCCAACTGTTGGTACAGGTTGTCAAATTGCGTGTGTGCTCAGTTCCTCAGTCACCTCCAACTCTTTGTGACCCCATGGACTGTAGCCCACCAGTCTCCTCTGCCCATGGACTTTTACAGACCAGAATACTGGAATGGGTCGCCATTTCCTCTCCAAGAGATCTTCCCAACCTGGAGATTGAATCTGCACCTCCTGCATTGGCAGGCAGATTCTTTTCCAATGAGCCACCTGAGAAATCTGTTTTCAAATTGCCCTTTGGAAAAGTTGCAGCAATTTGCATTCATTCCAGCAATAGATATGAGTGCCCATTTCCAATAAATGCTCATCGATACATTTTTTGTTCATCTTGATATGTAATGCGGTATTTTTGATAACATGCATATCTTTAATAATCTTAACATCTTTTACTAAATGTTATTGGTTGTTTAGATTTCTTCTTTTTTGATTTGTCTCATGATGTCCATTATCAGTTTTCTAACAGGCTGTTGGCTTTTTTCTTACCTCTTTGTAAGGGCTTTTAGTATAGTTAGACTATGTACACTACAAATGTTTTTCCCCCATTTGTTGTTTGCCTTTTAATTACATTTTTAAAAAAACATTAATTTTATCTGAAAATTGTTCTCAGGCTCTGCTTTGCATACCTGTGGGAATCTGAATCCACGCCAAGCAATGCTTGGTGCTAAATAACCATGTTTTATATTTTGTACCATTGTCACAGAATGTAAATGATAGGAGTAATTAAAATAAACGAATCACCTAACAAATGAGAACGTATCATACAGCACTACTTAGTGCACTGTGGTGATCTGAATGGGACTGAAATCCAAAAGACATTCAATTTGCTGTGCAGTAGAAACTAATGCAGCATTGTAAAGCAACTATACTTCAATACAAATTAATTTTCAAAATAGGGAAAAAATTTAAAAATAAAAGCATAAACTTTTGGTTTGTTGAAATTTTTTTTTTTTTTTTGGCTCTTTTCAGTTTATTGCATGAAGGAGTTACACTAGTCCAAGTTAAAAGCAGACCCCAAATGGTTACATTATACAAGCTGTGAGGTTTTTAAACTTGTGACAAGGGACAGAAGGGAAATTCTACTCATTGCAAGGAAATCCTCACTTAAGCTTCAGTGAGCCAAAAGCACTTAAAACCCATGAACCTTCAGCTGGTCGTCCTTAGCCAGTCCAATCTCTACCAGGAACTGGCATATGTTCTTGCGCTGGTCACCCTGTAGCTGAATTACTTCTCCATATTCTGGATGCTCAATTACAGTACCATTGCAGGCAAATTTCTTCTTAAACGCCTTCACTAGTTTCTTTTTATCGTAATCATCAGCGATCCCTTGGACAGTAGTAAGGGTCTTCCTGCCGTTTCTCTGTTGAATTCTTATATGGATATAATCCTCAGTGCCAGCAGGAAGCAGATCATCACCCTTACTTGCATCAGCAAAGGGGTCGAAAGAGTGGAGGTTCTGGATAGCGGACATACGATACGATTCCTTTTCCTCGGTGGAAACGGCCTGCGGAAGGCGGCGGCGGGAGAAGGCGGGCAGGGGGGACGGAGCGTCGGGAAGCGAGGGGGCTCAAGGGGGAGGCTGCTGAGTCCTCGGCGGCGGCTCAGTGACTGGGGGGAAATTTTTTAAAAAATACGGAGCCATCTAAAAGTCTTACTGAATTCATGGTAACATTTTTCTTCTTTTGATTTGTTTAATTGGAGATTAATTGCTTTACAATACTGTGTTGGTTTCTGCCATACATCAACATGAATCAGCCATAGGTATACATATGTCATCTCCCTCTGAAACTTCCCTCCCATCTCCTACCTCATCCCACCCCTCTAGGTTGTCACAGAGCACCAGGTTGAGCTCCCTGCATCATACAGCAAATTCCCATTGGCTGTTTACAAGCAGTTCATGATACTATTTTGTCATTAGTTATTTTATTCAATCTGTGGATGCTGTGTGTAAATAACTGTCATATAACAGCAACTGCTGCTTTCATCTGGGACAGTCCAGGTCAAGTTTGGACACAGTAGTAGCTACACATTATTAAGGAGTCTTCAGAAGTTTTCTACTTATCTACATCTTGTGGGGAGAAGGAAGAAAGGGACCAGTGAGTACCTCTAAAACCCATGGTGAGTGTCCCATTCTCCTTAGCCTCTTCTAACTTCCCTAGTCTTGACTGTCCGAGGCAGGGTTTAAAGAGGGAGTTCCCCCTAATTCTGTGGGCAAATATGAGACCTGTGTTTAGGGATGGAAAACGTGAAATTTCCTGGTGGAAAAAAAATTTCTCCATAGAAGAGGCCAGAAGAGAAGAGGAGACCTTGCCTGAGAGGTTGCTGATGTGCTCTGGGTTATACAGGTTAGGCTAGAGATGCCTGTTACCCATTCAGGTGACTGCTGTGTAGACAGCTGGACTTGAACATTTGGAGTTATAAGAGAGATCTGAGCTTGATACTTAGATTTGGAAACCATCTATGTACAAGATAATTGAAAACTTTGGGGGGCATGAGATTTCACAGGGAGTGTAAATAAGCAAAATTAGAACCAAAATAGAAATTCCAGTGTTTAAGGGATAGCCAGCAAAAATGGTAGAAATGTTGAAGTTGGAGCAATACAAAGCCCCAGTGATGAGCACAGTGGTGCAGTGATAAGAATATGTTCATTAAAGTCAGATCTGCTGACTGGGTAATGTGGGGCAAGTTTCTTAACTTTTCTAGATCTGTTTCCCCAACCCAACATGAAGACAGTCCCTGTGTTAAGGAATGCGTGATGGGGTAAATGAAAATGTGGAAAGTCCCTGGTTCTAGTCAGCAGTGAGAGGATGCTTTATAGGAGTTAAAGGAAGAATATGATCCCCTAAGAGCATTCTCAGCGCTTAAACCTGAGATGGTCATTGTTTGCTTGGCAGAGGCATGAGATTAGTAACACTGTAAGCAAAATGTCTCCTAACCGTGCCAGTCAATGCCCAACCTCAGGACATAAGGATCCAGGATGTGAGGATCAGAATCAGACATTTTTCAGATACTATTTTGATGTTGGCCTATCTTTGACCAAAGACAGAATTACAGTTGGCCCTCAGCCCTTGGTATCCAATGGCCTCCCTGGGAGCTCAGCAGGTAAAGAGTCCACCTGCAATTCAGGAGACCCCGGTTTGATTCCTAGGTTGGGAAGTTTCCCCAGAAAAAGGATAGGCTTCCCACTCCAGTATTCTTGGGCTTTCCTGGTGGCTCAAACGGTAAAGAATCTGCCGGCAATGTGGGAGACCTGGGTTTGATCCCTGGGTTGGGAAGATCGTTGGAGGAGGTCATGGCAACCCACTCCAGTATTCTTGCCTGGAGAATCCCTATGGACAGAGGAGAATGGTGGTCTACAGTGCATGGGGTTGACAAGAATCGGACACAACTGAACGACTAAGCACAGCAAAGCGCTTGGTATCCATAGGTTCCGTGTCCTCAGAAGTAAGCAGCCACAGATCGAAAATACTGGAAAAAAATCCAGAAAGTTACAAAAAAGCCAGGCTTGAATTTGCCACATGCTGGCAACTATTTACATAGCATTTATATTACATTAGGTATGCTAAGTAATCTAGAGATGATTTAAAGTATGTGGGAGGATGTGCATAACTTATATGCAGATTGTACAGCATTTGAACTTGTGTAGATTTTGTTATCTGTGGTGGGGGCAGAGACGGACCCCAGGGATACTAGATTCGATTGTATAGTATTGTCTCAAAACACTTTCTTCAAGTCCTTTTCTTCCTGAGGAACTTCCTCTGTTAGAAAATAAAACTGGGGATTACAGAACATCCTTTTCCCCTAGAACAGTAAATTCAAATGTTAAGATGTTCATACTTAATGTATGTTCACCTATATTTAGAAAATACTGTAAAACTAATTTTTGAATAACCAATAAAGGTAATATGTGAAAATTACATATAGGTATAAAGATTTCAAACTATACTGCTAAGTCGCTTCAGTCGTGTCCAACTCTGTGCGACCCCATAGACGGCAGCCCACCAGGCTCCCCCGTCGCTGGGATTCTCCAGGCAAGAACACTGGAGTGGGTTGCCATTTCCTTCTCCAATGCATGAAAGTGAAAAGTGAAAGTGAAGTCGCTCAGTCGTGTTCGACTCTTAGCGACCCCATGGACTGCAGCCCACCATGCTCCTCCATCCATGGGATTTTCCAGGCAAGAGTACTGGGGTGGGGTGCCATTGCCTTCCCCGTTCAAACTATACAGAGAGGTATAAAATGAAAAGTAATTCTTTCCCCTCATCCAATTCCCTTCCCAAGAGGTAACTGTTAATAGTTTTTTGTGTATCATTCTCATTAACATAAATACTTATATAGGTATATTCTTCCCCCAACACACACAAATGGACTTGTACTGTACATACTATTCTGTTTTCATTGCCTTTTAAATTAACACTAAGTCGAGGATTTTTTTCATATCAACATAGGTAACTCTTCCTTGTTCTTTTTAACAGATGCACAGAAATTCTTTATACTATGTGAAAATTTACTTAACAGCCTCTGACTGATGAATATTTAAGTTATTTTCAATTTGTGGTGTTGCAAATACTATAATGAATATTTTCACATATAAATGAGTTTTTGCACATTTATACAGTATAGCTATAGGATAAATTCCTATTGGATGAAGGAGTAAGTGTACTTGAAAATTTAATATTATTAAATTGCCCTCCAAAGAGGACACTTCTTCCAACTGGGATATCTAGTCCTCCAAATCTACCCCAGCACTATATTGAACTTAAAAGTCTCTGACAGAATAGTAGATAAAATAGCATCTTGCTTTACTTTCTTTTTAATTATAGTTGATTTATAATATTAGTTTCGGGTATACAACATAGTGATTCAGAATTTTTATAGCTTATACTCCATTTAAAGTTATTACAAAATAATGGCTGTATTTCCCTGTGCTGTAGAATATGTCCTTATTGTTTATTTATTTATACATAGCAGTTTGTATCTCTTCACCCCACATTCCTGTCTTGCCCCCTACCCTTCTTCAGTGGAATGGCAAACCCACTTGCCTTGAGAACCCCATGAACAGAATGAAAAGTAAAAAAGGTATGACGTTGAAAGATGAACTCCCCAGGTCAGTAGGCACCCAATATACTACTGGAGAAGAGTAGAGAAAGAGCTCCAGAAGGAATGAAGAGGCTGCGCCAAAGCAGAAACGATGCCCAGTTGTGGATGTGTCTGGTGGTAAAATCAAGTCTGATGCTGTAAAGAACAATATTGCATAGGAACTTGGAATCTTAGGTCCATGAATCAAGGTAAATTGAAAGTGCTCAAACAGGAGATGGCAAGGGTGAACATCGACATTTTAGGAATCAGTGAACTAAAATGCACAGGAATGGGCGGATTTAATTCAGATGACCATTATATTTACTACTGTGGGCAAGAATCCCTAAAAAGAAAAGGAGTAGCCCTCATAGTCAACAAAAGAGTCTAAAATGCAGTACTTGGGTACAATCTCAGAACAACAGAATAATCTCTGTTTCCAAGGCAAGCCATTAAATATCACAATAATCCAAGTCTATGTCCCAATCACTAATGCCAAAGAAGGTGAAGTTGAACAGTTCTAGGAAGACCTACAAGACCTTCTAGCTACAACAAACACCAAAAAAAGATGTCCTTTTCATAATAGGGGACTGGAAAGCAAAAGCAGGAAGTCAAGAGATACCTGGATTAACAGGCAAGTTTGGCCTTGAAGGACATAATGAAGCAGGGTGAAGCCTAACAGAGTTTTGTCAAGAGAACGCACTGGTCATAGCAAACACCCTCTTCTGACAACACAAAGTGACTCTACACATGGACATCACCAGATGGTCCATACAGAAATCAGATTGGTTATATTCTTTGCAGCCAAAGATGGAGAAACTCTATACAGTCAGCAAAAACAAGACCAGGTGCTGACTGTGGCTCAGATCATGAACTCCTTATTGCAAAATTCAGACTTACATTGAAGAAAATAGGGAAAACCACTAGGCCATTCAGGTATGACCTAAATCAAATACCTTATGCTTATACAGTGGAAATGACAAATAGATTCAAGGGATTAGATCTGATAGACAGAGTGAAGAGCTATGGATGGAGGTTCATGACATTGTACAAGAAGTGGTGATCATTGTACAAAAAGTGGTTTTGGAAATGCAAAAGGAAAAATGGCTGTCTGAAGGGGACTTATAAATAGCTGAGAAAAGAAGAGACGCTAAAGGCAAAAGAGAAAGGAAAACTATACCCATTTGAATGCCGAGTTTAAAAGAATAGCAAGGAGAGATAAGAAAGCCTTCTTGAGTGAACAATGCAAAGAAATAGAGGAAAATAATAGAATAGGAAAGACTAGAGATCTCTTTGATAGCCTATGGTGAATCGTGAACAGGGTCGGGTTTGTGATCTCCGATAGAGAGAATTTTGCTTCAGATTCAGAGACTCAGCTTTAGTCACTCAGAGTTTCCTGGCAAACGTTTTATTACAGTGAAAAAGGGGTAGAGAAAGCTTCTGACACAGACATCAGAAGAGGGCAGAGAGGGCCCCACTGGTCTTATCAAGGCCTTATGTACCTTTTCAAATGGTTGTTTACAAGAGAACGGTCTTCAGATCAGATCAGTCGCTCAGTCGCGTCCGATTCTTTGGGACCCCATGAATCGCAGCATGCCAGGCCTCCCTGTCCATCACCAACTCCCGGAGGTCACTCAGACTCACATCCATCGAGTCAGTGATGCCATCCAGCCATCTCATCCTCTGTCGTCCCCTTCTCCTCTTGCCCCCAATCTCTCCCAGCATCACAGTCTTTTCCAATGAGTCAACTCTTCGCATGAGGTGGCCAAAATACTGGAGTTTCAGCTTTAGCATCATTCCTTCCAAAGAAATCCCAGGGCTGATCTCCTTCAGAATGGACTGGTTGGATCTCCTTGCAGTCCAAGGGACTCTCAAGAGTCTTCTCCAATACCATAGTTCAAAAGCATCAATTCTTTGGCGCTCAGCCTTCTTCACAGTCCAGCTCTCACATCCATACATGACCACAGGAAAGACCATAGCCTTGACTAGACGAACCTTTGTTGGCAAAGTAATGTCTCTGCTTCTGAATATGCTATCTAGGTTGGTCATAACTTTATTTCCAAGGAGTAAGCGTCTTTTAATTTCATGGCTGCAGTCAACATCTGCAGTGATTTTGGAGCCCAGAAAAATAAAGTCTGACACTGTTTCCACTGTTTCCCCATCTATTTCCCATGTAGTGATGGGACCAGATGCCATGATCTTCGTTTTCTGAATGTTGAGCTTTAAGCCAACTTTTTCACTCTCCACTTTCACTTTCATCAAGAGGCTTTTGAGTTCCTCTTCACTTTCTGCCATAAGGGTGGTGTCATCTGCATATCTGAGGTTATTGATTTTTCTCCCAGCAATCTTGATTCCAGCTTGTGCTTCTTCCAGTCCAGCATTCCTCATGATGTACTCTGCATAGAAGTTAAATAAGCAGGGTAACAATATACAGCCTTGACGAACTTCTTTTCCTATTTGGAACCATTCTGTTGTTCCATGTCCAGTTCCAACTGTTGCTTCCTGACCTGCATACAGTTTTCTCAAGAGGCAGATCAGGTGGTCTGGTATTCCCATCTCTTTCAGAATTTTCCACAGTTTATTGTGATCCACACAGTCAAAGGCTTTGGCATAGTCAATAAAGCAGAAATAGATGTTTTTCTGGAACTCTCTTGCTTTTTCCATGATCCAACAGATGTTGGCAATTTGATCTCTGGTTCCTCTGCCTTTTCTAAAACCAGCTTGAACATCAGGAAGTTCACGTTTCACATATTGCTGAAGCCTGGCTTGGAGAATTTTGAGCATTACTTTACTAGCATGAGTGCAATTGTGTGGTAGTTTAAGCATTCTTTGGCATTGCCTTTCTTTGGGATTGGAATGAAAACTGACCTTTTCCAGTCCTGTGGCCACTGCTGAATTTTCCAAATTTGCTGGCATATTGAGTGCACACTTTCACAGCATCATCTTTCACAATTTGGAATAGCTCCACTGGAATTCCATCACCTCCACTAGCTTTGTTCATAGTGATGATTTCCAAGGCCCACTTGACTTCACATTCCAGGATGTCTGGCTCTAGGTCAGTGATCACACCATTGTGATTATCTGGGTCGTGAAGATCTTTTTTGTACAGTTCTTCTGTGTATTCTTGCCATCTCTTTTTAATATCTTCTGCTTCTGTTAGGTCTATACCATTTCTGTCCTTTATCGAGCCCATCTTTGCATGAAATGTTCCTTTGGTATCTCTGATTTTCTTCAAGAGATCCCTAGTCTTTCCCATTCTGTTGTTTTCCTCTATTTCTTTGCATTGATCGCTGAGGAAGGCTTTCTTATCTCTCCTTGCTATTCTTTGGAACTCTGCATTCAGATGCTTATATCTTTCCTTTTCTCCTTTGCTTTTCGCTTCTCTTCTTTTCACAGCTATTTGTAAGGCCTCCTCAGACAGCCATTTTGCTTTTTTGCATTTCTTTTCCATGGGGATGGTCTTGATCCCTGTCTCCTGTACAATGTCACGAACCTCCGTCCATAGTTCATCAGGCACTCTATCTATCAGATCTAGGCCCTTAAATCTATTTCTCACTTCTGCTGCTGCTGCTGCTGCTAAGTCGCTTCAGTCATGTCCGACTCTGTGCGACCCCACAGACGGAAGCTTACCAGGCTCCCCTGTCCCTGGGATTCTTCAGGCAAGAACACTGGAGTGGGTTGCCATTTCCTTCTCCAATGCATGAAAGTGAAAAGTGAAAGTGAAGTCGCTCGGTTGTGTCCAACTCTCAGTGACCCCATGGACTGGAGCCTACCAGGCTCCTCCGTCCATGGGATTTTCCAGGCAAAAGTACTGGGGTGGGGTGCCATTGCTTTCCCCGTCTCACTTCTACTGTATAATCATAAGGAGTTTGATTTAGGTCATATCTGAATGGTCTAATGGTTTTCCCTACTTTCTTCAATTTCAGTATGAATTTGGCAATAAAGAGTTCATGGTCTGAGCCACAGTCAGCTCCTGGTCTTGTTTTTGCTGATTGTATAGCGCTTCTCCATCTTTGGCTGCAAAGAATATAATCAGTCTGATTTCGGTGTTGACCATCTGGTGATGTCCATGTATAGAGTCTTCTCTTGTGTTGTTGGAAGAGGGTGTTTGTTATGACCAGTGCATTTTTCTTGGCAAAACTCTATTAGTCTCTGCCTTGCTTCATTCCATATTCCAAGACCAAATTTGCCTGTTACCACAGGTGTTTCTTGACTTCCTACTTTTGCATTCCAGTCCCCTATAATGAAAAGGACATCTTTTTTGGGTGTTAGTTCTAAAAGGTCTTGTAGGTCTTCATAGAACCGTTCAACTTCAGCTTCTTCAGTGTTACTGGTTGGCGCTAGACTTGGATTACTCTGGTATTGAATGGTTTGCCTTGGAAACGAACAGAGATCATTCTGTTGTCTTTGAGACTGCATCCAAGTACTGCATTTCCGACTCTTTTGTTGACCATGATGGCCACTCCATTTCTTCTGAGGGATTCCTGCCTGCAGTAGTAGATAAAATGGTCATCTGAGTTAAATTCACCCATTCCAGACCATTTCAGTTCACTGATTCCTAGAATGTCAACATTCACTCTTGCCATCTCTTGTTTGACCACTTCCAATTTGCCTTGATTCATGGACCTGACATTCCAGGTTCCTATGCAATATTGCTCTTTACAGCATCAAACCTTGCTTCTATCACCAGTCACATCCACAGCTGGGCATTCTTTTTGCTTTGGCTCCCTCCCTTCATTCTTTCTGGAGTTATTTCTCCACTGATCTCCAGTAACATATTGGGCCCCTACTGACCTGGGGAGTTTCTCTTTGAGTATGCTATCATTTTGCCTTTTCATACTGTTCATGGGGTTCTCAAGGCAAGAATACTGAAGTGGTTTGCCATTCCCTTCTCCAGTGGACCACATTCTGTCAGATCTCTCCACCGTGACCCACCCATCTTGGGTTGCCCCATGGGCATGGCTTAGTTTCATTGAGTTAGACAAGGCTGTGGTCATAGTGTGATAAAAACAAACAAACATTTTAAGATAACAGGATTAGTCAGAATGTTCTTACAAAGGAGAAATATGTCTTCCAGCAAGATATAATGTTGTTATGTAATCATTAGTACAGAGTTTAAGGAAAAACAAGCCCTTGAGCAAGGTAAGTTGTTTTGTTGTGTAATCATTAGCTGTATGTTTAAAGAAAAAAGTCTTATGTGACTGAGATAAAGGAATATAGACAAAAAACTTTGTTGCTGTCTCCTCCTTGAGGGCCCTGGACCCCTCATCAACCTACCTAAGAATTAACTCTCTTATCTTCAAGAAAATTAGAGATACCAAGGGAACATTTCATGCAAAGATGGGCACAATAAAGGACAGAAATGGTATGGGCCTAACAGAAGCAAAAGATATTAAGAAGAAGTGGTAAGAATACACGGAAGAACTATACAAAGAAGATCTTCATGACCCAGATAACCACGATAGTGTGATCACTCACCTGCTGCTAAGTCGCTTCAGTTGTGTCTGACTCTGTGCAACCCCAGAGATGGCAGCCCACCAGACTTCCCCGTCCCAGGGATTCTCCAGGCAAGAACACTGGAGTGGGTTGCCATTTCCTTCTCCAATGCATGAAAGTAAAAAGTGAAAGTGAAGTTGCTCAGTTGTGTCCGACTCTAGCAACCCCATGGACTGCAGCCTACCAGGCTCCTCCATCCATGGGATTTTCCAGGCAAGAATACTGGAGTGGGGTGCCATTGCCTTATCCATCATCACTCACCTAGAGCCAGACATCTTGGAGTGCAAAGTCAAGTGGGCCTTAGGAAGCTTCATGACAAAGCTAGTGGAGGTGATGGAATTCCAGTTGAGTTATTTCAAATCCTAAAAGATGATGCTGTGAAAGTGCTACAGTCAATATGCCAGCAAATTTGGAAAACTCAGCCATGGCCACAGGACTGGAAAAGGTCAGTTTTCATTCCAATCCCAAAGAAGGGCAAGGCCAAAGAGTATTCAAACTGCCAAACAATTGTACTTATTTCACATGCTAGCAAAGTAATGTTGAAAATTCTCCAAGCAAGGCTTCAATAGTACATTAACCAAGAACTTCCAGATGTTCAAACTGGATTTAGAAAAGGCAGAGGAACTAGAGATTAAATTGCCAACATCTATTGCACTGATGCTGGAAGGGATTGGGGGCAGGAGGAGAAGGGAACGACAGAGGATGAGATGGCTGGATGGCATCACTGACTTGATGGACGTGAGTCTGAGTGAACTCCAGGAGTTGATGATGGACAGGGAAGGCTGGTGTGCTGTGACTCATGGGGTCGCAAAGCGTCGGACACGACTGAGCGACTGAACTGAACTGAACTGAACTGAATTGCACTGTGGAAAAAGCAAGAGAATTCCAGAAAAATTCTGCTTTATTGACTATGCTAAAGCCTTTGACTTGTGGATCACAACAAACTGTGGAAAATTCTGAAAGAGATGGGAAAATTCTTAAAGAGATGGGAGTACCAGAACCACCTTACCTGTCTCTTGAGAAATCTGTATGCAGGTCAAGAAGCAACAGTTAGAACCGGACATGGAAAAACAGAGTGGTTCGAACTTGGGAAAGGTGTACGTCAAGGTTGTATATTGTCACCCTGCTTATTTAACTTATATGCAGAGTACATCATGAGAAATGCCAAGTGGCTAAAGCACAAGCTGGAATCAAGATTGCCAGGAGAAATACCAATAACCTCAGATATGCAGATGACACCACTGTTATGGTAGAAAGCAAAGAGGAACTAAAAAGCCTCTTGATGAAGGTGAAAGAGGAGAGTGAAACATCTGGCTTAAAACTCAACCTTCAGAAAACTAAGATCATGGTATCTGGTCCCATCTCTTCATGGCAAATAGATGGGGAAACAATGAAAACAGTGACAGTCTTTATTCTCTTGGACTCCAAACTCACTGCAGATGGTGACTGCAGCCACAAAATTAAAAAATGGCTGCTCCTTGGAAGAGAAACTATGACCAACCTAGACAGCATATTAAAAAGCAGAGACATTACTTTGCCAACAAAGGTCTGTCTAGTCAAAACTATGGTTTTTCCAGTAGTCATGTATGGATATGAGAGTTGGACCATAAAGAAGGCTGAATGCCAAAGAGTTGATGGTTTTGAAACGTGGTGTTGGAGAAGACTCTTGAGAGTCCCTTGGACTACAAGGTGATCAAACCAGTCAATCCTAAAGGAAATCAACCGTGAATATACATTGGATGGATTGATGCTGAAGCTGAAACTCCAAAACTTTACCCAGATGATGTGAGTAGCTGACTATTAGTAAAGACCCTGATGCTGGGAAGGATTGAAGGAGAAGGCAACGACAGAGGATGAAATGGTTGGATGGTATCACTGATTCAATGGACATGAGTTTGAGCAAGCTCCAGGAGATGGTAAAGGACAGAGAAGCCTGGCGTGTTGCAGCCCATGGGGTTGCAAAGATTTGGGCCCTACTGAGCAACTGAACGGCAATATACTCCGTTTAAAGTTATTACAAAATAATGGCTATATTTACCTGTGCTGTAGGATATATCCTTGTTGCTTATTTATTTTATACATAGTAGCTTGTATCTCTTCATCCCATACCCTTGTGCTGCTCCTCCCCTCTCCCCTCTCCCAACTGGTAATCACTAGTTCGTTCTCTATATCTGTGAATTTGTTTCTGTTTTGTTATATTCACTCGTTAGTTTTATTTTTGAGATTCCATTATAAAATATCTTGCTTTAATTTGTTCTTTAGTTGCAAGACTAAGGCAATGGCACCCTACTCCAGTACTCCTGCCTGGAAAATCCCATGGACGGAGGAGCCTGGTAGGCTGCAGTCCATGGGGTCGCTAAGAGTCGGACACGACTGAGCAACTTCACTTTCACTTTTCACTTTCATGCATTGGAGAAGGAAATGGCAACCCACTCCAGTGTTCTTGCCTAGAGAATCACAGGGACGGGTGGGCTGCCATCTCTGGGGTCGCACAGAGTCGGACACGACTGAAGCGACATAGCAGCAGCAGCAGCAGCAAGCATTTAAATCACATTTTGGCTATCTTTATATTTCTGTCCCAGTAATTTGCTTCTTTTTCTCTTTTTAAAAATGATTCATTGAAGAATCCTATTGTTGATTTGTAATGTCTTTTAATATGAAGGAAGTTAACTCATTGTCTATCATCCTTAGCAAATATTTTAATAATTTTTTTGTACTTTAAGTTTGTTTATAGTCTATTTCTTTTCCCTGAAGGAGTTCTAAAATTTTATTTATTTATATATTATCAGTCTATTTCTTTAAAGCTTCTTCTGCACTCGAAGATTTTTAAAAATTCAACAGTATTTTTTCTAGTAGCTTTACTTTTATGTTAGGGTGTTTGATCCACTGAAATTGGGAGGACTGACCTTGGTGATGTGGTTGCTACTAAGCAGCCCTCCTCATGCCCGCACTCACCGGCCTCAGCACTCGGCACACTTCCTGGAGGATCTGCTCCTGGTTCTTCACTGAGCAGAGCACCAGGGTGCAGACCACCACATCCATGGAGCCTGTGGCCACCTGGTGCATGTTCTCCCCAGCAGCCACTATGAAGCGCTCAAACTGCAGGTGTCGGTTCTGGGCGATGCTCTTGATCAAGAACTTCTCAAAGTTGGGGTTGGGATCAACACAGGTCACCTGGCATCCAGAGGGGTAGAACTTGAAGTTGGCCCCCGTGCCACAGCCCAGCTCCAGCAGGGAGAGCTTCCCAGAGGGGCCGGTGAACTCCCGCAGGTTGCTGAAGAGCTCCCGCTTCTTGCTCTCCATCTATTTGTTGTACATCACAGTGAACCTCGCCAGGAAGTAGGGGAACCACTGTTTGCATATCCAGTTCCACAAGCCCAGAAAGTCCAGCAAGTACATGGGAAATGCCAGGATGCAGACGGCCAGCCGGAGGATAACAATGGCGAGCGCCATCACTCAGAAAACAGGTTAATGGTTAGACATCTGACTCCTTTAATTGCAGGAAGTAGGTTTCTGGCCGCACTCAAGAGCCAATCACCTGCAGAGGAAAGAACTGGCTGTGCTGGAAATACACAGCTGAAGTCAGATCTCGGGCAAGAGACCTGTTTCATCCAATTAATAGATGTTTGGCAGAAATTGCCTCATGGCTTATTTTTCATGAAGGGAAATGAGAAGGTTCTCAGCTTTTCCTTAGAAGGAAAGCTGATTACAACCCCCTATTCCTGCTTGGGGAGAAGGCAATGGCAACCCACACTTGTACTCTTACCTGGAAAATCCTATGGAAGGAGGAGCCTGGTGGGCTGCAGTCCATGGGGTCGCTAAGAGTCGGGCACAACTGAGTGACTTCACTTTCACTTTTCATTTTTATGCATTGGAGAAGGAAATGGCAACCCACTCCAGTATTCTTGCCTGTAGAATCCCAGGGACAGAGGAGCCTAGTGGGCTGCCGTCTCTGGGTCGCACAGAGTCAGACACGACTGAAGCGACTTAGCAGCAGCAGCAGCAGCAGCATTCCTGCTTGGAGACTACTGCTGCGGTTTTAAATGCAGAGTGTACTCACAGCTTGCCTGTTTTCCAGTGACCTCGCCTAAGAAAACAATCTGTAGGTGAAGCCTGGCTAAAACCCACACCAGCAAGCCAATGCCAAAGTCTAGTTATTACTACATGCCCCCTCCTACTTCCGTTCCATCTTGCCCCCCATGCTTCGGTTTTTTTAAAAAGAAATGAAAGCATGTGCCTGTCTGGTCACAGTTAGCAAGACTTTTCCTTTTGCATTCTCGGCAGAGGCTGTCTGCAGAGATTATTATTATTATAATCCAAAAATGGGGGTATTTTTAAATCACTGTTTGGGGCCCCCCATCTTTTAAAGGGCAAATTTCACCTTCAAACTGTGCCAAACCACTTCATTACTGGGGCTTCCCAGGTTGCTAGGGGTAAAGAACCTGCCTGCCAGTTCAATAATAGAGGTAATAAGAGATGTGGGTTATTTCCCAGGGTCAGGAAGACCCCATTCCAGTATTCTCGCCTGGAGAATTGCATGGGCAGAGAAGCCTGGTGGGCTACAGTCCATAGGGTCACAAAGAGTAAGACACTACTGAAGTAACTTAGCACATATATACATGCATGTACTACATTACTGAGCTTATTTACATCAAAAAGTGTTTTCAGACATCCGTATGTTTTAAACAAGAGAGCCTGGGTTTTAGAGTGGTTAGGGAACATAGAAATTTTCAAAAATAATATTTACTTTTTAAAACCAGGTGATGGATACAAAGAATGTTCTGTTGTTTCATTATTTGTTACCATAGTTCAGTTGCTAATTTGTTTCTGATTCTTGCAACCCCAAGGATTATAGTCCACCAGGCTCCTCTGTCTATGGGATTTAGCAAGCAAGAATACTGCAGTGGGTTGCCATTTCCTTCACCAGAGGATCTTCCCTACCCTAGGATGGAACCAGGGTCTCCAGCTTTGCAGATAGATTCTTCAAATACCAAGCCACCAGGTAAGCCATTATTATTTGTTATACCCTACACATATTTTATAAATATATATTCCATCTGAACAGCTTTCTTGAGGTAGACATGACATACAATAAACTACACACATTTGAACTGTCTAGTTTGGTTAAGTTTTCATGCCTGTACACACCCATGAAATCACTGCTTCGGTCAAAGTAATGAATATACCTATCACCTCCCCCTAATACCTCTTGCCTCTTGGTAATCCCTCTTTCCCTGTACTCCCTGCTCCTCGGCCACCACTGATCTGTTTTCTGTTGCTAGACATTAGTTTGCACTTCCTATAATTTAATGTTAATGGAATCATACAATATCTACATTTTTTGTCTGGCTTCTTTCATTTAGCATAATTGAGAGTCATCCATATTGTTGCATGCATCCGTTGATTTTCCTGCTGAGTAGTATTCCTTTGTATGGATCTATAACAATTGGTTTATCCATTCACCTGTTGAGGGACAAATGGGTTGTTAAGTTTTTGGCTGTTGCAAATGACGCTACTATAGGGACTTTCCTGGTGGTCCAGTGGTTAAGAATCCACCTTGGAATGCAGTGGAATCAGGTTGGATCTTTGGTCAGGCAACTAAGTTTCTGGGGAGCAACTAAGCCCCCATGCCACAACTACTGAGCCTAGAACCCACTAGTCAAAACTAAAGAGTCCGTGAACCTCAAGGAAAGATCCACTGTGTTGCAACAAAAGATCCCACATGACGCAACAAAGATCCTGTGTGCTGCATTAAGACTCAATGCAGTCAAATAAATAAATATACTTAAAAAAAATTAAGCTACTGTGAACATTAGTGTACAAATCTTATATATGTACATATGCTTTCTCCTGGATAAATTCCTACGAGTAGAATGTGTAAGTCACATGGTAGGTATATGTTTATCTGTTAAAGAAAATGCCAAACTGTTTTCCAAAGTGGTTGTACCACCAGCAGTGTATGAGAGATTGAGTTGCTCCACATCCTCACCTACAGTTGGTGTGGTCATCCTTTTAATCTTAGCCATCCTAAAAAATGTCTTGTGGTCCCTCATTGTAGTTTTAATCTGCATCTCCCAGGTGATTAATGATATCAAGCATCTTTTAATGGGCTTATTTGCCATCTATCTATCTTATTTGAAGTGTCTGTTCAGATCTTTTAAACATTTTATTTATTTATTATTATTGTTGTTTTTGGTTATTCTGCGTGGCACGTAGGATCTTAGTTCCCCAACCAAGCAGTGAACCTGCGCCCCCTGGAGTGAAAGTGTGGCACCCTAACAACTGGACCACCAGGGCATTCCCTGAACATTGAAAAATAGGGTTATTTTCTTAGTGAGTGTTGAGAATTCTTTGCAAGTCATTATCAAATATGTGATTTGCAAATATGTTTTCCTACTCCATGGCTTGTCTTTTTAATGGTATGCTGAGAAATGCAGAAATTCTTGTGGCGTCTTTGTCTGGATTTGGTATCAGAATAATGCTGTCCTTGTAAAATGAATTTGGAAGTGTTTCTTCCTCTTCTGTTTCTTTGAAGAGTATGAGAATGATTGGTACTAATACTTTACATATTTTATAGAATTCCCTTTGTTTGTTGGGAGATTGTTCCTAACTGATTTAATCTCCTTACTAGAAATCTATCTCTTCAGATTTTCTATTCATGATTCAGTCTTGGTAGGTGGTATGTTTCTAGGAATTTATTCATTTCTTCTATGTTAACCAATTTGTTGGCTCATAGTAGTCACTTAACGATTCTTTGTATTTCTGTGGTATCAACTGTAAAGTCTCCTCTCTACATTTCTAATTTTATTCATTTAAGTCATCTCTTTTTCTTCTTGATGAGCCTAGCTAAAGATTTGTCTATTAAATCTTTTTAAAAAGCCAATATTTAGTTTCATTGATCTTTTCTATTGTCTTTTTTAGGCTCTGTTTTATTTATTGCCACTCTGATCTTTGTTATTTCCTTCATTCTACTAATCTTGTGCTTTATTTGTTCTATTTTTTAGTTTCTTGAGGTATAAAATTAAGCTATTTGAAATTTTTCTTGTTCCTTGTGGCAGGCATCTATCGTTTTGAACTTGTCTCTTAGTATTGCTTTTGCTGCATCCCATAAGTTTTGGTATGTTCAGTTCAGTTCAGTTCAGTCACTCAGTCGTGTTAACTCTTTGCGACCCCATGAATCGCAGAATGCCAGGCCTCCTTGTCCATCACCAACTCCGGGAGTTTACCCAAACTCATGTCCATTGAGTCGATAATACCATCCAACCATCACATCCTCTGTCGTCCCCTTCTCCCGCCCTCAATTTTTCCCAGCATCGGGGTCTTTTCAAAAGAGTCAGCTCTTCACATCAGGTGGCCAAAGTATGGGAGTTTCAGCTTCAACATCAGTCCTTTCAATGAACACCCAGGACTGACTTCCTTTAGGATGGACTGGTTGGATCTCCTTGCAGTCCAAGGGATTCTTAAGAGTCTTCTCCAACACTACAGTTCAAAAGCATCAATTCCTTGTGCTCAGCTTTCTTCACAGTCCAACTCTTACATCCATACGTGACCACTGGAGAAACCATAGCATGACTAGATAAACCTTTGTTGGCAAAGTAATGTCTCTGCTTTTTAATATGCTGTCTAGGTTGGTCATAACTTTCCTTCCAAGGAGTAAGCGTCTTTTAATTTCATGGCTGCAATCACCATCTGCAGTGATTTTGGAGCCCCTGAAAATAAAGTCAGCCACTGTTTCCATTGTTTTCCCATCTGTTTGTCATGAAGTGATGGGGCCAGATGACATGATCTTAGTTTTTTGAATACTAAGCTTTAAGCCAACTTTTTCACTCTCTTCTTTCACATTCATCAAGAGGCTCTTTAGTTCTTCTTCACTTTCTGCCATAAGGGTGGTGTCATCTGCATATCTGCTGCTGCTGCTGCTAAGTCGCTTCAGTCGTGTCCGACTCTGTGCGATCCCATAGACGGCAGCCCACCAGGCTCCTCTGTCCCTGGGATTCTCCAGGCAAGAATACTGGAGTGGGTTGCCATTTCCTTCTCCAATGTATGAAAGTGAAAAGTGAAAGTGAAGTCGCTCAGTCATCTCCGACTCTTAGCGACCCCATGGACTGGAGCCTACCAGGCTCCTCCGTCCATGGGATTTTCCAGGCAAGAGTACTGGGGTGGGGTGCCATGGCCTTCCCCGCTGCATATCTGAGGTTATTGATATTTCTCCCAGCAATCTTGATTCCAGCTTGTGCTTCTTCCAGCTCAGCGTTTCTCATGATGTACTCTGCATATAAGTTAAATAAGCAGGGTGACAATATACAGCCTTGATGAACTCCTTTTCCTATTTGGAACCAGTCTGTTGTTCCATGTCCAGTTCTAACTGTTGCTTCCTGACCTGCATACAGGTTTCTCAAGAGGCAGGTCAGGTGGTCTGGTAATCCCATCTCTTTCAGAATTTCCCACAGTTTATTGTGATCCACACAGTCAAAGGCTTTGGCATAGTCAATACAGCAGAAATAGATGTTTTTCTGGAACTCTCTTGCTTTTTCCATGATCCAGCGGATGTTGGCAATTTGATCTCTGGTTCCTCTGCCTTTTCTAAAAGGCAGCTTGAAATCTGCAAGTTCACGGTTCACGTACTGCTGAAGCCTGGCTTGGAGAATTTTGAGCATTACTTTACTAGCATGTGAGATGAGTGCAATTGTGCGGTAGTTTGAACATTCTTTGGCATTGACTTTCTTTGGGATTGGAATGAAACCTGACCTTTTCCAGTCCTGTGGCCACTGCTGAGTTTTCCAAATGTGCTGGCATATTGAGTGCAGCACTTTCACAGCATCATCTTTCAGGATTTGGAATAGTTCAACTGGAATTCCGTCACCTCCACTAGCTTTGTTCGTATTTCCTTTTTTATTTTTCTCATGGTATCTTTCAATTTCTCTTTTGATTTCTTAATTGACTCTTTGATTGTTCAACAGCATGTTTTTTTAGCCTCCATATAGCTGTAAATTTTCCAGTCTTCTTGAAATTAATATCTAGTTTCATACCACTGTGGTGAAAAAGATATTTGATATGCTTTCAATTTTCTCCTTTTGCTTCTATTTTATGTTTTGGTTTTGGGCCATATGGCATGTGGGATGTTAGCTTCTTGACCAGGGATTGAACCCACACAGCCTATATTCGGAAGACAAAGTCTTAACCACTGGAATGCCAAGGAAGTCCCTGTATGTCTTAACCACTGCTATTTTCCAGTGTCTAGAATAGTATCTGGCACAGAGTAGATCCTCAATGCTGTATTATATGAATGAAATGAAATGGAACAAACATGTGTGTTTGTGTGTCCTCAATCTAATGTTGTTTAGTGACATTAAATAGAAGAGACTGAGATGTCTTTCTAAACTAACCTATTCAGCTTTGGAAACTTGGTCATTCTGAATCTTTGACCCTACCTCTTGAGAAGAGTCCTCCCCAACCTCTTTTTACCCTGGGTGACTCACCCTCTAACTCCAATGGTCATCTTGTGTCCTAGGCACCCTTGACTGCTATTTTGGTTTGGGACTTGACTCATAACCCAAGGTAGGTGTCAGACAGAGCCCTCCCTGAGATTTTTGCTGGACCAATAAGTGAAAAGATAGTCTATCTGCTAGTGGTGAGCATTCCACCAGCCCAGAGCAGGTGGTGGCCACCGTCCCACTATGCAGGCAGAACCTGTCTGGGAATAAACCACACTGGGACTGAAGTAGAGCCCAGAGGGAGAGGGAGTTTCAGAAGAGATAAGTGGACAGTGGCTTGGTTGATATTAGTTCCCAGATGAAGCCCTGTCCAAACTCACTATACCATTGTGTTATGTGTGATTCACTACCCTTTGAGCATAGTTTGAACTGGATTTCTATCACAGGTAATCTAAAACCAAAACAAAGGAATTTCCTGATGGTCCAGTGGTTAGCACTCAGTGCTATCACTACTAGGGCTCTGGGGCCTGGGTGGGATCCTTGGTTAGGACAGCTTTTTTTGTGTTAGTTTTAGAAGGTCTTTATAGAACCTTTCACCTTCAGCTTCTTCAGCATTAGTGGTTGGAGCATAGACTTAGATTACTGTGATATTGAATGGTTTGCCTTGGAAATGAACTGAGAGCATTCTGTCGTTTTTGAGATTGCACCCAAGTACTGCATTTCAGGCTCTTGTTGACTATGAGGGTTACTTCAATTATTCTAAGGGATTCTTGTCCACAATAGTAGATATAATGGCCATCTGAATTAAGTTCGCCCATTCCTGTCCATTTTAGTTCACTGATTCCTAAAATGTTGATGTTCACTGTTGTCTTCTGCTTGCATGCCTGCTAAGTCACTTTAGTCTTGTCCAACACTTTGGGACCCTATGGACTATAGCCTGCCAGGCTCCTCTGTCCATGGGATTTTCTACACAAGAATACTGAATGGATCAAGAATACTTGCTTGGATATGAAGTGTGTGATCATTTCCTAGTTAGGGGATCTTTCCAACCCAGGAAACGAACCTGCATCTCTTATGTCTCCTGCATTGGCTGGCAGGTTCTTTACCATTAGTGCCTCCTGAGAAGCCTCTTAACATCTCCTGCTTGATCATGTCCAGTTTACCTGGATTCATGGACCTAACATTCCAGGTTCCTATGCAATATTGTTTTTTTTAGCATTGGACTTTAGTTTCACCACCAGGGCCACTGGTGACTTTACTTTCACCACTGGACCACCAGGGATGTCCTCCCTAGAAGAAGGAACATCTAAAGTGAGACATCAGGGACTTCCGTGGTGGTCCAGTGAATAAGAATCTGCCTGCCAATGCGGGGGACATGGGTTTGACACTGATCTGGATAGATCCCACATACCATGGAGTAACTAAGCCCATAAGCCACAACTGTTGAACCTGTGCTCTAGAGCTGGGGAGCTGCAACTACAGAGTCCACGTGCTGCAACTGTTGAAGCCCATGTGCTCCAGAGCCCATGCTCTGCAACAAGAGAGGCCTCCGCAATAAGAAGCCTGCACACTGCAACTGGAGAGTAGTCCCTGAACTCTGCAACTAGAGGAAAGCCGGTGCAGCAAAGGAGACCCAGCACAGCCAGAAATAAAATACATAAATAAAGTTATTTTTTATAAAAGCAAAGTGAGACGTCAGTGGTAAGTAGGAATTAGCTACATAGAGGATGGGCAGAGCCAGAATGCTGCAGCAGAGGCTCAACATGTGAAAAGACGGAGAGGTAAAGGGAGCATCAGTGCATTGGGGGAACAAAAAATATAGGGAGCATCCTTGTGAGGCTGGTATCATACTCAGTTCAGATAAAGAAACGAAACAAAGATTTGATGATTTACCCACAGTTTCTCAGTTGGCTTGACCTGGAATCCAGGCCTGTTTTACCCTTAAGAGACTGTTTTTACTCTCATTGTCCCATGAATGTCTCTAATGCTGATTGGGTCCTCAGTATTATTACACTGAAATTGCAGACAGGTTGTTTAAAATTAGAAGAGGATGAAGGAGTGAACCTAAGCAATGCCTTTTTTTTTTTTTTTTAATTTAATTTTTAACTTTACAATATTGTATTGGTTTTGCCATATATCAAAATGTATCCGCCACAGGTATATATGTGTTCCCCATCCTGAACCCTCCTCCCACCTCCCTCCCCATACCATCCCTCTGGGTCATCCCAGTGCACCAGCCCCAAGCATCCAGTATCGTGCATCGAACCTGGACTGGCAACTTGTTTCATATATGATATTATACATGTTTCAATGCCTTTCTCCCAAATCATCCCACCCTCTCCCTCTCCCACAGAGTCCAAAAGACTGTTCTATACATCAGTGTCTCTTTTGCTATCTCGTATACAGGGGTATTGTTACCATCTTTCTAAATTCCATATATATGCATTAATGTACTGTATTGGTGTTTTTCTTTCTGGCTTACTTCACTCTGTATAATAGGCTCCAGTTTCATCCACCTCATTAGAACTGACTCAAATGCATTCTTTTTAATGGTTGAGTAATACTCCATTGTGTATATGTACCACAGCTTTCTTATCCATTCATCTGCTGATGGACATCTAGGTTGCTTCCAAGTCCTGGCTATTATAAACAGTGCTGCTATGAACATTGGGGTACACGTGTCTCTTTCAATTCTGGTTTTCTCAGTGTGTATGCCCAGCAGTGGGATTGCTGGATCATAAGGCAGTTCTATTTCCAGTTTTTTAAGGAATCTCCACACTGTTCTCCATAGTGGCTGTACTAGTTTGCATTCCCACCAACAGTGTAAGAGGGTTCCCTTTTCTCCACACCCTCTCCAGCATTTATTGCTTGTAGACTTTTGGATAGCAGCCATTCTGACTGGCGTGAAATGGTACCTCATAGCGGTTTTGATTTGCATTTCTCTGATAATGAGTGATGTTGAGCGTCTTTTCATGTGTTTGTTAGCCATCTGTATGTCTTCTTTGGAGAAATGTCTATTTAGTTCTTTGGCCCATTTTTTGATTGGGTCATTTATTTTTCTGGAATTGAACTGTAGGCGTTGCTTGTATATTTTTGAGATTAGTTGTTTGTCAGTTGCTTCATTTGCTATTATTTTCTTCCATTCTGAAGTCTGTCTTTTCACCTTGCTTATAGTTTCCTTTGTTGTGCAGAAGCTTTTAAGTTTGATTAGGTCCCACTTGTTTATTTTTGCTTTTATTTCCAATATTCTGGGAGGTGGGTCATAGAGGATTCTGCTGTGATGTATGTCAGAGAGTGTTTTGCCTATGTTCTCCTCTAGGAATTTTATAGTTTCTGGTCTTACGTTTAGATCTTTAATCCATTTTGAGTTTATTTTTGTGTATGGTGTTAGAAAGTGTTCTAGTTTCATTCTTTTGCAAGTGTTTGACCAGTTTTCCCAGCACCACTTGTTAAAGAGATTGTCTTTAATCCATTGTATGTTCCTGCCTCCTTTGTCAAAGATAAGGTGTCCATATGTGTGTGGATTTGTGTCTGGGCTTTCTATTTTGTTCCATTGATCTATATTTCTGTCTTTGTGCCGGTACCATACTGTCTTGATGACTGTGGCTTTGTAGGAGAGCCTGAAGTTGGGCAGGTTGATTCCTCCAGTTACATTTTTCTTTCTCAAGATTAAGCAATGCCTTCATGTGAGGAGTAGGAAGAAGACAGTCCCAGTGAAGGTAGGAGAGAGAACAATTCAAACAGAACAACTCAAACAGCACAGCGTAATGGAAGGTAAAGAAAGCGTCAGAGGAATGGTATCACATTTCAAAGACGGAGATAGTTGAAGAGTTAGTGGGTTTTCTGACTCTACTTGGCAATGATCTCATTTAGCTAATGAGAATATAATTTCTAGCGGGGGAGGGGGGAGGGGGTGGGGTCACAAAAGGATGGGAAAAAGAGTGTTGGAGAAGTAGAGGAGTGCAGATTACTTTTTCAGATACATTAATTTCTGGATGCAGGAAGTAGTAAAAAGGGGAACCAACTTCAAGATGGAGGCAGTCAGTTATTTGGAGGTGATCTTGAGATAGACACTAAAGGAAGGGAAGGAAACAGTCTACACAGGAGTTGAGCCGTGATGTAGGATACAGGTTGAGCCGACCATCGGAGCTGTCCCTGGCTGGGGAAAGAGGGGCAAATCTTCATCTTCCCACCTAGATCAGCTATTTGATGTGGGCTGCCTAAGAGAGGCATAAGAGGTCATGCCTGAGGCCAATAGCATTCCCACTCGAAACAGGGGTAATAAGTCCTTCATTCTCACAGGGGATACTTCTAGTGCATTCCAGCATTATCACAAGGAGGAATACTTTTAGGATAGATAAAGCTATCACAAGACTCAGTTTCAGTCCCTGGGTTGGGAAGATCCCCTGGAGGAAGAAATGGCAACCTATTCTAGTATTCTTTTCTGGGAAATTCATGGAGAGAGGAGTCTGGTGGGCTACAGTCCATTGGGTTGCAAAGAATCTGATATGACTTAACAACTGAACAAACATGCAAAGACTCAATTTTGGAAATAGATACATAAATATAAACAGATATACCCTAGTAATTAGTCTTCATTGCTTGAGCCATAACATGTTAAAACAATGGGATTATACATATTTATGGAACACCTCTTATATATCTGGACTTTATTAACATCAGGTGTACAAAGATAATTTCCTCTTTTGAGAAGCTCATATTTTTGTGGGAGAAGAAAGCATAAAACATTAACTCACTAAGGGGCTGTGCTTATATTATTTGTTTTGTGTCTGTTCCACCCATCTTCTGCCTGGTAGGTAATTGATTTACAATAAATGCATTCAGAATGAGTTGGTGTTAGAGTAGAGTAAGAAGTGTTTGTGTAGCAGACAGGCTATAGGGCTAATGCTGCCTGGAGGAGGGAGTCAGCAAATGCTTCATTAGAGGAGGGGTTTTAATGGAACTAATAATAATAACAATAAAAACACAACAATAATAATGAGGTTTTTTTTTCCAGGTAAGAAATGTGTGTAACTATTAGCATAACTGACACCATCACGCCGAAGTTCCTCTTGTCTTTACTGTGACCCAATCCAGGACTGTGCTGTGCTGTTACTCACTTCTCTGTTGTCAAGTGCTTTGTAGTTAATAGGTGTAGTTTAATAATCGTTAGGATCAGGTGGCCCCTATGCTCTGTTGATCCTCAAACAATGACAACCTTTGCTGATGTATTCCCATGAGACTAGTTACCCATTCATAAGTCTTGACTTAGGAATACAGGTCCTGTTTTGAGCACCTACCCCCATACCATAGTTTAACAATAAAATTGTCCCAATGGACAGTTGTGGAATGTAGTTTTAAAGGCTTCTGGATCATTGTTCGCCCAATCCCACCCTGTGAGTAAGTTACCATATAATAAACGGAAACATGATTATATGGAACTGTCTGTCTTGCTTTCCTGTCTCAAGATGCCATCTCAGTTTGATGGGTGCTTTTTGTTCCCTCTGTCCTCCAATGAAAAGGGAGGGGTGGGAGGACTTAGGAGGGGGCTTCCTGGGTGGCTCAATGGTAAAGAACCTGCCTGTCAACGCAGGAGACACAGGAGATGTGGTTCTTGTTCGATCATGGGGGTCTTGGGATCTTGAGTTTGATCCCTGGGTCTTGAAGATCCTCTGGAGGAGGAAATGGCAATCCAGTCCAATATTCTTGCCTGGAAAATCCCATGGACTGAGGAGTCTGGCCTGCTATAGTCCATAGGGTTACAAAGAGTCAGATAGTACTGAACTTCTGAGTAGGCATGCATGGAGGAGTTAATTTCAAGTAGTTGTTCAGGGGGGGAAAAAGGCATGAAAAAGAATACTGGGAGAGTGGATGGGAAGTCAGCATGGAAGAAAAAGTCTCCTATTTAAATAAAACCACACATGATACAGATACATACTAACATCTATTTAGAAATCAGTTGGCCATTATGATCATGTGAAATGTTCAGTGAACTTACATGAATAGGATTTTATAAGAGAAGTTATTTCTGAGCTAGAGATTTGAATGGAAGAAAACTGTTTTAGGTGTGTAGGATGAGGCACTGTTACATGGTAGCTGGGGTGCTGGCTTTTGGATCTAACAAATTTTTATTCAAAGCCTGACTCTACCACTAACATGCTGTTAAATTAACTTTAATTAATTTACCTCCTTAAGTAACTAATTACTTAACCTCCCTCAAACTCAGGTTCCTAATATGCAAAATAAAGTTTATAGTCCTTGCCTCATAAATTTATTGTGAAGAGCAATTCTTATTTATAATGTCCTAAATATGGTATTTGGCACATAATAAGGATTCCATGAATGTTACTGTAAGTGCATTGGGGACCTAGCAGGCAAGACTGGAGTGTGTATGTTGGGAGCAGTTCCTGAGTAAAGGCCACAGGAGCACTATGACAGAGTCTCCTTGTGAAGTGAATTCCTATTTTGGGAGTCCTAAACCACAACAAGGACTTTTCCTGCAACAGGTTAGTTCTCAGGTGATTTCATATTTCTTCTTTTATTTTTCCATGAAGGGGGGCAAATTGAGCCCAACCCAATCTAAGGCCATTTTGCCTTATGGAACTTGTCTGCTGTAGAACAAGGACAAAGAGATAGGTCAACTGTAATGAGATGGCTTCTAGTCCTGAAAGGAAGGGATCTTCTTCATCTTGTGGTGCTATGGCTGTTCTGGGCCTCTCACACCTGCAAAATGAGACAGAGATGAAATTTTAGAATAAAAGTTTTTAAATGTAATCAACTGTTTGCTAATATTCAGGAGCGGCAAATATACACATGCATGCTCAGTTGCTCAGTCATGTCTAACTCTTTGAGACCATATAGACAGTAGCCCACCAGGATCCACTGTCTATGCAATTCTCCAGGCAAGAATACTGGAGTGGTTTGCCATTTCCTCCTCCAGGGGATCTTCCCAACCCAGGGACTGAACCAAATCTCCTGTCTCCTGCATTGATCGGCAGATTCTTTACTATGAGCCTCCTTGGAAGCTCCAGAAGATATATGATGCTTTCCTTTTCACGACAGGTCAAAGATGAAATTTGATTATGTTTTGAAGGGTGTGGTTTGCTTCTTGAAATTCCCTGTGGTGTCTTTAACAATGTGTTGCCCAGAGCAGGGTAAGTGGCCTTGTCTAACCAAGAGGAGGCGCACTTGTCTCCATATATAGAGGCAAGAGACAGGAGCGGCGCTGGGGAAAGTCAGACGGAGCTGAACAATGAAGAAACAGCTTAAGGAGGAGGCAGTCCCACACTGTGAGCTAAGTAAGTAGCGAGCAAGTAAGTATATAAGCAGCCCAGGGAATCTGCCCACCTGAGAGGAGACCTGGAATGTGAAAAGGAGGGTCCAGCCATTTTCTTTTCTAGTTGCAGCAGAGGTTCCCAAAGGAAAGGTTCTGGGACTTCATCAAACCTTTCTGAAACACTCCATATGCATTGCAGGGAGATTCTCAGAACTACTTTGTGGTAAAGAACCTACCTGACAACGTAGGAGACGCTGCAGACTCAGGTTCCATCTTTGGGTTGGAAGATCCCCTGGAGGAGGAAATGGCAACCCACTCCAGTATTCTTGCCTGAACAGAGGAGCCTGGTGGGCTACAGTCCATGGGGTCGCAAAGAGTCAGACACGACTGAGTGACTTCGAGTACACACACACGTAGTATAAGCTTAGTTATTTAGCTTTGGATAAAGACAGCTTAGTACTTGCATAGTGTTGAAAGTTGGATACTGGCTTGGTTTGAGTGGAGGACATTGTCTTTATGAATCCTGTTTATATAAGGAAGACAGGGAGTGATATCTTTAAAGAGTGGAGTGTTTGAGGCCGAAAGGGAAGCCTCCCTGGGTCGGGAAGATACCCTGGAGAAGGAAATGGCAACCTACTCCAGTATTCTTGCCTGGAGAATCCCATGGACGGAGGAGCTTGGTGGGCTACAGTCCATGGGGCCGCAAAGAGTCAGACACGACTGAGAGACTTCACTTTCACTTTCACTTTCACTTTTTGCCTTACTATCGTTGTGGTCTTTATCTTGGGAGTCTCTCTGGTTAGGGAGCATTTGAATGTGCAGAATATAAGGAGTCAGAAGAACTAGACCCTTGTTGTCTCAGCCATCCAATGCCATTTAGTATTTTGATAATTTAACAAGCATGTATTGAACAATTAATGTTTATTGGCCCCTGGAGACACAGGAAGAGCCCTACAGGTATCATTGGGAATATCATGGACATAGTAAAATAATAAATATGAATTATAAATTGTAATACCATCAGAATGGAATATAAAAGAGTTGGCCAATGATAAAAATATATTTGTTGTCTAATTCCTCTTCCATTTTTAATTTAAGGTCAGAGTAACTTACATTTTTTAGCATAAGGATCAGTTCCCAGTAAAGACTTAACGCTGGGAAATTAGGGTTCTCAGTCTTGTCTTTGTTCTTATTGCTAGTAGGTCACCTTGTATGGGTTATTTTTGTTTTCTTTTGTTTCATCTGTCACTAATAATAGAGTGTCTATAAAATTCCTAGGTAATAAAAGGAGGCTGAAAGTTAACTATTGAAATTTCAGCAGGTTCCAAATGGTAGAAGGAGGAATGTGTGAGTCTTGATTCCTTGGTGGCTCAGATGGTAAAGAATCCACCTGAAATGCAGGAGATGCAGATTTGATCCCTGGCTTAGGAGGGTCTCCTAGAGAAGGGCATGGCAACCCCTCCGGTATTCTTGCCTGGAGAATTCCATGGACAGAGGAGCCTGGCAGGCTACAATCCATGGGGTGGCAAAGAGTTGGACACGACTTAGCATGCTTGCACGCACACTAGAGAATGTTATATATATATATATATATATATTGTCTGTCATCACAGACAACTTTGAGGAACATATGTACTAAAAATTGTAAGGTCAGTCTACATTGGGGGCAGCCAGTATCTGTCACTGGAATGAATAAGTTGAATGTAATCTAATGGTAATCATTCCTCACGTTTGCAAGAGAAAAGCTACTTAAGTATAAGGGCAAACCATTTTTTTCTGAAGTAAGAAGTGGGTACAGACTGGTTTAATAGACTTTCTTACTTCAGGGCAAAGGAGTCTTTGAAATTTTTACTGAGCTTGGAGTTGTGTTCTGAGATAGTTGTGTCAGGATAGGAGGCCAGGTTGGGCTGTCAAAGGGAAATACACTGCTGTGAACTTTGGGTTGGGAGGAAATCAGGAGAAGCTTACAGTGAGAGTTGTGAGGAACAAAGACCAAGCTATAATTTCTGAAAGTAAGATGTTAGTGGCCCTGACATATAAGCAGGCAAGGAGGTTTGGAAGCTGGCAAAGCCTCAGAGGGCTGAGCAGAGAAAGTGAAGAGCCCTATTTAATGGGTATGAATTGGACCATTCTAGTTCTGAAGTCTCTGGTTGATGAGTGATTATTTTTGTCTAAAAAACTCAGTACTTCTTGACAGCCTGGCCACATTTCTCCCCATGGTCATTGCCTTTGACACCAAGGCAGTTGACGTTATTTTCAACTGTACTCTTCCTCCTTGTATCTTACCCCCTCTCCTCTTCTTGCTGCCTAACATCTTCTCTTTCTCTTTTTCCTTAATCATTAGATGTTCTGCATGTCAGATATTCCTTTCAACCTTAAAACAGATTTTCAAAAGTCTAAGTCAAGTGGAAACAGCAAACTTGGTGCTGAGTTGAAACTGTGGTTCTCCGGTTGACTAATTGAGATGTCTCCAATTTTGAGATTATTACCATGACATAAAAAGTCAGTGACATGGTCCCGCTCAGTGGCCATTGTGTCAGAGAGAGAGAGAGAAAGAGAGAGGCTCTGAAGCAAATGAAGCATGTTGTACAGTAGCAGCACTATTTATGAACTGGGCGTGCTTGTATGTGATGTTCAGCTTGCCGGGATATTAACCACTAGGGTAGAGAGGGTTAGAGTTTCAAGACTTTTTTCTTAAACTAACACCAGAGGGGCTTCTCCCTTTGTTCTTCTGTCAGGTGACAGACATTGAAAGTGTTAGTTGCTCAGTCGTTTCTGACTCTTTGAGACCCCATGGACTGTAGCCCACCAGGCTCCTCTGCCTGTATTCTCCAGGCAAGAACACTGGAGTGGGTAACCAGTCCCTTATCCAGGGGATCTTCCTGGTGCAGGGATCAAACCCAGGTCTCCTGCATTGCAGACAGATTCTTTATTATCTGAGCCACCAGGGAAGCTTATCAGGAAGCAGCTGTAATCTGTCTCCAACCAGTCTTTTTTTATTATGTCATTTTATATCAACATCATTTTTATGAAAGAAAAATGGGATTGTTTTGTATTCAAATTTTAAAAATAATTCCTAACTTCCCATCCTCAATTATAATTTAGAAATTCACATGGTTTCTCTCTCATCACCCCTAGTGGGGGCAGATTGAGTTTCAGAATCAATTAGATAAATATCCTGATGGAAAGGCTCAGAAACTGATGCTTCTTTATTGACCTGAAATGGAAAAACAGAGGAAGCTATCATTTATCATTCTAAAACATGGCCAGTAATATTCCTTATTAAAATCCATAAGTTCAGACAGCAGTTAGCTCTGTTTTAAACACAGAATATTTCAGTTTGTTGACTCCTAATCATACAGGGGCAGGAGCTCACCTTCATGAATAGCATCTTATACAATATAAAAGCTATACTAAAAATAATGGTTTAGTAGGATTATCAAGTATTTTAGCCTTAAAGTAGACCTTTAGAGGAAAGGGAATTTTAGAAGGATCTGGAAATCTTTACATTTTCTTCAAAACAAATGGAATTCTGTGTTTAAGTCACAACTCCTTTTTATTCTCTAATAAACAACTTGGGTATGACTTTTAAGGCCTGTTTCAGCAGTTTCCATTTTGTCACCAGCATGTTGAACACTGAACATTGGCTGAGAAAACATCAAGAGGACGAAGAGGTGGCTTTGCCAGTTAGCTTTAAATATTCCTGTTCACATTTATCTAATCAGCTGATTCCATGCACACGTTTCTGGTTGCCCCTATGAAACTTCTTTTCCTACTTAATGCTGTCTCCAGTTTTATCTATATAAAGAAGTAAAAGAAGTGGAAAAGAATTAGAAGACCGTTCAAAAAATATTCCTCTCTAAAACTAGGATTAATTTTAGGCAGACCTTTGCAACACTGAACACAGCTCTAAAATCAATGAAATGGTTTTGGGTGACTTTGCTCTTTATAAGAGAGTTTAATAAGATAAATATTAGTTTAAATTCACTTTTTCTTTTAACCATAGGGGGGTAAAGTTGAAATTGTATGTATTTTAATACTCAGTATTTCACACTTTGTTGTTGGCAATTTTTAAACCAGGTTTGGGCTATACAAATTGTTCTTCAGAGTTCTTGTAAATACTAAGAAAACGTTGGAAGTATTGTCAATTAAATATTCGGAATTTATGATAGCTAACAAGTGTTGGGGGCTATAACTTTTTATGTTGATATAATTTAAAATTTGCAGAAAAGTTGCAAGAGTAGTATCAGGGAATGAATGCTTTCAGGGTAACATGGTATGATAATAGTAAGCTGCAGATGCCTTGGGGGAACATGAAAGAGGGCCATTTAACCCAGGTTAGGGAGTGAGGAAACACTTTGCTGAGGAAGATTTTTTTCATTTCTTTGGATTCAGGAGAAACTTCCAAATCACAATTTCAGAGCATGGCTATTTGCACACTAAGTCAAAACAGCAGTAAGTTAAGCTTAAGGCCACATATGCCCGCCCACCGACAGCTTCAGATCTCTGGTTATCTGCTGCAGACACTTATCAGAGAGAACTGATTTATCCCTGAAGCGTTCATTGAGAAACAGAAGGCTCCTGAGGAGTTTGTTGGGAAACTGAGTAAATCTGCATGTTCTCTATGTTTTTAAAAAATGAACAATACATTTACTTGGCAAAATTTTTTTTTAATTGCGAAACCTTATACAGTGTATTTTCATGAGAGGTCCTCTTGCCTGACCTCTTTTGGGCTCCTCCACTCCTTCCTCTTGGAGGCGGCATTACCAGTTTTGGACATGTCCTTTGGATTTTGTTTGTACGTATATTGTATATTCTGTGTCTCTTTTTTTGCTACATAAATGATAGCATACTGTTCTGAGTATTTTTAACTTCACGGTGTATCTTGGAGACTGTTTCCTGTCAATCCGCTTAGCTCTGCCTTGTTTACGGTGTTCCGTCCTTTGAGTGTCCTAGGTTGTCTTAGTCTTTTGACACTACAGACGGTGCTGTGGGGAATATTCTTGCATATGCTGATACTTCCTGTACAAGTGATTCTTTAGTATTCTTTAGTTTCTTTAGTATGCATTCTTAGAAATGGAATTGCGGGGTCAAAGGATATGTAGACTATTGACATTTAGACAGAAAATGTAATTAGCATTCTTATCTTGTAAAGCAGTCTTTCAACTTTTTTGATAAGGAATGAGATAAAATAGTTACATTGCATTGACCCATGAGTGCCTTTTCCGCCCCCTGCTGTCGATGGCTGTTTGATAGGAGGAAACTTACTGGCTTTAAGAGAAGGTGACACTTAGAGGTTGGGGCTGAGCTAGAAAGTCAATGCACATTGTTAATCATAACTGTCCGAGGACTGCAGGGTTGAATCTTGTTGCTTGTATCTCCACTTGATCTTTTTCGTAACATAATGTAATGACTGAAGTGACCTGGTGGTATGGTCCTAGAGAGCAGAGTGGTCTTACACTAACTCACTGCTTCTGTGTGGGTGTTGCATTTTCGTGGAGACCTAAACACTGGGCAGCACCCAAAGTGCTGACTCTCTGTTCCGTGCCCTAGTTATGTTCTCTAGACACCGCAAGCAATGCAGCTTATAGTTGTTGACTCACTGTTTTGATGAGAAAGTTGAAATCTAGGGAATTCCCTGATGGTGCAGTGGTTGGAACTCGGGGTTTTTGCTTCCAGGCCCAGGTTCCATCCTTGGTCTGGAAACTAAGATCCTACAAGCACACAGCGCAGCAAAAAAAGAAAAAAACAAGAAATTGAAATCTAGAATCCATTTTCCTTCTTGGAGAGAGATTTTGGAAAGAAGATCAGACTCTTGTGTTTAAAAGTTCTGTAAATAATTATGGGAATCATCACTTAGAATACTAATTGCAATTATTCTATTTTTTTGTGAGACATTTCTTTTTAAAATTATTTAACTATCACCCTTTCACACATGATACTTGGGGAAAAACACACTACTGTCTCAATTGTTTGCTTTTTAAATATAACCTTTAAAGGCCTGTTTTGAATAGGCGTCTTCTTCAAATGTATTAAATACTTCCATGCCTTCTGAAACCAGATATCAATCATCAAGACAAAACTAATCTAATTGAATTGGTCCTTCCTGAGTAGAGCAGCAATTAGAAACTTGAGTTATTCTTACTAATATAATATTAATAATACTAATCTTAAAAAATATCAGTCAAGACATTTTGGCACTTCTTTCTATTTTATTTTATTTATTTAATTAGTTTATTTTTTGGCTATGCTGCGTGGCTTGAAGATCTCAGTTCCCTAGCCAGGGATTGAACCTGGGCCACAGCAGTGAAAGGCTAGAATCCTAACCACTATGCCACCAGGTGACTCCCATAGTAATATTCTTCTTTGGGAGGTGGGTTGGAGGGGGCCTGCGCTGTGTGACTTGTGGGATCTTAATTGCCTAACCAGTGATCAAATTCACACCCTTGGCCGTGAAAGCGTGGAGTCCTAACCTCTAGACCACCGGGGAATTCCCAATAATCTTCATAATAATGTTTCAGAGTGATTGAAGTATACGGAAGTTGTCTCATATCAATAGCCCACGATTTTCTGTGTAAGAGCCATAGTCCCAGATCAGATTTGTGGTTTCTAGTTTCTTGCGTGTTATCCTGGCTTCTTAGAATTAATGTAAAATAAAAGTAAAAACGCTCTGAGTGGGGTCTAGGAGCTGTGCTGTGATTGGGATCTGAGTGATACTACTACTGAGGGGTCAGATGTGTCCGTCACATTTAGGTGAGGTGCTGGCTGAGAGAGGGGTGGGATTTAGTCAGCAGTGTTGAGGTCTGCTGGCGAAACCATCTGGTAGCTCAAACTCTGATAGGAAGGACTTGGATACTGTTAATTATAAGAAAGTTCTTGATATTGGTGACCATAGAGATGAAAGATTACATTTTCTAACTTAGCAAGAGGTGGTATGTTTTACACCCCAGAATATAGATGAAATCTAACACCCCCTTCAGGTCTTAATTCTGCAAAATAGGTGTAGAATATGTCAACCTGTTGTTGTTGTTGTAGTCACTAAGTCATGCCCGACTCTTTTGAGACCCTATGGACTGTAGCCCACCAGGCTCCTCTGTCCATGGCATTTCCCAGTCAAGAATATTGGAGTGGATTGCCATCTCCCTCTCCAGGGGATCTTCCCAGCCAGGGCTCAAACCCAAGTCTCTTGCATTGGCAAAAGGATTCTTTTCGCCTAAGCCACCAGAGAAGCCCCAGAATGTGTCGCTATGCTATGCTAAGTCACCTCAGTTGTGTCCGACTCTGTGTGACCCCATAGACGGCAGCCCACCAGGCTCCCCCATTCCTGGGATTCTCCAGGCAAGAACACTGGAGTGGGTTGCCATTTCCTTCTCCAATGCATGAAAGTGAAAAGAGAAAGTGAAGTCGCTCAGTCATGTCTGACTCTTAGCGACCCCATGGACTGCAGCCTTCCAGGCTCCTCCGTCTATGGGATTTTCCAGGCAAGAGTACTGGAGTGGGGTGCCCTTGCCTTCTCTGGAATGTGTCACTAGAATATCTAAAAAGGAAAGTAGAGCACTGTTCACACAAGAGCAATAATGGTACAAGAGTGGAAAAAGACTAGTAAAGGATAGAGAAGGGGAGGCTTCCTCAGTTTTTTAGTAGGATAATTATTGGGGTTCAAGGGGGAGGTGGTTAACAATTAATATTATTTACCTTTCCCCTTCAAAGTTTGAACTTAACTGAGAAGTAGATTCCTTAATCAGTAGATAAAAATTAAAAAAAAAAAAAAAGCCTTATTGGTGGAGTTGACTAGAGAATAGGCCATAGATCTGTGGCCCAATGGACTTACTGATATCCCCACTCTAACCCCAGTTAAACTTAGCCTAGTAGAGCTGAAGTCTCTGTTCAGGGAAAGGTGAGGCTGCGAAACAGTGGCCCTCTTCTACTGTGCTCGTGAGCGGCTTCCTCCCAACCCAGAATCTTGAAATATGAGCTTAAATTATTAGTTAGATCAAAGAAAGTTATAGATTTCTGTCCTTAGAAACCCATCAAAATGGTGGGAAGTCAGTCTTTGAAATATTTGGGTTAATCTGAGACAAAGGCAGAGACTGGGAGATTGCCTCGAAGCCACGGTGTGGATGCTTTTGCTGTCTTGTTTAGTCGCTAATCCGTGTCCGACTCTTTGCGACCCTGTGGACTGCAGCTCGCCAGGTGTCACTGTCCCTCACTGTCTCCCGGGGATGCTTATTACAAACTACTTGCCCACTTCCCTGAAATACCTTTTACTTCAGTTTTGTTTTGAAGTCTTGCTAGTAAAAATGTGATTAAGACTTTTATATTTTTTTCTCTTAAACATCTCTAATCATTTTTTGAAAACTGTGATTATCTCCAAGGTTATCTATTCAGTAGAACAATTATTCTTTCCACATAGTAAGGGTTCAGTCATACGGAGTCACAGAGTGCTGGTCGTGAAACTTGTTTTAATTTGCCCTTGCTAATTCCTCTCCCTCTCTTCTCTCCTTTCTAGAATCCTATTCTGTGAACTCAGGCACTCAGGTATCCACCTCGGTGTTGGGTCTTAAACAGAAGATGCCAGATGGTAATTTACAGCTTTGTGTTATTGACTCATTTTTTTTGGAATTAGGCTTAAGCCAGTAACAGAAATTTACCATATTGTCCTTGTCCTCTGTTTCATCAAAAATTGTCGGCATCTCCTGTCCCCAAGCCAGCAATATCATGGAGACCTGCTCCATTCAGACAAGGGAAGCACTGGTGATTAGTCGGTGATGAGCCCTCCTGGCACGAAGGTGACACCTCCCCTTCCCCAGGCTCTTCACTGCAGGTCTTCAGTTCAGTTCAGTCGCTCAATCGTGTCCGACTCTTTGCGACCCCATGAACCACAGCACGCCAGGCCTCCCTGTCCATCACCAACTCCTGGAGTTCACTGAGACTCACGTCCATCGAGTCAGTGATGCCATCCAGCCATCTCATCCTCTGTTGTCCCCTTCTCCTCCTGCCCCCAGTCCCTCCCAGCATCAGAGTCTTTTCCAAGGAGTCAACTCTTCACATGAGGTGGCCAAAGTACTGGAGTTTCAACTTTAGCATCATTCCTTCCAATGAACACCCAGGACTAATTTCCTTTAGGATGGACTGGTTGGATCTCCTTGCAGTCCAAGGGGCTCTCAAGAGTCTTCTCCAACACCACAGTTCAAAAGCATCAATTCTTCTGCGCTCAGCCTTCTTCACAGTCCAACTCTCATATCCACACATGACCACTGGAAAAACTATAGCCTTGATTAGACGGACCTTTGTTGGCAAAGTAATGTCTCTGCTTTTGAATATGCTATCTAGGTTGGTCATAACTTTCCTTCCAAGGAGTAAGCGTCTTTTAATTTCATGGCTGTAGTCACCATCTGCAGTGATTTTGGAGCCCCCCAAAATAAAGTCTGACACTGTTTCCACTGTTTCCCCATCTATTTCCCATGAAGTAATGGGACCAGATGCCATGATCTTCGTTTTCTGAATGTTGAGCTTTAAGCCAACTTTTTCACTCTCCACTTTCACTTTCATCAAGAGGCTTTTGAGTTCCTCTTCACTTTCTGCCATAAGAGTGGTGTCATCTGCATATCTGAGGTTATTGATATTTCTCCCAGCAATCTTGATTCCAGCTTGTGCTTCTTCCAGCCCAGCGTCTTAGTCAGGTGGCAAAAGGTTCCTGTTTGGTGGTTTCCCTGAAACTTCAGATTTTAGCCTGAAATGTGGCAGGATTTTGCAAGTTACCCATTTTGGGGGCAGCCTGATGGAGATATCATGTCCAAGGATGATCCTTTGAGTAAATACTACTAAAAAAATGGGTGGGGGGGTGGAGATTAGAGTGTCCCATTAGCCTGACAATTTCCTTCTAAAAGTTAAGATTTTGACTTCCCTGGTGGCTCAGACAGTAAAGCATCTGTCTACAATGCGGGAGACCTGGGTTCAATCCCTGGGTCAGGAAGATTTCCTGGAGAAGGAAATGGCAACCCACTCCAGTACCCATGCCTAGAAAATCCCATGGACAGAGGAGCCTGGTATCCATGGGGTTGCAAAGAGTCAGACACAACTGAGTGACTTCACTTTCAGTTTCACTTTATCAGTACGGCTAGTCTAGGGATGTTCTATATTAAGCGCTAGACATCAGTGATTTTAGAAGAAAATGATTCTAAAAATTGGCAAGTGGCATTAGAAGTGTGAGGGCTTCCCCAGTGGCTCATCTGGTAAAGAATCTGCCTGCAATGCAGGAGGCCTGGGTTTGATCCCTGGGTTGGGTAGATCCCTTGGAGAAGAGAACAGCTACCCACTCCAGTATTCTGGCCTGAAAAATTCCATGGACTGTATAGTCCACGAGATTGCAAAGAGTCAGACATGACTGAGTGTCTTTCACAGTGCAGTACAAAAGAAGTGTGAAAGTAGGGGGAGACTATTTGTGAGATTAGTGTTGAAAACTCATGTAGAGCTTAGTGACCGGGGAAGAGGGTAGAGAGGGAGCTTTATCACCATAAGAAATTTTGTATTTCTCAAATTTTCAGCCATGTGAATGTGTTGCCTATTCAAAAATTAATTTATTAGAAATATAAATAAAAATAAAGTAACAGAGACATTACTTTGCCAACAAAGGTCCATCTCGTCAAGGCTGTGGTTTTTCCAGTAGTCACATATGGATGTGAGAGTTGGACTGTGAAGAAAGCTGAGCACCGAAGAATTGATGCTTTTGAACTGTGGTGTTAGAGAAGACTCTTGAGAGTCCCTTGAACTGCAAGGAGATCCAGCCAGTCCATCCTAAAGGAGATCAGTCCTGGGTGTTCACTGGAGGGACTGATGTTGAAGCTGAATCTCCAATACTTTGGCCACCTGATGCGGAGAGCTGACTCATTTGAAAAGACCCTGATGCTGGGACAGGGATGAGATGGTTGGATGGCATCACCGACACAATGGACATGGGTTTGGGTGGACTGTGGGAGATGGTGATGGACAGGGAGGCCTGGCGTGCTGTGGTTCATGGGGTCACAAAGGGTCAGACACAACTGAGCGATTGAACAGAACTGAACCAAAAATTGATATAGAGTCAGGTTGATCTTGTGCATTTAGGTATTAAAAAGGTTTAATTTCAGTATTTCTATGATGATTACTAATATCAGTGTATTCTGTTAATTTTAACTCATTTCTTCTCAAATCTGTTAATTCAGAAAATGCTTCTGGAGACCATGGGGTCTCTGTCAGTCTTGGTGCCATCAACCCTGCCCGCAGTAACTCCTCAATTCCACAGTCCCCAAGGGCGCACACAGAGGAGCCCTTTACCACCTACTTTGATGAGAAGATTGCCATTCCTGAGAAGGTTAGTGACAGGTCCTTAGAGAAAAATATTATTATCTAGGGAAAACCTATGTACAGTGTCTGGATAACTCAGGATCAGCAACCTCAGGGTCAGTTCTGGCAAGCAATCTCTGAAGACTGAAGTTTTGTAGAGAGTAAACAGAAACTTTTAAGGAAACTAAGGCCCTTGAAAAATTGCCAAGTTGTACTAGTGAGCATTTTTTGACCCAGAAAGGGAAATTTTCATGTTCCCTTTTGTGCGGTGCCTTTTGTCCCATTTGGGTAGTGTTTGAGCACAGAGGTACTGCTATCATAGCTGGGGTTTTAGACTGAAAGGCTGTTGGAAGGGCAGGTAAGAGAAGAGCTCTTATTTGTACGGAGAGCTAACTAGGTTATTGATAAGGAATGGATAAGATAGAGGAGAAACTTGGACCCATCCGTGTCCCACTTCCGAACTTTTTGTTCTTATGAAACTGATATTGTTGCTTTTTATGTGATAAAATATAGATACATTAGATCAGCAGTTTGGAGGTGATAATCTTTTTTTTCTCCAAGAGACACTTTTATTATTATTATGTTTTAAACTTTTTCTTCTATATTGGAGTATAGTCAATTAACAATACTGGGCTGGTTTCAGGTGGACAGCAAAGGGAGTCAGCCATACACAGGCATGTATCCATTCTCCCCCTGGAGGTGATAATCATTTTGCTCTGTTTTCCTCTCTTGTACAGCACTCTTGTTTTAGCTTTCGCAAACTCTGGGCTTTCACGGGACCAGGATTTCTTATGAGCATTGTGGATCCAGGAAACATTGAATGTGATTTGCAGTCTGGAGCACTGGCTGGATTTAAGGTGAACATAAAGTCTTCCCTCATCCCTTTTTCCGGTTTCCCTGGTGGCTCAGGTAGTAAAGAATCTGCCTGCGATGAGGAAGACACGGGCTTGATCCCTGGGTCGGGAAGATCCCCTGGAGAAAGGAATGGCAACCCACTCCATTATCCTTGCCTAGGAAATCCCAGGACAGAGGAGCCTGGCAGGCTATAGTCCATGGGGTCTCAAAGAGTCGGACAAGACTTAGTGACTAACACTTTGACTTCTTTTCTTTTTAAACACACACAGCACACCACAGCCTTTTCCTCTGCTCTGCCTATTGGATATGAACCTTGGTGGCACATGCTGATTCTTCATTGGCTCTGACACTTTGATGAAAAGTACTTTTCGATCTGTTTTTAAATTTTATCACGTAGTTGGTTTTTAGTTTTATTTTATTTACCCAGGTAGTTTCCTTGAACAAAAGCGTAACAGCAGATGGGAAAAACTAGAACTCAGAAAGGTGCAAGGTGACCTAGCAAGTTCTGTGCAGAATGTGATAGAGAACTCAGTCATTGGATCCCTGAACGGGGCGCTTTCCTGAGTGTACTGCTTCCCATTCCCATTGCCAAACAACCAAACCAGAACTTCCAGTTATCTCAAGAGTGTAATGGTGGGATTTTGTTCTTCTCTAGTTGCTCTGGGTTGTTCTGTTTTCCACCATCGTGGGCCTCCTGCTGCAGAGCCTTGCAGCTCGACTGGGAGTGGTCACCGGGCTGCATCTGGCTGAAGTGTGTCACCGCCAGTATCCCAGGGTAAGCAATGTTTGTCTCATATCATAGGTAGCTGTGTGTCTGGCAATCTGTGCTAGCCCCCAGTATTCTAAAATAGTGGAGGATGTGGGGATCATGGCCCTGAGGGCTGGGAATCCCAAGGGAAATTCTATAGCTCCTCTTGCTGCTAAACCATGTTTCCCTGATGCTGGGAAAGATTGAAGGCAGGAGAAGGGGACGACAGAGGATGAGATGGTTGGATGGCATCACCGACTCGATGGACATGAGTTTGAGCAAACTCCAGGAAATGGTGAAGGACAGGGAAGCCTGGCGTGCTGCAGTCCATGGGGCCGCAAAGAGTCGGACACCACTGAGCAACTGAACAACAGCAACAATGTCTGGAAGACAGGTTTAAACTGACTTGATCTTTAGATAAGTACTAATCTGCCTCCAGTTTGTCTTAAATGTTCAATCTCCTTTCCTGCCTGTGAGAGTATCCTTACCTGCTTTTTATCTTATATGCCTCTTAAAAAAAAAAAAACAAACTTGGGAATTTATAGTTTGTTTTATCTTCTCTTTCTTCATGCATCTTAGTGGTTGTTTTTTTGTGACATATATTTTAGGTAGTAGATACGTGGAGGTTGTTTTTTTCCCCTGGCTTCAATGAGCTAGCAACTGCTAAATTTCTTTCTGTTCGATTATTTGACCAGATTAGATCCCAGATTTTATTATAGGACACCCAATCCCAACACTTTGCCCCAAGTCCCTTTGCCTATGTGTGTTTTTTTTCACTTGCTTGTGTATTACTACACTAAGGATGACTCCAACCTTTTCACGTTTGTTTTGTCTCTTCAACTGTAATCAGGATAGGTATTTTATTCTGCAGTATTTTTATTCTCTTGTGAACAATATTTTGACCACCCTAGCATTCTCATTTTCCGCTAAAACTTTCAGGATTGTTTTTAGATCAAAAATTAAGTGGAAATAATGAATGGAAATTCCATTCTTCTGTCAAGTAAAACAGAAGGAGAAGAAATTGGCATCAGCTGCTGCCCTGACCCTGACTCACAGGCTCTGCCACAAAGAACAGCCTGGCCCTCTCCAGCAGGGGGCCAAATGCAGCTGAGTTCTGGTCCTTCATCTCTAGACCCAAGGCTTACTAAAGGACTGTTATTGGATCAGTGCCAAAATGTGAATTCCAAACTATGGGGGAAGTTCTTAGAAATGATTAATTAGAACCATATCTTTCTGCTGTTTGATGTTTAGGTTCCACGAATCCTTCTGTGGCTGATGGTGGAGTTGGCTATCATTGGTGTAGATATGCAAGAAGTTATTGGCTCAGCTATTGCCATCAATCTCCTGTCTGTAGGAAGGTGAGGGGTTTTTCTCTAGAAAGTAATCAATGTTTTGTGGGATTTCAAAGCAAGTATAACAACAGAAGTCCTTCCCAGGTGGCTCAGTGGTAAAGAATCTGCCTGCCAAGCAGGTGATGCACGGTTGATCCCTGAGTCAGGATTCACTGGAGAAGGAAATGGCAACCCACTCCAGTATTCTTGCCTGGGAAATCCTATGGACAGAGGAGCCTGGTGGGCTATAGTCCACGGGGTCACCAAAGAGTTGGACATGACTTAGCAACAAAACAACAACAACGTAAAAGTCGTTTTCAATTTTCAAAATTCAACTCAAGTATTATTTTTTCTGTGTAATCACTCTGGAATCACCTTCTTCTCTTCTGGCAGACGTAGGCTCTTTATCTCCCATGTTCTCGTGTTTGGTCATGCATATCTGTGTTTTCCAGTGCGTGGCAATGTATATTATAATTAATTTGTATGTCAGTTTATCCCACTTGTCAAGTGAACTCCTTGAGAGATAAGACCCATACTTTACAGCTTTGTGTCCTGAATGTAATAGTAGATAAAGTTTGAATGAATGTATTACTTTGCTTAGTGCTGTGATCCTAAAACACCCAAGGCCTGGCCTCCTTAACACTATTCCCTTTTCCCCAGGTCCTTACTCCTCCAAGTGTCATATATCTAGAGAGCTGTTGCGAAGAGAGTCTTTTTCTTAATGTTTCTTTTCTTTTCTTTAATCTCCCTTTTTAATCTCTGATCTAGGATTCCTCTATGGGGTGGAGTTCTCATCACCATTGCAGATACCCTTGTATTTCTCTTTTTGGACAAATATGGTAAGGACAGTGGGAACAGAGGGGTCACTGAAAGTTCCATCATGTGGCTTACAGGGAAATCTGCCTTCTGTGAACTCACTGCTACATTTTCCCCTTCAGGTTTGCGGAAGCTAGAAGCGTTTTTTGGTTTTCTCATCACTATTATGGCCCTCACGTTTGGCTATGAGGCAAGTATTACAGGCTGATCATTAGCTGTTGTTTGTCTTTTTTTCATTAGCTTTTTAAACAAAATTTTTGTCCTTTTATTATAAAAGACAGTGTGTGTTAACAAAACCCAAATTCAGCACTAGGCCAATTTTAAAGGAATAAGGATGTAGGAAAGACTAGTGTCCAGGAAGTTCTGCAGGGACTAGAATTTCTAGGACTTTCCAGACTAGACTCCCTGGTCCCAAATTGGCCATCTCAACAACAGAACAGCCTTGGCAAAGATTAGGAGAGGATTGCAGGGTTATTCTTGGTTTGTTACCTTGACGGGTTCTGTTTTTGCTCATCCTCGTTGACAGTAATTCCAGCTTGGACTTTCTCTGTATTGTAACAGTTAATGAACTATAGGGGATACAGTGCATGTTTTCTGTTGCCCCATCCCCAACACTGCATTGGGTTAAGCCTAATCTTATCATTCATTATATGCAGTGAAGTGAAACCCAGCACTTTTCTGTGTACAATTATTATAAACTGATTTCTGTTTATTGGACTAGCTAAGCTTTTGAATATATGTCTACTCTATTAGTGGATGATACAGCTTGGCCTAAGGCTTCCAAGAGAAATGCTGAGCCAGGAAAAAGAGTGTATGAGAAGTGTTTCCGAGTGAGTCTCAGCAGATGCTAGTGGCAAGCGCAAGTGATTTTTATATACATATGTGAGCACAGATGTTGGATCATCGAAAAAACAAGAGAGTTCCAGAAAAACACCTACTTCTGCTTTATTGACTATGCCAAGGCTTTTGATTTTGGATCATAGCAAACTGGAAAATTCTTAAAGAAATGGGGATACCAGACCACCTTACCTGCCTCCTGAGAAATCTGTATGCAGGTCAAGAAGCAACAGTTAGAACTGGACATGAAACAACAGACTGGTTCCAAATTGGGAAAGGAATACGTCAAGGCTATATATCGTCACCCTGCTTATTTAACTTACATGTAGATTACATCATGAGAAATGCCAGGCTGGATGAGGCATAAGCTGGAATAAAGATTGCTGAGAGAAATTTCAATAACCTCAAATACGCTGATGACACCACCCTTATGGCAGAAAGCAAAAAGGAATTAAAGAATCTCTTGATAAAAGTGAAAGAGCAGAGTGAAAAAGTTGGCTTAAAACTCAACATTCAAAAACTAAGATCATGGCATCTGGTCCCATCACTTCTTGGCAAATAGATGGGGAAACAATGGAAACAGTGAGAGACTTTATTTTTGGGGGCTCCAAAATCACTGCAGATGGTGACTGCAGCCATGAAATTAAAAGACACTTGCTCCTTGGAAGAAAAACTATGACCAACCTAGGCAGCACATTAAAAAGCAGAGACATTAGTTTGCTGACAAAGGTCCATCTCGTCAAAGCTATGGTTTTCCCAGAAGTCATGTATGGATGTGAGAGTTGGACTATAAAGAAAGCTGAGCACTGAAAAATTGATGCCTTTGAACTGTGGTGTTGGAGAAGACTCTTGAAAGTCCCTTGGCCTGCAAGGAGATCAACCAGTCAATCCTAAAGGAAATCAGTTTTGAATATTCACTGGAAGGACTGATGATGAATTGAAACTCCAATACTTTGGCTACCTGGTGTGAAGAATTGACTCATTGGAAAAGACCCTGATGCTAGGAAAGACTGAAAGCAGGAAGAGAAGGGGACACTGAGGATGAGATGGTTGAATTACATTATCAACTGAATGGGCATGAGTTTGAGCAAACTCCCGGAGTTGGTGATGGACCGGGAAGCCTGATGTGCTGCAGTCATGGGTTCACAAAGAGTCAGACATGACTGAGCCACTGAACTGAACTGAGCACAGAAGCATGATTAGTGTGGGTAATCAAGAATTGACTGTATTCTAAGGTGTGTCTCACAGGAGTTCATATCAGATCAGATCAGTAGCTCAGTCGTGTCTGACTCTTTGCAACCCCATGAATCGCAGCACGCCAGGCCTCCCTGTCCATCACCAACTCCCGGAGTTCACTCAGACTCATGCCCATCGAGTCAGTGATGCCATCCAGCCATCTCATCCTCTGTCTCCCCTTCTCCTCTTGCCCCCAATCCCTCCCAGCATCAGAGTCTTTTCCAATGAGTCAACTCTTCGCATGAGGTGGCCAAAGTACTGGAGTTTCAACTTTAGCTTCATTCCTTCCAAAGAAATCCCAGGGCTTGTGGCACTAATATCAATAAGGCCCTTAGCAGCCATGTTATTCCTTTAGAATATTAATTATATTCTTTACACATCTATTTAGTATATATAAAATACAATATGAAATGTTTGGATACCCCAGTCATAAATTCTCTAACCTTGTGCTGCTTGGTTTTTTTTTTTTTTTTGGATAATTCTATGTTCCTTATTTCCTAAATAGTGTTGATGAAGGGGTTTAAGGAGTAAAGGAGGCAATGTTATCTAGGACTGTGTTACTCCTGTAGCATCAAGTTCCAGAAAAGGCTAATAGCTGTTCTCTTTGTATGTAGTATGTTACAGTGAAACCCAGCCAGACCCAGGTCCTCCAAGGAATGTTCCTGCCATCCTGTTCAGGCTGTCGTACCCCACAGATCATGCAGGCTGTGGCCATTGTGGGTGCTGTTATCACACCCCACAACATATACCTGCATTCTGCCTTAGTCAAGGTGAGCAAGACCCATCTTATCCCAGTGACTTATGTAGTTCATGGCATCTTTTCCTTTTGTTGCAAGGGACACATACTTAGTTTACAATTGTTGGAGCCCTGAAGGAGCACAGTGTTTTTCCACAGTTGGACATCATACTCTTATATCACCAAGGTGCCCAGAGATGACTGACCCCATAGAGAAGGGACTAACGTCCTTAAAAGATCTGAAGGAGCACCGTGTCTCTTGTCTTTAAATCTCAGAAACCTCGATGGCCTCATGGAGGTCAGGAGGAAGGAGCCCAACCTAGCTTTTATCAGTCAGTCCAACACAATTGTTTGCTGAAAGATTTCAGAGACCTTTGTAATTAAGGCTAACTCCCCCTTAGATCTAAAATCAGGTTGTTTTTGTAGGTCAGCAGTTCTTCAAGCCACAGTAACTGAGGGCTCAGCAGTCACTCAGTCACTTCCCCTGTTTGGGTGTGTGTGATGTCATCAAAGGTCATGATTGAACTCAGTGAACCAGGATGTATGTGGTGTCTCTCACATTTCATGTGGTCAGTTGTTTGACCTCTAGGACTTTCAGCTGACTCCAACTCATGAAATACTACAAGGAAACTTGTTCCAACTAGTCAAAAAGTGACTGTTGCTCTTACCTCTCCAGTCCAGACAGGTAGACCGAGCCAATAAGCAGGAAGTTCAAGAAGCCAATAAGTACTTCTTCATTGATTCCTGCATTGCTCTCTTTGTTTCCTTTATCATCAACATCTTTGTCATCTCAGTGTTTGCCGAAGCATTTTTTGAGAAAACCAACCAGCAGGTGGTAAGTAAGCCAGGGACCTGGGTAGTAGTGAATGTGAGGGTAAAGAGGAGGCTAACTGGGGCAGGAAAACGTGACTTACAGCTCAGGGGAAATAGATCTCAGTGCTGCCCCTAACTCACAGTGCTAGTCAGGCTTATAGTCTAGGGCTGTGGCCAAGTCCAGACCCATCATTCCCAGCTTTGGACTGGGAAGGGAGCATTCCTCAGATAAAGACTGCCTCATGCTGTGGTCAGTGGCTTCATGTCTATTTGCTCTTTCTCATCCCCTTTTGCTTCCAACTCCTGACTGCTTTCCAGCCCTGCCCTTTGGGGATGACTGGTTGGGAGGAGTCAACACACAGGAAATAGAATCTGTGGCCGGACAGACTGTTTTATCACACTAAATTCTCTGTCCTCTTGACTCCTGATTGCCAATCTCTTTTTGATCACTCCTTTGTTTCCCATCGTAGGACCTCTGATTCCTGGCTCTGCTTTGAATAAGCACTCTCTATTCTGAGTGTCATTTCATATTTGAAGCCTTCTAAGGGCCCTCACTTCATGTCACCATTTAAATTGACCTAACATTCATGTATTACCATGCATACTGTAACTCAGGAAAAGTTTTTGATGACCTGGGAGTGTAGAAAAATTATCAAGGAAGACCTCAAGGCCATCGCTGCCAGTCTCTGCTGTCATCAATCCATGTGCAGTGTCTCACCTTCAGCATCCATCTCTTAGATGACCTGTGTGTGATCTATAGGAGAGGTCTTCTTATCTGAGTCCTGGACTCAAAATTAAAAATTGTTCCTAAACTGCTTTGGTTCCAGGTTGCGGTCTGTAAAAACAGCAGCAGTGCCCATGCTCACCTTTTCCCTGATGATAACTCAACACTGATCGTGGACATCTACAAAGGGGTAAACCTGTTTGGATTTCTGATCTTTGCTCCTGAATCAATATTCTCAGCATAATATCTGGGTTTTGCCGTGGGTTCACTTCAGAGCTCAGCATATGTTCTCTGAAGTGTTGTTTTTTTTCAGAGGTCCAGATACCAGATAAGACTTTTGGATTATGTAGAAGGAAATAGAAGATCTGCTTAAAAGATGAATTAATTGAATCAGCAATTCCCAAACTTGTGCTGCTATAGGCATTAATTGGGGTGACTAGGGAGAGTGTTCTTAGTAAAGTGCTTTATTTTTTATACTTGTTCCCCACCTAGCCCCAGTGGCTGGACACTTTATTTATTTAGGCCATGCTGAGTAGCATGTGGGATCTAGTTCTCTGACCAGCAATCAAACCCATACCCCTTGCATTGGGAGTACAGGGTCTTAAACCAATGGAACACCAGGGAAGTCCCTGTAAAGTCATCTTTATTGGGGCCTCTCTGTCCCTTTATGCTGGTTACATTATGAACTTCCAAGAGTAGAATATGTAGCATCTCCAAAATTCATTTGTGCTTTCTCTTCATTCCTATTACCATCTTCCAGAATACTGTGTTAAGGAATATAATTTGGGGAATGTGTTGTAGATTTTTTTAAATAGTTAACATATAAGTTGAGGATAAAGGCTTTAGGAGCCTAGAGAGGAGAAGGGACTAGGCTGAAGAGGAATGGGGGCCCATCCAGCAGAATTTTGGTTGAAAGCCTCTAGAATGAGGTCAGGACCCGAGTCTAGCTTCTGGGACAGTGCCAGCACAGTGCTTGGTAGAAGTGGGTGTGTAGCCAGGAATGGGGAGAGGTGACACCAAGGATATGTTGGGGTGTTGTCTCAGGTGATCTCTCTCCCTTGCCTCTCCAGGGTGTTGTGCTGGGGTGTTACTTCGGGCCTGTCGCTCTCTACATCTGGGCGGTGGGGATCCTGGCTGCAGGGCAGAGCTCCACCATGACAGGAACCTATTCCGGCCAGTTTGTCATGGAGGTACGTGCTGCTGTGACTGGGATAGAGGAGAGGAAGAGGACGTTGCCCTTTTGTCCTTTCTTAATCCCATGCCTCTAAGGTCTTCCCAAACCTCCCAGCCCTTTTGCTATTTCCTTCCAGACATTCATCCTGTTTCTGTGTTTTCTTCCAGGGATTCCTGAACCTAAAGTGGTCACGCTTTGCCCGAGTGAGTCTGACTCGCTCTATTGCCATCATCCCCGCTCTGCTTATTGCCGTCTTCCAAGATGTGGAGCATCTAACAGGGATGAATGACTTCCTGAATGTTCTTCAGAGCTTACAAGTGAGAAAGGAGCTGGGGAAACTCACATCTCACTAAGTCAGGAAGGATTCTGTACCTTTATTCTGTATTGCTTTTAGATAACAAGCCTAGTGTGGTTGTGGGGAAAATTCAGAGGAAGAAAGAGGCAGTCTTGGTCTACAGTGAACGCATATGAAATCTCTGGCATCTAGAAGGCTCTTAGAAATGGCATTATTTTTAAGCCTGTTGAATGGGATTTATAAGCTTTAATTACACATAGAATACAATCATTGTTCGTTAATCCTAACAAACATTAAATAATGTACAGGACACTGTTGGGCTTTATGGAGATTAAGAAGACAAGGCAGATACAAATTTTGTAAAGACATTGTGATCATAATTGATGCTGGGTTCATGCTACAGATTTCCACGTGACCCTCCAGCATGTTGCCATGACAGGAATAATTTCTCACAGAGTAGGTGAGGCAGGGTCTGTGGTTCCCTTTTGCTAACAGTGCTGCTCTCTGGGGTGTTACAAGGACCCCCTGTAGCCCTATCTAATCTTATTTTTTTCTTTTGCAGCTTCCCTTTGCTCTCATACCCATCCTCACATTTACGAGCTTGCGGCCCGTGATGAGCGAATTTGCCAATGGATTGTGAGTGCACTTCTTTTTGTTCTCCAAGATGCGTGGGGGAAGGATATCTTCATCAAACAGGCCAGTCAGGAAATAAGTCATAGGGGACTATGTGCTTTAACAGGTGATTGCTAGAGCTGCCCCCTCAATCTCTGACTAAGAAAAGAGAGATTGCTGGGGACTTCCCTTATGGTCCAGTGGTTGAGACTCTGCCTTCCTATGCAGGGGGTGAGGGGTTGATCCCAGGTCAAGGAACTAAGGTCCTACGTGCCACAGGGTGTGGCCAAAAATTAAAAATAAATGAATACAACATTGTAAATCAACTATATTTCAATTTTAAAAAGTTAAAGAAAAGAAAACAGAGATGCTAAATGTAACAAAGGAGGGCAAGCACATGTTTTATTTCTGGGGGAAGTTTTTCAGCTTTTAGTGCTTTAACTCTTCAACTTCAGCCACTGAAGGTTAAAGCATCTTAAATCCGTGTTAAATGATCTTGATGAGAGAAGCATAAGCTAATAACCTTTTATATACATGTCTATAGGACATGGGGTATTTGAAATGACTTGTTGTATCTCTAGGGACTCATGACCTTTTCAGTTGTAGGGCTTGTTGCATTTTTTAGGGACTTATATGATACAGATTCATGCAAAGATGGGCTTGATAAAGGACAGAAATGGTATGGACCTAACAGAAGCAGAAGATATTAAGAAGAGGTAGCAAGAATACACAGAAGAACTGTACAAAAAAGAGCTTCGCAACCCAGATAATCACGATGGTGTGATTACTCACCTAGAGTCAGACATCCTGGAATGTGAAGTCAAGTGGGCCTTAGAAAGCATCACTACGAACAAAGCTGGTGGAGGTGATGGAATTCCAGTTGAGCTATTCCAAATCCTGAAAGATGATGCTCTGAAAGTGCTGCACTCAATGTGCCAGCAAATTTGGAAAACTCAGCAGTGGCCACAGGACTGGAAAAGGTCAGTTTTCATTCCAATCCCAAAGAAAGGCAATGCCAAAGAATGCTCAAACTACCGCACAATTGCACTCATCTCACATGCTAGTAGTAAAGTAATGCTCAAAATTCTCCAAGCCAGGCTTCAGCAATACGTGAACCGTGAACTTCCACATGTTCAAGCTGGTTTTAGAAAAGGCAGAGGAACCAGAGATCAAATTGCCAACATCCGCTGGATCATGGAAGAAGCAAGAGAGTTCCAGAAAAACATCTATTTCTGCTTGATTGACTATGCCAAAGCCTTTAACTGTGTGGATAACAATAAACTGTGGAAAATTCTGAAAGAGATGGGAATACCAGACCACCTGACCTGCCTCCTGAGAAACTTATATGCAGGTCAGGAAGCAATAGTTAGAACTGGACATGGAACAACAAACTGGGTCCAAATAGGAAAAGGAGTTCATCAAGGCTGTATATTGTCACCCTGCTTATTTAACTTCTATGCAGAGTACATCATGAGAAACGCTGGACTGGAAGAAACACAAGCTGGAATCAAGATTGCCAGGAGAAATATCAATAACCTCAGATATGCAGATGACACCACCCTTATGGCAGAAAGTGAAGAGGAACTAAAAAGCCTCTTGATGAAAGTGAAAGTGGAGAGTGAAAAAGTTGGCTTAAAGCTCAACATTCAGAAAACAAAGATCATGGCATCTGGTCCATCACTTCATGGGAAATAGATGGGGAAACAGTGGAAACAGTGTCAGACTTTATTTTTCTGGGCTCCAAAATCACTGCGGATGGTGACTGCAGCCATGAAATTAAAAGACGCTTACTCCTTGGAAGGAATGTTATGACCAACCTAGATAGCATATTGAAAAGCAGAGACATTACTTTGCCAACAAAGGTCCATGTAGTCAAGGCTATGGTTTTTCCAGTGGTCACTTATGGCTGTGAGAGTTGGACTGTGAAGAAAGCTGAGCATTGAAGAATTGATGCTTTTGAACTGTGGTGTTGGAGAAGACTCTTGAGAGTCCCTTGGACTGCAAGGAGATCCAACCAATCCATTCTAAAGGAAATCAGTCCTGGGTGTTCATTGGAAGGAATGATGCTAAAGCTGAAACTCCAATACTTTGGCCACATCATTCGAAAAGTTGACTCATTGGAAAAGACTCTGATGCTGGGAGGGATTCGGGGAAGGAGGAAAAGGGGATGACAGAGGATGAGATGGCTGGATGGCATCACCAACTCAATGGACATGAGTTTGAGTGAACTCCAGGAGTTGGTGATCGACAGGGAGGCCTGGCGTGCTGTGATTCATGGGGTTGCAAAGAGTTGGACACTGAGCGACTGAACTGAACTGATGATACGCATTATTTGATAGTGTTTATTTTTTTCCTCTTTCTCCTATCATTCTGTAATTTTTGCTCATTTAATCTAATCTGGGACCAAAGAAGCACTTTTCAGTTTATTTTGAAATGCCCCTTACTCCTGTCTTGTGACCCTAAAAGACACAGTGTCCTTTTCTGTTTATGAATAGGTTAGACTGTTCCACCAATAATTGTGCTGATTCTTTTGACAGAGGCTGGAGGATCATAGGCGGTATTGTGGCCCTTGTCGTCTGTTTCATCAATATGTACTTTGTCGTGGTTTATGTCCAGGGTCTAGGGCACATGGCATTGTACGTGGTGGCTGCAGTGGTCAGCATAGCTTATCTGAGCTTTGTGTTTTACTTGGTAAGTCCAGTTGGGAGAGGGCAGGGGTGGTGAGGTGGGGCCAACACTCAGAAGAAAAAGGATTCCAAAGAGCACTTACCATTCTATCTTCAGGTTATTGACACAATTTACATGAAATTGTTAAATCAGCTGTGACTAAAGAATATTTTTAGCCATAAATTTTCCCTGGTTCCTAAGAGCTGTCATTTTTCTATTTCTGTCACTCTGTCTGATTTCCATTCTAATAATTCCTAACCAGAGAGTGTAGTATGTTTGAAGAACTTGAAGAAGATCAGCCATGTAAAAGTAGAGAGTGGTACAAGATGGGGTTGGAGAAGGGAGCTGTGTTGTGTGATTTCAGATCTTTGGAGGGCAGCGCATGTGGGTTCACAGCCCTGCCCAGCTCTACTACTTAATAGCTGTCCAATGACGACACAAGTAAATAGTGGATAATCTCTCAGTGAATTATTAAAAATGGGGGTTGTAAAACATAGTGCTCCATAGAAAAAGAATGGAGAATTATGTATACCTAGATAATAAAAAAATTATCAAAAGTCTAGAGTAAATTATATAAAAATAGTAATAGTATTTGCCTTTGTGGGATTACGGAAATATTCTTTTCTCTATTTTCCAATTCTTACGTAATATTATTTATATCAATGAAAAGTAGCTATAGTAACAACACATCCACCTCCCTATTCTACACAGTTTTCTCTAAAAAAACACAGGGTTGAGGATTAGGGACTACTACAAAGAATGGCAAGGCAGTAGGGTGGAAATGCCCTGCTCATCTTTATAACACTTACCTAGTTCCCATGTCTGCCACAGACAATGTCTTGATTGTGAAAACTTTTTAGTGAATACTGAGAAATTATGTCTTGGATAGATATATCTCTTCTTTTTTTCTTGCCCGGTAAACCATGGGTACACTTAGATTAAGCTGACCCTATAATATAGGGACGGTTGTTATTGTTCAGTTGCTAAGTTGTTTCCTACTCTTCAGAACCCCATGGACTGAAGCATGCCAGGCTTCCCTGTCCTTTGCTATCTCCTGGAGTATGCTCAAACTCGTGTCCACTGAGTTGATGACACCATCCAACCATCTCATCCTCATGCCCCCTTCTCCTCCTGCCCTCAATCTATGAAACCTAAATAACTGAGTATGGCCTTGACAGAAATTGTTTTAACAATTTGCTGTAGGACATCTCCTGGTGGCTTAATGGTTAGGATTTTGTACTTTTGCTTCAAAGTCCTAGGTTCAGTCCCTAGTCAGGGAACAGAGATCCTATCCTACAAGCTAGGCTGCTGCTGCTGCTGCTGCTAAGTCGCTTCAGTCGTGTCCGATTCTGTGTGACCCCATAGATGGCAGCCCACCAGGCTCCCCCGTCCCTGGGATTCTCCAGGCAAGAACACTAGAGTGGGTTGCCATTTCCTTCTCCAATGCATGAAGTGAAAAGTGAAAGTGAAGTTGCTCAGTCGTGTCTGACCCTCAGCTACCCCATGGACTGCAGCCTACCAGGCTCCTCCGTCCATGGGATTCTCCAAGCAGGAGTACTGGAGTGGGGTGCCATTGCCTTCTCTGACAAGCTAGGCAGCATGGCCAAAAAGAAGTTTCTGTAGAAATTAAGGGGATCCTTCCTGTATGCAAATTGGTTATGAAGGTGCTCAGTTGTTCTCAGTCAGCCTGAGGCTATAGCAATTGTTGAAGACCCAGTTTTAAGGCTGAGGACGGATTCTAGAATGAATTACTATCCTACTCTTTTGTTCAGAAGACTATCACAGTTGTTCTTAGCCAGTCAGTCATTACTCATATTGTGAAGAATGGTGTAGGACTGAAAAAAAGTGGTCATCAGGGACCTCTCCCAGTCAGATAAAGGAAACAAACGCAAAGCAGTAGGAACAGAGGGAGCTAAGGATTGAAATTAGTACAACAAAGAGTTTTGCATCTGAGCAGTGCAGTGTGGCCGGTGAGGAGGGTAAGAGGGCTCTCCAGAGGGGTCAGTGAATGATGACCAACTATATTTTCTCTTCCAGGGTTGGCAATGTTTCATTGCACTGGGCATGTCCTTCTTGGACTGTGGGCACACGGTAAGCGTCTCCAAAGTCCTGCTGACCAAAGAAATCACCAGTGGCTGTACGAAATAAACACTGTCCACAGGTAGCCATCAGAGCCAGTGTTTCTATGGTTTACTGTGTGAGCATCAGATCAGATCAGATCAGATCAGATCAGTCGCTCAGTCGTGTCCGACTCTTTGCGACCCCATGAACCGCAGCACGCAAGGCCTCCCTGTCCATCACCAGCTCCCGGAGGTCACTCAGACTCGCATCCATCGAGTCAGTGATGCCATCCAGCCATCTCATCCTCTGTCGTCCCCTTCTCCTCCTGCCCTCAATCCCTCCCAGCATCAGAGTCTTCTCCAATGAGTCAACTCTTCGCATGAGGTGGCCAAAATACTGGAGTTTCAGCTTTAGCATCATTCCTTCTAAAGAAATTCCAGGATTGATCTCCTTCAGAATGGACTGGTTGGATCTTCTTGCAGTCCAAGGAACTCTCAAGAGTCTTCTCCAACACCACAGTTCAAAAGCATCAATTCTTCGGCGCTCAGCCTTCTTCACAGTCCAGCTCTCACATCCATACATGACCACAGGAAAGACCATAGCCTTGACTAGGCGAACCTTTGTTGGCAAAGTAATGTCTCTGCTTTTGAATATGCTATCTAGGTTGGTCATAACTTTCCTTCCAAGGAGCAAGCGTCTTTTAATTTCTTGGCTGCAGTCACCATCTGCAGTGATTTTGGAGCCCAGAAAAACAAAGTCTGACACTGTTTCCACTGTTTCCCCATCTATTTCCCATGCAGTAATGGGACCAGATGCCATGATCTTCGTTTTCTGAATGTTGAGCTTTAAGCCAACCTTTTCACTCTCCACTTTCACTTTCATCAAGAGGCTTTTTAGCCCCTCTTCACTTTCTGCCATAAGAGTGGTGTCATCCGCATATCTGAGGTTATTGATATTTCTCCCGGCAATCTTGATTCCAACTTGTGTTTCTTCCAGTCCAGCATTTCTCATGATGTACTCTGCATATAAGTTAAATAAACATGGTGACAATATGCAGCCTTGACGTACTCCTTTTCCTATTTGGAACCAGTCTGTTGTTCCATGACCAGTTCTAACTGTGGCTGTACGAAATAAACACTGTCCACAGGTAGCCATCAGAGCCAGTGTTTCTATGGTTTACTGTGTGAGCATAGCCAAAGGTATGTGCTGTTGCACAGGCTACATTTAGGACTCAGCTGTTTGTTGGGAAAGACTTTGTTTCATATAATCTTTGAAAAGAATTGAAAGAGACACATGTACCCCAATTTCATCACAGCACTGTTTATAATAGCCATGGCATGGAAGCAACCTAGATGTCCATCAGCAGATGAGTGGATAAGAAAGCTGTGGTACATATACACAATGGAGTGTTACTCAGCCATTAAAAAGAATATGTTTGAATCAGTTCTAACGAAGTGGATGAAACTGGAGCCTATTATACAGAGTGAAGTAAGCCAGAAAGAAAAACACCAATATAGTATCAGATCAGATCAGATCAGTTGCTTAGTCGTGTCTGACTCTTTGCCACCCCATGCATCGCAGCACGCCAGGCCTCCCTGTCCATCACCAACTCCCGGAGGTCACTCAGACCCACATTCATCGAGTCAGTGATGCCATCCAGCCATCTCATCCTCTGTCGTCCCCTTCTCCTCTTGCCCTCAATCCCTCCCAGCATCAGAGTCTTCTCCAATGAGTCAATTGAGTCAACTTTTCACATGAGGTGGCCAAAGTACTGCAGTTTCAGCTTTAGCATCATTCCCTCCAAAGAAATCCCAGGGCTGATCTCCTGCAGAATGGACTGGTTGGATCTCCTTGCAGTCCAAGGGACTCTCAAGAGTCTTCTCCAACACCACACTTCAAAAGCATCGATTCTTTGGCACTCAGCCTTCTTCACAGTCCAGCTCTCACATCCATACATGACCACAGGAAAAACCATAGCCTTGACTAGGCGAACCTTTGTTGGCAAAGTAATGTCTCTGCTTTTCAATATGCTATCTAGGTTGGTCATAACATTCCTTCCAAGGAGTAAGCGTCTTTTAATTTCATGGCTGCAGTCACCATCCGCAGTGATTTTGGAGCCCGCAAAAATAAAGTCTGACACTGTTTCCACTGTTTCCCCATCTATTTCCCATGAAGTGATGGGACTGGATGCCATGATCTTCATTTTCTTAATGTTGAGCTTTAAGCCAACTTTTTCACTCTCCACTTTCACTTTCATCAAGAGGCTTTTTAGTTCCTCTTTACTTTCTGCCATAAGGGTGGTGTCATCTGTATATCTGAGGTTATTGATATGTCTCCCGGAAATCTTGATTCCAGCTTGTGTTTCTTCCAGTCCAACGTTTCTCATGATGTACTCTGCGTATAAGTTAAATAAGCAGGTGATAATATACAGCCTTGATGGACTCCTTTTCCTATTGGGACCTAGTTTGTTGTTCCATGTCCAGTTCTAACTGTTGCTTCCTGACCTGCATACAAATTTCTCAAGAGGCAGATCAGGTGGCCTGGTATTACCATCTCTTTCGGAATTTTCCACAGTTTATTGTGATCCACACAGTTAAAGGCTTTGGCATAGTTAATAAAGCAGAACTAGATGTTTTTCTGGAACTCTCTTGCTTTTTCCATGATTCAGCAGATGTTGGCAATTTGATCTCTGGTTCCTCTGCCTTTTCTAAAACCACCTGGAACATCAGGAAGTTCACGGTTCACATATTGCTGAAGCCTGGCTTGGAGAATTTTGAGCATTACTTTACTAGCGTGTGAGATGAGTGCAATTGTGCGGTAGTTTGAGCATTCTTTGGCATTGCCTTTCTTTGGGATTGGAATGAAAACTGACCTTTTCCAGTCCTGGCCACTGCTGAGTTTTCCAAATTTGCTGGCACATTGAGTGCAGCACTTTCAGAGCATCATCTTTCAGGATTTGGAATAGCTCAACTGGAATTCCATCACCTCCACTAGCTTTGTTCGTAGTGATGCTTTCTAAGGCCCACTTGACTTCACATTCCAGGATGTCTGACTCTAGGTCAGTGATCACACCATCGTATATATATGGAATTTAGAAAGATGGTAACGATAACCCTGTATGCGAGACAGCAAAAGAGACACAAATGTATAGAACAGTCTTTTGGACTCGGTGGGAGAGGGTGAGGGTGGGATGATTTGGGAGAATGGCATTGAAACATGTGTCAGATCAGATCAGATCAGATCAGTCGCTCAGTCGTGTCCGACTCTTTGCGACCCCATGAACTGCAGCATGCCAGGCCTCCCTGTCCATCACCAACTCCCGGAAGTCACCCAGACTCACATGCATCGAGTCAGTGATGCCATCCAGCCATCTCATCCTCTGTTGTCCCCTTCTCCTCCTGCCCCCAATCCCTCCCAGCATCAGAGTCTTCTCCAATGAGTCAACTCTTCGCATGAGGTGGCCAAAATACTGGAGTTTCAGCTTTAGCATCATTCCTTCCAAAGAAATCCCAGGGCTGATCTCCTTCAGAATGGACTGGTTGGATCTCCTTGCAGTCCAAGGGACTCTCAAGAGTCTTCTCCAACACCACAGTTCAAAAGCATCAATTCTTCAGTGCTCAGCCTTCTTCACAGTCCCGCTCTCACATCCATACATGACCACAGGAAAAACCATAGCCTTGACTAGGTGAACCTTTGTTGGCAAAGTAATGTCTCTGCTTTTGAATATGCTATCTAGGTTGGTCATAACTTTCCTTCCAAGGAGTAAGCGTCTTTTAATTTCATGGCTGCAGTCACCATCCGCAGTGATTTTGGAGCCCGCAAAAATAAAGTCTGACACTGTTTCCACTGTTTCTCCATCTATTTCCCATGTAGTGATGGGACCAGATGCCATGATCTTCGTTTTCTGAATGTTGAGCTTTAAGCCAAACTTTTCACTCTCCACTTTCACTTTCATCAAGAGGCTTTTTAGTTCCTCTTCACTTTCTGCCATAAGGGTATAATATGTATAATATCATATAAGTAATGAATCACCAGTCCAGACTTGATGCAGGATACAGGCAGCTTGGGGCTGGTGCACTGCGATGACCCAGAGGGATGGTATGGGGAGGGAGGTGGGAGGGTGGTTCAGGATTGGGAACACATGTACACCCATGGCAGATTCATGTTGATGTATGGCAAAACCAATACAATATTGTAAAGTTAAAAAATAAATAAATAAATAAAAAGAAACCGAATTTGTGGTTGCTGGGGGGAAGGGATAGTTAGGGAGTTTAGGACGGTCATGTACACACTGCTATATTCAAAATGATACCCAGCAAGGATCTATTGTATAGCACATGGAACTCTACTCAATGTTATGTGCCAGCCTGCAGGGGAGGGGGATTTGGGGGAGAATGGACGCATGTATATGTATGGCTGAGTCCCTTCACTGTTCACCTCCCCCAAAACATTGTTAATCAGCTATATCCCAATACAAAACAAAAAGTTTAAAGTTTGAAAAAATTAAAAAGTATACAGCAAAAAAATAAAGGGCTGAGAAATACTTTCCTTATACAAATCCTTTGAATTATTTTTATTATAAAAAATAAAATCTCAACTAGAGTAGTTTGATTCATATTATATTTAATTATGAGATAATCTTCATCTATCAGGTTCAGGATTTTTTAAACTTATTTTCACTTTAAATTTCTCAGTGGAAGTTAAGAGGGGTGAGAAAGCATTAAGATGATAAATGGACAGATGGTAAAACTCACTTGTGGTCGTGGTGACTAATACTAATCTCTTTTGAAAATCACTCTGATGATTTCCCTCAGAGATTGAGAGCTTACTGAAATGTTCTTGGGAGTCCTGATTTTAATAACTCTCATGTTACAGAGTTCTCTTGATGTACTCTCATGTACAGAGCTCTCTTGATGGTATTTCTTCTTGAGCAATTAGAGTTGGGAAACCTTCCCCTTCCATCTCCAGGATGGTAGTGATAGACGGTAGCATTTATGAATTGATGTTCTCAAGAGACTTTGGAGTGAGGAGAAAAAACTTGAAAGAAGAGGAGCCATCTGTTTTATTCCTAAAAAACAACTTCTTCCAGAATTGTCATGTTTTTCTGAGGCATGCCCAAGACGACTTGTGAGGCAATCTCAGGAGCTCTGGATGTAAGCGTTGGAAAGCTCGCTCCCTCTCAGCGAGTCCTTTGGTGTCACTGGTTGCCAAGTTCTCTCTGCAGGGTTGCACTGGGCTACCTCTCTTCAGCCATTCCCTCAGAGGGAAAAACTTTGAGACCAGATGGTGGAGCTCTGGAGTCAGAGGAAATGGGTCCCTTCAGCATGGAGCTGCTGCTCTTCAGCCACTTCTCATGTTTTTACATGTGGGGCCTGACAACGTGTGATTATCTCAGACCAAGTCACATTGTCTGGTGGAGATAAATAATCAGGTCTTTTATAGCCACTGACTTGGTGAGAACAGTAATGGGAATGCAATTGGAGGACTGCATTTCTGGTGTCTTCCTTCTGGAGTGCCTGTTGATTGATGTTCTCTGTTCACCTGAGCCCCTAAAGGCATTGTTTCCAGTACTTTGTACACAGTCTAAAGCACAGACTGAATGGACTGTCTTTTACACGGCTTCAAGGGTAAACTTCTGTGTTCCACTCACCATACCTTTACCTCAGCCCCTCCAGTGACATAGCACAGAATCGTGAGAGACAAATTCCCCAACCATTCCTCCTCACATCCCTCCCTCTCCCCAACCATCATTCCCTAAACTGTTCCCAAGGGCACTCTGGAGATATCAGGGACTGGCCTCTTAAGCTGTCAGTAGGTGAGGGCCATGTTGACAAAATTCTTTGTAAAGGTGGTATACTAACATTTACCTTTGCCGGGAGTTTGAGTGGGTCCAGTCAGTCTCAGATTTACAAGTATTTAGAAGCCCAGGTAAAAGCTGCTAGTTTTCTTTTAGAAGTTATGTATTTGACTTGCAATGATGAAAATTTCTTCCCAGTTAAACAGCAGTTTATATCACTATGTGTGTAGTATTTTACAGTGTTAACAACACTCCCATATTCCATCGGATGTTCTCACATGGAAAGTGTGCTTTCTATTCAGCCACTACTTTGGGTACAGTAAACAGTGTTTAGAGCTGACATCTTCCAGTGCCAGCATGTGCACTCTGTTTGTGTGAAATGTTTAAGGATATACAATTGTACTTTATGTAAGTTGGTCCTTGTTCTCCATAAAACTGTGCTGCTACAGTGTACTGGGAATTAACAGGGATGGGGAAGAGCTGTATTTTGGTTCCTGTGAGGTCCTGCTAGTGGTTTTAGGAGTGGTTACAATGAAGTTTTACTGACATTTAACAATATGTAAACACAGTTTGTGGGGATTCCCTGATGGCTCCGGTGGTAAAGAATCCCCCTGCAATGAGGGAGACCTGGGTTCAATCTCTGGGTCAGGAAGATCCCCTGGAGAAGAAAATGGCAACCCACTCCAGTATTCCATGAACAGAGGAGCCTGGCGGGCTACAGTCCATGGTGTCACAAAGAATCAGACACAACTGAGCTACTTTCACCTGGTGGCCCAGCAGTAAAGAATCCTCCTGCAACACGGGAGACGCAGAAGACTCAGGTTTAATTTCTGGTCAAGACGATCTCCTGGAGGAGGGCAAGGCAACCTACTTCAGTATTCTTGCTGAGAAAATCCCATGGACAAGGAGCCTGCCGGGCTACAGACCAAAGGATCACAAAGAGTTGGACACAACTGAGTAAGCACACACACACCAACTTTGAAATACTGAAACATCAATTACCACCTGGATTGACATATTAGACTCATACTGTTAGTGATTTTCTCTTTAGAAGGTATAGAGGTATACAGTTGATCTCTGGACATGCAGGGGTCAGGGGTGTTGATCTTCCATGGAATAGAAAATCTGCATGTAATTTATAGTCAGTTCTTCATGTTTATACTTGGCCTTCCACGTCCAGTGTTCATCCAAATCTGTGATTCCTTATTCTCAGATTCACCCTGTCTGGGATCATGTATTTCTGTCATATTTACCATTGAAAAAAATCCCTGTATGAGGAGACTCACGGGGTTCAAATTCATGTTGTCCAAGGCTCAACATAGGTTTAGTTCCCAGAAGACTTGATGAATTGTTGACACCAAACACTAATCCCTATCACCAATTTAGTGTTGCCATTGCTAAAGATGACATCATCACCATACTTAAAGTTGAAAGATAATTGTCATTCTGCCTTTCTCCACTCTAAGCTGCACATTTTTCTGTCTGTGGTCTTGTTTTACCACTGACGTAGGCTTTTATATTCTGTATATGCTGCCATATACAGAATATACAGAATATAAATGGCAGCATATACAGAATATAAAAGCCTACGTCAGTGGTAAAACAAGACCACAGACAGAAAAATAAAATTTCACAATAAACTGTGGAAATTCTGAAAGAGATGGGAATACCAGACCACCTGATCTGCCTCTTGAGAAATTTGTATGCAAGTCAGGAAGCAACAGGTAGAACTGAACATGGAACAACAGACTGGTTCCAAATACGAAAAGGAGTACGTCAAGGCTGTATATTGTCACCCTATTTATTTAACTTATATGCAGAGTACATCATGAGAAATGCTGGACTGGAAGAAACACAAGTTGGAATCAAGATTGCTGGGAGAAATATCAATAACCTCAGATATGCAGACGACACCACCCTTATGGCAGAAAGTGAAGAGGAACTCAAAAGCCTCTTGATGAAAGTGAAAGTGGAGAGTGAAAAGGTTGGCTTAAAGCTCAACATTCAGAAAACGAAGATCATGGCATCTGGTCCCATCACTACATGGGAAATAGATGGGGAAACAGTGGAAACAGTGTCAGACTTTCTTTTTCTGGGCTCCAAAATCACTACAGATGGTGACTGCAGCCATGAAATTAAAGACGCTTACTCCTTGGAAGGAAAGTTATGACCAACCTAGATAGCATATTCAAAAGCAGAGACATTACTTTGCCAACAAAGGTTCGCCTAGTCAAGGCTATGGTCTTTCCTGTGGTCATGTATGGATGTGAGAGCTGGACTGTGAAGAAGGCTGAGCGCCGAAGAATCGATACTTTTGAAGTGTGGTGTTGGAGAAGACTCTTGAGAGTCCCTTGGACTGCAAGGAGATCCAACCAGTCCATTCTAAAGGAGATCAGTCCTAGGTGTTCTTTGGAAGGAATGATGCTAAAGCTGAAACTCCAGTATTTTGGCCACCTCATGCGAAGAGTTGACTCATTGGAGAAGACTCTGATGCTGGGAGGGATTGGGGGCAGGAGGAGAAGGGGACAACAGAGGATGGGATGGCTGGATGGCATCACTGACTCGATGGATATGAGTCTGAGTGACCTCCGGGAGTTGGCGATGGATAGGGAGGCCTGGCATGCTGCGATTCATGGGGTTGCAAAGAGTCGGACACGACTGAGGGACTGATCTGATCTGATCTGATATGCTGCCAATAAAAAGTATGTGTGTTTGAAAAGAGAAACCAAAATTGTTTAGCTTCGAAATGAAAACATTTTTGAAGACCAGATATAAATACGAGGACAAAGCTCAGAAACAGTAAACTACTAGGCTTGTCACCAAACACAGGGCAGGAGAAGCTAAGTCAGCACTTAACTTGCTCTAGAGGTGTCGCTAGAGCTTCCTTATCCTTTCTGTGTTGCAAGCTTCCCCTGTCTGTCTTAACAGGAACTGAATACTCTAAGTACCACAATAGAAGTTATGAGAATTTTGTTCTCCACGTCATCCTTTCTCATTTAGCTCTTTTTTTCTTTTAATCTTTTTTTTTTTTTTTTGGCTGTGCCACATGGTTTATGTGATCTTAGCTCCCTGCCCAGGGATTGAGCCCAGACTAACAGCAGTGACAGTCTGGAATCATAACCATTAAGCCATGGGGAGCTCCTTATTTGGGTTTAATTTCAGAACTAAAAGAGGATGCATAACCATTTGAAGATCCTGCTTTAGCTGTGCCTCTGCAGTGCTTTCTGTTCCTTCCTTGGACAGGACCAGTGAGTCCAGACGTGTCACCTTCTTTTGACATCTTAGCTTTAGAATGTTAAAAATGACCAACATATTACTCTGCTTGTTGGGGTCTAAGCACTCCTGTATGTGTATGTATGCTCAGTCACTCAGTCATGTCTGACTCCTTGTGACTCCATGGACTGTAGCCCACCAGGCTCCTCTGTCTATGCAATTTTCCAGGCAAGAATACTGGAGTGTGTTGCCATTTCCTACTCCAGGGGATCTTCCTGACCCAGGGATCAAACCCGTGTCCTTGGGCCTCCTGCATTGGCAGGAGGATCCTTTACCACTGTGCCACTGGGGAAGCCCTTAACACTCATAGGATCTCTTGTAATTCTTACAACAAAAGGACAAAAATAAGACAACTGAAGGGCCAAAAGTAGAATAACATCGCTAGTAATTGTGTAGTTGTCATTTGAATCTGACTAGCTAAATTCCAGAGCCCATGTTACCATTACCAATCATTCTATATAATATGTAGTATGTATTCCATAGTATATACTTTAAGACACCAACTTTGGTGTTTAGTAGCACCAAGGACAGCACCATATCAAAGATACTTTGCTTAATACTCTGATTAGGGTTAGAATATGTTTTAGGTCAAAAGCTGCCAATTGATAGGCTAATTTTGTTTGGCCTGTCCTACGTTTTTCAAACTACCTGAATGCTTTTTCAGGTATATGTGGAAAATGGCAGGGTCCTGTATGATCCTATCCCAGCAATAAGTAAGAACTGATGGCTTATTCATTTTCTGGTGGCTCAGACAGTAAAGAATCCTCCTGCAATGCGGGAGACCTGGGTTCCATCCCTGGGTTGGGAAGATCCCCTGGAGGAGGTCATGGTCACCCCAGTATTCTCGCCTGGAGAATCCCCATGGACAGAAGAGCCTGCTGGGTTATAGCGCATGGGGTTGCAAAGAGTCAGACACAGCTGAGCAACTAAGCACAGCACTGCCCTTGAAAGTTTTAGCCAATTCCTCTACCATTTAGCCCCAGAAATACAACAAACTTCTCCAGTGAAGGAGTTCTCTCTACTAAGTCATCAAATGATACAACCTGCAGATCATGGAACTAATGAAGCAGCCCTTGTTTACTACACGCCCACCCCCCCACCTTAGCTCACTTGAGAAAAGGCTGCAGTGAATTGTCAACGTATCTGACAATTGCTCTTGGTTGCTAAAGTCAGATGGTCAACACTGAAATCAGATTGATTATATTCTTTGCAGCTGAAGATGGAGACGCTCTATACAGTCAGCAAAAACAAGACCTGGAGCTGACTGTGGCTCAGATCATGAGCTCCTTATTTATTGCAAAATTCAGGCTTAACTGGAGAAAGTAGAGAAAACCACTGGTGCTTCCCTGGTGACTCAGATGGTAAAGAATTGCCTGCAATGCAGGAGACCTGGCTTCAATCTCTGAGTCAGGATGATTCCCTGGAGAAGGGTATGGCTACCCACGCCAGTATTCTTCCGTAGAGAATTCCATGGATGGAGGAACTTGGCAGGCTACAGTTCATGGGGATGCAAAGAATTAGACACGTTTGAGCGACTAACACTTTCACTTTCAGAGAAAAACACTAGGCCATTCGTGTATGATCTAAATCAAATCCCTTATGATTAGACAGTGGAGGTGATAAATAGATTCACGGGACTAGATCTGGTAGACAGAGTGCCTGAAGAACTATGGACAGAGCTTTGTAACATTGTACAGGAGGCAGTGACCAAAACTATCCCCAAGAAAAAGAAATGCAAGAAGGCAAAGTGGTTGTCTTAGGAAGCCTTACAAATAGCTGAGGAAAGAAGAGAATTGAAAGCAAGGGAGAAAAGGAAAGGTACACACAACTAAATGCGGAGTTCCAGAGACGAGTGATGAGAGACAAGACTTTCTTCAGTGAACGATACAAAGAAATAGAGGAAAACCATGGAAAGGGTAAGACTAGAGATCTGTTCAAGAATCTATCAATTATTGATATTTGATATAAATATCAATCTATTGATATGTCTTTGGAAATATCAAAGGAATTTCATCCAAATATGGGCGCAGTAAAGGACAGAAATGGTAAATATCTAATAGAAGCAGAAGATATTAAAAAGTGGCAAGAATACACAGAAGAATTATACAGAAAAGGTCTTAATGATCCAAATAAACATGGAGGTGTGCTCACTCACCTAGAGCTAGACATCCTGCAGTGTGAAGTGAAGTGGGCCTTAGGAAGCATCACTACCAGCAAAGCTAGTGGAGGTGACAGAATTCCAGCTGAGGTATTTGACTTCACACTCCAGGATGTGTGGCTCTAGGTGAGTGCCCACATCATTGTGGTTATCTGGGTCATTAAGAACTCTTTTGTACAGTTCTTCTGTGTATTCTTGCCACCTCTTCTTAATCTCTTCTGCTTCTGTTTGGTCCTTACCATTTCTGTCCTTTATCGTGCCCATCCTTGTGTGAAATGTTCCCTTGATATCTTCAATTTTCTTGAAGAGATCTCTAGTCTTTCCCATTCTATTGTTTTCCTCTATTTCTTTGCACTGTTCACTTAAGAAGGCTTTCTTAGTCTCCTTGCTGTTCTGGAACTCTGCATTCAGTTGGGTATATCTTTGCTTTTCTCCTTTGCCTTTCACTTCTCTTCTTTTCTCAGCTCTTTGTAAGGCCTCCTAAGACAACCACTTTGCCTTCTTGTATTTCTTTTTCTTTGGGATGGATTTGGTCACCACCTCCTGAACAGTGTTACAAACCTCTGTCCATAGCTCTTCAGGCACTCTGTCTACCAAATATAGTCCCTTGAATCTATTCATCACCTCCACTGTCTAATCATAAGGGATTTGATTTAGGTCATACCTGAATGGTCCAGTGGTTTCCCTTACTATTTTCAATTTAAGTCTGAATTTTGCAATAAGGAGCTCACGATCTGAGCCACAGTCAGCTCCAGGTCTTATTTTTGGTGACTGTATAGAGCTTCCCCATCTTAGGCTACAAAGAATATAACCAATCTGATTTCAGTATTGACCATCTGGTGATGTTCATGCGTAGAGTTTTGTGTTGTTGGAAGAGAGTGTTTACTATGACCAGTGTGTTCTTACTGAAGTTGTTTGCATTCCCATTTCCAGTGGACCACATTTTGTCAGAACTTTACACCACAACCCGTCTGCATTGGGTGCCCCTGCACGACATGGATCATAGTTTCATTGAGTTGCACAAGGCTGTGATCCATATGTTCATTTTGGTTAGCTTTGTGATTGTGATTTTTGTCCTGGAGGCTGTGGGATTGTAGTTCTTGCTTCTTTCTGCCCTCTGATGGATGAGGATAAGAGGATTGTGTAAGCTTCTTGACAGGGAGGGGCTGGCTGTGGGGTAAACTTGGTATTGTTCTGGTGGGCGGGGCCATGCTCAGTATATCTTTAATCCAGCTTTCTGCTGATGGGTGGGCCTGTGCTCCCTCCCTGTTGTTTGTCCTGAGGAGGCCTAGTCCTGGAGTCTACAGGCTCTGTTGTAGGGCTAAAGGTGAACTCTAAAAGGACTTAGGCCAACAGGTGCCTCCCAGGACTGCTGCTGCCAGTGCCCCTGTCCCTGTGGCAGGCTACTGCTGATCAACGCCTCACAGGAGACTCTCAAACAGTCACAAGCAGGTCTAGCTTAGTCTCTTGTGGGGTCACTGCTCCTTTCCCTGGGTTCTGGTCCACAGAAGGTTTTGTTTGTGCCCTCCAAGAGTTTCTGCTTCCCCAAGAACTGTGGAAGTTCTGTAATCAAATCCCGCTGCCCTTCAAAGTCAGATTCCCTGGGGATTCCCAGTTCCTTTGCTGGACCCCCAGGTTAGAAAGTCTGACATGAGGCCTAGAACCTTCACAGTAGTGAGAGATCTTCTTTGGGATTACTGCTCTCCAGTTTGTGGGTTGCCCACCTGGCCAGTATGGGATTTGACTTAAACGTGATTGCACCCCTCCCACCATCTCGGTGGACTCCTTGGTCCTTAGACATGGGGAATCTTTCTTCATGGGTTCCAACATTCTCCTGTCGAAGGCTGCTCACCAGCTAGTTGCGTTTTTGGTGTTCTTGCAGAAGACGATGGGCACACATCCTTCTACTGTGCCACCTTGATATCTCATTTTCCACTATACTGTACTAGAAATGTTTTCTTTCTATGATTTTACAGTGTGCATTTGGTGTTCTGAGCACTCATATGATCTCATTTCAATTCTTACAACTAAAGAATTAGCCTCTATACAGAAGTAACTGAAAGGCCAAGAAGAGGCTGTTGGTACCTGGCCACAGCAACATTCCTAAAACCCCAGGTAATACCAGTGGGCTAAAAGGAAACTCAGTCATTGTCCCATGGTGAATGCAGCAGAGAGAAAACGAGTAAGATACAATTTCACAAATGCCAGTGCAAACCATTGGGATTAGGTCTCTAGTGAGTCTGGTAATATATTTTTTTGCTTTGTTTTCATATTTATTTATTGTCCACCCTGGGTCTTGGTTGCATCTTGCAGGATCTTTCATTGCTGTGTGCAGGCTTCTCTCTAGTTGCTGCTTGTGGGCTCCAGAGCCAGAGCTCGCTCAGTTGCCTCCAGGCATATGGAATCATAGTTCCCAGACCAGGGCTCAAACCTATGTCTCCTGCCTGACAAGGTGGATTTTTAACCATTAGACCACAAGGAAGTTCCTGGTAATGTGTTTTAAAAGCAGCTAAAGGAATTCTTATTCAATCTGATAAACATTTGGGACGGTTGGTCATCTTTTCTCTTAGCACATGCCATTTTATTATTATTTTTAATGAAAGGCTTTTCTCTGCTCAGGTGCCAAAGTATATTAAGGCCCAGATAATAGGGCTCAGGATTTAGAACATTTGAAATTTGATTTCTTTTCTCTTTTTTGGCCATGCTGTGCAGTTTATGGAATCTTAGTTCCCTAACCAGGGACTGAATGCTAACCCTCAGCAGGGAAAGCTCAGAATCCTAGCCACCGGACTGCCAGAGAATTCCCTGAAATTTTATTTCTAACACACTTGATATTAAAGTATAAAAGTTCACAGTGCATTTGCTCTTAAGATCTTGATCGGAAACACCAATCCTGAGGTAGAGTGTCATAAGAATAGTTAAAGTTAAAATTTTGCATTTGGTATTACCTCAATCTTGATTTTAGCTCATATAGATTATTTCATATACAATAAACCATTCATGTGTCTGTAAGCCATTTATTTTCTGAAAGAAAATCAATATAGCAGAACTGGAACAAGAGCTACTTTTATATGCTGATTATAGGTACTTAAATTCCAATTTTGCTATGCTATGCTATGCTACGTCACTTCAGTCGTATCGACTCTGTGCGACCCCATAGACGGCAGCCCACCAGGCTCCCCCATCCCTGGGATTATCCAGGCAAGAACACTGGAGTGGGTTGCCATTTCCTTCTCCAATGCGTGATAGTGAAAAGTGAAAGTGAAGTCGCTCAGTAGTGTCTGACTCTTAGCGACCCCATGGACTGCAGCCTTACCAGGCTCCTCTATCCATGGGATTTTCCAGGCAAGAGTACTGGAGTGGGGTGCCATTGCCTTCTTCAAAATTCCAATTTTAAATGCTAGCAAATCAGTCTAACTCTTTTCCATCTTTTTGTCCTCAGTACCATTTGGGATCGATAGTTCAACCTGAATGAACTCTACCTTCCAAACACCATGGACGCTGACTCACTTGTGTCTAAATGACTGACAGCCTGAGGGACTATATATGACCCACTTTCTCTTAGTCCTTTGTGCCAAGTGTCATGTTAATAAATCTGTTTGTTCAGTGGTGAATTTTGTTCAAACTTTTTGAACAAAAGGTAAAGATTTCCTCATGGGAAGGGTGTGAAAGGCTGATAGCTGTTAAGTGTAGGTCAGAGACCCACCCACCTCACAACAGTCCTACAATTGCCAGAGTTAAATGATTAGCCTATGATGGCCACATACCTTTATGGGCTTGTGCCCGGACTTCTGGAATTTTAAAAATATATATGTGTGTATGTTTATGTAAACCTGAACATATCAGTTTGGGTAGAGTTTTATATAAAAGTGATAGATATGTTGTATTTTTTAAAACAAATATTGTTCAGATAAATCAGATATTTATTTTGTCTGAATCACAAATGACAAAAAGAGCACTGTTCTTTTTCAGAATGAACTGGTCAAATTGACTTATTTTTCAAGTGATACTTGACTATGACCCATTAAACTTGACTTGGATTTAATTAAACAGCCCTTGGTAACTACTAGTATTAGCACATCATTTCCAAAGAAGACTTTTCTTTATTTGACAGTTATATTTCATCCTGGTTGTCAGCATCCTCCATGATTGTTATTTTCTCTATTGTTTTTCTTGAATTTTTTTTTTCAGAGATATGATGGTATTTTCCAAAGAGCTTAATACCTAGGAACAGGATCCAGAAATTATACTTTAACCAATGATCAGTTTTCCATTCTGCACTGTAACTCAGCCCATTCTAGCATTGTGGGTATAAAAAGAATTCTAACACTGAGCTTTGTAAGGGCCAACAGAAGATAATGATAATTTTCTTCCTAATGTATGTATAGTCCGACCATGTCTTTTCTTCCCCCTTTTCCCAATAATACTCCAGACATGATTTCTAGGTCACAGTCTATTTCTGGAGTGGCTGATGTTTCTAATGCTGACTCTCCTAGGGAATGTTAAGCATTTTAAGTTATTTATAGCAAGTGGTATGAGATTAGAACTAGACTGGGGCTTGGAAGATTAGTCCACATGTCTCAAACTTTTTATTTTGACCCAGAGGTCTGACAGAATGTGGTCCACCAGAGAAGGGAATGGCAAACCACTTCAGTATTCTTGCCTTGAGAACCCCATGAACAGTATGAAAAGGCAAAATGATAGGATACTGAAAGAGGAATTCCCCAGGTCAGTAGGTGCCCAATATCCTAGTGGAGATCAGTGGAGAAATAGCTCCAGAAAGAATGAAGGGATGGAGCCAAAGCAAAAACAATACCCAGTTGTGGATGTGACTGGTGATAGAAGCAAGGTCCAATGCTGAAAGGAGCAATATTGCATAGGAACCTGGAATGTCAGGTCCATGAATCAAGGCAAATTGGAAGTGGTCAAACAGGAGATGGCAAGAGTGAATGTTGACATTCTAGGAATCAATGAACTAAAATGGACTGGAATGGGTGAATTTAACTCAGATGACCCTTATATCTACTACTGCAGGCAGGAATCCCTCAGAAGAAATGGAGTAGCCATCATGGTCAACAAAAGAGTTCGAAATGCAGTACTTGGATGCAATCTCAAAAACAACAGAATGATCTCTGTTCGTTTCCAAGGCAAACCATTCAATACCACAGTAATCCAAGTCTAGCACTAACCAGTAACGCCGAAGAAGCTGAAGTTGAACGGTTCTATGAAGACCTACAAGACCTTTTAGAACTAACACCCAAAAAAGATGTCCTTTTCATTATAGGGGACTGGAATGCAAAAGTAGGAAGTCAAGAAACACCTGGCTGCTAAGCTGCTTCAGTCGTGTCCGACTCTGTGCGACCCCAGAGATGGCAGCCTACCAGGCTCTTCTGTCCCTGGGATTCTCCAGGCAACAACAGTGGAGTGGGTTGCCATTTCCTTCTCCAATGCATGAGAGTGAAAAGTGAAAGTGAAGTCGCTTAGTCGTGTCCGACTCTTCGCGATCCCATGGGCTGCAGCCTACCAGGCTCCTCCATCCATGGGATTTTCCAAGCATGAGTACTGGAGTGGGGGTGCCATTGTCTTCTCTGAGAAACACCTGGAGTAACAGGCAAATTTGGCCTTGGAATATGGAATGAAGCAGGACAAAGACTAATAGAGTTTAGCCAAGAAAATGCACTGGTCATAGCAAACACCCTCTTCCAACAACACAAGAGAAGACTCTACACATGTACATCACCAGATGGTCAACATCAAAATCAGATTGATTATATTCTTTGCAGCCAAAGATGGAAAAGCTCTATACAGTCAACAAAAACAAGACCAGGAGCTGACTGTGGCTTAGATCATGAACTCCTTATTGCCAAATTCAGACTGAAATTGAAGAAAGTAGGGAAAACCACTAGACCATTCAGGTATGACCTAAATCAAATCCCTTATGATTATATAGTGGAAATGAGAAATAGATTTAAGGGACTAGAGCTGATAGACAGAGTGCCTGATGAACTATGGAATGAGGTTCATGACATTGTACAGGAGACAAGGATCAAGACCATCCCCATGGAAAAGAAATGAAAAAAAGCAAAATGGCTGTCCGGAGAGGCCTTACAAATAGCTGTGAAAAGAAGAGAAGTGAAAAGCAAAGGAGAAAAGGAAAGATATAAGTATCTGAATGCAGAGTTCCAAAGAATAGCAAGGAGAGATAAAAAAGCCTTCCTCAGTGACCAATGCAAAGAAATAGAGGAAAACAACAGAACGGGAAAGACTAGAGATCTCTTCAAGAAAATTAGAGATACCAAGGGAATATTTCATGCAAAGATGGGCTCAATAAAGGACAGAAATGGTATGGACCTAACAGAAGCAGAAGATATTAAGAAGAGGTGGCAAGAATACACAGAAGAACTGTACAAAAAAGAGCTTCATGACCCAGATAATCATGATGGTGTGATCACTGATCTAGAGCCAGACATCCTGGAATGTGAAGTCAAGTGGGCCTTAGAAAGCATGACTATGAACAAAGCTAGTGGAGGTGATGGAATTCCAGTTGAGCTATTCCAAATCTTGAAAGATGATGCTGTGAAAGTGCTGCACTCAATATGCCAGCAAATTTGGAAAACTCAGCAGTGGCCACAGGACTGGAAAAGGTCAGTTTTCATTCCAATCCCAAAGAAAGGCAATGCCAAAGAATGCTCAAACTACCACACAATTGCACTCATCTCACATGCTAGCAAAGTAATACTCAAAATTCTCCAAGTCAGGCTTCAGCAATATGTGAACCATGAACTTTCTGATGTTCAAGCTGGTTTTAGAAAAGGCAGAGGAACCAGAGATCAAATTGCCAACATCCACTGGATCATGCAAAAAGCAAGAGAGTTCCAGAAAAACATCTATTTCTGCTTTATTGACTATGCCAAAGCCTTTGATTGTGTGGATCACAATAAACTGTGGAAAATTCTGAAAGAGATGGGAATAACAGACCACCTGACCTGCCTCTTGAGAAATTTGTATGCAGGTCAGGAAGCAACAGTTAGAACTGGACACGGAACAACAGACTGGTTCCAAATCGGAAAAGGAGTACATCAAGGCTGTATATTGTCACCCTGTTTATTTAACTTATATGCAGAGTACATCATGAGAAACCCTGGGCTGGAAGAAGCACAAGCTAGAATCAAGATTGCTGGGAAAAATATCAATAACCTCAGATATGCATACGACATCACCCTTATGGCAGAAAGTGAAGAGGAACTCAAAAGCCTCTTGATGAAGGTGAAAGTGGAGAGTGAAAAAGTTGGCTTCAAGCTCAACATTCAGAAAACGAAGATCATGGCATCTGGTCCCATCACTTCATGGGAAATAGATGGGGAAACAGTGTCAGACTTTATTTTTCTGGGCTCCAAAATTACTACAGATGGTGACTGCAACCATGAGATTAAAAGACGCTTACTCCTTGGAAGGAAAGTTATGACCAACCTAGATAGCATATTCAAAAGCAGAGACATTACTTTGCCAACAAAGGTCCATCTAGTCAAGGCTATGGTTTTCCAGTGGTCATGTATGGATGTGAGAGTTGGACTGTGAAGAAGGCTGAGCGCCGAAGAATTGATGCTTTTGAACTGTGGTGTTGGAGAAGACTCTTGAGAGTCCCTTGGACTGCAAGGAGATCCAACCAGTCCATTCTAAAGGAGATCAGTCCTGGGTGTTGTTTGGTAGGACTGATGCTGAAGCTGAAACTCCAGTACTTTGGCCACCTCATGCCAAGAGCTGACTCATTGGAAAAGACTTTGATGCTGGGAGGGATTGGGGGCAGGAGGAGAAGGGGACAACAGAGGATGAGATGGCTGGATGGCATCACTGACTCGATGGATGCGAGTCTGAGTGAGCTCCGGGAGTTGGTGATGGACAGGGAGGCCTGGCGTGCTGTGATTCATGGGGTCGCAAAGAGTCGGACATGATTGAGCGACTGAACTGAACCTAACTAGGATTTTTTTATTTCATAGCTTTTTTTTTTTTTTTTTGAAGAGAGTCAAAACTGTTTACTTGACAACACAATTAAACAGCTGGTGGTTTAAAAGTCAGTCTATGTTCAAGATGGCAGATTAGAAGGATGTGTGCTCCCATCTCCTCCTGTGAGAGCAAAATATCGCAACTATCTGTTGAACAACCATCGACAGGAGGATGCTGGAGCCCACCAAAAAAAAAAAAAAACAACAACCCCATCTGCTAGTGTTGGAGACTCTCCTATGGTGGCATGGGTTGCCATGGCTCACTGCAGGAACCTGGGCACCCATAGCAGCCTCCATAAAATCTGTATAATAAAACATTTAATACCTACACTTGAAAGTTTCTGCATATTGATCTGATAGAAAAGTCAGAAGATTTTCAACACCAGGCTCACATCTCTTCATGGAAGTGTGGTTGGCTTACATTGAATGGCAGCTATGCATTTTTAATGGAATATACTCCATGCCTTCTCTCATTTCCTTTTGGCACCAAAGGCATTGAGTTTACAAACCCTGCAGCCTTTGTACGTTTGAGCATCATTTTCCTCCTTCAGCATAAACCTTACTGCCTTATTGTAAAACTCAGCACCTTCCAGACATTGCCTTTGTTCATTTACAATTCAATCCTCTAAGTGGCAAGGACTTTTTACCAAGGTGATTCTTTAAAATGCCCTTGTTTCTACTTTGTGGCCCTTTAAACTTCTCATCAGAGCAACAGCCTTGCCAGAGAGGTTATAGACCTTCTGATCTTAAAAGTAAAACTGAGTTAATACCATTTATCAGCTTTTACTTGAAAAAGAAACAAAAGATGAGTTTCAGTGTTTTGGTTTCTTTATACAGCGACAGCGACTCTAGATGAATCAGCTTGTTAGAAGAGCCCGTTTCTGAGTAAATACTTCAGTTCATCTATTTTTAATGCTGAGCATGTTTTGGGAGAGGGGGATCTTTCTGGTAGCCTTATTAGAAGTATCTTTTCATTGTGTAATCAACATGAAGGATGACATTTCTATGCCAGAGGTCTTAGATTTTCCTGATTTCATGGAACATACTAGAGCCAACTGCTGGAATGTTTATTCTAGTGAATAGAGTAGTTGGATTCTTTCCTCGCCTGTTTCTAAAGTGTTGACTGAAACATGTCTGTTTGTTGGTGGCACTTGAAGAGCCTCATAGTAGGTACAGATGGCAACTTTAAAAATAATTACCCTGAGCCAGTAGAGAAAAGTGTATATAGTACATAGAACAGTGAGTTAGACTGCAGATAGACTTTGAAACCTTCCTGCATTTTTCCCTTCCCCAAATGCTAGAATTCACCTTCCAGTCAGAGTATTTCTCTACTACAGAAAGTATCAAGGAAGAGGAAATCATCACCACAGATCATATTACATGCATTTTAGTGTATTTTTTGTTTTTTTACCATGCATTCTTGTTTTTATCTCAGTGGGTACTCCCCACCCCCACCCCTGCACCCCCACCCCCCACCCGCCACCGCCGCTTTGGTTTTCTTTCCCAGGCCTGGAGTCAGAATAAATCTGAGGCACAGCAGCTGTGACTTCAACAAGGTGGAACTAGTCTTTAGAAGCCTAGGCTTACAGAGGAGCGTGAGGCCTCAGGTGTGCTCCACATTTATTATCTTCTTTGTTTCTTGTGTTTTCTGCAGTGTCATGCCAGATTAGCAGTAGCACAAAGAGACTAAATCTTTCCACTCCCACAGTACTGCCATTTGAAGGGAAAAGGGATTGTTTTAACAATTTACCTTTGCATTCTTAGAAATACTTTCAAGAAGTATAAAGATGAATACACAAATATTTAATGTTAGACATGTTTGTGGTAAATAAGTCAAGTTTCTATATGAGAGTGAGGTGTAGAGTGGTAAACCAATTTTTTTTTTTTTTTAATTTCACTACGCACCCCCCTTGCAGTGCACAGCCCTGCTGCTCCACAGGGTTCCTTAGGGCAGAACCAAATTTAAATAACAACATGGCCATTCATTTGCCTCTGATGTAATTTTTGCCCATTCTAAAAAGGACTTTGTGAAAGCCTTAATTACCTTGCCCTGTCTGGAGAGAATTAAGCGATGAATACAGCATCACATTTAATATGGAGAAAATTTTTCTATAACCATTACATAACTTCTAATTTTCAGATTGATTTGGCATAATATAGATTTATTTTCTGCCACTAACTAAAAAATAAAAATTTTAAAAGTCAGAAAATCATGTCCTAGGTTCTAAAAGACATCAACAAATACATTTTTTAGTTGACTATTTATGATTGTTGATTTGGAAGTCAACATCTTAAACAATTGAAAGCTATGAGAATTCTGGCTGAAACTTCTGCAGTATAATTTGCTACATATTGAAAATTCATTCTTCGTAAGTACTTTTCAGAAGGCTTCTTATTTTTCTTGTGTGTAACTTCATTTTTTGTACCTATTGAAGAATCGAGGTCTAATGTAATCCTTGTACATAGAGTAGAGAACACCTAGAAACAAAATACATATATCAATAGAGTATTCATGGGAAACAAACACTGCATTTCTTCACTTGTATTTTTTCTAAAACTAACCTACAATTAAAAACAAACACCCTCTATCTTATTAATTTTTGGTTTAGATTATACAAGTGGCTCCAGGAAAAAACAAAACAAAACTCAACTTTGATTCCTGAGTTGGGAAGATCCCCAGAGTAGGAAACAGCAACACACTTGAACCAACCCAGTATTCTCGCCCGGAAAATCCTGTGGACAGAGAAGCCTGCTGGGCTATACAGTCTGTGGGGTCACAAAGAGCTGGACACATGCACACTACCTCTTAAATGTTGAGCACACATGCACGATACCTCTTAAATGTGGGTGTTTCCTGGAGTTCTGATCCCAATGCTTTTCTCACCTCATTCACACCTGTTGTTTCACTTGTAAGCAAGTAGATCTCTGAGAGTGAGACCCACATATAGACTATATTAAATGTGACATTTCTACATCCCATATGTAGATGGTCTCCAAAACTTGTATATAAGCAAATATGTTGAGAATGCCCCTCAAAATGTGCATTTATAAACAAAATAAATGTACTATAGTCAGTCAATATACTGATAAATCTTTTTGTTTTGTTTTTGGCTTTGGCTGCACAATGTGGCATGTGTGCTTGGGTGCAAAATCATCTCCGTTGTGTCTGACTCTTTACGACCTTATGGACTGTAGCACACTGGGCTCCTCTGTCCATGGGATTCTCCAGGCAAGAATACTGGCGTGGGTTGCCATGCCCTCCTCCAGAGGATCTTCCTGAACCAGGGATCAAACACACATCTCCTGTATTGGCAGGCAGGTTCTTTACCACTAGCACCACCTGGGAAGCCCAGTAAGGCATGCAAGATCTTAATTCTTCCACCAAGGATAGAACCCATGCCCCCTGAATTGGGAGTGTGGAGTCTCAATCACGGACTACCAGGGAAGTCCCCCCCGCAGGCATCTTTCTAAACTGTTATCCTGACTATGTTACTCCCCTGTTTAAACTCTTCACTGGTTTACTTCATCTTGTTACTCCTCAACTAGCAACCATGAAAATCTACAGGGGGATCTGTTTTATATCAGTTTAGCTCAGCTGTCACTATGTTTTCCAGGATTCCCTTCTCTGCATGGTGGTGGTGGTACTTTAGTTGCTAAGTCGTGTCCTACTCTCACAATCCCATGGACTGTAGCCCGTCAGGATCCTCTGTCCAAGAATACCTGAGTGGTTTGCCATTTCCTTCTCCAGGGGATCTTCCCCGACCCAGGGATCGAACTCGTGTCTCCTGCACTGCAGGCAGATTCTTTACCAACTGAGCTACCAGGGAATTCTCCTTCTCTGCATAGTTCTGAGTTAGCTTGGCCATGAGAGACATTTGACTTGAGATCTGAAGGTGAAAAGTGAAGCAGCACCTGCCAAATACTTTTTGCACTTGTTAGGCTTGGTATAGAGGACCAGGTGCTATTATAGCTTGTGTATGTTGTTTATCTGCTGGCTCTCTTTGCTACTGTTGGGCAACAGTCAGGCCCACAGGCCTTTCAGCTCCTTGTGAATCTCCTCTATTAGCTTTTCTTGCTCCTGGGCCAGATGTGGATAATAGAAGGTGCCAGCTTTTTTTAAAGGTCAGGCCATCTAGTCGGAGTCGACAAGATTCTGACTTAAGTTTCCACTTTGTGGGTTCCAGTTCATCCTTGCAGATTCTAGTTTCTTTTTCTTTCCTAACTGCTGCCTTGTTCAGGTGCCAGGATTAGAAATATAACCAAGAGCCTAACATGGACTGTTTAACCAGCTCCCCAAATTGCTTAAGGTCATATCTCTATAATAAATCCCTTTTTCTGTATCACTACTAGTAGTTTTAGAAGGAAATGGCAACCCACTCCAGTATTCTTGCCTGGGAAATTCCATGGAGAGAGGAGCCTGGCTACAGTCCATGAGGTTATGAAAGAGCTGGACATGACTTAGTGACTAAACAACAAAAACAACTACTAGTTTTGCTTATCTGATTGAACAGAATGATACAGAATTTGGTATTAGAAGCTCCCAGAGGAACATAACCCCAACATAACATAACAACCCAGAGGACTGGTTCTGTGAATTAGTTCTGGGTTATTTGGAGTTGGTTCTCTAATCTGATTAGATTTAAAGGTATTAATGGCCTTTCTCCCCACTTCCAGCGGCTAAGAATATGCTGGCAGTCCATGGCATATATTAGCAAAACATTTTAAAAATTATCACCTTGCAGATACCCTTAACCAGGTGCCTATAGAAAGCAAGGCTTTAGGTGATCAAGTATATACTGCCATAGAACATTTAGTGGAAATAAGAAGTATAATATAGTTGGTTACTTCTAAGTGTACTGGAAAACTTGGGAAAACTATACAATGGGCTCATGGCAGTTTTTTTAAAGATGCAATTTATTTTTTAAATTTGGATACACAAGGTCTCAGTTGCAGCATGTGGGATCTAGTTCCCTGATCAGGGATCAAACCCAAGTCCCTGCACTGGGAGCTTGGAGTCTTAGCCTCTGGACCTCCAGGGAAGTCCCTGGGCTCATAGCTTTTAATTCCTAGCTCAGATTTGCATGAGGGAACTGAAAGCTTTATGACTTTCCAAAAAGAAACTCAATTCCTGTGGCCATGAGATTGCTACTTTTGAAAAATATCCACTGAGTCTAATCTTGTGAGTGATTAATCACAACACAAAATGAATTTCCAACCTCACAACACCTCATATATTAAAGTTTAGGGCATTGCTTTGGAAGGAATGGGACTCTGAAAATTGAAATGGGGACATATGGTAGATTTCAGTGAAAGTGGGTCCTTGAGCCCCGATATCTTACCAACACTCCTTTGCCAGGAGAAACAGTCCTCTGTATCTGTCTGAGAAAGACTGAAACTTGGACCAAAAAGTAGTCTCCACTAAATGAAGCTGAAATACCAGAACTTCCTTAGTATACTTCCATGGTAGAGCAGTGATTCTTCTGACCTGTGGAGTAAGGGCTCTTATGGTAGGGAAAGCTAAGTGTAAACCATTCTATATGCATCTATTATCAAAGTAATACTGCATTCTCAGGGTGATTGTACAGCTTAGTGTCATCAGCAACGACTTTAAAGATGCCAGGGTGGTGATTTCTACCACATCTCTATTCATTTTGCCTCTTTTGCCAGAAAGCAGAGAGATCTTAGAGAATGATAATGGATTTATAAAAACTTGAGAGTCCCTTGGACTGCAAGGAGATCCAACCAGTCCATTCTGAAGGAGATCAGCCCTGGGATTTCTTTGGAAGGAATGATGCTAAAGCTGAAACTCCAGTATTTTGGCCACCTCATGCGAAGAGTTGACTGACTGGAGAAGACTCTGATGCTGGGAGGGATTGGGGGCAGGAGGAGAAGGGGACGACAGAGGATGAGATGGCTGGATGGCATCACTGACTCGATGGATGTGGGTCTGAGTGACCTCCGGGAGCTGGTGATGGACAGGGAGGCCTGGCGTGCTGCGGTTCGTGGGGTCGCAAAGGGTCGGACACGACTGAGCGACTGATCTGAATCAGGTGATCAGGCTAATTGCAGCTACCGTGCAGGTGTGGTTTCAGTGCTATAGCAAACCAACAGACTTTTTGCTATCTGATTTGCAGCTGTTAATCTGATGGATTGCTTTTTTCTGTACACCTTTTAGTATAAAAAGACTGTCAGAAGCAGCTTGCTTTCATCTGGCAGGCCCAGTGGTATACTTTCAGTGTTGAGTCTCAGGACTGTGTGAACTTTTCAGCCCTATGCCACAATCTAGTCTGTAGGACCTTGATCATCTCTATTCCACAGGATAGCACATCAGTCCATTACACCAATCTGATCTATCAAGGGGAAGTTGCTACTATATTGTTAGGCTAGGGAGAAGGGTAGGAGAAAGCAATGGCAACCCACTCCAGTACTCTTGCCTGGAAAATGCCATGGATGGAGGAGCCTGATAGGCTGCAGTCCATGGGGTCGCTAGGAGTCGGACACTACTGAGCAACTTCACTTTCACTTTTCACTTTCATGCACTGGAGAAGGAAATGGCAACCCACTCCAGTGATCTTGCCTGGAGAATCCCAGGGAGGGGGAGCCTGGTGGGCTGCCGTCTATGGGGTCACACAGAGTCGGACACTACTGAAGTGACTTAGAAGTAGCAGAAGCAGGGATAAGGGTGTCTGGAATGTATACCTTCTGGGGCATTTCTTAGTACTCCCATGTCCTGTGATTAAAGAAGGTGGAAAATTACACCCAAAACAGAAAGGATGATTAATGACCCACATCATTTAAGAATGAAGGTGTGGGTTAATAGCCCAGTCAAATAACTATGAATAGCCAAGGCACTTTTGGAACGCAAAGGATGGAAAAATGCCTAGTGGAAAAACATGATTATAATATGAGCCATGCTTACGTGACCAGTTGCAAAAACAAAGACTGTGATGGTTATGCATATTTATTCCTTATTTTTATATGAATACACTTGTGTATATTCAGTTTTTTGGATTTTTTTTTTTTTTTTTTTACTGTTTGCCACTTTCATTTACCTACCATCTAATATAAAAAGTGTTAAATAGTAGTTAACCTTATATCTCAGTATTTAAGTCACAGGATATCAAAAGGGAACAATGACTCAGCTCAAAAATGAATCAACATTACTCAAAGGGACTTTGAATCCTCTTGGGGAGAGAACATGTTTTCGGTTATACAAGGCATGTTTGATTTTGCCATTTGTTTTTATTTGAAGGTAAGTGTATTAAGAGATGTATATATGGATGCCAGGTGGACAAGGAGTAGAAGGTGATGGATTTGTGTTGTGTCAACTTAGCTAAAATGTAACTAGGTTTTCCAGAATTCCTTTCCTTTTGTCAACTACAAATTGGCACTTGCCATCTACCTTAATAAGTATTAAATCGTGTGCTGCTGCTGCAGCTCTTGATTTTCAACACCCCCCGAAAGGAGGTTAGGGTAGAAAGCAGAAATGAGGCACTCTGTGCTCAGGGAAAAACTGTGGAGGCAGGTCTTCAGATAGTTAGACATTTTCAGGAGCTGACTTTATGAGCCCAATTCTTATATCTCCTATCTAGAAAAGCACTAAATTCCTTCATAGTGATGACTTTTCTTTGTGACCACCAGAAAGCTTCACAAGACTAGCAGAAACCTTCTGGAAAATATGTGCTTGACTCCATGTATTCCCCCTTCACCAAAATCACATACAGAATGATGTTACCCCCCTCCACCCGACCCCTGCCTCTTTGGAGTAGTTTCTCAGAGCTATCTGAGGTGCTGCCTCCCAGGCTGAAATCTTCATTTTGCCCCAAATAAACCTCAACTCGCAACTGTCACATTGTGCATTTTTTTAAGTCGACACTTTGATTTCCTGAAAAACTGCACAGGAGATATTTAGCATGAGCCTAGAAGGCAGAGGAGCAACAGCCAAGTTCTTTTAACCTGACAAGGCACTGCTGCAGCATGTTTTTGCTTATCTGCTGGACCACTTCGTTGGCATGGGGCAGCAATCAGGAGTGCAGCTACCATGGCTCCTGCTGACTTTCCTCTTTCACTTTCTCTGACTCCTTGGCCAGGTCTGTGTTTAGTTCCAGGATGAGGGGCATCAGCTTTTTCTATGTCACTCCAAGCATCTACTCTGAAGGCTTAGAAATGGTGAGAAATCCACAAGGATTCCAGAATATCCTGTGTGTTCTAGGTCATCCTTGTAGGTTCTAGATTTTTCTTGCTTTTCTCATTTTTCATCTACCATTTCTTAATAACTGCTTGCTCTGACCACTTCAGGTCCCAGTTCCTGATACATAAGCCTTACAATTACATAAATCCAAATACCTATAACAAATCTCTTACCTTATGTTACTACTAGTAGTTCTACAGTCTCAACAAACACAGATCTATCTCCTACCATACCAAGCTATGTAGAGTTCCACTAACATGCCATGCTTTTGTGACTTTTTCCTCTGCCTAGAGCCCCAACTTCCTTCTCTGCTTAGTTATTTCCTCCACATTCTTGTCTCACCACATGGTTTGCATCCTTAGAGAAGCCTCTCCTGAATTCTCAGCTCCAAATGCCCCTCCTTTGTGCTTGTGCTTCCATGGCAACCTGTGTTATTTTGTTGTCGTACATTTGACTTTATATTGTCTCCTCCTGCTCTTAGGAGAAGAGCAGGAGAACTTATATAGGTCTCTCTCCCTAAGGAGACTAAATTGTTGGAGGTAGGGAGTTACTTTTTATATCTCTAGACCAGCACAGTGCCTTGCACATAGCACATGCTCAGTGTTTGCTGAATGATGAAAATGAGAACACATTACTGTGTAGTAATGTTTCCTGTTGTATTTTGTTCAAGTATCACATATCACAGCTCATAGTAAGAAGATAATTACCATATAACTCCCTCTATGCAAGTCCCACACTCATCATCTCATAATCCTAGACCTACTCAGGCTGAATCTACTTTGCACAGTATGAAGGGGAGCTAAGAACATTGTGACTTGTTCTTATTAATGTAGACAAAAAACCTTTGATAATTTATGTCCCAAAGTAAATTCTTTGTCTATCTGAACTATCTGATTTAGCTGTTGATATAGCCTGAATAAACCAGATAATTTTACACCATTCTTTGGATTTGACTGTATAAATGTCACTTAATTTACAGACTAATAAAAAAAATTGCCTATTGCTCAAGCTGAATAGCTGAGTTACATAGGGTATAAACTATTCACTGCTCCTTTTATTACAGAGGATAATACAAACTATAACCTAGTTCTCTACTGGGTTTTTCCTTTTAAAAATTGAAGTATATTTCACATACAACATATGTGAAATATGTTATGGTTATGGTATGGTTATGGTATACAACATGATTCTGTATTTGTATGTATTGTGAAATGATCATCACAATAAGCCTAGTTAACATTTATCACCAGATAGAGTTACAGAATTTTTTTCTTTTGATGAGAACTTTCAAGATCTACTCTCTTAGCAACCTTCAAATATGCAATACAGCATTATTAACTATAGTCACCATACTATAAATTATATCCCCATGACTTATGTATTTTATAACTGGAATTTTGTACCTTTGCCTACTGAGGTTTTTTTTTCAGTGCTTAAAATACCATGACATTAAGCCTATAACTGGGCAGCAACCTCAACCAAGTGAAGATCGCTGCTTTTCTTCCCAATCCTCCTCCATTAATCATCTTGATCCAATATTCATGAATGAATATAAGTGAATGAATAAATTAAAATACTGTCCAATCTGAATGAATGAATAATGAAAATACTCTCAAAGATGGTTAAATCATATACAAATTAAGTAGGTTACCTAGAGTCACAGCTCCTACAACAAATCCTTGGGCAGCAACTCTCATGTGAATAAGATGAATGGACATTTTCTGATCTCTTCTGTATTTTAACTTGTAAAGACCATAGGACACCACAGTCACAAAGCCTGCTATCCCTGTAAATTAAAAAAGCAGAGATTATATAAATAGCAGGCTAAAATTTCCCAAGAACTTAAGAGATTTGAATAAAGGGCTGCCCAAGGGATCAGTACATGGAAGATAAGCAAGCAAAACACCAAAAAATACTTCATTAATGGATTCAGTATCTGCAGTTTTGACTCTTTCAGAAAAAATCAAATTATATAGTACAGAAACTTGTCTAGTAGTTTTCCTGAGGCATGGTTTCAAATTTGTAAGCAGTAAAATTTTTATTTGGGGCAAGCTGTTTAACCAGTGAGTGAACCAACCAAAATCTCAGCATTCATAGCTTTTGGGTGTTTGGCTTTATTCTTCTCTATTTTTTATTAACATTAAATAAGGAATAACTCTATTGAAGTGAAAGAAATTTTAATATCTTAAGTGAAAATGACCTGCTGAGTTTTAATAAGAGGTAAAAAGGTGTGAATATTTGTATGAGAAGCCTGTGACTTTGGGAAGAACTGTGATTCTAAAAAATTCCAGAAGCCCATACCAATATTTTTGTATTCCTTACATATGTCAAGAACTGAATGTACTGCTGTGACAACCAAGATTGTATGCAGTTGACTCTAAAACAGAAAACTGAATAGCAATCAACTGAATAGGGAAAATTCTAGTAAGTGATTTGAAAGAGTGTGAGAAGTTAATCCATGACAAATCAAAATAACCATATAACAAATAAGGGGATGACTATCTGAACTAGCTTGAATTTACATCTCACACCAGACCCTCCAAAAAAACTCTAGATGGGTTAGAGTTAAGTATGAAAACAAAACAAATTTATTAAGAAAATCTAGAAGAAAACAGAACAGAATATTTATGACATCTAAAAAAGGGGTAAGGTACACTTAAAGTAAGGACAAAAGTGCTGTATTTTGATGATAGAATAAAGGAAACCCCTGCATGGTAAAAGTGTGGCTCTATTTTGGGGGATCTCTCTTCTACTGATTTATGCATCTACTTTCATCAATATCACATTATCTTGACTACTATATCTGTATAGCAACCCTTAACATCAGGTAAGGAGATTCCTCCCACTTTTTCTCAAAAAAGGTTGCTTTTGTCAAATCTCAACATGAATCAGCCGTAGGTATACATGTATCCCCTCTTGAAGCTCCCTCCCATCTCCCTCCCCATCCCACCCTCTAGGTTAATACAGAGCCCTGTTTGAATTTCCTGAGCCACAGAGCAAAGCAATTATCCTTCAATAAAAAATAAATAAATTTTAAAAAAGGTTGTTTTAGTCATTCTAGAACTTTTGCCTTTATATGAATTTTAGAATAAGTTTGTTTATATCTACAAAAAAAACCCCATTGCTGGTATTTTGATAGGAATTACATTAAACCCATAGATGAGTTTGGGGAAAACTGAACATCTTTATTGAGTCACACAATCCACGAACACAACAGCCTCTATATTCATTTAGGTCTTCTTTGATTTCTTTCATTAGCATTTTGTATTTTTCACCATACAGATTCTATACATGTTTTCTGAAGCTTGAAAGTGAAAGTGTTAGTTGCTCAGTCAAGTCTGACTCTTTGCAACACCATGGACTGTAGCCTGTCAGGCTCCCCTGTCCCCTGTCCATGGAATTTTCCAGGCAAGAGGACTGAAGCAGGTAACTATTCCCTTCTCTAGGGAATCTTCCTGACTCAGGGATTGAACCCACGTCTCCTGCACTACAGACAGATTCTTTACTGTCTGAGCCACCAGGAAAACCCTAATCATTTCATTTTCTTTAGAGTGCCTGTAAATGGTCTCATGTCTTTAATTTTGGCTTCCATGTGTTTGTTGTTAGTATATGGAAATGCGATTGGTGCTTAACTAGAATAGCAAGTTTTGACTGACTATGTTGGCGTGTGTTTGTCTCTATGGGTGGGTGAGGATATATTTATTCTAAGAATCAGAGTAAATAATCACATTTATATGAAAATTTTGTATGCTAATTAGCAATAAGTGAAATTGAAATAAAAATGACAAACAAAAACAGCAAAAAACAAATTACAGTAAAACAGTGATGGCAGGTACACTGAGAAACAGGTACAATGCTGAAAGCTCTGTAAAGATTTAGCCAAATCATTCTGGAAAGAAATCTGAAAAGATATAATACTTGATATGAAACTGAACATGTGAGAAGTTTAAGAGGGAAGGGACATATGTCTACCTATGACTGATTAATTCATGTTGATATATGACAGAAACCATCACAATTTTGTAAAGTAATTACCCTCCAATTAAAAATAAAATTAAAAAAAACTGAATGTGCTTCATGCCCTGAAAATTCTACTTTGGGGAAAATACTCCAGGGAAGTAAGCAAAAGAAAAGTCAAGAAGTTGACACAAAGATGTTTATGGCTACACTATGTATGAGGAAAAACAAAACAACCCAAATGGCCCAAACAGAGGAAGAACTATCAGAGCTGTAAAAAATAATTGTAAATATAATTACAATGTTAAGTAAAAGAAGCAAAAACAAATAATCTATTGACACAGAGTTTAAATACATGTAATGTACAGAGAAGGCAATGGCACCCCACTCCAGTACTCTTGCCTGGAGGGTCCCATGGACAGAGAAGCCTGGTAGGCTGCAGTCCATGGGGTCGCTAAAAGTCGGACACGACTGAGTAACTTCACTTTAACTTTTCACTTTCATGCATTGGAGAAAGCAATGGCAACCCACTCCAGTGTTCTTGCTTGGAGAATCCCAGGGACAGGGGAGCCTGGTGGGCTGCCATCTATGGGGTTGCACAGAGTCGGACACGACTGAAGTGACTTAGCAGCAGTAGCAGCAGCAATGTATTTGAAGTGTCATTATTTAGACCTTAGCAGTGACCATAAGATTTTAAACAATATAAATCAATTATAACGACAGAAGTCAGGATAAGAAATTAAAATGTTCTATAATTATCTGCATAGAATACTCCATCCTGCGGAAGAAAATACTTAGTAGATATTCTTAATAAAACGAGTAAAACAAACTAATAATATATATACGAATTTTATCATTTAGTTTTCTAGCAAAAACTTGGCTCTCTTCCCTTATCAAGACTCTGTTCTTACTGATATTTGTTTTGCTTCTTTTAGAGATTAAAGTCAGAACCTTTACTGTTTTCCATACAGAATCTCTGTAGTTTGTATATAATTGAGTTTAGCTGGAAACACTTTTATCTTTCTACTTTAATCACCCTAAATGTCTCTGGAAAAACAATTTAATTTACAACAGACACAGTGATTAATCTGTTCATTACAGTGATCTGTTCAAGTGACACTGAGTTCTTGAATTTTTTTTCTAGTTAAAAACGCTAAAGATGAAAAAAAATGCTAATATGATGAAATAATCACTATAAAATTATTTGCCTCCATTTCTTGTGCTATTACAAGCCTTAATCAAATTAAGTGAAACTTTTAAACACAGACTACTACTTTAAAGTAAAATTTTTATTATTTTTGATACGTGAATAATGACACATAAAGTTGCTAGATTTGTAGTGACATTTAATGGAAACATATGACTTATACCTATCTAGAAGCTTTGCTGGAATTAATCACAAACTTATGTTTGTATGATTTATATACATATATATTTAAATTTTATTTAAGTATAATTGATTTACAACCTTGTGTTAATTTCTGCTGTACAACAAAGTGATTCTGTTTTACAAATATATTTTCTTATTCATATTCTTTTCCATTTATAGTTAATCACACTATATTGAGTACAGTTACCTGTATATATGTATGATTTAAATACATTTTTTAAATAGTTTCCAGACTAAACACTAGGAAAGAGGGATGGCTTAAGTATACACTAATAATGCTTAGAGAAGCTAAAGTATCCAAAAGAGAAGGAAGAGAAAGCTTAGTTTTTGAAACAAAATACTGGTGCTTAGATTTTTTTTTAATTCCACATATATATATAGTATTTGATAAAAATGTAAACACATTAAATATGTTGGGAAAGGATAAAGAGGCCAAGACTCCAGATACAATTATAATAATATTGATACTTCTTGAATCAAGTGTTTATTTAACCATCAATCTTAGCATCTGGAACACATCAGGAAGCCAACAACAAGCCTCAGAGAATAAACACCAAAGTTCATGCTCTCAAGTATATAGGTAGGCCCAGACTTTCATTCAGAGCTTCTTAACTCTGAATTGACTCACAGTTGTGAGCTTGGGTATCTACCTTCTGGCAACACAGAATATTAGAAGCAGAATTTTCTGATGGTACCCAACAGTAATGGAAGAAAGAGAAAAATCTATAAACATTGGACACAAGAACTTAAAGAGATATGTAGATCTTCCTTAACTTGTGATGGGATTACATCTTGATAAACCCATCATAAGTTGAAAATACTGTAAGCCAAAAATTCATTTAATACAACCTCACCTATTGAACATCATAACTTAGCCTAGCCTACTTTAAACGTGCTCAGAGTACTTACATTAGCCTGTAGTTAGGCAAAATCATTGAATGCAAAGCCTATTTTATAATACAGTGTGGAATATCTCATGTAACTTATTGAATATTGTACTGAAAGTGAAAAATAGGATGTTGGGTACAGAGTCGTTGTAAAGGTATTGAGTGTTTACCTTCATGATGGTGAGGCTGACTGGGAGCTGCCGCTGTCCAGTACCATCATAAGAGTATTGTATCACATATTGCTAGCCCAGGAAAAGACCAACATTCAAAGTATGATTTCTACTTGAATGCACATTGCTTTCTCATCATCTCAAAGTCAAAAAGTCATAACTCTGTATACAGAGTCTCTGTATACATCTCAATAGTTCCTAACAGACTCAGTCTAATAAACTGAATTGGCTGCTACTGACTCTGAATCATTATAGAAAAGTTACAGTCTATTCAATCAATTCTATTTAGACTGGTTGGGAAGTTTTTTAAGAAAAATTTTTATATAAAACTGTAATTTTATTTTTTATATTTATGTATTGGCTGTGCCAAGAGGCATGTGGGATCTTAGTTCCCCAATTAGGGATTGAACCCATCCCCCCTGCACTGGACATGCAGAATCTTAACCACTGGACCACCAGGGAAGTACTTGGCAATGAGTACTTTTAAATAGACTGTGAATGAAAATGAATTAAATGGAATAAAAATTTGATGCTTCATAATAATAATAGCTAACATTTACTGAGTATTTGTCATACACTAGGAACCGTGCTGAAAGTTTAACTCATACATGCATAGAAGGGGTTAGCTTCAATTATCTCAAAGTATTCAATTATATAAAATATTTCAATACTCAAAGATACTGGTCAAGGTATTATTGTGTTATTATAGTTTTACAATATCCAGTCAAGGCTTGTACTTACCTACAGGGACAAACGGGGAGTCTCTTGATTTTCTGATCAGTCGGGATAACTGGCCTTCGTCTTCATCTGCTGACCACTGGTTATCTGAAGACATTTTTCTCTCTAATAACTAGGGGATAAATGTGGTTGCTATGAATGATCAGAAAGAATCTGTTTCCCTCTTCCAATATACTCTTGATTATGTGTCCTTTTGCTTGACATGACTGTCTGCTCAACTGAAATAAAGTTATCTTTCCTTCACCCTCTGCATTGTGGAATCCTTTCATTTTGTTTAGGGGTGGAGGAAAAAGAAATATACAGAGTGGTAAATAATAATCAGATTCCATGAATACAGAGTAAAAACATAGATCATAGGAGTGTTATTCAGTCCCCTTTCACTGCTCAGCCTTTGTAATCATTGGGAATCTCAGAACTCCCACAAAGAGTAAGAGCAGAGTTTCTATTACAAAATACAGTTTTAAAGAATGATGCCAAAGCCAACATAGGCAAAAATAACTCCAGATTTACAGTTGCTGGGAGAATGACCACTCCAGTTCTGCAGAATGTGTAGGGTACTATAAAGTCATTGAGATTTTTACCAAGCACCTACCATGTACCAGGTATACCCTAGTAAATGGAAATAATCTTCCTTGTCTGCATAGGATGAATGAGGAAGCTAGCAAGAGCAACTATAATCACAATCAACATGAACTGGAAGTATCTGTTTGTTATCCGTGCAACCCTCTATTTTTAACCCTCAAATCTGAAATACGATGGCTTCATTCTTTGATATCAATCAGCTTTCATCAGAAAATGTAATCTGGTAAATGGCAGAAGCACAATACCTTTAGCGTACTCCACCACTTGCAGCCTGTCTTCTGGTGCTCGCTTAGCAGGAAGCCGTGGATCAGAACAGGCTTTGCAAAGACGGGACACGTTCAGGTGCAATTTCTAACTAATTGATAATGGGAAAGCCAGTACCCTCCCCCCAGCAAGAGGGAGTGGCCTGCTGGTATTGGCCGTTTCATAAGCCCCAGCTGGAAACTTACTAGTAGCAGGACCTGGACCACAAACATTAGGTTTTCGAAGATAACATTCAAGGAAACATTAAGCTTTTCAAGAAAAGGCCTTTCCTTCTGCCTTCAAAAGGGCGCTCCCAATTTGCTCTGTGGTTGAGTCCCTATTACCCAACTCTTAGTTCAGAAATTGAACGGAAAGTGGGGGCAGGGTTACAACAGTGGGTTTGTAGGTGGGAGTGGAGTTAGCCTCATGAGGCCAAGATTCTTGTTGTCTTTTAGTGCGCTTGCCAGATGGCTGCCCACGGTGGCCAAGATCTGAGGCTGAGGAGCCGCGAGCCTGTTGGGACCTCATCTGACCGCCAAGCTCTCGCACCTGAGCTCCACGTGGAGCTGGGAGCTGCATGCTCGCCCTGCCAGGAAGCACGTGACATCACTGCGCCCTCAGCCAATCCGAAGGCCCAGGGGCGGGAGACAGATGGTGTGAGTGAGCTGCGCCTGTGCGGTGCGAAGCTACTCTGTCTTTCTCTGCGGGTGGTGGTGGACGGTGGTGGTGGACGCTGTCTTCGCTGCTTCTGTGAGGGTGCAGCCTTGAGGCCTCAGAGAAATTCTGACACGTCTCCCGACTGCGGCCATGAATGCCTCAGGTTGAGGACAGAGGACCAGGTAGAGTTCGTGTTTTTACCTTAGAAGAAGTTTTTAATTATTTTAGATTTACAGAAAAGTTCCCAGAATAGTACAAAAAACTGTGTATCTGATAACTTAGATCCCCCTTTGTTAACATTTAGTCGCATTTGCTTTATCATTTTCCTCTGGATATGGTTTCTTCCTTCCTATGAGCTGCCTGAGAGAAAGTGGCACATGGGTAGCTGTATCCCTATATACTTTGTGTGCATTTGGGGCATTTTCTTACATAACCATCGTACAAAGAGCAAAATCAGGAAATTAGAAGTGCTATAATATGATAATCTCAAGAGTTTATTCACATTTCACTAATGGTCCCAATAATCCTTAACAGCAAAAAAAAAAAAAATTTGTTTTTCTTGTCAAGGATCCAGTCCAGTCCAATACATCTTACATTTGGTTGTCAAGTGTCTTTTAGACTCCTTTAATCTGGAACATTTCCTTAGTTGGTGTATTACTCAAGATTCTTCAGAGAAACGGAACTGATAGGTTTTTTTTAAAATATTCATTTGTTTCTTTGGCTGTGTTGGGTCTTGGCTGCGGCACATGGGATCTTCATTGTAACCCATGGACTCTCTAGTTTTGTCTCACGAACTCTAGAGCTCAGTGGGCTTTAGTAGTTGCAGATTCTTAAATTTCTGATCCTACTCAGTGACTTTTTTCCCCCCCTTTTGTGAAATCAATAGTGAAGCTGTCTGCTGAGAGGAACATTGTGGAAATGAGTGTGGTGAAGGTTTGTCCTTTGTGGCAACTAAGGGAAAATTATGAGATTTCTTAGCAACAATGAAAGTCTAACTCAGATTTTGTATTTTCTCCTGAGAGCAGCAGAGGAAGAAAATGGCTGGGGTCAACTGTTTGTTTAACAAAGGTTAATTGAGTGCTTCAGACAGAAAGATGTCTCAAGACAAATGCCTTGTCCTCAAGAAGCTTAGAATCAAGTTGGGGAGATGGATGAGTAAAGCAGTGTCACGTGAGAACCTGTTGAGATGATGGGAGGAAGAGGTATGGACTTATAGGAGCTAAAGGATCTTAAAATTCAAACTGCAGTTAAAGAATTCTTTTAGAGAAAGTGACTTATAGAATTTTTTTTAAACAAAACTTACAGAATTTAGGTGAAGAGATGGTAGGGATGTTGCAGGCAGACGGTACAACTTGTGGAAAGGCACAGAGGCAAACAGCAAAAGCGGTTCAAGGTGTAGAATTGAGTGGGAATGGCTTGTAAAGGATGAAACTATATGACCAGTGGGGCCAGATCATGAGACCCTTGCATTTTATTCATTAAAAATTTTTTATTGGAGTATAGTTGATTTACAATATTGTGTTAGTTTCAGGTGTATAGCAAAGTGAATCAATTGTCTCTCTCCATAAATATATATCCATTCTTTTTTTAGGTTCTTCTCCCATGTAAGTTGTTAACAAAATATTGAGTAGAGTTCCCTGTGCTGTATAGGTCTTTGTTAGTTACTGATTTATGTATAGTAGTGTATATATTTTAATCCCAATCTCCTAATTTATCACTTACTCCCACGTTTTCCCTGTGGTAACTGTAAGTTTGATTTCAAGATTTGTGAGTCTGTTACTATTTGTTAATAAGTTCCTTATGTCGTGGTTTTTAAAATTAGATTCCACGTATAAGTAATATCATGTGATGTTTGTCTTTCTCTGACTCACTTCACTTAGTATAATAATCTCTGGGTCCATCCATGTTGCTGCAGATGGCATTATTTCATTCTTTTTTATGGCTGAGTAATATCTATTGTATACATGTACCATATTTTCTTTATCTGTTCATCTGCTGATGGACATTTTGGTTGCTTCTATGTCTTGGCTATTGTAAATTGTACTGCTATGAACATTGGGATGCATGTATTTTTTGAATTATGTTTTTTTTTTTTGTGAACATATACTAAGGACTGAGACTGCTGGATCATATGGTAGATTGATATTTAGTTTTTAAAGGAACCTCCATATTGTTCTCCATAATGATTGTACCACTTTTAAATTCCCACCAATCGTTTAGGAGGGTTCCCCTTTCTCCACATTCTCTTCAGCATTTTTGTTTTTAGACTATTTGATAATGGCCATTCTGACTAGTGTGAGGTGATTCATCATTGCATTTTTCTAATGATTAGTGATGTTGAGCATCTTTACATGTACTTTTGGGCCATCTGTCTTTTGGAGAAGTATCTCTGGATCTTATGCTCATTTTTTGAGTGGGTTATTATTTTGTTATCAAGCTGCATGAACTGTTTGTATATTTTGGTGATTAATACCTTGTTGGTTGCTTTGTTTGCAAATATTTTCTCCCATTCTGTTGGTTTAGTTTCTGTTTTCTTTTGCTGTGCAAAAGCTTTTTAAGTTTAATTAGGTCCGTTTGTTTATTTTTATCTTATTTTCATTACTCTAGAAGGTGGATCAAAAAAGATTGCTATAATTTATGTCAGAGTGCTGACTGTATTTTCCTCGAAGAATTTTATGTCTTTAGTCCATTTTTATTATATTTTTGTGTCTAGTGCTAGAGAGTGTTCTAATGTCATTCTTTTACATGTAGCTGTCCAGTTTTCTTGGCATCACTTATTGAGGAAACTGTCTTTTCCCCTTGTATAGTCTTGCTTCTTTTGTCAATGATTGATTGACCACAGGTGTGTAGATTTATTGCTAGATTTTCAGTTCGGTCCCTTTGATCTGTATTTCTTCTTTTATGCCACACCTGTACTCAGAAAACTGTAAGGGGCTAATGAAAGAAATCAAAGATGACACAAACAGTTGGAAAGAAATACCATGTTCTTGGATTGGAAGAATCAGTTTTGTCAACATGGAGGCAGAAGATAGCTGGGCCCCAGGCTAGGCAATTTCAGCTATACTCTTGGTGCAAGAAAAAGGTGACCTGTAGGTTACATACTTACAACCAGCCTCCTGTTTGCTCCTCCACATGGAAGTAACAACTGAAACAGGGTAAATAGCCAGGCTTTGTCTCCTGAGAACACCTTAAAATAACAGTTGTGGAAGGAACAGAGAGGAGCTAAACCTTGTTTGAGTGAAAGGATCAGTTCAGTTCAGTCGCTCAGTCGTGTCCGAGTCTTCGCGAACCCCATGAATCGCAGCACGCCAGGCCTCCCTGTCCGTCACCAACTCCCGGAGCTCACTCAGACTCGCATCCATTGAGTCAGTGATGCCATCCAGCCATCTCATCCTCTGTTGTCCCCTTCTCCTCCTGCCCCCCAATCCCTCCCAGCATCAGAGTCTTTTCCAGGGAGTCAACTCTTCACATGAGGTGGCCAAAGTATTGGAGTTTCAGCTTTGGCAACAGTCCTACCAAAGAACACCCAGGACTGATCTCCTTCAGAATGGACTGGTTGGATCTCCTTGCAGTCCAAGGGACTCTCAAGAGTCTTCTCCAACACCACAGTTCAAAAGCATCAATTCTTCGGCGCTCAGCTTTCTTCACAGTCCAACTCTCACATCCATACATGACCACAGGAAAAACCATAGCCTTGACTAGACAGACCTTTGATGGCAAAGTAATGTCTCTGCTTTTGAATATGCTATCTAGGTTGGTCATAACTTTGCCTCTAAGGAGTAAATTTTAATTTCATGGCTGCAGTCACCATCTGCAGTGATTTTGGAGCCCCTCAAAATTAAGTCTGATGCTCTTTTCACTGTTTCCCCATCTATTTGCCATGAAGTGATGGGACCAGATGCCATGATCTTCATTTTCTGAATGTTGAGCTTTAAGCCAACTTTTTCACTCTCCACTTTCACTTTCATCAAGAGGCTCTTTAGTTCCTCACTTTCTGCCATAAGGGTGGTGTCATCTGCATATCTGAGGTTATTGATATTTCTCCCGGCAATCTTGATTCCAGCTTGTGCTTCCTCCAGCCCAGCATTTCTCATGATGTACTCTGCATATAAGTTAAATAAGCAGAGTGACAATATACAGCCTTGATGTACTCGTTTTCCTATTTGGAACCAGTCTGTTGTTCCATGACCAGTTCTAACTGTTGCTTCCTGACCTGCATATAGGTTTCTCAAGAGGCAGGTCAGGTGGTCTGGTATTCCCATGTCTTTCAGAATTTTCCACAGTTTGTTGTGATCTACACAGTCAAAGGCTTTGGCATAGTCAGTAAAGCAGAAATGTGTTTTTCTGGAACTCTCTTGCTTTTTCCATGATCCAGCAGATGTTGGCAATTTGATCTCTGGTTCCTCTGCCTTTTCTAAAACCAGCTTGAACATCAGGAAGTTCACGGTTCACGTATTGCTGAAGCCTGGCTTGGAGCATTACTTTACTAGCATGTGAGATGAGTGCAATTGTGTAGTAGTTTGAGTATGCTTTGGCATTGACTTTCTTTGGGATTGGAATGAATACTGACCTTTTCCAGTCCTGTGGCCACTGCTAAGTTTTCCAAATTTGCTGGCATATTGAGTGCAGCACTTTCACAGCATCATCTTTCAGGATTTGAAATAGCTCCACTGGAATTCCATCACCTCCACTAGCAGTGTTCATAGTGATGCTTTCTAAGGCCCACTTGACTTCACGTTCCAGGATATCTGCCTCTAGGTAAGTGATCATACCATTGTGATTATCTTGGTCATGAAGCTCTTTTTTGTACAGTTCTTCTGTGTATTCTTGCCACCTCTTCTTAATATCTTCTGCTTCTGTTAGGTCCATACCATTTCTGTCCTTTATCCAGCCCATCTTTGCATGAAATGTTCCCTTGGTATCTCTAATTTTCTTGAAGAGATCCCTAGTCTTTCCCATTCTGTTGTTTTCCTCTATTTCTTTGCATTGATCGCTGAGAAAGGCTTTCTTATCTCTTGCTGTTCTTTGGAACTCAGCATTCAGATGCTTATATCTTTCTTTTTCTCCTTTGCTTTTCACTTCTCTTCTTTTCACAGCTATTTGTAAGGCCTTCTCAGCCAGTCATTTTGCTTCTTTTCCATGGGGATGGTCTTTTTTTTTTTTTAATTTTGCTTAACTTTACAATATTGTATTGCTTTTACTATACATCCATGGGGATGGTCTTGATCCCTGTCTCCTGTACAATGTCACGAACCTCCGTCCATAGTTCATCAGGCACTCTATCAGATCTAGTCCCTTAAATCTATTTCTGCTTCCACTGTATAATCATAAGGGATTTGATTTAGGTCATACCTGAATGGTCTAGTGGTTTTCCCTACTTTCTTCAATTTCAGTCTGAATTTGGCAATAAGGAGTTCATGATCTGAGCCACAGTCAGCTCCTGGTCTTGTTTTTGCTGACTGTATAGAACTTCTCCATCTTTGACTGCAAAGATTATAATCAATCTGATTTCAGTGTTGATCATCTGGTGATATCCGTGTGTAGAGTCTTCTCTTATGTTGTTGGAAGAGGGTGTTTGGTATGACCAGTGCATTCTCTTGGCAAAACTCAATTAGCCTTTGCCCTGCTTCATTCTGTATTCCAAGGCCAAATTTGCCTGTTACTCCAGGTATTTCTTGACTTCCTACTTTTGCATTCCAGTCCCCTATAATGAAAAGGACATCTTTTTTGGACGAGCTACCCCTTGTCCAAGGTAAGGAGCAGCGGCTGGGCTTTGCTGGAGCAGCCGTGAAGAGATACCCCACGTCTAAGGTAAGAGAAACCCAAGTAAGACGGTAGGTGTTGCCAGAGGACATCAGAGGGCAGACCCTCTGAAACCATAATCACAGAAAACTAGCCAATCTGATCACACGGACCACAGCCTTGTCTAGCTCAATGAAACTAAGCCATGCTATGTGGGGCTACCCAAGATGGGCAGGTCATGGTGGAGAGGTCTGACAGAATGTGGTCCACTGGAGAAGGGAATGGCAAACCACTTCAGTATCATTGCCTTGAGAACCCCATGAACAGTATAAAAAGGCAAAAAGATAGGACACTGAAAGAGGAACTCCCCAGGTCAGTAGGTGCTCAACATGTTACTGGAGATCAGTGGAGAAATAACTCCAGAAAGAATAAAGGGATGGAGCCAAAGCAAAAACAACACCCAGTTGTGTATGGGACTGGTGATAGAAGCAAGGTCTGATGCTGTAAAGAGCAATATTGCATCAGATCAGATCAGTCGCTCAGTCGTGTCCGACTCTTTGCGACCCCATGAACTGCAGCACGCCAGGCCTCCCTATCCATCACCAGCTCTCGGAGGTCACTCAGACCCACATTCATCGAGTCAGTGATGCCATCCAGTCATCTCATCCTCTGTCGTCCCCTTCTCCTCCTGCCCTCAATCCCTCCCAGCATCAGAGTCTTCTCCAATGAGTCAACTCTTCGCATGAGGTGGCCAAAATACTGGAGTTTCAGCTTTAGCATCATTCCTTCCAAAGAAATCTCAGGGCTGATCTCCTTCGGAATGGACCGGTTGGATCTCCTTGCAGTCCAAGGGATTCTCAAGAGTCTTCTCCAACACCACAGTTCAAAAGCATCCATTCTTTGGCACTCAGCCTTCTTCACAGTCCAGCTCTCACATCCATACATGACCACAGGAAAGACCATAGCCTTGACTAGGCGAACCTTTGTTGGCAAAGTGATGTCTCTGCTTTTGAATATGCTATCTAGGTTGGTCATAACTTTCCTTCCAAGGAGTAAGCGTCTTTTAATTTCATGGCTGCAGTCACCATCTGCAGTGATTTTGGAGCCCAGAAAAAGAAAGTCTGACACTGTTTCCACTGTTTCTCCATCTATTTCCCATGATAGGAACCTGGAATGTTAGGTCCATGAATCAAGGCAAATTGGAAGTGGTCAAACAGGAGTTGGCAGGAGTGATTGTCAACATTCTAGGAATCAGCGATCGAACTAAAAGGGACTGGAATGGGTGAATTTAACTCAGGTGACCATTATATCTACTACTGTGGGCAGGAATCCCTTAGAAAAAATGGAGTAGCCATCATGGTCAACAAAAGAGTCCGAAATGCAGTACTTGGATGCAATCTCAAAAAACGACAGAATGATCTCTGTTCATTTCCAAGGCAAACCATTCACTATCACAGTAATCTGAGTCTATGCCCCAACCAGTAACGCTGAAGAAGCTGAAGTTGAATGGTTCTATGACGACCTACAAGACCTTTTAGTACTAACACCGAAAAACGTAAAAGGATCAGGAGGTCATATATTTCCCATCCTTGGGGCAAAGCTTCTTAGGGGTCAAAAAGGAGGGGACCCCACTCCCATGATATGTGATGCTAATAGGTGATCTCATTGGCCTCTGGGATGGAATCTGTCTTGGAAAAAAAGTTGCACACGTGTGTTGGGGAGAGTCTTATGGTAGGTCAAGTGTGGAAAAAGAAACCAGATAATTGGCTAAAGGTAAACAAAGACTCAAAAGAACTGTCCTATGTAAATGCCTCAACCACCTCTTTACTGTGCTCCTCCTCCCTAGTGGGGTTGCCCACATCCTTTCTCTCTGGGCATGCATCTCTGCCTTGCTTCTATCTTAACAGTGTCTGTGTCTTCTCTCACTTATTGTTGTGCTATGTCTCTAATAATAAATTTTGTACCTGCATTTACAGTTTTTGCCACCGTGAGAAATGCATTTTTTTCCCTGGGGGCAAAGATCCAGGGAAAAATAGCTTCTAGCCTCTAGCACTTGTTTATCTGATGGCTAGGATTCCTGGTTTTCATCCAGGCTATGAAAGTGTTAGTCGCTCAGTCATGTCCGAGGCTTTGCAACCCCATGGACTTTAACCTGCCAGGCTTCTTTGTCCCTGGAATTCTCCAGGCAGTAATACTAAAGTAGGTTGCCATTCCCTTCTCCAGGGGATCTTTCCAACCCGGGGATTGAACCCAGGTCTCCCACATTGAAGGCAGAATCTTTACCATCTGAGGCACTACGGAAGCCCAGGCTACTCAGGTTCACTTCCTGGGCAGGGAATTAGGGTCTTGCTTCACACCACCACTCACTGTTGCCTCTCCAAGATCAAAATGACTATACTATCATACATGTTTGTCAAAAATTCATCAAACTGTACAATTAAAATGGGTTGATTTTGTTATACATAAATTATACATCAATAAGCTGATTTAAAATTTTTTAAAAATGAGTCTACTACCTGAGGCAATCTACAGATTCAGTGCTGCTGCTGCATTGCTTCAGTCGTGTCCGACTCTTTGTGACCCTATAGACAGCAGCCCACCAGGCTCCCCTGTCCCTGGGATTCTCCAGGCAAGAGTACTGGAGTTGGGGTGCCATCACCTTCTCCACAGATTCAGTGCAATCCCTCTCAAATTACCAATGCCATTTGTCATAAAAATAGAACAAAAATGTTTTAAATTTGTATGGAAAACACAAAAGACCTCAAATAGCCAGTCTTTAAATAGAAAAACGGAGCTGGGGGAATCAGGCTTCCTGATTTCAGACTATACTACAGAATCTTGCATTTTAAGCTAAGGATTTTGAACTTTGATCTGAAAGCCATGAGAAGCCACCAAAGGATTTCAGGCAGGAAGTGATTTTTTTTTATTTAGCTTCTAGAAGCATCATAGAGAAGTCTGGGAGGGGTGGGGCTGTGGTGAGGCTTACTTAATGGAAGTAAGGAGTGGTGTGTGCAGGAGCAATGGAAGAAGGGAAGGGTCAGTATCTGGCTGTAGGAAGAAAGAGAAAGCTAAGATGATGTCTTGGGTTCCCAGCTTGAGTAATAGTGACAAATAGTGATTTTGCTATTTGCTGAGATTAAACAAATAAGAAGCAGGTTGGAAGTAAAGCAGACCCATAGTCAGATATTGGCAGATTTTATGGCCATAGGAAAATGAGGCATGAATGGGAGAGTGGTGATGAATTGATTTACACTGCAGTCCAGCCTGGTTAGAGAAGGGAATCAATCTTGGTTGGTAGCCAAGACAGATTAGACTTATCTGGGGTTTCTAAGTTGAAAAATGGGTGGGAGAGGTAAAAGGCTGGAAGGCTGGGTTTCAAGAATGAAACTTTAGAGTAAAATTTTATATGTGGCACTTTGGAAGCAATGATGATATGCTTCGATAGATGTTTAGTATGTCTGTTTTCCTCTAGAAATGGTAGGTTTATTTGTAGGAGCATTTTTTTTCCCAAGGAGAGGATCTGTATCTTTCATCAGACTCTCAAGAAAATCTCTTCAGATCAGATCAGTCGCTCAGTCGTGTCCGACTCTTTGTGACCCCATGAACTGCAGCACGGCAGGCCTCCCTGTCCATCACCAGCTCTCAGAGGCCACTCAGACTCACATCCATCGAGTCAGTGATGCCATCCAGCCATCTCATCCTCTGTCGTCCCCTTCTCCTCCTGCCCCCAATCCCTCCCAGCATCAGAGTCTTCTCCAATGAGTCAACTCTTCGCATGAGGTGGCCAAAATAATGGAGTTTCAGCTTTAGCATCATTCCTTCCAAAGAAATCTCAGGGCTGATCTCCTTCGGAATGGACTGGTTGGATCTCCTTGCAGTCCAAGGGACTCTCAAGAGTCTTCTCCAACACCACAGTTCAAAAGCATCAATTCTTCGGCGCTCAGCCTTCTTCACAGTCCAGCTCTCACATCCATACATGACCACAGGAAAGACCATAGCCTTGACTAGGCGAACCTTTGTTGGCAAAGTGATGTCTCTGCTTTTGAATATGCTATCTAGGTTGGTCATAACTTTCCTTCCAAGGAGTAAGCATCTTTTAATTTCATGGCTGCAGTCACCATCTGCAGTGATTTTGGAGCCCCTGAAAATAAAGTCAGCCACTGTTTCCACTGTTTCTCCATCTATTTCCCATGTAGTGATGGGACCAGATGCCATGATCTTCGTTTTCTGAATGTTGAGCTTTAAGCCAACCTTTTCACTCTCCACTTTCACTTTCATCAAGAGGCTTTTGAGTTCCTCTTCACTTTCTGCCATAAGGGTGGTATCATCTGCATATCTGAGGTTATTGATATTTCTCCCAGCAATCTTGATTCCAGCTTGTGTTTCTTCCAGTCCAGCGTTTCTCATGATGTACTCTGCATATAAGTTAAATAAACAGGGTGACAATATACAGCCTTGACGTACTCCTTTTCCTATTTGGAACCAGTCTGTTGTTCCATGTTCAGTTCTAACTGTTGCTTCCTGACCTGCATACAGATTTCTCAAGAGGCAGATCAGGTGGTCTGGTATTCCCATCTCTTTCAGAATTTTCCACAGTTTATTGTGATCCACACAGTCAAAGGCTTTGGCATAGTCAATAAAGCAGAAATAGATGTTTTTCTGGAACTCTCTTGCTTTTTGCATGATCCAGTGGATGTTGGCAATTTGATCTCTGGTTCCTCTGCCTTTTCTAAAACCAGCTTGAACATCAGGAAGTTCACAGTTCACATATTGCTGAAGCCTGGCTTGGAGAATTTTGAGCATTACTTTACTAGCGTGTGAGATGAGTGCAATTGTGCAGTAGTTTGAGCACTCTTTGGCATTGCCTTTCTTTGGGATTGGGATGAAAACTGACCTTTTCCAATCTTGTGGCCACTGCTGAGTTTTCCACATTTGCTGGCATATTGAGTGCAGCACTTTCACAGCATCATCTTTCAGGATTTGGAATAGCTCCGCTGGAATTCCATCACTTAGGACCCTATAAAAATTAAGAATTGGTATTAGCCCCATCGTAACCTGTTTCTCATATTTTCAGACCACCTGTTATGCAGTTGCTATATGAGCAGAAAGCAAATGTTTCTTTAACTCAGAAGGGCCCTACAGAATATGAAGGGAAGAAAATAAAAGCATAGCAAAAAGGTAGCTGACAGGTTAGCAATTTATTAATAGTGTCTGCTCTCTCCAGTGTTTCCTCCCACTTTTAATATTGGGGCAGATGAGGGGTATGCATTGGCATGAAGTTTGGTATATGGCATCATTTATGTTTATAAATAAATGTATATCGTACTGTTTAAGCCTTTGGTTTTTTAGAAAGAAAGTTTTTAGGTTTCTTTGTTCCTAAGCTTTGGTGGACAATAAAGTGGAACAAAAAGCTCTTCCTCTGGGATCAGAGTTAATAATTTGTTCCCATAACCTGAGAGGTGAGATAGAATTTGAAAGGAGTGATGTTTCTTATATAAGCTTAATACTACCTACTTAGCTTGACAGGTAAGATGGAAGGCAATATTGGGGGGACTAAGAAAATCCTGTAAGTATCCACAGTACTCCCTGTAGAAGTTACTTTCAGCAGCTGAAGCAAATGCATTTCATGCAGGTGCCAATTTTTTATTGTCAGGTACAAAAATGAGAGCTTTTCCAAGTTTTTATGAAAGATTTTAAAAATACGGACTCTTCAGAACACACTATACTGTGTAAATAATTAAGTCAGTTGGAATTCCAGGATGACATTTATAGAAATGAAGGATCTTTTCTGATCAGAAAGTAGTCTTTATTCCTCTCACAAATACTTAGGGAGGCAGGGTCTTGACCACAGTGAGGGGCCATGTGGAGCAGTTCCAGCTCTCTTACTAACCATCTTATATACTGTTTCATCCTCACAAAAATCTTAGGAGATGTGGGTACTGTTACCCTCTTATGCTAAGTGAGTAAAATATTAATAAAATGTGGTGATGAGATTTGTTCAAATATTCTGACTTCACGGACTTCCTTGGTGGTCTTCCACAGGTCTCCCCAGTGGAAGAGAAGTGGAAGAGAAGACTCTGCACTTCTAAAGCAGGGGGTCTGAGTTTGATCCCTGGTCAGGGGACGAGGGAGCTTCCCTGGTGGCGATAGTGTTAAAGAGTCTGCCTGCCAATGCAGGAAACACAAGCGATGTGGGTTCGGTCACTGGGTTGGGAAGGTCGCCCAGAGTAGGAAATGGCAGCCTGCCCTGATATTCTTGCTTGGGAAATCCGATGGACAGAGGAGTCTGGCAGGAGTCCATGGGGCCACAGAGAACTGGACAAAACTGAGGAGCAAGTGACTAGAACCCACGTACTGCAACTAAAGATCCTGCACTTGGCACAGCCAAAATAAAGAAATGTTTAAAAACAAACAAACATTCTGGAAGCTTTTTTCACTGGACCACAATGCTGGGAAAAACAGTGAGGTGTCAGTTGACAGAGGCCTTAAAGAGTTGAGCAGCTTAAATTCAGTTTAATGCTGAATAGATATCTTTGTAATTTTGAGGTGTGGGAATGGTCAAGTTAAATTGTTCTGGAAATTATGAGCTCATGCTCAGAAAGGGGTGACGAAGGAGTGGAGGCTTGGAGACCTATTTGAATCATTTTCTGGTATGAGAGATCAGGACTTGGGTGAGATATCTGTGCCTGCCTTAGGAAGCCACTTCTTTGTACCCCAAGAAAGTTGTTTGCTAAACTTCTACTTTATTGTGGGTTGAATTAGGTGAAAGAGGGAAAGGAAGGTTAAGTCAGTTGTAAAAGGAATGTCTTTGTACTACTGTATCCAGATGTATTATCCCCTCCTTACCTTAGAGCTACTTTTCTGTCATACCCTTGAATCAGGTGACACCTGGCAAGTTCCAGCATAAATGGTTTATCACTCTAGCCATCCCTGTTCAGTCTATACATGCGGTCATCCAGGCATTAATTCTGAGGCTAAGATGGTGGCTGTGGAAGTGCAGTAGAAGGGACTAGTTGATGCTTTCTAGGGCATCACTTTACCTGTTCCTTAGGAAATCGTTACAGAAATTGAGGAAGCTGGAAAATGTTGTTTGTTTAGGGAAGAAGAGAGTGAATTCTTTTTTGATGTGGTAAATCCGAAATATCAGTCATGGCAATTGTGAGGTTTAGGAATCTTCTTCACATAGATGGTGGTTCACAACCTAAGTTTATAAGAAACTCTCAAGGGACTGAACACAGACCAAATGAGTCTTAGGGGATGATTCAAGAGAATTGGTGGAGGAAGGGGCAGACGGTTATAGAGACTAGGATTCAGAAGAGCTGGAGAGGCAGGGCAGCATTGTAGGGAAGTCTGGGCTTTGAAGTCAGTTGAATTACGTGGGAATACCAGGATGGCCATTCACTCTGTGGCCCTGGGAAGTGACAGAACATCCGCTGGTCTGCTTTCTTCTTTGTCAGGTGCAGATAATTACACCTGCCTGGTAAAGTTGTGAGTACTGTATGAAATAATTCTGTAAAACTCCCTAGTATAAAGAAGGTGGGTAATAAATGAAATGGCACCCCACTCCAGTACTCTTGCTTGGAAAATCCCATGGGTGGAGGAGCTTAGTGGGCTGCAATCCATGGGGTCGCTAAGAGTCGGACACAACTGAGTGACTTTACTTTCACTTTACACTTGCATGCATTGGAGAAGGAAATGGCAACCCACTCCAGTGTTTTTGCCTGGAGAATCCCAGGGACAGTGGAGCCTGGCTGGTTGGCTGCTGTCTATGGGGTCTCACAGAGTCGGACACGACTGAAGCGACTTAGCAGCAGCAGCAGCAATAAATGAAAATTTTTATTATTAGCTGTTAGAGTCATGGAATAAACAAATCATTCCAAGGAGAAGGTTGATATCAGTTTCAGATGCATTTTAAAGACCGTGAAAGATGCAGCCTGGGTTGCACTATGGGACGTGAGAGATTTTTGTCTTTAAAAATGGTGTATTCTGGGAACTTCCCTGGCGGTCCAGTGGTTAAGACTATACTTCCAACTCAAGGGGTTTGAGTGCGATCTCTGGTCAAGGAGCTAAGATCCCATATGCCATTCGACCAAAAAAAAAAAAAGGTAAATTCTGAATGGTAATTTTCCTTGTTCCCATGTAATTCTCTGTAGGTTCTCAAATAGTTTCCTTTAGAAACAAAATAATGTCATACATCATCTGCATATTATTATTTTAAAAACTGAACTAGAAATTGGGGACATTGGCCACTTTATGTTAATTTCCTGGGCCTTCAGTTAATATGACATTTGCCTCAGTTCTGTGGTGATTCCATGGTTCAGGGAATCCTGATTATTCTTTAGGTAGCCTGAATGCTTTTGGTTTTAAATATTGAGGTATTTAAAGTGACACTTACTGAATTGCTTTATTTTTTGCTTTTGTTGACATTAGTCTGCTATGATTCATTACACTGTGAACTCCTTAACAGATAAATAAGAATTGAATTTCAGTTATGTTAAGTTCTGTGTTTTCTAAAGCAATACCAAAGAGAAAGGCTTATATTAGGGTCAAGAGTACAAAAGGAACTATTATGTAATGTTTGCCTCACTTTCTATTCAAGTGTGAAATATGTAGGAATTCAGGGGAAGCAGCTGGATTTTTGGAACAGTTAGGATCAGGATATAATAAATATATAAATATAATAAAATTTAGTAAGTTTTTGTTGTTGTTAGCCATTAAAATAAGTGTTGAGCTCATGGACCCAGGGTCTTAACAAAATTAGGAACAAGCTGATGGAAATAGTAACCATATCAAAATCTGCCCTTCGTATTCCCAGCCCTGCCTACTGTCTTTGAGTTCCTTGAAGATATTGTTTTTCCTTTTTTCATTTGTTTGTTTGTGACACAAGCTGTTCCATTAGGCTGAAAGACTCTATTCATCCTCTGAAATTCAGCTCAGATGTCACTTCCTCAAGGAAGCCTCTGATCCTCTCCCTGGGAGGGCCAGATTTCATTCTCCTGAACTTCTTCCTCAGAGAGAGCACTGATCACAACTGTATATGCTCGCTGAGGGCAGAGAACAACTCTAGCTTATTCAGGGCTCTAGGCCAAGCACCAAGAGCAGAGTACACAGTAGGCATGCAGTAAATGTTGAATGAAGTTCAGCATTTATTAAGCACTAAGTACCTCACCTCATTAACTCCTCACAGTAACCCTTTAGGTAGATATTATCCCCATTAACAGATGACGAGAGGGACACTAGCGAAGTAACTTGCCCCAGGTCATATAGTCAATGAATGACACAGCCAGAACTTGATTCATGTCATTTTGATGGCAAAGCCAGTGTCCTTTTTTTCTTTTATTTCTCTCATTGCATGCTATTATCCCATGGAAAAGCCAGTGTTCTGAACATGGCACTATGCTTAGAAAGACAGAGGGTCTGATCAGAATGCAGTGATGTATTTATAATGGACATTTGTAGTGTGCCTTCCCACCATCCATTCCTGCTTTCCCTAATCACAGGCCCTGCTTTCATTTGGAGGATACACAACTCTCCTTGTCTCAGTCCCCATGGTTTGGGTGTCCTCAGCCCTTGGGATGAAGTGCTGTGCCCATCAGCATGACCCATCCCGTTGAAATAGGATGAATGACCCAGGGATGGACTTCTGACCTAGTATTGTCAATTGAAGAATCAGCTGAAACTCAAATGTAGAACTCTGGAGTGTTTCAAAAAGTTGTCTTGATCTTTTCAACTGGCCATGGGTCCTGGAAGCATGAAGACTGGCATTATTTCCAAAGACTTTACCACCTGAAAGAGAGAAGAGGGCAGATGTGGCCCTAGACACTGTCTGGCCACTGATAACATTATCTGAGCCTTGCCCAGGCTGTGCCTCGGGCTCTCTGTTCCTAAAGTGAAAGTGAAGTTGCTCAGTCATGTCTGACTCTCTGCGACCCCGTGAAGCCTACCAGGCTTCTCTGTCCATGGGATTTTCCAGGCAAGAGTACCAGAGTGGGTTGCCATTTCCTTCTCCAGGGGCTCTTCCTGAACCAGGTATCGAACCCAGGTTTCCCACATTGCAGGCAGACACTTTACCCTCTGAGCCACCAGGGAAGCCCCTCTGTTCCTAAACCTTTCACTAATTTGAGTCAGAGTTCTTTTCTACTTAAGTCTTTTTGGGCTGGGAGTTCTGTCACCAGCAATCAAGGGAATCTAACCAACACAGGACCTAAAAAGAATTAACTTGATTTGCCTCTTTTCTGTTTCCATTTTGCATAGGCTTAAGTCATGTCCGTAGGTTCTTGGAATGATCATAAATGTGTGTTTTCTGGGCCTGAGAAGGTAGTATAGCAGTGATGCTTGTCAAAACAGGTGTTGTGGTTTTTAGGAATCAGGGCTCTAAGACTAGCTCCATACCTTGTGGAGTGTGAGAAACTTTACTTATTTATTTTTCCCCACCTGTAGAGAGTAAGGATAATATTTGCTATACCATTTAAACAAAAGGGAGTTGAGAAAAATGTGCCCAGTACTTTGTACTTTGGTATTACACACCTTCCGGCAAGCCAATAATACTTCACCAGATCAACCTGTGGTTTTTCAGATTTCTCAATCCCTAGACTGACCTAACCATTATTAAGTTGGGCAAATAAAGACATCCCTACTTTTGGGAGACCCTGGAGGGAGGATATTCACATTCCATAGTTCAGGAGACTGTAGACTCATGTTCTAACCTCACTGTAATGAGATTAGGTGTTTAACTGTTGTTAACAGTGTTAACAACAGGGTTATCAGTTGTTAACTGTTTTCATGCACAAGAGAGAATAGTAAACTTCTTTCTTTCTGCTCTATAGATTTCACAAAGGGAGTTTTTGGACTTGAACTTTTCAAAACCCATTCAGACCCTTCCAAAATTGCCTTTTATTTTTACTTTTTGGCCATGCTACATGGCATATGTGATCTTAGTTTCCTGACCAGGGACTGAACCAGCATCCTCTGTCATTTGAAGTGCAAGTCTTAACCATTGGACAACCAGGAAAGTCTCCAAATTGCTTTTTCTGAAATCTGCTAGCTGTATTTAGTTATTTGGCTGTAGAAGGAAAAATCTGTACCTTCAAATAGCTTAATTTTCCACCGTGAAGGAAAGCCCTCCCAGAGATGCTAAGAAAAATGAAAGTAAGCCAGCAAAGATATAAATCATTTATTTTATCCATTCCTAAATTATATATGAATTTATTGATTTGATATTTAAAGTAGTCCTTTTGCAAAATCATCTCAGAAAACATACTAAATTTATTAAAATACATACAAACTTTTGCTGAAAATTCTAAATCCTCTGATTAACTTGTTTTCAGTGTACTTGTGATGATTTCCCAAGGTTTCTGTGGTTACAAGGAACAAAGAAATCATCTTGGAATCAGAGTAGAAATTTGATCAGAATAATCCAAACAATATTTGTCTACCTCTTTACAGACTCACAGACTGCCTATTTTGAGGGAGCTCTTACAAAGTATACCCAAGCATTCAGTGTTTGCCTCATTACAGAGGGCGTTTTCTTTGCTTACAGTTTAAAAAATTCAGCCAAGTACATGCTAGATAATAGGCAAAGTGAACCCAAGAACTCTGCTTCATGTAGTTTTATGGACATACTAAAGTGTATTGTACTAAAGTACAGTCTACCTGGTAAGAATTAAAGAATGGAATGCAGAAGAACAAACTCTGGTGGAATACCAGAATAAAAAACATAATAACAGAGCTGGGCAGAACCAGGTGTGGTGTCCTGGTGCATTAACTTTGAAAGCCAGCCCATTGATACTAAGAACAGCAAGTAGATTCAGATTCCTTAAAAAAAAAAAATCTGTGCTTTTAGGTTTGGATTTTTCAAATAGTATTTCTTTATTCAGTTTGTGAATTATTAAGATCTTTTGCATCTCCCTTTTCAAAATCTTCTTTTGTGTGATTTAATTCTTATTAGCATCAGCCTCTCATAGAAATGGTGAAATTAAAATCTGTTGGGTAATAATTTAAATAAGACAAATTGTGAAGTTATGGAATAAAGTAAGATCTGAGGATAATGGTAGAATTTAATTATGGAAGCCCACTGTTTCTTTCAAGAGAGAGTTCAAAGTTGTTTTGTTTTTGATTCTTGGGAGATGATAGAAAATGGCTAAATAGGTTATAACAGAAACTTTTAGGGATGAAATGCAAATTTACCCAAAAAAGGGAGTTCCCGTCTTCCAGTTACTGTTTTAAGTGTGAAGCCAAAACCTTAAATTATTTGAGCCCTTTGGGTCTCAGCTCCCTGCTTCCACTATTTCACAGCATATCCGTAGATGTGAGGGCGCACTAGCTCCCAGGACAGAGGGGCCTGTAAGTGTTGCAGCTTCAGCTTGGAGAAGCGGGCCTGCTCCAGGGCCTTCCAGCTCTCTCTGGTCAGGTTGCATCCATCAAACAGTAGGTGCCAGACGGGATCCAGGACCTGTTGCCAGAAGTAATTCCAGGTGGAAGGCTTATCTGCTACATGCTCCATGAAATAAAAAGCTCCTCCCTGAGAAAGAAAAGGGGGAAAGAAAACCACACCAAGAATTTTAGTTTGGGAAAAACAATTTGATAAGATGTTTAAATGTCAGATTTCAGTGGCCCCAGAGGTCCACTTCACGAGAAGACATGGAGAAATCCAAACTTACTATGATACCATTGTGGTAAATAGTGTCATCTTCTGTCAGATTGTATACAGAGCTGCCAATCTATATTGTCTGTTCATAAAAATAATACATAATGATAGCTAAAATTTAAAGCAATTTAAAGCATTCAAGGCCTATTCTTAATACCTGTCACATGCATGCTTGCGTGCTGTCACTTCCAACTCTGCAACACCACGGACTGTAGCCCACCAGGCTCCTCTGTCCATGGGATTCTTCAGACAAGAATACTGGAGTGGGTTGCCATGCCCTCCTCCAGGGGATCTTCCCAATCCAGGGACTGAACCCATGTCTCTTGCATCTCCTGCATTGGCAGGTGGATTCTTTACCACTGAGCCACCTCAGAAGCCTGCCCTTTGGAAGAGTTGCAGCAGTTTGTATTCATACCAGCAAAAGATGTGAGTGCCCATTTTCAATAAATGCTCATCTATATTTTTAAAAATCTATTTGATGTGTAATGTATTTTTTATAACACGCATATCTTTAGTATTTTTAATTATAACATCTTTTACTAAACATTATGTGTTGGAAAGATGCCCTGTAGAAAGGAATGGCAACCCACTTTAGTATTCTTGCCTAGAAAATTACATGGACAGAGGAGCCTGGTAGGCTATACAGTCCATGGGGTCGTAAAGAGTCTGACACGACTGAGTGACTAACACTTTGACTACTAATACTGGCTGTTTGATTTCTGTTTTTCTGATTTGTCTGTTAATGTCCATTATCAGTTTTCTAATAGGCTATTGGGTTTTTTTTTTTTTTTTTAACTGATTAATAAGGGCTTTTCGGAGAAGGCAGTGGCACCCCACTCCAGTACTCTTGCCTGGAAAATCCCATGGACGGAGGAGCCTGGTGGGCTGCAGTCCATGGGGTCGCTAAGAGTTGGACACGACTGAGCGACTTCACTTTCACTTTTCACTTTCATGCATTGGAGAAGGAAATGGCAACCCACTCCAGTGTTTTTGCCTGGAGAATCCCAGGGACGGGGGAGCCTTGTGGGCTGCTGTTTATGGGGTCGCACAGAGTCGGACATGACTCAAGTGACTTAGCAGCAGTAAGGGCTGTTATTATAATTAAACTACATACACTACAAATGTTTCCCCCAGTTTTTGTTTGCCTTTTAATTACATTTTTTTAATTTCTCTTTTTATTTAAAAAAAGAAAAAAACCTTTAAATTCTTCTGAAAAATTTTCTCAGGCTCTGCTTTGCAAGCCTGTGGGAGTCTGAATCTATACCAACCACTGTCTGAGGCTAAATAACCATGTACTGTACTTTGTACCATTATCACAGAATGAAAGTGATAGGATTAGTTTTAGAAAATGAATCATCTAACAAATGAGAACATACTGTACAGCACAGGGAACTCTACTTAATGCACTGTGATGACCTGAATGGGAAGAAAGTCCAAAAGGGATTCACTCTGCTGTATGATAGAAACTAATGCAGCATTGTAAAGCAACTATACTTTAATAAAAATTAATTTTAAAAAAGTAGGGAAAAAAATAAAAGCACAAGTTTTTGGTTTGTTGAAAAAAACAAAAAAACCCACTAGGTCTCTTTTGTCAGTGACACAAGTGGGAGCACTGGGACAGGAGACTTGAAGTGGAACTTCTCGGATTGTTTTAAGAAAATGGCAGACAAGCCCAACATGGGGAGATCAACAGCTTCAATAAGGCCAAGCTGAAGAAGACTGAGACGCAGGAGAAGAACATCCTTTCGACCAAAGAGATCATTGAGCAGGAGAAGCAAAGTGAAATTTCCTGTGAACCTGGAGGATTCTCCACCGCATCATCTTGGAGACCCTATCCGTGAGGTGGAGGAAAGTCCACCTGCAAGATGCACGCAAGTGACGAGCTGCACTGTGAGATTAAACGGTATGTTTCTAAATTATGAACAGGTTACTGAAGAAATCAAAACAAATTAAAAATTTCCTACAAACAAATGACAATGAAAACACAACAACTCAAAACCTATGGGATGCAGCAAAAGCAGTTCTAAGAGGGCAGTTTATAGCAATACAGTCCTACCCCGAGAAACAAAAACATTGAATAGACAACCTAACTTTATACCTAAAACAACTGGAAAAAGAAGAACAAAAAGGCCCCAAATTAGCAGAAGGAAACAAATCATAAAGATCAGAGCAGAAATAAATGAAAAAGAAATGAAAGAAACAATAGTAAAGATTAATAAAAATAAAAGCTGGTTCTCTGAATAGATAAGCAAAATTGAAAAACCTTTCACCAGACTCATCAAGAAAAAAGAGAAAGAATCAAAAAAGAGAAGGATCAAATCAACAAAATAAGAAATGAAAAAGGAGAGGTTACAACAGACAATGCAGAAATACAAAGGCTTATAAGAGACTTCTGAGCAACTATGTGGCATAACTTAAAATGGATAATCTGGAAGAAATGGGCAAATATTTAGAAAAGTTCAATTTTCCAAGACTGAACCAGGAAGAAATAGAAATTATGAACAACCCAATTACAAGCACAGAAATTGAAACTGATCAAAATTTGCCAAAAAGCAAACCTGGGAGCAGATGGCTTCACAGGTGAATTCTGTCAAAAGTTTAGAGAGGAACTCTTTCAAAAAGTTTCAGAGGAAAGAACACTTCCAAACTCATTCTACGAGGCCACCATCACCCTGAATCTAAAATCAGACAAAGACAACACAAAAAAAGAAAACTACAGCCCAATATCACTGATGAACATAGATGCGAAAATCCTCATCAAAATTTTAGCAAACAGAATTCACCAATACATTAAAAAACTCATACACCATAATCAAGTTGGGTTTACTCCAGGGATGCAAGGATTCTTCATTATATGCAAATAAATGTGATACACCATATTAACAAATTGGAAGATAAAAACCATATGATAATCTCAATATAAACCTCAATAGAAAAAGCCTTTGACAAAATTCAGCACCCATTTATGATGTAAACTGTTCAAAAAATGGGCATGGAAGGAACCTACCTCAACATGGTAAAGGCCATATATGATAAGCCCACAGCAAACATTATTCTCAATGGTGAAAAACTGAAAGCATTCCCCCAAAGATCAGGAATAAGACAAGGGGTACGGGGGAGCCTGGTGGGCTGCCGTCTATGGGGTCGCACAGAGTCGGACACGACTGAAGCGACTTAGCAGCAGCAGCAGCAGCACCCACTCTCATCACCATTATTCAACATAGTTTTGGAAGTCCTAGTTACAGCAATCAGAGAAGAAAAAGAAATAAAAGGAATCCAGATCAGAAAAGGAGAGTGCTCCCTGTTTGCAGATGACATGATACTATACATAGAAAACCCTAAAGATATTATTAGAAAATTACTAGAGCTAATCAGTGAGTTTAGCAAAGTTTCAGGAGACAAAATCAATACACAGGAGTCACTTGCATTCCTGTATATGAACAATGAAAAATGAGAAAGAGAAATTAAGGAATCAGTCCCATTCACCATTGCAACAAAAAGAATAAAATATCTAGAAATAAACCTACCTAAGGAGACAAAATAACTGTATACAGAAAATTATAAGACACTGATGAAAGAAATCAAAGACAAACAGATGGAGAGATATTAGGAAGAACCCATATTGTGAAAATGACTATACTACCAAATGCAATCTACAAATTTAGTGTAATCCCTATCAAATTACCAATGAATTTGTCACAGAAATAGAACTAAAAATTTCAGAATTCATATGGAAATACAAAAGACCCTGAATAGCCAAAGCAGTCTTGAGAAAGAAGAATGGAGCTGGAGGAATCAACCTTCCTGACTTCAGATTATACTACAAAGCTACAGTCATCAATACAGTATGGTACTGGCACAAAAACAGAAATACAGACCAATGGAACAATATAGAAAACCCAGAAATAAACCCATGCAATATGGATACCTTATTTTTGGCAGAAGAGGCAAGAATATACACTGGGGCAAAGACACCTCTTCAGTAAGTGGTGCTAGGAAAACTGGACAGTTACATGTAAAAGAATGAAATTAGGACACTTCCTAACACCATAAACAAAGATAAACTCAAAATGGATTAAAGACCTAAATGTAAGACCAGAAAATGTAAAACTCTTAGAGGAAAACATAGGGAGAACACTTGATGACATAAAGCAAGATTCTCTGTGACCCACCTCCTAGAGTAATGGAAATAAAAACAAAAGTAAACAAGTGGGACCTAGTTAAACTTAAAAACTTTTGCACACCAAAGAAACTATAAGCAAGGTGAACAGACAGCTCTCAGAATTGGAGAAAATAATAGCAAATGAAACAAGGGTTAATTTCCAAAATATACAAGCAGCTCATACAACTCAGTACCAGAAAAACAAACAACCCAATCAAAAAGTGGCAAAAAGACCTAAACAGACATTTCTGCAAAGAAGTCATACAGATGGCTAACAAACACATGAAAAGATGCTCAACATCACTCATTATTAGAAAAATGCAAATCAAAACTACAATGAGATACCACCTCACATGAGTCAGAATGACCATTATCAAAAAGTCTACAAACAATAAATGCTGGAGAGGGTGTGGAGAAAAGGGAACCCTCTTGCATTTTTGGTGGGAATGTAAGTTGATACAGTCACTATGGAAGACAGTACAGAGAGTCGTTAAGAAACTAGGAATAAAACCACCATATGACCCAGCAATCCCACCCCTAGGCATGTACCCTGAGGAAACCAAAACTGAAAAAGACACATGTACCCCATTGTTCATTGCAGCACTATTTACAATAGCTAGAATGTGGAAGCAACCTAGATGTCCATCGACACATGAATGGATAAAGAAGTTGCCGTACATATACACAATGGAATATTACTCAGCCATAAAAAGGAACACATTTGAGTGAGTTCTAATGAGGCGGATGAACCTAGAGCCTATTATACAGAGTGAAGTAAGTCAGAAAGAGAAATACCATATATTAACACATATATACAGAATCTAGAAAGATGGTACTGAAGAATTTATTTGCAGGGCAGCAATGGAGAAACAGATATAGAGAGCAAATTTATGGACATGGGGAGAGGGGAGGAGAGGGTGAGATGTATGGAGAGAGTAATATGGAAACTTACATTACCATATATAAAATAGATAGCCAATGGGAATTTGCCGTGTATCTCGGGAAACTCAAATAGGGGCTCTGTATCAATGTGAAGGGGTGGGATGGGGAGAGAGATGGGAGGGAGGTTCAAGAGGAAGTGGACATATGTATACCTGTGGCTAATTCATGTTGAGATTTGACAGAAAACAAAATTCTGTAAGCAATTATCTTTCAACTAAAAAATAATTTTTTAAAAAAAGGACAAAGATACTGAGCCATCTAAAAGTGTTACTGAATTAATGATATTTTGTAATTTGATTTTTTTTCCAATCAGTGGATACTGTATGTAAATAGCTGTCAAATAGCAGTAACTGCTGGCTTCATCTAGGACAGTCCTATAAATATAGATCAAGTCTGGACACAGTAGAGGGTACACATTCTTAACGAGTCTTCAGAAGTTTTCTACTTAACCTACCTCTGCGGGGAGAAGGGTTAGAGTGAGTACCTCCAAAACCCATTCTCCTTAGCCTCTTCTAGCTTCCCTAGTCTTAGCTGTCCAGGCAGAGTTTAGAGAGGGAGTTCCCTCTACTTGCCCCTCTGTGGGCAAGTACAAGATGTGTGTTCAGGATGGAAAACTTGAAATTTCCTGATGGAAAAAAATTTTTCCATGGAAGAGGACAGGAGAGAAGAGGAGACCCAGGTCTGAGGAGGTTGCTGATGCCCTCTGGGTTGCACAGGTTAGGCTAGAGAGCCTGTTACCCTTTCAGGTGACTTGTGTAGCCAACTGGGCATGAAGATTTGGGATTAGAAGAGAGATCTGAGCTTGATACTTAGATTTGGAAATCATCTGTGTGCGTGGTAATTGAAAATTTTGGTGGTACATGAGATTACACAGGGGGTGTATATAAGCAAAAATAGAGCCAAAATAGAAACTCCAGTGTTTAAGGGATGGGCAGAGGAAGAATAGCCAGCAAAAATGGTAGAAATGTTGAAGTTGAAGCAATACAAAGCCCCAGTAGTAAGCACTGTGGTGCAGTGATAAGAATATGTGCATTAAAGTCAGATCTGCTGGCTGTGTCGGAGAAGGCAGTGGCAGCGCACTCCAGTACTCTTGCCTGGAAAATCCCATGGATGGAGGAGCCTGGTAGGCTGCAGTCCATGGGGTTGCTACGAGTCGGACACGACTGAGCGACTTCACTTTCACTTTTCACTTTCATGCATTGGAGAAGGAAATGGCAACCCACTCCAGTGTTCTTGCCTGGAGAATCCCAGGGACGGGGGAGCCTGGTGGGCTGCCATCTCAGGGGTTTCACAGAGTCGGACACGTCTGAAATAACTTAGCAGCAGCAGCTGGCTGTGTAATGGGGGCAAGTTTCTTAACTTCTCTAGGTCTGCTTCCCCAGCCCAACATGAAGACAGTCCCTGCGTTAAGGACTGCGTGATGGGGTCAATGACAATGCAGGAAAGTCTCTGGTTCTATTCAGCAGTGAGTGGGTGCTTTGTAGGAGCTAAAGGAAGAGTATGATCCCCTAAGAGCATTCTCAGTGCTTAAACCCGAGGTGATTGTTATTTGCTTTGCAGAGGCGTTGTGAGATTGGTAACACATAAGCAAAATGTCTCTTAAACGTGCCCAGTTAATGCCCAGTCTTGGGACAGATGAACCCAGGATTTGAATGTTAGAATCAGACCTTTTTCAGTTACAATTTTGATGTCAGCCTATTCTTGAGCCAAACACAGAATTACAGTCGGCCCTCAGTATCCTTGGCTTCAACCAACAGATGAAAAATATTTGGAAAAAATCCAGAAAGTTCAAAAAAGGCCAAACTTGAATTTCCCACATGCTGGCAACTATTTATATAGCATTTACCTTGTATTAGGTATTAAAAAGTAATCTAGAGATGATTTAAGGTATGTGGGAGGATATGTGTAGGTTATATGCAGATTCTATACCATTTTATGTAAGGGACTTAAGCTTGTATAGATTTTGGTATCTGTGGTGGGGGTAGGGAGTGACTCTCAGGGACAACTGTATATTATTGCCTCTAAACACTGTCTTCAAGTCCATTTCTTCCTGAGGAACTTCCTCTGTTAGAAAATAAAACTGAGGTCTCCGGCAGTATCGCCCTAAACATGGCCATCTCTTCTGATCCCAGAAGTTAAGCAGGGTTGGGCCTGGTTAGTACTTGGATAGGAGAAAATAAAACTGGGGATTACAGACCATCTTTTCCCCCTAGAAGAGTAAATTCAAATGTTAAAATATTCATATTTTATGTATGTTCAGCTTTGTTTAGAATTGTTGTTCAGTTTCTCAGTCGTTTCTGACTCTGTAACCTCATGGACTGCAGCACACCAAGCTTCTATTTAAAACTAGCTTTTAAGTAAACAATAAAGGTAATATGTGAAAATTACATACAGGTATAAAGAATTTCAAACTGTACAAAGAGGTATAAAATGAAAAGAAATTTTTTCCCCTCATCCAGTTCCCTTCCCAATAGGTAACCACTGGTAATAGTTACATGTTTATAATTCCCATTAACATAAATACTTATATAAGTATATTCACACACAAAAGGATTAGCACTCTACATAATACTCTGTTTTCATTGCTTTTAAAATTAACACTATCTCTTGAGGTTGTTTTTCATTGACATAGGTAAAAATTTCTTGTTTTAACAGCTGCAAAGAAATCCTTCATACTATGTGACAATTTACTTAACAACTTCCCATTGATGGATGTTATTTCCAATTTATTATATTAAAAATACTGTAATGAATATTTTTACCTTTAAATGAGTTTTTGTGTATTTTTGCACAATAGCTATAGGATTAATTCCTGTTGGATGAAAATGTAAATTACTTGAAAATTTGATATTATTAAATTGCCCTCCGAAGAGGACACTTCCTCCAGTTGGGTGTCCAGACCCCCAGACCCACCCCAATACCATATTGAACTTAAAAGTCTCTGAAAGAATAGTAGATAAAAAAGGTCTTGCTTTAATTTCTTTTTAATTGAAGTATGGTTGATTATGGAGAAGGAAATGACAACCCACTCCAGTGTTCTTGCCTGGAGAATCCCAGGGATGGAGGAGTCTGGTGGGCTGCCGTGTATGGGGTTGCACAGAGTCGGACACAACTGAAGCAACTTAGCAAGAGCAGCAGCGGCATGGTTAATTATAATATTAGTTTCAGGTGTACAACAAAGTGATTTAAAATTTTTATAGTTTATACTCCATTTAAAGTTATTACAAAGTAATGACTGTACTGTGCTATAGAATATATTGTTGCTTATTTTACACATACTAGCTTGTATCTCTTAATCCCATACCCCTCTTGCTCCTCCCTTTTTCCCTCTCCCAGGTGGTAACCACTAGTTTGCTCTGTATATCTATGAATTTATTTCTTTTTTATTATATTCGTTTTATTTTCAAGATTCCACTATAAAATATCATGCTTTAATTTGTTCTTTAATTACAAGACTAGATATTTAAATCATATATTGGCTATTTTTATTTATATTTCTGTTCCTGTGCTTTGCTTTTGTTTTTCCTCTTTTTAAAAACAAATTAAGTATCCTGTTGATCTTGTTGATTTATAACACCTTTATGAAGGTGAACTCATAAATGAACTCATTATCGTCCTTGGTAAATATTTTTTACAAAATATTTTTGTACTTCAAATTTGTTTATGGTCCTTTACCCTGCACGGAGTTCTAACATTTTTTTTAATTCATGTATTATCAATCTTTTCCTTCATAGCTTCTTCTGCACTTGAAGATTTTTAAAAAATTCAATAGTGTCTTTTCTAGTAGCTTTACTTTTATGTTAGGGTGTTTGATCCACTGAAATTGGGAGGACTGACCTTGGTGATGTGGTTGCTACTAAGCAGCCCTCCTCATGCCCACACTCACCGGCCTCAGCACTCGGCACACTTCCTGGAGGATCTGCTCCTGGTTCTTCACTGAGCAGAGCACCAGGGTGCAGACCACCACATCCATGGAGCCTGTGGCCACCTGGTGCATGTTCTCCCCAGCAGCCACTATGAAGCGCTCAAACTGCAGGTGTCGGTTCTGGGCGATGCTCTTGATCAAGAACTTCTCAAAGTTGGGGTTGGGATCAACACAGGTCACCTGGCATCCAGAGGGGTAGAACTTGAAGTTGGCCCCCGTGCCACAGCCCAGCTCCAGCAGGGAGAGCTTCCCAGAGGGGCCGGTGAACTCCCGCAGGTTGCTGAAGAGCTCCTGCTTCTTGCTCTCCATCTGTTTGTTGTATGTCACAGTGAACCTCGCCAGGAAGTAGGGGAACCACTGTTTGCATATCCAGTTCCACAAGCCCAGAAAGTCCAGCAGGTACATGGGAAATGCCAGGATGCAGACGGCCAGCCGGAGGATAAAAATGGTGAGCGCCATCACTCAGAAGAGAAGAAAACAGGTCAGCGGTCAAAGAGCTGACTCCTTTAATTGCAGGAAGAAAGTTTCTGGTCACACTCCAGAGCCAATCAGCTGCAGAGGAAAGAAGAACTGGCTGTGCTGGAAATACACAGCTGAAGTCAGATCTCGGGCAAGAGACCTGTTTCATCCAATTAATAGATGTTTGGCAGAAATTGCCTCATGGCTTATTTTTCATGAAGTGAAATGAGAAGGTTCTCAGCTTTTCCTTAGAAGGAAAGCTGATTACAGCCCCCTATTCCTGCTTGGAAACTACTGCTGCAGTTTTAAATGCAGAATGTACTCACAGCTTCTGTTCTCCAGTCTCTCCTAAGAAAACAGAATCTGTGGGTGGAGCCTGGTTAAAACACACCAGAAGGCTATTGCTAAACCCCATTTATTACTCTGTGCCCCGTCCTACTTCTGTTCCATCCCCCTCACCTCTGCCTCATATTTTTAAAAAAAGAAGCAAAAGCACATGCCTGTCTGGTCACAGCAAGAGTTTTCCCTTTTGCGTTCTAAGCAGAGGTTCTTGCTGCTACTGCTGCTAAGTCATTTCAGTCGTGTCCGACTCTGTGTGACCCCATAGACGGCAGCCCACCAGGCTGCCCCCGTCCCTGGGATTCTCCAGGCAAGAACACTGGAGTGGGTTGCCATTTCCCTCTCCAATGCAGGAAAGTGAAAAATAAAAGTGAAGTTGCTCAGTCGTGTCCGACTCTTAGTGACCCCATGGACTGCAGCCTACCAGGCTCCTCCGTCCATGGGATTTTCCAGGCAAGAGTACTGGAGTGGGGTGCCATTGGTTCTTAGATATTCATAACTGCACAGTGGGATTATTTTTAAGTCACTGTTTTGGGCTGCCTATCTTTTAAAGGGCAAGTTTCACCTTCAAACTGTGCCAAATTACTACATTACTAAATTAACTTACCGGAGAAGGCAATGGTACCTCACTCCAGTATTCTTGCCTGGAAAATCCCATGGACGGAGGAGCCTGGTAGGCTGCAGTCTATGGGGTCGCTAAGAGTCAGACACGACTGAGCAAATTCACTTTCACTTTCACTTTTCACTTTTCACTTTCATGCATTGGAGAAGGAAATGGCAACCCACTGCAGTGTTCTTGCCTGGAGAATCCCAGGGACGGAGGAGCCTGGTGGGCTGCTGTCTGTGGGGTCACACAGAGTTGTACACAACTGAATTACCTTACATAAAAATAGTCCCCAGAATATTCACTTTTGGGAATCTAAAGTGTTAAGAAAATATTTTCAGACATCCATCTGTCTTTAACAAGAAAGCCTAGGCCTTAGGGTGTTCAGGAAACATGCTCAAAAATAATGGTAATGTTTACTTTTTAAAACCGTGTGATGGACACAGGGAGTGTTTTGTTTCATTATATGTTATACCCAGTACATATTTTATAAATATGTGCTCCATCTTAACAGCTTTCTTGAGGTAGAATTAATATACAATAAACTACACATATTTAAACTGTATCATTTGGTTAAATTCTGGCACATGTACACACACATGAAATCACTGCTTCAGTCAAGGTAATGAATATATCAATCACACTCCCTGCCTCCCAAATACCTCTTGCCCCTTTGTGATCCCTCTTTCCTGCCCTCTGCATTCCTAGGCCACCATTGATCTGTTTTCTGTCACTGGAGGTTAGTTTGCCTTTCCTATAGATGGGCTTACAAGAATCTGCCTGCAATGCAGAAGACCCCAGTTCAATTCCTGGGTCAGGATGATGCTCTGGAGAAAGAATAGAGTACCCACTCCAGTATTCTTGGGTTTCCCTAGTGGCTCAGATGGTGAAGAATCTGCCTGCAATGTGGGAGACCTGGGTTTGATCCCTCGGTTGGGAAGATCCCCTGGAGGAGGATGGCAACCCACTCCAGGATTCTTGCCTGGAGAATCTCCATGGACAGAGGTCCTGACAGTCTACAGTCCATGGGGTTGCAAAGAGTTGGACATGACAGAGCGACTAAGCCCATACACATACACATATACCCTATGATTTTATGTTAATTGGAATCATACAATATCTACTTTTATTGTCTGATTTCTTTCATCCAGCATAATTAAGAGTCATTCATACTGTTGTATGTATCCATTGATTTTCCACTGAGTAGTCTTCTATTGTATGGATCTATAACAGTTTGTTTATCTACTCTCCTGAATTTGATGGATATTTGAGTTGTTAACAGTTTTCATAGCTTATTACAGTAGCTTATTACAAATGAAGCTACTATGGGGACTTCTCCAGTGGTCCAGTGGTTAAGAACCCTCCGTGCAATGCAGGGGACTCAGGTTCGATCCCTGGTTGGGAAACTAAGATCCCACATGCTGCATAGCATCTAAGCCCCTGAAAGGTTGTTGCTGAGCCGTGAAAGATGATGGGATTCTTGACCTCTCTGGGAGAGGAATTCAATCTGGGGCCAGTGACGAGGCTTGATTGCTCAGAGCTTTTGTGTAATAAAGTTTTATTAAAGTATAGAAGAGATAGAGAAAGCTTCTGACATAGACATCAGAAGGGGGCAGAAAGAGTGCCCCCCTGCTAGTCTTTACCTAGATGTTATATAGCTACTGCTGCTGTTGGTAAGTCGCTTCAGTCGTGTCTGACTCTGTGCGACCCTGTAGACGGCAGGCCGCCAGGCTCCCCCGTCCCTGGGATTCTCCAGGCAAGAACACTGGAGTGGGTTGCCATTTCCTTCTCCAATGCATGAAAGTGAAAAGTGAAAGTGAAGTTGCTCAGTCGTGTCTGACCCTTAGTGATCCCATGGACTGCAGCCTACCAAGCTCCTCCATCCATGGGATTTTCCAGGCAAGAGTACTGGAGTGGGTTGCCATTGTATAGCTACTAGCAGTCTGCTAATTAGAGAAAGGAAATGTCTCAAAACTCAGAGACAGGTACTAGGCCCCTCACCCACAACATGCATTTTGAGATAACATTGGCACAAGGTGAGATGTCCCAGGCCATAAAATGATTGGCATGAATTTTGAAGAGAGGCAGGTTTCCAAGCAAATACAGTCTCATTAATGTAGCTTAAGAGAACATTTGCATGAGTAAAGCATACTGGTTTGTCAAAGTCTGTTCTTAATCTTAGGTGGAACTAACTTGAAGACAGAGTCTAGGGTAAATGCATAGTTTATTAACATAGCTTAAGACAGACATTTCCATAAGAAAAATACATTGGTTACCTCATGCTTTGAGAAAAGTTAAGTTCAGGTGGAATCAGGTGTCGTCATGGCAACACAGATCTTAAAAGAAACCTCTTTTTGAATTTATATAGAGAAAGGGAGGGCTTCCCTCATAGCTCAGTTGGTCAGTCATCTGCCTGCAATGTAGGAGACCTGAGTTCAATTCCTGGGTCAGGAAGATCCCCTGGAGAAGGGAAATGGCAACCTACTCCAGTATTCCTGCCTGGAGAATCCCATGGACAGAGGAGCCTGGCAGGCTGCAGTCCATGGGGTTGCAAGAGTCAGACACTGTTGTAGTCACGTGTTCCGGGAAACAAACTCACTCCGAAGGACAGTGCAGATAGTTGAGTGCAGTTTATTACACTGGCGGGCCCAAGGTAGAGTCTCTTCTTAGCCAAGGACCCCGACCAGTTTTTGTGAAAACCTTATATACCCTAAGTGTACTTGCTCAAACCCACCTCTCCAAATTTCTTGAAACTAGTCTGGACAAGGTAAAAGAGAGATACGATGAAAGTTAACCCATGATTCATGTGTCACAAGACTAGATGAACAGTGGATATTTATCAATAGGACTGTGGTTATATCCCGATAAACATAATAGAATTTACCACTTTGTTCTATTACAGAGATAATTAGCATATTCTTTTAGGCAACGGAGAGTCCAAGTACAAGTCCTGAGGCTCTTTGATCGGGGAGTGGGGCAGGGTGTCTGGTTTTCCATTGGTATGCCACTTCTATAGACACTGGGAACAAAGTTCAGAGTCCACTGGGAGAGTGACCATGCTTGTAGCCTAATGTTCTCAGCCTGGCCTAAGATGGAGTCCAGTTCTGTCTGTTTCCTCCTTCAACATGACTTAGTGACTATACCACCACCACCACCAGAGAAGGGGATAAAAACACTAACACTTATAGTTTATTTCCTCCTGCGGCTTAAGAGAGAGATAAAAAATGTCTGACACTTGCAGCCTGTTTCTTCCATTTGGAGACCCCCAGCCTTCCTGCCTGGTACCCTCTCACCTCACACCACAGCTACTGAACCTGAGTGCTCTGGAACCCACAGGTCACAACTAGAGAGTCTGTGCGCCTCAATGAAAGATCCCAAATGATGCAACAAAGATCTGCATGCCACAACTAAAACCCAATATGGTCAAACATTTTTTTTTAAAGTTAAGCTACTGTGAACATTAATGCACAAGCATTTGTATGGACATATGCTTTCATTTCTCATGGATAAATGTCTTTAATAGAATGTAAGTGTCACATGGTAGGTATATGTTTACCTTTTAAAGAAAAATGCCAAACTGTTTTCAAACTGATTGTACCACCAATAGTGTATGAGACATTTAGTTGCTCCACATCCTCACCAACACTTGATGTGGTTGTCCTTTTAATTTTAGACATCCTGAAATGTATCTAGTGGTTCCTCATTGTTGTTTTAATTTGCATCTCCCAGATGATTAATGATGTCAAGCATCTTTTGATGAGCTTATTTGCCATCCATGTATCTTGTTCAGAGTGTCTGTTCAAATCTTTTGAACATTTAATTTTTCATTATTGCTTTTTTGGCCATGCTGAATGGAATGCAGGGTCTTAGTTCCCCAGCTCGGGGTTGAGGCTACAGCCCTGCAGTGGAAGTGCAGCATCCTAACCACTGGACTGCCAAGGAATCCCCTGAACATGTTAAAATTGAGTTATTTTCTTATTATGTATTGAGAATTCTTGTATCAAATCATGTATGTATGTACATGTCATGTATCAAATATGTGATTTGCAAATGTTCTCCTACTCTGTGGCTTGTGTTTTTAATGGTATTTTCAGAAATGCAGAAATTTCTTTCTTGTGGCATCCTCATCTGGTTTCGGTATCAGAATAATGCCGTCCTTGTGAAATGAGTTTGGAAGTGTTTCTTCCCCTTCTGTTTCTCAAAAGAGTTTGCGAATTCTTGGTATTAATACTTTGCATGTTTGATAGAGTTCAGTAGTGAAGTCCTCTAGTCCTACACTTTTATTTGTTGGATAATTTTTGATTACTGATTTAATCTCTTTACTAGTAATCTGTCTGGAGAAGGGAATGGCAACCCACTCCAGTACTCTTGCCTGGAAAATCCCGTGGATGAAGGAGCCTGGTAGGCTGCAGTCTTTGGGGTCGCTGAGAGTTGGACACAACTGAGCGACTTCACTTTCACTTTTCACTTTCATGCATTGGAGAAGGAAATGGCAACCCACTCCAGTGTTCTTGCCTGGAGAATCCCAAGGACGGAGGAGCCTGGTAGGCTGCCATCTCTGGGGTTGCACAGAGTCAGACACGACTGAAGCGACTTAGCAGCAGCAGCAGTAATCTGTCTGTCTCATAACCTTCTAGTAATATACACCAAGGCTGTATATTGTCACCCTGCTTAATAACTTACATGCAGAGTACATCTTGAGAATGCCAGGTTGGATCAATCACAAACTGGAATCAAGTTTGTCAGGAGAAATATCAATAACCTCAGATATTCAAATGATACTACTCTAATGGCAGAAAGTGAAGAGGAACTAAAGAGCCTCTTGATGAAAGTGAAAAAGGAGAGTGAAAAAGCTGGCTTAAAACTCATCATTCAAAAAACTAAGGTCATGGCCTCTGGTTCCATCACCTCATTGCAAATAGAAGGGGAAAAAGTGGAAGCAGTGACAAATTTTATTTTCTTGAGCCCTTAAATCACTGCAGATGGTGACTGCAGCCATGAAATTAAAAGACGCTTGCTCCTTGAAAGAAAAGCTGTGACAAACCTGCACAGCATATTAAAAAGCAGAGACCTTTTTTTGTCACTAAACATCCATCTAGTCAAAGCTGTGGTTTTCCAGTAGTCATGTATGGATGTGAGAGTTGGACTATAAAGTAGGCTGAGCACCAAAGAATTGATGCTCATGAATTGTGGAGCTGGAGAAGACTCTTGAAAGTTCCTTGGACTGCAATGGGATCAAACTAGTCAGTCCTATAAGAAATCAACCCTGGGTAGTCAGTGGAAGGATTCATGCTAAAGCTCCAATCCTTTGGCCACCTGATGTGAAGAACTGACTCACTGAAAAAGACCCTGATGTTGGGAAAGATTGAAGGCAAAATAAGGCTGTGGCAGAGGATGAGATGGTTAGCTAGCAACACTGACCCAAAGGACATGAATTTGAGCAAACTCTGGGATATAGTGAAGGACAGGGGAGCCTGATGTGCTGCAGGCCATGGGGTCCCAAAGAACCAAACACAGCTTAGCAACTGAACAACTATAAAGTATCTGTTCAGATTTTCTGTTTCTTAATGATTCAGTCTTGGTAGGTGGTATGTTTCTAGGAATGTATTCATTTCTAGGTTATTAACCAGTTTGTTGGCTCAAAGTAGTGTCATATAGTTCTTTGTATTTCCAGGGTGCCAATTGTTAAGTCTTCTCTTGCATTTCTGATTTTGCTTATTTGGGTCCTCTCTTTTTTCTTAATGAGTGTAGCTAAAGTTTTGTCTATTAAATCTTTAAAAAAAAAAAAAAAAAAAACAGTACTTAGTTTCATTGATCTTTTCTATTGTCTTTTTAGTCTCTGTTTTATTTATTTCCACTCTGATCTTTATTATTTACAAAGACCTTCTGTTAGGTAGTTAGAATAGGAAACAGGAGTCCAGAATGGCGGTGGCCAAAAGACAAGGGAAAAGCCCACGAAAATAGAATAAAGGAAGGTCCGAGGACCAGAGAGAGGACCTCAGGTAGAACAAACAGCACTCCTGGCTAGCCCAATTTACATAGGGCAGGCCCAGGGGGGAGAAAAAACATAGAGGAGCTCAAGGCCCGGGCCCTCTCTTCTCTTCGTCTGTTTAAGTAGGCATGCCCTCATGCCTCGAGAATGTATTTTCCAAATAAAACTGAGCTGTAACACAGAGCTGTAACACTCATCTATCTAGGAGCTATAACACGGTTGGTCCGAGGCCCGAGAGCTATAACATAGTTTGTCTGAAAGCTGTGATACACAGAGGGCTTTAACATCCATCACTTCAAATTTTCGTTGAGATGAGACAGAACAAAGGAGATTACGCTCCTGTGACACTTCCTTATGCTAACTTTGATCTTTATTTGTACTTCTTTTTTTAGTTTCTTGAGGTATAAAATTAAGATATTTGAAATTTTTCTTGTTTCTTGAGGCAGGCATCTATCATTTTAAACTTGCCTCTTAGAATTGCTTTTGCTACATCCTATAACTTTTCAGTCAGTTCAGTTCAGTCACTCAGTTGTGTGTGACTCTTTGTGACCCCAGGAATCACAGCACACCAGGCCTCCCTGTCCATCACCAACTCCCAGAGTTCACTCAAACTCATGTCCATCGAGTCAGTGATGCCATCCAGCCATCTCTTTCTCTGTCGTCCTCTTCTCCTCCTGCCCCCAATCCCTCCCAGCATCAGAGTCTTTTCCAATGAGTCAGCTCTTCGCATGAGGTGGCCAAAGTATTGGAGTTTCAGCTTTAGTATCCTTCCAATGAACACCCAGGACTGATCTCATTTAGAATGGACTGGTTGGATCTCCTTGCAGTCCAAGGGACTCTCAAGAGTCTTTTCCAACACCACAGTTCAAAAGCATCAATTCTTCGGTGCTCAGCCTTCTTCATAGTCCAGCTCTCACATCCATACATGACCACTGGAAAAACCATAGCCTTGACTAGATGGACCTTTGTTGGCAAAGTAATATCTCTGCTTTTCAATATACTATCTAGGTTGGTCATAATTTTCCTTCCGAGGAGTAAGTATCTTTTAATTTAATGGCTGAAGTCACCATCTGCAGTGATTTTGGAGCCCCCAAAATAAAGTCTGACACTGTTTCCACTGTTTCCCCATCTATTTGCCATGAAGTGATGGAACCAGATGCCATGATCTTAGTTTTATGAATGTTGAGCTTTAAGCCAACCTTTTCACTCTCCACTTTCACTTTCATCAAGAGGCTTTTTATTTCCTCTTCACTTTCTGCCATAAGGGTGGTGTCATCTGCATATCTGATGTTATTGATATTTCTCCTGGCAATCTTGATTCCAGCTTGTGCTTTCTCCAGCCCAGCGTTTCTCATGATGTACTCTGCATAGAAGTTAAAAAAGCAGGGTGACAATATCCAGCCTTGATGTGTTCCTTTTCCTATTTGGAACCAGTCTGTTGTTCCATGTCCAGTTCTAACTGTTGCTTCCTGAACTGCATATAGGTTTCTCAAAAGGCAGGTCAGGTGGTCTGGTATTCCCATCTCTTTCAGAATTTTCCACAGTTTATTGTGATTCACAGTCAAAGGCTTTGGCATAGTCAATAAAGCAGAAATAGATATTTTTCTGGAACTCTCTTGCTTTTTCCATGATCCAACAGATGTTGGCAATTTGATCTCTGGTTCCTCTGCCTTTTCTAAAACCAGCTTGAACATCTGCAAGTTCATGGTTCACGTATTGCTGAAGCCTGGCTTGGAGCATTTTGAGCATTACTTTACTAGCATGTGAGATGAGTGCAATTGTGCGGTAGTTTGAGCATTCTTTGGCATTGCCTTCTTTGGGATTGAAATGAAAACTGACTTTTTCCAGTCCTGTGGCCACTGCTGAGTTTTCCAAATTTGCTGGCATATTGAGTGCAGCACTTTCACAGCATCATCGTTCAGGATTTGAAATAGCTCAACTGGAATTCCATCACTTCCACTAGCTTTGTTCGTAGTGATGCTTTCTAAGGCCCACTTGACTTCACATTCCAGGATGTCTGGCTCTAGGTCAGTGATCACACCATCATGATTATCTGGGTCGTGAAGATGTTTTTTGTTCAGTTCTTCTGTGTATTCTTGCCATCTCTTCTTAATATCTTCTGCTTCTGTTAGGTCCATACCATTTCTTTCCTTTTTTGAGCCCATCTTTGCATGAAATGTTCCCTTGGTATCTCTAATTTTCTTGAAGAGATCTCTAGTCTTTCCCATTCTGTTGTTTTCCTCTCTTTCTTTGCATTCGTTGCTGTGGAAGGCTTTGTTATCTCTCCTTGCTATTCTTTGGAACTCTGCATTCAGATGTTTATATCTTTCCTTTTCTCCTTTGCTTTTCACTTCTCTTCTTTTCACAGCTATTTGTAAAGCCTCCTCAGACAGCCATTTTGCTTTTTTTCATTTCTTTTCCATGGGGATGGTCTTGATCCCTGTCTCCTGTACAATGTCACGAACCTCATTCCATAGTTCATCAGGCAGTCTGTCTATCAAGTCTAGTCCTTAAATCTATTTCTCACTTCTACTGTATTATCATAAGGGATTTGATTTAGGTCATACCTGAATGGTCTTTTTTTTTTTTTTTGCATTCCAGTCCCCTAAAATGAAAAGGACATCTTTTTTGGGTGTTAGTTCTAAAAGGTCTTATAGGTCTTCATAGAACCATTCAACTTCAGCTTCTTCAGTGTTACTGGTTGGGGCATAGACTTGGATTACTGTGATAGTGAATGGTTTGCCTTGGAAATGAACAGAGATCATTCTGTCGTTTTTGAGATTGCATCCAAGTACTGCATTTCGGACTCTTTTGTTGACCATGATGGCCATTCCATTTCTTCTGAGGGATTCCTGCCCTCAGTGGTAGATATAATGGTCATCTGAGTTAAATTCACCCATTCCAGTCCCTTTTAGTTCGCTCACTGATTCCTAGAATGTCGACATTCACTCTTGCCATCTCCTGTTTGACCACTTCCAATTTGCCTTGATTCATGGACCTGACATTCCAGGTTCCTATGTAATATTGGTCTTTACAGCATTGGACCTTGCTTCTATCACCAGTCCCATCCACAACTGGGTATTGTTTTTGCTTTGGCTCCAAACCTTCATTCTTTCTGGAGTTATTTCTCCACTGATCTCTAGTAGCATATTGGGCACCTACTGACTTGGGGAGTTCCTCTTTCAGTATCCTATCATTTTGCCTTTTCATACTGTTCATGGGGTTCTCAAGGCAAAAATACTGAAGTGGTTTGCCATTCCCTTCTCCAGTGGACCACATTCTGTCAGATCTCTTGACCATGACCCACCCGTCCTGGGTTGCCCCATGGGCATGGCTTAGTTTCATTGAATTAGACAAGGCTGTGGTCCTGGTGTGACTAGATTGACTAGTTTTCTGTGATTATGTCTGCCCTCTGATGCTCTCTCGCAACACCTACCATCTTACTTGGGTTTCTCTTACCTTGGGCATGGGGTATCTCTTCACGGCTGCTCCAGCAAAGCGCAGCCGCTGCTCCTTATCTTGGACTGTAAAGAAAGCTGAGCATAGAAGAATTGATGCTTTTGAACTGTAGTGTTGGAGAAGACTCTTGAGAGTCCCTTGGACTGCAAGGAGATCCAACCAATCCATTCTGAAGGAGATCAGTCCTGGGATTTCTTTGGAGAGAATGATGCTGAAGCTGAAACTTCAGTATTTTGGCCACCTCATGCGAAGAGCTGACTCATTGGAAAAGACTCTGATGCTGGGAGGGATTTGGGGCAGGAGGAGAAGGGGATGACAGAGGATGAGATGGATGCTGGATGGCATCACTGACTTGATGGGCGTGAGTCTGAATGAACTCCGGGAGTTGGTGATGGACAGAGAGGCCTGGCGTGCTGTGATTCATGGGGTTGCAAAGAGTCGGACACGACTGAACTGAACTGAACAGTCTAGTGGTTTCCCCTACTTTCTTCAATTTCAGTCTGAATTTGGCCATAAGGAGTTCATAATCTGAGCTACAGTCAGCTCCCAGCCTTGATTTTGCTGACTGTATAGAGCTCTCCATCTTTGACTGCAAACAATATAATCAATTTGATTTCTGTGTTGACCATCTGGTGATGTCCATGTGTAGAGTCTTCTCTTGTGTTGTTGGAAGAGGGTGTTTGCTATGACCAGTGCATTCTCTTGGCAGAACTCCGTTAGCCTTTGCCCTGCTTCATTCCGTATTCCAAGGCCAAATTTGCCTGTTACCCCAGGTGTTTCTTGACATCCTACTTTTGCATTCCAGTCCCCTATAATGAAAAGGACATCTTTTTTGGGTGTTAGTTCTAAAAGGTCTTGTAGGTCTTCATAGAACCATTCAACTTCAGCTTCTTCAGTGTTACTGGTTGGGGCATAGACTTGGATTACTGTGATAGTGAATGGTTTGTTGCAGGGAGCAGGAGCTCCGCCCATGGCAGAGGTCATGAGGAAGGAGGCTCGGCATATGCAAAGGTGGGATTTAGCCTCATGAGTCCCCCTGGAAATTCTCGAGCATCTACCCCCAAAACCAGAGTCTGCCTACTTTCTGCTTTGTGCTCTCACCTACACCTCTGACTTTATGGGGGGCTGTCCCCCACTACCTCTCTCTGAAAAAAAGAGTTAACTTACAGCTCCAATTAATAAAGTTCCTGTGTGTGATAGTGTTTCAACCTACAAACTCCTTTGGAAGTTCTCTAGCCTGTCTGACAGGCTTGTCCGGCCACATATGATTGCTCACAGCCTCCCAACCGTGAGAGGCATGAGATGCTTTAAACCTTCTAAAAATAGGTTCTTTAGAGAATTTAGAAAACTATTAGCATAAGTATAGTGGGCTGATTAGAAATTGTATTGGTGAAGGGTTTTTCATTTGTTGAGCCAATGTTTACTGCTAAGTCTCCACATCCCCTGCCCTTATATACATTAATGAATATATAGAAGAAATAAGTATTAACCTTTGATATTAATCATGTTAGACCTTAGGCTAAGCAAATTCTTTCCCTAATTAAAACCCACTACACCCTCACCCTATAGGAATGTAACTTTATCTGGTACCTTCGGAAGGTGACGTCTGTTTCAAAAATAATCACCCCTGGAGAAATAAGTGTTCTGGTTGACTGACCGCTGTCACAAGGAGAGGGTCATAAATTGTCAGCAGGCCCCCCTGGCCAGAAGATGATGTAACACCCCTAAGACCTCTGTATACAATTTGTATGAAGCACCTGACTTTAATAAAAGTCAGGACTGCTGACCCCACGTGACTTTTGTATAACATCTCAGTGTATAAAAACAGACCCTGGAAAAATGAAAAATGGGATCAGTTTCTTGAAAGACTGGTCTCCCCATGTCGTTCATTCTCTCACCTTCTGGCTGAATTATCTGGAACGTGGAGGCTCGTCAAGCCTACTAATTATGCCTGGGCTTCTAAGATCTGACCGGGGAGGCCTTAGTGTCTCCTCTCCTTCAGGAGAACGGGAGGACTCCTGCGGCCTACGTAGGTGATGTAAATTCCTTGCCTTGGAATCTTACTAGCTTTCCACGTAAACCAAGTTATTTAGCCTCTTTTCTCCACTGAATTTTCTCGCTGAGCTATCCTTATTCTATTACTCTTTATAACTCTAATTAATATTTAATTAAAGCTTTCGTATCCTGATCGCCGAAGCCATCTCTCCTTCGAATTTCCCTGGATCCACCGGGGCTGGATGCTGGCAGTTTGCCTTGGAAATGAACAGAGATCATTCTGTCGTTTTTGAGATTGTATCCAAGTACTGCATTTCAGACTCTTTTATTGACCATGATGTCTACTCCATTTCTTCTAAGGGATTCCTGCCCACAGTAGTAGATATAATGGTCATCTGAGTTAAATTCACCCATTCCAGTCCCTTTTTAGTTTGCTGATTCCTAGAATGTCGAATTCACTCTTGCCATCTCCTCTTTGACCACTTCCAATTTGCCTTGATTCATGGACCTGACATTCCAGGTTCCTGTGCAATATTTGCTCTTTACAGCATCGGACCTTGCTTCTATCCCATCCACAACTTCAGTACCATCCACAACTGGATATTGTTTTTGCTTTGGCTCCATCCCTTCATTCTTTCTCGAGTTATTTCTCCACTGATCTCCAGTAGCATATTGGGCACTACCGACTTGAGGAGTTCCCCTTTCAGTATACTATCATTTTGCCTTTTCATACTATTCATGGGGTTCTCAAGGCAAGAATACTGAAGTGGTTTGCCATTCCTTTCTCCAGTGGACCACATTCTGTCAGACCTCTCCACCATGACCCGCCCATCTTGGGTTGCCCCATGGACATGGCTTAGTTTCATTGAGTTAGACAAGGCTCTGGTCCATGTGATCAGATTGACTAGTTTTCTGTGAGTATGGTTTCCGTGTGTCTGCCCTCTGATGCCCTCTTGGAACACCCACCGTCTTACTTGGGTTTCTCTTACCTAGGATGTGGACGTATCTCTTCACAGCTGCTCCAGCAAAACACAGCCACTGCTCCTTACCTTGGACGAGGGTTATCTCCTTACGGCCGCCCCTCCTGACTTTGAACGTGGAGTAGCTCCTCTTGGCCTTCGTGTGCCTGTGCAGCCACCGCTCCTTGGATGTGGGGTAGCTCCTCCCGGCCGCTGCCCCTGACCTCAGAAGTGGGGTAGCTCCTCTTGGCTGCTCCTTAGTACAGCATTTAAACTGAGTTGTTGTGTAGCCATCAGTTTGAGACTTAAAGATAAAAACATTTTATGTGACTAAGACTAAGGAATGCCAAGGAAAAAAAAAATTTGTCCTTTCCTCCTCCTTGAGAATTCTAGATCTTTATCTTCTCGAGAACCACAAACCCTTCTCTCCTTGGGGACCCCAAGACTTTTTGTCAACCTGCCTAGGAATTGACTTTCTCAGTAGTAGAATGAATCAGTCTCTCTTATGGCTCCTAGGTTTTATATCATAGTTTGAAAGGCCTTCCTTACTCTGAAGTTCTGTAGAAATTCCCTCAGGGATTTTTCTAGAAAATGTGTGTTTTTGTTTTTTGCATTTAAATCCTCCACAGCAATTTGGAAGTTATCCTTGTGTGATCCTTATGAACCCATCTTTATTCTCAATTGGCTACTCAGTTGACCCAACATCATTTACTTTTACTTTGTCATTTCTCCATTGATTCGTACCGGGTGGTAGTTGTGGGAGGCAGGTTGGTGGGCCAGGTTTACCACCTCCTGCCCCACAGCTTTTCCCTTCCCTTCTCCTTTCCCCCTGGCAAATAATTCCACAGTTTCAGACCTGGCAGAAGTTCAGCTGTGCATTGAGAAGGCTTAACCTTGCCAACTCTTTGAAGGTGCGTATGGTTCTCAGTGTAGACATTCTGATGGGAGTGTGTGTCTCAAAGTAACAGATGATGAGGGACTTCCCTGGTGGTCTAGTATCTAAGATTCTCTGCTCCCAATCCTGGGGGCCCACGTTCATATCCTGGTCGGGAAACTAGACCCCACATGCCATAACTAAGAGTTAGTATGCTGCAACTAAAGATCCATATGCTGTTTAAAAAAAAAAAAAAAAAGATTGAGAAATTTCACAGTCAACTAATGTGACTTGTGGTGGCCAAGGAATTTTGAAGTTTTGCCAGAACACATAAATGATTTGAAATGAAGGCTCTTATCAACATGCTCTTAGGAAATAATTATGTTGAATTTGAGAAAGTGTTAGACAGAAAATACTTTATATAACTAAGTGGACTATCCAAAGAGGAGAGATCTTTTTTTTAAACTTTGTTTTTTAACATTCACTTAGCTTAGGAATGAATATAAATGCTTTTATGTGGGTGTGTGCTAAGTTGCTTCAGTTGTGTCCAACTCTGTGAAACCCTATGACCCACCAGGCTCCTTTGTCCATCAGATTCTCCAGGCAAGAATACTAGAGTGGGTTGCCATGCCTTTCTTCAGGGGATCGTCCCAACCCAGGAATGGAACCCACGTCTCTAATGCCTCCTATATTGGCAAGCAGATTCTTTACCACTGGCGCCACCTGGGAAGCCCATGAGAGCCTTTATTTATTTTTTAGAAATTGAAGAAATGTATCTTGAAATTTTTTTTTGTAGCCTGTTTAATGTTTGACAAGATATGTAGTTATTTCTCTGATAAAGTATTAGTAATTTGAAAATGAGATAGCAAGAGAAGCTGTTTCTTCCTTAAAGCTTATCTATCTTTAAAGAAAATTAAATGCAGCTTTTTTGCTGGACTGACATTTCTTTTGGAGCGTAAAAAATGTTTGCTGTAATAACCAATAAATATAAAATATATTAACTGGAATTAATTATGCACTGCTGCTGCTGCTAAGTCGCTTCAGTCGTGTCCGACTCTTTGCGACCCCATAGATGGCAGCCCACCAGGCTCCCCCATCCTTGGGATTCTCCAGGCAAGAATATTGGAGTGGGTTGCCATTTACTCCTCCAGGGGACCTTTCCAGCCCAGGGATTGAACCTGCATCTCTTGCATCTCCTGCATTGGCAGGCAGATTCTTTAACCACTGTGCCACCTGGGCAACCCAGATCATATGGTAGTTTTGTTTTTTATTTTTTCGTGGAAGCTCTGTACTGTTTTCCATACTGGCTGCACCAATTTACATTCCCTGGTAGGTGGTGGTTTTAATAAGCAAGGGAACTTATTTGCAAAGCTCATCTTGGGCAGCCTCAAGACAAGTTCATCTCCACACCTGCCCATCAGAATTGTAAAAATTTATCTAGTGGCTTTAACTGGATTATCTATGAGCTCATGGCCTCAGCAGCGCCTTACTCACCCAAGGATGAGTCCTGGGAACAGCTCCCAATGTGGGAAAGGTAGGCAAAGTGTATATTCCATGGACAGAGGAGGAGGTAAGGAGCTTGGTTGCCTGGGTCCAGCTCACAGGTCAGCTGGTTGTGATGTCCTCTGAATTACCTCCTCCAGAACTTCACCCCTTCTGACTGACTTTTATGATCTTACACGGTCCCCCTTCCACAATGTGCCTGAAGCAGTCAGCAAGGGGTTTTATTGGAATGGAGGTGGCTTATTTGGTGGCTGTCTAGCTGTGTTGGAAGCAACAGTATAGACACATGCAAGAGAAAACACAGATTAAGACAATGATTCCCAAAATAAATAACTTTTTCCACTAAGCCCTCATGATCCACACCACTGATGTATTCAGTCCCCTATGCTGGGGGTCAGGTCACTGAGGACATTCATTTGTGTCTTCATTTGATTTAATAGAGATGACACTTTAACAGACTCATCAGGTATGAACACACGACATTCTGTTAGGATGATAGCACAAGTGCCTGCTTTTGAGGCAGGAATAATGTCTAAGGAACAGCTTTTCTTGTTAGAGACATTTCAGTGTTTGATAAGGACGGGCTTTTCTGACTGTCATTTAAGGCTTGCTGGGTAAATTTAGTGAGGACTTTTATGTGAACTGTATTGTCTTCCAGGCCAGTGGAGGGAACAAAGACAGCAGCCAAATGATAAGCCCAGAGGAAGATAGAATGTGCTCACCTGGCCTTGAGTAGAAGGAGGTTGGCAACTTTAGGAACTTGACCTAGTTGTACGTACCATACATGGGGCTGAGGGAAGCAGCACTGTCAGGTGTGAGGAGATGGGCTGGTTGGTGGGATATGCCACACCAGGACCCACACCTACCTCTCTTTCTCCACGTGGCTTGTTCAATTTCAGGCATAGTGTTTCAGCAGGTCCAAGTTGCAGCAAGAAAATAGGATTCCAATGGAGATGGATTGCTACTCACCCAGGGGCACGAAGTAACTCACCCATCCTGGTGGGGTGTCTTACTACAAATTCCAGGAGATAACATGTTTCCCAGGTGTGATGGGCCTTGGTGTTTTCAGCAGAACAGCACATTAATTCATGGTGAAAGTCAGGGCAATGGCTCTTTCCTGTGACTTTACTGTGTTGGATGTTTTTGCAAGGGTCCCCCTTTTTGCATGTGGGGTGACTGGCCCTACTGATTGATCATTCAGATGTATTAAAACTTGGGACAGTACTTTAGTCTACCTGGCCAAGGTGGTTTTTCCTGTTAGTACTTTAGTCTACTGCTTCCAATATTCCATTTTTCCTTTTTACCAACCCTACTGCTCACAGATTATAGGTGAAATAGAGCCTCTATTCAGTGTCGTGTTCTTTTGCCCAGACTTGCACATCATGACCTTTGAAACTTGACTTTCAATTGCTGTCTATTTGACAAGGCACTGTTCCAGGTGAGGGTAAAGAGTACTTCAAAACCACAAATCCCTACAAAGGCTCACACCTCTTTTATATTTGTAGGAGTTGACTAGGCTTGCACATTATCACTCATAGCTTTTGGGACAACTCATGACTTTCTTGACCAGACAACTCCTGAAAACAGTGCCTGGGCCTTGAATTTTCTATGGGTTCACCACCCTTCCTTTTCCTCACCCTGCAGCAGAGGCAGGTCTTCACATGTTAACATTATATCATCAATGTAATGGGTCCATTTTGTTGATGTGGAAATGGAAACAAATATTGCACTGCAGTTCTACAACATATTGTAGGGCTGTGCACGTAGCCTTGGGGAATTACTTGAAAGGTACATTATTATCCCTCCACATGAAGGAAGATTGATCTTAGTTATCAGAAACCTGTACTTGTTTGAGTCTTCCCCATGAATCTCCTTAAAGATGAAGCACTTTTGAAGGGACACTTTTTTGAAAGCATTAGGGTAAAATGGTAATGGTCTGTAAATGACAAAAACTTAAAAAAAGGCCATGGTTAAGGATTTGATGAGAGTTCATTGATACAGTGCAATTGACAAGGAAATTTAGTTATTTCTGTGACATACATTTAAAATTTATGATTGATAATATTATACCAGGACATAGGACATATTAATTTATAGAAATTTCATACAAATATACTCTTAGAGTGTTTACCATCACTAGTTATTCGACAATGCCTCCTCTGTCTTAGGTGGCCATGAGATGAGTAGATCTCCACACCCACCACCAGAATCATAAAAGTTTAAATAGAGTCCTTCACTGGGATCTGTCACCTCCACAGTCCAGATGGTCTCAGCAGCACCTTTCTCTCTCGAGGCTGTGTCTTTGGAACAGCTTCCACTGGGAACAGGGGAAAACGGACATTCCTGGGACAGTTGAGGGGGTGAGGAGCCTCTGATTGCTCAAGTCCAGCTAATCAGTCAGTCACTGATCATGTCCTCTTGAAGACCTTATCTAACATAGTCTGTGTCCTTTTTTTGGTCAGTTTATCCAAAAGTTTATGTCTTTTATTGATCTTTTCATAAAATTAGCTTTTAGTTTTGTTAATTTTTCTCTAGTCTTTGTTTTCTGTTTCATTATTTTCTGAACTTTAGTATTTTTTCTTCTATTTACATCAAGTTTAATTTGATCATCTTTCAATTCTGAAGTTTAAAGCCTTGATAATTGATATTAACCCCTTTTCCTCTTCTATAAATATTTGAAGCTATAAATTTTTATTATAGTACTATTTTAGGTGGATGCACAAAATTTGATGTATTCTTTTCATTTTCATTCAATTTAAAGTATTTTCTAATTTTCCTTGTTGTGTTTTTTTCTTTGACCCTGTGGATTTTTAGAAGTTGCTTAAATAGTTGGGCTTTCATAGGTATCTACATATATTGATTTCTAATTTATCAATAATTATATTGTCACAGAACATACTATGTGGGCTTCAGACTTTTGAAGTCTATTGAAATTTGCTTTATCACCCAGAATATATTCTTTCTTGGAAAATGGTCCAGGTTCATTGAAAAAAATGCTGAAGTCATCAGGTGTAATGTTCTATAAACGTCAGTTAACTTAAGGTAGTTGAAAGTGTCATTCAGATCTTCTGTATTATTAATTATTTAGTTGCTCTATCAGTTATAGTGGAAGATGTATTGCGTGCTCAGTCGTGTCTGACTCTTTGTGACCCCATGGACTGTAGTACCCCAGGCTCCTCTGTTCCTGGGATTTTCCAGGCAAGAATACTGGAATGCATTAGTTGTCATTTCCTCCTCCAGGGGATCTTCCCGACCCGGGGATTAAACCTGTGTCTCTTGTGTCTCCTTGCATTGGCAGGCATATCCTTTACCACTGAGCCACTGGGGAAGCCCTACAATTACTATTGTGAATTTGTTTCTCCCTTTAGTTAATTTAATTTTTGCTTCATGTATTTTGAGATTCCATCATTAGGCACAAATGCATATATAATAGTCATAGCTGCCTGATATATTTCCTTTTTATGAATATGCAGTATCCCTCTTTATTTTTAGTGTTTGATTTTGTTCTAAAGTCTATTTTGTCTGATATGTATGTAGCCACTCCTTATGCTTTCTTATGTTTCCTTTTTCCAACTTAAAATTTTTACCTATATGTATCTTTATATTTTAAATGCATCTTATGGACATCTTTGGACTTCCCTGGTGGCTCAGATGGTAAAGAATCTGCCTGTAATGCAGGAGACCTGGGTTTGATCCATGGGTTGGGAAGATCCCCTGGATAAGGCATTGGTTACCCACTCTAGTACTCTTGCCTGGAGATCACTTGTTCTTGTTTTTTACCTAGTTTGGTAATCATTGCCTTAAATTTTTTTAATATATTAAATTGTGGTAAAATAGACATAATATGAAATGTACCATCTTAACCATTTTTAAGTATTCAGTTCAGCAACATTAAGTACATGCATATTGTTGTGCTATTGTAACTACCTTCCATCCACAGCCTCTCTTCATCATGCAAAACTCTACCAATTAAGCAATAACTCTCCATTTCTCCCCTTTCCCAAGCATCTGATAACCACCATTCTTTTTGTCTCTGAATGTGACTACTCTCGATGCCTCATATAATTGGAATCATACAATATTTGTCCTTTTGTGACTGGCTTATTTCTGTTAATATAGTGTCCTCAGGGTGCATCCATGTCATAGTAAATGACACAATATTTTTCTTTTTTAAGGCTGAATAATGCTCCATTGTACACATATACCATTCTGTTGATGGACACGTGGGTTGCTTCTACTGTGAATAATGCTGCCGTGTACATGATTATTCAAATATTTCTTCATGAGCCTGCTTCCAATTCTTTTGTTATATGCCCAGGAGTAGAACTGCTGAATCATATGGCGATTCATTTTTAATTTTTCATTATACTATTTTCCATAGCAGTTGCACCATTTTACATTTTTTACCAACAGTGCACAAGGGTTGTCTACATCCTAATAAATACTTGCTGTTTTTTTTAAATAGTTGTATTTGCTTCTAAGATTGGGATAAGGCAAAGCTCTCCACCCACCACTTGTAGTCAGCATTGTACTGGAAGTCCTAGACAGTACAAAAAGCAAGAAAAAGAAATAAAAGTCATATGGAAAGAAAAATGTAAAGCAGTTGTTATTTGCAGACATGATTGTGTGTGTTCAAAATCCTAAGGAATTTACAGAAAAGCTACTAAAGTTATTCAGAGAGTTTATTAGCAAGGTGATGAGATACACAGTAAATAGGTAAGACTAATAACGTCAACTGGAACAATTGGAAATTGAAATTTAAGTAAATTAAATTTAAATTGTCATGTAAATGGCATCAAAGACATTAAATAATTGGAGATAAACTTAGCAAACATGTGTATACAGTAACAACCACAAAAGACTGCTGAGAGAAATTAAAGACTATAAATGAAAATATACACCAGGTTTATGAATCAGAAGATTTAATATGATTAAGATGTCAGTTCTTCCCAAATTAATCTGTAGCTTTAATTCAATTCCAGTAAATATCCCAGCAAGCTTTATGTAAAAATTAGGAGTTGTTTCTAAAACTTCTATTAAAATACAAAGGATCTAGAGTAGCCAAAAATAATTTTGAAAGAGAAAAGTAAGGCTAGAGGACTTAAACTATGTTACAAAAAGAGTTACAGTTATGAAGACAATGTGTTTTTTGTGTAAATATAAATATATCAATCAATGAATAGAATAGAGTCCAGAATTACACCCATTGTACATGGTCAATTGATTTTTGAAAAAACTGCCAAGGTAAATTGATGAAGAAAAGGGTACTCTTTTAAACAATGACAGGAACAACTGAATATCCTTATATAGAAAACTAAACTGCAAACTTTACCTCATTTACACAAAAACTCAGAGTTGATCATAGACCTAAATATAAAAGCGAAAACTTAAAACTTCTAAAAAGAAAATCCATATGACTTTCTTTTAGGCAAAAATTTTTAGGATAGATATAAAAAGCACAAATCATACATATAAGATGTGTATTATATATAAATATGTATATATGTCGGAGAAGGCAATGGCACCCCACTCCAGTACTCTTGCCTGGAAAATCCCACGGACGGGGGAGCCTGGTAGGCTGCGGTCCATGGGGTCGCTAGGAGTCGGACATGACTGAGCGACTTCACTTTCTCTTTTCACTTTCATGCATTGGAGAAGGAAATGGCAACCCACTCCAGTGTTCTTGCCTGGAAAATCCCAGGGACGGGGAAGCCTGGTGGGCTGCCGTCTTTGGGGTCGCACAGAGTCGGACACGACTGAAGTGACTTAGCATGTATATATGTGTGTTATGTAAATAACATTAAGCATATCACATATATAATGAGTTGTAGTTCATTAAAATTAAAAATCTCTGCTCTTTGAAAAGACACCAAAACTAAAAGGCAAACCACTGAATGGAAGAAAATATCTTTTATATCTGACAAAGGACTTACATTCAATATCTAAAAAGAACTCTTAATTCAGTAACAAGACAGCCTAATATAAATGAGTTCAGTTCAGTTCAATCGCTCAGTCGTGTCTGACTCTTTGCGACCCAATGAATTTCCTCACGCCAGGCCTTCCTGTCCATCACCAACTCCTGGAGTTCACTCAAACTCATGTCCATTGAGTCGGTGATGCCATCCAGCCGTCTCATCCTCTGTCGACCCCTTCTCCTCCTGCCCCCAATCCCTCCCAGCATCAGAGTTTTTTCCAATGAGTCAACTCTTCACTTGAGGTGGCCAAAGTACTGGAGCTTCAGCTTTAGCATCAGTCCTTCCAAAGAACACCCAGGACTGATCTCCTTTAGAATGGACTGGTTGGATCTCCTTGCAGTCCAAGGGACTCTCAAGATTCTTCTCCAACATCACAGTTCAAAAGCATCAATTTTTCAGTGCTCAGCTTTCTTCACAGTCCAACTGTCATATCCATACATGACTACTGGAAAAACCATAGCCTTGACTAGATGGACCTTTGTTGGCAAAGTAATGTCTCTGCTTTTTAATATGCTGTCTAGGTTGGTCATAGCTTTCCTTCCAAGGAGTAAGCGTCTTTTAATTTCATGGCTGCAGTCACCATCTGCAGTGATTCTGGAGCCCCCAAAAATAAAGTCTGACACTGTTTCCACTGTTTCCCCATCTATTTCCCATGAAGTGATGGGACCAGATGCCATAATCTTAGTTTTCTGAATGTTGAGCTTTAAGCCAACTTTTTCACTCTCCTCTTTCACTTTCATCAAGAGGCTCTTTAGTTCTTCTTCACTTTCTGCCATAAGGGTGGTGTCATCTGCATATCTGAGGTTATTGATATTTCTCCCTGCAATCTTGATTCCAGCTTGTGCTTTTTCCAGCCCAGAGTTTCTCATGGTGTATTCTGCATATATGTTAAATAAGCAGGGTGACAGTATATAGACTTGAAGTACTCCTTTTCCTATTTGGAATCAGTCTGTTGTTCCATGTCCAGTTCTAACTGTTGCTTCCTGACCTGCATATAGGTTTCTCAAGAGGCAGGTCAGGTGGTCTGGTATTCCCATCTCTTTCACAATTTTCCACAGTTTATTGTGATCCACACATTCAAAGGCCTTGGCATAGTCAATAAAGCAGAAATAGATATTTTTCTGGAACTCTCTTGCTTTTTCCATGATCCAGCAGATGTTGGCAATTTGATCTCGAGTAGAAGATTTAAATAACAAACTTCTTTTGGCTAATAATAATCTTCAACATCATGAATCATCAGGGAAATGCAAATTCAACCCACAAATAGATAAAACTACACACCTAATTGAATGGCTAAAATTTTGAAGACTAACAATATCAAATGTTAGCATGAATGTATTGGGTTAGCCAAAAAATTTAACTTTTCCCATGTTACAGAAAAACCCAAGCAAACTTTTTGGCCAACCCAGTGCAACTGGAACGCTTGTACATTAATTGGTGGGAATGTAAGTGGTATATTAACTTAGGAAAATTGCCTGTTACTAATAAAGCTAAAGGTACACTTAACTATATTAGCCCTTAGCAATTTCACTCCTCCGTATTTGCACAAGAGAAAGGAAAATTATGTGCACATGATGTATATAAATGTTCATAGCAGGTTTATATATAAAAATCCCAAACTAGGAATACCTCTAATGTCCATCAGTACATAAATGGAAAAACGTGTCATATTCACATTTGCCTCTATTCAGCAGTGAAAGGAAAGAACTACTGGAATGTGAAAGAACATGGAAGAGTCTTAGAAACATTATATTAAGTGAAAGAAACCAGCCTTGAAAAAGTGTGTATTAATGACTTCACTAATATGAAACTTTAGAAAGGACAAATATATCATTATAGAAAACTGATCAAGGTGGGATTTAATGGCAAGGGGTACAAGGGAATTTTTGAGCTGAGGAAAATATTCTATGTCTTGATTATGAGGATGGTTACATAAGTGTATACATTTTTCAAAAGTCATATTGTACACTTAAAATGTGTGCATTTTGTTTATAAATGACATCTCAATTGAGTTGATAAAAATTAAATCTTTATAAAAGGAAATAATAAGCTCTAAAATCAGATGCAGATGGAAATAAATATTATTAATGGATAAAATTACTACACAGAAAATTACTTAATTCATGTAACTTTCAATATAGTACTCTGTCCTCACAGAAAAAATAGATACAGTGATGTCTTGAATTTTACCAAGTAGGTGTCTACTGGTATAGATTTCAGTGTAGTGACTGTGAAACTATTTTGTGTGCGTTACAGAGCAAATTATGTTGTGGGTAATTATTGCAAAAGAAGGGAGTTGCAAATATGAACTAGGGAAAGGTACTGAATAACATTTTGGTGTTGGATTTAAATTGGAAATATCAATATGAAGTGTTAGTCACTCAGTGGTGTCCGAATCTTTGCAACCCCATGGATTATAGCCCACCAGGCTCCTCTATCTGTGGGATTCTCCAGGCAAGAATACTGGAGTGGGTAGCCATTCCCTCCTTGAGGGAATCCTCCCAACCCAGGGATGGAATCCAGGCCTTCTGCATTGCAGGCAGATTCTTTACCGTCTGAGCTACCAGGGAAGTCCAACCAGGATGAAGTTATGCCTTAAAAAAATGTATTTCTTATTTCTCTCCACTTAACCTACAATGAATGACAACTCAGTAGCAGTGGCCATTCCTTATTCTTGGTTTTTAAAACCATTTCCCATTAAAAGAAATTAGGGTTCCTTGGAGAATTGAGTGGTTTTAGATATGAGTCAGGAAAACTAAAAGTTTAGCCTACAACAGCTTGTTGAGCTAGAAAGGAAGTGCTTAAAAGCTAATGGAGGAATGCCAAAAGAACACAGTAGCCACCTTGAATTTCATTGGCCAAATCTGCAACAGTTTGGGCACCAAAAGAATCATGATGGTAACTGGATTATACACTAAATTTTAAAAAGAAGCCTATGATCCATTCTGATGTTGAAAAAAAGAAGAGAGAGGAAGAAAGCTCTTTTGCAGAAAAATACTTGCTAATAAATATAAAAAGAATGAGAAATAAGCATTTTGCAACCCTTAATGTAGTAGTTGATTTGAGCAAGGAACTTCAACTAAAACCATTGAGTGTAAATTTCTTGAAGAAAAGGATATTCATATGATCTCCAAGTATCCTCTCAAAGGTTATTAATTAATTATGAAGGAAAAAGGGGTATCTTTGCAATAAGAAAATATGGCAAATACCTCTTTATTCAAGATAAAAGTGATAAGATGATCAAACAGCATCACCTATAATGAGACAAACTGACATTGTATGCCAAGTCTGTGCCCCAAGCACCAATGCTGAAGAAACTGAAGTTGATCAGTTTTATGAAGACCTAAAAGACCTCCTAGAACTAACGTCAAAAAAAGAAAAAAAGAAAACGTCCTATTCATCATAGGGCATTGGAATGCAAAAGTTAGAAGTCAGAAGATGCTTGAAGTAACAGGCAAGTTTGGCCTTGGAGTACAAAATGAAGCAGGGCAAAGGCTAACAGAGTTTTGGCAAGAGAATGCACTGGTCATAGCAAGCACCCTCTTCCAATAACACAAGAGAAGACTCTACACAGGGATGTCAACAGATCAGATCAGTTGCTCAGTCATGTCCGACTCTGCGACCCCATGAATCACAGCAAGCCAGGCCTCCCTGTCCATCACCAACTCCCGCAATTCACTTAGACTCACATCCATCTAGTCAGTGATGCCATCCAGCCATCTCATTCTCTGTCGTCCCCTTCTCCTCCTGCCATTAATCCCTCCCAGCATCAGAGTCTTTTCCAATGAGTCAACTCTTCACATGAGGTGGCCATAGTATTGGAGTTTCAGCTTTAGCATCATTACTTCCAAAGAAACCCAGGGCTGATCTCCTTCAGAATGGACTGGTTGGATCTCCCCACAGTCCAAGAGACAATCAAAAGTCTTCTCCAACACCACAGTTCAAAAGCATCAATTCTTCAACGCTCAGCCTTCTTCACAGTCCAGCTCTCACATCCATACATGACCACAGGAAAAACCACAGCCTTGACTAGACGAACTTTTGTTGGCAAAGTAACGTCTCTGCTTTTGAATATGCTATCTAGGTTGGTCATAACTTTTTCCAAGGAGTAAGCGTCTTTTAATTTCATGGCTGCAGTCACCATCTGTAGTGATTTTGGAGCCCAGAAAAATAAAGTCTGACACTGTTTCCACTGTTTACCCATCTATTTGCCATGAAGTGATGGGACCGGATGCCATGATCTTCATTTTCTGAATGTTGAGCTTTAAGCCAACCTTTTCACTCTCCACTTTCACTTTCATCAAGAGGCTTTATAGTTCCTCTTCACTTTCTGCCATAAGGGTGGTGTCATCTGCATATCTGAGGTTATTGATATGTCTCCCGGCAATCTTGATTCCAGCTTGTGTTTCTTCCAGCCCAGCATTTCTCATGATGTACTCTGCATATAAGTTAAATAAGCAGGGTGACAATATACAGCCTTGAAGTACTCCTTTTCCTATTTGGACCCAGTCTGTTGTTCCATGTCCAGTTCTAACTGTTGCTTCCTTACCTGCATACAGATTTCTCAAGAGGCAGGTCAGGTGGTCTAGTATTCCCATCTCTTTCAGAATTTTCCACAGTTTATTGTGATCCACACAGTCAAAGGCTTTGGCATAGTCAATAAAGCAGACATACATGTTTTTCTGGTGAACTCTCTTGCTTTTTCCATGATCCAGTGGATGTTGGCAATTTGATCTCTGGTTCCTCTGCCTTTTCTAAAACCAGCTTGAACATCAGGAAGTTCACGGTTCACGTATTGCTGAAGCCTGGCTTGGAGAATTTTGAGCATTACTTTACTAGCGTGTGAGATGAGTGCAATTGTGTGGTAGTTTGAGCATTCTTTGGCATTGCATTTCTTTGGGATTGGAATGAAAACTGACCTTTTCCAGTCCTGTGGCCACTGCTGAGTTTTCGAAATTTGCTGGCATACTGAGTGCAGCACTTTCACAGCATCATCTTTCAGGATTTGAAATAGCTCAACTGGAATTCCATCACCTCCACTAGCTTTGTTCATAGTGATGATTTCCAAGGCCCACTTGACTTCTCATTCCAGGATGTCTGGCTCTAGATCAGTGATCACACCATCGTGTTTATCTGGGTCTTGAAGATCTTTTTTGTACAGTTCTTCTGTGTATTCTTGCCATCTCTTCTTAATATCTTCTGCTTCTGTTAGGTCCATACCATTTCTGTCCTTTATCGAGCCCATCTTTGCATGAAATATTCCTTTGGTATCTCTAATTTTCTTGAAGAGATCTCTAGTCTTTCCCATTCTGTTGTTTTCCTCTATTTCTTTGCATTGATCGCTGAAGAAGGCTTTCTTATCTCTTCTTGCTATTCTTTGGAACTCTGCATTCAGATGGGTATATCTTTCTTTTTCTCCTTTGCTTTTCACTTCTCTTCTTTTCACAGCTATTTGTAAGGCCTCCTCAGACAGCCATTTTGCTTTTTTGCATTTCTTTTCCATGGGGATGGTCTTGATCCCTGTGTCCTGTACAATGTCACAAACCTCCATCCATAGTTCATCAGGCACTCTATCTATCAGATCTAGGCCCTTAAATCTATTTCTCACTTCCACTGTATAGTCATAAGGGATTTGATTTAGGTCATACCTGAATGGCCTAGTGGTTTTCCCTACTTTCTTCAATTTCAGTCTGAATTTGGCAATAAGGAGTTCGTGGTCTGAGCCACAGTCAGCTCCTGGTCTTGTTTTTGCTGACTGTATAGAGCTTCTCCATCTTTGGCTGACAATAATATAATCAATCTGATTTCGGTGTTGACCATCTGGTGATGTCCATGTATAGAGTCTTCTCTTGTGTTGTTGGAAGAGGGTGTTTGTTATGAACAGTATATTTTCTTGGCAAAACTCTATTAGTCTTTGCCCTGCTTCATTCCATATTCCAAGGCCAAATTTGCCTGTTACTCCAGGTGTGTCTTGACTTCCTACTTTTACCAGATAGTCAATACCAAAATCAGATGGATTATATTCTTTACAGCTGAAGATGGAGAAGCTCTATACAGTGAGCAAAAACAAGAGTGAGAGCTGACTGTGGCTCAGATCATGAACTCTTTATTGCCAAATTCAGACTGAAATTGAATAAAATAGGGAAAACCACTAGAACCATTCAGGTATGACCTAAATCAAATCCCTTATGATTATACAGTGGAAGTAACAATTAGATCCAAGGGATTAGATGTGATAGAGTGCCTGAAGAACTATGGATGGAGGTTTGTGGCATTGTACAGGATGCAGTGGTCAAAACCATCCCCAAGAAAAAGAAATGCATAAAGGCAGAATGATTGTCTGAGGAGGCCTTACAAATAACTGAGAAAAGCGAAAGGCAAAAGACAAAAGGAAAGATATACCCATCTGAATGCAGAGTTCCAAAGAATAGCAAGGAGAGATAAGAAAGTCTTCCTAAGTGATCAGTGCAGAGAAATGGAGGAAAATAACAGAATGTGAAAGACTAGAGATCTCTTCAAGAAAACTGGAGATATCAGGGGAACACTTCACACAAGGATTGGCACAATAAAGGACAGAAATGGTAAGGACCAAACAGAAATAGAAGAGATTAAGAGGTGGCAAGATAACCATGATGGTGTGATCATTCACCTAGAGCCAGACATCTTGGAGTGCAAATTCAAGTGGGCCTTAGGAAGCATCACTACGAACAAAGCTAATGGAGGTGATGGAATTCCAGCTGAGCTATTCCAAATCCTGAAAGATGATGCTGTGAAAGTGTTGCACTCAATATGCCAGCAAATTTGGAAAACTCAGCAGTGGCCACAGGACTGGAAAAGGTCAGTTTTCATTCCAATCCCAAAGAAGGGCAATGCTAAAGAATGCTCAGACTACCGCACAATTGCACTCATTTCACATTCTAGCAAAGTAATGCTCAAAATTCTCCAAGCCAAGCTTCAGCGGCACATGAACTGAGAACTTCCAGATATTCAAGCTGGATTTAGAAAAGGCAGAAGAACCAGAGATCAAATTGCCAACATCTGTTGGATCATAGAAAAAGCAAGAGAATTGCAGAAAAAACATCTACTTCTGCTTCATTGACTGCACCAAAGCCTTTGACTGTGTGGATCATAACAAAGTGGAAAATTCTTAAAGAGATGAGAATGAGAATACCAGGCCATCTACCCTGCCTCCTGAGAAACCTATATGCAGGTCAAAAAGCAACAGAACACTGTGTAGAACAACTGACTAGTTGAGGATTGAGAAAGGAGTACAGCAAGGCTGTATATTGTTACCCTGTTTATTTAACTTATATACAGAGTACATCATGCAAAATGCTTGGCTGGATGAGTTACAAGCTGGAATCAAGATTGCCGGGAGAAATATCAACAACCTCAGATATGCAGATGATACCACTCAAATGGCAGAAAGCAAAGAGAATCTAAAGAGCCTCTTGATGAGGGTGAAGAAGGAGAGTGACAAAGCCAGTTTAAAACTCAATATTAAAAAAACTAACATCATGGCATTCGGTCCCATCACTTCATGGCAGATAGGGGAATAGGAGGAAGCAGTGATAGATTTCCTCTCCTTGGACTCTAAAATTATTGCAGATGGTGACTGCAGCCATGAAATTAGAAGATGACTGCTTCTTGGCAGGAAAGCTATGACAAACCTGGATAGTGTGTTAAAAAGCAAAGACATCACTTTGCTGACAAAGGTCCATATAGTCAAGGCCATGATCTTTCCAATAGTCATGTATGGATGTGAGAGCTGGACCATTAAGAAGGCAGAGTGCCGAAGAATTGATGCTTAAAGAACTGTGGTGCTGGAGAAGACTCTTGAGAGTCTCTTGGACAGCAAGGAGATCAAACTAGTCAACCTCAAAGGAAGTCAACCTTGAAAACTCTTTGAAAGATTGATGCTGAAGCTCCAACACTTTGGCAACCTGATGTGAACAGCTGACTCATTGGGAAAGACCCTGATGCTGGGAAAGATTGAAGGCAGAAGAAGAGGGCAACATAGGATGAAATTATTGGCTGGCATCACCTGATTCAATGGATATGAAGTTGGGCAAACTCTGGAAGATGGTGAGAGACAGGGAAGCCTTGTGTCCTGCAGTCTGTGGGGTGATGAAGAGTCAGACACAACTTGGCAACTGAACAACAGTACTTGTGAAAAAACCTTTACTCTGACTTATGAGGAATTCAGATAAATTCAGAGTGCAGAAGATTCTTTTTAAAAATCAATGTTAATATGCTTAAAATCCCATACTATCCTTAAATAATGTCAAAAGTTTAACAAAGTGTTTTATTAAAATTCACAGTATTAAAACATTTCATTTATTCAAGTCTATTTTGATTCTTTTTCGCTTAATATATATATTTTATTGAAGTGTAGTTGACTTACAGTGTTTCAGGTTCACAGCAAAGTGATTCAGTTATACATATACACAAATACTATTTCTGAAATTATTTTCCATTATAGGTTATTACAAGATATTGACTATAGTTCCCTGTGCTATACAGTAAACCTTTGTTGCTTGTTGCACATCTACTTTTTATTAGAAATCTAGCATTCTATTCATATTAAGTCAAACAAGTAGAATCAAAATGTTATAAATTTTTTAGTTAGGCTAAAATTTGTAAGTTTTCTGATATATATTATACATTCTGTTTATAAGTATACAAACACTTTATTTGATAAAGTCTTGAGAAAAAAAAAGAGATAGGGATATTGGAAAACATAAACTAAATGAAATGAGAGCACTGAAATATGAAATAGAAAAAGTGAAACGAGCTAGATAAAAGATCATCATATAGTCTAGTTGTTTTTAAATATGGCTGCTCATTGGAAACATATCTGGAGCTTTGGAGGAAAAAAAAAATACCTGGACATTTGTATTTTTCAAAAAAAAATTTCAAGAGAATTATGATACGCATCTGTATTTTAAAAAGTGATTACATATTTTCCTATTAAGTGGTCGTTTTGATGATATAGACTTCTGTTATTTGTCCAATGACAAATCATGATATAATGGTACTAAGTGAGTAACAGGTGCATAATCTGAATAGTAAAAGATGTTTATCAGTTTTCACAATCAATAGCCAGACAGAAAATAAAAGATAGTTACAACTGCAGGCTGTAATGGGAACATGATTAACATAACACTATAGAATAATTACATACAATTTGGGGTGTTCAAGCAGAGTGATGTGGTAAGTGGAAGTGCATAGATGACCATGTTTTCAGATGCCCAGCTAGTCTATGTCTTTTGGTTGATACATTTATTCCATTTACATTTAAGGTAATTTTCAATGTGTATGATCCTATTACCATTTTCTTAATTGTTTTGAGTTTATTTTCTGTAGATCTTTTCCTTCTCTTGTGTTTCTTGCCTAGAGAAGTTCCTTTAGCATTTGTTGTAATGCTCGTTTGGTGATGCTGAATTCTCTTAACTTTTGTTTGTCTGGAAAGCTTTGAATTTCTCCATCAAATCTGAATGAGAATCATTCTAGGTAGAATATTCTTGGTTGTAGGTTCTTCCTTTTTATCACTTTAAATATATCATGCCACTCCTTTCTGGCTTATAGAGTTTCTGTTAAAAAATCTGATGATAACCTGATGAGAGTTCCCTTGTACATTGTTGTTTTTCCCTTGTTGCTTTTAATATTTTATCTGCCTTTAATTTTTGTCAGTTGGATTACTATGTGTCTGAGTGTGTTCCTCCTTGGATTTATCTTGCCTGGGACTCTGCACTTCCTGGATTTGGTTGACTACTTCCTTTCCCACGTTCAGGAATTTTTGAGCTATTACTTCTTCAAATATTTTTTCAAGTCCTTTCTTCTTCTGAGACCTCTATACTGTGAATATTGGTGCATTTCATGTTGTCCCAGAGGTCTCTTAGGGTGTCTTCATTTTTTTTTTTTTTATTCTTCTTTCTATATTCTGTTCTGTGGTAGTGATTTCCACCATTCTGTCCTCCAGGTCATTTATCTGTTCTTCTGCCTCAGTTAGTCTGCTATTGATTCCTTCTAGAGTATTATTCCTCTTGGCTTGTTCTTTAGTTCTTGTAGGTCTTTGGTAAACATTTCTAGCCTCTTTTCCATTGTTTTCTAGGGATCCTGGATCATCTTCACTATCATTACTCTGAATTCTTTTTCTGGAAGATTGTCTGTCTCCATTTCATTTAGTTGTTTTTCTGGGGTTTTATCTTGTCCTTCCATCTGGGACATTCTGCTTTTACCTCCTGATTAACTTTCTGTAATGTGGTTTTTGTTCTAGTGGCTATGGCATTGTGGTTCTTCTTGCTTCTTCTATCTGCCTTGTGATGGAGGAAGCTAAGAGGCTTGTGTAAGCTTCCTAATGGGAAAGTGAAAGTCACTCAGTCATGTTTGACTCTCTGCAACCCCATGGACAATAAAGTCCATGGAATTCTCCATGCCAGAATACTGGAGTGGCTAGCCTTTCCCTTCTCCAGAGGATCTTCCCAACCCAGGGATCGAACCCAGGTCTCCCACATTGCAGACGGATTCTTTACCAGCTGAGCCACAAGGGAAGCCCAAGAATACTGGAGTGGGTAGCCTATCCCTTCTCCTGACCCAGGAATTGAACTGGAGTCTCCCGCATTGCAGGCAGATTCTTTACCAGTTCAGTTCAGTCGCGTCCAACTCTGCGACCCCGTGAACCACAGCACACGAGGCTTCCCTGTCCATCACCACCCAGAGTTTACCCAAACTCAGGTCCATTGAGTTGGTGATGCCATCCAACCCTCTCATCCTCTGTCATCCCCGTCTCCTCCTACCCTCAATCTTTCCCAGCATCAGGGTCTTTCCAAAAGAGTCAGCTCTTTGCATCAGATGGCCAAAGTACTGGAGTTTCAGCTTCAGCATCAGTCCTTCCAATGAATCAGATCAGATCAGATCAGTCGCTCAGTCATGTCCGACTCTTCACGACCCCATGAATCGCAGCACTCCAGGCCTCCCTGTCCATCACCAACTCCCGGAGGTCACTAAGACTCACATCCATCGAGTCAGTGATGCCATCCAGCCATCTCATCCTCTGTTGTCCCCTTCTCCTCCTGCCCCCAATCCCTCCCAGCATCAGAGTCTTCTCCAATGAGTCAACTCTTCGCATGAGGTGGCCAAAATATTGGAGTTTCAGCTTTAGCATCATTCCTTCCAAAGAAATCCCAGGGCTGATCTCCTTCAGAATGGACTGGTTGGATCACCTTGCAGTCCAAGGGACTTCAAAGTCTTCTCCAACACCACAGTTCAAAAGCATCAACTCTTTGGCAATCAGCTTTCTTTATAGTCCAACTCTCACATCCATACATGACTACTGGAAAAACCATAGCCTTGACTAGACGGACCTTTGCTGACAAAGTAATGTCTCTGCTTTTGAATATGCTATCTAGGTTGGTCATAACTTTCCTTCCAAGGAGTAAGCGTCTTTTAATTTCATGGCTGCAGTCACCATCTGCAGTGATTTTAGAGCCCAGAAAAAGAAAGTCTGACACTTTTTCCACTGTTTCCCCATCTATTTGCCATGAAGTGATGGGACCAGATGCCATGATCTTCGTTTTCTGAATGTTGAGCTTTAAGCCAACTTTTCATTCTCCTCTTTCACTTTCATCAAGAGACTCTAGTTCCTCTTCACTTTCTGCCATAAGGGTGGTATCATCTGCATATCTGAGGTTATTGATATTTCTCCTGGCAGTCTTGATTCCAGCTTGTGCTTCCTCCAGCCCAGCATTTCTCATGATGTACTCTGCATATAAGTTAAATAAGCAGGGTGACAATATACAGCCTTGACGTACTCCTTTTCCTATTTGGAACCTGTCTGTTGTTCCATGTGTAGTTCTAACTGTTGCTTCCTGACCTGCATACAGATTTCTCAAGAGGCAGGTCAGGTGGTCTGGTATTCCCATCTCTTTCAGAATTCTCCACAGTTTATTGTGATCTACACAGTCTTTATTGCTTTGGCATAGTCAGTAAAGCAGAAATAGATGTTTTTCTGGAACTCTCTTGCTTTTTCCATGATCCAGCAGGTGTTGGCAATTTGATCTCTGGTTCCTTTGCCTTTTCTAAAACCAGCTTGAACATCTGGAAGTTCACAGTTCACGTATTGCTGAAGCCTGGCTTGGAGCATTACTTTACTAGCGTGTGCTGCTGCTGCTGCTGCTAAGTCACTTCAGTCGTGTCCGACTCTGTGCGACCCCATAGATGGCAGCCTACCAGGCTCCCCCATCCCTGGGATTCTCCAGGCAAGAACACTGGAGTGGGTTGCCATTTCCTTCTCCAAAGCATGAAAGTGAGAAGTGAAAGTGAAGTCGCTCAGTCGTGTCCGACTTAGCGACCCCATGGACTGCAGCCTACCAGGCTCCTCCGTCCATGGAATTTTCCAGGCAAGAGTATTGGAGTGGAGTGCCATTGCCTTCTCCCTACTAGCGTGTGAGATGAGTGCAATTGTGCGGTAGTTTGAGCATTCTTTGGCATTGCCCTTCTTTGGGATTGGAATGAAAACTGAACTTTTCCAGTCCTGTGGCCACTGCTGAGTTTTCCAAATTTGCTGGCATATTGAGTGCAGCACTTTCACAGCATCATCTTTTAGGATTTGGAATAGCTCAACTGAAATTCCATCACCTCCACCAGCTTTGTTCCTAGTGATGCTTCCTAAGACCCACTTGACTTCACATTCTAGGATGTCTGGCTCTAGGTGAGTGATCACACCATTGTGATTATCTGGGTCGTTTAGATATTTTTTGTACAAGGATTCTTTACCAACTGACCCTCCCCCAAAAAACAGAATAGAACTACTACCTGGTGGTTTAGTTGCTAAGTCTTGTCCAACTCTTGCAACCCATGGACTGTAGCTTGCTAGGCTCCTCTTTCCATGGGATTCTCCAGGCATGAATACTAGAGTGGGTTGCCATTTCTTTCTCCAGAGGATCTTCCTGATCTAGGAATCAAACCCAGGTCTCCTCCATTGCAGGCAGATTCTTTACCCACTGAACTATGAGAGAAGCCCCTCCTAATGGGAAGGACCAGGGAAAACTGGGTCTTGCTCTGGTGGGCAGAATCTTGCTCAGTTTTTCTAGTAGTCATGTATGGATGTGAGGGTTGGACTATAAAGAAAGCTGAGTGCCAAAGAATTGATGCTATTGAACTGTGGTGTTGGAGAAGACTCTTGAGAGTCCCTTGGACTGCAAGGAGATCAAAGGAGTCAGTCCTAAGTGAAATCAGTCCTGAATATTTATTGAAAGGGCTGATGCTGAAGCTGAAACTCCAGTACTTTGACCACCTGATGTGATGGACTGACTCCTTAGAAAAGACTCTAATGCTGGGAAAGATTGAAGGCAGGAGGAGAAAGGGATGACATAGAGGATGAGATGGTTGGATGGCATCACTGACTCGATGGACATGAGTTTGAGCAAGCTCTGGAAGTTGGTGATGGACAGGGAGGCCTGGCGTGCTGCAGTCCTGGGGACACACAGAGTCAGACATGTCTGAGCAACTGAACTGAAGTGGGTTTTGCTCCCTTCCTGTTGTTTGGCCTGAAGCAACCCAGGCAGGGGGTCTGTGGGCTGTATGGTGAGGTTAATGGTAACCTCCAAGAAGCCCTCCAAGAGGGTTTATGCCTAGGGGGATCTTCCAGGACTGCTGCTGCCAGTATCCCTGTCCCTGTGGTGAGCCTGAATGCAGAGGATTCTATAAGATAGTTGACTTGGACTCTATCGCTGTTATGAAAGAAAAAAAGAATATAAAATAAGGACAGAGGAAACTTTTAAATTAAAAGACATTGCAATGTGTGGAATTTGGATTATATACTGGAGTAGGGCAGAGACTATAAAACATTTTTAAGACAGGAAGATTGGAATATAGACCCTATATTAGATGGTATTAATAAATCATTGTTAAATTTCATTGGTGGGATAATGGTATTGTGATTCTTGCTCTTGGGAGATAATGTGTTGTAGTATTTGCTTTCAGATTGTTAAACAAACAAAAAAAAAGTGTGTGTGGAGAGAGAAAAAAAGAATGTGCAAACAGGGCAAGAGTTTAATGTTTGGGGAATAAAGGCGGACAGTCGTAGTACTCATCTTTCACCTTTTAGACTGAAAATTTTGAAAACAGCTGGGATAAAATAATGCTTAAGAAGAGTCTGTAAAAATCCTCCTTATAAATGAAATAGGCAGAACTTATGGTAGCTGCCTTTGCATAGTACACCTATGTATGATTTTCTCTCTACTTATTTTTGTACTTCAGATTTTGATAATATAATATGAAGATAGACTATTTGGGGAATTGGAAAAATAAATTAAAATTTATAATAGTACACTTTAATTTTTTAATTTTAAAGTTTTATAAAATATTTTATTTGCTGCACCACACAGCTTGTGGGATCTTCTAGGGATTGAATCCAGACCACAGCAGTGACAGCACTGAGTCCTAACCACTGAAGCACCAGGGAATTGCCCTGTTTTATACAGTTTTTAAATGGCACCCCACTCCAGTGCTATTGCCTGGAAAATCCCATGGACGGAGGAGCCTGGTAGGCTCCAGTCCATGGGGTGGCTAAGAGTCAGACACGACTGAGCGACTTCACTTTCACTTTCCACTTTCACGCATTGGAGAAGGAAATGGCAACCCACTCCAGTGTTCTTGCCTGGAGAATCCCAGGGATGGGTGAGCCTGGTGGCCTGCCATCTATGGGGTCGCACAGAGTCAGACTCGATTAAAGCAACTTAGCAGCAGCATACAGTTTTTAAAGGTAACTTTACACTTTCCATTGGCTTCCCTGGTGGCTCAGAGGGTAAAGCGTCTGCCTAAAATGCAGGAGACCCGCGTTCGATCCCTGGGTCAGGAAGATCCCCTGGAGAAGGAAATGACAACCCACTCCAGTACTTTTGCCTAGAAAAACCCATGGACTGAGAAGCCTGGTAGGCTACAGTCAATGGGGTCGCAAAGAGTCGGGCACAACTAAGCGACTTCACTTCACTCCACTTTCCATTATGGAATATTGGCTATATTGCCTATGTTGCATAGTACATCCTAAACCTATCTTATACCCAGCAGTTTGTACTTCCCACTCCCCACCTCTATATCGTCCTCACCTCAAATTGGTAACCACTATTTCTGTGAGTCTGCTTCTTTTATGTTAAAAATAATATACTTTAAAATTTGAGTTTATAAGTAGTAACAAATCCTTCATTCTAGTAAATTTTTCAGATTTTGAAAGAAATAAGGTATCTATCTGATATATATAATGAAAAGACTGTATGAATCATGTGTGTGCTAAATTGCATCAGTTGTGTCCGACTCTGTGCGACCATGTGGACAGTAGCCTGCCAGGCTTCTCTGTCTGTAGGATTCTGCAGGCAAGAATACTGGAGTGGGTGCCATTTCCTCCTCCAGGAGATCTTCCTAACCCAGGGATCAAACCCGCATCACTTATATCTCCTGCATTGGCAGGTGGGTTCTTTATCCCTAGTGCTACCTGGGATAATAATAATAGGAACTGAGCACCTTCAGGATATCAAAACTTTGTATAATCAACTTGTTTAATCATCACAACACTGGCGCCAAGTAGGTATCCATAATCGTCCCAACTCTTACAAATACTAAGTTAACAGAATGAAATTTGAAACAGTCTGTCTTAGGTTCCAAAATCTATCCTCTAATAGTCTCTTGTGGTGGAGAGAAATGTTATATAACTGAATTTTTGTTGGCTGAAATAAGTGAACTAAACTGGGCAAAAAGATAAGAGGTTGCAGATAATAGATGCTGCCTGATTAGATAGGCAGACCTAAGCAGTAAGTAGGACATACCTTTGAATTGAAAAGCAAGGATTTTCCCTCCAGTGCTGTCAATACATTCTGAAGAGTTTCTTAACATTAATATCCAGGGCTTATCAAGTGAATATGAATGATAGTCAGGTAGAATAAACAGAAAATGACTAATGTATTATACTGATTGCTATAGAAGCATCACCCACTAATTCCTTATAAGGCCTTGTCAATGGATAAACTAGGGTCTCCTTCAAAAAAGAAGAGTCAGTATCCCCTGAATGTTGCTCACATGTCTATAAAAAAATCAGTTTTCTACCCCCTTTAACATTAAAGTGCTGATGATCCCCAAGGGAATTAATTGATGGAAAACTCATGCTTACTTTCAGTTAAATCCTAAAATTAGGTTTAAGATAAGCAAAACAAAACAACAAAAATACATGGTTTTAACTGGTTGAATGTTAAAAGGAAGGATAAAAAAATAATTACTTCTCCTTTATGCATGAGTTCTCCAGAGTTTAAGGGAGATGTGAGTAGATTCTAATATGGTCTTTTTTGTTTTAATAATTCATATTATAGATTGGTCATCATAAAGTTAATCCCAGAGTGGTATTCTTCCTTTCTGAGCATGCTTCTCAGTCACCTCTCCTCACATTTAATTCAAGGGCCCAAGGAATACAGACTTTTAGCATGGGCTTCAAGAAAATAACGTTCAGAAAGTAGGTTAAACATTGCAAAAAAAAAAAAAAAAAAGTCTTAGTATACATTTCTAAATAAGTAAATTATTTGGAGGTGTTTGTACCACAATTCTTTCTTAGCATCGGAAAGGAAGTATTAATATTAAATAGTTCTAATTAGAATTTGAATAATAGATAACTTCTTCAAATATCCTTTGAGAGTCAGAAACAAGATGATAATTCAAAAACTATATATCATACACCAAATGTTTTTGAATAAAATAAAACCTAACTTAAAAGTTTTGATTAACAAAAACCAACTTTTCTTTTAATTAACTCTTTATTATTTGACATTTATATAAAGTATATATTTAGCTGTTTATACAAACTAGGAAGATATTCCAAATGCAAAATTATGATTATAAAGTATAACAAGATACATCAAGGAAGAATGTGATTGAGTGCCAAATTTGTAATCACTTATCTGATATGTCACAGTTCTTTTATTCCAAAAAATGTTCACATGGGAACTCTAAAATGGGCAATTATTTATCAAAAGAATAAATGATTTTCATTATGTAGAACATGGAAAGGGACACAATGCAAAATAAAGATTCTTCAGAATTTTTTTATGGAGTTGCAAGTAAGACAACAGAACCTAAGGCTATAAGGACCTGTCCAAGTATAATATTTATATTAAATATGCCTTTATTGCTTGATTGGTAGAGTTGCTCTGTCAGCCACTTTTGGTTGAAGGATGGTGCACTATAGACACCAGGAAAATTTTTTCGACCACAGCCATATCCGTAACTGGTAATTCCCATTACAAAATATCGTTTACGTTCTGGTAGGTAGCACATTAATGGTCCACCACTATCACCCTATTAAAAAAGTCCCAAAATAGTATTAGTTACTTCCAGTAGTCTTTAAACAACAATAAATCTGGAATAAATTAATCACACTAATCATATGTTTATATAAATATACATTTTTAACTTCTAACTTATAAAGATGCATAGATTTTCAGTTTTATATTCCAACTGAAACAGGTATTCAGTCTGGCCTGTTATTTTTGAGGAATCATATAGCTGATGGATAAATTTTCCACCTGCATAGTTTTGAACCAAAATACTATAAATTGAATTGTTTGGATTTTTTAGTGTAGTTACTCAGGAGGAATATAATTTAGGAGCTGTGCAAAATACTATAAATACTGTCTATTAGAATACTTGTATTAATGCTATGTAGGAATGGTAGAACTAAGATATATAATGGATTCATTTAGGTGTGTGTGTGGTTTGCTAACTAGAGGACAGGAGTGAACGGGCATCTTGCAAGACATGGCATCTTTCTGGATGTTGACATTGACTGGTGCAGGATCATAGGAATAAGCTAAGCATGCAATGCCGGAGACCGGGGTTCGATCCCTGAGTCAGAAAGATCCCCTGGAGAAGGGCATGGCAACCCACTCCAGTACTCTTGCCTGGAGAATTCCATGGACAGAGGAGCCTGGTGGGTTACAGTTAACGGGATCACAGAGTCAACATGACTGAGAAGCTAACATTCAATGGTATTACAAATGACAAATCTTTGTCATGGTTTATACTCGACTGTTAATGCACTGAAACACCATTACTGAAGAGTATCAATCATTCAAAACAATAAGGACACTGAGATAAATGTTTTAATGCTTAAAGTTTAAGGACCGTGTTTCTAAGGTGTTTTCAAATTCTCTATATAAGGAAAGCATTAAAAAACTATATTTTTGACAATGAGACTGTTTCATTTATGAATGCAATTAAATTAGATTGAATTCTTCTTTTCAGTAAGATTTTTAAGGGAAAGAATACAGGAAAGATAAACCTTGAATAGCAGAAATCAAAATGAGTAGGGAAAGATCAGAGCATGGGACACTGTTTGGGAGTGATGTGCTGGTAGATTTAGAAGCAGTGAAGAAAAAAGAGGAATAAAGAAAGATTTAAAAGCCACAAGGGACAAAACTGAAAAAACAGATAAATTGGATTTTGTAAAAAAAAAAAAAATCAAAGATGGGAATCCCCTGGTGGTCCAATGGTTGAGAATCCACCTGCTGATATAGAGGACATGGGTTTGAGCCCTGGTTCTGGAAAATTTCACAGGGTGCAGGGCAACTAAGCCTGTGTGCCACAACTACTGAGCCCCTGCTGCAACTACTGAAGCCTGCACCCTCTAGAGCCAGTGCTCTGCAACAAGAGAAGTCACTGCAATAAGAAGCCTGCAACTAGAGAGTATCCCCCTCTTGCTGCAACCGGAGAAAGCCCATGTGCAGAAAGAGACCCAGTGCTGCTGCTGCTGCTGCTGCTAAGTCGCTTCAATCGTGTCCAGCTCTGTGCGTGCGATCCCATAGATGGCAGCCCACCGGGCTCGCTCGTCCCTGGGGTTCTCCAGGCAAGAACAGTGGAGTGGGTTGCCATTTCCTTCTCCAATGCATGAAAGCGAAAAGTGAAAGTTAAGTCACTCAGTCGTGTCTGAGACTCTTAGCGACCCCATGGACTCCAGCCTACCAGGCTCCTCCATCCATGGGATTTTCCAGGCTAGAGTACTGGAGTGGGATGCCATTGCCTTCTCTGAAAGACCCAGTGCAGCCAAAAACAAAAAGTGAGAAAAATAAAAAAACACGATGGGACTTCCCTGGTGGTCTAGTGGCTAAGACTGTGCTCCCAGATCTGAGAGTTCAGTTACCACAACTAAAGATCCTGCGGTGAAGGTTGAAGATCCCGAGTGCCACAATTAAGACCTAGTGCAGCCAAGTAAATACTAAAAAAAAAAAAAAAATCGAAGACAGCCCTTCCCTCGTGGCCCAGTGGTAAAGAATCTGCTTGCCAGTGTAGGAGACACGGGTTGATCCTTAGTCAAGGAAGATCCCACATGCTGTGGAGCAACTAAGCCCATGTACCAGAACTACTGAGCCTGTGCTGTAGATCCTGGGAGCTGCATGTGCTGAGCCCACGTGCCACAACTACCGAAGTCTGCATGCCTAGAGCTCTTGCTGTGCAACAAGAGAACCACCACAATGGGAAGCCTGCACACTGCAACAAAGAGTAGCTCCTACTCACCACAACTAGAGTAAAGCCTGCGTAGCAATGAAGACCCAGAACAGCCAAAAATAAATAAAATTGTTTTTAAAAATCATTAAATGAAACAGAAACAAACCACAGACATAGAAAATAAACTTATGATTACCAGAGGGGAAAGGGACAGAGAGAGGAATAAATTATATAGAAGTATGGGATTCACAGATACAAACTACTATACATAAAATAGATAAGCAACAAGGATTTCAGTATCTTGTCATAACAATAATGCAAAATAATCTGGAAAAGTATACACATATAACTGAATCAATTTGCTGTACACCTGAAACTAATACAATATTGAAAATCCATTGTATTTCTATTTTAAAAAAAGACAATAACAAGTGCTGACAAGGATGTGGAGAAGTTAGAAACCCAAATAATCACAATGGTGTGATCACTCACCTAGAGCCAGACATCCTGGAATGTGAAGTCAAGTGGGCCTTAAGAATCATCACTAGGAACAAAGCTGGTGGAGGTGATGGAATTCCAGTGGAGCTATTCCAAATCCTGAAAGATGATGCTGTGAAAGTGCTGCACTCAATATGACAGCAAATTTGGAAAACTCAGTGGCCACAGGACTGGAAAAGGTCAGTTTTCATTCCAATCCCAAAGAAGGGCAATGCCAAAGAATGCTCAAACTACTGCACAATTGCACTCATCTCACACACTAGTAAAGTAATGCTCAAAATTCTCCAAGCCAAGCTTCAATAGTACATGAACTGTGAACTTCCAGATGTTCAAGCTGGTTTTAGAAAAGGCAGAGGAACCAGAGATCAAATTGCCAACATCTGCTGGATCATGGAAAAAGCAAGAGAGTTCCAGAAAAACATCTATTTCTGCTTTATTGACTATGCCAAAGCCTTTGACTGTATGGATCACAATAAACTGTGGAAAATTCTGAAAGAGATGGTAATACCAAACCACCTGACCTGCCTCTTGAGAAACCTATATGCAGGTCAGGAAGCAACAGTTAGAACTGGACATGGAACAACAGACTGGTTCCAAATAGGAAAACGAGTACATCAAGGCTGTATATTGTCACCCTGCTTATTTAACTTATATGTAGAGTACATCATGAGAAACGCTGGGCTGGAAGAAGCACAAACTGGAATCAAGATTGCCAGGAGAAATATCAATAACCTCAGATATGCAGACGATACCACCCTTATGGCAGAAAGTGAAGAACTAAAGAGCCTCTTGATGAAAGTGAGAGAGGAGAGTGAAAAGGTTGGCTTAAAGCTCAACATTCAGAAAACGAAGATCATGGCATCTGATCCCATCACTTCATGGCAAATAGATGGGGAAACAGTGGAAAAAGTGTCAGACTTTATTTTTGGGGGCTCCAAAATCACTGCAATGGTGATTGCAGCCATGAAATTAAAAGACGCTTACTCCTTGTAAGGAAAGTTATGACCAACCTAGACAGCGTATTAAAAAGCAGAGACATTACTTTGCCAACAAAGGTCCGTAAAGTCAAAGGTATGGTTTTTCCAGTAGTCATGTATGGATGTGAGAGTTGAACTATGAAGAAAGCTGAGTGCCGGAGAATTGCTGCTTTTGAACTATGGTGTTGGAGAAGACTGTTGCGAGTCCTTTGGACTGCAAGGAGCTCCAGTCAATCCATCCTAAAGGAAATCAGTCTTGAATATTCATTGGGAGGACTGATGCTGAAGCTGAAACTCCAATACTTTGGCCACCTGATGCAAAGAGCTGACTCATTTGAAAAGACCCTGATGCTGGGAAAGACTAAAGGCAGGAGGACAAGGGGATTACAGAGGATGAGATGGTTGGATGGCATCACCAACTCAATGGACATGAGTTTGAGTAAACTCCGGGAGTTGGTGATGGACAGGGAGGTCAGGTGTGCTGCGATTCATGGGGTCTCAAAGAATCAGATATGACTGAGCGACTGAACTGAACTGATACATTGCTGAGATGGCCAAAAGGCACATGAAAAGACACTCAACATCACTAATTATCAATATTAGAAAAATGCAAATCAAAACTACAATGAAGTATCATCTCACACCAGTCACACGGGCCATCGTCAGAAAATCTACAAACAGTAAATACTGGAGAAGGTGTGGAGAAAAGGTAACTCTTCTACACTGTTAGTGGGAATGTAAATTGGTATAGCTGCTGTGCAGAACAGTATGCTGCTGCTGCTGCTAAGTCTCTTCGGTTGTGTCTGACTCTGTGCGACCCCATAGACAGCAGCCCACCAGGCTCCCCCGTCCCTGGGATTTTCCAGGCAAGAACACTGGAGTGGGTTGCCATTTCCTTCTCAGGAGAACAGTATAGAGGTTCCTTTAAAAACTAAAACTAGAACTACCATATGACTCAGCAATCCCACTCCTGGGCACATACCCAGAGAAAACTATATTTCAAAAAGATTACATGTTCTGCAACGTTCATTGCATCACTGTTTATAATAGCCTGGACACAGAAACAACCTAAGTGTTCATCAACAGAGGAATGGATAAAGAATATGTGATACATATATACAATGGGATATTACTCAGCCATTAAAAAAGTAATGCTATTTGCAGCAACATGGATGAACCTAGAGATTGTCATACTGAGTGAAGTAAGTCAGATGCAAACAAATATATGATATTGCTTATATGTGAAATCTAAAAAAAGGAGTACAAGTGAACTTGGTTACAAAACAGAATTAGAGTCACAGATGTAGAAAACAAACTTATGGTTAATAGGGGATCAGAGGGGAGGGGTAAACTGGGAGATTGGGATTAGCATATACATATGACTAAATTTAAAGCAGATAACTAAAGAACCTGCTGTATACCACAGGGAATGTTCTGTAATGACCTATATGAGGAAAGAACCTTAAAATGAATATACGTGTGTGTGTGTGTGTATGTATATATATAACTGATTCACTTTGCTCTATACCTGAAACTAACACAACATTGCAAATCAACTCTATTCCAATAAAAAACAGAAGAAGTCTCATATTGTTGCATAAGAATGTAAAATGGTGGAGGCACTTTGGAATACAGTTTGACAGTTCTTTAAAATGTTAAGAATTGACTCAGCAGTTCCACTCCTAGGTAGAATTTCCAAGAAATAAAAACATACTTACACATAAAAACATGTACACAAATATTTATAGCCATGTTATTCATAATAGCCAAAAAAGCAGAAATAGCTTAAATGTCCATCTACAAATGGATGGATGAATAAAATGTGACATATCCAAACCACGATATATTATTTGGCAATAAAATGAATAAGGTATTAATACATGATATAATGGAGACCAACCTTGAAAACATTATGCTAAGTAAAAGAACCCAGTCACAAAAGACAACAAATTGAATGATCCTGTTCATATGAAGTTTCCAGAATAGGCAAATCTCTACAGACTAATGGTTATTTATTTTTTTTGAGGGGGGTGACAAAAGTGTTCTAAAAATTAGATTATGGTAATGGTTCACTACTCTAAATATAAAATCCTCCACTGAGTTTCATACTTTAAATGGGTGAACTGTAAATTGTATCTCAATAAAGGTGGTAATGAAAAAAAAAGGTTCAAGGCAAATATTTCTTAAGGTTGATCATGGTTCTAGAAACCAAGGAATCAGGCAAGCATGATGATTTGGATTGTTGGAATAGTTAAAAAGGAGAAAAATAATTTAGACTTGAGAAGACTGCACCAGAAGGTGATCAAAGACTTGTTCAGGTTCCTTTCTGTCTTTAGAAAATAGTGCTAAGGAAAATTATTTGGTCTTACCCTGCAAGAATCAAAAATTCCGTCTTCATCACCTGCACAAAATGAAGTGTTAGGAACTATACCCCCATAGCTCCTCTCAGAATTACAGAAACTTCGAGAAATATAATGCACTTCTGCTTCATGTAACTCTTTGGTAACATTACCTATTAACAACAACAACAAAAATACCAGTTAAATTATTTTGGAGAGCAGACATTTTGACAGCAATATAAAATGTTCATATTCAACAGGTTTTCTTTCCATAGTGACTGATTGAACAATTATGTAAAATTGTATCCAGATATGTATGCATGTATACATATCCTGGAGATACATTGAAAGAAAGTCTACCAAGTCTTAATGATAGTTATATCTAGATAGTAGGAATTTTGGGTTACTTTTCTTTTTTTAATCTTTGCTCTCTTGTGTTTCTTGGAGGTCTCACAGAAGGATCTGTAGTGTTAAAAAATAAAAGTATAAAAATTATCAAGGGATAAAGAGGTAAATGGGGTCACAAAGAGTCAGAAATGACTGAGCAACTGAACTGAACTGAGAGAGGTAAATGCTGAGGTCAGTCTTTGTGAATAATTTTAATTAAATTTTCTAATGACGCTGTTTTGCAAAATGTTGAACGTGAAAATAAAGCAGATTTCTAATTCATGTACTCCCCTAACTTCTCTGCTTATTCTTGAAAATAAAGTGGTTCTTTGCTATAGAAAAGATAGGAAGATATAAGATAACACTTCAGATTATTCTAAGAATTATCCACAGAAAAGCTACTGTAACAGCAGCATCTGATACCATCAGGCTGTCTCAGAACTGCAGTTGTCACATGTGGAAGCTGAACATTTTATGTGCGCCACATACTTCCTTAGCTTTTCAAGTAATAGACATTTTCCCCTTTACTGCAAGTGGGAAAATGACCAAACTGTTCCATTCACAGAATTCTATTCTCCTGGAATTAGTCTAGAGGTGATTATATTTGGTATAAGCCTAGTCAATTGGAATACTTATCCAGCTTTTTAAACTGGAGCTGCCAGAGAAGAATCTGTTTCACTCTAGTCACATGATTAGCTATTAATATAAGTTCAAATCAGCCTGCAGCCATAGTTCCACACTTATGAGAACAAGCAGCCTGAGAAAGTAAAGTCAACATGGACAGAGAATAAGAAAAGGAAATAAAAATAAAGTATATCTAATGACATCCAAATTCCTCAAGCAAGGCTTCCTAGAGGAAAGACTCATTTCTACCCTTCAGATCAGATCAGATCAGATCAGTCGCTCAATCGTGTCCGACTCTTTGCGACCCCATGAACTGCAGCACGCCACGCCTCCTGACCTTGGAGGAGGGGTATCTCCTCACTGCCGCCCTTCCTGACCTAGGTCGTGGGGTAGCTCCTCTCGGACGCGCTCCTAGTGCGCCGGTCGCGGGAAGGCAAGGCCACAGTTTATTGTGATCTACACATTGCTCGGAGAAATATCAATAATCTCAGATATGCGGATGACACCACCCTTATGGCAGAAATTGAAGAGGAACTAAAAAGCCTCTTGATGAAAGTGAAAATGGAGAGTGAAAAGGTTGGCTTAAAGCTCAACATTCAGAAAACGAAGATCATGGCATCTGGTCCCATCACTACATGGGAAATAGATGGAGAAACAGTGGAAACAGTGTCAGACTTTGTTTTTCTGGGCTCCAAAATCACTGCAGCTCGTGACTGCAGCCTTGAAATTAAAAGACGCTTACTCCTTGGAAAGAAAGTTATGACCAACCTAGATCACATATTCAAAAGCAGAGACATTACTTTGCCAACAAAGGTTCGCCTAGTCAAGGCTATGGTGTTTCCTGTGGTCATGTATGGTTGTGAGAGCTGGACTGTGAAGAAGGCTGAGCGCCAAAGAATTGATGCTTTTGAACTATGGTGTTGGAGAAGACTCTTGAGAGTCCCTTGGACTGCAAGGAGATCCAACCAGTCCATTCTGAAGGAGATCAACCCTGGGATTTCTTTGGAAGGAATGATGCTAAAGCTGAAACTCCAGTATTTTGGCCACCTCATGCGAAGAGTTGACTCATTGGAGAAGACTCTGATGCTGGGAGGGATTGGGGGCAGGAGGAGAAGGGGACGACAGAGGATGAGATGGCTGGATGGCATCACTGACTCGATGAATATGAGTCTGGGTGACCTCCGGGAGCTGGTGATGGACAGGGAGGCCTGGCGTGCTGCAGTTGATGGGGTTGCAAAGAGTCGGACATGACTGAGCGACTGATCTGATCTGATCTGACACAGTCAAAGGCTTTGGCATAGTCAATAAAGCAGAAATAGATGTTTTTCTGGAACTCTCTGCTTTTTCCATGATCCAGCAGATGTTGGCAATTTGATCTCTGGTTCCTCTGCCTTTTCTAAAACCAGCTTGAACATCAGGAAGTTCACAGTTCACATATTGCTGAAGCCTGGCTTGGAGAATTTTGAGCATTACTTTACTAGTGTGTGAGATGAGTGCAGTTGTGTGGTAGTTTGAGCATTCTTTGGCATTGCCTTTCTTTGGGATTGGGATGAAAACTGACCTTTTCCAATCTTGTGGCCACTGCTGAGTTTTCCAGATTTGCTGTCATATTGAGTGCAGCACTTTCACAGCATCATCTTTCAGGATTTGGAATAGCTCCACTGGAATTCCATCACCTCCAGTAGCTTTGTTCATAGTGATGCTTTCCAAGGCCCACTTGACTTCACATTCCAGGATGTCTGGCTCTAGGTCAGTGATCACACCATCATGATTATCTGGGTCATGAAGCTCTAGGAATTAGCGAACTAAAAAAATTTCTACCCTTGGTTTTCAAATACTTAAAGTAATACTAGCTGTAATAAAAGAGTATATGTAACATAGACGTTAACCAGATATAATAATGAAATGAACATCTGTAAACCTACCACCTGATTTATGAACAATACTAATCCAGTGTGATATGGGTGTAGGGTTATTCAAAACAACTAGAGATCCTTGAAGTGAATAGAAGAGAGTCCAGGAATAGATGCCTGCGTTTTCTGTTCTGTTCCACTGGTTACTTAGAATATTCTTACACAAATACAATGCTGATCAATTACAAACACCCTCTTCCAACAACACAAGAGAAGACTCTACACATGGACACCACCAGATGGTAAATACCGAAATCAGATTGATTATATTCTTTGCACAAAGATGGAGAAACTCTATATATACAGTCAGCAAAAACAAGACCGGGAGCTGACTGCGGCTCAGATCACGAACTCCTTATTGCCAAATTCAGACTTATATTGAAGAAAGTAGGGAAAACCACTAGACTATTCAGATATGACCTAAATCAGATCCTTTATGATTATACACTAGAAGTGACAAACAGGTTTAGGGATTAGATCTGATAGAGTGCCTGAAGAACTAGGGACAGAGGTTCTTGACATTGTACAGGAGGCAGTGATCAAGACCATCTACAAGAAAAAGAAATGCAAGAAGGCAAAGTGGTTGTCTGAGGAGGCCTTACAAATAGCTGAGAAAAGAAGAGAAATAAAAAACAAAGGAGAAAAGGAAAGATATACCCATTTGAATGCAGAGTTCCAAAGAGGAGAGACAAGAAAGCCTTCCTCAGTGATCAATGCAAAGAAATAGAGGAAAACAATAGAATGGGAAAGACTAGAGATCTCTTCAAGAAAATTAGAGATACCAAGGGAACATTACATGCAAAGATGGGCACAATAAAGGACAGAAATGGTATGGACCTAATAGAAACAGATAAGAGGTGGCAAAATTACACAGAAAAACTATACAAAAAAAGATGTTCATGACCCAGATAACCATGATGTGATCACTCACCTAGAGCCAGACATCTTGGAATGCAAAGTCAAGTGGGCCTTAGGAAGCATCACTACGAACAAAGCTAGTGGAGGTGATGGAATTCCCACTGAGCTATTTCAAACCCTAAAAGATGATGCTGTGAAAGTGCTGCACTCAATATGCCAGCAAATTTGGAAAACTCAGCAGTGGCCACAGGACTGGAAAAGGTCAGTTTTCAAAATGCCAAAGAATGCTCAAACTACCACAGAATTGCACTCATCTCACACACTAGCAAAGTAATGCTCAAAATTCTCAAGCCAGGCTTCAACAGTACATGAACATGAACTTCCAGATATTCAAGCTGGATTTAGAAAAGGCAGAGGAACCAGAGATCAAATTGCCAACATCTGTTGGATCATTGAAAAAGCAAGAGAGTTCCAGAAAAACATCTCCTTCTGCTTTATTGACTATGCCAAAGCCTTTGACTTGTGGATCACAACAAACTGTGGAAAATTCTGAAAGAGATGGGAATACCACCTGAGCTGCCTCTTGAGAAATCTATATGCAGGTCAGGAAGCAACAGTTAGAACTGGACATGGAACAACAGACTGGTTCCAAATCGGGAAAGGCTGTATATTGTCACCCTGCTTATTTGACTTATATGCAGAGTACATCATGAGATACACTGGGCTGGAGGAAGCACCAGCCAAATCAAGATTGCCGGGAGAAATACCAACAACCTCAGATATGCAGATACCACCACCCTTAAGGCAGAAAGTGAAGAGGAACTAAAGAGCCTCTTGATGAAAGTGAAAGAGGAGAGTGGAAAAGTTGGCTTAAAGCTCAACATTCAGAAAACTAAGATCATGGCATCTGACCCCATCACTTCATGGCAAACAGATAGGGAAACAATGGAAACAGTGAGAGACTTTATTTTGGGGGGCTCCAAAATCATTGCAGATGGTGACTGCAGCCATGAAATTAAAAGACGCTTGCTCTGCGGAAGAGAAGTTATGACCAACCTAGACAGCATATTAAAAAGCAGAGACATTACTTTGCCAACAAAGGTCTGTCTAGTCAAAGCTATGGTTTTTCCAGAAGTCATGTATGGATTTGACAGTTGGACTATAAAGAAAGCTGAGCACCAAAGAATTGGTGCTTTTGAACTGTGGTGTTGGAGAACACTGTTGAGAGTCCCTTGGACTGCAAAGAGCACCAACCAGTCCATCCTAAAGGAAATCAGTCCTGAATATTCATTGGAAGGACTGATGCTAAAGCTGAAACTCCAGTACTTTGGCCACCTGGTGCGAAGAGCTAACTATTGGAAAAGACCCTGATACTGGGAAAGATTGAAGGTGGGAGGAGAAAGGAACGGCAGAGGGTGAGATGGTTGGATGCCACCAAGTCAATGGACATGAGTTTGAGTAAACTTCCCTGGTTATGGACAGGTAAGCCTGGCATGCTGCAGTCCCTGGGGTTGCAAAGAGTTGGAAACAACTGAGTAACTGAACTGATATACATTTTTATATAGTTATAAGGATTTAAGATTATTATTATTTCTTCTTTGATATAGGAGTTATTCAGTAGTATATTTAAAATTTTTCAAATGTGTGATTTAAATTTTTTTGGTCATTTTTAAAGAAACATTATTTATGTTGAATTTACATAACAATTCTCACACTGTAAGAAAGCAGCTCAATGATTTTTGGTAAATTTATACCAGGCCCATATCCAGTTTTAGGATACTTCCACTCCAATGAGTCCTCTCCATGCCCAATTGCAGTCAATTAACACGTCCAGCTTCACACTCAGAAAATGACTGATAGAATTTCTTTCTCTGTAGGTTTGCCTTTTCTAGGAATTTTGTATAAATAAATCAGTTGATCATAAACATAAGTTGGGTTGTTTGGGGGGTTTTTTGGACTCTGTATTGTGATCTTCACGACCCAGATAATCATGATGGTGTGATCACTCACCTAGAGCCAGACATCCTGGAATGTGAAGTCAACTGGGCCTTAGAAAGCATCACTACAAACAAAGCTAGTGGAGGTGATGGAATTCAGTGGAGCTATTCCAAGTCCTGAAAGATGATGCTGTGAAAGTGCTGCACTCAATATGACAGCAAATTTGGAAAACTCAGCAGTGGCCACAGGACTGGAAAAGGTCAGTTTTCATTCCAATCCCAAAGAAAGGCAATGCCAAAGAATGCTCAAACTACCGCACAATTGCACTCATCTCACACGCTAGTAAAGTAATGCTCAAAATTCTCCAAGCCAGGCTTCAGCAATATGTGAACTGTGAACTTCCTGATGTTCAAGCTGGTTTTAGAAAAGACAGAGGAACCAGAGATCAAATTGCCAACATCTGCCGGATCATGGAAAAAGCAAGAGAGTTCCAGAAAAACATCTATTTCTGCTTTATTGACTATGCCAAAGCCTTTGACTATGTGGATCACAATAAACTGTGGAGAATTCTGAAAGAGATGGGAATACCAGACCACCTGATCTGCCTCTTGAGAAATTTGTATGCAGGTCAGGAAGCAACAGTTAGAACTGGACATGGAACAACAGACTGGTTCCAAATAGGAAAAGGAGTACGTCAAGGCTGTATATAGTCACCCTATTTATTTAACTTATATGCAGAGTACATCAAGAGAAATGCTGGACTGGAAGAAACACAAGTTGGAATCAAGATTGCTGGGAGAAATATCAATAACCTCAGATATGCAGATGACACCACCCTTATGGCAGAAAGTGAAGAGGAACTCAAAAGCCTCTTGATGAAAGTGAAAGTGGAGAGTGAAAAAGTTGGCTTAAAGCTCAACATTCAGAAAATGAAGATCATGGCATCTGGTCCCATCACTTCATGGGAAATAGATGGGGAAACAGTGGAAACAGTGTCAGACTTTATTTTTCTGGGCTCCAAAATCACTGCAGATGGTGATTGCAGCCATGAAATTCAAAGACGCTTACTCCTTGGAAGGAAAGTTATGACCAACCTAGATAGCATATTGAAAAGCAGGGACGTTACTTTGCCAACAAAAGTTCGTCTAGTCAAGGCTATGGTCTTTCCTGTGGTCATGTATGGATGTGAGAGCTGGACTGTGAAGAAGGCTGAGTGCCAAAGAATTGATGCTTTTGAACTGTGGTGTTGGAGAAGACTCTTGAGAGTCCCTTGGACTGCAAGGAGATCCAACCAGTCCATTCTGAAGGAGATCAGCCCTGGGATTTTTTTGGAAGTAATGATGCTAAAGCTGAAACTCCAGTACTTTGGCCACCTCATGGGAAGAGTTGACTCATTGGAGAAGACTCTGATGCTGGGAGGGATTGAGGGCAAGAGGAGGAGGGGACGACAGAGGATGAGATGGCTGGATGGCATCACTGACTCGATGGGTGTGAGTCTCAGTGACCTCCAGGAGTTGGTGATGGACAGGGAGGCCTGGTGTGCTGCGATTCATGGGGTTGCAAAGAGTCGGACACAACTGAGCAACTGATCTGATCTGATCTGATTGTGTTCCATTGATCTCTGCTATGTTTAACCAACCAGCACTGCAGAAATACAAAGGATCATAAGAGACTACTACAAGCAAATATACACCAATAAAATGGATACCTTAGAAGACATGGGCAAATTCTTACAAAGGTACAATCTCTCAAGACTGAACCAAAAAGAAACCAAATTTGAATTAACAGTACTGAAAGTGAATCAGTAATTTAAAAACTCGCAGCAAACAAACAAATATCCAGGACCAGATGGCTTCACAGTTGAATTCTACAGCTATCACAAAAAAGAAAATTATAGGGCAGTATCAGTGATGAACATAAATGCAAAAATCCTTAACAAAATACTAGCAAACAGAATCCAACAATGCATTAGGAGGATCATATATCATGACAAAGTGGGATTCAGCCCAGGGATGCAAGGATTTTCCAAGGTCTGTAAATCAATCAGTTTGATACATCATATTAACAAATTGAAAAATAAAAACAATATGACCATCTCAATAGATACAGAAGAATTTTTATAAAATTCAACATCAGTTTACAAGAAGAGCTCTCCAGAAAGTGGGCATAGAGGAAACACACTTCAACATAATAAACGCTATAACTAACATCATACTCAATGGTGAAAAGGTCAAAGCATTCCTTCTAAGATGAGGAACAAGACAAGGATGCCCACTCTTGCCACTTTTATTCAACATAGTTTTGGAAGTCCTAGTCACAGCAGTTGAAGAGGAAAAAGAAAGAAAAGGAATCCAAATTGGAAAGGAAGAAGTAAAACTGTCATTATCTGCAGATGACATGATACTATACATAGAAAATTCTAAATATACTACCAGAAAATAAATCAATACCATACTGTCTTAATGGCTGTAGTTTTTACTATAGGTAAATTTAAATTAGGTAGAGAAACTTAGTTTTGTTGTTCTTCAAAAAAACTTTTTGACTATTCTAGGTTCTTTGCCTTTCCAAATACATTTTAGGATCAACTTGTCAAATTGTATAAAAAACTTTGCTGGGATTTTGATAGGGATTGCATTGAATATATGGGTCAGTCTGAGGATAATAGCCATATTAACAATATTGAGTCTTTGAATCTATGAATGTGGTATGTCTTTCCATTTATTAGGTCTTCTTCAATTTCCCTGTGTAACATTTTGTAGTTTTAAGCATACATGTTTTGCACATTTTTAGTTTTTTTTTTTTTTTAATCTTAATTGGGATGCGTTGAGCTTCTTTATTATAAATTAAAGTTTTGTGTTCTTTTTCTTTTTCCATGAAATTCAGGTAGTTTGGGGCCATTATTTTCTTCAGCTATTTTTTTGTCCCCATTTTTTTTCTCTTTCTTTTCCAGAAATCCCACTATATGTATGCTGGTATACTTGATGTTGTGCCACAGGCCTCTCTGAGTGTGTTTATTTTTCTTCAAGAATTTTTTCTGTTTTCTCCAGATTATATTATTTCTGTTCTGTAGTTTAAGTTTACAGATGCTTTCTTGTGCCATATCAAGTCTCTACAATTTCCATTCGGTTCTTTTTTAAATTGTTTATTTCTCCACAGGCATTCCCTATTTGTTAAGTCATTGTCATCATGGTTTTAATTCTTTGAACAATAATTTGTTTAATTTGTCAAACATATTTAAAGAGCTTCTTTGAAGTCTTTGCTGTATTCAACATCTAAACCTGTCCAGAGTCAGTTTCTATTGATTACTTTTTTCCCCTGAATATAGGTCACATTTCTGTGGGTTGTTTTTTTTTTTTTCCTAGTTTTTTGGATATCTCACAGTATTTCTGTTTAAAATTGTGCATTTTCAGATTAATGTACTGTAATGACTCTGGGTTTTGATTCTCTTCTCAAGAATGTTGTTGTGTTTTCTTAAAAACAACTTGCCTGGACTTAAATTGTAGAATTCTGTGTGTCCCACACTGTGTGACTGTTGATGTGTCTGCTCAGTCTTTTAATTCTGATTTTTACCTTTTAACCTGCCTTCACAGGGCTTACCCGTGTGTCTGCATAGTTTACTTATCAGTTAATGATTTGGGCTTTCATCCTCTGCTGATGAATCTATGTATGGTTTGGGGAGCGTGTTCAGAGTTCAGTCAGATTTCAAGTCTGCCTTGGTTTTCATTTTATGCTAAGCTCTCTCAGGGTTTTTTCCCCCGAATGTGTATACATGTATGTTTCCCAGTAAACCAAGGATGTTTGGAGAGCTTATCTAGCCATTCTGTAGCTGTCTCATTTTGAGGTTCTTGTCAAATTTCTGAACTTTTCCACTCCTGGCTGCATCTAGGATCACAATCCCAGACCAGAAGAGCTGTGTGTTTCCCCCATTCATCTCTTGCTGAGTCCAATACTTGTTTAAAATTTATTTTTTAAAATTTTTATTTAGTTTTTTGAATCAATTACTTTTATTGACAGTGCTGCTGGCCTGGATTATCAACTACTACTCCAAATCAAGTCCATATCCTCTCAAGATCCTTTTTCCTCATGATCCTCATGATCTTGATAAAGCTATTACACTGACTGATCTGAAAGGGAGTTAGGAGCAGCCACAGCAAGAAAACTACAAGTTCCTCTTTTTACCCAAATTTCTAGATGCTTATAATAAACAAATACTCCTCAATTTATTGTGTGTTTTTATTTCCAGGGCTCTGAAATGGTTGCTTTTGACAGTTTTTGAGTTTTTCCCAATTTATGCTTATGTTGGGGGATGAGGATTTGCCCACCTCCTTATTCCATCATATTCCTATCTCTCTTATTTCTAAATTAATTGTAATCAGAGTATATAGTCTGTACATTACCTGTCCTTTGAACTTGGAGATTTTCTTTATGGCCTAGTAAGCGGTCAGTTTTTATAAAGGTTCTACCTGTACTTGAAAAGATAAAAGTGTCTTTTGATTTTGGGGTGCAGAATTTTCTGATTTGGCTATTAAATCAAGCTTGCTAATTCAAACAATTTTTTTTTTTTTTTTACAACCAACACTTTTATTTGCATTTACTTTTTTGCAGCATTTATTCCCAGGCCATAAGTTTTTGTTTCTTCAGTTTCTTCTGGGATATCTTTTTCCTTCTGTGCAACCTCCTTTTCTGGTTTAGGACCAGTCTGTTCTTTTTCATTAAGGATCATCTCAATATGACAGGGAGAGCTCATGTAGGTGTTGATCCAACCGTGAGCTCTGTAAGTCCTGGCGCCGCATCTTGGGGGCTTTGTTCACCTGGATGTGCTCAGTGACCAGAGAATCTACATCTAAGCCCTTAAGTTCATCATGACTCTGCATTGTTGAGCATGTGCAGTAAAATTTCAGCACTCTTTTTGGGCCGCCAACCCTGCGTCCAGCCCCACTGTTTGGCCTGTGCACACCTACCAGCTCCACCGTTGTAGCGACAGAATGGCACACATTGCTTCTTTAAAGTGACATCCTTCAGATACTTGGTGGCTTTTCAGATATGCATACCCATTATGGCCTGGGCAGTTCCACAAGTGTTCTTAAAGTGAACACGAACATTTGAACCTCCTGATTTGCATGATTTTGTGGGGTTTTCTGGGTCGAGTGAATAGCGCACCAGTTTTAGAGGTCACTCAGGCTGCTTACTGGAAAAGCAAACATTTAAATCTTTACTAATTTTTCATCTGCATATTATGCCAATAATAAAAGAGTTGTGTGAAAATTCCCTACTATCATAGGGAAGTTATAATGTTTGTCATACAATTCTATTTTTCTTTAATATTGTCTGCAGAGATTGTTTTCTATGTTTTTTTAATTCCTTCCATTAGTTCAGATCGGGGAAGGCAATGGCACCCCACCCCAGTACTTTTGCCTGGAAAATCCCATGGACGGAGGAGCCTGGTAGGCTCCAGTCCATGGGGTCGCTAAGAGTCGGACACGACTGAGCGACTTCACTTTCACTTTTCACTTTCCTGCATTGGAGAAGGAAATGGCAACCCACTCCAGTGTTCTTGCCTGGAGAATCCCAGGGGCAGGGGAGCCTGGTGAGCTTCCGTCTATGGGGTCGCACAGAGTCGGACACGACTGAAGTGACTTAGCAGTAGCAGCAGTAGCAATTAGTTCAGATAGTCAATTTTTTGTGCACCTTTGTGTACTTTAGAAAATACATAGCAATCAACTTGTTTGATACTAAACAGTACACTAAATAAAAAGGATACTAAATTTGATTCCTTATAGCCAGAAGCTTATCATTTAAGATAAGCAGATCTGCCACAGAACTTGCTTTATCACTTAGGAGTCTCAGAAACTATAGAAACACTTGGAACCATCATTCTCTCTGAGAAAGTCTAAGTGTCTTGGCATGTATAACAAAAGAAGTCTCTATTTCTGCTTTGGAAGATAAATTTCTCTCTCCCACAAGGAAGAAAAAAACATAGAAAATTAAAACACATTTTCTTTTCACTGGTTTATAAAGACCTACTGTTTAAACTCATGATATAAAGAGATATAAAGACATACATAAAATAATTCACCCTCTGCTGATTATCAGGAAAATCTGTATCAGCAAAATTCAGATTATAATTACCTTCTTCTTTTGTTCTTCCCCAGCCACTTATAAAACATGTTGTGTTTTTGTTCAGTCTTTGGAAAACACCAAAAGGTAGACAAATAGGCTGAATGTAATTATTATAACGCACTGCTTTTTTTAAGTGAAAAAGTGCAATATCATTATCATAAGATTCCACGTTGAAGTCTGGATGGATAATGATTGCATTAACTTTGATCTTCTTGCTGTATGGCTCCCTCTCTTTTATATTATTAGTTCCAATCACAGCTCTCCATATTACAGGATTTCTGAAAGAAAGTAAATGCTTTTGTTATAAACATGGTTATTTAAGTAAATACTCTTTTTCTCCCACTAGTTTTTGTTTTTCTCATGTTAGATTAATAACAAAAAAAAATTAATCCTACTTTTCATCTGACAAAGTCATATCAAGGAAAAACCTAACTACTGTGATGTAGAAAAGGAGAAAAAGATCAGTGGGACAGAAAGTCTCAAACGGATTCAAGTACCTGAGAATTTAATATATGGTAGCAGTTCTTATCAATGGACAAATGGATGAATTATTCAATAAGTGGTATTGGAACTAACAAGTTTGAAAAGTGAAATAAAATTAAATTTCTGAAAAATATTAAACAGTAAAATAAACTCCAAATAGATTAAATATTTAAATACACAGATCTTTTAAATAAAGACTTATCTTTCAGAGATACATAAAGTGGTATGTCTGAGATTACTTTCAAAATAATTGGAGGGGAGTTGGCAAGAATAAAGATGAAATAAGATCAGGCATGAGCTGATGAACTGAAGCTGCATAATATGTATTGGGAATTCACTAAACTATTTACTTTTTAACATTTTTTAAATCCTTGAATAAAACATTTGGATATTAAATTAGGATGAGAGGTTTAAAACTTAAACCAGAAAGAAAATATAGATGAATATATAACTTTGATGTTGGGAAGGACTTTATATATTCCACTGGACTGTATTTTTGTGAGAAAGGACTTTATAAAGCAAGACACTAAATGTAAAAGAAGCAACTAATGGATCTCAAACTACCGCACAATTGCACTCATCTAACACACTAGTAAACTAACATACAAAATTCTCCAAGCCAGGCTTCAGCAATATGTGAACTGTGAAATTCCAGATGTTCAAGCTGGTTTTAGAAAAGGCAGAGGAACCAGAGATCAAATTGCCAACATCTGCTGGATCATGGAAAAAGCAAGAGTTCCAGAAAAACATCTATTTCTGCTTTATTGACTATGCCAAAGCCTTTGACTATGTGGGATCACAATTAACTGTGGAGAATTCTGAAAGAGATGGGAATACCAGACCACCTGACCTGCCCCTTGAGAAACCCATATGCAGGTCAGGAAGCAACAGTTAGAACTGGACATGGAACAACAGACTGGTTGCACATAGGAGAAGGAGTATGTCAAGGCTGTATACTGTCACTCTGCTTATTTAACTTATATGCAGAGTACATCATGAGAAACACTGGGCTGGAAGAAACACAAGCTGGAATCAAGATTGCCAGGAGAAATATCAGTAACCTCAAATATGCAGATGACACCATCCTTATGGCAGAAAGTAAAGAGGAACTAAAAAGCCTCTTGGTGAAAGTGAAAGTGGAGAGTGAAAAGGTTGGCTTAAAGCTCAACATTCAGAAAATGAAGATCATGGCATCTGGTCCCATCACTTCATGGCAAATAGATGGGGAAACAGTAGAAATAGTGTCAGACTTTATTTTGGGGGGCTCGAAAATCACTACAGATGGTGACTGCAGCCATGAAATTAAAAGACGCTTACTCCTTGGAAGGAAAGTTATGACCAACCTAGATAGCATATTCAAAAGCAGAGACATTCCTTTGCCAACAAAGGTCCATCTAGTCAAGGCTAGGGTTTTTCCAGTGGTCATATATGGATGTGAGAGTTTGACTGTGAAGAAAGCTGAGTGCTGAAGAATTGATGCTTTTGAACTGTGGTGTTGGAGAAGACTCTTGAGAGTCCTTTGGACTGCAAGGAGATCCAACTAGTCCATTCTAAAGGAGATCAGCCCTGGGTATTCTTTGGAATGAATGATACTAAAGCTGAAACTCCAATACTTTGGCCACTTCATGTGAAGAGTTGACTCATTGGAAATGACTCTGATGCTGGGAGGGATTTGGGGCAGGAGAAGAAAGGGACGACAGAGGATGAGATGGCTGGATGGCATCACTGACTTGATGGACGTGAGTTTGAGTGAACTCCAGGAGTTGGTGTTGGACTGGGAGGCCTGGCATGCTGCAATTCATGGGGTCACAAAGAGTCGGACACGACTGAGCGACTGAACTGAACTGAACTGAATGGATCTTGACAGTCTTTTAAAAAAAAGCAGGCAGAAATCAAATTAAACCAAAAAATCTTTTATAGGTCAAAAATTAACAATTAAAGCCCCAAGTGGTTTATAGTTACTGCATTTGAATTTGCTTTGGAGGAACTATTTACTTTATACCCTGCTGTTTACAAATGGTGAAGCTCTTCTCATCCTTCAAATTGGCAAACCATGTGTATGCATATTTGATGATTATGCTCAGTACAGACAAGAGTCAGAGGAACAAAGTTACTCTTATTCAATGGGGAAAATACAAATAGATGGGTACTCTGGCAGCATGTACCAGTAACCTATAAAAACTATGACACAATGGACATGGGTTTGGGTGGACTCTGGGAGTTGGTGATGGACAGGGAGGCCTGGCGTGCTGCGGTTCATGGGGTTGCAAAGTTGGACACAACTGAGCAACTGAACTGAACTTTTAAATAATGTTTCTTTTCTTTGAGTTAAATTATCTTTAAAGATAAAGATAAAATTAATTTATCTTTCTTGAATTAAAATTTTTCAGTTTTATTGAGAAATAATTGACGTGCATTATCGTATAAGATTAAGGTGTACTGTACATTGTTTCGATCTACATATATTGTAAAGTGATTACCACAGTAGGTTTAATTAACATCCATTATCTCATTTATACGCAATAAAAAGGAAAGAAAAAAATTATCCTTGTGATGAAAACTCTTAGGACATACTCTCTTAACAATTTTCCTGTATATCATTCAGCAGTCTTAACTATACTCATTATACTGTACGTTACATTCCTAGTTCTTATCTTATGATGGAAGTTTGTACCTTTGACTACCTTTCCTCCAGTATCCATTCTCCCCACAGCCTGCCTCTGGGAACAAGCCACAAATCTCATTTCTTTTTCTCTGAATTTGGTGGGGATTTTTTGTTTTTCTTGGATTCTACTTATAACTGAGAACATGCAGTATGAATTTGTCTGTCAGACTTATTTCACTTAGCATGATGCCTTCAAGATCCATCCACAGTGTCACGAACGGTAGGATTTCTTCATTATTTATGGCTAAATTATACACACACACACACACACACACACACCACATTTCTTTACTTTTTATCCATTCATCCATCACTTGTCACTTAGAAGCGGTTGTAAATAATTCTGATATGAACATGGGGTGCAGATATCTTTTCAAGTTAATGTTTCATTCCTTTTGGTAATAGTCCCAGAGATAGAATTGCTGGATCATGTTATAGTACTATTTTTAATTTTTTGAGAACCCTCCATACTGTTTTTCCATAGTGGATATACCAATTTATATACTCCTATAAGCAGTTCACAAGTGTTCCTTTTCCTCCATATCCATACCAGCATTTGTTAGCTGTCTTTTTTGATGATGGTCATTGTAAGGTAATATTTCATTGTGGTTTTAACTTAATTTCCCTAATGACTAGTGAGTTGAGCATCTTTTTGGGCACCTGTTGACCATTCATTTATCTTCTCTGGAAAAATATCTATTCAGATTCTATACCCATTTAAAAAATCTTATGATCCTTTGTATTTCTGTGGTATAAATTATACTATGTCCTTTTGCATTTATAAGTTTGCTGATTTGGGTCCTCCCTCTTTTTTTCCTTGGTAAGTAAGGGTTTATCAATTTTGTTTATCTTTTCAAAGAACCAACTCTTAGTTTGGTTAATGTTTTATATATTTTTGGTATCTATTTAACATTGTGCTAATCTTTATTATTTCCTTCCTTCTATTAGGTTCAGTTTCTTCTTTTTCTAGTTCCTTCAGGTACAGAGGTGGGTTCTTTATTTGGTATTATCTTGCTTCTTAATATATACATTTATTGCCATGAACTTCTCTCTTAGAACTGCTTTTGCTGCTTAAGTTGTGTTTCCATTTTTGTCTCAAAATCCTTTTTAAATTTCTCTTTTAGTTTCTTCTTTGATCCATTGGTTTCCTAGGAGAGTATTGTTTAATTTCCATGTATTCATGCATTTTCCAATTTTCCTTTTTATTGATTTCTACTTTCATGCTATTGTGTTCAGAGAAGATCCTTGGTATGATTTCGGTTTCCTTGAATTTGCTGACTTGTTTTGTGGCCTAACATATGGTCTGTCATAGAAAATGTTCCATGTGTACTTGAGAAGAATGTATAATCTGCTGCTGTTGGCTACAAGGTTCTGTCTATGTCTGTTAAGTCCTTCTTGATCTATAGCATTATTTAAATCTGCTGTTTCCTTATTGATTCTCTCTCTAGACGATCTGTCAATTGTTAAGATCTCCAACTAAAGTCCTCAGCTATTACTGAATTGCTATTTATTTCTCCTTTTAACTCTGTTAGTTCTTGCTTTATATATTTAGACGCTCCAGTGTTGGATGCATAAATACTTACTGTTATTATATCTTCTTGATGGCTTGATCCCTTTATTATTGTTGTTCAGTCGCTAAGTTGTATCTGACTCTTTGATGGACTACAGCACAACAGGCTTCCCTGTCCTTCATCATCTTCCGGAGTTTGCACAGATTCATGTGCATTGAGTGGGTGATGCTATCTAACCATCTCTTTTTCTCCTACCCTCTTCTCCTTTTCCCTTCAATCTTTCCCAGCATCAGGGTCTTTTCCATAGTATGCTGATCTTTTCTTGTCTCTTTTACCATTTTATGCTTAAAGTCTATTTTGTCTAATATAAATACCCTTGCTTTTTAGGAGGTTACCAATTTCTTGAAATATCTTTTTCCATCCCTTCACTCTCAGTCTATATGTGTCTTAAATTTTTTTTTTTTTTTATTTATCTATTTGGCTGCTTCAGATCTTCATTGCTGCACATGGAATCTTCGTTGCTGCACATGGGGTCTTCATAGTCTCATGTGGGAACTTTGACTGTGATGTGTGTGCTGTCTGGTTGAGGCATGCAGGCTCAGTTGCTCCATGGCATATGAGATCTTAGTTCCCTGGAATTGAACTGCACCCCCTGCCTTGCAAGGCAAACTCATAACTGCTGAACCACCAGGGAAGTCCCCTATGTGTGCCTTTAAAGCTAAAGTAAGTTGCTTATAGACAGCAAATTGTTGGATAAAGACTTCCTGAACAAACAAAAGCTGAAGGAGTTCATGACTACTAGATTAACCTTACAAAAGAATTCTAGAAAAACATCTTTTGCTTCATTGACTATGTTAAAGCCTTTGTGTGGATCACAACAAACTGTGGAAAATTCTTAAAGGGATGGGAATACCAGACCACCTTACCTGCCTCCTGAGAAACCTGTATACAGGTCCAGAAGCAACAGTTAGAACTGGACATGGAACAATGGACTGGTTCAAAGTTGGGAAAAGAGTACGTCAAGGCTGTATATTGTCACCCTGCTTATTTAACATATATGCAGAGTACATCATGTGAAATGCTGGGCTGGATGAATCACAAGCTGGAATCAAGATTGCTGGGAGAAATATCAATAACCTCAGATATGTAGATGATAACCACCCTAATGGCAGAAAGTGAAGAAAAACTAAAGAGCCTCTTGATGAGGGTAAAAGAGGAGAGTGAAAAAGCTGACTTAAAACTCAACATTCAGAAAACTAAGATCATGGCATCTGGTTCCATCACTTCATGGCAAATAGATGGGGAAACAATGGAAACTGTGACAGACTTTATTTTCTTGGGCTCCAGAATCACTGTGGACAGTGACTGCAGCCATGAAATTAAGACATTTACTCCATGGAAGAAAAGCTATGACAAACCTAGACAGTGTATTAAAAAGCAGAGACATTACTTTGCTGACAAAGGTCTATGTAGTCAAAGCTGTGGTTTTTCCAGTATCATGTATGGATGTGAGAGCTGGGCCATAAAGAAGACTAAGTGCCAAAAAATTGATGCTTTTGAATTGTGGTGTTGGAAAAGACTCTTGAGTCCCTTGGACTGCAAGGAGATCAAGTTAGTCAATTCTAAACAAAATCAACCCTGAATATTCGTTGGAAGGACTGATACTGAAACGGGGAAGTGCTAATCCTTTGGCCACCTGATGTGAAGAGCTGACTTACTGGAAGAGAACCTATGCTGGGAAAGAAATGGAAACCCACTCCAGTATTCTTGCCTGGAGAATTTCATGGGAAGAGGAGCCTGGCAGGCTACAGTCCATGGGATTGCAAAGAGTCAGGCATGAATGAGTGATTAACACACTTACTGATACTAGGAAAGATTGAAGGCAGGAGGAGAAGGAGGTAACAGAGGACAAAATGGTTGGATGCCATCAGTGACTCAATGGACATGAATTTGAGCAAACTCTGAAAGATGGTGAAAGACTTGGAAGACTGGCATGCTACAGTCCATTGGGTCACAGGGTCAGACACAATTGATCGACTGAACAACAGCCTTACAAGAAGTGCTAAAGGAAGTTCTTTGAGTGAAAATAAAAGGACACTAATTAACATCATTAAGACATTAAAATGTAGTGCAAAACTCATTGGTAATGGTAAACATACAGTCAAACTTAGATTCTGTAATTTGGTAATAGTGGCACATAATTTACTTACAACTTTAGTTTAAAAGTTAAATTAATGTAGTAAAAATAATCATAACTATAATCATCCATTAGTTACATAAAAATACATAAATCATGACAGCAGTATCCTAAAATGTGAGGTGGAAGAAAAGCTAAAGTGTAAAGTTTAGGAATTCTATTGAACTTATAACAGCTTAAAATATGGTGTAATAATTTTAAGATAGTTTGTGAAAACTTCTTGATAATCTCAAGGGAAAAACCTGTAGCAATTACACAAAAGGACACAATAAAGAAGTCAAAGCAACATTAGCATATGTAAAACAGATAGTGGGAAATTGCTGTATAACACAGGGACCCCAACCCTGTGTTCTGTGACAAGAGGGCGGGACATATGTATACTTATGGCTGATTCACGTTGTTGTATGGCAGAAACCAACACAACTTTGTAAAACAATTATTCCCCAATTAAAAATAAAGAAGTCAAGGCATACTGATACCAAAAGACATCAAACCACACGCACACACAAAACAGCTGGCTAATAAACAAGGAATAATGGATCTATTAAAAAAAAAGCAGAAAACAATTAAAATGGCAATAGTAAGTCCTTACCTATCAATAATTAGCTTAAATGTAAACAGATTAAATCCGCCATCAAATGACAAAAGAATAGCTAAATCAGTCTATATTACTGTGTCAGATCAGATCAGATCAGTCGCTCAGTCGTGTCCGACTCTTTGCGACCCCATGAACCGCAGCACGCCAGGCCTCCCTGTCCATCACCAGCTCCCGGAGGTCACTCAGACTCGCATCCATCGAGTCAGTGATGCCATCCAGCCATCTCATCCTCTGTCGTCCCCTTCTCCTCCTGCCCTCAATCCCTCCCAGCATCAGAGTCTTCTCCAATGAGTCAACTCTTCGCATGAGGTGGCCAAAATACTGGAGTTTCAGCTTTAGCATCATTCCTTCTAAAGAAATTCCAGGATTGAACTTACTGTGTGGATCACCACAAACTGGAAAATTCTTAAAGAGATAGGAATACCGGACCACCTTACCTGCCTTCTGAGAAACCAGTATGTAGGTCAAGAAGCAACAGTTAGAACCAGACATGGAACCTGACTGGTTCAAAACGGGAAAGAAGTACATCAAGGATGTATATTGTCACCGTGCTTTCTTAACTTACATGCAGAGTATACCAGGCAAAATGCTGGGCTGGATGAAGCACAAGCTAGAATCAAGATTGCTGGGAGAAATATCAATAACCTCAGATGTGCAGACGACATCATCCTTATGGCAGAAAGTGAAGAACAACTAAAGAGCCTCTTGATGAGGGTGAAAGAGGAGAGTGAAAAAGCTGACTTAAAACTCAACATTCAGAAAACTAAGATCATGGCATCTGGTTCCATCACTTCATGGCAAATAGATGGGAAAACAATGGAAACAGTGACAGACTTTATATTCTTGGGCTCCAAAATCATTGCTGATGGTGACTGCAACCATGAAATTAAAAGATGCTTGCTCCTTGGAAAAAAAGCTATGACCAACCAAGACAGCATATTAAAAAGCAGAGACATTACTTTGCCAAAAAAGGTCTGTCTAGTCAAGGCTATGGTTTTTCCAGGAGTCATGTATGGATGTTAGAGTTGGACTATAAAGAAAGCTGAGCACCGAAGAATTGATGCTTTTGAACTGTGGTGTTGGAGAAGACTCTTGAGAGTCCCTTGGACTGCAAGGAGATCTAACCAGTCAATCCTAAAGGAAATCAGTCCTGAATATTCATGGAAGGACTGATGCTGAAGCTGAAGCTCCAATACTTTGGCTACCTGATGCTAAGAAATGACTCCTTGGAATAGACCCTGATGCCGGAAAAGATTGAAGGCAGAAGGAGAAGGGGATGACAGGATGAGATGGTTGGATGGCATCACCAACTCAATGAACATGAGTTTGAGCAAGCTCTGGGAGCTGGTGCTGGACAGGGAAGCCTGGAGTGCTACAGTCCATGGGGTCACAAAGAGTTGGACATGACTGAGCAACTGAACTGAACTGACTTCAATTTATATTCAGACCATAAGATTAAGAAAGCAAGTTATATACACTGAAAACTACAAAACTTTGCTAAAAGAAATTAAAGATGATGTAAATAAATGGAAAGACATCCCTTGTCCATGTATTGGAAGACTTAATATTGTTAAAAATAACAATACTACACAGAATGCTCCATAGAGTCAATGCAGCACCTATACCAATATCAATGTTTTTGCAGAAATTTTAAAAAAAAATCCTAAAATTCATAGGGAATATCAAAAGACCCCAAGTAGCCAAAATAAACCTGAAAAAGAATAATGAAGTTGGAGGATCATACCTCTAGTTTTCAAAACTTAATGAAAAGCTACAGTAATCAAAACAGTGTGGTACTAGCATAAGGGCAGACATATATGGCAATGAAAAGACTAGAGAGCCCAGAAATACACTCTTGCATATGTGGTTAGCTGATTTTCGACAAGGGTGCCAAGACTATTCAATGGAGAAAGGAAAGACTTTTCAGCAATGGTGCTGGGAAAATTGGATATCTACATACAAAATAATGAAATTGGATCCTTACTTTATAGCATATGCAAAAGTTAAGTCAACACAGATCAAAGACCTAAGTGTAAGAATAAAGCTATATAACTCTTAGAAGAAAACACAAAAGAAAAGCTTCATGATATTGGATTTGGCAATGATTCTCAGATGTGACATTAAACATATAAATAACAAAAGAAAAATATAAATTGGAGTTGGTCAAAGTTAAAACTTTTGCATAAAAGGACACTATTAAGAGAGTGAAAAGACAACTCACAGAATTTGAGAAAATGTTTGCAAATCATATATATTTCCATCAGTCAGTTCAGTCGCTTAGTCGTGTCCGACTCTGCTATCCCAGAAATCTTAGCACGCCAGGCCTCCCTGTCCATCACCAACTCCGGGAGTTCACTCAAACTCATTTCCATCGAGTCGGTGATGCCATCCAGCCATCTCATCCTCTGTTGTCCCCTTCTCCTCCTGCCCCCAATCCCTCCCAGCATCAGGGTCTTTTCCAATGAGTCAACTCTTTGCATGAGGTGGCCAAAGTACTGGAGTTTCAGCTTCAGCATCATTCCTTCCAAAGAACACCCAGGACTGATCTCCTTTAGGATGGACTGGTTGGATCTCCTTGCAGTCCAAGGGACTCTCTTCTCCAACACCACAGTTCAAAAGCATCAATTCTTCAGCGCTCAGCTTTCTTTATAGTACAACTCTCACATCCATACATGACCACTGGAAAAACCATAGCCTTGACTAGATGGACCTTTGTTGGCAAAGTAATGTCTCTGCTTTTTAATATGCTCTCTAGGTTGGTCATAACTTTCCTTCCAAGGAGTAAGTGTCTTTTAATTTCATGGCTGCAGTCACCATCTGCACTGATTTTGGACCCCCCAAAAATAAAATCTGTCACAGTTTCCACTATTTCTGCGTCTCTTTGCCATGAAGTGATGGGACTGGATGCCGTGATCTTTGTTTCCTGAATGTTAAGCTTTAAGCCAACTTTTTCATTCTCCTCTTTCACTTTCATCAAGAGGCTCTTTAGTTCTTCTTCACTTTCTTGCATAAGGGTGGTGTCATCTCTATATCTGAGGTTATTGATATTTTTCCCAGCAGTCTTGATTCCAGCTTGTGCTTCCTCCAGCCCAGCATTTCTCATGATGTACTCTGCCTATAAGTTAAATAAGCACGGTGACAATAAACAGCCTTGACGTACTCCTTTTCTTATTTGCAACCAGTCTTTTGTTCCATGTTCAGTTCTAACTGTTGCTTCCTGACCTGCATACAGAACATGCTGCATGGTGCAGCCAAAACTAAAGTAAATCAAACCTTAAAAAAAGGAAGAAGAAATATGATGTCCAGAAAGCACATGGAAATATGCTCACCATCACTAATCATTAGGGAAATGTGAATGAAAACCACAATGAGATACCACTTCACACTCATTCAGATATTTACCACAGTAACAGTGTAAGGAGTAAGTAATGAACTAAGGATATGGAGACTGATATTCTGAATCTACTTCTAATCAGTAGGGAGTAGTATTGGGAGACAAAAAGAAACAAATTTAAGAGATACTGCAGAGAGAGAGTCAACTAACTCTCTGGGTAATGGAACTGTTGGTGAAACTATTATCTAAGAAAATAGAGAAGGGAAAGAATTAGAAAAAAGATTTAAAAATTTCATGTTTAGACTTCTTGAGAATGTGACTCCAATATATATGTATAAGAGGGAGCTGGAAATATAACTCAACTGGAGAGACTTGGAAGTTTAATGGCACCCCACTCCAGTACTGTTGCCCGGAAAAATCCCATGGATGGAGGAGCCTGGTAGGCTGCAGTCCATGGGGTCACTAAGAGTCAGACACGACTGAGCGACTTCATTTTCACTTTCCACTTTCATGCATTGGAGAAGGAAATGGCAACCCACTTCAGTGCTCTTGCCTGGTGAATCCCATGGACAGAGAAGCCTGGTAGGCTGCAGTCCATGGGGTCGCACAGAGTTGGACACGATTGAAGTGACTTAGCAGCAGCAGCAGCAGCAGCAGCAGTAGCAGTAGCAGCACATGATGACTCCTAAAACAGGAGTCTCATCTCATTTCCGAGATGAGACATCTCTCAGAAAGAGTTCAGATGATAAGGAAAGAGGATAAAAGGTGGAACTCTTGAAAATACTGTCATTTAAAAGATGACAAGGCTTCCCTGGTGGTTCAGTGGTTAAACCCCACACTTCCAATGCAGAGGGTGTGAGTTGGATCCCTGGTCAGAGAATTAAGATCCTACAAGCCACGTGGTGCAGCCAGTAAGAAAGAAGAGAACAGTAATCAACTTTGCTTATAGAGATAAAATAGGATAAGCATTGAGTGGAGCTCATTGGATTTGGCATGGAGATGGGTCTTTAATAGTGTGTTCTATTGCACGCTGGGAAATCAGATTGCAACTGGGATATTATGAGTCAATGCAGGTGGAACAAAAGGAGCCTTTTTTTTTTCCAAGGAATCTAGTAGTGAAAGGAAGAACAGAAACAGGTAGGGTTCATTTGTTTGTTAAATAATGATGAGTTGAGCTACACATGTTTCAAAGCTGTAGGGCAGAAATGAGGAAAATATTGAAAAATACTAAAGACACAGTGAGATATAATGAAACAGCATAGATTTGAGAATAGGTTTAAATCAATAGGTTGCCACTTTACAGCAGTGTGATCTTGGGCAAGTTACCAAATCTCTCTGATCTCTGGATTCCTCAAGTGTGAAATGGAGGTAACAGCAATTTCAGAGGGCTACTGGGAGGGTATTTTATTTAAATACAGAATTATATGTAACATCCTTAAACAGTACCTAATCTCAGAGCAGGTCTATGATAAAGTTGTTTTAAGAAGGAATAAGGGACAGCTGATGGTGCAAGATTTAGAAAATGAAGGGGAACAGGAATAGAAGTAGCAGAGTTTTCTGAAACAGGAGGAACTCCTAAAAAATAGACTATACCTCAGTAATGTTGACTTCCTCAGCATCTTGCCCAATTCCTAGTATATAACATATTGAGTAAGTTTTTGTTGAGTAAAAAGGTAAAAATATCAATAAGATTTAGGTTTGAGAACTGTTAGGTGGAAAATTAATACTATCTTCAAAAGCTTGGAAGAGGAATGAAATTTAATACGTATGGCTTCAACAGGAAGAATAAAAGTCAAGACATTAATTCAGCATAAGGAAAGGCTTTCTAAGAATTAAAGCTGTACAAAATTTAAATGAGGTTCTTTCCAAGGTTCATCATCACAAAAGGTATTTTTAAAGTAGAAAGCCAAATGGTATAGTTATGGTTATGTGTGTGGATTTTCATTCTGACACACCTGGATTTGATCCCTGATTTTGTTGCTTTCCAGACAGGGTCTCCCTCTAGCAAAGAGTGGTTGTGGGGAGTAGTGGAAATTGTGTATGAAAAAATGCCCAGCTCAGTGCATTAAAGCAATAATTATTTCAGACTAGAGAACCCTTTATTTCAGTACTGTAAGAAGGATTCAAATATAGGACAGAGAAGTGAACTAAACCCTTAAAATACCTCTGTGAACTCTAAGATTCTGTGACAGTATGTGAAGTGTGAAGTTGCTCAGTCATGTCTGACTCTTTGTGACCCCATGGACTGTAGCCTACCAGGATCCTCCGTCCTTGGGATTTTCCAGGCAAAAGTACTGGAGTGGGATGCCATTTCCTTCTCCAGAGGATCTTCCCCACCCAGGGATGGAACCTGGGTCTCCCGCATTGTAGGCAGACGCTTTACCGTCTGAGCCACCAGGGAAGTCACCCTCTGTGACAGTATAACACAGCTATATTATTTGATCAAGTTGGTACATCTAGTAGGTTCTGGAACCTTACTTAAAACCACTGCACCACTAAGTGTCAGAGGAGGACTAGGATACAGGCTGCCCCTCTCCACATGTGTTAGTCTCCCCACTGTGTCAAAGGAACAGACCAGTAAAGGTGCAATGTCAGGACTTAAAAGGTGAGAAGAGCTTCAAAATATCCCCTAAAAGAATAAAGTAGGAATGTTCTGAATACATACCTAGCGTCCTTAGTGCAGTGGGCAGCTGTGAGGACCCATCTGTTTTTCACTAAGCTTCCCGCACATACATGAGCACCAAATCTGCCGGAATGAATCTGTAGGCTAACTAGCCATGGCCATGCGCCAGTTTGAGCCTCTGTGCCCCCTACAATCCGAGACCCCTTGAACATACGCATAAGTGGTGCTATTCCACAATCTAAAAGTTAAAATGATATATTATTTGAACTGAACATATTATTATATGTATTTGTTTCTAATCTTAATACATTAATATAACCTTTAAATTCCTATTAAAAAAAAACTGATAGAGCAAGCTGGATACCTAAGCAATGCCCATATTTTGACAAAAAAATCTTAGCGAGTTAAAACAAACATGATGTCAGATTGCTTACAAATAGACATCAAATAAGCTCAATTCATGAATTTTAAAACTTTACTTCTGAAAAGTGTAATAGTGAGATAAGTTTCTCTGGTCAGGTAACACATTTTCCCTATCTGAAATGGCAACAGAGCTCCTGGGACTGGTGAACCAAGAGCTACAGTTTTTAATACTTGCCGTTTAACTTGTGGGGTTAATTTTTCTGAACTGTAGCATGAAAAATTCACCTAACAGCCCTTTCAGCTTTGAATTTCAGTGAACTATTAATCTGTAAAATGGGAATGACACACCCCAGAATATTTTAAGGTTCATATACAGACACCCAAGTGTATGGCATTTCTACCATAAGTACTACTATTACAGTCATTAAAATAGAACTGCTAGAGTCTGTACATTTTTAGGTAAAGGCAGTTGGTAAAAACAAAAAAGGAGGGCCCTAAATTCAAACACTACTTAAGTGGGACAAAAGAAAGAAAGGGCGAGTGACTAAAAAAGAGAACAGATTCTGCCCTTTGTGTCCAAGTCTTCCTGTTCCCGGGCCTCGCGCGCCTTCTGCCCTCCGGGCCTCCTACTCACGGCCTCAGGCCACCCCAGACCGCCAGCCTGTTCCCGCGAGGAGCCGCGCCTACTCCTTTCAGAGAAGAGCGAGTAGTGTTCTGAGCATATGAGAGCGCTCGCCAGAAACAACAGCGCTGCCCTCTGGAGCCCCAGCGCCATGTCTGAACTCCCGGCGGGCAAGATGGCGGCAGGCATTTCTTGCCGGCTCCCGCCTCGCCGCGAGCTCGTGGGCCTGCGGCCTAGGTAATGTGGTTTGCGAGGTGGGAGCGAGGGGAGTGGAAGGCGGTGGCGAGGCGGCGGGAAAGCACTGTGCACGTGAAGTAGGCTAGGAGCCATACGTGAGGCCTGTGAGGCTGCCGATATAACCTGGAGGAGTCAGGCCTCCCCCTTGTTCTAGTTATCTCGCCCTCAGCCAGGGTCTGCGGATTCGCTAACTGATGAGACCTTCCTGAGCCAGATCTACACGCTTAGACGGTACTGTGAGACTGTTGTGGTAAGAAGGGAGCTGCTGGAACCACTGGAGGGCGCTGCTAGCTCAGATTTCCAGGGCCAAGAAGGCTTCCAGAAGGAAGAGCGTCTAAACTGAAGTGGATAAGTTGGAGAAGGGAGATGTAAAGCAGAAGGCAGACAAGTATGGAGGTTGGGATCTGAGGCCAGTTTCATTTATACACATTGATCTTACTATATTTTTTGTAGTAGTGTATCTTCAACTGATCATCTTAGGCTGAGCTGATAGAATCAAATTTCAGTTCCGTTCAATTCAGCCTAAGATGATCAGTAGTGTGCAACTCTTTGCGACCCCATGAACCGCAGCACACCAGGCCTCTCTGTCCATCACCAACTCCCGGAGTTCACCCAGACTGACGTCCATTGAGTCAGTGATGCCATCTAACCATCTCATCCTCTATCATCCCCTTCTCCTCCAGCCTTCCATCTGTCCCTACATCAGGGTCTTTCCAAATGAATCAGCTCTTTGCATCAGGTGGCCGAAATATTGGAGTTTCAGCTTCAACATCAGTCCTTCCAGTGAACACCTAAGACTGATCTTCTTTAGGATGGACTGGTTGGATCTCCTTGCAGTCCAAGGGACTCCCAAGTCTTCTCCAACACCACAGTTCAAAAGCATCAACTCTTTGGTGCTCAGCTTTCTTTATAGTCCAACTCACATCCATACATAACTACTGGAAAAACCATAGCCTTGACTATTCGGACCTTTGTTGGCAAAGTAATGTCTCTGCTTTTTAATATGCTGTCTAGGTTGGTCATAACTTTCCTTCCAAGGAGTAAGTGTCTTTTAATTTCTTGGCTGCAGTCACCATCTTCAGTGATTTTGGAGTCAAAATAAAGTCAGCCACTGTTTCCCCATCTATTTGCCAAGAAGTGATGGGACTAGATGCCATAATCTTAGTTTTCTGAATGTTGAGCTTTAAGCCAACTTTTTCACTCTCCTCTTTCACTTTCATCAAGAAGCTCTTTAGTTCTTCACTTTCTGCCATAAGGGTGGAGTTATCTGCATATCTGAGATTATTGGTATTTCTCCCAGCAATCTTGATTCCAGCTTGTGCTTCTTCCAGCCCAGCGTTTCTCATGATGTACTCTGCATAGAAGTTAAATAAGCAGGGTGACAATATGCAGCCTTGACGTACTCCTTTTCCTATTTGGAACCAGTCTGTTGTTCCATGTCCAGTTCTAACTGTTGCTTCCTGACCTGCATACGGGTTTCTCAATAGGCAGGTCAGGTGGTCTGGTCTTCCCATCTCTTTCAGAATTTTCCACAGTTTATTGTGATCCACACAACAAAGGCTTTGGCATAGTCAATAAAGCAGAAATAGATGTTTTTCTGGAACTCTCTTGTTTTTTGATTATCCAGTGGATGTTGGCAATTTGATCTCTGGTTCCTCTGCCTTTTCTAAAACCAGCTTGAACATCTGGAAGTTCACGGTTTGTGTATTGCTGAAGCCTGGCTTAGAGAATTTTGAGCATTACTTTACTACTAGCATGTGAGATGAGTGCAATTGTGCGGTAATTTGAACATTCTTTTGCATTGCCTTTCTTTGGGATTGGAATGAAAACTGATCAAATTTAAGGACCTACAAGGTGAGGACAAAGCCTGACGAGATCATTGTATCTCACCCCAAACACACACACACACACACCTCTTCAGGCCCCACCCTGAGAGAGAATATTCCTTGGCCCCATTAGAACGCCGACATTACAAACACTGTGGCTGCAACTCTGTGGAAAGACAGCACAGATAAATGGCCTTAGTTAATCGATCCATTGAACAAGTAGATATTAACCTCACATTTTGTTCCATACTCCAAAATAGGTGTCATGTTAAGGGAGGTGTGTTAAGACCTGGCTCTCCAACCCAGAGAACATTATACCTTGGCTAGTAGAGAAAATCAGGGATCATTCACTTGGGGTTAATGAAGAAGGCAGTCCTGATACCCAAGCCTAGTATGAATTCAGACACACAGGATTGGTGTCAGTTGTGGCAGTCTGGGAAGACTGCCTATAAGAGGAGGATGTGAGCTGGACTTAGAAGGGGAAGATCAAGAAGAGAAAGGAGATGTAGTAAAGACAGACTGAGGCATAGATATATATATATCTATGTGTTTTTCCAGAGAAACAGAACTGATAGGATATATAGATATAGACATAGAGAGGTATTGTTTTACTCACTAAGTCACGTCTGACCCTTTTGTGACTCCATGGACTGTAGCCTGCCAGGTTCCTCTGTCCGCGTGATTTCCCAGGAAAGAATACTGAAGTGGGCTGCTATGTCCTTCTCCAGGGGATCTTTCCCACCCAGGGATGGAACCCACATTTGATTCTTTACCACTGAGTCACCAGGGAAGCCCAATAGATATATAGAGATATATAAGAGAAGATTTTTTTATGGGAATTGGTTCACACAATCATGGAGGCTGAGAAGTCCCATGATATGCCATCTGCAAGCTGGAGAACTAGGAAAACCAGTGTTATAATTCAGTCCCAAGCCAAAGGACTGAGAACCAGAACCAGGAGCTCTTAAGTGGGAGGGCAGGAGAGATGGATGTCCCTACTCAAGAATAAAGAGGTAAACATTGCCCTTCCTGCACCTTTTTGTTCTGTTTGGGCCCTTAATTAATTGTATTGGATGATAGCTATCTACATTAGTGAGGGCAGATTTTTACTCGGTCTACCAGTTCAGATGTTCATCTCTTTCAGAAACACCCTTATAGACACATCCAGAAATAATATTTTTCCAGTGACTTTGGTGTCCTTTAGCCCTATCAAATTGACACATAAAATTAACCACAGTAATGATAATACCTAGACAGCATATTAAAAAGCAGAGACATCATTTTGCCGACAAAGGTCCATATAATCAAAGCTATAGTCAAAGCTATGGTAGTCATGTACAGATGTGGGAGTTGGACCATAAGGAAGGCTGAGTGCTGAAGAATTGATGCTTTTGAACTGTGGTGCTGGTGAAGACTCTTGAGAATCCCTTGGACAGCAAGGAGATGAAACCAGTCAATCCTAAAGGAAATCAGTCCTGAATATTCACTGGAAGGACAGATGCTGAAGCTGAAGCTCCAATACTTTGGCCACTTGGCCACCTGATGCGAAGAACCAACTTATCAGAAAAGACCCTGAAAAAGATTGAGGGCAGATGAGAAGTGGGGCACAGAGGATGAGCTGGTTGAATGGCAGCATCAACTCAATGGACATGAGTTTGAGCAAGCTCTGGGAGGTGATGAAGGACAGGGAAGCCTGGAGTGCTGTGGTCCATGGGGTCTCAAAGAGTGACTGAACAACAATGATAACACAGTGTGTGTTTATAACTTTAGGGTTTTTTTTTTGGTTTGTTTTTTTACTGTTTTCTGTTGTTTTACAGAGTCTAATGAGGGAAACCATGTCTTAAAATTTTTAATCAGGGTATATAAGAGAAAAACCGAAGTTGAAGTCTTCTTCCTGGTTTTGCATTTGATTTGATTCTGTTTGGAGTTCAGGATCATGTATGGCCCTTCTTCCCTTTAGCAGAACAATTAAACTTTGGTTTTGGATATGCAGTAGTAGCCTTGGACCCTAGTTTGTACTTAAGGGTGTAAGTATGCTCAACATAATGAAGAGAAATTTTTCAGTGTGCAGAAGAGGCTGGGGGAGAGAGAAGAAAGAAGCAAGCCACCCAGCTACATGGCAGGCCAGGCTTGAGCCAAAAAGATGTCTGTGAGAGTTTCACTGTGGTAGGTTGACCCAGGGTTTTTATGAACAATGATGTGTAACATTTGGTTCTAAATTGTTTTATAATTGCTATATTGAACTGTGCTAAAGTTTGCCTCTGTTAACCCAGCTATTTCAGTAACAAGGGCACAGTGTAGGCTGTGGTAGTCTGGGAGGCTGGTCACATGGTGGGGATTGGAAGTAAGGGTCAGCGAAAGGACAGTGCCTAGCTCATGGCATCCTCTGAGGTTGTCATGGTTGGCAGCATTAAATCTAAGGAGGCTATTAGTTGAGGCTTACAGGTATTAAGAAGTGGAAAGAACAGAAGTTTAGGGCTGAACTGAAATTCACTGGAAGGGAGGCAAGGTGGTATTGACAGAACACATTGCAGCACAATCTGACCCGACCCAGGGGCAGAAAAGGAAGCACATTTCCTGTTCCCCTGATAGTTTGGTGGAAGGTGATATCTGCAAGTAGGAAAACACAGTTGGGGTATGTTTCTGTGGGGGAGAGATTTGATCAGATTGGGTATGCATTGTAAGTAGGGCAAGATGATGGGTCTTGCTGTGGCAAATAATAGAGATTTAACAAATTTCTTCTCAATATCCTGGTCAAAAATAGGTGCATGCAGCCAAGTCATGAACTGGCAATGAGAAGTACAGTGGACCAGTCAGTACGTGCAAAGGTTTGAGCCCTGAATGCCTTTGCCTTCTCGAGGTCTTCATTCTTCTCTCCTACATTGTTACGTCCTTTCTTTGTGGGATCACTTCAGTCAGCAGACAAATATCCTCTGGAGTGGTAGGCAGCTTCAAAAATAGCCTTTGTCCACACCCTTGGTAAGACTGGATTTAGTTACACACTTGTAGCAAATAGTGACAGAGGGAATGGGCTGTGACTTCCAAGATTATAGTATAGTAAGATTGTGGCTTGTCTTTTCCCCTAGTTCTCTTGCTCTGTGGGAAGTTGGCTGCCATGTTGTGAGCTGCCCTGCAGCCCCATGGAGTGTGCTCCAGTAGTAGTCAGTCTAAGAGCCCACGAAGAAGCAAACCACGTGAGTGAGCTAGGAAGCAGAACTTTCCCAGGTCAGACCTTCAGGTGAAACTACAGTTCTGGCTAAGACCCTAATAAATGCAACCTTATGAGAAGCCTTAAGCCAGAGGCATCCCCTAAACCACTCTGGAAACGAAACTCATGACCCACAGAAATTATGAGATAACAAATATTTGTTGTTTTAAGCTGCTAAGTTTTGGAATAATTTGTTGCATAGCAGATAATGCATCTTGTTTCTCCTGCCTTTCAAAGAGGATGAGGGCATTAATGCTGGGCCTGGGGTTGGATGCAGGGATGTAAGATGGTAGGGTTGACTGGGTCTTGAGTTAGGGGAGATTTTATTCTTCCTAGTTTTCCCTTGTCCACTTGAGTTAGTGCTGGAAATCTTTTTAATAAAAATATTTTATTATGTAGACTATAAAAAATAACAAAATAAATTTCTGTATACCCACCACCTCATTCACTATTTTTGCTTGTTATGAAATATTTAATCCTTTTGAAATAATATTTATGGTACAGTTTAAAGAATTAAAATAATATAAGGCCACCTATTTAAGAACATTGTTGTTACTTTGGAAATCCCCTGTGTACTCATCTGTGATTCTGTCCCTTTCTCTTTCCCTTAGAAAAAAAAAAAACAATATTCTAAATTTTATACTTACTATTGCATTGATTCTCTTTATAAACCTGACTTTACAGTATGGTAGCAACTAACAACAGGTGACTATTTAAGGTTAAATTAAAATTCAGTTTCTCAATCATGTTAGTCTTGTGGCTAGTGGTTATAGAATATTTGCATCATTGCAAAGTTCTGTTGTACAGTAGTGCTCTAAACAATTTTAGTTTTGCATGTTTTTAAACTTTATAGCAATTGAATCAGACAGTTCATTTTCTTTTGTAGCTAGCTTTGTTTCTTTCAGTGTTAGGTTCCAAACATTCATTCGTGTAGTTACCTGTAACTGTTGTTCAGTCTCTCAGTCGTGTCTGACTCTTTGCGATGCCATAGACTGCAGCATGCCAAGCTTCCCTGTCCTTCATCATCTCCTGGAGCTTGCTCAAACTCATGTCCATTCAGCTGATGATGCCATTCAACCATCTTGTCCTCCGTTGTCCCCTTCTCCTCCTGCCTTCTATCTTTCCCAATATCAGGGTCTTTTCCAATGAGTCGGCTCTTCACAGAAGATGGCCAAAGTAGTGGAGTTTCAGCTTCAGCATCAGTCCTTCCAATGAATATTCAGGGTTGATTTCCTAGGATCTCATTGCTGTCCAAGGGACTCTCAAGAATCTTCACCAGCACCACAGTTCGAAAGCATCAATTCTTTGGCGCTAAGCTTCTTTATGGCCCAATTCTCATATCCATACATGACTTCTGGAAAAACCATAGCTTTGACTATATGGATCTTAATCTGCAAAGTAATATCTCTACTTTTTAAAATGCTGTCTAGGTTTGTCATAGTTTGTCTTCCAAGGAGCAAGAATCTTTTAATTTTGTGGCTACAGTCATTGTCCACAGTGATTCTGGAGCCAAAGAAAATAAAGTCTGTCACTGTTTACATTGTTTCCCCATCTGCTTGCCCATCTATTTGCCATGGGACCAGATGTCATGATCTTCATTTTTTGAATGTTGAGTTTTAAGCCAACTTTTTCACTCTCCTCTTTCACCTTAATGAAGAGACTCTTTAGTTCCTTTTTGCTTTCTGTCATTAGAGTGGTGTCATTGGCATATCTGAGGTTATTGATGTTTCTCTAGGCAGTCTTGATTCCAACTTGTGCTTCATCCAGCCCAGCATTTCATGTGATGTACCCTGCATATAAGTTAAATAAGCAGGGTGACAGTATACAGCCTTGATGTATTCCTTTCCCAATTTTGAACCAGTCCATTGTTCCATGTCTGGTTTTAACTGTTACTTCTTGAGCTGCATACAGGTTTCTCAGGAGGCAGGTAAGTTGGGCTGGTATTCCCATCTTAAGAATTTTCCATAGTTTATTGTGATCCTCACAGTCAAAGGTTTTAGTGTAGTCAATGAAGCAGAAGTCAATTTTTTTTCTGGAATTCTCTTACTTTTTCTATGATCCAACAGATGATGGCAGTTTGATCTCTGGTTCCTCTGCCTTTTCTAAACACAGCTTTTACATCTGAAAGTTCTTAGTGCATGTACTGTTGAAGCCTAGCTGAAGGATTTTGAGTGTTACCTAGTTTGAACATTCTTTCGCATTGCCCTTCTTTGGGATTGGAATGAAAACTGGCCTTGTCTAGTCCTGTGGCCACTGCTGAGTTTTCTAAATTTTCTGGCATATTGAGTGCAGCACTTTAACAGCATCATCTTTTAGAATATGAAAGAGTTCATCTGGAATTCCATCACCTCCACTAGCTTTGTTGATAGTGACACTTCCTAAAGCCCACTTGACTTCACATTCCAGGATGTCTGGCTCTAGGTGCATCATTTTGGGGTTTTTTTCCCCCACTATTTACCTTTTTTTTTCCCCCTCACCATTCACCTAGAGACTTTCTGGAGTCTCTAGGTGAGAGTGATCACAGCATCATTTTTACCATACACATGGTGTGAATATGCTGCAATGTATTTACCTACATTGGCATCTATTATTGATGAACATTTGAATTGTTTCCAGAATTCTTTTTTTAACTGATAACTGTTAAAAGTATGACTCTGAGTTTCTTTGGATTATATCATTGGGATTGCTGAGTCATACAGAATATACACCGTCACCTTCTGTGAATATACACCATTACCTTCTTTGCATGTGTGTATGCTCTGTCGCTTCAGTCGTGTCTGACTCTTTGAGTCCCCATGGACTGTAGCCTGCCAGGTTCCTCTGTCCATGGGATTCTCCAGACAAGAATACTGGACTGAGTTGATAGAGGGAAGATGCCCTCCTTCAGGGGATCTTCCCAACCCAGGGATTGAACCCACCTTTCCTGCGTTGCAGGTAGAGTCTTCACCACTGAGCCACCAGGGAAGCCCATCACCTTCTCTAAATAATGCAAGATAGTTTTCTAAAGTGTACAAATATACTCTCCAACAACAACATGTAAAACTTACCATTGTTTATATTATTACTCAGTTCAGTTCAGTTGCTCAGTTGTGTCCGACTCTTTGCGACCCCATGAACTGCAGCACACCAGGCCTCCCTGTCCATCACCAACTCCTGGAGTCCACCCAAACCCATGTCCATTGAGTCGGTAATGCGGTGATGCCATCCAGTCATCTCATCCTCTGTCATTCCTTTCTCCTCCTGCCCTCAATCTTTCCCAGCATCAGGGTCTTTTCAAATGAGTCAGCTCTTCACATCAGGTGGCCAAAGTATTGGAGTTTCAGCTTCAACATCATTCCTTAAATACCCAGGACTGATCTCCTTTAGGATGGACTGGTTGGATCTCCTTGCAGTCCAAGGGACTCTTAAGAGTCTTCTCCAACACCACAGTTCAAAAGCAGCAATTCTTCAGTGCTCAGCTTTCTTTATAGTCCAATTCTCACATCCATACATGATCACTGGAAAAACCATAGCCTTGACTAGACGAACCTTTGTTGACAAAGTAATGTCTCTGCTTTTTAATATGCTGTCTAGGTTGGTCATAACTTTCCTTCCAAGGAGTAAGCATATTTTAATTTCATGGCTGCAGTCACCATCTGCAGTGATTTGGGAGCCCCCAAAATAAAGTCAGACACTGTTTTCACTGTTTCCCCATCTATTTCCCATGAAGTGATGGGACCAGATGCCATGACCTTCGTTTTCTGAATGTTGAACTTTAAGCCAACTTTTTCATTCTCCTCTTTCACTTTCCTCAAGAGGCTCTTTAGTTCTTCACTTTCTGCCATAAGGGTGGTGTCATTTGCATATCTGAGGTTATTGATATTTCTCTCCAGCAATCTTGATTCTAGTTTGTGCTTCCTCCAGCCCCATGTTTCTCATGATGTACTCTGTATATAAGTTAAATAAGCAGGGTGACAATATACAGCCTTGATGTACTCCTTTCTGCTGCTTTTTAATTTAGTAGTCTTATGGCTATGAATTGAGGACTCATGGTTTCAATCTGCATTTTCCTGACTTTAAATGAATTTGAGTATTTGAATATGTTTTCATGTTTTCATCCTGTATTTAAGGGACATTAATTATGTCATATTAAGTACCTGCGTAGGTCTTTTATGTGTTTGTCTTACGGATTTCATTAATGCAGCCACTCGTCTTGTACTGTTTCCATAGTTTTGCCTTTTTCAGAATATCATATAATACATACATACAGTATGTAGCCTTTCAGATTGGTTTCTTTTACTTAGCAATATGCATTTAACATTCCTCTATATCTTTTCATGACTTGAGATCTCACTTTTTTCTAGTGATCAATAGTATTCTGTTATCTGGATATACCGCAGCTTATCCATTCACCTACTGAAGAATAACTTAGTTGCTTGCAAGTTTTGGAAATTAGGAATACATTTGGTATAAATACCTGTGTGCAGATTTCTTTATAAACATAAGTTTTAAGCTCTTTTGGGCAAATATCAAACAGTGCAATTGCTGGATCATATGGTAAGAGTATGTTTAGTTTTGTAAGAAATGGCCAAACTTGCTGCACCATTTTTGCATTCCCATTACCAACGAGTGAGGGCTCCTGTTCCACATCCTTACCAGCATTTGGTGATTTGGATTTGCCTATTCTAAAAGGTCAGTTTTCATTCCAGTCCCAAAGAAGGGCAGTGCCAAAGAATGTTCAAACTACTGCACAGTTGCACTCATTTCACATGCTGGTAAAGTTATGCTCAAAATATTTCAAGCTAGGCTTCAGCAGTACGTGCACTGAGAACTTCCAGATGTACAAACTAGATTTAGAAAAGGCAGAGGAACCAGAGATCAAACTGCCAACATCTGTTAGATGATAGAGAAAGCAAGGAATTCTAGAAAAACATCTGCTTCATTGACTACACTGAAGTCTTTTGACTGTAGATCACAACAAACTATGGAAAATTCTTAAAGAGATGGGAATACCAGACCACCTAACCTGTCTCCCGAGAATCCTGTATATGGGTCAAGAAGCAACAGTTAGAACCAGATATGGAACAACAGGCTGGTTCAAAATTGGGAAAAGAGTATGTCAAAGCTATATATTGTCACCCTGCTTATTTAACTTACATACAGAGTATATCATGTAAAATGCTGGGCTGGATAAATTGTAAGCTGGATCAAGATTGCTGGGAAAAATACCAACAACCTCAGATATACAGATGATACCATTCTAATCCTAAAGGAAATCAACCCTGGATATTCATTGGAAGGACTGATGCTGAAGCTCTAATACTTTGGCCACCTAATGTGAAGAGCCAACTCATTGGAAAAGACCCTGATGCTGGGAAAGATTGAAGGCAAAAGGAAAAGAGGGCAGAAGAAGATGAGATAGATAGCTTCACAGACTCAATGGACATGGATCTGAGCAAACTCCGGGAGATGATGAAGAACAGGGAAACCTGGCTGCAGTCCATGGGTCACAAAGAGTTGGACACAACTTAGTGACTGAACAACCACCACCACCATTCTAAACGCAGAAAGTGAAGAGGAAGTAAAGAACCTCTTGAGGGTGAAAGGGAAGAGTCAAAAGCTGACTTGAAACTCAACATTCAAAAAATTAAGATCATGGCATCCAGTTCCCTCATTTCATGACAAAAAGAAGGGGGAAATGTAGAAGCAATGACAGTTTATTTTCTTGGGCTGTAAAATCACTGTGGATGGTAACTGCAACCATGAAATTAAAAAACACTTGCTCCTTGGAAGAAAAGCTGTGACCAACCTAGAGAGTGTACTAAAAAGCAGAAAAGTTTTCGAGAGAGAACAAGATGGCAGAGGAGTAGGTGGACATGGAGTACATTTCTCTCCGCGGATACATCAAGAATACAGCTTCAGACACAGAAGGGCTTGCAGTACACCTACTGAGAACAGGCAGGAGTACCTGACCACTGGAAAAGAATATATAGAACCATGCAAAACTTGGTAGGATGAAGGAACTAGGGGGAAAAACAGGGAGTGTTAGTAGGACTGGACCTACCCTCGGCGGGTGGGGAAACAGAAGCAGGGGTCTGATACCCACATCGGGGCAATTGTCTGAGTCAGAGGAGAAACATTTGAGGCTAAGAAACATAAAGCAGCTGATCTGTGACAACCTAAATGAAATGAAAATCAGACAATCTTTGCTACAGACGTACGTACCCTGGACAGGGACGCAGGTCCCCTAGAAGGTGCAGCAGGTGGGAGCTGGAGCATAGAGATCATGGAACAATCCCAGGGCGAAGGCTGCTGTGGACTGCTTGGAGACAGACTGAGAGGACGTGAGGGAGGACGTGCCTGTAGAGGAAAGCTAGGCAGCCATGGAAGCAGGGATACTGCTGAGGCATGCATAGGGGGTGGAGCCATCACCTTAGCCTCTATCCCCGCACGTCAGCACCGGCAGCTGAGCAATAAAGGCTGGCCCATCAACTGCCTCATGCGGGGAACAGTAGAGTAGGACTCCACCCAGGGTGCCCCTTTAAGTCCCTCATATGCTCCTTTAACTCCTGTGGTGGAGGCAGTCCACGTCCCTGCACACTTGGTGCCACCAGGGTCCCCGCAACCCAAGCAGCTGCACCACCTCAATACCTGACACTCACTGGAGCAGACCTAAGTTCTTCAAGGCAGCATTAGGAGCAAACCTCAGTGGGCTACCCACATGCAGAGGTGGAGATAAAACCACAATTGAAACCCAGGGGCAGTGTGGCTAAGGAAGAGGACCCAAAACCTTACCAGCAGCTGTACAAGCTGCAGATTAAATCCACATGATCAACTAGTTAGACCCTGTTGTCTATGGAATATATAAAAAGAAATTGAGCGCTCCCACAAAAGAAAATGCACTAGTTCTGACAGCTGTGGACATTGGAGGCAAGAACACACAGGAGTAGGACTAGATTGTAGTCTAAGCTGCCCTCACAGCAGGTCCAGAGACCAGTGCAGTGTTGGAGGGCATCCTAGCGAAGTGAGGTGGACTGTGACTCCCAGTGAGGGAAAGGACGCTGACAGCAGAAGCTCAAGAAAAACAAATTTTTTATATTTTGACTTGTTCTTTAGTTTCTTTTGGAGAAGGCAGTGGCACCCCACTCCAGTACTCTTGCCTGGAAAATCCGTGGACAGAGGAGCCTGGTGGGCTGCAGTTCATGGGGTTGCTAAGAGTTGGACATAACTGAGCAACTTCACTTTCACTTTTCTCTTTCATGCATTGGAGAAGGAAATGGCAACCCACTCCATTGTTCTTGCCTGGAGAATCCCAGGGACAGTGGAGCCTGGTGGGCTGCCATCTATGGGGTCGCACAGAGTCGGACACGACTGAAGCGACTTAGCAGTAGCATAGCACTAGTTTCTTTGGATTTGTTTTTGTTTTTGTTTTCCCTCCTTCTGTTGTAGTTGTTGATTTTATTAGCACTGTGAAATCTATTTAAGCTTTTGAGATTTTTTTTTTCAATCACACTTTTTATTTCTGTTATAGACTTCTGTCTCTAAGTTGGCCTTTTACAGTTCTGTAGAGTTTTCCTTTTCTCTCTCTTTTTATTTAAAATTTTTAAACGTTATTTTTTCCACATTTATTCCTTTGTTTGCTTTTCCTACTGTTCTTTACCCCTTGCTGTTAATCTTTAATATATATAAATATTCTTTATCTACTTCTGTTTAACTTTGCATTTCTATTCTTTCTTTCCTTTCTTTTTCTTACCATATTTGTTATTTGTTAGTTTTGCTATCATTTCTTTATTCACCAGTTGGTACCTTGTTTCAGTTTTGTTTTCCAGTTTGTACTTTAGTTAGTTTTGTTCTTAACTGGTGGGTAACATTTTTGGTTTCCTTTGTTCACCAGGTCAATCTATTGTACTTTATTTTTGTTGGACTGTTTTGATTTTGCTTATGGGTGTACATGTATGTGTGTATAGTCCATTATTTTAATTATTATTTGCCTGATTTTGTAATTGCCATTTGTCTGGGGTTGTCTTTGGCTTCTCGTTTTTGGGTATTTATTTTAATCCCATTTAATGCCATAACAGACCACTTGTGGAATCTCTGTTCCTGGCCAGAGATCAAGCCCTGAGCCTTTGGAGTGGGAGCACTGACTCCAAGACCCTAGACTACCAGAGAACTCCTTACCCTAGGGAATATTAAATAGTGAGAACTCCTACAAAGGCAATCACTTGTATACAAGATCTGGCATCACCCAACTATCAGTAACACCCTGTACAGGACACCTCATGCAAACAGCAAACAAGACAAAAACACAAACCCAATCATCAGCAGACAGGATTACCACCTCACTCAGCCCTGCCCATCAGAGGAAAAAAAAAAGTCATCTCCTTCTAACAGAACCCAAGCACAAGTTACACCCTACATGAAGCTTATACAAACCACTGCACCAAACTTACAAGGGCAGAAACCAAAAGAAAGAAAGAATTCAACCTTTAAGTCTGGAAAAAAGAGACCTCAAACACAATAAGTTAAAAAAATATTGAAAAGACAGAGAAAATACTGCACAAATGAAGGAACAAACTAGAAACACACAAGTCCAAATAAATGAAGAGAAAATAAGCAAACTACCTGAAAAAGAAATCAGAATAATGAAGTAAAAATGGTCCAAAATCTTGAAAATGGAGAAAATGCAAGAATCAACTAACAAAGGCCTAGAAGAATTAAAGAATAAATATACAAACAACACAATTATTGAAATTAAAAATATTCTAGAGGCTGCGATGGTGCACAGAGCATGGCCGAGAGGAACTACCACATGTTCAAGGTCAGGAGCAGCTGCGACGGCACAGGGATGGCCAAGAGGAGCTACCCCACGTCTGAGGTCAGGGGCAGCAGCCGAGAGGAGCTACCCCGTGTCCGAAGTCAGGGGCGGTGGCCGAGAGTGCCAGGCTGCAATAGCGCAGGAGCAGCCAAGAGGAGCTACCCACCGCCCGAAGCCAGGGGCAGCGGCCTGGGGGAGCAAACCCACGTCCAAGGAGCAGTAGCTGCGCAGGCGCAGGAGGACCTAGAAGAGCTATTCCACGTTCAAGGTCAGGAGGGGCGGCAGTGAGGACATATCCCTCGTCCAAGGTAAGGAGCAGCGGCTGCACTTTGCTAGAGCAGCCGTGAAGAGATACCTCACATCCAAGGTAAGAGAAATCCGAGTAAGATGGTAGGTGTTGCAAGAGGGCATCAGAGGGCAGACACACTGAAACCATAATCACAGAAAACTAGTCAATCTAATCACACTAGGACCACAGCCTTGTCTAACCCAGTGAAACTAAGCCATACCCGTGGGGCCACCCAAGACAGGCGGGTCATGGTAGAGATGTTTAACAGAATATGGTCCAGAAGGGCATGGCAAATGACTTCAGTATTCTTGCCTTGAGAACACCATAAATAGTATGACAAGGCAAAATGATAGGATACTGAAAGAGGAACTCCCCAGGTCAGGTCAGTTCAGTCACTCAGTTGTGTCCTACTCTCGTTGCGACTCCATGAATCGCAGCACGGCAGACCTCCCTGTCCATCACCAACTCCCGGAGTTCACTCAGACTCACATCCATCGAGTCAGTGATGCCATCCAGCCATCTCATTCTCTGTCGTCCCCTTCTCCTCCTGCCCCCAAACCCTCCCAGCATCAGAGTCTTTTCCAATGAGTCAGCTCTTCGCATGAGGTGGCCAAAGTACTGCAGTTTCAGCTTCAGCATCATTCCCTTCAAAGAAATCCCAGGGCTGATCTCTTTCAGAATGGACTGGTTGGATCTCCTTGCAGTCCAAGGGACTCTCAAGAGTCCCAGGTCAGTAGGGGCCCATATGCTACTGGAGATCAGTGGAGAAATAACTCCAGAAAGAATGAAGGGATGGAGCCAAAGGAAAAACAATACCCAGTTATGGATGTGACTGGTAATAGAAGCAAGGTCCGATGCTGTAAAGAGCAGTGTTGCACAGGAACCTGGAATGTCAGGTTCATGAATCAAGGCAAATTCAGTTCAGTTCAGTTGTTCAGTCATGTCTGACTCTTTGTGACCCCATGAATCGCAGCACGCCAGGCCTCCCTGTCCATCACCAACTCCCGGAGTTCACTCAAACTCACATCCATCGAGTTGGTGATGCCATCCAGCTATCTCATTCTCCGTCGTTGCCTTCTCCTCCTGCCCACAATCCCTCCCAGCAATAGAGTCTTTTCCAATGAGTCAACTCTTCGTATGAGGTGGCCAAAGTACTGGAGTTTCAGCTTTAGCATCATTCCCTCCAAAGATATCCCAGGGCTGATCTCCTTCAGAATGGACTGGTTGGATCTCCTTGCAGTCTAAGGGACTCTCAAGAGTCTTTTCCAACACCACTCTTCAAAAGCATCAATTCTTTGGTGCCTAGCTTTCTTCACAGTCCAACTCTCAAATCCATACATGACCACTGGAAAAACCATGGCCTTGACTAGATGGACCTTTGTTGGCAAAGGAATGTCTCTGGTTTTCAATATGCTATCTAGGTTGGTCATAACTTTCCCTCCAAGGAGTAAACGTCTTTTAATTTAATGGCGGCAATCACCATCTGCAGTGATTCTGGAGCCCAAAATAATAAAGTCTGACATTGGTTCCACTGTTTCTCCATCTGTTTGCCATGAAGTGATGGGACCAGATTCCATGATCTTTGTTTTCTGAATGTTGAACTTTAAGCCAACTTTTTCACTCTCCACTTTCACTTTCATCAAGAGGCTTTTTAGTTCCTCTTCACTTTCTGCCATAAGGGTGGTGTCATCTGCATATCTGAGGTTATTGATATTTCTCCCGGCAATCTTGATTCCAGCTTGTGCTTCTTTCAGCCCAGCGTTTCTCATGATGTACTCTGCATAGAAGTTAAATAAGCAGGGTGACAATATACAGCCTTGACGTACTCCTTTTCCTATTTGGAACCAGTCTGTTGTTCCATGTCCAGTTCTAACTGTTGTTTCCTGACCTGCCTACACGTTTCTCAAGAGGCAGAGGTGGTCTGGTATTCCCATCTCTCTCAGAATTTTCCACAGTTAATTGTGATCCACACAGTCAAAGGCTTTGGCATAGTCAATAAAGCAGAAGTAGATGTTTTTCTGGAACTCTCTTGCTTTTTTGATGATCCAGTTGATGTTGGCAATTTGATCTCTGGTTCATCTGCCTTTTCTAAAACCAGCTTGAACATCTGGAAGTTCACGGTTCACATATTGCTGAAGCCTTCCTTGGAGAATTTTGAGCATTACTTTACTAGCGTACACAAATATAAACTCAAAATGGATTAAAGTCCTAAATATGAGACCAGAAACTGTTAAACTCATAGAGGAAAACATAGGCAGAACACTTGATGACATAAATCAAAGCAAGATCCCCTATGACCCACCTCCTGGAGTAACGGAAATAAAAGCAAAAGTAAACAAGTGGGATGTAGTTAAACTTAAAAGGTTTTGCACAGCAAAGGAAACTATAAACAAGGTGAAAAGACAACCTTCAGAATGGGAGAAAATAATAGCAAATGAAACAACTGACAAAGGATTAAACTCCAAAATATACAAGCAGCTCATACAGCTCAATACCAGAAAAAGAAACAGCTCAATCAACAAGTGGGAAAAAGACCTAAACAGACATTTCTCCAAAGAAGACATACAGATAGCTAACAAACACATGAAAAGATGCTTGCTCAACATTGCTCATTATTAGAGAAATATAAATCAAAACTATAATAGGATATCATTTCACACCTGTCAGAATGGCCATCATCAAAAAGTCTACAAACAATAAATGCTGGAGAGGGTGTGGAGAAAAGGGAACCCTCTTGCACTGTTGGTGGGAATATAAGTTGATACAGCCACTATGGAAGACAGTATGGAGATTCCTTAAAAAACTAAGAACAAAACCACCATATGACCCAGCAATCCCACCCCTAGGCATATACACTGAGAAAACCAAAATTGAAAAAGACACATGTACCCCAGTGCTCACTGCAGCACTATTTACAATAGCTAGAATGTGGAAGCAACCTAGATGTTCGACCGATGAATGGATAAAGAAGTCGTGATACATATACACAATGGAATATTCACATTTGAGTCAGTTCTAATGCGGTGGCTGAACCTAGAGCCTATTATACAGAATGAAGTAAATCAGAAAGAGAAAGATAAATATTGTATACTAACACATATATATGGAATCTGGAAATATGGTACTGAAGAAAATCAAGGCAGCAGTGGAGAAACAGACATAGAGAACAGACTTATGGACACAGGGAGAGAGGGGAGGAGAGGGTGAGACGTATGGAGAGAGTAACATGGAAACTTACATTATCATGTGTAAAACAGATAGCCAATGGGGAATTTGCCGTATGTCTCAGGGAACTCCAACAGGAGCTCTGTATCAACTTAGAGGGGTGGGACGGGGAGGGAGATGGGAGAGAGGTTCCAGAGGGAGGAGACATATGTACACCTATGACTGATTCATGTTGATGTTTGACACAAAACAACAAAATTCTGTAAAGCAATTATGCTTCAATTAAAAAAAAAAAATGGCAGAGACATTACTTTGCAAACTAAGGTCCGTATCGGAGAAGGCGATGGCACCCCACTCCAATACTCTTGCCTGGAAATCCCACGGACGGAGGAGCCTGGTAGGCTGCAGTCCATGGGGTCACTAAGAGTCGGACATGACTGAGCGACTTCACTTTCTCTTTTCACTTTCATGCATTGGAGAAGGAAATGGCAACCCACTCCAGTGTTCTTGCCTGGAGAATCCCAGGGACAGGGAGGCCTGGTGGGCTGCTGTTTATGGGGTCACACAGAGTCGGACACGACTAAAGTGACTTAGCATAGCATAGCATAAGGTCCATATAGTCAAATCTTTGGTTTTTCTAGTAGTCATGTTCGGATGTGAGAATTGGACCAAAAAGAAGGCTGAGTGGCAAAGAATTGATGCTTTTGAATTGTGCTGCAGAAACTTTTGAGAGTCCCTTGAGCAGCGAGAAGATCAAGCCAGTCAATATTAAAGGAAATTAACCCTGAATATCCATTGAAGGAATTGATGCTGAAACTCCATCATGTCCTTTGGCCACTTGATGTGAAGAGCCAACTCACTGGAAAAGACTGTGATTCTGGGGAAGATTGAAGGCAAAAGGAGAAGGGAGTGGCAGAGGATGAGATGGTTAGATAGCATCACCAAGTCAACAGACATGTCTGAGCAAATTCCAGGAGACCATAGAGGACAGAGGAGCCCGATGCACTGCGGTCTATGGGGCCGCAGTCTTGGCGACTGAACAATGAGTGAGTGTGTTAATGCAATCTCATTTTTTAAAAATTAGTTCTTGGCTGCACTGGGTCTTCTTTGCTGCCTGTGGCCTTTCTCCAGTTGTGGAGAACAGGGACTACTTTTTGTGGTGGTGTGCAGGCTCTAGGTGTGTGGTCTTCAGCGGTTGTGGCAAATGGGCTTAGTTGCTCTACAGCATGTGGGATCTTCCCCACCCAGGGATCGAACCTGTGTCTCTTATGTCTCCTGCACTGACAGGTGGGTTCTTTACCACTAGCACCACCTGGGAAGCCCCTAGTCCTCTGTTAGGTATGTCTTTTGCAGATATTTTCTCTCAGTCTGTAGCCTTTCTTTTCATTGTCTTTCACAGAGCAGAAACTTTTACTTTTAATGAAGTCTAATTTATCAGTTATTTCTTTCATGGGTCATACTTTTGTAATTATTGCCAAACCCAAGGTCATCTAGATTTTCTCCTTTTTTTTTTTTTTTTAAATAGTTATTTATTTAGTTAACTGTTGCTGGGTCTTAGTTACAGCATGTGGGATCTAGTTCCCTGACCAGAGATTGAACCTGGGTCTCCTGAATTGGGAGCGTGGGTTCCTAGCCCTTGGACCACCAGGGAAGCCCTCTTCTATGTTATCTTCTAAGAGTTTTATACTTTTGTGTTTTACATTTAGGTCTGTGGTCCATTTTTGAGGTAATTCTTGTGGAGGATACAAGGTCTATATCTAGATTCACCTTTTTCTTAATGTGGATCTCCAGTTGTTCCAGCATCATTTATTAAAAATACTGTCTTTGCTCCATTTTATTGCCTTTGCTCCTTTGCTGAAGATTAGTTGACTATACCTATGTAAGTCTGTCTCTGGGCTCTCTGTTCTATTCGATTGACCTATTTGTCTGTCCTTTTGTGAATATCATCTTGATTACTGTAGCTCTATGGTATGTCTTTAAATCAGGTACTGGCAGCTCTTCAACTTTGTTCTTTTCCTTCAGTACTACGTTGTCTATTCTGAGTCTTGTATCCTCTCTGAATAACCTTTAGAGTCAGTTAATATCCACAAAATAATTTGCTGAGGTTTTGATTGGGCTTGTTTTGAACCTGTAGAACAAGTTTGGAAGAACTGCCATCCTGACAGTGTTAACTGTCTATCCACTGACATGAAATACCTGCCCATTTATTTAGGTCTTACTTGATTTCTTTTGTCAAAGTTTTGTAGTTTTGCTCATATAAATCTTGTACATATTTTATTAGATTTATACCTAAGTATTTCATTTTGGGGGGTGTTAATGTAAATAGTATTATATTTTTAATTTAAAATTCCAGTTATTCATTGCTGTTACATTTGAAAGCAAGTGACTTTTGTATATTAACCTTGTGTCCTGCACTCCTGCTGTAATCACTTATTACAGGAGTTCCTTTGTAGAATCTTTTGGATCTTCTATATAGATTATCGTATCATCTATGAGCAAAGAAAATTTTATTTCTTCCCTCTCAATCTGTATACCTTTTATCTCCTTTTCTTGTTTTATTGCATTAGGACTTAACAATATGGGAATTCCCTTAACTAGTGGGAATTCCCTGGAGGTCCATGGTTAGGACTGGGTGCTTTCATGGACGGGGCCCAGATTCAGTCCCTGGGACAGGAACTAAGATTCCACGAGCCACAGAGCATAGCCAAAGGGAAAAAAAAAGTCCACTCTAACCAGTGCTATTTAATACTGTACAAAAAATCCTAGGCAGTACAATAAAGCAAGATAAAGACATACTTTAAAGAAAGATATAAAGCTGTCTCTATTCACAAATGTCACTGTCTAGATAGAAACCGCCTCCCATCCCCCAAGAAAATCTATTTTAAAAGCTCCTAGAACTACTAACCTGTAGAAGGAAATGGCAGCCCACTCCATTATTCTTGCCTGGAGAATCCCAGGGACGGGGGAGCCTGGTGGGCTGCCATCTGTGGGGTCGCACAGAGTCGGACACGACTGAAGCCACTTAGCAGCAGCAGAACTACTAACGGAGAAGGTGATGGCACCCCAGTCCAGTACTCTTGCCTGGAAACTCCCATGGATGGAGGAGCCTGGTAGGCTGCAGCCCATGGGGTCGAGAAGAGTCGAACACAACTGAAGCGACTTAGCAGCAGCAGCAGCAGCAGAACTGCTAAGTGCATTTAGTATGATCCCAGGACAAAATTTCTCTTTTCATATATTAGCCAAGAACAATTTAAACATTTAAAATACCTATAAGAAAAAAGAAAAAGTAGTAATTAGGTATACATCTAACAAAATATGTACATGGTCTCTGCCAAAAAGTACAAAACAGTGAAGGAAAAAAATGCCAAAAAGTACAAAACAGTGAAGAAAAAAAAATCAGAAAAACTAAGTGGAGATATATTGTATTTATGGATTGGATGTCTCAATATTGTTCAGTTGTCAGTACTTCCCCAGTTAATCTACGTTTATTTTTAACACAACCCCAGTCAAAGTCCTAGAATGATCTTTTGTAGATACAAACCAGCTGATTCTAAAATTCATATAAAAGGCAAAGGAACTGGAATGGCTAAAATAATTTTTTTTGGGAAAAAAAAACTTGAATTCATACTACCTGATTTTAAGACTTATTATAAAGCTACAGTAATCAAAACAGTGGTTTTATTGAAAGGATAGACACATATAGACCAATGGAACATAGTCCATATCAAACCAACTCTTTGAAAATTTGTTGAAAGTGAAAGTCACTCAGTTGTGTCTGACTCTCTGCAACCCCATGGACTATACAGTCCATGGAATTCTCCAGGCCAGAATACTGGAGTGGGTAGCCTTTCCCTTCTCCAGGGGATCTTCCCAACCCAGGGATCAAACCCAGGTCTCCTGCATTGCAGGCAGATTCTTTACCAGCTGAGCCACAAGGGAAGCCCTCAAAATTTGTTGAGACTTACTTTATTGCCCATATTATATGGTTCTACTTTCATAAATAATACTTATGTGTTATTTACAGTTGCATTTTCTACATCAAATTTCGTTGATTAAAAGATGTATGTTTTCCACATTAAAACATCTCTGAAATCAAGTATGCATCTGGCCATCAATGGCATGGTATAGTTTAACTGGCAATGGTCTTTCCTTCTTGGTGGTACTTAAGATAATAGCTTGTCTTATAATCAGTGATGGCTTACAGATGATGAAATTCAGTATGTTAGGTCAAGTTTTTTCTTTGTTCAAGTCTCTATACTGATTGCTACTACTGCTCCTAAGGCGCCTCAGTCGTGTCCGACTGTGCAATCCCATTGACAGCAGCCTACCAGGCTCCCCGTCCCTGGGATTCTCCAGGCAAGAGTACTGGAGTGGGGTGCCATTGCCTTCTCTGCTATACTGATTACTTTCCTGCTTTTTGTATCAATTATGAGAGAGGTATATTAAATTTTACTAAGATTATGATGTTTTTTCTTTTATTTCTGCATTTTGCGTAACATTTTGACCCTGTATTATTAGGTGCATATAAGTTTAGATGTATTTTTATCTTCCAAGTGAGTTAAAATCTTTTTATAGTGACTATTTTGTCCCAAGCCATAATTTTTTATGTTCAACATAAATATAGCTGTACTATATTTATGCTTTGTGCTTTCTTTTGGCTAATAATTGGCTGATATAACCTTTTCTATGCTTTTACTTTCAACCTTGCTGTATCCTTATATTTTAGGGATATAAACAACATATAGCTGAATTTTATTTTCTAATCAAACATGGAAATCTTTAACTAAAATGCTCAGTGCATTTACATTTATTATGATTACTAATATCCATCAGATCAGATCAGATCAGTCGCTCAGTCGTGTCCGACTCTTTGCGACCCCATGAACTGCAGCACGCCAGGCCTCCCTATCCATCACCAGCTCTCAGAGGTCACTAATATCCATAGATTTCTATAATTTTTTTTTTTTGGGGGGGGGGGCAATTTGTCCTGCCCGTTTCTTTTGGATTAACGAGGGTTTTTTTAGTGGGTATAGATTTCTAGATTTCTTACAACATGCAAATAATGTAGTGAAAAGTAGAGGGGTCTTCCAATGTCCTCTGTCATTTCCGCAAGTAGTTTGAGCTTGTGAAACACCACGTTTCATGTTGAATTAGTATCCTTCACTGAGCAGGTAATTCCTCAAAATTTTATTTGATTGCTTATTTATGACGGCAGTGGGTAGTGGGGAAAGAAATTATGTGACTTTTTCTTTTTAAAATTCATTGCAGGTCTGTTTTTGTTTACTGTTTTATCAACTAAGCCTAAGCTTTCTTGCACATCTTATGAATTAAAAAAATTGTTTTTTCTTGGCAAGTATTTTTTTCAGAAATGATGGTAAATTCTGAGAACTGTCAGCTGAGAAAAAAAAATTGCTCTCATATTCAGGTTTTTTCCAAAAGAAAGTATTATTTTATCATAGCTAATCCTAAACTTTCTTTGGTCTGCTTGATCTTTCATTTGAGGAATTAAAGTACCATTTATAAACTTCTAAAAGAGATACTACAGTCTGATATGTTATTTATGGGTTCATATAGTAAACAAAAACACAGACTGGTTCCATACTGAATTCATGATAGTGGTTTCCTTCAGGGAGGGAAATTGGACTAGGGAAAGAAAGATGAGTTTATCTGTGCATTTTTTCCTATTCAGAAAATGAGCTGAAGGCAACAAAATGTTAACATTTATTAATTCTGAATGGTGCATGTACAAGGATTTGATATGTTAACTTGTGTAGTTTTCTATGTAATTTTTAAAGTTTGTAAAACTTCTGTAATTTTTAAAATGGAGGTTGCCATCTAGTGGATACATTTAAATAGAACTTTAAAAATCTGTGCTATTCTAGTGCAGAGATTCAGTGAAGATTTTGAGACTTTCCAGCACATGTTAAGAAGGTATGCTCTAGATTAAGACCACAGACTTTGGAGCTGATCAAGCTTAGGTCCAAACCCTAGTTTTGCTATTTACCAAGTAACCCTGGGTAGAATAACATTAGTTATAGCATCCGCCTGCAGTGCGGGAGACCTGGGTTCGATCCCTGGGTCAGGAAGATCCCCTGGAGAAGGAAATGGTAACCCACTCATCTTCTTGCCTGGAGAATCCCATGGACAGAGGAACCTTGTGGCTCAGCTGGTAAAGAATCCGTGGGTAGACCTGGCTCCGATCCCTGGGTTGGAGAGGGTAAAGGCTGGAGAAGGGAAAGGCTACTCACTCCAGTATTCTGGGCTGGAGAATTCCATGGACTGTATAGTCCATGGGGTTGCAGAGTCAGACATAACTGAGTGACTTTCACAGTCTGTGGGGGTCACAGAGTCGGACACAACATAGTGACTACCGCAACAATAGAGCACTCCTTTAAACCAGGTAAGGACTGCCCTAGACTCGGGGTACAGAAAAGCAGAAGATGCAGGCTCTCCTTCAAGTTTAAAATAAAAATAAAGGTGTGTGTTGTTGGGGGTAAGGGTATATGTGCTGTTTTTTTTTTTTTTTAATGTGCTGTTTTACAGTGAAGGGTTAGAGCTTAGGTTTAAATCCCAGATCCCTAGTTATTAATACTCATATAACCTTAGTTAGATATTAATGTCATCCTGTGAGACTGGTACTTACCTAAGTTCCATAAGAGATACAACTCTGCCTTGTCTGCCACTCTTCCTGTAATGCTTGGCATGTAAAAGGCCTTCAATAAGTATCTTCAGAATGAACGTCTACTTTAAGTTTCTTATGCTGGTGGCTCAGACAGTAAAGTGTCTGCCTACAATGCGGGAGACCCGGGTTCAACCCCTGGGTCAGGAAGATCTCCTGGAGAAGGAAGTGGCAATTCACTCCAGTATTCTTGCCTGGAGAATCGCATGGACGGAGGAGCCTAGCAGGCCGGACACAACTGAGCGTCTTCACACACACACATGCATAGTAATTACTCAATAAATAGTACATGTTAAGGAAATGGTAAAACTGTTCATGTTATATATATAGGTAACTCAATTTTGTAATAAATGTATATGTTAAAACATATATACTTATTGAAGGCACCAAAGTATCACATATATCCATCAATTTTGAGGAAAAGGATCTCAACCATTAAGTGGCAAAGACTTGGTCTCTAATCCCTGTGTTTGCTGTAAAGAAATGTACATGAATAAAAAGGGACTGAGTTACCAGAATCTCCTAAAAAAAAAAAAAAAAAAAATGGCCTACACCTCCTTCAACTGACTCTCAAAGATTTCTGCCAAGGACTTCCCTCGTGGGCCAGTGGTTAAGATTCCACCCTTCCACTGCAGGGGGCATGGCTTTGGTCCCTAGTCAGGGAACTAATATTCTGCATGCTACTTTGCATGCTGCATGGCATGGCCAAAAAAATATACTTCTGCGAAACACTCCCTAGAGTGGGCTTCTGAATTCTACAACCTTGATTTAAGTGTTCCTTTACTCTCTTTATAGGAAAAAGTTTTTTGGGAAAAAAGGCAGTATTAAAAAATAAAAACCAAATTTGAGTAATAGTAAATAATATGATTACTGCAATTAGACTGTGATATACTTTGACATTTTGTTTCACTATCACCTATGACTTTTCCTTTAACTTAGTCAAATTCACTCAGTTTGTATCATTTCAGCATCTGGGAATCTGAATTGCAATTATAACTTTATAATTCCAAGGCATAATATATGTTTTAACTGGAGAAAAACACAGACAGTAACTTTAAAATAGTAATTGCTGAATGAAAAAACAAATATGGTAAGATTTCTGAAGCTTTAACACATGTCCATGCTTCATAGAAGAGGAATAAAAGGTATTTTTTTTTTTTTTTTTTTAAATCTTATATGGTCAAGGATGCATTTGTGGGCAGTAATGTTATTTCCATCAGTGTAACAAATTGTAAGTGATTATTTATAAATTCAATAGTAAACTGAACTAAGGAAATAATTTCATTGGTCTCTCAAACTTTTGAAATCTTAATTTCAGGCTTGTAGTATAATCACCTTTAAAGTGTCATAAGCCTCATAAATTGGTATGCATTTATGGACTCCTCAGTGGCTTGTCCATGCCTGTTACATACAGCTTAACTACATAATGTGAACTAGTGAGCAAGACCCTACACCAGAAATGTGTAGGTTGTGGAGAGTTTACAATATTTGTGTATGTCCAGTTAAGGCACTAAGAGTTAGGCTACTGGAGCCAAATGCAACATCCACCCAATAAATTAACTTTTAAAACACTCTTGATATAGCCCACTGACCCCATACCCCTAATATTCTTCAGCCTGATGGGCCACTGTTTTGAGACTCAGGCTTTAGGATAGTGATAGAAGTAATTTCACTGGTGTTCAGACTTTTCTTTCTTTCATAAACTGCTGACAAAGCAACAAAAAAAAAAGTCCCATTTTAAAAGATCAACAAAAAGTCCCATTCTAAAAGACCCTGACCCTGTTAATGAAAAATTTTATTAGAATAGATATATCAATTAAAATCTCTACATGACAGGCTCCTTAACCATGTCCTAAATACTTGTAGAACAAAATATTTAGCTATCTTTATTATAATTGGTTCTGACTGAAGCAAAACATTTAAACATATCCTTTTCTTAAAATAGGTTGTGCAGCCCAGATTTGTAAATTTATCATTTCAAAACTAGGAATGCACTATAGTTAGTATAATTAACAAAATGGTTATCAGGAAGCTTGTCATTCATATATCAAGCAATGTATTTTATATTCAGCAAACTTAATTTTATCAAATGTCCTTTAATTTCATACACAACAATATGATACATATTGTATAAGAAGCGCACAATAGTTTTGCAGTACAATTTCAAAGTGTATACAAATTGGAATACAGAGGTTAAACACTGGTGTGCTGGCAGCATTTCTGAACTTTGGATAAACTGCATACAAAACTTACAATTCAAATATTGGCCAATCTGGAAACTTTGCTTCCCATAATATAAAAATGATACTTTGAGATGCAAAATATTTTTTACTAACAAACTATATAAACATTTAAAATAATCATTAAAAACTTAACTTTAGAATTTATAAAGATTAACTATAAAAATATATTGGCAGTCACTTTTCTTATAAATGTACCATTCACTACATTACAAAATAGTCTCTAACATAAAATTGCCTTAGTAACTGTATTTAGAATCTGATAAACCTTACATTAAACTGATTATAAAATCCTCTTGGAAAACTTTGGTATGCATCTTCAGGTTTTCAAAATACTCTTATCTTAAGGGCCTGTAAACATTCCATTCTATTAAAGCACAACAGAGTAAGTAATGTATATTCAACTGCATACAGAATATAGAATCAAAAAACAATTTATTAAATATTTGTAGAAAATCACCATTCCCAGAGTAACCAAAAAACTATTTAAAAGTATCAAACTTTTAAACAATTCTTTTTCCATTCTGATAAAAAATGTTACAAAATCACCATACTCCATTCATGTACCTTAGATGTCTTTTAGGACAAGGCCTCAAAAATTGTTAATCTAGTCTCAAAATCCCTCCTGAGTCCAACGAACAGACTTTTAAAAACCCATTTGAGACCTGACAACAGAACAAGTATATATAATCAAGATACATAATTTATATATTTAGTTATGTATTAGCTTTTCTTTTCTATTTGCAATGTAGAATTTATTGGCAGAAACGAACACACACACACAATTGAAGAAAGATAAATTTTAGGAAACAGAAATGCAAACCTGTAAAGGGTAAACTGATTTATTTTTAAAGATTTGATTTACCAAATTTCATCTTATCTACCATTTTTGGAATATTGGCAACTATTGTTATTTAGAAATTTTGAATTGGTGAAAGTTCATTTCAAATGTTTCTTGAGTATGTTGAATTTTTACAGAGCTTCCAGTTGTGCCAGTAACTTCCTTGAGGTCTTTTTCCACTTTATCCTCTGTCACCAGATCTCTTGTGTAAGACATTTCTCTTTGAGTTGTAAAACCCTAAATAAAAAGCTTCATTTTTGACCTTTTAATTCATAAAACTCCACTAAAAAGAAATCCATCTAATTTTTAAGCAAGTCCACAAAAATATTTTCTTTCTTAAGAATCAAACACTTTTATTAGAATAAAGATCCTTCAAAGTTTTTAACTCTTCTATTAGAGTTTTGTTTTGATTTTCCAGAACTGCGACTCGATTTTCCAGGCATTTCACATATTCTTTCTTCTTTCTGCGACATTCTCGAGCAGCTTCTCTAAATATAAGCATTAAAAACCAATGTTAGAAAAAAGTTCAAATTCTTTAAATGGTAAATGTGTGCTGTGTGTGCGCCAAATTGCTTCAGTAGTGTCTGACTCTGCCACTCTATGAAATGCAGCCCGCCAGGCTCCTCTGTCCATGGAATTCTCCAGGCAAGAATATTGGAGTGGATTGCCATTCCCTTCTCCATGGGATCTTCCTGAGCCAGGAATCGAACCGGCATGTATTATGTCTATTACATCTAACCTGCATTGGTAGGCAGCTTCTTTACCACTTGCACCACCTGGGAAGCCCTGGTGAAAAAGTTCACATTCTTTAAATAGTAAATGCACTTCAGTAATTTTCCCTTGTCATCCTTTTTTCCCCCTCATTAAAACAAAATTAGGGTATCATCTATATACAGTGAGTGCAGAATTCAATTTGCTATGGCAAATGCATGCATGTACCTATATAACCCACATATCCATCAAGTCAGACATTTTTACTGCCCCAGAAGTCCCCTCATGCCCATTCTCCCCAAGCAACTACTGTTTTGATTTTTTTTATTACCAGAGATGAAGTTTTTCCTATTCTATAACAGAATTTCTTTCAGACAACAGTCACACAGAATGCACTCTGTGTCTGATCTCCTGTCACTCAGTGTACTTTTGAGGTTTATCCATACTCCACTGTATGGGTATCATTACAATTTTTGATCCATTCTGTTGAGCCATTTACTAGTTTTAGCTGCTACGTGTGTCCTTGTGCCAGTCTCGGAGAACATATGTCCCATTTCTCTTGGATAAACACCAAGAAGTGAAATGTATGGATAGTCCTCTGGTTAACTTTGGACATATAAATCCTCTAAACTTCAATTTTTAATTATATACAATGCTTTGATACTCAGTTTTGTACATGTCCTGCTAGAATATTTCTGGATTTTCAATGAAGTTTTATATACATATACAACAAGTAAAAAAGTATTTTGAATTTTTTTGAACTAAACACTGAAGATATTATCTGCAACTTGCTTTTATTGACACATACTATTTTAATGATGTCTCTATATTGGTACACAGTTCTTTGTCATGCAGACATTTCATTGTTATTTCACTTCCCTAACTACTAGTGAAATGGAACATCTTCAAAAGTTTAACAGTCTCCTCTGGGTCTGCTCTTATTTATTTGCCTGTTCATTCATACTTTTTGCCTATTTTACATTTAGCAATGGCACCCCACTCCAGTACTCTTGCCTGGAAAATCCCATGGACAGAGGAGCCTGGTAGGCTGCAGTCCATGGGGTTGCGAAGAGTCGGACACGACTTAGCGACTTACCTTTCACTTTTCACTTTCATGCACTGGAGAAGGAAATGGCAACCCACTCCAGTGTTCTTGCCTGGAGAATCCCAGGGACGGAGGAGCCTAGTGGGCTGCCGTCTATGGGGTCGCACAGAGTCGGACACGACTGAAGTGACTTAGCAGCAGAAAGACACACAACCTAAGAACGCTCAATGAGTTATCTGTTTCTACATAATTTTCTAATCTACCACTTGATTTCTAATATTTTTATTTCTTATATGATAAATTCTCTTTTTTAGTCTTTTTCTTGGCTTAGATTAAAAACTACCATGCAGGGGAGGAGCTAAGATGGCGGAGGAATAGGATGGGGAGAACACTTTCTCCTCCACAAATTCATCAAAAGAACATTTAAACGCCGAGTAAATTCCACAAAACAACTTCTGAAAGCCGGCAGAGGACATCAGACACCCAGAAAAGCAACTCATTGCCTTCTAAAGGAAGTAGGGAAAAATATAAAAGACAAAAAAGAGACAAAGAGGGAGGGACGGACCTCTGTCCGGGGAAGGGAGTCTTAAAAAGAGGTAAGTTTCCAAACACCAGGAAACATTCTCACCACCGAGTCTGTGCCGAGTCTGTGTCTGGGAAGCACGGAGGGCAACATAACAGGGAGGAAAATAAATAAACAATTAAAACTCACAGACTACAAGCCCTACGATAACTTCCCCAGCGGAGAAGCAGCACAAACGCCTGCATCCGCCATTAGCAAACGGGGGCTGGGCAGGGAGGCGCGGAGCGGGCTGCATTGCTAGAATAAGGACTGGCCTGAATATCCTGAGCGCTACCTGAGTGAAATAATTATCAACCCTGGGATTTCTTTGGAAGGAATGATGCTAAAGCTGAAACTCCAGTATTTTGGCCACCTCATGCGAAGAGTTGACTCATTGGAGAAGACTCTGATGCTGGGAGGGATTGGGGGCAGGAGGAGAAGGGGACGACAGAGGATGAGATGGCTGGATGGCATCACTGACTCGATGAATATGAGTCTGGGTGACCTCTGGGAGTTGGTAATGGACAGGGAGGCCTGGCGTGCTGCAGTTGATGGGGTCGCAAAGAGTCGGACACGACTGAGCGACTGATCTGATCTGAGCAAACCAGACTGTGGGATACTTACCACATGAAAAGCCAGCCCTAACCTAAGACACCACCAGGCCCGCACACAGAACAAGTGACTGTACAGAGACAGCCGGCTGCAGACCGTTCCCCTCCGGTGACAGGCAGCCAGAGCTGGAGGGAGGCAATTGCAGCCCCAGAGAGACATAATCCACAAAACTGTAAGCAGGCTTCTTTGCTAACTAAGACTCCTTGGGGCTCTGGTTGGCCAACATCCGCCTAAGAAAGTGTGCCAGTTGTACACCTAGAAAACTGAGTGGCAGGGAGGCAATAAGTCGCAGAAGCCGCGCTTGCTAAACACCTCATTACCTGCGCTGCTGGAATCTGCGAAGGGCAAAAAACGCAGGCCCAACTGAGCCTGGGCCTCTGAGGACTACCCGAGTGCCTGAACTTGAGCGGCTTAGACCTAGGAGGGGCAAGCAGCCCAGGGCCAGCTGCGGATGGTTCCAGCGGGAAAACCTAGAGCCTGAGCAGAGTGGGCAGGGAGGCTACACACTCCGTTGAGCGCGGGCAGGCCCAGTATGGCTGAGTCAATGCGAGCACACGCCAGTGGTAATTATTTGCAGCATCCCTCCCTCCCCACAGCGCGACTGAACAAGTGAGCCTAAAAAAAAAAAAAAAAAAAGGGTGTCCACCACCACCCTCTTTGTATCAGGGCGGAAATCAGACACTGAAGAGACCAGCAAACAGAAGAAGCTATAACAGAGGGACAGGCAATAAACTAAAACCCCGTGGTTAGTACCAACTACATAGAAAGGGGCCTATAGACCTTGAGAAATTTAAGCCGGAAAAAGGAACTAGCCGAAAATGAACTGAACCCACAATACCCACAACAATAACAAAGAAAGTCTTATATATATTTTTACTATTTTTACCATCATTTTTTCTTTCTTTTCTTTTCTTTTTTTTAAAGGAAAAAAAAATTTTTTTAATCCTCTAGTACTCCTTTAATTTTCACTTTTAGAACCTATTACTTAGTAAAAAAAAATAAATAAAAATAAATAAACAAATAAAAGACCCTTCTTTTAAAAAAAAAAAAAAACAAAACCAAACTTCATATATATATTTTTTATAACTTTTGCGACCCCCCTTTTTTTTTCTTTCTTTTTTTCTTTTAACATTGTATTTTTGAAACTCCAAACTCTGCTCTAGATTCATAAGTTTAGCTTATTGGTAATTGTTATCAATTTTGTACCTATTTTTTTTTTTAATAACTTTTGTGACTTTTTTTTTCCTCCCTCTTTCTATCTCTTCATCTTTTCTTTGACATTGTATTCCTGAAATTCCAAACTCTAATCTAGATCTTTAATTTATGCTCTCTGGTATATGTAATCAATTTGTGCCTATATCTTCTATAGAATTTTTGTGACTTTGTTTTTTGGTTTTGTTTTTATTTTCTTTCTTTCTTTTTCTTCTTTTCTTTAACATTGTATTTTTGAAACTCTAAACTCTACTCTAGATTTTTAACTTTTGCTTTTTAATATTGGTTATCATTTTGTACCTATATTTTCTTTATAACTTTTGTGACTCTTTTTTTTTTTTTTTTTTCTTTCTCTCTCTTTCTTTTCCTTAACACTGTATTTTTGAAACTCCGAACTCTACTCTAGATTGTTAATTTTTGCTTTTAGGTATATGTTACCAATTCTGTACCTTTAAGAACCTAATCTTCAGTACCCACTTTTTACTAGGGAGCGAGATTACGGGCTTGACTGTTCTCTCCACCTCCAGACTCTCCTTTTTCTCCACCAATTCGCTTGTGTCTCCTCCCTAACCCCTCTCTACCCTATCCAACTCTGAATTTCTGAGTGTTCCAAATAAAGGAAAACACTTAGGGAACTGATTACTGACTGGATCTGTCTCTCTACTTTTCATTCCCTCCTTTCATCCTCCTGACCTTTTCATTCCCTCCTTTTATCCTCCTGACCACCTCTATCTCCTTCCTCCCTCTTCTCTTCTCTGTATCACTCCGTGAACATCTCTGAGCGGTCCAGTTGTGGAGTGCAGTATAGAAGGAGAAGTTTTGAGACTACTGTAAAAATAAGACCGATAACTGGAAGCAGGAGGCTTAAGTCCAAACCCTGATTCCACGGAACATTAATTGACAGGAGCTCATCAAATACCTCCATAGCTACACTGAAACCAAGCATCACACAAGGGCCAACAAGTTCCATGGCAAGACATACCAAGCAAATTCTCCAGAAACACAGGAACACGGCCCTGAGCTCCAATATACAGGCTACCCAAAGTCACCCCAAAATCATAGACATCACATAACTCATTACTAGACACTCCATTGCACTCCAGAGAGAAGAAATCCAGCTCCATCCACCAGAACACCAACACAAGCCTCCATAACCAAGAAACCTTGACAAGCCACCTGTACAAACCCACACACACTGAGGAAACGCCACAATAAAGAGAACTCCACAAACTGCCAGAATACAGTAAGGACACCCCAAACTCAGCAATTTAAACAAGATGAAGAGACAGAAGAATACGCAGCAGGTAAAGGAACAGGATAAATGCCCACCAAACCAAACAGAGGAAGAAATAGCCAATCTACCTGATAAAGAATTCCAAATAATGATAGTGAAATTAATCCAAAATCTGGAAATCAAAATGGAATCACAGATAAATAGTTGGAGAAAAGCATTGAGAAGATGCAAGAAAGGTTTAACAAGGACCTAGAAGAAATAAAAAAGAGTCAATATATAATGAATAATGCAATAAATGAGATCCAAAACACCCTGGAGGCAACAAATAGTAGAATAACAGAGGCAGAAGATAGAATTAGTGAATTAGAAGATAGAATGGTAGAAATAAATGAATCAGAGGAGAAAAAAGAAAAACGAATTAAAAGAAATGAGGACAATCTCAGAAACCTCCAGGACAATATTAAACGTTACAACATTCGAATCATAGGAGTCCCAGAAGAAGAAGACAAAAAGAAAGACCATGAGAAAATACTAGAGGAGGTAACAGTTGAAAACTTCCCTAAAATGGGGAAGGAAATAATCACTCAAGTCCAAGAAACCCAGAGAGTCCCAAACAGAATAAACCCAAGGCGAAACACCCCAAGACACATATTAATCAAATTAACAAAGATCAAACACAAAGAACAAATATTAAAAGCAGCAAGGGAAAAAACAACTAATAACACACAAGGGAATTCCCATAAGGATAACAGCTGATCTTTCAATAGAGACTCTCCAAGACAGGAGGGAATGGCAAAACATACTTAAAGTGATGAAAGAAAATAACCTACAGCCCAGATTATTGTACCCAGCAAGGATCTCATTCAAATATGAAGGAGAAATAAAAAGCTTTACAGACAAGCAAAAGCTGAGAGAATTCAGCACCACCAAACCAGCTCTCCAACAAATACTAAAGGACATTCTCTAGACAGGAAACACAAAAAGGGTATATAAATTCGAACCCAAAACAATAAAGTAAATGGCAACGGGATCATACTTATCAATAATTACCTTAAATGTAAATGGGTTGAATGCCCCAACCAAAAGACAGAGACTGGCCAAATGGATACAAAAACAAGACCCCTACATATGTTGTCTACAAGAGACCCACCTCAAAACAGAGGACACATACAGACTGAAAGTGAAGGGCTGGAAAAAGATTTTCCATGCAAATAGGGACCAAAAAAACGCAGGAGTAGCAATACTCATATCAGATAAAATAGACTTTAAAACAAAGGCTGTGAAAAGAGACAAAGAAGGTCACTACATAAGGATCAAAGGATCAATCCAAGAAGAAGATATAACAATTATAAATAAATATGCACCCAACATAGGAGCACCGCAATATGTAAGACACATACTAACAAGTATGAAAGGAGAAATCAACAATAACACAATAATAGTGGGAGACTTTAATACCCCACTCACACCAATGGATAGATCAACTAAACAGAAAATTAACAAGGAAACACAAACTTTAAACGATACATTAGACCAGTTAGACCTAATTGATATCTATAGGACATTTCATCCCAAAACAATGAATTTCACCTTTTTCTCAAGCGCACACGGAACCTTCTCCAGGATAGACCACATCCTGGGCCATAAATCTAGCCTTGGTAAGTTCAGAAAAATTGAAATCATTCCAAGCATCTTTTCTGACCACAATGCAGTTAAGATTACATCTCAATAACAGGAGAAAAACTATTAAAAATTCCAACATATGGAGGCTGAACAACACGATGCTGAATAACCAACAAATCACAGAAGAAATCAAAAAAGAAATCAAAATCTGCATAGAAACGAATGAAAATGAAAACACAACAACCCAAAACCTGTGGGACACTGTAAAAGCAGTCCTAAGGAGAAAGTTCATAGCAATACAGGCATACCTCAAGAAACAAGAAAAAAGTCAAATAAATAACCTCACTCTACACCTAAAGCAACTAGAAAAGGAAGAAATGAAGAACCCCAAGGTTAGTAGAAGGAAAGAAATCTTAAAAATTAGGGCAGAAATAAATGCAAAAGAAACAAAAGAGACCATAGCAAAAATCAACAAAGCCAAAAGCTGGTTCTTTGAAAGGGTAAATAAAATTGACAAACCATTAGCCAGACTCATCAAGAAACAAAGGGAGAAAAATCAAATCAATAAAATTAGAAATGAAAATGGAGAGATCACAACAGACAACACAGAAATACAAAGGATCATAAGAGACTGCTACTGCTACTGCTGCTAAGGCGCTTCAGTCGTGTCCGACTCTGTGCGACCCCATAGATGGAAGCTCACCAGGCTCCCCTGTCCCTGGGATTCTCCAGGCAAGAACACTGGAGTGGGTTGCCATTTCCTTCTCCAATGCATGAAAGTGAAAAGTCAAAGTGAAGTCGCTCAGTCGTGTCCGACTCTTAGCGACCCCACGGACTGGAGCCTACCAGGCTCCTCCGTCCATGGGATTTTGCAGGCAAAAGTACTGGGGTGGGGTTCCATTGCCTTCCCCGTCATAAGAGAGTTTGGAAGTTTGCCTTCTGCAATTTTCTGGAACAGTTTGAGTAGGATAGGTGTTAGCTCTTCTCTAAATTTTTGGTAGAATTCAGCTGTGAAGCCGTCTGGACCTGGGCTTTTGTTTGCTGGAAGATTTCTGATTACAGTTTCAATTTTTGTGCTTGTGATGGGTCTGTTAAGATTTTCTATTTCTTCCTGATCCAGTTTTGGAAAGTTGTACTTTTCTAAGAATTTGTCCATTTCTTCCACGTTGTCCATTTTATTGCCATATAATTGCTGGGTGTTTGTAGCAACATGTGCAAAGACTTGGGAGTGAACACAGCGTGTTGAGTAACTAGAGGAAGGAAGTCCTTTGTGCTCTGGGTGCCGATTATGAGGATGGAGGCGCGAGGAGGCCGGAGGGGACACTGACCAGGTCTTGGGGAGTCATGGAAGCTGTGTCTGTCTCCATTCCTTTTCCAGCCTCTTCAGCCACATCCTGTCCCAGGGGTTTTCTTGTTCTGTCAGATGCCTTTCCAGTCTCCAGTCTTGGGGTGGGGAACCCTTCTGAGCCAGTGATTACCCCCTGACTACTGGCCCAGTTCCTTAGAAGCTAGACTTCTATCTAGAGTCAGTAACTTTTGTGTCTTCCCCATGTTTACTCTGAAGTTCCTGAAACTAGACTTTGTTACTGCATACACTCTTTAGGTCACCTGAAGTGGTTCCTCCAGAGACGTCTGTGCAGGGTTGCCTGATGGATCCCAGAGCCCTTTAGGTGATAGTTTCCTCATCTGTTTTGTTTCATAACAAAACTATTTGGGATGGGAAGGTTTTGTTGTTGTGTTGGACAACGTGGAAGAAATGGACAAATTCTTAGAAAAGTACAACTTTCCAAAACTGGATCAGGAAGAAATAGAAAATCTTAACAGACCCATCACAAGCACAAAAATTGAAACTGTAATCAGAAATCTTCCAGCAAACAAAAGCCCAGGTCCAGACGGCTTCACAGCTGAATTCTACCAAAAATTTAGAGAAGAGCTAACACCTATCCTACTCAAACTGTTCCAGAAAATTGCAGAAGGCAAACTTCCAAACTCATTCTATGAGGCCACCATCACCCTAATACCAAAACATGACAAAGATGCCACAAAAAAAGAAAACTACAGGCCAATATCACTGATAAACATACAGGCAAAAATCCTTAACAAAATTCTAGCAATCAGAATCCAACAACACATTAAAAAGATCATACACCATGACCAAGAGGGCTTTATCCCAGGAATGCAAGGATTCTTCAATATCCGCAAATCAATCAACGTAATACACCACATTAACAAATTGAAAAATAAAAACCATATGATTATATCAACAGATGCAAAAAAGCCTTTGACAAAGTTCAACATCCATTTATGATAAAAAAACTCTCCAGAAAGCAGGAATAGAAGGAACATACCTCAACATAATAAAAGCTATATATGACAAACCCACAGCAAACATTATCCTCAATGGTGAAAAATTGAAAGCATTTCCTCTAAAGTCAGGAACAAGACAAGGATGCCCACTTTCACCATTACTATTCACCATAGTTTTGGAAGTTTTGGCCACAGCAATCAGAGCAGAAAAAGAAATAAAAGGAATCCAAATTGGAAAAGAAGAAGTAAAACTCTCACTGTTTGCAGATGACATGATCCTCTACGTAGAAAACCCTAAAGACTCCACCAGAAAATTACTAGAACTAATCGATGAATATAGTAAAGTTGCGGGATATAAAATCAACACACAAAAATCCCTTGCATTCCTGTACACTAATAATGAGAAAATAGAGAAATTAAGGAAATAATTCCATTCACCATTGCAATGAAAAGAATAAACTACTTAGGAATATATCTTCCTAAAGAAACTAAAGACCTATATACAGAAAACTATAAAACACTGGTGAAAGAAATCAAAGAGGACACTAATAGATGGAGAAATATACCATGTTTATGGATTGGTAGAATCAATATAGTGAAAATGAGTATACTACCCAAAGCAATTTATAGATTCAATGCAATCCCCATCAAGCTACCAACGGTATTCTTCAGAGAGCTAGAACAAATAATTTCTCAATTTGTATGAAAATACAAAAAACCTCGAATAGCCAAAGCTATCTTGAGAAAGAAGAATGGACTGGAGGAATCAACCTGCCTGACTTCAGGCTCTACTACAAAGCCACAGTCATCAAGACAGTGTGGTACTGGCACAAAGACAGAAATATAGATCAATGGAACAAAATAGAAAGCCCAGAGATAAATCCACGCACATATGGACACCTTATCTTTGACAAAGGAGGCAAGAATATACAATGCATTAAAGACAATCTCTTTAACAAGTGGTGCTGGGAAAACTGGTCAAACACTTGTAAAAGAATGAAATTAGAACACTTTCTAACACCATACACAAAAATAAACTCAAAGTGGATTAAAGATCTAAATGTAAGACCAGAAACCATAAAACTCCTAGAGGAAAACATAGGCAAAACACTCTCTGACATACATCACAGCAGGATCCTCTATGACCCACCTCCCAGAATATTGGAAATAAAATAAAAAATAAACAAATGGGACCTAATTAAACTTAAAAGCTTCTGCACAACAAAGGAAACTATAAGCAAGGTGAAAAGACAGCCTTCAGAATGGGAGAAAATAATAGCAAATAAAGCAACCGACAAACAACTATACTCAAAAATATACAAGCAACTCCTACAGCTCAATTTCAGAAAAATAAATGACCCAATCAAAAAATGGGCCAAAGAACTAAATAGACATTTCTCCAAAGAAGACATACAGATGGCTAACAAACACATGAAAAGATGCTCAACATCACTCATTATCAGAGAAATGCAAATCAAAACCACTATGAGGTACCATTTCACGCCAGTCAGAATGGCTGCAATCCAAAAGTCCACAAGCAATAAATGCTGGAGAGGGTGTGGAGAAAAGGGAACCCTCTTACACTGTTGGTGGGAATGCAAACTAGTACAGCCACTATGGAGAACAGTCTGGAGATTCCTCAAAAAACTGGGAATAGAACTGCCTTATGATCCAGCAATCCCACTGCTGGGCATACACACTGAGAAAACCAGAATTGAAAGACACACGTGTACCCCCAATGTTCATAGCAGCACTGTTTACAATAGCCAGGACTTGGAAGCAACCTAGATGTCCATCCGCAGATGAATGGATAAGAAAGCTGTGGTACATATACACAGTGGAGTATTACTCAGCCATTAAAAAGAATACATTTGAATCACTTCTAATGAGGTGGATGGAACTGGAGCCTATTATTCAGAGTGAAGTAAGCCAGAAAGAAAAACACCAATACAGTATCAGATCAGTCGCTCAGTCGTGTCCGACTCTTTGCGACCCCATGAACTGCAGCACGCCAGGCCTCCCTGTCCATCACCAACTCCCAGAGGTCACTCAGACTCACATCCATCAAGTCAGTGATGCGATCCAGCCATCTCATCCTCTGTCGTCCCCTTCATCTCCTGCCCCCAAAACCTCCCAGCATCAGAATCTTCTCCAATGAGTCAACTCTTCGCATGAGGTGGCCAAAATACTGGAGTTTCAGCTTTAGCATCATTCCCTGCAAAGAAATCCCAGGGCTGATCTCCTTCAGAATGGACTGGTTGGATCTCCTTGCAGTCCAAGGGACTCTCAAGAGTCTTCTCCAACACTACAGTTCAAAAGCATCAATTCTTCGGCGCTCAGCCTTCTTCACAGTCCAGCTCTCACATCTATACATGACCACAGGAAAGACCATAGCCTTGACTAGGCGAACCTTTGTTGGCAAAGTGATGTCTCTGCTTTTGAATATGCTATCTAGGTTGGTCATAACTTTCCTTCCAAGGAGTAAGGGTCTTTTAATTTCAGGGCTGCAGTCACCATCTGCAGTGATTTTGGAGCCCAGAAAAATAAAGTCTGGCACTGTTTCCACTGTTTTGCCATCTATTTCCCATGTAGTGATAGGACCAGATGCCATGATCTTCGTTTTCTGAATGTTGAGCTTTAAGCCAACCTTTTCACTCTCCACTTTCACTTTCATCAAGATGCTTTTGAGTTCCTCTTCACTTTGTGCCATAAGGGTGGTGTCATCTGCATATCTGAGGTTATTGATATTTCTCCCGGCAATCTTGATTCCAATTTGTGTTTCTTCCAGTCCAGCATTTCTCATGATGTACTCTGCATATAAGTTAAATAAACATGGTGACAATATACAGCCTTGACATACTCCTTTTCCTACTTGGAACCAGTCTGTTGTTCCATGACCAGTTCTAACTGTTGCTTCCTGACCTACATACAGATTTCTCAGGAGGCAGATCAGGTGGTCTGGTATTCACATCTCTTTCAGAATTTTCCACAGTTTATTGTGATCTACACAGTCAAAGGCTTTGGCATAGTCAATAAAGCAGAAATAGATGTCTTTCTGAAACTGTCTTGCTTTTTCCATGATCCAGTGGATGTTGGCAATTTGATCTCTGGTTCCTCTGCCTTTTCTAAAACCAGCTTGAACATCAGGAAGTTCACGGTTCACATATTGCTGAAGCCTGGCTTGGAGAATTTTGAGCATTACTTTACTAGCGTGTGAGTTGAGTGCAATTGTGCGGTAGTTTGACCACTCTTTGGCATTGCCTTTCTTTGGGATTGGGATGAAAACTGACCTTTTCCAATCTTGTGGCCACTGCTGAGTTTTCCAGATTTGCTGGCATATTGAGTGCAGCACTTTCACAGCATCATCTTTCAGGATTTGGAATAGCTCCACTGGAATTCCATCACCTCCACTAGCTGTGTACATAGTGATGCTTTCTAAGGCCCACTTGACTTCACATTCCAGGATGTCTGGCTCTAGGTCAGTGATCACACCATCATGATTATCTGGGTCGTGAAGCTCTTTTTTGTACAGTTCTTCTGTGTATTCTTGCCACCTCTTCTTAATATCTTCTGCTTCTGTTAGGTCCATACCATTTCTGTCCTTTATCGAGACCATCTTTGCATGAAATGTTCCTTTGGTATCTCTGATTTTCTTGAATAGATCCTTAGGCTTTCCCATTCTGTTGTTTTCCTCTATTTCTTTGCATTGATCGCTGAAGAAGGCTTTCTTATCTCTTTTTGCTATTCTTTGGAACTCTGCATTCAGATGTTTATATCTTTCTTTTTCTCCTTTGCTTTTCACTTCTCTTCATTTCATAGCTATTTGTAAGGCCTCCCCAGACAGCCATTTTGCTTTTTTGCATTTCTTTTCCATGGGGATGGTCTTGATCCCTGTCTCCTGTACAATGTCACGAACCTCATTCCATAGTTCATCAGGCACTCTTATCTATCAGATCTAGGCCCTTAAATCTATTTCTCACTTCCACTGTATAATCATAAGGGATTTGATTTAGGTCATACCTGAATGGTCTAGTGGTTTTCCCTACTTTCTTCAATTTAAGTCTGAATTTGGCAATAAGGAGTTCATGGTCTGAGCCACAATCAGCTCCTGGTCTTGTTTTTGCTGACTGTATAGAGCTTCTCCATCTTTGGCTGCAAACAATATAATCGATCTGATTTTGGTGTTGACCATCTGGTGATGTCCATGTATAGAGTCTTCTCTTGTGTTGTTGGAAGAGGGTATTTGCTATGACCAGTGCATTTTCTTGGCAAAACTCTATTAGTCTTTGCCCTGCTTCATTCCGTATTCCAAGGCCAAATGTGCCTGTTACTCCAGGTGTTTCTTGACTTCCTACTTTTGCATTCCAGTCCCCTATAATGAAAAGGACATCTTTTTTGGGTGTTAGTTCTAAAAGGTCTTGTAGGTCTTCATAGAACCATTCAACTTCAGCTTCTTCAGCGTTACTGGTTGGGGCATAGACTTGGATTACTGTGACACTGAACGGTTTGCCTTGGAAGCGAACAGAGATCATTATGAAATTTACAAAGATGGTAACAATAACCCTGTTTACGAGACAGCAAAAGAGACAATGATATATAGAACAGTCTTTTGGACTCTGGGAGAGGGAGAGGGTGGGATGATTTGGGAGAATAGCATTGAAATATGTATAATATCATACCTTAAATGAGTAACCAGTCCAGGTACGATGCCTGATTACGGATGCCTGGGGCTGGTGCACTGGGACGACCCAGAGGGATGGTATGGGGAGGGAGGAGGGAGGAGGGTTCAGGATTGGGAACATATGTATACTTGTGGTGGATTCATTTTGATGAATGGCAAAAGCAATACAATATTGTAATGTTAAGCAAAATAAAATTTAAAAAAATAAATAAAAAATAAAAACTACCATGCACTACATATTCCTAAATTTTATTTTCAAGATTTTATTGCTTAATTTTCAGAGTTTTCTTTAATCCATCTGTAATTACTTCTGTATGTGGTATAAAATAGGAGTCCAATTTAATTTTCTTCTGGATGTGGAGTTGTGTATCATTTCAAAAACATATTCAACTTTTTTTCAGTTGGGTTGTACTTATTAATTCAGATGATCTTTATATTTTTTCAAAGAAGTCTTTTTTTTCGGGGGGGGCAGATATGTTGCTAATATCTTCTATAGGTTTGAAGCTTATATTTTCATTCACTTTCTTTTAATGAAAATAAGTTATTGATATTAATGAAGATTCATCAATCTTTCATGTTAATTTTATGGCAGAAAGTGAAGAGGAACTGAAAAGCCTCTTGATGAAAGTGAAAGTGGAGAGTGAAAAGGTTGGCTTAAAGCTCAACATTCAGAAAACGAAGATCATGGCATCTGGTCCCATCACTACATGGGAAATAGATGGAGAAACAGTGGAAACAGTGTCAGACTTTATTTTTCTGGGCTCCAAAATCACTGTAGATGGTGACTGCAGCCATGAAATTAAAAGACGCTTACTCCTTGGAAGGAAAGTTATGACCAACCTAGATAGCATATTCAAAAGCAGAGACATCACTTTGCCAACAAAGGTTCGCCTAGACAAGGCTATGGTCTTTCCTGTGGTCATGTATGGATGTGAGAGCTGGACTGTGAAGAAGGCTGAGCGCCGAAGAATTGATGCTTTTGAACTGTGGTGTTGGAGAAGACTCTTGAGAGTCCCTTGGACTGCAAGGAGATCCAACCGGTCCATTCTGAAGGAGATCAGCCCTGGGATTTCTTTGGAAGGAATGATGCTAAAGCTGAAACTCCAGTATTTTGGCCACCTCATGCGAAGAGTTGACTCATTGGAGAAGACTCTGATGCTGGGAGGGATTGGGGGCAGGAGGAGAAGGGGACGACAGAGGATGAGATGGCTGGATGGCATCACTGACTCGATGGATATGAGTCTGAGTGATCTCCAAGAGCTGGTGATGGATAGGGAGGCCTGGCGTGCTGCAGTTCATGGGGTCGCAAAGAGTCATACACGACTGAGCGACTGATCTGATCTGATCTGTGTTATTTTAAGGAATCTTGCCTACATTTGAAACCGTGAGATTATGTATTTTCAACCTAAAAGTTTTTTAAAATTTCACCTTTCACATACTCTTTAGTTCATCTGGTACGGTGTGAGGAAGAAATTTGAAATTTTTTCACATAAAGTAACTATCCTAGCATCATTTATTGGAGTCCTTCCTTCCCCCAGTAATCTGCCCTACCAAGGTTTCAGGTATTCACAGATGTGTTTCTGCACTCTCTACTCTCTTCTACTAGTGATTCTGTTTACCTCAATGCCAGTATCACATTATTTTAATTCACGGTTTAAACAAGATTTGATTATCTCCTCACCTTATTCTTGTCTGGAATATTTTGGCTGCTCTTGACCTTTTTTACTCTTCTATAAATTTTAGTATCAACTTGTCAAGTTCTTCAAACAACTTGTTTGGGTTTTGATTGGAACTGCATTGAATCTACGGAGAAGGCAATGGCACCCCACTTCAGTACTTTTGCCAAGAAAATCCCATGGATGGAGGAGCCTGGTAGGCTGCTTTCCATGGCGTCGCTAGAGTCGGACACGACTGAGTGACTTCACTTTCACTTTTCACTTTCATGCATTGGAGAAGGAAATGGCAACCCACTCCAGTGTTCTTGCCTGGAGAATCCCAGGGACGGGAAAGCCTGGTGGGCTGCCGTCTATGGGGTCACACAGAGTCGGACACGACTGAAGTGACCTAGCAGCAGCAGCAGCACTGAATCTATGGATCAATTGGGGGGGAAAATAGTCATCTTTATAATACTGAGTTTCTGTATCTGTGGACATAGTATATTTCTCCATTTATTTATTAGATCTTCTTTAATATATCTAAAAAACAATATTTTCCATAAATGTCCTGGACATCTTTTGTTAGATTTATTCTCATATTTTTCATTTATTGACAATATAAGTATCTTTTAAATAACTATTTACCAAACTCTTTATTGCTGATGTGAAGAAGACAGTTGATCTTTGAAACTTATTTTATATCTAGTAACCTTATAAATTCATTACTTACAATAATCCTTCTCTAAATCGAATTTGTTTTTTTTTAAAAATCAGGCAGTCATACAAAAAATAGTAACAGCTTTTATTTCCTTCATTTAAATCCTTGTAATATCCCCTCTTTTTTCCTGATTTACTAAACTGGCAAGGATTTCTAGCATAGTGTTGAAGAGAACTGGTTCTTTTTCATTTCTAAAGAGTTTGCAGATTATTCTCCTGGATATTCTAAGCAAATGAATACATCTTTGTTAAAATTAAAATAGCAGTTTTACTTTTCTTCTCCAATTTTTATCGTTTTTATAGTCTCTTGGTCTTTGATGATTTTCAATGACATCCTTTTCTAAATATGAAAAACATGCTTCTTTCCGTCTCTCTTATTAGATAACTGAAGACTTCACAACACTCATTCTGTTGTCTGCTCTTTCCGCCGACTCTTTGCTTCTAAAACGCTGTGTGGTATTCCTCAAGACTCTGGACCCTAAAACCTGGACCCATGAATTTAAATCCTACCTCTTATCACTTACTGGGCAGTGTAACCTTGGTCAAGTAACTAGACTTCTCTAGGCCTCAGTTTCCTCAAGAAAATGGAAATCATTTTTTGTGAAAATGGTCTAAGGGCTTGGCATATATAATGGAGGCCTAATTCTTTGGGTATTCTGATTTTTCAACTTATATTTGTTAGAACTCAATGTGTAGGAATTCTTTAGAGCCTGTGTTGATGTTGCTTTCTCCAAGCAACTGGGGGCCCTATGAACCCTCATCCATTATTTATCTATTTTTTTGGACTGTGTTGGATCTTTGTTGCTGTGCGCGGGGGCTATTCTCTAGTTATGGTGAGTGGGCTTCTCACTGTGGTGGTTTCTCTTGCTGCAGAAGACAGCTGTAGGGCGCACAGGCTCAGCAGCTGTGGCACACAGGCTTAGTTGCCCTGTGGCATATGGATCTGAGTTCCTGGACCAGGGGACTGAATCAGCGTCCCCTGCAGTGGCAGGAAGATTCTTAGCCACCAGACTATCAAGGAAGTCCCAATACCCATTTTTTAAGTTACAATTCTCAGCTTATGGGTGGAGATCTTCTTGGGTCTTGACCTTAAGGAAGAAAATCTTTGATCCAGTTCTCCAAGCTGGAGTCCCTACACTCTGTCCCTGGTCCCCTGTGCATACGAAAGCTATGCCAATTACCAAGATCTGAACTTATCCCCAGGAATATATAGCAGCTGCTTCAGTGCTTATTAACATCATGGTCCTGTGCTTCTGATTCATTTCTAACCTCAACAGATCTCTTCCTGCACGCTCATCCACTCATGTAAAGGAATGGTTTTTATATTTCATCAAGCTTTTAAAAATATTATGCAGCTGAAGTTACATTGTCAGAAAGAGAAGACTCACTCTAGTAATTTTTAACAAGTCTTCAGGGTTTCCTAGGTACACAATCATATCATCAGCAAAGAAATAGGATTCTTTTCTAATATTTACATGACTTAGTTCATTTACTTGTCTTACTGTATTTGTTGGAACTTCCAAAACAACAGATGGTCTCTGCCATGTTTCCAAGTTTATTTACAGTGATAATTGCTCCCTTTTATTTTTAGTAAAACATTTTATCTTGAAGTAACTGCTGCTGCTAAGTCGCTTCAGTCGTGTCCGACTCTGTGTGACCCCATAGATGGCAGCCCACCAGGCTCCTCCGTCCCCAGGATTCTCCAGGCAAGAATACTGGAGTGGGTTGCCATTTCCTTCTCCAATGCATGAAAGTGAAAAGTGAAAGCGAAGTCGCTCAGTTGTGTCCGACTCTTAGCGATCCCATGGACTGGAGCCTACCAGGCTCCTCCGTCCATGGGATTTTCAGGCAAGAGTACTGGGGTGGGGTGCCGTTGCCTTCCCCGCTTGAAGTAACCAAGTGTGTCCATTTGGTCCTTTATGGTAATTTTTATTGCTCTAGAAAATTATCCTTTTATTCTGATTTTATAACTTATTCGAGAGGACCTGAAAATAGAACTTTATTAAAATTTTAAAAATTTGTTGTAATCTGTAGCTATTTACCATTTTTTATTTCTAATATAGTTTACTGGTATCTTTTTTCTTCTCCCCTGAACACATTGCAAAAAGCTATCCATTAGATTCTTTTTCTCAAAGAATTAGTTTTAATACCAGATGTACATGAGAGGGAAACAGCATTGTTTAAAATACATAATAAATCAAAGGTAATGTTTCTGGGGGTTAAATGACTACATTTTCATGATCAAAATTCATTTTTAAGAGCAATTCTGAATCCATAAGTATACTAGGTATTATGGCAGAAACCTAGTAACTCTTCCCTATTCTTACTCTAGTCAACAAACAGCAAGCAGCAAATTATTATTTTCACTTAACTTTGTCAACCCAACAAGAACAATACTGTTTAAAAAGTTTTGCTTAAGAATCCTATTTGAAGAACACAACAGAAATGGAAGAGCTCTAGGTCACATATTAATAAGAGACTGTGCAAAGGGACTCACTGAGCTGCTAGAAACATACAAGACAGATTAACAATTAAAATAGAACTGATATAAACTCTTCTCATTTCTAACATATAATCTCAGTTAAAATCTTTCTGAGATTTATAAAAACCAATCACCGACTGAGCGACTGATCTGATCTGATCACCCATTCTGATAGTATAATTTTACTACTTACCTGTTTTTCATCAACCTTATTTCTCTTTTCAGTTGGGGGTCATCTGTCTTAGATGTCTGAGATGTAAGGGTCACGGGAGATGTCATCACCACAGTTTGTGGTAGTGAAGTAGCTGAAGGTGTAGTACGGATCTGATACGTCTGCATATCTCCTGACGCAGCTGTGTGGTCCAAAGAATGAGTTAAAATTCATAACTGTCTTTGAAAGTACTCTGGAATGCTTTCCATAGATACTTAAGCATACTTACTTTGTACAACAACCTGGTTGCTGGGCACAAGTATTTGTTGTCCATCAGAAGTCTGTGCATACTGGAGAATTGTTGTACCTTGCTGAGTACTGCCTGAATTTGTCATGGTTAATGTCTGAAGGCCCTGTACTCCATCTGTGCCTGGACTGGCCAGCTGTAAGGCTCCATTTGGGGCAATGGCAACTTTAACCAAAGAGAAAACATAGCTAATGTAAGGCTATACAACATACTTATTACAAAGGATTGGCGAACAAAATAATTGCTTTTTATTAAAACAGGTTTAAATGCAATTTCACTTGATGACTGTTGGTTACTTTAGGTGAGCTACATGTAAAAGAAGTAAAGTTTGGCATTTCTTGATAAAATTTTGTATTTCAGATAAAAGTTTGCACTAATCTTAAATTTAGTCTTAAATTATACAATAACTGGTCATTTTTGGGCTCTATGGAGCACTATATGCTAATTGTTAATGTTGTCACAGCAGTCTGGGGCATGAGAAGGGGATACCACTGACAACTAACTTTTAAAGCAAAAATAAGCAGAAGAAAAGAGTAACATAATCTGTAATTTTTATTTAAAAGCATTAGAAAGATTTTATCTTAAAATTTTTTGACTAGGTAAGTGTGCCTATGGAAAAAAATTCAGAAAGGATAAAAGATTACATAATGAAAAAATAAATCTTCATAGGCTTTCTCAGATCCAGTCTCCAGTGGTGACACCGTTTCTAGTTATCCTTAGCCTTTCCCTATTGCCACATCACAAATATTCCCATATAATTTATAAAATGACTTCAGAAGAAAAGACATTAAAGTTTTTTAGATGTAGAGATTTGTTTTAAACTTACAGTAGCAATTACTTTCATCTCTTTCCCTGTAACAGACACTACATACATATATAAATATATATAAAAAGGAAAAGTCTGGCCTTCCCTGGTGGTCCAATAGTTAAGAATTTGCCTTGCAAGGCAGGGGACACCAGTTCAATCCCTGGTCTGGGAAGATCCCACAAGCCACAGGCCAACTTCGCCGGCCTGCCCCAGAGGCCATGCTCCATAATAAGAGAAGCTGCCACAGTGAGAAGACTGCACTACAACCAGAGGGCAGCCCCTGCTTTCCACAGCCAAAGAAAGACTGCACACAGCAGTGAAGACCCAGTGCAGCCGATACATAAAAAATAAATATATAAAAATAAAATATATTAAAAAAAAGTAAAAGGCCCATTATCCCTATTTATTCCACTTGCCATTTCCCACCACCCTCTTGAGGTAACCATTATTTTTGGTGCACATCCTTCCTGGTATCTCCCCATGCTCATATAGACTGAAATATAATATCAAAATATAGGGACTTCCCCAATGGTCCAGTGGTTAAGAACTGCCTTGCAATTCAGGGGACAGAGGTACCCTGCATTCATTCATCCCTTGTCGGGGAATTAGGATCCTTCATGTTGCAGAACAACCAGGCCTGTGTGCTGCAACTACTGAGCCCGTGGGCCACAACTAGGGAGTCCGTGTACCACAGCTAAGACCCAATGCATTTATCTATTCACACACATTACAGATACACATCTTCTGATTTATGCAGATGTATACATTAATACAGAATTGTTTTCATTTTTGCAATATATCTTCCTATACTTGATTAACTTGTGTATTTACCTGGTTGAATTTACTCTTTATCTGTACTATTCAGTATAGTGGCCATGGGCCACATATGGCTATTTAAATTAATTAAAATAAAAAATTCAGTTCCTCAGTCTCACCAGGTGCTCAGTAGTCACACACGGCTTATGAGTTACTTTACTGAACAATGGAGATATAGAACATCTGCATCACCAAGGAAGTTCTGCTGCATCAAACTGCCCTTACTACAACATGTACTGTCCTGTACTTGGATTGTAACATATGAAATACTGGCCTAAGTTTCTATATAGTTTTCATAATAATAGACCATGTATCATAACTTTTAACTTGCTAATATGCTGTCTTAAATACTTTTGGAAATAATACATGTATGATCAAAAAAGTTCAGTTTTGTTTAAAATGAAAAGTGAATCTCCCAACTGCTTCTGAGCTCTGCTCCTAAGTTTCCTTCCTTGCAACCACTTTTCCCAGTTTGTGTTCTCAAAAATATTCTATATATATTATTAAAATTATATGTTCATAACACATTTTACTGAAAGCCCATTATGTGCCAGGCCCAATATGCCAAGGTTATAGTTGTGAACAAGACAAAGTTCTCTCCCTCAAGGAACTATATTCATAAATCAAATAAGCTAATCTATAATTATATATATTCTATAATTAAACAAATATACTTTAAAGCATTTATATGTAATTATATTGGAAAAGTACCTAAGAAAATAAAGGGTGGAGCAATATATTTTAGCCATAGTGGTCTCTTTGAGGAGGTGACACTTAAGCAGAGCAAGAGTGAGGATGTAAGCCATGTGAGGATCTGGGTCAAGAACGTGCAGGTGGTAGGGATGACACGTCCAAAGATCCTGAGGCAGAAATGAGCTTCATGTGTTTAAGAAGCAGCAAGGAAGTCTGTGTGGCTAAATGGCATCAAGTGGCAAGAGATGAGATCAGAGTAGGCAAAGCCAGATCCTGAATGTAATGCCTTGTAGGACTTATTCTAAATGTGTCAGAAAGCCATTGGAAGATTTTGAGCTCAAGTGGTATAATCTAATAGACATTTAAAATAAACTGCTTTGGTTGCAATATTGAAAACTATCAGAGCAAGAATGGGAAGCAAGATAACTAATCAGATACTGCAGTAGTTCAGACGACAGTATAAACCCAGGTGGTGGAGATGGTGAGAGATGGTTAGATAGGACAGCTGTTTTGTGGCAAGAGCCAATTAGACTTAAAGAACAGGGCTTATGAGAGAAGGGAGAGGTTATTTACAAATGGGACAGCACAGATGAATTTCTTGGGGGTGATGGAATATCTTGATTGTGGTGGTGCTTAGCCAACTCCATGCATCTGTCAAAACTCACAGACTTACCCCCAAAATAAGTATGTAAGCTATGTATCACTAGCAAGCTGTGTGACTTTAGGGATAGTAATTGTCTAACTCTCTAACCTCAGTTCTCTCATAATTTGGTAACTGCCCACCTTACAAAATTGTTGTAGGGAATAAATGAAATAATGCTAAAAAAGAACTCTGCATTATTTCTGGCTCAAAATGTTACTTATTATCCTTTAATACTCATCACTAATAAAGTATGACCGTCTACACCAGCTTCTTCACCCAGGAAGGGTATTTTCTGTGTCTGTCAGGTGGGAAATGCCTCCTGTACATACTTAACTGTCCGGTGCTGGTCTGATAGATGGGAGTTGGAACAGACATAGAAGTGACAGCAGAGACTCCAGGGTTTTCTCCGTCTCCTTTTCTGCCCCGTGTGTCTTCAGAAGATAGGTCTTTCAAAATCTTTCTGTGAAAAATGGAACTCTATTATTAATGTTGGTAATGAGGACAACTTTACAAAAAGAAATTACTAAACCTCTTTCAATTTCAGGTTAAAAATATAGTGATCTAGTAGACACCTAGAGTCAGACATGACTGAAGCGACTTAGCAGCAGCAGCAGTAAACACTTAAACTGTGGTGTCAAGCAATCATTTGTTCAGCACATACTATTTTTTTTTACCTCAAGCTAGAGATAGTGAAAGACAAGGAAGCCTGGTTTGTGCTGCAGTTCATGGGGCTGCAAAGAAGCAGACATGACTTAGTGACTAAACAACAAGACTTTGTTTAGCAGGCTGGTTATATTTTAGTTTATGATGACCTGAAAAGAGACAATGAACAAATACCCACAGAGTGCCTTTTCAACAACAAGGCCCTTGTAGAGGTAGAAAAGGTCTCTTTATAGGCGAGGTGGCTCCATTGTGAGTACAAGGTGCTATTCATTTTCTAAACAGTGTCAGTTATCTTTATTTAAAAAGATCAAATTGGGGACTTTCCCGGCGGCCCAATGGTCAAGAACCCACACTTCCACTGCAGAGGGCACGGGTTTGATTCCTGGTCTGGGAACTAAGATCCTACATGCTGCATGGTGCAGTGATCAATCAATAGATTAAATTTATTTTTCAACCTTCAACTCTATAATGGAAGAGAAACATAGTTCTCAGAAAGAAACAAGGAGATTAAAAATACTACTCTGAGACTGGCGGTTGCCAGTGGAAGGTGGCAACTGGGGATGAACTGGGAGTTTGGGGTTAGTGAATGCAAACTGGTAATATTTAGAATGGATGAACAATATCCTACTGCATAACACAGGGCACTATAGTCAATATCTGGTGATAAACCATATGTAAAAGAATATGTATATATGTGTATATAAATTAGGGGGGATGGAGTCCATTTTCCTAACTTTGATGGAAGGTATAAAAAAAACTACTATAAAAACACAGAGTATCTTGTGATAAATAAAATTCATTATTTTAACAAGAAGTATACTTGACTCCATAAAAATAAGGCAAAAATAAGGGAATGGAAAAAGATGCCTTGCTGAAAAGAAAGGTCTTCCAAAACACAGCTGGGGATGGAAGGAGCATTATTTGTTTCTGAAAAGAAAAGAAAAAGAAATTTTTACTTAAGAATTCCACGTTTGCTGGAGAAAAATTAGAAAACCTTAACTACTTGTGCAAAAACAGTAACAAAAGAGAATCACAAAGAAAAAAAAAATAACCCTTAGCATTAAAAGAGATCTTTCATGTTACCTATGCTAAACTTCCAGCCCATTCAGGAATTCTCTAACATTACTAACAGCTTCTATTTATAGGAATAAGGCATCCACAATTTCAAAAAGCAAACTATTCAATTATTGGATGGTTAGAGCTCATCCTTGTTTAGATTCAAAGCTAATTCCAACCAATGAAACTAGAGAAAGTTAAACTTTATACCCTAACCCTATATCCATGCCCGAGCTCTGCAGTATCTGACAACTGCTTCAGGTGTTCTTCATTGGCGGCCAGATAATTTCAGATCCTTCAGATGTTCTCTTATCACATGTTGAAGATCCTTTCCCAGCTTGGTCCCCTTAACCTGGACAGTCTTCCCACCAAGAACTGCAAGTGTAGAGTATACTAACACAAGTTCCACAGTGGAGAACAAAGGACATGGCGGTCCTGTGAACTCTGTGTTAGTCATCTGCAGAACTGCCACTGTGCTTCCCAAACCTGCTATGTACCAGAATCATCTGGAGAGGCTTATTGAATCCAGACTCCCAAATGGCGCCTCTAATGATTTGAGTGAGCTGGTCAAGACAGAGCTTGAGAATACATTTAACAAACGGCCTGCATGGTCCTAAGCAGCCAGCCTTGCATGAAACAGTGGCATGCTGTGCCCATTTCTTTTTCACTTTTAAGTTACAAAAGATATTGAGCACAGAAAGTACAGAAGGGCTTCCCTGGTGGCTCAGTGGTAAAGAATCTGCCGGCCAATGCAGGCGCCACTGGTTCAATCCCTGGTTCCTTGAAGATCCCACATGCTGTGCAGCAATTACGTCTGTGTGCCACAACCACTAAGCCTGTGCTCTAGAGCCAGAGAACTACAACTCCTGAGCACATGCACCCTTCAGCCCGTGCTCAGCAATGAGAGAAGCCATCACAATGAGAAGCCTGCACACCACAACTAGAGAGTAGCTCAAGAGCTGCTCACCTCAATGAGAGAAAAGTTGTGCAAGACCCAGAGAGAAAAGTTGTGCAAGACCCAGCTCAGCAAAAAAAAAAAAAAAAGACAGAAAGTAAAACACCTATGCACCATATACCAGGAATCAACTGATTGCCATTTTGCCGTTTGCTTCAGATATCTCATTTTAACAGGAATTAAGTTACATATACACCAAAATGTCACCACCAATTCCTTTCCCTTTTTCTCTCTCAATGAGTGTCATTATCTAAATTGTTATTTATCATTCCCACATATATTACTTTATTTTTACTATATTTTGAGATACTATTTGCCATTGTCTTACATTCTTCCTCATCCTCCTTATTCAACCTTGGAGAATCTTAAAGAGCCGTCTTTCGGACTTCTCCATCTACATTCTTTCCAATGAGCTCATCTGTCCCAAAGGCTTGAATACCTTGTGTACACTGATGACCTCTCAAAATGGTATTTTCTCAGCTTCTCTCCTGAACTTGAAACTCACATATCCAATTGTGTATTGAATGCTTCCATTCAACAGGCACCTCAAACTTAATACCTCCAAATCTAATATCAGATATCCTTCTACCCCTGGCAGTCTTAACGCATGTCAGTAAATATCAACTCTACTTTTCAAAAATTTTAGAGTTGTCCTCTTTCTCACAACCTTTATCCAATTCATAAACCTCATTGTCTCTATCTTGAAAATATATTCAGAATCTTACCCATCCTCATCACCTCCACTGTGGTTCCCCAAGTCCATGCCACCAGCTCCTCCAGACCAACAACAGCCTCTAGCAGGTCCTCCTTGCTACAGCCTGCTCTCCACACAACAACCAGTCATCTTTAAAATGTCAGTGAGATCAAATCAGTGGTATGCAATGGTTCCCTACTAGAATAAATGACATGGTTGCCAAGGTTTGTCCCTGTGACTTCTTCTTCCCTTTATATTCACTATCCAGCCATCTTGCTACAAGATTATCAATTTTACTGATTCCACACCCCCCACCCCCGCAAAGAACCTACCTTTCAGTTATATTATCTCTATTCGTTTTCTAAGTTCACAGATTTCTGCTCTCCCGCACCCCCACGTGCGCCACTTGTCTTGTAGGATGTTAGTTTCCCAACCAGGAATTGAACCCTCCAGCAGTGGAAGCATGGAATCCTAAGCAACAGACTGCCTGGGAATTCCCTGATTTCTGCTCTTAATCTCTCTTATTTTGTTTCTCCTGCTTGTTTTAAGCTTATTTTGTTTTTCCCCTAGTTTCTTAAAGTGAAAGCTGAGACTGTTGATTTGAGACCTTCCTGCCTATAAAGTGTTTTTAATAAGGTAAATTTCCCTCTATTTCCTACTGATTTATTTCCTACAGGGTTTGGTATTTTCTATTTTTATCTTTCATTAAGTTCAATGTTTTCTAATTTCCCTTAAGATTTTCTGTTTGGTCCACAGATTATTTCTAAGTGTGTTAATTTCTGTATAGAGATTTCCTGTTATCTTTCCTTTATTGTTTAGTCTAATTCAAGTATGAGTAAAGAACTTTGTGTAATTTCAATTTTTCTAAATTTGTTAAGGTTTGTTATGATCCAGGATGTGGTCTTTCTTGGTGGATATTCTTTGTGCACGTAGGTGAAGTGTTCTAACAATGCCAATTAGATTCAACTGGTTGATGGTATTGTTCAGTTCTATATTCTTGCTTATTTTCCGCTGTAACTTCTGTTGCATACTAAGATAGATGTACACAAATTTTCAACTATAACTGTGGATTTATATTGCTTTTCAGTTCTGTAATTTTTGATACATGTATTCTGAAGCTCTGTTGTTAAGTGCATACATATTTAGGGTTGTTGTATCTTCTTGGCGAACTGATTTTCTCTTTATCTCTGATAATTTTTTCTGCTCTGAAGTCTATTTTGTATGATACTAATACACCCACTTTACTTTTATTTTCATTATGTTATTTCTCTTGGTTATATGTATAGCAATAGTAGTACTGGTTTATAAGGTAAATATGTTCAGTATTTTGCAGAACTGCCAGATTGTTTCCACAGACACTGTCCCCCTTACCAACATTTGTTATGCTTTGTTTGGGATTTTTTAAGCATCCTACTAGGTTTGAAGTGGTATCTCATTATTTTGATTTGCATTTACCTAATGACGGGGCAGAAGGAGAAGGGGATGACAGAGGATGAGGTGGCTGGATGGCATCACTGACTCGATGGATGTGAGTCTGAGTGAACTCCGGGAGTTGGTGATGGACAGGGAGGCCTGGCGTGCTGTGACTCACGGGGTCGCAAAGAGTCGGACACGACTGAGTGACTCAACTGAACTGAACTGAACTGAATGACAAATCATGCTGAACAATTTTTTACATGCTTATTGGCCATTTGTGTTTCTTCTCTGGATAAATATTCTAGTCTTTTCCTCATGTTTTAACTGGGTTATTTGTTTTAACAATATTCAGTCTTCCAGTTGATGAACATGTAATGTCTTTTCAGTTAAGAATTTTAAAAATTTCTCTCAATGAAGTTTTGTAGTTTTCAATATGCAAGTATTATTATATACATCTGTTAAATTTACTTGACTGGTCAAAAAGCTCATTTAGGCTTTTGCATATGGAAAAAACCCAAACAAACTTTTTGGCTGATCTGATATGTAATTTGGATTTATAAATTTAATTTCAAGTATTTTATATAGTTTATATTGTTATGAGTAGGACTGTTCTCTTAATTTCATTTCTGGATTGTTTATTGCTAGTGCAGAGAAATACAATTCATTTTGTATCCTGCAACTCTGCTGATCTTGTTTATTATTTCTACTTTAGTGGATTCTTTGGGATTTTCTATATATGTAATCACTGTCATCTGCAAACTTTTATTTCTTCCTTTCCAGTATTCTTTTTATTTAATTTTCTTAACTGCCTGAGAGTAGAAGTAATGAGACATTCACAGCCTTGTCTTGTGCCTGCTCTTAGGAGGAGAAAATATTCAATCTTTCTCCATTAAATATGTCAGCTACAGGCTTTTGTAGATACTCATCATCAAGTTGAGGAAATTCCCATCTATTTGTCTGATGAGAATTTTTACCATTACAGGGCACTGGGTGTGTGCTTGGTCATTCAGTTGTGTGTGACTCTTTGGACTGGAGCCTGCCAGGCTCCTCTCTCCCTGGGATTCTCTAGGCAAGAACACTAGAGTGGGTTGTCATTCCCTCCTCCAGGAAATCTTTCCGGCTGAAGGATAGAACCTGTGTCTCTTGCATCTCCTGAATTGGCAGGCAGATTCCTTAGTGCTAAGTCATTGGGGAAGCCCTTTAACCCCGATTTCATCAAATGCTTTTTGTGTCTATTGAGATGACTATACGTTTTTTGGTTTTATCCTACAAATATGATTTATTACATTAATTGACTTTCAGGTGTTAAACCAATTTTCCATTCTTGGGATAAATCCTACTCAAGTATGGTGTATAATACCTTCTATTTGTTAACCTATTTGATTTACTAGTATTTTATTGAAGATTTTTGTGTCTGTATTCATAAGGAATATTGGTATATAGTTTTATAATCTCTTTTAACTAGTGAGTTTAAGTCATGTGCTCTTTTTTTTTTTTTTGGCCATACCACAGGGCACGTGGAACCTCCCTGCTCAGGGGTGGAACCCATGCCTCCTGTAGTGGAAGTGCAGTCTTTTTTAACATTGCTTTTTATTATAGAGTATAGTTGCTTTACAGTGTTGTATTAATTTCTTCTGTACAGCAAAGTGAATCAGTTATACATACACATATATCCCCTCTTTTTAAATGTCCTTCCCATTTAGGTCACCACAGAGCATTAAGCTGAGTCCCCTGTGCTATATACAGCAGGTTCTCATTAATTTGTCTATTTTATACATAATAGTGTATATATGTCAATCCCAATCTCCCAATTCATCCCACCCACCCATCTTGGTATCTGTAAACTTTTTTTTCTACATCTGTGTCACTATTTCTGCTTTGCAATTAAGTTCACCTGTACCATTTTCCTAGATTCCAAATATAAACAATATTATACGTATCTGTTTTTCTGACTCACCTCACTCTGTATGGCAGTCTCTAGGTCTATCTATGTCTCTGCAAATGGCACTATTTTGTTCCTTTTTATGGCTGAGTAATATTCCATTGTGTATATGGACCATATCTTCTTTGATCCATTCCTCTGTTGATGGACATTTAGGTTGGAAAATGCAGAGTCTTAACCACTGGCGCACCAGGGAAGTCCCATGCTCTCTTAATATAATTATTGATACTGGTGGAACTAACATTTTATTATTTGCTTTTTAAAAAAATTCTTCTGCATTGTTTTAAGATTTTTTAAAACTCTATTTTAATTTACCTATTGTGTATCTGACTATATCTCTTTGTATAGTTTCTTCAGTAGTTGCTCTGGTGTTACAATACAGATGACAAGTCTACTTAGTCAATGTTTCACCACTTGAAGTGAACCTTAGAAACCTTACTACCATATTAAATCCCTACCTTATCCCATTTATTTTGTAAGTTGTCTCATATATTACCTCTGCATACACTGAAAGCCCTATCAGTGTCGTTTTTCAACTGTCAAATATATTTCAACTATCAAACTATACACTGAAAAACAGTCTATTATATTTGCCCAAATCTTGCTATTCCAAGTTTCTTTTGGTCTTAATAACTTAGTAGTTATTTTAGAGCAACTCTACTGTTAATGATTTCTCTTAGTTTTCTTTTATCTGAGAATACTTGGTTCAACTCCATTTCCGAGGGTTATTTTTACAAGACACAGAATTCTGGATTAACAGTTCTTTTCTTTCAGCACTTTAAAAATGCTATTCATTTCTTCTAGCCTGCAATTTTGGTGAGAAATCTAGAGTCTTTCACAGCATTCCCTTATAAGTGGTGTGTCATATAAGGTGTTGCTCACAATATGTGTTTATTTCATAGCTATTTGATTATGGTATGTCTGGGCAGGGGTTTCTTTGTGTTTTATCCTGTTTAAGATTTGCCAAGTTTTCTGAATCTGTAGGTTTCACTGAACTTGGGAACATCTCAGTCATTATTTCCAAAAGTATTTTTTCCGCAACATACTTTTTTTCTGTTCTATAACTCGCATGACACAATGTTAAATCTTTGCGAACTGTCTCTCCAGTCCCTGAGACTTAATTTTTCTGATCTCTATTCTTCAGACTGGATGCTCTCCATTGAACTATCTAAGTTGAGTAACTTGTTACCTCTGTTCTCCTACTGAATCCATCCAGTGAGGTTTTTTTTCCTGTTAACTGTATTTCTCAGCTATAGAATTTCTATTTTGTTCTCTTTATATCTATTTTTTCTGCTGAGAGTTTCTATCTTTCCATTCATTTCAAGAGAATCTACCCTTACTTGTTAGTCAGAACACTGCAGTAATAGCTCCTTTAAAGTCCTTGTCATATAATTCCAGCATCTTATCTTATTCATCTAGGAGATGATGGCATTTGCTGATAGTCTTTCCTTACAAGTTAAGATTCTTCCAGGTTCTTTGTATGCCAAGTAATGGACATTTTCAATATTATGATACCTGACTCTTAAATCCTGCAGAGAATTTTTGATATTCTTCTTTTAGCATTTAGCAGGCTATCAACCTGGTTGTGTCTAAGCCACAAGTTCTGATTGGCCTTCTGTGCATTGTAGTTCCAACATCAGTTTCAGGTTTCAAAGATGCTGCAGTGCTATTCAGATTTGACCCTGTGTGCACCATGTAGCGGCCAGTGTGGAACTTGAGCTATGATTTGCCGTATGTATAGTTCAGTTCTCAAAGTCTATGTATGCTAGGAAAGTCCATTTTTATTCTTTACTTGCTAAAAATATGAGTAGGTGCTGAATTTTATTAAGTACTTTTTCTGCATTTGAGTTGATTATATATTGTTTCTTTTGATTCTCATTTATGATGGTTTATTTCCTCGTATGTTTGATTTCTGACTGTAAATCCATATTCGGTTGACTTTTAATAAATTCAGAAAACTTAACTTGGGGAAGCTTTGTTTCAGATGTTCTAGCTTCTTGTAAGGTTCTCGGCTTAACACAAAAATCTTGGGTTCATGGTCCCTTCCTGCAGAAGTAATGGGTATACCTTGGCTTTGGTGCTTGCTTGCTTCTGCTTCCCATTCTGGTTTCAGCTAATGTATTTGTCTGTATATGGCTTTATATTTATTGGAGTAGGGTTAGAAGACATTTCTATTATTTCCTATAAATGCACAATTCATTAGTAAGTATCTTATCTAGGAGCTAACTGTTTTGTGCTGAGAGAGCCCTATTTGAAAAATAAACATTTTACCTGTATTCCTTTGGTCATTATGTCTAACAGTCTAAAGGTAATTAATACAAGACTCTGGAAGACCATTCCAGTCTTGTTTCTGTCTGGTATATTTTTTACATTTGATTTTAAACTACTCAAATTAATCATTACTGCTGCTGCTAAGTCACCTCAGTCGTGTCCGACTCTGTGTGACCCCTTAGATGGCAGCCCACCAGGCTCCCCCATCCCTGGGATTCTCCAGGCAAGAACACTGGAGTGGGTTGCCATTTCCTTCTCCAATGCATGAAAGGAAAAAGTCAAAGTGAAGTCGCTCAGTCGTGTCTGACTCTTAGCGACCCCATGGACTGCAGCCCACCAGGCTCCTCCGTCCATGGGATTTTCCAGGCAAGAGTACTGGAGTGGGGTGCCACTGCCTTCTCCTAGTATTATTCTAAAAAGTCAATGGTATCTTAAATTAATGTCTTGGTTCACCATTCTTATATTCACATTCCTTTTGTTTCATTTCATTTTATTCTTCCTGACATGTATCCTTTAGTAATTTCTTATATCAGCTTCAAATGATTTTAATTTAACTTCACCATTATTTCTAAGTGATTGTTCAGGTGGATGTGTAATTTCAGGCCAACTGTTATGCTCTCTTGTCATTTAAAGATTTTAGTCCATTGTCTTCTATTCAGATCAAATCAGTGGCTCAGTCGTGTCCAACTCCTCGCGACCCCATGAATCGCAGCACGCCAGGCCTCCCTGTCCATCACCAACTCCCAGAGGTCACTCAGACTCACATCCATCGAGTCAGTGATGCCATCCAGCCATCTCATCCTCTGTCGTCCCCTTCTCCTCCTGCCCCCAATCCCTCCCAGCATCAGAGTCTTCTCCAATGAGTCAACTCTTCGCATGAGGTGGCCAAAATATTGGAGTTTCAGCTTTACCATCATTCCTTCCAAAGAAATCCTAGGGCTGATCTTCTTCAGAAAGGACTGGTTGGATCTCCTTGCAGTCCAAGGGACTCTCAAGAGTCTTCTCCAACACCACAGTTCAAAAGCATCAATTCTTCGGTGCTCAGCCTTCTTCACAGTCCAGCTCTCACATCCATACATGACCACAGGAAAGACCATAGCCTTGACTAGGTGAACCTTTGTTGGCAGAGTGATGTCTCTGCTTTTGAATGTGCTATCTAGGTTGGTCATAACTTTCCTTCCAAGGAATAAGCGTCTTTTAATTTCATGGCTGCAGTCACCATCTGCAGTGATTTTGGAGCCCAGAAAAATAAAGTCTGACACTGTTTCCACTGTTGCCCCATCTATTTCCCATGTAGTGATGGGACCAGATGCCATGATCTTCGTTTTCTGAATGTTGAGCTTTAAGCCAACCTCTTCACTCTCCACTTTCACTTTCACCAAGAGGCTTTTTAGTTCCTGTTCACTTTCTTCCATAAGGGTGGTGTCATCTGCATATCTGAGGTTATTGATATTTCTCCCAGCAGTTCAAAAATCTGTTGTCTGCCTAATGGTCACATCTTTTCTCTTTGGAAGCTTTCTTCCAAAGATCTTATTTTTATTGCTTCATAAGATATATCTAGGTGTAAGTTTATATTAATTTTCCTGGTTGGGACATTGTTTTCTAAGGCTGAGAAATTCCTTTCATACTGGATTACTCTTTTTTAAGCCATACAGTATGGCATGTGGGATCTTAGTTCCCTGATGAGGGATAAAACCCTCGCCATCTGCAGTAAAGGCATGGAGTCTTAACCATTAGACAGCCAGAGAAGACCCTGGATTACTTTTTTTTTAGTTTCAGATTATGAGCTCTTTTTAGTAGGCTTATTTTTCACATACCCCTTCCCCTAAATTCCAGACAAAATTTCTTCTGTTCATTAACTGTTTATTCAGTAGAGTCTCAATTCCTTAACATGGTAACAAGGTTCTAAGTAACGAGGCTCCTGTTTATCTTTTCTTGCTAAACCAACCCGTTCCTCTCTGTACCTTAAATTCCCAGTTCCCGGAACAGGCCAGCTTCTTCGATATCATATAATCCACTTTTATTACCCTGTTTCCTCAGCCTAAGAAGCTCTCTTTCTGCCTCACAAAACCTATTCCTGCTCCTAGCTCTCAAAATTTATCAGACTGGCTCTTCCTATTTCCCATCATGGCGCAGGATCAAGGTGAGAAGGAGAACCCCACGCGGGAACTTCGCATCCGCAAGCTCTGCTTAACATCTGCGTTGGGGAGAGCGGAGACAGGCTGACCCGGGCAGCCAAGGTGCTGGAGCAGCTCACGGGCCAGACCCCAGTGTTCTCCTAAGCTAGATACACTGTCAGATCCTTCGGCATCAGGAGAAATGAAAAGATTGCCATCCACTGCACCGTCCGAGGGGCCAAGGCAGAAGAAATCCTGGAGAAAGGTCTAAAGGTGTGAGAGTACGAGTTAAGAAAAAATAACTTGTGAGATACTGGAAACTTTGGCTTTTGGATCCAAGAACACATCAACCTGGGGATCAAGTATGACCTGAGCATTGGTATCTACGGCCTGGACTTCTACGTGGTGCTGGGTAGGCCAGGTTTCAGCATCGCAGACAAGAAGCGCAGGACAGGCTGCATTGGGGCCAAACACAGAATCAGCAAAGAGGAGGCCATGCGCTGGTTCCAGCAGAAGTATGATGGGATCATTCTTCCTGGCAAATAAATTCCCGTTTCTATCCAAAAGGCCAATAAAACATTTTCAATGAAAAAAAAAAAAAAAAAATTTATCAGACTGATAATGAACTAAATCACATCTTTTATGAAGTCTTTCCTATGTGTTCCATCAGGCAGGAATGACTCTACACCCTATACAAAATTCTCTTATAAGATCTAAAACCTTATGCATTTGTTTATGTGTTTCAAAAACATTTAATCCTTTTCTGTCTCCCTTTCCTCCTACCCTCTAGTCACATTCTAACACAGAAATGTCTCAGATCTACCCATGTCAAAGATATCCCACTGCTGCTGCTAAGTGGCTTCAGTTGTGGACACGACTCTGTGCGACCCCACAGACAGCACCTCACCAGGCTCCTCCGTCCCTGGGATTCTCCAGGCAAGATCACTGACTGGAGTGGGTTGCCATTTCCTTCTCCAATGCATGAAAGTGAAAAGTGAAAGTAAAGTTGCTCAGTCGTGTCCGACTCTTCACGACCCCATGGACTGCAGCCTCCCAGGCTCCTCCATCCATGGGATTTTCCAGGCAGGAGTACTGGAGTGAGGTCCCTTGCCTTTTCCGGATATCCCACTACCCTATATGAAATCACCCAGGTTACTTTTTAAAAGCTTTCTGTGAGTTGTACTACTTCACCTCTCCATTACTTCAGCAAGTAATTATTAAGCATCTACTTTCAGCTGGTCCTTTTGATAGGTCCTGGGATCACAAAAAATAATGCATAGACCATACCCATAAATAAACTGGAATTCTAATAGGATGAGGTAAGTACTATAAAAGCAATCAGTTACAGGATGCCACTGAAGAAAGACCTAACCTGGTCTTGGGAAGCTGCAGAGAAATAAACAAAGAATGCTTTCAGGAGGAAGTGAGGCCTAGAATGTAGAAGAGTTGTGTTTCACCAAAGGGACACACACGTAAGGAAGAGACAAAAGCTAGGAGGCTAAGGAAGGGAACACAGAGTAGTTCAATTCTTAAAATCTACAGTCCTTTCAAATTACTATTAAAGTTAACTAAAAGTAAATACAGATATCTAATACTTTGCCAGAAGGTAAGTCTAAATTTCTCCTTAGGACAGCAACAGGGGCCCTTCATAACCTGGCTCAAACCTATCTCTCTTAACACGTGCCTTCTGATACAAACACATGTTCCTTCTTGATGTAATTTGCTCTGTATAACACCATTCAAACTCATGTGGTAATATAACACACACAGGATTTGATGCATGAGCACTAACCTGTAAGATGGGCGCCGTGCTAGGATCCCGTGGGTTTTCTGTGAGGAGCCTATGCTGTCAGATGAGTCCTGAGACTCCTCACTCTCTGATAAAGATGATACCTGAAAAACAGAACTGGTTTTACTAAGATGAACAAACCAAGTGGGAAAAGAATTAATTTTTACTTTCAGAAAAAATGATCTGTCTTCTACCACCCAAATTCATTTGTCATTAAATCTAAGGTCTAAAAGAAAGAAAGAAAAAGGAGAAAGTTTATTTCAGGAGTCTAAACTAAAGGAACATACAACACAGCAGGCTCAGAACTAAGACATCTATCCCCCAAATAAAGCAATACTACTGCACTGCTGCTGTTGCTGCTAAGTCGCTTCAGTTGTGTCCAACTCTGTGCGACCCTACAGACGGCAGCCCACCAGGCTCCCCCATCCCTGGAATTCTCCAGGCAAGAATACTGGAGTGGGTTGCCATATCAGTCTTGAGACTGATGCACACTACTCAGATTTTTTTTTTTTTTATCATTAATGCACTCTGATTTGGATTTTGGACATACTTTGAAATGCTACTAGATATCCAACTAATATCCAGTTAACAGATGATGACTGAATATACAAACCTGTGTGTCAGGGAAGAGCTCTGGGCTAGACATACATATTGGAAGTCAGCTCTCTAGGATAGTCCTTAAAGCCACAAGACTGAGTGAGCTCAGGAAGGAGAGATAAGACAAAACCCAGGGACATTCTTAGCAGTAAGAGGTTGGAAAGAAGGGGAGGACCCAGCAAATGAGGCCAAGAATAAGCCACCAGTAAGGCAGGAGGAATACCAAATGAGCGTGGTGTCCTTGAAAAACTAGCAAAGACAGAGTATTAAGAAGAAAAGAATGATCAACCATGTCAAATTCTGCTAGCAGATGAAATAATATAAGGACCCAGGACAACCATTAGATCTGGCAAGGTGGAGGTCACTGGCAAGGGCAGGTACAAACATAAGTAAACTTAAAAATCTGTAATAATTAGCTTTATCTCATTTCATAATTGAATTAGTTAATACCTGTAAAGCATTTAATGCATGGCACAGCACAAGCACACATTAAATGATAACTACTATTAATGATAAACCTATTGATTGTTTGTGAAAGCCTCCTTGATATTTAACTTGAGATCTGAAAGGCAAGAGAAGCCAATACTGGAAATGTTGAGAAAACTTTCAAGCAGAGAAAAAAAGGAAAACCTATTAAAACTAGTCAGCACAATAACCATATGAAAGTTTTAAGTTACATCTTACAATTGAGGAAATAAAAATTTTTTAAATGTATTAAATTTCTCAGTATTTTTCTGAAGCTACATTGTGATACTTGACTTCTTTAAAAAAAATAAAACAGGCTTCTAGAAAGAACATAATAAATACATTCTCTACATTACCTATTGTATACAGAAAGCCTTCCCCTAAACTATTTAGACCTGGATCTTAAATTTCCAAAGAAGCTTGTTTTACACTGTATAATCACCTTCAAAAATGAGTTCAAGTGTACTTATACTTTTTTATATCTTAAACTTTTATCTTTTGATAGAAAAGAAAGAATGGGTCATAATCAGTAATAGTTAATAAATAATCACAGTAACAAACAAAACAGTAATAATTAAAGAAGATCAGTCACTTCTGCTTCCTCAAGCATCACAGATATACCATTTCTAATCTAAATCTTAGCTGTTTTACCTTTTGTCCGCAGATTTACTCCAAAGCCTCCCAGTGAACTCAAGCAAGAAAATAATTTCTAGAACTAAGACATTACTTATAACTAAGAGGAAGAACCTCTAATGACAGCACTAGCAAGTAAGAGTAAAATCTTCACATCACCTTTCACAAAGGAAAAAACACATAAAGACGCAGCTCCAGAGCTGACAGCCCTGCCAGATGCTGTATATACTCAAGAGGGAAATGAGCTACACAGACACTGTATACTGAAGAGGAAAGATGAGTTATACAGACACTGTATATACTCAAGAGGGAAAATGGGCTACACAGCTTTTCTTCCAAGACAGCTGCTTCTAAAAATGAGAGATGACCAAAGGCATTCTGAGACTCACAGGAGCCAGAAGATAAAATGGGGAGAAAGTAAAAAGCAAAGAATCCAGAATGGCTCTTTACTTCCTATTGTTGCCAGGTGTAAACAGATAGGTAGACAGGTATAAGTAAGAACTTTACAATGAGGGAACTCTTTTATTTGATCACCATTAAGCATAAAGTAGGTACTTTCTTACTTTGCTAAGACACTCACATCATTACCCTTTCTTCAGAATTGTCTTTTTCGTGAAGGATACCACTAGGATAAAAAGGTGCTTTCCCTTCAGAAAATCTTTCATTTCCTTAAAGTCTAAACAATAACTTCTCCCCAAAATTGCCTTCTGTTTTCACTGGGTAGTATATACATGAAACTAGAAGTTCTGGAACTTTTCCATTCACTTCGTTTGTTCTACAGTCCAATTTCTAAGACATCGTTATCTTGGTCTATAATATTGAGACTAGAGCAACTTCAGTTGTCTAAAGACTCCAGGTTCACAAGTCCCCTCTCTCAGCCACTAAGTCTTTTAATTTCTGTACCGTTTGCACGTGTGGTGGGTGAATTACAGAAGACTGAGCTGTCTGGATGACCCCCTGAACCTGTACTTGCTTTCCAGGAAGAGGTACAATTGTCACTGGCGCAGATCCTCTTAATGACATCTAAGAACAAATAAAAATTCAATTAACATAATATAATACCTGTGCATGTAAGAAGCTGAGTTCTTTATACTAGAAAACACATTTTAGAGCTTATTATATATAACCACATCTATTAATCACACATTAGCTATTTTCTGTGTGCAGGAGATTGCACTAGGAATATAAAATGAACAGAGTAAGAGTTATAATACAAGCAAAAATACAGAAACCAATCTACTGTGGGAGCAAAGACAGAGTGCTATTTCAGCTGGGTCTTGAAAGATATATAATTTCCTGATGGTATGTATGGGGAATAGGGTTGGAAGATATTTTGGGTGAAAGAACTGATTGTATAAAAACATCATTGTTCTTTAGGACATGTCATTCTGAAGAGAGCTGGCTAAAAAACAATTAAGAAATCAAGGGTCAAAAAGTGAGAGAGGGGCTTCCCTGGTAGTCCAGTGGTTAAGACTCTGTGCTTCCACTGCAGAGGACACAGGTTCGATCCCTGGTTGGGGAACTAATATCCTACATGATTTGTGGTGTGGCCAAGAAAAAATTTTAAATTTTTTTAAAAAGTGAGAAATACCAACTTTGGCAGCATCTTTAAAAAATTTTTTTCATGATTCAATTTTTTACTTAAAATATTTTATTTCTGTGGAAAGCAGATGGGGATTTATGGCAATACCACAATAAAATACTAAACCAAGAAAAGTCCACCCATCATCTTTCAAGACTCAGCTCAGGTTCTACCTCTTCCAAGAAGCTTTCCCAGAAATTTTCAGATCTCTTGTCTTCCCCTAGACTATGCTGGTTCTAAGCATTCATCCTGGGCTTAAACACAAAATAAAATTCAAGGCTGCTCCTCAAGTTCTGAAAATCACCTTTGTGACTCTTTTCTGTGTATGCAACAGGTTCCCAATAACAATGCCTTATTCACTTTCATTTAAGGTTCTTTATCCTTTCCCAAAGTTGGATTAAATTTGTCTCACTGTCCCCTGAATGCCTAGGTCATAAAATATGGTATATAAAAATTTATCCAAATTATCAGAAAGGGAGTGTAAAAAAAACACCTTTTAAAATTGCAGTCTCCCAAAATAAAATACTTAGGAATAAACCTGACCAAGGAGATGAAAGACTTATAGGATGAAACTATAAAACATGAATAAAGGAAACATTAGATAATTGAAAGAAATGGAAAGATAGGCCATGCTCTTGGATTGGGAGAGTTAATATTGTTAAAACACAGTAATACCCAAAGCAATCTACAGATTTAAAACAATCCCTCTCAAATTACCACTGATGTTTTTCACCAAACCAGAACAAATAATCCTAAAATTCATATGGAACCATAAAAGGCCCAGAACTGCCAAAGAAATCCTGAAGAAAAAGAACAAAACATGAGGTATAATCCTCCCAGACTTCAACAATACTACAAAGCTACAGTAATCAAAACAGCCTGGTATTGGCATAAAAACAGACATATAGATCAATGGCTCAGAAAAGAGCCCAAAAATAAACCCACACACCTACAGTCAGTCTTCAACACAGGAAACAATACTGTATGAATATTGTATATTCATACAATGGGAGAAGACAGTCTCTTCAGCAAGCAGTGCTGGGAAAGCTGGACAGCTACAACACATCCTCTCACTATATACAAAAATAACACCTGACACCGTAAACTCCCAGGAGAGAACACAGGTGGGACATTCTCTGACACAAATTGTACTTCTGTTTTCTTAGGTCAGTCTCCCAAGGCAACAGAAATAATAACAAAAACAAAGAAAAGGGACCTAATCAAACTTACAAACTTTTACACAGCAAGGAAACCATAAACAAAACAAAAAGACAACCTATAGAATGGGAGGAAATATTAACAAATGATGTGACCAACAAGGGCTTAATTTTCAAAATTTACAAACAGAGCATACAACTCAACAAACGACCCAATCCCAAAATGGGCAGAAGACCTAAATACACGTTTCTCCAAAGAAGACACACAGATGGCCAAGAGGCACATGAAAAGATGCTCAACACTGCTAATTTATTAGAAAAATGCAAATCAAAACTATAGGGAGGGGGAATTCCTTAGTGGTCCAGTGGTTAGGGCTCCAAGTTTCCACTGCAGTGGGCACAAATTTGATCCCTGATAGGGAACTAAGATGGAGAAGGCAATGGCACCCCACTCCAGTACTCTTGCCTGGAAAATCCCATGGATGGAGGAGCCTGGTAGGCTGTAGTCCGTGGGGTTGCTAAGAGTATGACATGACTGAGCGACTTCACTTTCACTTTTCACTTTCCTGCATTGGAGAAGGAAATGGCAACCCACTCCAGTGCTCTTGCCTGGAGAATCTCAGGGACGGGGAAGCCTGGTGGGCTGCGATCTATGGGATTGCACAGAGTCGGACACAACTGAAGCGACTTAGCAGCAGGGAACTAAGATCCTGCACACACACAAAACAATACAACAAGGTACCACCTCACACCAGTCAGAATGGCCATATTTAAAAGTCTACAAATAACAAATGCTGGAGAGGGTGTAGAGAAAAAAAAAAGAACCTTCCTACACTGTTGGTGAGACTGTAAGCTGGTGAAGTAGTGCAGACACTATAGAAAACAGTATGAAATTCCTTGGAAAACTAAAAATAGATTTACCATATGATCCAGCAATCCTACTTCCTGGGCATATATTGGACAAAACCACAATTCAAAAGATACATGTATCCTTACTTTCATAGCAGCACTATACACAATAGGTGAGACATGGAAACAACTGAAACATCCATCAACAGATGAATGGATAAACAAGATGCAGTATATATAAACCACGGAGTACTACACAGCCATTAGAAAGAATGCAACAACGCCACTTGCAGCATCATGAATACAACTAGAGATTATCATACTAAGTGAAGTCAGAAAGAAGGATGACAAATACCATATGAACCCACTTACATATGGAATTTAAAATATGGCACAAATGAACCTATCTATGAAACAAACAGAATCGGGGACAGAGACAGAAGAGACTGGTGGTCACCTAGCGGGAGGGTTGAGGGGCTGAGTGGGGTGAGAGGCTGTAGTTAGATGTAAGCTTTTATACACAGAATGGGTGAACAACAAGGTCCCACTCAGGTACAGCCCAGAGAACTACATTCAGTATCCTATGCTAAACCGTAAGGGAAAAGAATATTTAAAAAAATCATACATACATACATTATTCTTGTCAATATTATTTTCCCTTATGGTTTGGCACAGGATATTGTGTGTGCTCAGTCACTCAGCCGTGTCCAACTCTTTGGTGTCCAGCGGACTGTAGCCCACCAGGCTCCTCTGCCCGTGGAATTTCCCAGGCAAGAATACTAGAGCAGGTTGCCACTTCCTACTCCAGGGATCTCCCTGACCCAGCAATAGAACCCATATATCTTGTATCTCCTGCATTGGGAGGTGGATTCTTTACCACTAGTGCCATCTGGAAAGCCCCGGCATAAAATACTGCATATATACTCTGGAGAAGGGAATGGCAATCCACTCCAGTATTCTTGCCTGGAGAATTCCATGGACAGAGAAGCCTGGTGGGCTGTAGTCCATGGGGTCACAAAGAGTCAGACATGACTGAGCAACTAACACACACACACACACATATATATGGAGAGGGAGAGAAGAGAGATTATTATTGTTATTAGTTGTAACTGAATCACTTTGCTGAACAGCGTAAGTAACACAGCATTGCAAATCAACTATATTTCGATTAAAAAAAAACAGAAACCCCTTTATCCAGGGACTGAAAACTGTAGATTCTCAGCACAAGCAACTCCATTCAACCGCCCTCATATACTGTAAGAGACAAGACCAAACTCTAGCACACCTTCTGTCAGCTTAAGCTGTGTCCCTAGGATGACCCAGAACCTTCAAAAGTCTCCCTGAGAAAGCTTAATGCTGCTAAAATAATTAACTGCTTGTTCTTGCGAATACCTATGACCTCGCTTTTCTTGGAGCACTTAACCCTAGAAAAATTGCAGCTGTCAATCCTTTCTTTGACCCTTGAAATAACAAATCTTTTACAATCCAGAAATGTCTCTCTCAAGGACCTGAAAGTCCTCCCTTTTAAATGTAATCAACAAGAAGGACAGGGCCCTTGTCTACCAGTCTCTGTGGAAGGTCGGCAACCTCAATTTGAGAAGCACCAATTAGCAAGCGGATACAGACGGCTTGATCACAATGACCAATCTCTCCACCTAACATCTTCAATACTTTTCCTTTAGTACACTCCAGCATTTTAAAAGGGACCCAACTTTTCTTTCAGCAGAGTTGAGCTTAATTTATGCTGGAGTTTCTCTTCCCTACTGTATGAATGAACTGTGAAATCTTGCTGCCTTTAACAGGTGTCTGTGTTTTTGTTGACAGTATTCCACTATGGAGATCCAGAAATTAATGAGTAAAAATAAACAAAACTCATGAATCTTAAGAGTCTAGCTCTAGAGGTACCATTACACTCAGCGGTTCCCTTACTTTTCAGATCCTAACTAAAGCCAGTTCAGTTCAGTCACTCAGTCCTGTCCGACTCTCTGTGACGCCATGGACTGCGGGATGCCAGACTTCCCTGTCCATCACCAACTCTCAGAGTTCACTCAAACTCATGTCCATTGAGTCATTGATGCCATTCAACCATCTCATCCTCTGTCATCCCCTTCTCCTCCTGCCTTCATCTTTCCCAGCATCAGAGTCTTTTCCAATGAGTCAGTTCTTCGCATCAGGTGGCCAAAGTAATGGAGTTTCAGCTTCAGCATCAGTCCTTCCAATGAATATTCAGACGTGATTTCCTTTAGGATGGACTGGTTGGATCTCCTTGCTGTCCAAGAGCCTCTCAAGAGCCTTCTCCAACACCACAGTTCAAAAGCATCAATTCTTCGGTGCTCAGCTTTCTTCATGGCCCAACTCTTAAATCCATACATGACTACTGGAAAAACCATAGCTTAGACAGACCTTTGTTGGTAGAGTAATGTCTCTGCATTTTATACATGCTGTCTAGGTTGGTCACAGCTTTCCTTCCAAGGAGTAAGCATCTTTTAATTTCATGTATGCAGTCAACATCTGCAGTGATTTTGGAGCCCAGAAAACAGTTTCTCACTGTTTCCATTGCTTCCCCACTTATTTGCCATGAAGTGATAGGACCAGATGCCATGATCTTCGTTTTCTGAATGTTGAGTTTTAAGCCAACTTTTTCACTCTCCTCTTTCACTTTCATTAAGAGGCTCTTTAGTTCTTCTTTGCTTTCTGCCATGAGGGTGGTGTCATCAGTCTATCTGACGTTATTGATATTTCTCCCAGCAATCTTGATTTTCAGTTTGTGCTTCATCCAGCCCAGCATTTGGCATGATGTGCTCTGCATATAAGTTAAATACGCAGAGTGACAATATACAGCCTTGACATACTCCTTTACCAATTTGGAACCAAGTCTGTTTTTCCATGTCTGGTTCGAACTGTTCTTTCCTGACCTGCTTATAGGTTTCTATGAGGCAGGTCAGGTGGTCTGGTATTCCCATCTCTTTCAGAATTTTCCACAGTTTATTGTGATCCACACAGTCAAAGGCTTTGGCATAGTCAATAAAGCAGAAATAGATGTTTTTCTGGAACTCTCTTGCTTTTTCCATGATCCAGTGGATGTTGGCAATTTGATCTCTGGTTCCTCTGCCTTTTCTAAATCCAGCTTGAACATCTGGAAGTTCATGGTTCACATACTCTAGAAGCCTGGCTTGGAGAATTATGAGCATTACTTTGGTAGCATGTGAGATGAATGCAGTTGTGCAGTAGTTTTAATGTTCTTTAGCACTGCCTTTCTTTGGGATTTTGAAAACTGATCTTTTCCAGTCCTGTGGCCACTGCTGAGATTTCCAGATTTTCTGGCATACTGAGTGTGGCACTTTCACAGCATCATCTTTCAGGATTTGAAATAGTTCATCTGGAATTCCATCACCTCCACTAGCTTTGTTCACAGTGCTGCTTCCTAAGGCCCACGTGACTTCGCATTCCAGGATGTCTAGCTCTAGGTGGGTGATCACACCATCATGATTATCTTGGGTCATGAAAATCTTTTTGTGTAGTTCTTCTGTGTATTCTTGAACCTCTTCTTAATATCTTCTGCTTCTATTACTGCTAAGTCGCTTCAGTCGTGTCCAACTCTGTGCGACCCCATAGACGGCAGCCCAACAGGCTCCCCCGTCCCTGGGATTCTCCAGGCAAGAATACTGGAGTGGGTTGCCATTTCCTTCTCCAATACTTGAAAGAGAAAAGTGAAAGTGAAGTCGCTCAGTTGTGTCTGACTCCTAGTGACCCCATGGACTACAGCCCACCAGGCTCCTCCATCCATGGAATTTTCTAGGCAAGAGTACTGGAGTGGGGTGCCATTGCCTTCTCTGTCTGCTTCTACTAGGTCCATACAATTTCTGTCCTTTATTGTGCTCTTTGCATGAAATGTTCCCTTGGTATCTCTAATTTTCTTGAAGAGATCTCTAGTCTTTCCTATTCTATTGTTTTCCTCTATTTCTTTGCACTGATCACTGAGGAAGGCTCTCTTATCTCTCCCTACTATTCTTTGTAACTCTGCATTCAAATGGGTACATCTTTCCTTTTTTCCTTTGCCTTTGGCTTCCCAGCTATTTGTAAAGCCTCCTCAGACAACCATTTTGCCTTCTTGCAATTCTTTTTCTTGGGGATGGTCTTGATCATTGCCTCTTGTACAATGTCACAAACCTCCGTCCATAGTTCTTCAGGCCTCTATCAGATCTAATCCCTTGAATGTGTTTGTCACTTCCACTATATAATCGTAAGGGGTTTGATTTAGGTCATACCTGAATGGTGTAGTGGTTTTCCCTAATTTCTTCAATTTAAGTCTGAATTTGGCATTAAGGAGTTCATGATCTGAGCCACAGTCAGCTCCCGGTCTTGTTTTTGCTGACTGTATAGAGCTTCTCCATCTTTGGGTGCAAAGAATACAGTCAATCTAATTTTGGTATTGACCATCTGGTGTTGTCCACATGTAGAGTCTTCTGTTGTTGAATAAGGGTGTCTGCTATAATCAGTGCATTCTCTTGGCAAACTGTTAGCCTTTGACCTGCTTCGTTTTGTACTCCAAGGCCAAATTTACCTGTTACTTCAGGTACCTCTTGACTTCCTACTTGTGCATTCCAGTCCCCTATAATGAAAAGAACATCTTTTTTGGGTGTTCTTTTAAAAGGTCTTGTAGGTCTTCAAAGAACCATTCAACTTCAGCTTCTTCAGTGTTACTGGTCGGGGCATAGGCTTGGATTACTGTGATATTCAATGATTTGCCTTGGAAACAAACAAACATTTGGCAATAAGGAGTTCATGGTCAAACAGAGATCATTCTGTTGTTTTTGAGACTGTATCCAAGTACGCATTTCAGACTCTTGTTGACTATGATGGCTACTACATTTCTTCTAAGGGATTCTTGCCCACAGTAGTAGATGTAACTAACAGCCATCCGAGTTAAATTCACCCATTCCAGTCCATTTGAGTTTGCTGATTCCTAAAATGTCGACGTTCACTCTTGCCATCTCCTGTTTGTCCACTTCCAATTTGCCTTGATTCATGGACCTAACATTCTAGGTTCCTATGCAATACTGCTCTTTACAGCATAGGACTTTACTTCCATCACCAGTCACATCCACAAGTGGGTGTTGTTTTTGCTTTGGCTCTATCTCTATCAGTGGAGTTATTTCTCCACTGGTCTCCCACAGCATACACCTACTGACCTGGGGAGTTCATCTTTCAGTGTCCTATCTTTTTGCCTGTTCATGCTGGTCATGGGGTTCCCAAGGCAGGAATACTGAAGTGCTTTGCCATTCCCTTCTCCAGTGGACAACACTTTGTCAGAATTCTCCATCATGACCCATCCACCTTGGGTGGGTGGCCCTACAGGGCATGCATGGCTCATAGTTTTTTTGGGTTAGACAAGGCTGTGGTCCATGTGATCAGTTAGGTTAAGTTTTCATTCTGTCTGTCCTCGGATGGATAAGGGTAAGAGGCTTATGGAAACTTCCTGATGGGAGAGATTGCCTGAAGGAGAAACTGGGTCTTGTTCTGATGGGCAGGGCCATGCTCAGTAAATTTAATCCAACTTTCTATTGATGTGCAGGGCTTCCCTGTTGTTAGACCTGAGGTGGAGGTGATGAAGATAATGGCGACCTCCTTCCAAAGGTCCCATGCAGCACTGCTGCACTCAGTGCCCCTGACCCCGCAGCAGGCCACCGTCAACCCACACCTCCACCAGAGACTCCTGGACACTCACGGGCAAGTCTGGATCACTCTTGTGGGTTCACTGCTCCTTTCTCCTGGGTCCTGGTGCTCACAAGGTTCTGTTTGTGCCCTCCAAGAGTCCATTTCCCCAGTCCTGTGTAAGTTCTGGCGGCTCTATGGTGGGGATGATGGTGACCTTCTCCAGAGGGCTTATGCCATACCTGCGGCAAGCCCTTGTGGCAGGCCCCTGCTGACCTGTACCTTCCCAGGAGACACTCAATCACAGTTCTGGCTCAGTCTCTGTGGGGTCTGTGGGTCATGGTACACACAAGGTTTGTTTGAGCCCTCTGAGACTCTCTGGCGGCTAAGGGTTTTTGAGTCTAAACGCAATTTTGCTCCTCCTACCATCTTGCTGGGGCTTCTGCTTTGTCCTTGGATGTGGGTGGTGTGATCCAACATTTTCCAGCAATGGTTATTCAGCAACTCGCTGCTGAACAACTAAAGCCACTCACTCAAATAATGAGGCAAGCTTGTGAGGCGGATAATTTACATTTCTAAAAGGATAAAAGTAAATCATTCCTCCAGAGTTTCTGGTAATCCTAGTGTTTTGTGCAGGCTGTGGATCTGGCACATTTTAAGGAAAAGGCACCAGATTTTGTTTCAGCTAGTGGTCATTGCTTTGCCTGACTAATCATTGTTTTAACTTCACAAAATGCCTACTACTCAGAGTCCTAAAGCCTTGTGTCTTCCCACTGCCCCTCTCAAACGTGACCATCTAAATCCTGAGGTCTTTCTTAAAGAAAGAAAAGGAGAAGAGGGAGCTGCTGTTCCCCACTCCCTCCAATTTTAATCTGTGGTTGAAACACACATGATTGCCTCCACCTGTTATTTTTCAGCACTGACAGAGCCTTCTGCAATGATAGAAATGTTCTAAATCTGTACTATGCAATATGGTAGTTACTATCAAGCATTTGAAATGTGGCTAGCATGACTGAGGGATTTTTAATTTTATTTAATTGTAATTTAAATTAAAAATGAAATACCCATTTGTGGCTACCACACTGAACAGTTCTAGACCTTAGACCTGTAGAACCTACTAGTACACCATGGCACTAACCTCAGAATCTCTCTTGGGAGATGTTAGAAGAAGTAGAAAATGATTTTTTGGAGCTGCTCTGGTTAAACTGCAGAGAAGAAGGCAATGGCACCCCATTCCAGTACTCTTGCCTGTAAACTCCCATGGACGGAGGAGCCTGGTGGGCTGCAGTCCATGGGGTTGCGCAGAGTTGAACATGACTGAAGCGACTTAGCAGCAGCAGCAGTAGCTGGTTACACTGGGAACTGTGGAACTGATTGCCTGTCACACTACGGTAGCTGGGCTCATTCTTGTACAAATAGCTGGGCAAAAAATTAGCATAGTGCTTTTTTAGCTCCATAACTGGGCTTCCCTGGTAGGTCAGAAGGTTAAGAGTCTGCCTGCAGTGCAGGAGACCTGGGTTTGATTCCTGGGTTGGGAAGATCCCCTAGAGAAGGGAATGACTACCCAGTCCAGTACTCTTACCTAGAGAATTCCATAGACAGAGGAAACTGGTGGGCTACAGTCATTGGGGTCACAAAGAGTTGGACATGACTGATCAACTAACACTTTCACGTCACTAACTGGGGGGTCCTTGGACCATAAACACTTGGGTGAGGGAGGCTGGAGAGTTAGTGGAATGGTGACTGCAGCCATAAAATTAAAAGACGCTTACTCCTTGGAAGGAAAGTTAGGACCAACCTAGATAGCATATTCAAAAGCAGAGACATTACTTTGCCAACAAAGGTTCATCTAGTCAAGGCTATGGTTTTTCCTGTGGTCATGTATGGATGTGAGAGCTGGACTGTGAAGAAGGCTGAGCGCTGAAGAATTGATGCTTTTGAACTGTGGTGTTGGAGAAGACTCTTCAGAGTCCCTTGGACTGCAAGGAGATCCAACCAGTCCATTCTGAAGGAGATCAGCCCTGGGATTTCTTTGGAAGCAATGATGCTAAAGCTGAAACTCCAGGACTTTGGCCACCTCATAGGGAGAGTTGACTCACTGAAAAAGACTCTGATGCTGGGAGGGATTGGGGGCAAGAGGAGAAGGGGACGACAGAGGATGAGATGGCTGGATGGCATCACTGACTCGATGGACATGAGTCTAAGTGAACTCTGGGAGTTGGTGATGGACAGGGAGGCCTGGCGTGCTGCAGTTCATGGGGTCGCAAAGAGTCGGACACGACTGAGCGACTGAACTGAACTGAATATAACTAAATATCTGCCTACCAACTCATATGCAGCAGATATGTATAAGCGTATTCATTAAGCATAATTTGTAATACCTAAAAACTGAGGGGGAAAAAGTCTAGGAGAGTAGATCTTTTTTTTTTTTTTAAACCAGTTATATAGCATTAACAAGAGATATACCTAAAACCTAACATAAAGACACAGAAAGACTGAAAGTAGAGATGCAAGAAAAAAGATTGCCATTAAGATACCAAACTTAAATTAGAGTTTAAGGTAAAAGGTATTTCTAGAAATAAAGACACAAAAGGGATAATTCTCCAGGAATATACAGTTTTAAAATCTACATTCATTTAAAACAGCCTCACAGCACACTTTCGATCACAATACACAACTACAATGGAAGATTAAATGCAATGCTCTCAAGTCAAAGAATCGACAAAAAGTGATAAAGCCATACAAAGTTTAATAATACAACCTAAGCTGACCTAATAAATATAGAACTCTGCATTCAAATGCAGAATATACCTTCTTTTTAAAAGCACACTAAACATTTTTGAAAGCTTATCATGAATCATGTGATAGCAAAGTTTACTACAAATTAGTTTTTGAATTATTAATTTTGTGACCAAAATCACATTCTATTACTTCATTAGAAGATACATCAAGAAACCACAGAACTGCTTCTCAAGAAAAAAACAGGTAATTCCCTGGTGGTCTAATGATTAGGACTCAGCACTTTCACTGCCAAGGCCTGGGTTCAATTCCTGATGGGGGAACTAAGATCTCACAAGCCAAAACATGTAGCTACCAAAAAAAAAGGGTACTCCAAATTATATCATTACTTAGCAAAATGCACTCAACATGAAAGTTTTGAAATACAAACTCAGTTTTGTTTTGGGTTTTTTTGTCTGTGCTACACAGACAAAAATGCTGTATCTTAGTTTCCTGACCAGGGACTGAACCTGTGCCCCTGATAGTGGAAGCAAGGCGTCCTAACCACTGAATCGCCAGGGAATTCTCTGAAACTCAGTACCTTTTTTTTTTTTTAATGAATTCAACAAAGTTGGAGTCTTAATAACCCTAAGGACAGAAACTTGCTGGTCACCGTTCCTCTAAATAGTTGTGTATGATATAATGTACTGAGTTTTCTTCTAAGGTTGTAATGGTTGTTCTTAGTCCTCTTACTACAAAAACCTCTTTTCATCAACAGAAAATGCTACTGTGTGTACTCATATTTCCTTTGAAAAAGCTCACATATACTCAAGACCTCTTGGGTTTCCAACATTTGGACATCTTCAGTGACCTCACCAAGTCTATCTTAACACATTACAATAACTATTTTGCTACTCCTATACTTCAGATATAAATCAGAACATTTTCTTCTGATAGAATGTTCTATTCTAGGGAACATTAATTTCTTACCATAGACTGTTAAGTGAGACTTCTCATGTTAAAGTCCCTCCATATATACTGATTAACTTAAATTAAGAACCTTTGGTCTATTAGTTCAGTCATATTACTTTATAAAATTTTGGACTATAATCCAACAGTTTTATAGGCCAAGTCCAGAGTATTAACACTATAAACAGTTGCTATGATAAAATGATGTATCTAAATTATCCTAAAACGTCTACAATAGGTAAAATTTTATTTTAGCATATTTGTAACTTATATCTACTTTCACATCCCACTGAAGAAATTAGCTATTCTTTACACATTTTCTAATACTTTCTGAAGCTAAGAGTAATCCCCTTATAACAAAATCTTATTTTACACTGTGCAAAATGAATGGGTAGATGATGAGAAAATCTGAGCTGTTGATAACTCTTAATCTGCTTTCAAAATGAAAGAATACAAGTGAACCAGTTTCTTATACACATATAAAAATTAAAAAAAAAAAAGATTAGACTTAAGTGCAAGATCTGAAACCATTAACACTTCTACAGGGAAAGAGACAGTAGAAGTTGGACACTGGTCTTAGTAATATTTTTCTGGATCTGTTTCCTCAGACAAGGGCAACAAAACGCAAAAATAAACAAATGGTACTACATCAAGCTTAAATACTTTTAGCACAGTGAAAGATAATCTCAACAACAAAAAAAGGCAACCTACTAAATGGGAGGAGATATTTGCAAATGATATATCCAATAATAGGCTAATATCCAAAATACAAAAAGAACTCAAAATAACTTAACACCAAAACACCCCAAACAATCCAAATGTTAAAACAGGCAGAAGACCAGAATAGACATTTTTCTAAAAAAGACACACATGGCCAACAGACACATGAAAAGATGTTCAATGTCACTTATCTCTAGGGAAATGCAAACCAAAACCACAATGAGGTATCACCTCACATCTGTCAGAATGGCTATCATCAAAAAGACAACAAATAACAATAAATGAATGTTGGCAAGCATGTGAGGAAAAGGGAAATCTTCATGCACTGCTGAGAATGTAAATTGGTCCAAACACAATGGAAAGCAGTACAGTGATTCCTCAAAAAATTAAAAACAGAACTACCATAGGACCCAGCAATTCCACTTCTGGGTATTTACCAAAAAAACCAAAACACTAGTTCAAAAAGATATATGTGTACTTCCCTGGTGGTCCAGTGGTTAAGAATCCACCTGCCACTGCAGGGGACACAGGTTCGATCATTGGTGGGGGAAGATTCCATAGGCTGCAGGGCAACTAAGCCTATGTGCCTGCCACAACTACTAAAGCCTAAGTGCTCTACAGCCCATGCTCCACAACAAGAAAAGCCACTGCAATGAGAAGCTCATGTACCACAATGAAGAGTAGCCTCCACTCACCACAGCTAGAGAAAACCAGAGCACAGCAACAAAGACCCAGCACAGTCCAAAAGTAAATTAAAAGATATATGCACCTCTATGTTGATGGCAGCATTATTTACAGTAGCCAAGATATGGAAGCAACCTAAGTGTCCTTCAATAAATGAATGGATAAAGATGATGAACAATGGAATATTATTCAGCCATAAAAAGAAGGAAATCTTGTGATCTGCAACAACATGGAAAAGACCCTGATGCTGGGAAAGATTAAAGACAGGAGAAGGGGATGACAGAGGATGAGACGGTTGCACGGTACCACTGACTCGATGGACATGAGTAAGCTCTGGGAGTTGGTGATGGACAAGGAAGCCTGACGTGCTGCAGTCCATGGGGTCACAAAGAGCCAGATACGACTGAGCGACTGAACGGAACTGGATGCATCTAGAGGGTATTATGCTATGTAAAATAAGCAGGACAGAGAAAAACAAACACTATATAGTTTTACTTATATATGGAATCTATTTTTTTTAAATGAACAAACAAAAGATATACACTCACATATACAGAGAACAAACAGATTTTCCAGAAAGGAGGGGAATGAACGTTGGGCGAAATAAGTGAAGGGGATCAAGAGGTACAAACTTCCAGTTGTAAAATTATCTGATCACACTACCTGATACAGAAAAAGCATCTGACAGATTTAATATCATTTCATGGGGAAAAAAAAAAAAAATCTCAGAAAACTTAGAAGGGAACCTCCTCAAACTCACAAACAGGATCTATAAAAACTTACACAGCTAATGTCAGATTTAATGATAAAAAATGAATGCTTTCCCTTTGAAACTGGGAAAAGAAAGGATGTCCATTTCATAACTCTATTCAAGAAAATTCTGGAAGCTCTAGCCATTACAATAACACAAGAAAAAGAAACAAAATGCATACAGATTGGAAAACAAGAAATAAAACCAACTCTATTTGCAGCTGACACTATTAAACATACAAAGTCCTAAGGAATATTAAAAACAAATGAAAACACCAAAATCATCCCTCCTAGAGTAAGTGTGTTCAGCAATGCTGCATGGTCAATATCAATAACCAAAATCAACTGCACTTCTATGTCCTTACAATAACTGAAATCTAAAATTAATACAATATCACCTACAATAGCTCTAAAGAAAATATGCAATACTATTTACAACTGGTCCAAGGAAAATAAAATACTTAGCTGTAAGACTAACAGAACAGATACGGGAATAAGATGTCAGTTCTCCCCAACTGATCTACATGTTCAAAGACACAGACAAGCTTCTCCTAAAATTTGTAAGGAAAAGGACCTAAAATAGCCAAAACAATTTTGAAAAAGAATAAAATGGGAGGAGTCATCTTTCCAATGTTAAGGCTTACTACACATAGTAGGGCAACTTTCCTGGTGGCTCAGATGGTAAAGCGTCTGTCTACAATGCGGGAGACCCGGGTTCAATCCCTGGGTTGGGAAGATCCCTTGGAGAAGGAAATGGCAATCCACTCCAATACTATTGCCTGGAAAATCCCATGGACAGAGGAGCCTGGTAGGCTACAGTCCATGGGGTCGCAAAGAGTCAGACACAACTGAGCGACTTCACGTTCACGTTCACACATGGTACACAAAACAGTGCGGCGCTGAGAGAGGGACAGACATATAGATCAATGGAATGCAACAGAGAACTCAGAAACAGACAAATATCCCGAAATGATTTTGGATAAAAGGGCAAAAGCAATTCAGTGGAGGAGGGTACTCTTTTCAACAAACAGTGCTATAGCAATTGTACATACATAGGCAAGCAGAAAACAAAAACCCTCAAACCTATACAAAAATTATCTTAAAATGAATCATGGACTTAAATGTGAAATATAATACTATAAAACTTTAGCAGAAAATGAGGGAAAAGTCTTTGAAATTTAGGACTAAGCAAAGAGTTCTTAGATAGAGTCAGCACAGTCCATAAAAGAAAAATTTATAAACTGGACCTAATCAAAATTTAAAACTTTCAGCTCTGTGAAAGACTCTATTAAGCAAATGAAAAAGGAAAGTTACCCTTCTAGTTCCCATATCATCCATACTGGAAACACCTAAGTAAACTTAGATTTCTAACTCTCTATAGAAGAATCTTTCTTTCCTGAAAAGTAAAATCCAGATGACTGAGAACATCCAAGACATTAGATAGAGAACCTTCAGGTAAGAAAGGATTACCAAAAACACTGCTGTGCACATGTACACACACACTCAAGCTTATCCCTGCTTGGGTCAAGTTCTCATGTCAAAAATACGAATGGAATGAAAATCAATCAGTTTTAAAAGTGTTCTGGAGCCAAGCTTATTTGGAATTTCTTAAATTAGCCTCATTTATCCTCATCCATTGCCTGGAGCCAACAAACAACTGTGGTGATTATAAAGTCTGCAGTTGTAACAGACACCATGATACAACAGCCAGATCCCCTTTCTCTGGTAAAAGCCTTACTCCCCAGCTACTGGAGGACAGCTACTGACAGGGGTCAGCCCCCTTTGGAAAAACCCTGGCTGATTAGAGTCACCTTGCCTGAGGTCACACATACCCCTTCCCAGATCAGTCAAGACACAATGCTTGATGGTGCATGCAGGAATAAAAAGGCCTGGCTGGTTCCTTACCCCAATTCTGAAGAGCAATCTGAGCTTCAAAGATCCCCACTGAGGTCCTCACTGAGACTGAATCAAAGTCCAACTTTTCCCCTCTGCCCAATCCTGCTTCCTTCTACTTCTTTTTTTCCCTTCCACAGGTGGTAATCCCAAAAGTCTTCCTAATAAACTTCCTGCCTGCTAATGTCCTGTCTGCTACCCAGGAAACCCAAGCTGTGTGGGAAGTCTAACTGCTGGAATTCAAATTGTATCTCTAGCCTTAATAGTTGTAAGAACCTCTAAAATGGGGATTATAAAACCACAATAGGTTGATAAGAGGTTTGAAGGTGTTAAAACATGTTTAGAATACACTAGGCACACAGTGGAGACTCAATACATGTCAGCTGTTACTACGGTCATTGCTTCCCCATTCACACATGGTTAAAGTACACAAATTTCTCTACAGTATGAGAATTCTCTACAGCATGAGAATTACTGAAATTTATGAGCTGAAAAAGACCTTAGAAATCACCACATATGGGGACTGGGGGGAAAAAAAAAATCACCACATCAGATCAGATCTGATCAGTCGCTCAGTCGTGTCCGACTCTTTGCGACCCCATGAACTGCAGCACACCAGGCCTCCCTATCCATCACCAGCTCTCGGAGGTCACTCAGACTCACATTCATCGAGTCAGTGATGCCATCCAGCCATCTCATCCTCTGTCGTCCCCTTCTTCTCCTGCCCTCAATCCCTCCCAGCATCAGAGTCTTCTCCAATGAGTCAACTCTTCGCATGAGGTGGCCAAAATAATGGAGTTTCAGCTTTAGCATCATTCCTTCCAAAGAAATCCCAGGGCTGATCTCCTTCAGAATGGACCGGTTGGATCTCCTTGCAGTCCAAGGGACTCTCAAGAGTCTTCTCCAACACCACAGTTCAAAAGCATCAATTCTTCGGCGCTCAGCCTTCTTCACAGTCCAGCTCTCACATCCATACATGACCACAGGAAAGACCATAGCCTTGACTAGGCGAACCTTTGTTGGCAAAGTGATGTCCCTGCTTTTGAATATGCTATCTAGGTTGGTCATAACTTTCCTTCCAAAGAGTAAGCGTCTTTTAATTTCATGGCTGCAGTCACCATCTGCAGTGATTTTGGAGCCCAGAAAAAGAAAGTCTGACACTGTTTCCACTGTTTCTCCATCTATTTCCCATGTAGTGATGGGACCAGATGGCATGATCTTCGTTTTCTGAAGGTTGAGCTTTAAGCAAAAACAAGACCAGGAGCTGACTGTGGTCTTGCCAAATTCAGACTTAAATTGAAGAAAGTAGGGAAAACCACTAGATCATTCAGGTATGACCTAAATCAAATCCCTTATGAGTATACAGTAGAAGTGAGAAATAGATTTAAGGGCCTAGATCTGATAGATAGAGTGCCTGATGAACTATGGACTGAGGTTCGTGACACTGTACAGGAGACAGGGATCAAGACCATCCCCATGGAAAAGAAATGCAAAAAAGCAAAATGGCTGTCTGGGGAGGCCTTGCAAATAGCTGCGAAAAGAAGAGAAGCGAAAAGCAAAGGAGAAAAGGAAAGATATAAACATCTGAATGCAGAGTTCCAAAGAATAGCAAGAAGAGATAAGAAAGCCTTCTTCAGTGATCAATGCAAAGAAATAGAGGAAAACAACAGAATGGGAAAGACTAGGGATCTATTCAAGAAAATAAGAGACACCAAAGGAACATTTCATGCAAAAATGGGCTCGATAAAGGACAGAAATGGTATGGACCTAACGGAAGCAGAAGATATTAAGAAGAGGTGGCAAGAATACACAGAAGAACTGTACAAAAAAGAGCTTCATGACCCAGATAATCATGATGGTGTGATCACTGACCTAGAGCCAGACATCCTGGAATGTGAAGTCAAGTGGGCCTTAGAAAGCATCACTAGGAACAAAGCTAGTGGAGGTGATGGAATTCCAGTGGAGCTACTCCAAATCCTGAAATCACCACATATGATGCCTTAATTTCCAGGTGCTGAACATCACGTCTAAATAAGTTGACTCAAGCCAATGTTCCAGAGTCACTAAATGACAAAACCAGGATTCAAACCAGGTCTTAAACAAGGCTGCTTCTCAATCTATGTATATTTTGTAATTAAATGAAACTCACCAAGGACTGAGCCCTTCCCCTTCACCTTTTTGCCATAAATGAACCTCTGCTCTCCTCTGGAGAACACCACCTCTCTCCTCATCAGTTCAGTTCAGTTGCTGAGTCGTGTCCGACTCTTTGCAACCCCACGGACTGCAGGACGCCAGGCTTCCCTGTCCACCATCAACTCCCGTAGCCTACTCAAACTCATGTCCACTGAGGCAGTGATGCCATCCAACCATCTCATCCTCTGTCGGCCCCTTCTCCTCCTGCCTTCAATCTTTCCCAGCATCAGGGTATTATTTCCAATGAGTCAGTTCTTCGCATCAGATGGCCCAAGTACTGCAGCTTCAGCTTCAGCATCAGTCCTTCCAATGAATGTTCAGGGCTGATTTCCTTTAGTAAGGATTGGTTGGCTCTCCTTGCTGTTCAAGGGACTCTCAAGAGTCTTTTCCAACACCACAGTTCAAAAGCATCAATTCTTCAACACTCAACTCTTTAAGATAGTCCAACTCTTAAATCCATACACGACTACTGGAAAAACCACAGCTTTGACTAAGACAGACCTTTGTTGGTAATGTCTGTGCTTTTTAATGCTGGCTAGGTTGGTCATAACTTTTCTTCCAAGGAGCAAACGTCTTTTAATTTCATGGCTGCAGTGGAGCCCCCCAAAATACAGTCTCTCACTGTTTTCATCGTTTCCCCACCTATTTGCCATGAAGTGATGGGACCAGATGCCATGATCTTAGTTTTCTGAATGTTGATCTTTAAGCCAACTTTTTCACTCTCCTCTTCCACTTTCATCAAGAGGCTCTTTAATTCTTCTTCGCTTTCTGCCTTCATTAACTCTACTATTTGGAATCTCGACAATCCTTGGACTCCACAGAAACCTATAATCCATTCCATCTTTTCCCTGCTTTCGACCCCATCAAGTCCCCACTTCTTCCTTACACAGCTTAAATTTCAAGGTCCAGCATTATTATCACTGTGTCACATACACCTTCAACGTCCTTGTCTTTTCTTGCTTTGCTGTAGTCTCTGGACTAAACAGCAACCTGCTAACTCACATACTCTATGCCTGTGACTGGTCTACAAGTAAGTATCTGAATCCAACTGGAGAAAAAAACATACTGAACTTAATGGTCTCACTTTAAGTTCATGATCACTAACCTCAAGTGGGCTGTTAATGCTTTCCAACAATCCTACTGCATATCCCTAGTCTACCTATGTTCTCAAAATGTTTTATTTGACTGAAAAACAATGTATCAAAAGAAAACTTTCAGAATAGCTCATCCCCAATCTACCTACTTAACCTACCTAAGCAGTGGACCACCAAGGAATTCCCACAATGAAGTATTTTTTAATTAAAGTATGTTCTCTATTTAAACAGAATGCTAAGGCACATTTTAACAGACTACAATATATTATAAACATAACTTTTAAATGTACTGAGACACCAAAAACTTTGTGTGACTTGGGCTTTATTGCAATATCAGCTTTACTGTAGCAGTCTGGAACACAGTATTCATTAACACCGAACTTACAGTCAACAGCACTACAAATCATAACTGAATGAAACTTATCTAACACATTTATTTTCTACACAAGGTACATCACCACCTTCTTGCACTTAACACTTAAGGTCTAGGCTTAGAACCCATTTTAAACAGCAAAATCACCAACAAAAAGTGCAGTAATGTGAAAAACATGGCAATAACTAGACCACAGAGACAGCAGTTTATAGTATGAGTGCTAACGTAAGACAAAATACTGCCATTATTCGGCCTCAACTGAGAAGTGACTCATATTATTCACTACAACACACATGTCCACTAATGACCATAAAAGTACATACTGATTTGGGGCTTACAAACAAATTGTACTAAGTAGGTAAATTTGCAAATACAGTATCCTTGAAAAGTTAAAATCAACTACATTAATAGTTACTGTTACTCCTCATCTGACCTACCAGCAGCAACTTACATAGCTGACCATCACCTCATTCTTAATTTCCAAAATCCTAATCTCTCTTGATTTTTTTCCCCCACTTTGGCCATCCCTTTTCAATCTCCCCAAACCCCAAATGTTGGGAGTCCCAGAATCAAATTCATTGACTTCATCTCAGACTATACTCAAGCCCAGTATCTTCAGATACTGTGGCACAGATCTCAGGTGCTCTGTTTTCCTTTTTCCCTTTTCTCTGTTTTCCTCCTTGGATAACTTCTGTTGGTCTATCCTCAAGTTCACTGATTCTTTCCTCAGTTGTGTCAGGTACATGAATAAACCCTAAAACATACTTCATCTGTGTCACAATTGTTATTTCTAGCATTTCCATTTGACTCCTGCATAGTTTCTATTCCTCTGCTGAAATTTACCTCGTCTTCATACATGTTCTCCACCTTTTCTACTAGAACCTCTAATATATTGTTATTTTAAATTCACTATCTGATATTTCTAACAACTGAGTCACCCTGAGTCTACTGATCATTTTTACTTGACAGTGGGTGATTTTTTTTTTTCCTGCTTTTTTGTATGTGCTTCATGTGTAAGGACATCATGTGTAAGGAGAGTAGAGACTGAGGAAACAGTATTTATGCCTAAAAATAGGCACACTACTCCCTTTTACTAGGCTTTTAGTGGAGGTGATGGGGGTGGGGATGAGTTAATCCATTCAGGAGTTGAAACCCCCATTCAGGAGCTTGGGTTCTGTGTTTAGTCACACAGTCCTGTCCGACTCTTTGAGACCCTCTGGACTGTACCCCACCAGGCTCCTGTCCACAGGATTTTCTGCACAAGAATACTGGAGTGGGTTGCCATTTCCTTCTCCAAGGAATCTTCCAGACCCAGGGATCACCGGCATCTCTTGTGGCTCCTGCACCACAGGCGGATTCTTTACCTCTGAGACACTGGCTTCCCTTTAAGTGCACTACCAGCTCCAAATTCCTCTGCTGTGACCTTCTGCTTACGGTGGGGTCTGGTTTGCCAGAGGGTTTTTCTCAATGTTCTTGATCCACCCTCGGCTTTAGGCTTTCTCTGTACACCTGACCCAGTGTCTCTCTAAACTTTTAGCACTCCCCAAGGGTAGGGGATAGACTGCTGTTGCTTTACGTGCTTGGAGGAATGGGGGCAGATGGGGAAGTTCTCTGTTATCCTGGCCTAGTCTCAACTGACCTGTTCAAAATTGGAAAAGGAGTACGTGAAGGCTGTATATTTGTCACCCTGCTTATTTAACTTATATGCAGAATACATCATTCGAAATGCCAGGTTGGATACATCACAAGCTGGAATCAAGATTGCCAAGAGAACTATCAAAAACCTCAGATAGGCAGATACCACTCTAAAAGCGAAGAGGAACTAAAGAGCTTCTTGATGAAAGTGAGAGAGTGAAAAAGCTGGCTTAAAACTCAACATTCAAAAAACTAAGATCAAGGCATTCAGTCCCATCACTGCACAGTGAATAGATGGGGGAAAAAGTGGAAACAGTGACAAATTTTATTTTCTTGGGCTCCAAAAATCACTGTGGACGGCGACTGCAGCCATGAAATTAAGACGCTTGCTCCTTGGAAGAAAAGCTATCACAAACCTGGACAGCGTATTAAAAACCAGACATCACACTGCAGACAAAGGTCCATATAGTCAAAGCTGTGGTTTTCCCAGTAGTTTCGTATAGATATGAAAGCTGGATTAGAAAGAAGGCTGAGCGTTAAAGAATTGATGCTTTTGAATTGTGATGCTGGAGAAGATCTTGAGAGTCCCCTGGATAGCAATGAGATCAAACTAAAGGAGTCAATCCTAAAGGAAATTCTGAATATTCACTGGAAGGACTGATGCTGAAGCTTCAATTCTTTGGCCACCTGACGCCAAGAGCCAACTTACTGGAAAAGACCCTGATGCTGGGAAAGATTGAAGGCAGGAGGAGAAGGGGACGACAGAGGATGAGATGGTTGGATGGCATCACCGACGTGATGGACACGAATTTGAGTAAGCTCCGGGAGACAGTGAAGGACAGGGATGTCTGGTTCTGGTGTGCTGCAGTCCATGGGGTTGCGGAGTCAGACATGACCTAGCAACTGAACAAGTCTCAGTCTCAGGAAGTGAGGCTCTCTCCCAGTAGTAGGCAAACTAATGATCTGAACCTGGCAAAGTTTTCTGCCCTTCCCTCAGGGTTTATGGATTTTCTTTTTCTTTTCACTCCTCCCACCCATAATGGAAAAATTGGGTTTATTCCCTTCCCCAAGTTGCTTAAAGCTTTTTTCCACAAGGATGAAGGGTCCAGGCAGGCCTGTACCACCTAGAGAGGCACTCTCTATATCCCTTGCTTCCTAATCTTTCTCATAAGCAACTCTCGGAGGTCCTTGGAGAAAAGCCTAAAAGTGGGTGTTACCTACTCTTGTTTTGCAGCTCCCAAGGGGTCATTTCTTGCTAGCCTACATTTAGACTTTGGCAATTCATTAGAAATTTAGCTAAATTCTCTTTTGCCCCGTAGGAAAGCCCTACTTTCTTCCTGTGCTCTGCTGCAGGTGAGCCATGCCCACATCCCACTTCTAATGCATTGACAGAAGTTATGATTTTTATATACTATAGCTTATTCTTGTTTCACGGTGGAAGCAATATGCTCTCCAGCTGTCTACATCCTAAAAGGAAGCCAGAAATCACTCCATGAGTTCAAATATTACCTATTTATCTAGAACTTCTAAATTTATATTTCTAGTCTGGATCTCTCTTCTGGACTCCAGACCATATATATCCAACTACCGGCTGGACAAGTCTACTTGTATGATTTGCCAGACAGATTCTAAGGTGGCCCCCATGGTCTCCACATTCTGGTGTATATGCCTTTGTGTGAGTGTTAGAGGGATCTGTAGCTTGCTTCTAGCCAAGAGAATAAGGCAAAGATGGTGGAATGTTATTCCTGTGATTATGTCACGTTTTATGGCAAAGGAATAGGTTATCATCCCTGATTATGTTATATAAGGCCCTGCCTTGTCTTGCCAGCTGACTCATTCTAATTCTCTTGCTGAACTTAAAAGAAGCAAGCTGCCATACTGTGAGTTGCAAACTGCAGGTGACCTCTAAGAGCTGAAGGTGGACTCTTATCAAAAAAGAAGTTCTCAGTCCTACAGCTGCAACAAAATGAAGCCTGCCAACAAACTGAGTGAGCTTAGAAGTGAATTCTTCTCTGTCCTAGTCTCCAGATAAAAAGGCAGCCCTAGCCAACATCTTGATGAAGCTTGTGAAACTCTGAAGCAGAGAACCCAACTAAGAAGTGCCTGACCCTCCACAAATTATGATAATCAATACATGTTGTTTTAAGCCACTATATTTGTAGTGATTTGTTTTGCAACACAGAAAACTAATACAGATAGTACCATAAACCCAACATGCCCAAAAGCCAAATTCCTGCAACATCCAGCCAAAAAGAAAGAAAAAGTTCCAGTGTTGTCCATCTCAATAAATGGCAACTCCATTATTACAGTGAGTCAAGTCAAAAACTGTAGAGTCAATCTCAACTCCTTTTTCCTCTAAACCCACATCCAATCCCAAAGCAAACACTGTTGGCTTTACAATCAAATTACACCCAGTCTACCTTTATCTCACCACCACCGCTTTCACCTTAGTCTGAGCCAAAACTGTCTTTCATGCACGTTTAGTGTCTTTAACAGCCTCCTAACTAGTTTTCCTACTTCTACTCCACAAAGCAGACAGAACAATCCTATTAAAATATCAGTCAGATTACATTTTTACTTACACTACTCCAAAGGTTCCTCATCTTACCAAGATTAAAAGGCAAACATCTTATAGTAGTATACAGATCAGATCAGATCAGTCTCTCAGTCGTGTATGACTCTTTGCGACCCCATGAACCGCAGCACGCCAGGCCTCCCTATTCATCACCAGCTCTTGGAGGTCACTCAGACTCATATCCATCGAGTCAGTGATGCCATCCAGCCATCTCATCCTCTGTTGTCCCCTTCTCCTCCTGCCCCCAATCCCTCCCAGCATCAGAGTCTTCTCCAATGAGTCAACTCTTCGCATGAGGTGGCCAAAATACTGGAGTTTCAGCTTTAGCATCATTCCTTCCAAAGAAATCCCAGGGCTGATCTCCTTCAGAATGGACCGGTTGGATCTCCTTGCAGTCCAAGGGACTCTCAAGAGCCTTCTCCAACACCACACTTCAAAAGCATCAATTCTTCGGCGCTCAGCCTTCTTCACAGTCCAGCTCTCACATCCATACATGACCACAGGAAAGACCATAGCCTTGACTAGGCGAACCTTTGTTGGCAAAGTCATGTCTCTGCTTTGGAATATGCTATCTAGGTTGGTCATAACTTTCCTTCCAAGGAGTAAGCGTCTTTTAATTTCATGGCTGCAGTCACCATCTGCAGTGATTTTGGAGCCCAGAAAAAGAAAGTCTGACACTGTTTCTCCATCTATTTCCCATGTAGTGATGGGACCAGATGGCATGATCTTCGTTTTCTGAATGTTGAGCTTTAAGCCAACCTTTTCACTCTCTACTTTCACTTTCATCAAGAGGCTTTTGAGTTCCTCTTCACTTTCTGCCATAAGGGTGGTATCATCTGCGTATCTGAGGTTATTGATATTTCTCCCAGCAATCTTGATTCCAGCTTGTGTTTCTTCCAGTCCAGCATTTCTCATGATGTACTCTGCATATAAGTTAAATAAACATGGTGACAATATACAGCCTTGACATACTCCTTTTCCTATTTGGAACCAGTCTGTTGTTCCATGACCAGTTCTAACTGTTGCTTCCTGACCTGCATACAGATTTCTCAAGAGGCAGATCAGGTGGTCTGGTATTCCCATCTCTTTCAGAATTTTCCACAGTTTATTGTGATCTACACAGTCAAAGGCTTTGGCATAGTCAATAAAGCAGAAATAGATGTTTTTCTGGAATTCTCTTGCTTTTTCGATGATCCAGCGGATGTTGGCAATTTGATCTCTGGTTCCTCTGCCTTTTCTAAATCCAGCTTGAACATCAGGAAGTTCACGGTTCACATATTGCTGAAGCCTGGCTTGGAGAATTTTGAGCATTACTTTACCAGTGTGTGAGATGAGTGCAATTGTGCGGTAGTTTGAGCACTCTTTGGCATTGCCTTTCTTTGGGATTGGGATGAAAACTGACCTTTTCCAATCTTGTGGCCACTGCTGAGTTTTCCAGATTTGCTGGCATATTGAGTGCAGCACTTTCACAGCATCATCTTTCAGGATTTGGAATAGCTCCACTGGAATTCCATCACCTCCACTAGCTTTGTTCGTAGTGATGCTTTCTAAGGCCCACTTGACTTCACATTCCAGGACGTCTGGCTCTAGGTCAGTGATCACACCATCATGATTATCTGGGTCATGAAGCTCTTTTTTGTACAGTTCTTCTGTGTATTCTTGCCACCTCTTCTTAATAACTTCTGCTTCTGTTAGGTCCATACCATTTCTGTCCTTTATCGAGCCCATTTTTGCATGAAATGTTCCTTTGGTATCTCTGATTTTCTTGAAGAGATCCTTAGTCTTTCCCATTCTGTTGTTTTCCTCTATTTCTTTGCATTGATCGCTGAAGAAGGCTTTCTTATCTCTTCTTGCTATTCTTTGGAACTCTGCATTCAGATGTTTATATCTTTCCTTTTCTCCTTTGCTTTTCGCTTCTCTTCTTTTCGCAGCTATTTGTAAGGCCTCCCCAGACAGCCATTTTGCTTTTTGGCATTTCTTTTCCATGGGGATGGTCTTGATCCCTGTCTCCTGTACAATGTCATGAACCTCATTCCATAGTTCATCAGGCACTCTATCTATCAGATCTAGGCCCTTAAATCTATTTCTCACTTCCACTGTATAATCATAAGGGATTTGATTTAGGTCATACCTGAATGATCTAGTGGTTTTCCCTACTTTCTTCAATTTAAGTCTGAATTTGACAATAAGGAGTTCATGGTCCGAGCCACAGTCAGCTCCTGGTCTTGTTTTTGCTGATTGTATAGAGCTTCTCCATCTTTGGCTGCAAAGAATATAATCGACCTGATTTCGGTGTTGACCATCTCGTGATGTCCATGTATAGAGTCTTCTCTTGTGTTGTTGGAAGAGGGTATTTGCTATGACCAGTGCATTTTCTTGGCAAAACTCTGTTAGTCTTTGCCCTGCTTCATTCCGTATTCCAAGGCCAAATTTGCCTGTTACTCCAGGTGTTCCTTGACTTCCTACTTTTGCATTCCAGTCCCCTATAATGAAAAGGACATCTTTTTTGGGTGTTTGTTCTAAAAGGTCTTGTAGGTCTTCATAGAACCGTTCAACTTCAGCTTCTTCAGCGTTCTGATCAGATCAGTCGCTCAGTCGTGTCTGACTCTTTGCGACCCCATGAACTGCAGCACGCCAGGCCTCCCTATCCATCACCAGCTCTCGGAGGTCACTCAGACTCACATTCATTGAGTCAGTGATGCCATCCAGCCATCTCATCCTCTGTCGTCCTCTTCAGCGTTACTGGTTGGGGCAGAGACTTGGATTACTGTGACACTGAATGGTTTGCCTTGGAAACGAACAGAGATCATTCTGTCGTTTTTGAGATTGCATCCAAGTACTGCATTTCAGACTCTTTTGTTGACCATGATGGCCACTCCATTTCTTCTGAGGGATTCCTGCCCACAGTAGTAGATATAATGGTCCTCTGAGTTAAATTCACCCATTCCAGTCCATTTTAGTTCGCCGATTCCTAGAATGTCAACATTCACTCTTGTCATCTCTTGTTTGACCACTTCCAATTTGCCTTGATTCATTGACCTGACATTCCAGGTTCCTATGCAATATTGCTCTTTACAGCATCGGACTTTGCTTCTATCACCAGACACATCTACAGCTGGGTATTCTTTGTACTTTGGTTCCATCCCTTCATTCTTTCTGGAGTTATTTCTCCTCTGATCTCCAGTAGCATATTGGGCCCCTACTGACCTCGGGAGTTTCTCTTTCAGTATCCTATCATTTTGCCTTTTCATAGTGTTCATGGGGTTCTCAAGGCAAGAATAGTGAAGTGGTTTGTCATTCCCTTCTCCAGCGGACCACACCCTGTCAGATCTCTCCACCATGACCCGAGGCCTACGTTATCTGACATTCTTCCCTCCCAACCCAACCTCTCCACCTTCCCTGTGTCACCTGCCTCTCCCACCACAGTGGCTGCCCTGCTATCCCTAACCATGCCAAATGCAGTTCAGTCTCTGAGTTTACAGTTGTTGGTCCATATAATTAAAGATATTTCCACACATAGGACTTCTCTCTCCAGCTTATATCAGACGGCAAGTCCCCATCCCCATTAACAATCCCCTATCCCTCCTAAGAGGAGAGTGAAAAAGTTGGCTTAAAGCTCAACATTCAGAAAACGAAGATCATGGCATCTGGTCCCATCACTTTTTTTTTTTTTAACAAGGATCCAATTTTTAAAAATCAGAGTACAAAGAGGACCACAGCCCCTGGTCCCATCACTTCATGGGAAATAGATGGGGAAACAGTGGAAACAGTATCAGACTTCATTTTTGGGGGCTCCAAAATCACTGCAGATGGTGACTGCAGCCATGAAATTAAAAGACGCTTGCTCCTTGGAAGGAAAGTTATGACCAAACTAAATAGCATATTCAAAAGTAGAGACATTACTTTGCCAACAAACGTCCGTCTAGTCAAGGCTATGGTCTTTCCTGTGGTCATGTATGGATGTGAGAGTTGGACTGTGAAGAAGGCTGAGTGCCAAAGAATTGATGCTTTAGAACTGTGGTGTTGGAGAAGACTCTTGAGAGTCCCTTGGACTGCAAGGAGATCCAACCAGTCCATTCTGAAGGAGATCAGCCCTGGGATTTCTTTGGAAGGAATGATGCTAAAGCTGAAACTGCAGTATTTTGGTCACCTCATGTGAAGAGTTGACTCATTGGAGAAGACTCTGATGCTGGGAGGGATTGGGGGCAGGAGGAGAAGGGGACGACAGAGGATGAGATGGCTGGATGGCATCACCGACTTGATGGAATTGAGTTTGGGTGGACTCCAGGAGTTGGTGATGGACAGGGAGGCCTGGTGTGCTGCGATTCATGGGGTCGCCAAGAGTTGGACACGACTGAGCGACTGAACTGAACTGAACTGATCCCTCCTATCCTGCTCTATCAGCCTCACAGCACATATTACCAAGTAATATGTTTTATTCTCTCCAATACTAGAACATATGTTCCATGAGAACTGAAACTTTTGTTCACTGCTATATCCCCACCTTATACTGAATTACTGAATAATTACTGTATTAGATATTTTTTTCTCACAGAATTTAGAGTCTAATAAAGCAGTCAAGCTACAAGGATTTGGATACAAAGTCATTATTTTTAAAAATCACTATAAAACTATTCAAGATCTAGAAGTGTACTTATTCTATCTCTGTAAAAGTGCTTCTAAGGCAACTTGGAAAACATTCACATCTAACCAAAATTACTGAAATGTGTAAGTAAGTGAACTGAATTAAATCATCTGTGACAGGCTCTACTAACAGAAAGGTAACAGAAAAACTCTACCACTGTTTTTCCAGCCCTACATGGAGACAATATTGTTATTCTTCACAGATATAGCCAAATAATAGAGAAGAATAAATCAAGCTTGAAGGATTAATCCTTTAGATGCTTAGTTTTCCCACTTTTTCATCTCTTTTATACTCTGAAAAATTATTGGGGAACTTTCATTTATGTCAGCTTTTAATCTAATACTTACATTTAAGATTTAAATGAAATTTTAAAATATTTGATAGTTCATTTTAAAATAACAATGATAAATCCACTACACATTAACATAATATTTTAATTAATAAAACTAAATATTTCCCCCCAAAGTTAGTGAGAGAAATGACACTGTTTTACATTTCTGCATTATGTCCTTAATGTTTGAGTTAATAGAATATGGCTGAATTCTCTTTATCTGCTGCTACATTAAATATATGCCACATGTTTTTTGGTGGAGGTATATGAAGAAAGATGCATGGATCAGACAATTTGAAATTTTAAAAATACAGTGGATAAGAATCTGCGTGCCAGTGCAGAGGACACAGGTTCAATCCCTGGTCTGGGAAGATCCCATATGCCATGGGGCAACTAAGCCTGTGCACCAAATTACTGAAGCCAGCGGTCTAGAGCCCACCAGCTGCAACTACTGAGCCCATGAGCTGTAACAATTGAAGCCTGCATGCCCTGCAGCCTGTGCTCTGCAACAAGAGAAACCACTGCAATGAGAAGTTCATGTACCACAACCTAAGTAGTCCCTAAATCTCCACAACTAGAGAAAAGCCCATGCAGCAATGAAGACCCAACACAATCAAAAATAAACAAACTAATTTTTAAAATATCATTAATTCTCAGGACTTCTCTGGCAGACCAGTGGTTAAAATTCTGTGCTTCCATTGCACGGGGCATTGGCTCAACCCGTGATCGGGGAACTAAGGATCCCGCCTACCATGTAGCCAAAAAAAATTTTTTTTTAACTTAAAAATTAAAACAAAAAAATCATCAGTCCTGCAATGTACATGTCTGTCAATTTGTTTTTTTCTTTCTTTTATTTTTTAAATGTTATTTTTATTTTATTTATGTCAATTTAAATTATCAAATGAATATACCTATTTTCCGTTAAGCAAAAATATTTTCTATATATCCATAATATATATACTGAACTGAAGATGGTTTGAGTCCTGAAACTACTATTCTTTATTTCAAGGTAGCCTAAAGAACCAAATAATTTTTCATTTTTCTTATGTAGCAACAAAATTAGTCTGGAAAAAAAAAATCATGTACCACATGAAATTTATCAATATCTCCTCAAGTTCTGAGAAATATATACATATTAAAACAACACTAAGTATATTTTGTAGAAAAGATAATAAAACTGAATCATCTTGACAACATATGTAAATATTCCTTCCTTCCACACATTTCAACATTTTAGTTTTTCTCTATTGCTTATTTTTTTGAATGTTAGTAATTATTGACTTGAAACAACAGATTCATCTGCAATAACACTGCTAACTGGCTCAATATTTTGGCTGGTTCCTGCCTTACCTGTTGAGCAATATGAGAAATATGAGCTGCCTGAACTGTGGAACCAGATTGAGGTACTGTCTCTGAAGTGTTACTCTTGTGAGAATCTTCCATAATCAACTGTAAGGAGAAAAAAAAAATCAGTTAAAAGATGCTTTCTAACTTCATTTTCAAGAAATCTTATGACATTTCTCTTCTTAACATGCATACTTTTTCAGAAGAACAAAACAGAACTTTTCTATACTAAAGGCTTAGTTCAGTTTATCCAGACTCATGATCCTATACCTCTGCTCTTGGGTGTATAGTGACCTAATGATAAAATCTTTTAAAATGGCAAATAAAAAGTGCTATAGAATATAACTTGGTTGCCTCCATGGAAGAGAACTGGTAGCTATGGTATAGAAAGAGAATAAAGATTTTCCTTGCATATTCTTTTAATTTTTTTTTGAGTTTTGACCCATATGATCATGTTTAAATTTAATAAATGGTATACAAACATAAATTATGACTACGTTTTCAAATGCTACCCCACTCAAGAAGTATGACAGGACTTCCCTGGAGGTCCCATGATTAAGAATCCGCCTGCCAATGCAGTGACACGGTTTAGAAAGATTCCACATACCATGCAGCAACTAAGCCCGTGCACCACAACTACTGATCCTGGGCTCTGCAGCCACTGCAAGAAGCCTGCGCACCACAACCAAGAGCAGCACCCCTGCCCCATACCTGTCAGCAACAGAGAAAGTCTACATGCAGTAACAAGACTCAGTACAGCCAAAACTAAATATTAGATAAATGTTTTTTTTAAAAGTATGATATGCAGGGACACAAGCATTCTTTTCTGCAGTCTAGGGAACAGTTTCTAATTGGATACACAGTTTAATATAGAGAATTTATTGAGCAAATGTTGAACAGAATAAATGAATGAAATCATACCTAAGGAGTTTCTAAAGATCTAGATGATCTAATCAACTGCAGGACATGTAGGCTGGATAAGAATGAGAATACGTGGGTTATGACAGATGGAATATGTCAAGTAGAACTACTTAGAGACTGGTAGAAGTTTTAGGTGAGAAGGCAATGGCAACCCTCTCTAGTACTCTTGCCTGGAAAATCCCATGGACGGAGGAGCCTGGTGGACTACAGTCCATGGGGTCGCTAAGAGTCAGACACAACTGAGCGACTTCACTTTCACTTTCCTGCATTGGGGAAGGAAATGGCAATCCACTTCAGTGTTCTTGCCTGGAGAATCCCAGGGATGGAGGAGCCTGGTGGGCTTCCGTCTATGGGGTCACACAGAGTCGGACACGACTGAAGCAACTTAGCAGCAGCAGCAGAAGTTTTAGGCAGATTTTAAGGGTTTTATAATCATGTGGAAAGACATAAAAAGAGAAAAGGCTGGCCAGCAAAAAATGAAAAGATACTCAATTTCATTAAGTATTAGAGAAATGCAAATCAAAACTACAATAAGATACCACCTCACATCCATTATGATGGCTAATATTTATTAAAAAACAGAAAATAAGGGTTAGCAAAGATGTGGGGAAACTGAACATTTGTGCACTGTAGTTGGGAATGTAGAATGGTGCAATCACTAGGAAGAACAACATGGTAGTAACTCAAAAAATTAAAGACAGAATTACAATATGATCCAGCAATCCCGTATTTGTGCCTCTATCCAAAGAACTGAAAGCAGGGTCTTACAGAGATATTTGTACAGCCCTGTACATGGCAGAATACAGCCCTGTATACAGTAGCCAAAAGGCAGAAGCAACTAAAATGTTCATTAATGGATGAGTGAATAAACAAAATGTGATATATGTATACAATGGTATATTGGACACTGTGATACATGCTACAATATAAATGAACTTTGAGGACATAATGCTAAGTGAAATAAACCAGTTCCCAAAAGACAAATATTGAATGCTTTCACATATTTAAGTTACTTAGGAATAATCCAACCCATAGAAACAAAGAATGGTGGTTAACAGGGATGGGACAGAGAGATGGAGAGTTGTTGTTTAATGGTATGAAAAAGCTCTGTAGATTGGCTGCACAACAACATAATGTACTGATCACTACTGAATTGTATATTTCAAAATACTTATGATGATAAATCTTATTTTATGTGTATTTTTCCATAATTCAAAGAATTTGTAAAGAAAGAGAATTCCCTGATGGTCCAGTGTTTAGGATTTGGCACTTCCAACACTAGGGCCCAGGTTCAATCCCTGATCAGGGAACTAAGATCCCACAAGTCGTGCAGCCCAATTGATTAAAAAACTAAAATAAACATAATAAAATCATTTCCACAAGATATATTCTAAAAAGGAGAATTATTTGGTTAAGCAGTATGAATATTTAAAGCTTTCTGAAAGAACCGTAGTCCACTAGAAGCACATGAAAAAGCAATGGGAATTTTTTAAAGTCATTACAACCCAATAGATGGAAAATGGTACACTGTCATACATTTTTAAAATTCTCCATTAATTGCGTGAGCTCTGTTTACATTATTTGTCCATTCATTAGATCTTAGTGTTGTCCCTATTACCCTGTATTATTTCTTCATGTAAACTTTATTTCTATCATGTTAATACAAATACTATTTCAATATGACTTAACTATGATTATTTTAAAATTCTGTCCAGTTCATCTGGTGCTTCCCTGTTGTTTCTGGAACTGCTTCTGAAGCTACATATGGACTCTTCTTTAGGAAGAGTGCAGTGATTTCTAATTTACACTAAGAGAAGTAGTAATCCCACAGATAAAACATACAGATAGCATCAAAGATGGAATTTTATACTTTCTACATATTATTGCCACTGAAAATGCCTTTTTAAACATTCCATTTCAGAAGACACAAGAATACAGAGCAGAAAACAAAGAGAATAAAATACCTAAGAATAAACTTACCTAAGGAGACAAAAGAGCTGCATACAGAAAGCTGTAGGACACCAATGAAAGAAATCAGAGCCGACACAAACCATGGATACACACACCACGTTCCTGGGCATGAGGAGTCAACACTGTGAGAACGCCTCTACCACCAAAAGAAATCAACAGATTCAGTGCAGTCTCTACCAAATTACCAATGGCATTTTTCACAGAGCTACAACAAAAAATTTCACAATTTATAGATAAACACAAAAGTTCCCGAACAGCGAAAGCAATCTTGAGAAAGAAGAATGGAGCTAGAGGAACCAACCTTCCTGACTTCAGACTATATGACAAAGCTACCATCATCAAGAAAGTATGGTACTGGCACAAAAACAGAAACACAGATCAATGGAACAACAAAGAAAGCCCAGAGATAAACCCATGCACCTATGGGCACCTTATCTTTGGCAAAGGAGGCAAGAACATGCAATGAAGAAAAGACAGTCTCTTCAATAAGCAGTGCTAGGAAAACTGGACAGCTACATGTAAAAGACCGGAATTAGAACACTTCCTAACACCAACACAAAGATAAACTCAAAATGGATTAAAGACCTAAATGTAAGACCAGAAACTATAAACCTTTGGAGAAAAACATAGGCACAACACCCTCTGACATAAATCACAGCAAGATTCTCTATGACCCACCTCCTAGAGTAGTGGAAATATAGATAAAAATAAACAAATGGGACCTAATTAAACTTAAAAGCTTTTGCACAGCAAAGGAAACCATAAACAACATTAAAAGGCAACCCTCAGAATAGGAGAGTGAAGTGAAATCGCTCAATCGTGTCCAACTCTTTGCGACCCCATGGACTGTACCCTACCAGGCTCCTCCGTCCATGGGATTCTTCAGGCAAGAATACTGGAGTGGGTTACCGTTTCCTTCTCCAGGGGATTTTCCAGACCCAGGGATTGAACCCAGGTCTCCCGCATTGGAAGCAGACGCTTTAACCTCTGAGCCACCAAATGAAGCAACTGACAAAAGATTAAACTCCAAAATATACAAGCAGCTCAACATTAAAAAAGCAAACAACCCAATTAAAAAATGGTCAGAAGACCTAAACAGACATTTCTCCAAAGAGGACACACAAATGGCTAATAAGCACATGAAAAAATGCTCAACATCTCTGATTATTAGAGAAATGCAAGTCAAAACTACAATGAGCTATCACCTCACACCAGTCAGAATGGCCATCATCAAAAAATATACAAACAATAAATGCTGGAGAGGGTGTGGAGAAAAGGGAACCCTCTTGCACTGCTGGAATGTAAAGTGATACAGCCACTAAGGGGAATGGTATGGAGATTTACTGAAAAACTAGGAATAAAACTATCATATGATCCAAATAATCATGATGGTGTGATCACTCACCCAGAGCCAAACATCCTGGACTGTGGAGTCAAGTGGGCCTTAGGAAGCACCACTACAAGCAAAGCTAGTGGAGGTGATGGAATTCCAGTGGAGCTATTTCAAACCCTGAAAGATGATGCTGTGAAAGTGCTGCACTCAATATGTCAGCAAATTTGGAAAACTCAGCAGTGGCCACAGGACTGGAAAAGGTCAGTTTTCATTCCAATCCCAAAGAAAGGCAATGCCAAAGAATGTTCAAACTACTGCACAACTGTACTCAACTCACATGCTAGTATAGTAAATACTTAAAATTCTCCAAGCCAGGCTTCAGCAGTACATGAACTGTCAACTTCCAGATGTTCAAGCTGGATTTAGAAAAGGCAGAAGAACCAGAGATCAAATTGCCAACATCTGCTGGATTATCAAAAAAGCAAGAGAGTTCCAGAAAAACATCTATTTCTGCTTTATTGACTATGCCAAAGCCTTTGACTGGGTGGATCACAATAGACTGTGGAAAATTCTGAAAGAGATGGGAATACCAGACCACCTGACCTGCCTCTTGAGAAACCTATATGCAGGTCAGGAAGCAAGAGTTAAAACTGGACATGGAACAGACTGATTACAAATAGGAAAAGGAGTACATCAAGGTTGTATATTGTCACCCTGCTTATCTAACTTCTATGCAGAGTACGGGGAAGGCAATGGCACCCCACCCCAGTACTTTTGCCTTGAAAATCCCATGGACGGAGGATCCTGGTAGGCTCCAGTCCATGGGGTCGCTAGGAGTCGGACACAACTGAGCGACTTCACTTTCACTTTTCACTTTCATGCATTGGAGAAGGAAATGGCAACCCACTCCAGTATTCTTGCCTGGAGAATCACAGGGACGGGGGAGCCTGGTGAGCTTCCGTCTATGGGGTCACACAGAGTCGGACACGACTGAAGCGACTTAGCAGCAGTAGCAGCAGCATGCAGAGTACATCATGAGAAATGCTGGGCTGGAGGAAGCACAAGCTGGAATCAAGGATTGCTGGGAGAAATATCAATAACCTCAGATGTGCAGATGACACCACCCTCATGGCAGAAAGCGAAGAAGAACTAAAGAGCCTCTTGATGAAAGTGAAAGAGGAGAGTGAAAAAGCTGGCTTAAAGCTCAACATTCAGGAAACAAAGATTATGGCATCCGGTCCCATCACTTCATGGGAAATAGATGGGGAAACAGTGGCTGACTTTATTTTTCTGGGCTCCAAAATTACTGCAGATGGTGACTGCAGCCATGAAATTAAAAGACACTTACTCCTTGGAAGGAAAGTTATGACCAACCTAGACAGCATATTAAAAAGCAGAGACATTACTTTGCCAACAAAGGTCCGTCTTGTCAAGGCTATGGTTTTTCCAGTGGTCATGTATGGATGTGAGAGTTGGACTATAAATAAAGAAAGCTGAGTGCCGAAGAATTGATGCTTTTGTGTTAGAGAAGACTCTTGAGAGTCCCTTGGACTGCAAGGAGATCCAACCAGTCCATCCTAAAGGAGATCAGTCCTGAGTGTTCACTGGAAGGACTGATGTTGAAACTCAAGCTCCAATACTTTGGCCACCTGATACGAAGAGCTGACTCACTGGAAAAGACCCTGATGTTTCCCAGGGAAACACTGAGGGCAGGAGAAGAAGGGGATGACAGAGGATGAGATGGTTGGATGGCATCACCAACTCAATGGACATGGCTTTGGGTGGACTCCAGGAGTTCGTGATGAACAGGGAAGCCTGGCATGCTGCAGTTCATGGGGTCGCGAAGAGTTGGACACAATTGTGCTACTGAACTCAACTGAACTGAAATGGAGGTTCAAAGAAATTGCCTTCTATGGATCTCATGTAAGATGTGAATTTAAGATCTGAAGCCAGAACTCTTTTAACCCAAAATCCATGTTCTTTCATTCTACACTGCCCCTCTTCCAGGAATACCTTCACCTCCCCAACTTATCCACCTGGCAAACTTAAGTTTCATCCCAAACCCAACTGCTCTGGGTCCTTCCTTCCTTGTTCCACTGTACCTTGTTATTTATAATGAGGTTACTTAACTTTCTAAACTCTGTTTATTGACATGTCTGTTTCCCTCAGTCTCAAGGTGCCTAAGAACAGGGCCTCTATCTCATGAATGTATGCTCTGTGTCCAGCAGAGACCATCAGGTACGTGGTAAAACAGTAAACATCAACAAATATAGTATTATGAAGCGGGTCTTCAGTTTCTCCACCTGTAGGTGATGGACAAGTCTGAGGACAAGAAGTGTATTGCTCAACATTTCCACAACTCTACTCATGATATCCCCTCAAAATCGCTATTAATCATACTTATTTTGTTTCGATCTTCCAATGTGCCTGCGATGCTTTCTCTCACCTTCCAGCTTTTACGTATGCTGTTTCCTCTGCCAGAAACACTATCCTTCCTCATGTGACCTATTCCTATGAGTTAGTCTTACAGGCAAACTTCCCTGCTCCCTTAGACTGGTCTAGATGAAGTCTAGAAGCTTTGGCTGTATCCCCATAGCACAAGTTTCCTCTACCTTTCATGGCACTCATCACAGAATTGAAATGATCTGTTTTCTGTCTCACTACCAGAAGGCAAGCTCTAGGGAGTCAAAGACCACATCCTACTCCCAAAATAATACCTTGCACTTACTACTACTCAATAAAACGTGTTTAGTTGGGTTTACCTACCTAAAACTGATGGAAACAATGACATCTTCAAATACCTTATCAAACAAGATACCTTCAGAAAATTACTTCAACCCAGTTTTAGAAACAGGAAAATTCAGGCACAAGAGAACACCCTATTTTAGAGCTGAAAATTCAGTAGTATCAACATAAATAAATGGGATGACATGTGAAGGGAAAAAAACATTTTGAAGGTACTACCACCTACTGGTGATATAGCAGGACTGCACAAATGTATCAGATAAACCTTAAAAGTTAACCGCAAATTCAATAGAACATATTCGGCTTTAAGAACACCGTACTGATTCTAATTGAGACACAGGAAAACTACATATTATACAGTCTATAGGAAAAACAGCATTTAAATAAAACGGCATACATCTGTTCATAATGAAATTTTCGAGATAAAATGATTTTTGCAAACATAAGCAAATATACTTTGCTATGATAAAACAAACATCACAAAAGAGGCCAGTTGGGCGAAGACGCGTGCCAAATTTATGCTGAATTAAGCCTCAGAAACGGAAAGGATCCGGATGACTATTATTAACCCATTACGCGTCAAAATTTGACCAAACAACTAGTCATTGACATCTACAATAAAAGTAGAGAGATCAAGCGGGATGCTCCGGGGCGAAGTGTTCGCTCTGAAATACCATGCTTAGTTTTGTGATACAGGCGGAAATAGAAGAGAACGTTTTCTCGGTTTCAACGTCTGTCCAGTTGGTAAACAGACGAGTTCTGTCACTCCACACTACCTTCCCATGACTGCTTCGTGTATGATTATTCTACCGTATGTCTCCCCACTCGACTGGAAGCTCCCGGATGGTAAGGGTTGGCTCTGCTCCAACAGCGAGCGGTCCGGGCCCCGCACCCCGAGGGCGCCGGGCACGCTCTACGGTCTTCGGCGAAGATAACCGGTCTCTGGCGGCTCTCGGCGGACGACGCGCGGAGGCCAAGGCCATGCTGCCCTCCCCACGGCTCCCGTCCCAACCCCGAGACCTTCGACAGAGGGCTCTCGCCTTGGGCCGCGGAGGCGGCTTCAGAGGCGGAAACCGCCCCGCGGCGGGAGGTCTTCGTTTTAATTTTCATTGGGGGACAGCAGGCGGGAGGGAGGGAGGAAAACACCGCCAACTGAAGGGGTGCAGCAGGCCAGGCAACGAGAACCGGAAGCGCGCCCCGCCGGGGGAGAGCGAGCAGCCGCTCCCCCTTCCGCCAGGCGCCCTCCGCACCCCTCCCCCACCGTAACCGCCCCGCGCGACCCCCACAAGACGCGCGACCCGCCTCGGCGTCCCCAAGGGGGCCGCGTCCCCGCGCCCTCCTCCTGCCCGGGGACACGGGAGCACGTCCCCACCCGCCTCCCCCGCCCCCTGCTTACCTGTGGCTGCTGCCTCGCCGCTGTCCGGGGCGGGGAACTTCCACTCCCCCTCCCAGGTGGATCCGAATTCACTACCCACTTCCCCACCCCCTCACGCGGCGGGGGACGCGCCTCTTTCCTAGGGGTCAGGCGGGACGGGGAGAATCAGTGTCACTTAACGGCCAACTGTCCTAAGCTACCGTTTCCTCGGCAGTCAGGGCCGCCACTGGCGGCATGATCTACACCAGGCCGGGGGCGGGGGAGTGAGGGGGGCAAAACTGAGTAACAGCCTGGGGGGTGAGGCTAGGGCGGTCCTTCCGTGAGGGCGCCGTCCTACGTCACCGCGTTGCGCACGTGACGCGCCGCCATCTTGTGCCGGGGTATCCCGGGATGGCGAGTTCGTGTTGTGAAGGTGTTATTCTGGCGAGTTGGGCGTGGCGTTACCTGCAGTTCCTTTTAGCTTCAGGACCTCTGTCTTCACTGCTGCCAGACGTCTTTTTTCAGAGGCCAGCACCTGCTCGGGGGCTCAAGAGGCCGCTCAGCCTGAGGCAGTTTTCTTCGGTTCGTGGCGTCAGTCTCAGCTCAGCTCCTACTTGGTGCGGCCCAGAGCTGTCGTCCCGGCTTTGACCCACGCCTGACCTGCCGCCTGTTGTAGACAGAGTGACTTGAAGCCCGAAGGCTTGTCCTCAGTTTTTCTTACCACCCAAACTAATGTTAATCCCATAAAACTGCGTTAAGAGTTGTATCTTTAATCACACATGAAAGGATTAAAAGCCACACCCACAAGGTGTCGGTAGGGTGTGTTAGTGTAAACTAGAGAAAAGTTACAGTAAATTTCCTGGCGATGCAATGGTTAGGATCACGCGCTTCCACTGCAGGGGAAGCAGGGCTCCATCTCTGGTCTGGGATCTAAGATCGTGCAAGCCGCACAACCCGGCCAAAAAAAATAAAATGACATGGTTCTGATACATTACAAAAAGCTTTTTAAACTTTTTTAAATGAGTGTCTACCTTTCTGGAGAAGGGATGGTGTATTATTCTGATACATCCTGAGCTTTTTTGTTTATCCATTTCCTTGCAAATGTTCTTTGCTGATTTTCTGGAGATGATAGACCTTCTAATTTGCTCTTGACAAAAAGTTCCAAAATTTTTCTAAAATTTTCCTAGCTTGAGATCTCCACGTAGGCAACTTGATTGAGTCAATAGGGCCCTTCCCCATTTGACCTTTAGGGCCGGATAATGTAATTTAATTATCACAGACTTCCCTGGTGGCTCAGATGGTAAAGCATCTGTCTATGATGCAGGAGACCCGGGTTCAATCCCTGGGTTGGGAAGATCCCTTGGAGAAGGAAATGGCACTCCACTCCAGTACTATTGCCTGGAAAATCCCACGGACAGAGGAGCCTGGTTAGGCTACAGTCCATGGGGTTGCAAAGAGTCGGACACGACTGAGACTTCACATTCATGTTCAATGTGATTTAAAGCTCAAGAGTTACTCTGTGCCGAACTGTGCCAGACTCTCCTAATAACTCACTAATGTTTATCCACTGTCATTCATTCAGAAAAACACTGACTACCTATTAAAACCTACAACAGTTAACTGCCTCGAGGTTTATTTGTTTTTGGCAGAGCGCTGTGGCTTGTGGGATCTCAGTTCTCCCAACCAGGGAACCCAAATCTCCTGCATTGGAAACACAAAGTTAACCACTGAACCACCAGGGAAGTCCCCAACTGCCCTTACTTTAGCTTTTCGATTAGGTAAATTATCCAGCCTAAATGTGTCTTATCAAAATTGGGGAAAGTGTAATACTCATCTTATGTCCCAACATTAAAGAATCAAAATGTCATATGTTATACGAAAGCACAGTCCTATAAAAGTACCAACAAAGGTCAGTCTAGTCAAGGGTATGGTTTTTCCAGTGGTCATGTATGGATGTGAGAGTTGGACTGTGAAGAAAGCTGAGCACCGAAGAATTGATGCTTTTGAAGTGTGGTGTTGGAGAAGACTCTTGAGAGTCCCTTGGACTGCAAGGAGATCCAACCAATCCATTCTGAAGATCAGCCCTGGGATTTCTTTGGAAGGAATGATGCTGAAGCTGAAACTCCACTACTTTGGCCACCTCATGCAAAGAGTTGACTCATTGGAAAAGACTGATGCTGGGAGGGATTGGGGGCAGGAGGAGAAGGGGACGAAAGAGGATGAGATGGCTGGATGGCATCACTGATTCGATGGACGTGAGTCTGAGTGAACTCCGGGAGTTGGTGATGGACAGGGAGGCCTGGTGTGCTACGATTCATGGGGTCACAAAGAGTCAGACACGACTGAGCAACTGAGCTGAACTGAACTGCTAAAAGTAAAGAGTGGAGAAGAGGTTTTCAGACATCAACCTTTCATGATTAACAAAGCACTGGCGATCCACTCCAGTACTCTTGCCTGGAAACGTCCATGGACGGAGGGGCCTGGTAGGCTGCAGTCCATGGGGTCGCTAAGAGTTGGACACAACTGAGCGACTTCACTTTCACTTTTCACTTTGATGCATTGGAGAAGGAAATGGCAACCCACTCCAGTGTTCTTGACTGGAGAATCCCAGGGACGGGGGAGCCTGGTGGGCTGCGGTCTATGGGATCACACAGAGTTGAACACGACTGATGTGACTTAGCAGCAGCAACAGTCATTCTAGAATCCAGAATATTAATGACTGAAAGGCTGGTTCTACATTTATTGTTCTTTTCTTGCTGGGTTATTTCCTCCTTAGAAGACAGGATGCTTAACAAATATTGATCTGGGCAAGAGGGATTGCCTTTGGAGGGGGTGGGGAGCGGGGAGGGGGACTGGAAAATGTCAATCATTGAAAGACGTGAGGGCTCAGCACGTAAAGAATCCACCTGCAATTTGGGAGACACAGGAGATGTGGGTTCAATCCCTGGGTCAGGGAGTTCTCCTGGAGGAAGAAATGGTAACCCACTCTAGTATCCTTATCTAAAAAATCCCATGGACAGAGGAGTCAAAGAGCCAGACATGACTAAGCACATGAAACTAAATTTTACTGAAACCTTCAAAATGTGTATAGACTCCTTCTTTAGTCCCCTTTCCACCTATAAAGCATTTAAGTCTAAACCAAATTTTATGCTGTGCAACACTGCCACTCACAAGTATTTAATATTTCTACCAGGCTGTTTCTTTCTCATGGAAGTTTACCAAGCTATACCAGCTGCTTTTCTGCAATACAAGGAATAACTGAAGATGAAGGTTGGGGGGTGAGGGGAAGGCTTGTTTATGACGTACATAGTTCTATCCCAATAGTAAGAATTGTATAAACCAGAAGGACAGGTCTTTGACTTCAGAAGTGAGGAAGTAGAGTAAAACAAAGACATTTAACTTTCAAAGGTAACTTTTAAAGCAAACTGGTCAAACCAGTGGTGGCACCTCACGGGCTCTCCTGGACCACTGTTTTCTAGCTAGGAGAGAGGGGACATTATAATGAAATAGTTTAAACAACACTACCTATGTCATGGGGCTTTGTAGATTGAATGCATTTAACACAATAAAGATAGACCCAGTGCCTAAGATAGACTTAAGGACTCAATAAATGTTGGATATTAGTATGAAAGATACTGCAATATAACTACCAGAAACTTAGCTGCTAAAAACATTAATTGGTTGCACATTCCAAGGAGCCTCATGGGTTAAGGAAAGGATTGAGCTGAAGAAGAGGACTTGAGAGCTGTGAAACAGTATCTGGAACAGGTCATCTCTCAAAAGGAAGAAATTATTTAAAACTAATAAATGTAGACTTTGTGGTCTAATAATAGGCTTGTTTCTCTTTTTGTTTTGTCCTTTCTCAATACTCAAGTCTTAAGCTCACGGGAAAACCTAACCAAGTATAGGTTCTAAATCCCTGCAGGAATTATATGAACTACAGATAACTTAGCTCTGAAACTTTCCTACTTCATGTTAATATGCTTGAACTCGTAGAACTATGAGGCCCTTGGAGTAGTGGTGTCCATCCGTTCCTCCTCCTTTTTACCGGAACTTGTCAGTCATCCATATCTTACCAACAGTGGGCACCTGATCCAAGCTGGGCCATCAGTCTCCCCTATGGAAATTTATCTTTGCACAAAAATTAGTCTCTCTCTAGGCAAATGAACCTAAAGTTTAGGAGCTTTGTAATGAGTCTCTTCCATCTGCAAACAGCCAATGAGCCAAGAGAGCTACCCAGTGGCTTTCTAGGTCCCAGGTCTAGAACCTGCTGCTTGCCTCAGCCCTTAGGTTCCGTGAGCCTCTCCTTTGTCCTTGTAATGAACACAACTTTTCTATTTAAAGTAGCTTACTTCGGTTGCTATTATTTCTAGACTAACTACACGTAACAAATACACCTAGACATAGGAGAAACTATTTCCTGTGACCTCCTCCCTTTCTCTGTACCTCAGCACTAGTGAGGTATCATATCTCTTGCATTGTCAATTGCAGTAGCCTCCTAGCTTGTTCCAAGTAAAATCCTACAATGAACAAATACTGGTTACTGTTAGTTGGAGTTAATAAGTAATCAAATTATTTACCTTCAAGATTATGATTACAGGGTGGCAGCAAGACAACTTACAACAGCTTCCTGAAGGAACTTTCTTTATGTTGGTCAGAGCAGCCTGCAAGTATCATGTACCTTTGTAAGCCCACAGGTAGTGATGCTGAGTAAGGCTCTGAAGCTAGGAGAGTCAATTCTTTTTTTTTTTTTTTTTAATTTGGGCTAATTTTGGGTGCACCGGGTCTTTGTTGTGGCATGTGGGCTTTCTCTAGATGTGGCATGGGTGGGTTTCTCGTTGCAGTGCACAGGCTTAGTTGCCCTGTGGCATGTGGGATCTTAGACCAGGGATTGAACCCATGTCCCCTGCACTGGGAGGCGGATTCTTAATCACTGGACCACCAGGCAAGTCCCAGAAGTATCCAGAAGAATTAAGTTTATTAACATAAGATCAAGTCACTAGCCCTTGTAGCTGGAAGAAGCCCTGTGTGGTTGACTCACTATTAAGCAGCCAATTAGCATCCTAGATAAACAGTGCCACCTTGGAAGCTTTGTGTTGGTCTCTGTCAGTATTTACTTGAAGATTCAGAGACAGCAGTAGCTAAATCAGCCTTGGTAAGTGGGAGTCCATGGTCTGGGGCTTTTTATACCCTCCATCTTTGCCAATGTACCTATTCAATTCACATGCTTATCGTGCTAATGCTGAGATGGTCAGTATGTGACTCATGTCAACCAGCCATGTCATTCTGTCTATTTGGATGTTAAATGTCTCTGCCAAAGTGAATTCTTTTTGATGGGCATTGACATATGAAGCAAAGATCTTCATACTCTGTCTTCCCTCCTCTATATCCATCTGTATACTTCTGCCCCAGATCTTGCTGCAGCCAATTATCTAGTCTTTTTCCTTTTAACACACCGACCAACTGGCCAGGCCACTTGCCACTGCCCATGAATTCATATATATTTTCATTTTGAACAACTCCTCCTTCCATACAAGATGGATGGATGATCACATGTTAATATCTATCTGCCCATTAAGAAGATTTTCCTTGCAACTGCCTTTCAAAGTTACCCCTAAGAATGGCCCTAATTGACTCATAAGGCAAATGGGCTTTTTCCACTTGCTTCAGCAGGAGCCACCCTTGTGCTCCACTATGGCCATAGATATGAGCTGAGTGAAAAACACTGGTGTAACTGCAGTAGGTAATAGGAGCTTCTGGGTTACCTCTGCACACATTTTGCTTGTGTCCTCTGATTCTGCTTAAGCTTGATCCCAGATGTAATCTTTCTGTCTTATGACGTCTTGGTGTTAGGCTCATCTGACTTTATGACTTGGTACATTTGGCAGAATCGTCAGTGGTGGACAGTTCCAGACGCATAGTCATTTAGTGTCTCCTGGTCAAGTTTTCCATGTCCATCATGGCCCAATAGCACACCAGAAGCTGTTTTCAAAAGGCTTAAAATTCTCTGCTACAGCTGGCATATCCTTGCTCAAGATATCCAATAGCTTGCATTTGATTCTCCCACTGGGTCTTGCCATAAACATCCCACTGCTTCTTTTCCCACAACTGTCACCTCCACCACCAAGGGATCTGCAAGATCACATGATTCCAAACCTTAAAGTTGTCACCTGACTATTGTCCAGAGCAGTATTACTAAGCATGAAATGTGTTGTCTGCAGAACCCAAAGAGGCTTCCCAAGGATTGTCTTCCTTTGAGAAAAGGAATGCAAGATGCAGTGATTTGTTTTTTCCATCTTAGGGGATTATGTCAGCATGCCCCTGACCACTAGACCTCCGAATCTTCAGAGTTTATTTCCCATCCTCTGGATTGCATGCAGCTTACCAAGACCTTCAGGGTACTAACCGCTTCTTGTTCTGTCTGATCAGAGTGATGTCATGTAATATAATTCTGAGGCAAAACTATAAATGTATGTTCCTGTCCTTCCTATGTGGACTACTTCTGATTCTTTAACATTTTTAATTGAGATATGATTAACATATTAGTTTTTAGATGTACAATGTAATGATTCAATCTGATGTATATATTGTAAAATGATCACCACAGTAAGTCTAGTTAATATCCATCACATTTAGTTACAAAATATTTTCCTTGAGAACTGATTCTCTTTCCTGACTCGAATACAAAAAGACACATTTGTCAAATCAATGGCTACATACTATGTACTGAGACCTTATTAATCTGATCTATGGTTTTTCCAGTGGTCATGTATGGATGTGAGAGTTGGACTGTGAAGAAAGCTGGGTGCTGAAGAATTGATGCTTTTGAACTGTGGTGTTGGAGAAGACTCTTGAGAGTCCCTTGGACTGCAAGGAGATCCAACCAGTCCATTCTAAAGGAGATCAGTCCTGGGTGTTCTTTGGAAGGAATGATGCTAAAGCTGAAACTCCAGTATTTTGGCCACCTCATGCAAAGAGTTGACTCATTGGAGAAGACTCTGATGCTGGGAGGGATTGGGGGCAGGAGGAGAAGGGGACGACAGAGGATGAGATGGCTGGATGGCATCACCGACTCGATGGATGTGAGTTTGAGTGAACTCCGGGAGTTGGTGATGGACAGGGAGGCCTGGTGTGCTGCAGCTCATGGGGTGGCAAAGAGTCGGACACGACTGAGTGACTGAACTGAACTGAACAAAGATACAACAGCTATAACTGGGTCTACTATTCACCTGATCTGCGTCTTGAGAAATCTGTATGCAGGTCAGGAAGCAACAGTTAGAACTGGTCATGGAACAACAGACTGGGTCCAAACAGGAAAAGGAGTACGTCAAGGCTGTATATTGTCACCCTGTTTATTTAACTTATATGCAGAGTACATCATGAGAAACGCTGGACTGGAAGAAACACAAGTTGGAATCAAGATTGATGGGAGAAATATCAATAACCTCAGATATGCAGATGACACCACCCTTATGGCACAAAGTGAAGAGGAACTCAAAAGCCTCTTGATGAAAGTGAAAGTGAAGAGTGAAAAGGTTGGCTTAAAGCTCAACATTCAGAAAACGAAGATCATGGCATCTGGTCCCATCACTTCATGGGAAATAGATGGGGCAACAGTGGAAACAGGGTCAGACTTTTTTTTTCTGGGCTCCAAAATCACTACAGATGGTGACTGTAGCCATGAAATTAAAAGACACTTACTCCTTGGAAGGAAAGTTATGACCAACCTAGAAAGCATATTCAAAAGCAGAGACATGACTTTGCCAACAAAGGTTCGCCTAGTCAAGGCTATGGTCTTTCCTGTGGTCATGTATGGATGTGAGAGCTGGACTGTGAAGAAGGCTGAGCGCCGAAGAATTGATGCTTTTGAACTGTGGTGCTGGAGAAGACTCTTGAGAGTCCCTTGGACTGCAAGGAGCTCCAACCAGTCCATTCTGAAGGAGATCAGCCCTGGGATTTCTTTGGAAGGAATGATGCTAAAGCTGAAACTCCAGTATTTTGGCCACCTCACGCGAAGAGTTGACTCATTGGAGAAGACTCTGATGCTGGGAGGGATTGGGGGCAGGAGGAGAAGGGGACGACAGAGGATGAGATGGCTGGATGGCATCACTGACTCGATGGATGTGAGTCTGAGTGACCTCCGGGAGTTGGTGATGGACAGGGAGGCCTGGTGTGCTGCGATTCATGGGGTCGCAAAGAGTCGGACACGACTGAGCGACTGATCTGATCTGATCTGATTCATTTTTGCAGAATAGTCAGCTAGGATTTTGATACTATGTTGAATCTGTAGATTAGTTTGGAGGATATTGCTATCCTACCAATATTAAATCTTCCAATCCATGAACATGGGATGACTTTCCACATGTGTAGGTCTTTAGTTTCTATCAACGATTTTGTAGTTTGTAGTATACAACTTTACACTTTGATTAGAATTAAGTATATTTTTTGATGCTATTTTAAATATAATTGGTTTTTAAATTTCATTTTGGGGAATGTTCATGGCTAATTAATTTTAAAAAATAGATTTTTTGTTGATCTTGCATTCTGTAACCGTGTTGAACTTGTTTAGTAGTTTGCATGTGTGTATCCTTTAGAATTTCACATATACAAGTCATTTCATCTGAGACTAGAGATAGCCTTAATTTTTCAATCTGTTCAATCTGGATAACTTACATTTTTCTTGCCTAATTGCCTTTTATTCAATGTTGAAGTGGTGAGAACAGACTTTCTTGTCTAGTTCTCAACCACAGGGAGAAATCATCCAGTTTTCCACTATTAAGTGTGACATAAGCAGTCAATTTTTTTCATAGATGGTCTTTATCAGATTGAGCTTTCACAGTCACATCTGACAAGGCACAGAACTGATACCTTTTTTCTCTTCCAGCACTCTATCATTGTGTTCCCTTGCTTCCGTTATTTCTAATGAGAGTTGGCTATTACCACTGTTCTCCTGTATGTAATGTGTCACTTTCCCTTGGCTACTTTAAGACTTTTGCTTTATTGAAGTTTAACAGTTTTCCCTTGATCATGCCTAAGAGTGGTTTTCTATATGTCACCCATGGTTCCTGGAATTTCCTCAGTCTGTAAATTTATGTCTTTCCAAATTTAGTGAGCTTTTGTCTCTATGTCTGTGATATTTTTTGTGCGTCCCATTCTCTTTCCTACCTGGAATGCCAAAGGACTCTAAAGCTTTCTCTCTTACTTTTTTCTTTAATCTTTTTTTCTCTTTGTTCTTCAGATTGATAATCTATTAATCAATCTTCAAGGTCACTTATTGTTTATTATACCAGCTTCAATATGTTGTTAAGGTCATTAAGTTCCCAAATTTTTCATTTCAATACTGTACTTTTCAGTTCTGGAATTTCCATTTTTTTATATAGTTTCTATTTCTCTGCTAGATTCCCTGTTTATCCATTGTGTGTATATAAACATATAATGTTTGTATATATATTATTTATATATATATATAAACAATGGCTGATTTAATGCTGTTGGCTACTAATTGCAACATCTCAGTAGAGTGAACTTGCAGTTGGTATCTGTTGACTTCCTTTCTTTTTCCTTAAGTATGAGTCAGATTTTTGTTTCTTCAGATTTCTAGTAGTTTTATCATTGGGATGGATTATATTCACTGACAGAGTGATTTTTATTCCAGAAGGCAGTTGATTTGAGAGGGCTTAATTTCCAGTCTCTTTCATTCTCAGTCATGGACAATGGCTATAATTTCTGCTCAACTCTTTCAGCTTCTAGCTGATGCTTTGTTTCACCAGGAACTCTGGGTTTTTCGCCACATAATTTTGTTTAGCCATTAATGAAAGATTTTCACAGATTCTATATGCAGGTTTGGAGACATATCTTCTGGGGCTCTCTTGCTTCACAGATTTTTCATCTACCTTCTCTCTGGCTGCTCTGCCAACCTGGAACTGTCCTTTTACACCATAAGCCAATAGACTGTGGCTCTTTACTACTTAAGCTATTTGGAGTTATGGGGATGTCCTCAAACAAAATGTCACAAACACACAAATATCACCTAATGTACTTCATTTGTCTTTTTTCCTTTTTCAAAAGTAGTTATTTCTATCTTTGGGAGGGTTAATCTGACCATGGTAACTCCACCATTATCAGACTCATGATACTGATTTTTATGTTCATCTTGTATTCAGCAATCTTGCTAAATTCCTATTTGTTTAAATTTTTATTAATACATTCTTGGGACTTCTCTGGTGTTTCAGTGGCTAAGACTCTGTGCTCCCAATGCAGGAGGCCTGGATTCAATCCCTGGTCGGAGAACTAGATCCCACATGCTGTATTTAAGACCTGGTACAGCCAAATAAATAAATATTTTAAAAGATTTGTACATTCTCTTGTATTTTCTACATAGACTATTATATTGTCTACAAATATTTCTGTTTTTCTTCCTTTGTATCCAGTTTGCATAACTCATTTCTTTTCCCCTAATTATGCTAGCTATAAACTCAAGTACAATGCTGAATAAAAACGATAGATAATAAGTGTCCCTATCATAGTCTTGACCTTCATGGTAGTGCTTCTGAAGCATCGCCATTATTTTACTGTAGGTTTGTAATAGATGATCTATTAAAGAAATCTTTAATTTCTCTTTCTGCTATTTCATTGCTTGTGTATTGAAAGGCAACAGATTTCTGTGCATTCATTTTGTATCTTGCAGCATTACCAAATTCATTGATGAGGTCCAATAGTATTCTGGTAGCATCTTTAGGATTTTCTATGTATAATATCATGTCATCTGCAAACAGCAAACAATTCCATTTACCATAGCATCAAAAACAATAAAATACCTAAGAATACATGACCACAGGAAAAACCATAGCCTTGACTAGACGGACCTTTGTTGGCAAAGTAATGTCTCTGCTTTTGAATATGCTGCGGTTATGTATGGATGTGAGAGTTGGACTGTGAAGAAGGCTGGGCACTGAAGAATTGATGTTTTTGAACTGTGGTGTTGGGGAAGACTCTTGGACTGCAAGAAGATCCAACCAGTCCATTCTGAAGGAGATCAGCCCTGGAATTTCTTTGGAGGGAATGATGCTAAAGCTGAAACTCCACTACTTTGGCCACCTCATGCGAAGAGTTGACTCATTGGAGAAGACTCTGATGCTGGGAGGGATTGGGGGCAGGAGGAGAAGGGGACGACAGAGGATGAAATGGCTGGATGGCATCACTGACTCGATGGACGTAAGTCTGGGTGAACTCCAGGAGTTGGTGATGGACAGGGAGGCCTGGTGTGCTGCGATTCATGGGGTTGCCAAGAGTCGGACACGACTGAGCGACTGAAGTGACTGACTGAACTGACCTAAGAATAAATCTATCTAAGGCAGCAAAGGGCTTCCTTGGCAACTCAGTGGTAAAGAATCTGCCTGCAATGTAGGAGACACAGGTTCGAACCCTGGATTGGGAAGATCTCCTGGAGAAGGAAATGGTAATCCACTCCAATATTCTTGCCTGGGAAATCCCATGGACAGAAGAGCCTGGCAGGCTCCCAGAAAGATCACAGAGTCATACACAACTTAGTGACTAAGCAACAACAACAAGTGAGGCAAAAGTCCAATACTCTGAAAACGGTAAGACACTGTAGAAAGAATCTGAAGCTGACACAGATGGGAACATAGACCATGTTCTTGGATTGGAGGAGTTGGCACTGTTAAAATGACCATATAACCCAAGGCAATCTACAGATTCAATGCAGTACCCATCCAATTCCAATGGCATTTTCCACAGAACTTTGGCACTGTTGAGCGCTCCCTCCCCTTTGAAACTCTTCCTACAATTTCCATGCCTAATCTCCTTCCTAGTTTCGACCCTCTCTCTCCAGCAATTCCTTCTCCCTTTTGTAGATTCTTCTTCCTTCAGCCTTTAAAGGCTCATGTTCTCTGTGGTTCCATTATTAAGTCTTGTATCACTCTACATGATCTTTCTTGGCTTCAATTACCACTTCCACGACTTCAATTACCACTTTTAAAAGAAAGTCTCCCAATACATAGTTCTGGGCCAGAGCTGTCCTGCTGTTTCTCTCCCTCTAGCATCAGATGTGATCACAGTGACTTCTGTCTAGTGAGTTAGGCACTAAATAAATGTGTGTTAAATTTAAAAAGTTCTCAGCTGCCTGAATAACTTGAACTATAATTCAAAGACCAGTTTCAGTGTTGGAGAACATGTACAATTTGATAAAAACTCCTATCAAATTTACTGAAACCAGGAAATGGTAAAAACTCCTATCAAGTTTCTTGAAACCAGGAAATGGTAGCACAAATGAAGTATCACCTTAGAAAAGCTGCAACCCAGGATTTCCCTGGTGGTTCAGTGGTTAAGAATCTGCATGCCAATGCAGGGGGCATGGGTTCGATCCCTGGTCTGGGAAGATTCCACATGCCACAGGGCAACTAAGCCGGTGTGCCACAACTACGGAGCCCACGTGCCTAGAGCCCCTGTTCTGCAGCTCGAGAAGCCGCTGCACTGAGAAGCCTACACACAACAATGAAGAGTAGCTCCCACGTGCCAGAACTAGAGAAAGAATGCTCACATCAACCAAGACCCAGCACAGCCAAAAATAAATAAAATTTTTTAAAAAATGAAAAGCTGGGGAGGGGGGAAGTAGGAGGGTTCAGGATGGGGAACACATGTATACTGGTGGCGGATCCATCTCGATGTTTAGTAAAAGCAATACAATATTGTGAAGTTAAGCAAAAGAAAAAAAAAAAGAAAAAAAAATGAAAAGCTGAAACCCATATCAAGTACAGATTTAAAAAAAATTGACATGTATGCTCAAAAGTTTAAAACTACCAAATACCACATGGGTAGGAGGAAAACTGAAGAAGGCAACAGCACCCCAGTCCAGTACTCTTGCCTGGAAAATGCCATGGACAGAAGAGCCTGGTAGGCGGCAGTCCATGGGGTTGCACAGAGTCAGACACGACTGAGTGACTTCACTTTCACTTTTCACTTTCATGCACTGGAGAAGGAAATGGCAACCCACTCCAGTGTTCTTGCCTGGAGAATCCCAGGGACGGGGTAGCCTGGTGGGCTGCTATCTATGGGGTCACACAGAGTCAGACACGACTGAAGTGACTTAGCAGCAGCAGGAGGAAAACTAAGCTATAATTGTTCCAAACAAAAGACTTATTCATTTTCAAAATGACTCTCCTCTACTGTTCCTCAATCTGGCCTCTTTTTATGGAACTCATTTGCTATAACTCTGGATCTCTGTGTTCATTTTCCTAAGACCTCTCCAGCCATCTTTGGGTCTTACTATCCAAGTTAAAATAAAATTTTATTAATTCCAATTTATCAGCTCTTCCAACATGTGAAGCATTAAACACAATCAGGCATCAATATTTATTAACACAAGACAAAGGAAACACATTCAATGAGTTAATAGAACACTGTCCAGCCAGATGTTAAATTTAAAAATGTATATCTAGTCTAATTTCAAATAAATAAAAAAAAAAACTTTATACATAATTACACAGTACTATAATTTGAATCTGACACTGGTAAATATCTTGACAAAAAATAAACAAAACAGCATTTAGGACTAAAAAATTATTCTTATATCTTTACACTCTCTTCCTCTGGACAAATAACATGGCCCATCTACATATACCTAAACCAGAAATGTTGTATGAATGATAAAGAAAAGGCCTATTGTGTATTTGGAGTACTGCAGCTTGCTCCAAATACTCTTACATGAAAGCAGACAACAAAAACAACTCTAAGGCATAGATCATGTTGGAGTTTGAGGGTGAGGTGATAACTCCTCATTGCTTTAGTCTAAAGATTCCTGGATATTCAAGGAAAGTAATTTATTTGGCCAAGATATTGAGCACCATGCCTGGGGCAGAGACCTTAACAACAACAACAAAAAACCTAAGGCCTCAGGCCCTCTGTTGATTCAACAAAAGCATTAAGCAAGCATTGCCCAGGGACTAACATTAAGGAGACGCTCAAATGACCAATAGACAGGTGATGGTCCCTCCACAGCCTGAGGCAGCACAACTTCAGGAGGACCTGATACAGGGGAGACAGGGGCAGGAAGGAAAAGAGCATGGCTTCACTGATGCCCGTTAGCATGCTGGTCATCCCCAGGGTCTCACTAATGCAGGAGACGGTATTTGTCCTGAGGCAGCTCCTCCCTGATCTACCCTCCTTACTTTGGCTGAGAGGCAGAGAGGTTCAGAAACTTTCAGATGAATAGGTTCTCTCTTATTTGAAATGAGGGTTTGCTATTCATTTAGGTCCCCCCTTCCCCCTACCCAGGCATGAAAAGCTAGACAAAACGTGTCCCCAAGTTTTGGCAAGACTGTTTCTATCTATAATGGCCTTTGGGGCCTGTCTTAAGAGCCAGTTCTACCATAAAGGTTCTGCTTTAACATGGAAAGACTAAGAGTACTGTGTCATCAAGAGAGTTTTCTTTCCAAGTCTGCAACAGACTAGGCACTGGATCTGCAGATGATCCCACAAATACATCTAAATTAACCACTAGATTCTCTTCCCCTTCCAGAGGAAACTTTTCCCCAAAGACACATCTTAGCATCTTAGCTTTCTTTCCTCCACTAGCTTATTCCGGCTTTGGGAGATAGGCAAAAGATAAAGCAGCCACAGGGCAGAAAGCAAAAAGATAACAATAAATCAGCAGCCTGAGGAACTACCAAACTAGATAATCAGCCCCTAAATAACCAGGAATTGGGCATACTATGAGATTAACGGAATATTTCATTTGAAGGAATGAGTATAGATCCTCACTGTCCAGTATGGTAGCCAATAGCCACGCGTGGCTACTGAGAACTTGAAATACGGCTAGTCTTGAATTGAGATGTGTTTAATACACACTAGATTTAAAAGATATAATATGAAAAAAAAGTAAAATCTCTCATTAATTAATATTTATATTGATCCCACATTGAAATGATAGTACTTTTGATATATTGTGCTAGTAATATATTAAAATCAACTTCACCTGTTTCTTTTTACTTTTTAAAATGTGGTTAATAGAAATTTTAAAATGACAGACATGGCTCACATTTCATTTCTAGCAGACACCCTACCTTGTGCAGTAAGAATTCTGAAAGCAACCTATAGGACAGACTCTGTCTTTTATATCTTTTTCTTAGAACTTGTGGATCACGGAGATAAGAGATCCTCAGGATCCCTTGCTTTGATTAGTGACTCATTAAAAACTCTTTTAAAGAAAGTTACTTTCCAAATAAGCAGGCTGTTTTCTCTGCAGACCAAACCGTTGCTAACTGGGTTTGGGACGTCTAACCCCAATACAAGCACTTTTTTCCTGTATATCCTAGAACCTTTCCCATCGTGTATAATGGAACGTCATCCAAAATGCTGAAAAGAGATCTGGAACTGGAAAATGTCAAGGCCTTCCCTCTGTGGAGAATGAGTTTGGAGGAAAAGAGGATTATGTAAAAGAAAGTCAATAAAGTGGCTCTGAGTCATGAGCCTGTGTAAGGGCAGCCCCCAGGAGTGCTGCCGTGGCAAAGGGTCTGGTCTTTCCATTATAAACCTTATTTTCAGGGTAATTACAAGTCTTAAAAATTGTTTAAAAACATATTTAGTTTACATGATGTTACAGTGGGGTAAATAATATGTATTATTAAAATAGTCTAAATAAATATTTACACAATAGATCAGAGTGGGTCAAAGAGAACCATTCTGATTTAACAAGTTAACTCTGTTCACTTTGAGTTTTTTTTTTAATTTTTAAAAATATTTCTGTAAGAAAAAAAATAATAAAATTCAACTATATTCAAATACATGAAGTATCAGACCAAAGAAAGGAAACCGAGCCAGAGGCCACACTCAGTCCCAGGCTCCATCTGCTCGGCCTGGGCACCACAGTTATTTCAAAAGGGTTTCTTGCATACATTAGACTTCCCCTGTTTCAGCATAAGCCTGGCTGTTTTGGCAACCCAAATCGGTCAGTTCTGAGACGTGGAGTTATGAGGCCTTAACGCCTTCACGTGACTGTCGATCCCACTGCCTTCCCAGCCTATCGCTCTTGTTCTTAAATCCCTGCCTTCGTGACCTGGAAGCACAGAGGATGCTCTTCAGTTCTCAGAAAAGAGAAGCTATCTGTGTAACTGCAGACACAGTATACAATGGGCCTGGAAAAGAGGAAATTCTAAATTCTTGTGTAGTCACTCTACATGTGAAAGACTGTTTCAACACTGGGGGCCAGAGTGAGTTACTGTGGTTCCTTAGAGCTGGGTGAGATCTAATGAATCTTAGCTTTTCCTAACATTTGATTTTTCAACTGAGATTTTTCAGTTTGTAGAAATAGGCTGAATTCTTAAAAGCTTAAGCTGATTCTGGGAATGCAAGCCTAAAAAACAAACATAGGCAACTTCAGTTTATAAAATATACCAGCCAACAGAGACATAGTACAATGTGCAGCAAAACCTGCAAACAATTTGCACTTTTTAGTCATCTATTCAATTACACTGCACCCAGAGAATACCGAGATTCTCTCTCAGGGCAGCAGTGTTTCTACTTTAGTTGTTACAACTATACAAGCCAATTCTTACGTTTTTTAGCTGAATTATGTGTATTCTTATTTACATGTTTAAAACACTGGTCAAAATGTTTTACAGTCAAGAATTATATATATAAAGTAATTCTCATACTCAGTGGGTTATCTGATTTGCTTATGGGTCAACTGAAAGTAAGCCGAGTAGTTCCATGTTAAACCCGCAGTGTCTAACTACGGCAAAATGGCAAATACAGTACAGAGCGGGGGGCTGCGTAACTCAAACTACCCCCTTCATGTGAATTCATCAAACTCCCTTACAAAATTCTAAAACGGCATTAGATAAAAATACAAGTATATACAACAGATGAAAAAAATGCAACATGCATGTAATTGCTTTAGTAACGTGCTGCTCACGCTATGTCAAAGCTCATGACTAACAGATTGTTAACATTTTTTTCATTTGCCACCACAGAATTCCCCTCTCCTGCGTGTCCTGTGATGGCAGGATCCCACAGGATGAGATGAAGGGTAAAACTTCGCCATCTCAGCTTATTTCACATCAGCTGTGGGTCTCTGGCTCCCATGGTTTTGCAGGACGGTCCCTGCAATCCCAAGAGGCTGGTTACATGTTGTAGGCCACATAGATGGGGTCCAGCTGGTCGGCCAGGAAGCTGTCCCGGAGGTGCATCCTCTGCTTCTCTCCTCTGGAGTTGATGGGGATGACGCCCGGGTCCACCACGACCACCACGCCCACGATGAGGTAATGCTCCTCCAGGACCACGTTTGTCACTAAAGGAACCAGATCCAGCGCCTCCTGTTCAGAGCCACACAGTTCCACGACCACCACGAGCAAGTTGGTCCACGTGAACACGGCACTGCAATTTCAGTGGCGCTAAGTTAATGTGGCATCTTTTACAGCGTCTGCCCAAGACTTATCCTCACTGCCCCGAGAACTGCCTTCTCACTTGGACCCAACCAGCAGACTCAGAGCCACACGTGTAATGAGTGGCCTTGCCCCTATGATAACAACTGATTGGTTAAACCATTTAAAATCTCCTGGGTGCTTGGAAGTGGGACTGAAAAGTTGTTAGCTGGTCGCCTGAGCTGAGAATGTGTGGACTGGAAGGTGCTGGTGTAGTAGGTGTGCAGAGACACACAGGGAATGGCTTTTCAGGGAGGAGAGAAAGAACGAGGGGATGTCTACATGGCTCTAGAAAGCAAGGAGATGGTGGTCCCTTATGGGACCACCCGTTTCTACTTTCTTGAGATTTCAGAGCTGTTTAGACTTCTAGAAGCCTCTGAGATAACCAACCAGGTGTTCTTTCTATGACCTCTCTTTTGCTTAAAAGTTGTTTTGAAGAAAATTCTTGATATTTGCAACATAACAACTTTGACTAAGATTGCTATCTATAATCTAATACCAAACAGGAAGGGAGTCGGCTGGCCTCTGAGCTCAGCGCCCCACTCAAGTGTCTCCCATCGCGCCATAAGGCACAAAGTCACCTTTCGTTCAGTGGGACTCCTGGGTTGGAAGGTATGAACTGACTTGTGTTGTGCAGTGTTGAGCTGCTTTAAAAGTAGATTCCAATCATTAAGAAAAATGTACACAATATTTGGTTGCATCAAAAGTCAAATGCTTAAAATTAGGGGGTAACCATGGCACCCAACTTTTCTCCACTGTTCTTATACTTCCTTGTTCAGGTCTGAGGAGAGACTGACAAAAGCAAGACAAAGAAGCATTTGGAAAGCACGAACAAACCACTAGAAGAACTGTGGCTACTTTGCATGAATTAAAAAAAAAAAAAAAACAAATCTGAGGAAAGATATACCAACTAAAATATGAATTAAAAAGAAACTGGGTGGATTCTGTGTTGTCAAGAATCCAGGACAAAAGCCAACAGTTAAAAATTACAGATTTCAATTTTAAGAAATTTTTAGTCAGCATGAGGTTGGCTGGTTCTTTATCAGGGATAATGAAGGGGGAATTCCTGCCCAGACAGGGAACCTGGACCAGATAATGATAATAATCCTTTTTATCTGCTGACCAGCTGATAGAGTATGAAGCACACGCTCATTTGATCCTCCTGATGAGGAAAGCAGCCACCATCGCAGTGCTGGGCCTTCCAGATGGGTCTTTTGACCCAAAAGTCATGGTTCTTCCCATTAGCCCCACCAACTTTCTAGAGGCGGATGATCAGTTAGGTCGCTTCCAGTGGTAAGATTCTGTCATTAAAAGGACTCGGCCCCAGGGTGGGTACACAGAGCCCGTCTCCACAGCTTGCTCCCCTGGAGTTCCACATCTGTATGTGTCTCTGGTATAGCTAGATGACTAAAGATCAACTTCAACTTACTGCAGCTGAGGAGAGACCTACTCTGTGCAGAGGACTTACCATTCGGCAATGCTCCTGTGGACCCGAGACACGGAGGTCTCAATGTCGATGGGGTGGTACCGCAGGCCTCGCAGCTCCAGGGTCTCGTCCAGAGCGCCCACCACGTATAAGGCATCATGACGCTCTGATGGGGAGAGAAAGAGAAACTTAGCCTATCAGATGTACGGAGTGTGACACATCACCGGAGGTAAGAGCCCAGAGTTCAGACTGCCACCACATCACTTGGTGCTACTGCTCACCAGCTGTGTGATCTGGAGCGATTAACTTAAGTCTCTGATCCTGCTTCCCCTCCATGAAACAGGGGTGATAATAAACAGCTGCTATGAGGATTAAATTCACAAAAGGGAGTTAGTATTATGATGCTTGGGTCATTGTAAGTGCTGAAGAGTATTTGCTGCTGTTCAGTTGCTAAGTCATGTCTGACTCTTTGCAATCCCATAAACTGCAGCATGCCAGGCTTCCCTGTCCTTCACGATCTCCAGGAGTTTGCTCAAACTCCTGTCCATTGAATCAGTGATACCATCCAACTATCGTCTTTCACCCCCTTCTCCTGCCTTCAATCTTTCCCAGCACCAGGGTCTTTTCCAGTGAGTCAGCTCTTCCCATCAGATAGCCAAAATATTGTAGCTTCAGCATCAGTCCTTCCAGTAAATATTCAGGGTTGATTTCCTTTAGGACTGACTGGGTTGATCTCCTTGCTGTCCAAGGAACTCTCAAGAGCCTTCTCCAGCACCACAATTAAAAAGCATCAATTCTTCAGTGCTCAGTCTTCTTTATGGTCCAATTCCCACATCTGTACATGACTACTGGAAAAATCATAGCACTGACTAGGCAGACCTTTGTCAGCGAAGAGTTATTTCTGCTTTTAAATACATTGTCTAGGTTTGTCATAGCTTTTCTTCCAAGGAGCAAGAATCTTTTAATTTCTTGGCCACAGTCACTGTCCACAGTGATTTTGAAGAATATTAACTCTTGTTATTCTTTTTACTACCATGTGCCAGGAACTGTGCCCAGTGTGGGGAGTAAAGATGACAAAATACAACACCTGCTCTAGAGATACTTGCCGTCTAGTTGGGGGAACACACACAAGGGGTGTCCAATGGGTGGACAGCAGATGGAATGTGGCGAACCCAGTAACCTGAGTGTGGACGAGGGGCAAGGGGGACAGAGGACATCACCCTCCCCTCCCCCGACTGCTCCCGAGCTCAGCTCAAGGGTTCAGAGAGGGAAAAGCTAAAGCCACCTGAGCTTTTAAGGATAAACAGGGATTAGCTAGATGATGGGTGGGGAAAGAAGGAGAGGGGAGGATCTGAGATGGAAAAGAAATGAACATATGGTCATTGTTTCTAGATGTCTTTAAGGAATCCATGGAGAGACTAGTCCTGGTTATTAACAGGCTTTTAATCCAGTAGGATGTGGCAAAAATTTCACTCCTTTTTTTAAAGATTTTATGCATACACTGTACACACAGGCTACCTGATTTATGTCTACAGAGAAAGTGAATGATTTAGCTAGGTCTACAGAATGTTTTGGGCTTTCCAGGTGGCTCAGTAGTAAAGAATTCAGCTGCCAAAAAGCAGGTTTGATCCCTGGGTCAGGAAGATCCCCTGGAGAAGGCAATGGCAACTCACTCCAGTATTCTTGCCCGGGAAATCTCATGGACAGAGGAGCCTGGCAGGCTACAGACCATGGGGTTGGAGTAGCAAAAAGTCCGACACAACTGAGCAATTAAACAGTAGTAACAACAGAATGATGTATTTTCAGGAATAGGAATAGTTCTGAAACATTTAGCAAAACAAAGTGCTAGAAGCTGTTGGAGAGAGAAGGGTAAGGAAGGCCAGTCACATAGATGAGCTGATGATTATAGTAACAAAAACAACAGAAACACGTAGCTAATGACTAGGGAGTGCTTCCCCTGTGCCAAGCAGTGTTCCAGACACCTGAAGGCATCATGTAATTTAATCTCACATCATGTCCACAAGACAGGAAATGTCATCACTCCCACTTCCCAGGCAGGAAACTGAGAGACTGAGTGAGCGCTCAAGGCCACACGCAAATGGCAGAGACAGGCTTCAGAACCAGGACACCCAGCGAGCTGTGCTTCCCCTGCCTCCAGGACGCCTGAGCCCGCTTCCCCGTGAGATACGGAGTGACTGCAGAGCCGGCCAGCGGGGAGCAGATGAGGGGAGCGAAGGAGAGATAACCTGGCTCCATCCAGCTGTGTAGTCCAGTGAGCGACGCATCCGTTCTCGATGCGTATGATGCACGCAGTGTAGAGTAGTTTTAAACGACCATTAATGGTGGCAGGAAGGTTGAAGCCAGGCCTCTTTACCAGGTAGACAGGACTGGGGGCTGCTTACCCCAGAGCCCTGCCAAGCAGTCTTGTGAGCTGCCAAAGGGCCAGAGCGCTTAGCAGGTCAGATCCTCTGCACTGACTCCTGCTTGCAGGGCTTAGGAACAGAGGAACTAAAGACGGGACACCTGTCCCAGGAGCCTGTTGAGGGATGCAGAGCCCCACACAGCTGCTGAGAGGCTGTATCCTGCCAGGGGCATTCACCCATCACCGGGCATGTCTCTACGACTGCCCAGCCAAACTATCCTGAGGTTTAGCTATCCTGATGCTGACACGAGGCCCTGGTGTTTACTTCCTGGGTCCTCTTCACAGGAGAGTCTTACTCCAAAGGAATATAAAGTCATGGGTGGGTTCTACAGTTGCAGAGAAGGAATAATTCAACACACATACTCCACAATGCAAAGGCAGGTTGCAGAAGGCCAGCCTGTACTAGGGGCATTTGAAATGCACAGCAGGACAAGGGGGAGGAGCTGGTGAAGGTACCTCCAGTGGCTGCTGTGAGCTCCGTCCGGCGGACAAAACCCAGGTATCCCGTCCGAGCCCAGAGGGTCTGGGCAGCATCCCCAAAGCTGAGGCGGGTGTTGAAGTGGTCAGCTTGCAGAGTCTCACTGTCGTAGATGGTATAGTAGCCGCTGGCTGTATGGGGACTGTTCACCCAAATCTACAACAAGAAAAGGGTCACATTTCACCAGAATCAATTCAGTTCACTTAGCACAGATTATGTTGATTTTCTTAACCTCATTTTTATAATAACCAAAAAGTTACAACAATGAAAGCAGCTGCCAGTTACTGAATCTACCATGTGCTGAACAGTACTTTATAAACATTACCCCCATCAGTCTTGACACACACGACATGACAATACCGTCTGCACTACTGTCACTCCCATTTTACAAATGAATCCTGGAGTGTGCAGCCACTCCCTTCTCCGGGGGATCTTCCCAACCCAGGCATCGAACCTGCATTGCAGGCAGATTCTTTACCATCTGAGCCATCAGGGAAGCCCTTAAGTAATCCACCTAAGGTACAGAAACTAAGAGACCCAGATCCAACCTGGAGGCTACGCTGCCTCCTTGGCTCATTTCTCAGCCTCTTTCAGAGTCTCACCAGCGCACTGAGGGATCATTTCTGTGCTTTGAAACTAAGTTAAAAAGCCCGCAGGAAAACACTATAGGGTATTTGGATTTACAATGTAAACACAGCAATAGCCAACAACAGTAATAACACGAGTGTTCGTTGTGTGACAGGCACTGTTCCATGTGTATACAGATATTAATGCATTTGACTGTCACACAATTATACTAGGTAGGTGGCATTATTATTTACTTTAAACTTTAAAAATTCAGTTGAGGAAACTAGGCCCAGAGAGCTTGAGTAACTCGTGCATTAACAAGAAGCTGGTAACTGGCAGAGCCTGGTCATCTGGCTCAGTCACCTGGAGCCCTGCTCCCGGTTAGCTGTGAGATAAGACAGCAGTTTTTTCTCAGAGATTCAGAAGGAAGAAAAATTCAGTCTTTTCAGTGTTTTTATAAGGGCTTTCCAGGTGGCACTAGCAGTAAAGAACCTGCCTGCCACAGCAGAAGACACATGAGATGCAGGTTCAATCCCTGGGTCAGGTAGCTTCCCTGGTGGAGGAAACGGCAACCCATTCCAATATTCCTGCCTGGAGAATCCCATGGAGACAGAGCCTGGCAGGCTACAGTCCATGGGTTGCAAAGAGTCAGACATGACTAAAGCGACTTAGCATGCACAATATTTTTATATTAATACAAAAATGAATATATTTTGGAATAAAATTTGTATAAATCTTATTTTTTAAAATATTTATTTTATTTGGCTGAGCCCAGTCTTAGCTGAGGCAAGTGGGATCTTTAGCTGCGGCATTCTTAGCTGCAGCATGTGGGATCTAGTTCCCTGACCAGGGATCCAACCTGTACCCCCTGCACTGGGAGTAAGAAGTCTTAGCCACTGGACCACCAGGGAAGTCCTTGTATAAACTTTAAAAATTCAGTATTTGTGGCTCCTTTTAGTTTCACTCCTTAATAGATGGGAGCAGATGAGTTCATCCATTTTGCTCTTCAGCCAAGGGAATGCCAGTGGACAAATCTGGGACTAACTCTAGCTTGCATGCCTCAGTCTTCTCTCCATCCTGGTCTCCATCTCCCCTTCTGCCTCATTTCAGTTTTGAGCCTTACAGAGAAAGGTGAAAATTCTCAAACATTCACCATGAGGGAAAAGCTAAACCCACAGCTTCCTGACTTCTAGAACGTGAGCCCTGGGGTCTTTCACTGCTGGCTTTTCCGAGTCAAGGGGAGAGTTCCACATACCTCTCCCAGGTGAGAGTCTCCAACAGGCCCTTTGGTCTCTGGATTAACAATAACTACTTTCACTCCAGGTAAGATCTAAGAATCAAAGAGAAAACACAAAGATTGAGTTCCATCGGATCTCATGACCTCTAATAAATGCAGTTTCCACTTCCTCCCTCCAGTGAGGTGAGGGAGTGCATACAGGCCAGAGCTGAGCCGGTACTCACAGGATCGTCTTCAGGGGACAGAAGTATGTACAAGATTCTGCCTCAAAACTAAACTGGGGAACCCACCTGTCTGCCATCTCCTCAAAGGTGAGAAACCACAGACCAGTGGTGGCTTGGCAAGCGAGGGGAGAGATGTCACGTGCCCGCATCTCCCTCAGAGGGAGAAGGAAGCGGCAGATGCTGGCAGGGGCCTCTTCAGACACTCGTCCTCTGTCCTAAACCTCTATTTTCCTTGGGTTTCTAGCATCAAGAAGCTCACACATGTAAGACCTCAAGGAAGGAAGAGGAAGGCCATTCCTGCTCGTGTGGGCCAGGCACCGCTCTGAAGTCCCTGAGGTGCTTGCCGCCAGTGGAGGCAGAGGAAGAGCTGGCAAGACGGTAAGGAGGTCAACTCGAATCCACTTGGAAGAGTTTAACAGAGGAGTGAAAGAGGGGGTTTCCCCAACGGGCTGAGCCACGACCGCACAGGTGAGCCTGGGCCCACTCTTTTCTTTCCTATGCTCTCCTTGGCCTTTCAGAATTAGAAGGGATGCTGAGCCATCATTACTCCCTCTTCAAAAGCTTGAGAAACGTGATAGTTTATATGGATTCGATCTGCTCAACGTGAGGAAACTGTTCAAAACTGCTATAGACTGAAATCTATATGTTGAAATATGACCCTAAAGTGCTGGCATTAGGAGGCGGGGCCTTTGGGAGGAGGTCAGGGGTCTGCTCTCATGAATGTGATCCATACCCTTATATACAAGACTCAGAGATTTCCCTGCCCCTTCCACCATGTGAGGACACAGCAACAGGACAGCCACCTGAGAACCAGAAATCCCTCATCAGAATCCGTGGGCACCTGGATCTTGGACTTGCCAGTCTCCAGAAATGTGAGACAGAAGTTTCTGCTGTTCATAAGCTGCCTGGTCTATGGTATTCTGTTAGAGAAGCCTGAATGGACTAAGGCAATAACAAAATGTCTCCCTGAACAATTTAAAGCCTTACTCTCATCTAAGATATCACTCTCAAATATCTTTAATCTCTTCCCCATTTTGATTTCTCTTTCAACTTTAAGTATGTGTGTGTCTTCCCTGGATCTTAAGCCACACCCCCCATCTGTCACCTTATCTTTCCACTTTTAATATTCATAAAGGTAGAATTGGCTCTTAGTGCTGCTCATCTCTTCACCTTGAATATAATGAACATTGAATTTAGTTGGTTTGTCAAATAATATGTCAGTAGGATTTAAAAATCAAAATCTATGAAAATTAAGAAAGTTCAAATCCAGTATTCTTCTTATTTATGTACCCATATGAATTTGAAAGTATTGGCTAAGTGAAAATCGTTGAATTATCTCCAGATGTCAATTCAGTCTTGCCCTGGCTACTAACATGTATATTATATGGCTTCAGGTTTCTTTAAAACTACTTCTCCACACAGGTGACACACACCTTCCCAATGGTTAACACAACAAATTACCTTCCCAGACTCTGAGAGGAGCAAACTCTGGGGGGCACCCCGTTCCACAAGACGAACCCTGTAAAAGAACAATATTTACTACATATGAGCATTAAAAAATCCACCACAGCTGTACCCCGTCCTCCCAAACCTCTAATCTGTTAACAGCCCTCCTCACGTCAGTGCAGTTTCTCAAAGGCAGCATTACTGACGTTTTGGGTCAGATACTTTATTGCCATTTTTTGTGATGCTATCCTGTGTGCTGTAGGGTGTTTAGCAATATCCCCGGCCTCTGCCCACTAGGTGTCAGCAGCATCCCCTTGTCGTGACAATCCACATTTCCAGACATTGTCCTTTGGAGGGCAAACTCTCTCCAGGCTGAGAAGCACGGCACTAGAGATGTTCTGCCTGTGCAGGCTGGGTCAGTGCCATGGGCCTCACCATGAACACAGCCTGAGTCAGCGGGACCCAGAGACAGGTCCCAGAGCCCGCAACCAGGAGCTCCCCTGGGACGCAGCTCCAATTCACCTGCGGGCTGGTGAGGAGGAAGGCGTTTATTCCTATGGTTCAGATAGAGTGCTGTTTCAAAAAATCTACACTGTCTCATTTATCTTATCTCAGTTATGATAAGAGTCTATCTGTTTCAGTATAATTTACATCATATGTCACAAAATACTAGTATTACATTTTAACACTAAGGAACAGTGCAGCCACCATGAGAATTAAAGCTTTCCTCTTACAAATGTAAATCTTATTAGGTATTAATAATGAAAATGAGTTCCTTCCCTCTTCTTACCCTCCTCCCCACAAAGACACAAACAAAATGAATGAGGTGAGGGGACAGCTGGCTTTCTTGAGGCTCAGAAATTTATATGCTTAGGAATGCTAACAGGAAACACGCTTAACAAACCTACTTACCTGTCATGTCTTAATGATTTCAGATCTACGTACACAGTAGTTGGATCAGGCCCTGAGGTTCCCTGAAGAAAAATAAATCAGTGGGTTGTTTATTTAAAATTAGCTGAATGGCATCTCCATACGTTACATTTTCAAGTCAAGATATAGATAATTTAGTCACATACAGGAAAAATCCAAATTCTGTTCTGAATGCTCACCCTGTCTTCAACCAGATGGGCCAGGGCTGTAGTCAACACCTGAGAGAAGACTCCTGGCCAGCTTTCTCCTCATCTTTCTTTCCTTTCTTCCCCCAGGAGAGGAGGCTGGGGGCCAGAGCAGCACCGAACGGTTACCAGGGTGAGGAGGGGCCTCATCCGTGGACTCAAGGCAGGGATGCTTTGAGTCAAGGCATCCCTTGACTCAAGACCAGCATCCATGGGACTTCCAAAACCAACACTGGCCCAAGCTGGCGGTAGGGCACCCACAACGGGGCTCCAAGGTGAAAGCCTCGTGACGCTGCTCCAAAGTCACCCGACCCAGACACAGAGGACCTGAGTGTGTCCACCCAGCTATGCCACCTTTGACTCTGACTCTTGTCCATGCCTGGATTTGCCTTATGAATTTTCCAAGCTATAGAAAATTATATTCCCCTCTTCTGTTATTTTAGCCTCTTTTCTATTATTTACCCACCAGGATAACATGGCAAAATTGCCATCTAGCTAAAGAAGACAACACAAACTCATTTGTGCTTCCTTTGCCAAAAAAATAAAACCAACCACAAAGGGTAATATACAAATAAAATTCAAGTAGGATTCAGAAATCTTGACTCATGTCTAGGACCATAAAACCACTGACAATAAACATTTACATTAGCCCTCAACTGCCGGGCATGGCTCCAAGAGACTGGCACCTGGAAACTTGGTGGTTCTCCAGGACAACCTTGTGAAGGACAATACTATCATCTTCATTTTACCAATGGGCAAAATCAGGCACAGTCAAGTCCAAATAAGGAGCCCAGAGGCCCTCGGCGGGTAAGCAGCAGCCTACGCTCTGAGTTCCCCACACAAATAAGATATCATGACAGTCACCTGCAAACATATTGCTACGTTGACTCTGGATCCAAAAGTGGTGCTGACAGCCCGTGGGGACAGACCGATGTCCTTGAAGAGCTTGGAGAAGGACTGCTGGAGGGCAATGCGGGGCCGCTCCTCAGCCACCACCACACACGTTCGGATGCAGGAGAGGTTGATTCCCCGGGTCTGTAAGACACCGCGTTGGAGGGATGGGGGCGGAGGCGGAGATCAGTGGGGTCACAGAACCACTGGATAAGCAATTTCATCGCCCTACCTCTTTGGTCAGGAAAAGCCAAGGAACTGTGTGCTCTCATCTCACACACCCAAAGAAAAGATGCCTTTCTGGAAAACACCCAGGCATTCCTCTAAAGTCATTACCCACAGGTTGATTTGCTCATTCTCTATTTCTTTCCTCTTTCACCTACAACTCTTAGGTTTTTCAGCAATATATTTTTAATTCCTCTTCATTTCTGTACCTTAGATTTCTATTTCAAAATGGAGAGATGGGACAAACAGAAAAATAAATTTAGCAACACTGAGATCTAATCTCGTCTCTTTTTTTCATTCTTAAGGTCATGCTGCTGCTGCTAACTCGCTTCAGTTGTGTCCGACTCTGTGCGACCACACAGATGGCAGCCCACCAGGCTCCCCAGTCCCTGGGATTCTCCAGGCAAGAACACTGGAGTGGGTTCTCCATTTCCTTCTCCAATGCATGAAAGTGAAAAGTGAAAGTGAAGTCGCTCAGTCGTGTCCGACTCTTAGTGACCCCATGGACTGCAGCCTACCAGGCTCCTCCATCCATGGGATTTTCCAGGCAAGAGTACTATAGTGGGGTGCCATTGCCTTCTTCTCTTAAGGTCATACTTCTCTATTAAAGAAAATTAGGTGTTTTCTGACTCTCTCATATGCCACTTAGACATATGATCACTAGATACACTCATGAATGAGTAAGCCTTGTCTATGATGCAGGACCCAATCTCTAACATCTTCAGGTTGCAAATTCTATCAGGAAAAATCCTCTTTCAGTTCACAGTTTCTGTTCATCTTCACATACAAGTCATTTCTATTCAGCCTCCTAACGAGCTGTACCTTCTTTTCCACAATGTGTGAATCAGATCAAACTCTATAAGAGTGCATTAAATTAGACAGTGAAAGAGATACACCTCCTGAGGTTTACAAATACCTGTTTGGATAGAAAAAAGCAGGCAGGTATGTCTGGCCAGCCCTACAAGGTGGGCATCACCACGCCTGGTCTGTTTCTCTAGGGACCGGCTCCTTGTACAGCTGCTTCTTACCTTCAGCACCTCCACCTGGTTTCCAAGCCCTTTGGTGCAAATCTCCATCACTGAATAAGAGCAGAAGGTGTCTCTGATTTTGTACTGGTTGACCGTGGAGAGCCAGAGGAAAAGGTTGTTTTCCAACTCCATAGGAGGAATTAAGATGGACTGGTGACCTGAATAGACACTGCAATGAAAAAAGGCAAGCGCTAACGCGATCAGTTCATCCTAGAATACCACTGATTCAACAAATATGTACTGAGCACGAAGGACAGGGGAGGGTCATATTAGATATAAAGGCCTAAGAATCAGCCTGGTTCCTATTCAGCTCACATGACACAATAACTACAGAACAAAGCAGACTAGGGAAGGTGGACACTGAGATGTGAAGAAAAGCTATCACGATCACAGAGTGAAGAGCAAGTCCTTCAAAGTGGGCGGGCGTTTCACTGAGTAGGTCACAGCTGGGCCAGGCTGGAAGAATGAGCAGGAATTTGACAGTGGCTGGAGGAAATGAGGAAGCTGGTGAGAGCTCTCCCGGCAGAAGAACAGTATATGCAAAGGCACGGAGATATAACATTACATGGTGTGTTTAAGGTCATCAGAAATGGTATTCCAGTGTTTGCCTGGGGAAGTGGTGAGAAGTGAAGGCAGAAAGGCCAGGGTCAAACTGTGAAAGTACTGAACACGAAAGAGTTTAGAATTGACCCAGCAGACAGTCACTACAGCTTGAAGTTGGGGTAAAGCTAGCTACAGGAAGGGGGGCATTAGAGACATGAGTTACTGAAGGCTGACAGACAGTTAGGAGAGGCTGCAATAGTCTAAGTGAGAGAAGATAAAGGCTTGAACCCCACCAGCACACCAGGATACAAAGGAGGGAATGGCAGAGTCTCACATCATATGTACAATCTCCAGCCATGAAACCTCAACTTCCTAAACCTTGAGTATACATCAGAGTCACTAGGAGTCCAGGAATCGTCTGTTAAAAAAAATACTGGGCAGGGGCTTCCCTGGTGGTCCACTGATTAAGACTCTGTGCTTCCACTGCAGGGGGAATGGGTCTGATCCCTGGTCGGGCAACTAAAATCTCACAAGGGAGTGACTTTATCTATGGAGAAGTCCCCAATCTCTACTATCCCCAAGTTGCAAATTTCTATTAGGAAAAATCCTCTTTCAGGTCACAGTTTCTGTTCATCTTCATATAAAGGTCATGTCTATTTAGCTTCCTAACCAGCTTTACCTTCTTCTCCACAATGTATGAATCAGATTAAATTCTAAAAGAGTTTGGTTTTTTTTTTTTCCTGGCAAGGCCAAAAAACCCCGCAAAAACCTGGAATTGTGGTCTTCACCTCTGGAAAACTCGTAAGTACATGTAGGGAAGCCTCATTGATTTTTTTTTAATAGACCCCTAGGTGATTCTTATGAATAGGTAAGAATAATGGAGACAAAGGATATGACAGTTAATTGGATGTGTGACATAAAGATACAGAGTTGAAGATACAGCCCAAGTTCCTGGCATGGTTCCCCAAGTGGATGACTCCATCGTAAGAAGGAAGGGAACACAGAAGCATGATGCTGAGTCACAGGTGTCTGTGAAGCATTCCTGGAGATGCTCACCAAGGAGGTGGAAATGCAGGCTGAGATGAGGTCCTTGGGGGGAGAGTGGAAAAAGCTGGGATCTGTTCTTCCACAAGAAACAATCTGGCCAGTGCGCTACCTTCCAGCCACATGCTGTCACCCATCTCATTACAGTCCTTCCTGCCAAGCCTAGGGGGTATGTTCTGGCTGACACAGCGTGCCATTCACCCACGTGTCAACCTTCTACTTGGCTCTGATTCTAATGTGAGGACAGATGACAGGATGGAGCACAGGAGAGGTAGAAAGATCACAGCCCTTTTGTCTGAGACATAAAACTAACAGAAAAGAGGGAATGCAAACAAAACCAGACAAACGTCAAAGATGCATGCGGTGCACAAATTCCAGGAAACATCAGCACTTTACTGAAACTTTACCAAATTAAGGGAGCACATGAAAGGATGGGATGGTCACAGCCTCAAAGATATCCCCATGCATTCTGATTCTTTGCTTTTTTCCATGCCTACCTGCAGAGACACCAGAGTGCAAAGCCAAGTCCACAGTAAGGGTCAAGGCAGATGGCAATCTGCCGAGAGGAGTACAACTCACACTGGAGCTTGATGGCTCTACAGAGAGCATTGACCGCAGAGTGGGACATCTGGAAGGTAAGGAACATGGAACAGGATGGAACTGGCATCCCACAGGCAGAAGAGCAGCTCTAATGATAGATTCAAGAAGCTTCAATTCCCTCCAGCTCCTCAAAACGACATCTATCTTTCGTTGCTTCAAAATGCCTAATCTAACTCAAGTTAAGTCTATCTGTTCATTTGTCAATATTGAGTCTTATGAAATATGTATTTATGACTTCATATTGGCTTTAAATGTAACTTGCATTATCTATTAGTGTCTATGCTAGGTTCAGAACACTTTGTAACACAAATTCCTTGGGATAACTTATTCCGGAAGAGCCAATGCTTTTATTTAAATATAGCAGAGGCCCTTGATCCTCCGCCTACTGGTCTCTGGTACGACCAACTGGCCTCTCCATCTGAAGTCCCTGAGGCAGTGGTCATCTCTATTTTTTGCAGACCTGGCATGTTACCAGCCTCCAGTGAAAGTAAACATATCCCGACTACTCTACCTTCACTCCTGTGAGCATGCCAGTTGTGGAGACACTAAAATCAAGATATGCCAGCATCTCAGGAGTGGGTGGTTTATAGAGCTGAGGTAACCGTTTCCTGGGTAAATCATCTGCAAAGAAAAAAGAAAACCCAATGTCAATCACACACATTGACAACAAGGTCCTACTGTGAACAGGGACTATATTCAATATCCTGCATCCTGCGATAAACCATAACGTGTGTGTGTGTGTATATATATATATATATATAAACTCAGTCACTCTGCTCTAACAGCAGAAATTAAACACAACACTGTAAATCAACTACACTTCAAAAAAACCTGACACGCTGGAACTCAAAAATCATTGTTATTCAGTTGGTCTTCTATGGCTTTGCTAGAACCACATTTAGCTTCTGAGATTTGCTAAGGCTTAGGGCTTCTAGCATTTAACCAACCAGCTCACACACATCACTCCTGGAGTGATGGGCTGGGGTTGAGGGCACCACTAGACAATATAAACAAGGAAACTACATCAGGTAGATGTATTTACCAGAAGACTAGTGAGCGGTACTATAACATAGTAGCCGAAAACTGGCTAAAGAAGCAGGCTGCCAGTGTTCAAATTCCAGCTGTGCCACTCAATGATGTCATCACCTTGGTGTTATTTAACCTCTTTGATTCTGTTTACTCGTCTATAAAGTGGTAATAAAACCTGTCCTCACTGACCTGTTAGGAAGTTAATTCACATAAAGCACTTTAAAACAACTCAAGAAGCTTTCCTTGTTGTTATGCTGGTTTCAAGTTCAAGTTTGTTATTTAGTTTAGTACACAGTATAGTAATCACAGTCTACTTTAAAAGCTGGATGGTTTTTCTCCAAGTTAACGTGACAAATTTTAAGAATGACAATTTAGAACTGGGAATTATTTCCCTTTGCTCTTTTATGATACTTCTCCTTTCTGTCCAAATCTGTATGTGGAATCCAAGGATATCAAGGATGTCTCTGGCCCTAGCCATGCCTCCTTAATGGCTCCTTTGGCCTCCAATCAAGAAACGATTCTGACACTTACTTTTCAATCTGTGTGTCACTGGGCACTCATCTCTGGCCAAACCAAGATTGTCTCTACCACCTTCCACCCACCTCCGTGCAGGGAAGAGCTGCTCCAGCACTGAAAGAAACCCTTCGGCTGTTTGTATCATAGCACACATTTCAGGTCTTCCTGAAACGTGATTGAGTCCAATAACCACAGTAGATTATCTGCATCGTTAACACCAATGCAATCCACTTGTGCTGAATACTATATAAATGACTGCTTACAGTTCAGCATCTGGACAATAACCATAAATAGATGTCATCCCTGGGTTTACATCCATATTAATTGTTCTTGAGGTGGATACTATGTAATATTTACCTGAAAACTGGTAGGGAGGAAGTTAATAGTTAAGCAACTGGGAAAGGAGCCAAACTGACTGGGTTTGAATTTCAGCCATTGGTTCACCAAAAAGTTCATTTGGGTTTTTCTATAACATCTTATGCAAAAACCCCAACGAACATTTTGGCCAACTCACTACCTATTTAGCTTCCCTGTGCCTCAGCCTTCTGATCTATAAAATGAGGATACAACTGGCATCTGTCTGATAGGATTGGTATAGGAGGAAATGATGTTATACATGTTAGATGACTGCCACACCGTAAGGGCTAAATAAAGTTAGATGTCGTTATTATGATGATGGTGTGCTGGTGCGTCATATGATGTCATTAATCTTTACAACAACAGGAAGCAGCTACGAGTAACAAGAGGATGAAGATTTACACTTGTCTGCTCGACTCCAAAACCCGCACTCCCCTCTCCACTACCATCTCCAGCCATCCTAGAGTCCCACCGCCTTCTTTAGTATGAACACCATTTAAATTCATACACTTCATGGTTTTCAAAGTATTTTCATATTATGTTGCATTTGATATTCCCAGTAAATATGTGAGTTATACAAGGGCAGGTAGTATTTTAAGACAGGCTAATCTCAGCCAAGTTTATACAAAAAATGAGGACTGAAGCTTGAACCAGAACCAGGCCTGCTGATTCCTAGCCCAGTGCTGTTCCAACTCTATCACATCTGGAAGTCAAAGGTCAGATCTTCTTAATGCTTTATGCTGTATGTCTGTGGTCACATCTGGCATAAACACGTAACCACACTGTTTGATGATGCCAAGAGTATGACAGGAAGACATGTTTTGTTTACAGAGTTCAAGCACATTGCGATCTGCTTCTTTGGATCTGATTGTTGCAGCATCCAGTGCTATGGTAACTCAAGCTGAGTGCATATTAAGTTTTGCATCTGTCTTAGCAGGTGGAATGGGCTGCAGTGGAAGAGCTATGTAAACATCTTTGGCATGAGAATCCAGGAAACCTCGGGGAGTGAATATTCTTGCTCTTGCAATGACCCTGGAGAAATCTCCCTTTCACCTGTGTCAATGATAGTTGGCCAGGTTTTCACGTCCACGGCTGCCGCTGCCTCTCGGGACCTTAGTAACCTCATTAGGGTCTGCGTGGTGAGAATGCAGGCTGCTTTGCTGACCTAGAAGACAAATGGACAAAAATAAGCACCAGGAAGCTTAGCTCTGTGTAGCACTATGGCACTGGTTGCAGATAAAAGCAACTCGCACATCCAACTGGGACAGGGCAGTACCAGCCTTTCAAAGAACGCACACAGGACAATGCAAGTCAGTATTCCCCTTTTGTTTGTTCTGAAAATATACTGAACTAGAATGATGGACTTGTTCACAACACAGCTTACTATTTACAACAGTGATTCTCAAATATTCCATGGTCATAATCTCAGTATGGACCCCAGATCTATTGATTTCATGAAGACCATAATAAAATAGAAACATGGATTTCTGTGGTACTCAGGGAATGAGAGGTGTCAGAGGATCATCTCTGAAGCAGGTAGTGTTTGCAACAGTCCAGGGAGTAGTGAACTGCACTGGACCTAGAAAACATATCCTGAACTTGGTGGACTCTGCGCGTTCACAGGAACCAAGCTCTCCCACACATCTGCACATGGAAATGCAAAGTCACAGACTTCCCTTACTACTCAAACCCTGTCGGTGGAAGGAAACTCCCCTCCCTGCTGCCCCGGCCTACTTTGCACACTATAACCAGAGCGTCCTGCTGAACTGAACTCTGTAGAAAAATCATCTGTGGTGAATGTGGCTTCTATACTGCAGGTTCCAGCTGCTGACAGAGCAGCAGTTCTTAGAGAAACAAATGTTACATCAATTGAAATTTGCAATTTGCTTTAAAGTACATTAGGATATGATGCAATACAGATTTCTTTCACTGTCTTCAATTCTCATTTCCTACAGAAACATCTATCACTTTCAGAGCAAGATCTGGACACCTTTTTAATAATATACCAAATGATTTTGTAAGACTAAACCCCAAAAGGTGACCTTCCATCAGAAGAATTCAGTTTGGCATCTAAAATTATCTTGGTTAGTATGCAGAAAGAATATTAGAATTTTTGTAAGAAGGAAAAAAACAAGTTTTATGGAGAATTAATTACTAAACGGCACCTTCACTTACTTCCTTAATGTTTATGATAAAAACATAATCCTGTATCTCACCAAAAACAGCTTTTTCATATTTCTTCTCTAAAAATGCTGGTCACTGTGATCAGATAAGGAAAAGGAGGTACTTTTCAGGAGTTAGATTTGACTTCCTGACTCAACTAAACTGGAAAAGAGTAAGGATCCTTAGTTGTCTGACTTGGGGCTTTATGAGATGCAGACAAGGAAAGTTATACTTACGTCAACAATCATTCGGACAGTGGGCAACGTGGCTGTGAGGTTCTGAGCATGAGGGGGTCTGACAGTCACAGGTATGCACCCCGCGTACAGACAGCCGTAGAATGCAGCGATTAACTCTATGCCTGCAAGACACAGCCAATTAGCTGCCCGGTTTGTCACTGAAAAAGCAAAAGGCAGAGTTTCCAAACCTAGCTTATTAAATTGTGTGCCAGACAGGTTAACTAGACCAAAATTTAATGGAGACATTATCAGATTTTTTTTTTTTTAAAGAAGAAAAGAAGTTTTTTGGCTGTGTGGCATATGGGATCTTAGTTCCCTGATCAGGGATCGAACCCATGCCCCTTACCTTGGAACTGTGGCAATCTTAACCACTGGACCACCAGGGAAATTCCTAGAAATTTTTTAACTTAAGAAGAAACTGAAGGTAAAAGAAGGAAGCATATAAAACAACTTTTTTAAAAATATAGAGACGCCAAGAATAAACAAATGAGAAAGGAAGTCAGAAGCAAAGAAAACACTTGAAAGATATCTGAAGAAGGTATTTTGACATCATTACTTGATATTATTTAGGAAAAAATAAGTGCAGAGATTAGGGCTGTTTCACTTGGGAAATAAAACAATGGGAAAGGAGAGATGAGGAGCATCTGAGCTTTCTCTCAATCTTAAGAAGGCCACTATGTTTTAAGAACAATCAGATCCCTGAGATGTCACTTCCCTGTTGGGTGCAGGTTTTAGGGAGGCAGAGAGTCACTTGATACAAAGCCTCTGCAATATAAGGACTCAGAGGGCGGCCCCCTCAGGCAACGTGCATGTCCATCACTGTGATTAACTGGTGGACAGAAAATAACCTCCCAGAACAAAGTTGTTCTTAACAGCTTCTAAGAAATCTTAGGATTAATATAAATAGAAGAGCAAATAAGAATCACTGAGTAAAATGAATTAAATGGGATAAAAGACCACAGAAGCCTGGATGTATGAGGTTAGGTGACAAAAGACTAAAGAAAGGGACAACTGAAATAGTCTGCCTAAAATTCTGAATACACCAAACTGTAATCAAATAATTGAGTCTTGCTTGAAGAGGTTGCTGAACTAGATTAGAGAGTGTAGAAGATGAAAGCAGTAATAATCGAGGGACAGTAAGCACCAATTATCATGTGGAGAATGTTAAGTCAGAGTTCATGCACTTTTGGAAACTGGGTGAAACAGTTCCTAAGCGCTCCTAGAAACAAACAGTCTCTTTCTGTTTCCAAAAGTCAAAAAATCACCATTCACTCATTACCATACTGAGCTAGACAGTGGAAATACAAGAGTAAGTACAAGAGGCTCGGTCCCAGCCAGAACCCCCACACCACAGAACTCTGGAGGGAGGGGCCGTCTGCTCGGCAGCAGCCTCCGTGCACAGCCCACGTGGTCACGTACGGTGGCCCTGGGCTCCTGTCCTCTGAGGGTCAGCAGTCTAGTAACAGAGCTTGTGCAGTCTACCGAGCCAGGGCTCACCAGGTGGATAGAGCAGCACCACGTTGTCTCCCGCATTTAGATGCCCCTTGTCACCAAGGACGGCCGCAATCCTCTCTGCTCGCTTATGAAGCTGAAGGCAGCTGGCTGTGCACACTGTAGTCCCCTGGAACAGAAGACAGTCTATGTATGGGTGAAGCTTAGTAATGAAATACAACGGTAACAAATATGGCCAATCTGCCATTACACGAAAGGCGTGTGCCTTGCTAGATTATCTTTAGCAAGCTATCAAATTCAGTGAAACTTTCCCAAGCACCGAAAGACGTGTATGGTCTTACTTGTTCTTTCTCAGTGTTTGAAAGTACTGAGGGACTATCAACATTAACTCAAATCAAACATACAGTCTTATGTAAAGCAGCTTTAAAACTATATAGCAATTTTTTTTTAAGTGAAGAAATAAAAGTATAAGGAAAATAAAGAAAAGTAGGATGAAGGCAAGAATGAGGTCAGGACACTGGCTATGTGGTCAAACACATTTGCTATGAGAAAAACACAAGTCTGGCTCCATGTGTTCTAACAGCAGAGACGGAAACGAAAACAGTAACAGTGAATCTGAGTCTGCTAGCTAACAATAAAGGTCTTGGGAATAATTTCTCCTGCGGGTCTTCATAAATAATCCTTATTGTCAATTCAAGTTTTACTTAGCTGGGCTTTTGAAACCCTGTTCCTTTGTAAATATAACACCCAAGTGGGAACGCACAGAAGATCTGAATGTGCAGGTTAAGAACCAGCCTGATATGAAAAAGACCACTGCCAGCAGCTCAAAAGCACCCCATGGATGCCCTCACCAGCCCTCTCCTTCCCTCCATGGCTGGGGCTCAGGCGTATGGTCATGTCTGACTCTTTGCGACCCCGTGGACTGTAGCCCGCCAGGCTCCTCTATCCATGGAATTTTCTAGGCAAAAATCCTGGAGTGGGTTGTCCTTTTCCTCTCCAGGGGATCTACCTGACTCAGGGATTGAACCTGTGTCTCTTGTGTCACTTGCACTGGCAGGCAGATTCTTTACCACTGTGCCACCTGGGAAGCCAGCCCCTTCCCTCCATCAGTTCAGTCGTGTTCAACTCTTTGCGACCCCATGGACTGCAGCACGCCAGGCGTCCCTGTCCATCGCCAACTCCCAGAGCTTACATGTCCATCGAGTCAGCGATGCCATCCATTGGGGACCACTATCGTGATGTTTTAATGTTAGTGGCTTTCTTTTTCTTTATATTTTTACCACCTAGGAAGTATTTGATTTTCATAGAATTGTGCTGTACATATATATTTTGTGCTTTACTTCTTTCTCTCAACATTCTATGAAGTGTCATCTAGGCTGTGGCACCTAGGTGTAGTTCATCTGTTTTTGTTACTGCACAGCATTTAACTGTCAGAACATACCACAATTTACTCATCCATTCTACTTCTGATGGACTATTCATTCTAATATACACTGGTGCACAAATATATGAGTTTTGGTCCTGTATTGGGTATGCCTACCTTACAATGAGTTGGTGATGGACAGGGGAGGCCTGGCGTGCTGCAATTCATGGTGTCGCAAAGAGTCGGACATCACTGAGCAACTGAACTGAACTGAACCTTACAATTCACCAGATAAAATCAAACTATTATTTGTCTATACAGTGCCAATAGCACACCGTCTTCATTATTTAAAAACTTAATTTTTAAAAACTCATGATAAAAACAAATTTACTCAGCTAGTTTTTGGAAAAATAACTTTTAAGTGTCATGAATATGAAACAGTAGGTGTTCAATAGAGAAAATTTGGAAGATTCAGAAGATTTGGAATCACTATTAACATTCTGGTGTGTATTTTCCTGGTTTTTAAAATCTGTATATATTGTATATAAATTCATGTAAAACATTAAAAAAATATATCATACTATATTATGCCAGAGGCTATACAGTGCACTGGCTAAGAATGTGGGCCCTGAAGCCAGTCTGGGTTCAAATGAAGAAGCTAAATTCCTAGTCCTAGCCCTGGGCCCTGCGAACTCAGGCAAATGATTTTACATCTCCGTGCCTCTGTTCCCTTAATCTTAAAATGAACTATGAAATCTAGGACAGGGTCTTCAGTAAGTACTCCATTATTAAAGTTTTATATTCTACTTTTCCTACTTCCATATTATGAATATTTTCTGGGTCATCAACTATTCTTCTACAACATTGTTTTTAATGACTGCATAGTATTTTGTCATGTTTATATGTCATAATTTATTTAGTCAATTGTCTACTGTTGGACATTAAGAATATTTCTTTGGCTAAAATCAAGGTTAAAGTCATAAGGTCATTTCTTACAACAGCCTTTTTTTTTTTTTTTTGGCATGGCTTATGGGATCTCAGTTCCCCAATGAGGGACTGAACTCGGGCGCCCTGCAGTGAAAGCGCAGAGTTCTAAGCACTGGACCACCGGAGAATAATCACAGTAGCCTGCTTTTCGGTCCATGGTATAGCACCAAACTAAACTTCTTTAAGAAGCATTTTCCGGGCATAAGGGAACATTGTTGTATGGTTCTTAAGCTTTCTGGTGGCTCGGGCTAATCCAAGGTACAATGTTAAAATATACAAAAGAATAAATGGACTTCATGTCCTTTAGTTATCCATATATTTTATTTCTCTAACCAAAAATCAAATTTAAACTGAAGTTCACCAACAAATATATCTGGAGTATGATTTTTATCAGGCTGTAATTTTAACTGTAGCCAAGCCCAGGAGTGGACTGGGCAACAAGCTAGACTGACATCATCTTAGGAAAATGGGAGCACTCTAATCAATCCATGGGCTTGAAGAGAAGCCCACTGCATGCAGAGATGGAACAAGGAAGTCCCAAAGTTTTCTACCACAGAGCAACGGTTCTTAAGATTTCAACTGACTCTTCATTAAGATAAGTTCTATCACTATATAAACTCTCAATGTTGTGTGTATGTGCGTGTGTATATATCAGAATCCAAGGGGCTGGGGCAGAAGGGGGCAATCTGGGTAAGTCCCCTAAGAGATGCCAATAGATCCTCCAGTCTTCTACCTGTTGGTGAGAAATACTGTTCTATGCAAAGTTCACAGTACTTTTAGCTCCTGACTCAGCCATTAAAGGGGCTTCCCTGTGGCTCAGACGGTAAAGAATGTGCCTGCAATGCAGGAGACCTAGATTCGATCCCTGGAGCAGGAAGATCCCAAGGAGAAGGGAATGGTTCAGCCATTAAAACCTACAAATCTCAACAGACTCCCATAAGATGTATAATGTAAAAAATATAATATTCTGGTGATCCATCCATTAGAAAGCAGTAGTTAAATATATTCTTGAATAATTTTCAATTGGCTTTTTAGGTTAGCAAAAAATCAATTAAGTATGTGCTAAAAATTACTCTGGTTTTTAAAATGCTGACCTAAGGTCATTTTATTTCTGGTGGAAATCAAAGAACGAAAAGTCAAACTGAGTAAAAAATTACACTGACACAATGCATTCTGCACATCTGTAGGTCTTGCAATTACATGGTTGTCCCTACTGTTCCTATCTGAATAAAGATGACTTGATTGTGATAAAAAAGAGACAGTATTGAACGACACTTCAGGAGATCTCATTTCAGCCTTGAAATAACTGCACAATTTATCCTCATATATCAAAACAAGGAGAAAGCAATAACTCTCCCCTCAGAGTTGGCAACTGAAATTTTCTGATGAAAGAAAGAGATCAAGAGTGCCTAAGATACTCTCACAATAGCCAGCTGATTAGATACGCAACCGAATGTTTAATACCTTGGCATTTAACAACATGAAGAGGACATGGTCAGGAGTTGCCTGGGCTCGCCACTGTAAAATCTCCGCCAGAAACTGGTGCTGAAATCATAAGGCAGGAAAAAAAGAATCAGGGTCAGCAACTTTTAAAAAGCTGGACAATGCATCTCCCATCTGTTATCTGAAGCCTAGGTTCTGTCCTTGACTTGTCTATAAAAGTCAACATTTCTGGAACACTTACCTTCCTCACTAAATCATTCTCTTCAATTTGCCCGAGATCCCTTCCTGCAGCTTGTGCTATGCGTTTTCCTGCAACCAGATTCCCAACCATCACAGAAGCGGGGCCTACACCTGCAAGTTAAGAGCAAAAATCAAGTCTCAGGAGATGAGAATCCAAGCGATGTAGCACCTTCCCCCCACAAGCATTTCCAGACTGACCAAAGCTGACTCAAATGTTCATTCAACCACACTGACTGAGCACCCTTCTAGGCACTGGGATACAGGAGCAAACAAGACAGCTTATATTCTAGCAGGAAAGGCAACCAATAAATATATACACAAATAAATAACGTCAGGTGGCAGGAAGTGCCAGAAAACAGGACTATGGGAGAGATGGACAGGGTTAGCGGGGGCGGAAGGAGGGACAGAGTATAGAGGGGAGTTTTCACTCTCAGGAGGTGATGGTTGGTTGCATTGGTTCCTATTGATAAATAATTTTTATCTGCTCCAATCACAGATAAAACCCTAACTAGCAGGCTTAACAGTAGTGAGTATCTCCGTTCTGAAAAGAAATCTGCCATCTATGGGGACTGAGAGTAAGTTCATCAGGAATATCAGAAGGGCTTTAAGTGAGTAAACAAACCCACATTGTGGGACACTGCACAGGACAACTGGTCTGGATTCTTCAAAAATATTTGTATCTTGAAGACAAAAGAAGTTTGGGAGCTTTTAAGTTAAAGGACATGAAAGCCTGCGACCCTGACTGGATACTGAGTTAAAAAAAAAAATCAGCTATATAAACAAGGGGAGATAAATGAGTATCGGCTGTATATTATTAAATGATAGCATTAAATTAATGCTAAGTTTCTTAACAGGATAATGGCATTGTGGCTGATTAGGAAAATTCTAGAAGAATGTTTCTGTTCTCTAGAGCAGAGGTCCGCAACCTCCAGAATATAATGCCTGATAATTTGAGGTGTAGCTGATGTAAATAATAATAGAAATAAAGTGCACAATAAATGTAATGCATTTGAATCATCCCGAAACCATCCCCTTGCCACCCCTGGTCTGTGGATAAATTGTCTTCCATGAAACATTGTCTTCCCTGGTGCCAAAAAGGTTGGGGACTGCTGCTCTAGAGATAACACAGTTGAAATATGTGGGGGTGAAGTGTCATGATGTCAGAAATTTACTTCCAAAGAGTTCAGTCTAAGAAAAATAACAATTACTGAATTTAGGGAAATGTATATGGGTGTTCATTACAGTATTCTTTTAACTTTCCCATAGGCTTGACACTTGGGGAAAAAAAGTAAAAACTCCCTTTCTCAAGAGAAAACTCACCCTTTCTCAGTAACGCTAAGGCACTGTATGCCTTTCTTGATGGTCACTTAAAGACTAAGATTCTAATGTGTCAAACTAAGAAGATGGCTGAAACTTAAAACTTATTGCCAGCTCAGTTCTGAATAATGCTGATCGTATGTGTGGATTCATATTAAATAATGTTTACTGCCAAAATATGTTGATTGTGAATGCACTGAAACAGCTGGGACAAAAACTACTTAAATCACAGAAACACTTTAAAATATTTGGGGAAGTTGGGTAGAGAGAATAAGGGAATTCTTTCACTGTTTGGCAACTTTAAGTGAAATTATTCCAAAATGAAAAGTTAAAGAAAAATTTTAAATTTGAAAAAAAGAAAAAACCATCACAGCTTAAAGGGTAAAGTACTCCCAATACTCTGCTGAACAGTTTTCATCTAGAAAGCATCTGTCCACTGAAATTTTAAGTATAATATGCAAAACTCTTTCCCAAGAGACTACTTAATAAGTTATATATATATCCTGCTGGAGATAGCCTTTCTATATAGATAGGACACAGAATGTATATGACTGTGTAAGCTGTCCAATCCTGGACTCACACTGTAAAGTTAATAAAGGCGTGACATTTTTTAAAAAGTGAATTTTTCAGAGTAATTTAAAATGACAAAAATAATTCAGCAGTAAGTTCTTGAGGTCCTTCTGTGAACATTTCTGGAGTCCACGTACTCATAACATGCCTTCTTATTCTCCCCACAAAATTCTGTAAATTTTCAGTGGCAAAGACTGCTGGTCATCAACTCCAATTCTATTCTCCTCTCTGCCTTAAAAACAGAACATTCAGGGACTTCCCTGGTGGTCCAGTGGCTAAGACTCTGCGCTCCCAATGCAGGGGGCCCAGGTTCAATCCCTGGTCAGGGAACTAGACCCCACACGCCACAGCTAAGAGTTTTCATGCTGCAACTAAAAAAAAAGATCCTGCATACTGCAATGAAGGTCCAAGATCCTGTATGCCACAACTAAGACCCAGTACAACTAAATAAAGAAAAACAAACAAAAAACACAACCCCTGGTGTTTTGTTTTGGGGCTTTTTGGCCGTACTGTGCAGCTTGCAGGAACTCAGCTTTTTCCTTAGGGACTGAACCCAGGTCTCAGCAGTGAAAGCAAGGAGTCCTAACCGCTGGACCACCAGGGAATTCCCCACAACCCCCAGTTTTTAGTTGGGCAAATGCCTGAAAAAAAGACTGCATTCTTTATTTTCTGGCTGCGCCATGCAGCATGCAGGATCTTAGTTTTCTAACCAGAAATTGCACCTGTGACCCCTGCAGAGGAAACATGGAAGGACTATGTTCTTCAGTGTGGGAGGATAATATGTAAGGGTAAGTAATAAGTGCCATTTCTAGAACATGTGTTTAAAGGGGAAGGGTATTCCCTTCTTTGTCTTTTCTTCCCACCTGCTAGCTGGGATGCAGAACTGATGGCTGGAGGTCAGGAGCTTAAATGAACCCTGAGGCAGTATGCTAAAGCTGGCTGGAGAAGATTGTTTTGTTTTCTTATAAGTCTTCCTTGCCGTGATTAGATGAGCAGAGTATACACCCCTCTGTTCCACCGACTTTGGGCATGTCTGACTTGTTTTGGACAATAAAATGTTAGGAAACAAGAAGCAAACAGAAGCTCTAAGTATGCTTGTATGGTCTGGCTTGGCTTCTCGCTTCTGCCATCTGCCTTGAGGAAAATATGGCCCAGCTAGCTGCTGGTTGCCTGATGAGGAGACACATGGAACAGTTCTGAACCCAACTTACAGTCTGGAGCCAAGCCAAGGCCAGCTGAGCCCAGTCAGGGTCAGCAGATCCACATTCCATGAGTGAAAACTAAATGGTTCTTACTTTAAACCACTGAGTTTTAGGGTTATCTGTTATGCAGCACATCTATGACAGCAGTTAACTGAGAACAGCGCCAGCACAGCAAGACGGGAAGCTGGATCCACAGTGACTGAGGACCTACCATCCTAGCCCTGGACTGCCTAACTCTGATTTCTTTCACCTGCTGCTGCTGCTAAGTCACTTCAGTCGTGTCCGACTCTGTGCGACCCCATAGACCGCAGCCCACCAGGCTCCCCCGTCCCTGGGATTCTCCAGGCAAGAACACTAGAGTGGGTTGCCATTTCCTTCTCCAATGCATGAAAGTGAAAAGTGAAAGTGAAGTCGCACAGTAGCGTCCGACTCTTAGCGACCTCATGGACTGCATCCTACCAGGCTCCTCCGTCCATGGGATTTTCCAGGCAAGAGTACTGGAGTGGGGTGCCATTGCCTTCTCCATTCTTTCACCTGAGAAAGACATATAAACTTTTCTCTTGTTTAAGCAGCTGTTATGCTCTTCTGAAACCTGCACCCAAAACCAGTCCTAACACTCCTTGTTCTTTATACAATAGCTTAACAGGAATTCCAATGAAATTTCTGTCACTGGGCTGCCTTAACACTGTTTCGATCTTCTTCTTCCCCTCTTTTCCTTTCTTACTTCACTCCCATCCATCTCCATCTTAAAACTCCAACCTCTCACGCCATCCCCACATCATGTCTGCTCCATATATGTCTCACTTTTCAAGCCACTTTGGTCTGACACATACGTGTTCCACTAAGATCTTAGCAGACCATCATGACAGCAAAAACACAGAATCCAAACAGAATGCCTTCCTCAGACAGGTGGATGCTATGCCTATGGGGGCTTATGAATAAACCTTTTATTTAGGTCTCATCATTTAGTAAAATTAGGTGAAATCCAGCTAGCAAAAGCAATGTTTTAAACATCTATTAATACTATTTCTCTGAGTTGCATCTTTTAAGCATCTACTGACATAAAAGCTTTGTTAAAGGAATTCTAGATTAAATGCTATATAAAATGGGATTTCACTCAAATGACAAATGAATGTAGGACCTCAGGATAACAGAATATATGATGGAAAAGGACTTCTATGTCTTCTCTATCAGATACTTAGGCAGGAAATATGAAAATACATCTTTTTATGTATTTCTTGATTAGTAATACATAGGTTTCTTGATTCTAACTGCTCCTTTAGAATATTAATTTCCATAAACTCTTATTTCCACTAGCAGAAACTAATAAATACTATATATACTTTAGCTCTATGCACACTTCTACTAAGGTAAGGTAACTTGGTGAGCTGACAATAACTTCTAGACAACCAGCTGTGATATGATCTTCAACGACCAGACCACTGAAGTAATAACTACTAATATCCTAATAAAAATATTCTAGAGAGTCAGAAGTTTATCTTATATTTTATTATTGCACATCATGTTTACTTTTCAGCAAAAGTAGTCTTAATGGAAATATAATTAAATTTCATACTTCCCTTTATCTTCCTAAACCTCCACTTTTATGTCCTCTTCTCAACACATTTGTACACATGCTGATGTACACAGTGTGTTTCTGAATGTGTGTGTAAGTGTGTATGTAAGTGTGTGTGGTAGCAGAGGGAACTGTCAAGACCAGATTTTGGCTCTCATGTGTTTCCAGGCATACAAGAAACTAGAAGCTCTTGTTAACTTCTCATTTAAATGAAAAAGCATCAATAAAACTTTCTGGCTTCATGATGGATTAAATACATATTTTAACATGACTGACCATCCATCCATTAGTCCTGCCTTTAGTCTCCTTCTCAGTTAGCCCCATAACCTAGGTCTAACCTGCTATATGACTTTTGGCATAATTCTCAACTTCTCTGAACTTCACTTTCCATAGCTGAGGACAAAGCTTTAGGATCACACTATAAAATGTAAAAGTTAGCTAGTATTTAGCTTTTAGTAGCAGCAGCAGCAGCAGCTTTTAGTAAGCACTCAATAAATACAAGCTGTCTTATTATCAGAACCTTGCTTTACAGGACTTGCTTTGTTCCACCTCCACCGGTGGGAATCTGATCACCTCGATACCATGCCTTACATCATGGAAAATGGTGGCACTCTACTGAGAATTACTCAGAAGACTGAGCCAACAGTTAACCTGGACAAGCCAGTTTACAAAAATCTCACTCTTCCATGCTTTTGGTCAGCTGATACTATTCTCATGTTACTTACTAATCTTTTTAAAGTTTAACTCTAGAGAAAAAAATCACACTGAAAGAATTCAGCTTCTTGAAGTTACAATTTTCATGTCATGTCTTCAAAGTCAGCATATTACCTGGTTGCTTTTGCCGGGGTTTTGGCAAATTGGTCACGCATGTATGTGGGCACATGAGGATATTGCAAGGATGTAGCGATCCTTCCAGAAAGAGCTGTTTTGTCTGAGATATGTGGATCCCTCCCAGCGGAGTTTTGGGCAGTGTATTGGCAGGCACCAGAGCAAGACAATAAACCCCCACTTGATGAATGCTATCGATTGCCTAGAAAAATACGAAGAAAAACATTCCGTTAGGTTAATTTTATAACATTTGGCATCCTCCTAACATAATCCATTATTCCACTCTAGGGTTTTTCTTTTTCTCTTGATTCTCGATCTAGAATCGGATAGATTGTTAGGATCCCATAAATCTAAAGGTACCTAATCCTTCCAGTGATGGCAGTGGAGTGAAATCCAATCTAAATGGACAGAAGTGGATACTGATTTCCAAGCCTCAATGTGTTCTCTTTGAGTGATAATGTCTAAAACTACAAATTTGTTTTGGTTCTTTTAATATTTTATATGTCCAACATAGCTCATTAAATAGAGGCAAAGTATTTCTAGTATGACCACAACAGAACCTCTGTAAGCAAGCCCTTGCTTAAATGGTTCACCAGGTTAGTAGGCATCCCATTTGCAAAACGTCTAGGTGAGGCCACCGTACACCGAGTCCTTGAGGCCACCAGCTCCCGGCGTGCAGGGCACACCCCTGCTCCCAACCACCCAGCTGTGCACTCACTGAGCTCAGCTGTGCCTGCTGCTGTACCTTTCACACCTGCTGTTCCTGGTAGTGGTGTTTATATAATTAACTACCATATCAAATGATAAAATATGAATGCAAAACAATACGAAGAGCTATGCTTTTGAAAGACTTATTAGAGGTGAGCTCCTAACAAACAACTGTTGATATTCATAGGAATGGGCAAGTTCATTCTAAAAGGCAAGTATTCTGTATTCTAGTTTCTTTTCAAATGCTCATGTTCTAGTCTAACTTGAAATGAAACCAGAAACTAAAGACAATGCATTTGGATGTAGTTTACGGAAGTAAGCTGACCTGGAACTCAAACTGGTGTACTCAGACACACTGAATGAAAGCACACTGGTATACTCTGCATTCAAATTTAACAGTTGAAGAAGTTCTCACTGTTACAGTTTTCTGCTTCAATTGCCTTTGAAAACTAACTGCTCAACTATCAATACCAGTTCCAAACACACCAGGTGAGAGGTTTCTTTTTTTTTTACTATTTCTTTTTTTAGCATCACCATGCAGCATGTAGGATATTAATCCCCAGAACAGGGACTGAACCCTGCTCCCGCCCCTCAGTGGAAGCATAGTGTCTTAACCGCTGAACCACCAGGGAAGTCCTGAGAGGATTCTTTTGTATCACCCACAAGTCTTAATGAAGAGGAGATCCAGCCTGAGAAGAAGAATGGACCAAGAGCCGTAAAAGATGGATTAAGCCCTTTTATTAAAAAGGCTTAAGATGGCAAAGGAATAAACTTGAATTGCATATTCCTCAGACCATCCCACTAACCAACAGTGATAACTAGGAAGTGGGAAGTCTGGAAGAGCTCCTAAGTCTCTGGTATCTTAGAATATGAAAATGTATCATGTGTGGCCTAGATTTTCCACTGAAAATATACCACCTGGGGACTTTCTTGGTGGTCCAGTGGTTGGGACTCTAGTTTCATGGCAGGGAGCATGAGATCAATCCCCGCTTGGGGAACCAAGATCCCACAAGCTGCATGGCCAAGAAAACAAAAACAAAAAAATACAGCACCTGGTAAGTCATTTACTGACCACCTTCATTAGAAGGGGCTGAGTTAATTTATATCATACATAGACCTGGAATTAAACAACCTCTGGGCTCTAACCTACAGAACATATGGTATTCTTACTGTTCTTCTATGGATCCAAGAGCCCCAAGCTGAGAAGTTACAAATAAGATAATGACCTCTTATTTCACACCCTAATCAAACCCAAAATGACTTTGACAAAAACTTGGATTAGTGAGATAGCACTGCATTTAATTCTTACAGTTGCTTTCCAGGGGAAAATAACAAACTGGGGAATTTGCTTCCTACCACAGGAAAAATGCGTAATTCACCACAAGAGTCTACCACTATTCCCCAAAATTCTCTCTGAATGGAACAAGCAGTGTGTTTGAAAATATGAACAGTATGAAAAAAATTCCCTTAGCAAGTCTGATTTTTAATCATCTCTCAGAGACCACCCAGTGGTCTTTCTTCCCCACTTTTTTCCATCTAGTCTATCTTCAGTAGATTCTCTTTCCTTTCTCTGATTTTCCACTACAAACAGCCTATGCTCTGCCAGCTGACAATTCAGAATCACAGATCCAGTAGACAGATGAATCTTACAAGTCGTCCAGTGCTATCACTCATCTCATGCTCGCATCACTTCTACAGCTTTACTACCAGCTGGCAGCAAGTAAATCCAAATGCCCCAAGCAGACAAGTTACAGACACTGGGAACAACCCCAATACATACAAATTGCATGAGAAGGACAGTCCATGCTTCCTCTGGACCATCATTCATCCAACACATATTCTCTAAATTCTTTACTAGAGATTTTGCTTATGATGATTCTTTTTATGTTAATGATAATCACCATCATCTTTTACTGAATGAAGGCACTAAATATTTCATTATCTAATTACCATATCCATTAACCTTCCAATAGCTTTGAAATACAGATAATTTTGTCCCCACTTTACAGATTAGGAAAGAAACTCAGTGAGGTGAAGCATGTGGTCTAAAGGCATTTATGTGGTAGGGAGTAGAGCTGGGATTCAAAGTATGATTCTAAACTAACACCAGGCTCTCTGCATCATTCTAGCCTGATCCCCTAGAAACACCTTTCCTATTGAGCCCAAATCTTCCTCCTTCCCTAGTGGTTTATTTCACCTAGATCTCTAACTCCACAGTAAAGCTCCTTCAAAGTAAGAACAACAGCTCATATCAGGCACCACTTGAGGCAAGTAGTAAGACCATAGCTGCTGGCATGGGAACTAATTATCTCAAGCATGTGTTCCACATTTGGACAGTTAAAATGTTTGTGGGTAGAAAAACACTCAGGCACAAAAGAGCTAAAGAACTTGCTGAGGCAAGTCAAATCCAATTGTTTTTGGCAACCTGAGCATAAAAATATTTTGTGGTCCATAAGGACGCATGCTATTAATGATCTGATTTTGCTAACATTACCCGGAATATCTGAGTAGTTACTGGCAGGAAAAGAAGGAGGCAATGTAACTGGTCCACTGAAGAAAATGCTTCAGCAGTGGCTGCTGCCGCCTTTGCCAGCAAAGCTAACCATCCCGACAGAGACCGCAGGTGTGCTTACCTGTAGCACACGGCTCATCCACTGGAAACTATCTTCCTCGGAAGCGTCGGGTCTTTGTTCTGCAACCACCACGATGCGCTCATCATAAAATACAGACACAGAAAACACAGCAATTCTAAGAGAGACAGATCAAACACATCAGGACTCCCTTCAAAATCAGTCCTATTTGCTTTGCTCAATTGGAAATACAGAGAGGAGACATGCCCATTGCACTGCCCAGGAATGAGTAGTTTCGAAAAGAAAACATCACAATCATTACCATTGAAACGAGGACGCAAAAAACATGTACTAAGCACCACTGTCGTGAATGTTGGGACGGAGCAATAAATAAGACAAAGTCCCTGTCTTCGTGGAGCTTGCGTGTTGGAGACAGAACAAACAAATAAATATGAAATAATGTCATGTCGTGCTATACACTGGGGGACCGAGGCAGGGCGGGGGCGGAGCAGTGTGTGGAGGTGGGCAGCGCCTCCCTGAGGAGCGGACATTGGAGCAGAGACCTGAATGAGGTGAGGACGCGAGCCACGCCGAGATCTGGAGGAAGAGGTTTCCGGGCAGAAGGAACGGAAAGCGAAAAGGTTCTGAGGTAGGAACGAGCTTGGCAGGTTTGAGGAACAGCAAGAAGGCCAGTGTGCCTGGAGCAGGGTGGTGAAGCAGAGAGTGGTGGGGAGAGGTCAGACCTGCCCGGACGGTCACAGGGGACCTGGCGGGCCAGGGGAGGGGTGCTCTGAGTGAGGTCTCCGCTCAAACGTCCCCCTGCTAGTGAAGCATCCCGGGCCACCACCTTCCCCCCATATAACCAGCAGGAACCCCCACCCCACGAGTCATTTTTGTCCCCATCACCAGCTCACGTGGTCGTGATATCTATTTCCCTATGTGGTACCTTAACCTGCTCTTCCCCCAAAGACAGCGTGAGCTTCCCAAGAGCAGACATGGTCTGTGTTGCTCACTGCCACACCCCGAGCATCTAAGCGGCACGCAACTGGCAACCAATATACGCTTGTTGAATGAATGTGTGAAATAATGGGAAGGCATAGGAGGGTTGAGGACGCTGGCGTGCCTGACCACCTCCCTCCCTTCCGTCCTTTCACCCACACGGATTTAATGAACACCGGCTGCATGCGCTGCGTGCAGAGTGCTGGTGATGTGACTGTGACCAAAGACAGAATCTCAAAGGAAGCTACTCCATTACGAAAAACTACACATTTCAGGAACTGGTTCTCTACACATTCTCTACACGTTTGATCAATTTTTTTTTTGATCAATTTTTCTTATTCCTTCAAAACCTAAGGGACATCAAGACTGTTTTAGACATATATCCATGACTGAAAATTACTGCATAGGATATCAATTACTTAAATATCTTTTCTTGCATTATTATATAATCAAAGAAAAAGGGCTATTAGATAGCTATTAGATTGACTTCATCCATGGAATTTGAAACTAGCACTTACGTAGTATGTAAATTGCTGCATTAAAATGGTGTAAGAATTTGGAGTCAAGTAAGAGAATAAACTCTTAGATGTAAAACCCCTACAGAGTAGCACCTATCTCAATTAGACTGGATGGGGTGACTTCTGTATTGAAGGAATGTAGGAAGTTCAATGTTTCAGAATTCTCCTCTGTCCTCATGACTCAACAAACAGTAATAATCAAATACTGAAATCAAAATAAAAAACTAGAATATGGTTATCTTATTCCTCTCAATTACAGCCAAAGAACCAGACATTCTAAGATAAACAATGAAAGCCTGGTTTCTATTACTTAATAAAAAAACAATCTAATCTAGAGGATTTACAGAATATAACTCAAACTAGAGAGATTTTTAGATTTCACCGGAAGTGCTAACATCTGAACCTTGTACTACTCACCTTCCTCTATAAACAGTCTTTATTGACTCAACAGCCAGTCCAGTAGCAACAATGTCATCAGCATTATGTCTTCGACCACTAACCATGAGTAACCCGTCCATTTTCCCAACCACAAACACCAAGCTGCCCTGAAAGGTAACAGAGATTTATAAAATTTAAATAGTAAAACAGACATTTTACTCCCTGCCTTGAAATAAAATACCGTATTTTATGGATTCTAAAAGTGTTTGACATCTCAGAATCAGTGGCATCTTTTAATTAATGGGGTCTTCACAATACATAAGATAACAATCCATTCATATTCTTTCTTAGGGAGGAATTTTACTTTACTTTTGGCCACGCAGAGTGGCATGTGGAATCTTAGTTCCTTGACCAAGGATCAAACCCATGCCCCTTGCAGTGGAAGTGCAGAGTCTTAACCACTAGACTGCTAGGAATTCTAAAAGAAACTAGGATGCCAAATGAGCACAGTTCATTTCTCCAGTCAGGGATTATGTTATTAGTTCATCATCTTATACTTATTCATGGAATCGATGCAGAGGAGAAAACTGTTAAGCCATTTAACAATGGAATTAGGAAGAGAGTAAAACAGTTCCAAGAGAATGAATGTCTCGATTTATAAGGGTAATGTTTCCATCTGGTAAGATTGGAAATAAGTTAATAAAGAAAGGTCTAAGGAATTGTGAGAGCCTCTCCTTTTCAATAAAATAACTGAGCTGCAGGAAGTCTGCTGTCAATGTCCTAAAAGCATCATTTGTATAAATAATTCTATTATTTCATATAATTTTTATCAATAATTTTCCCAAACACATTTGCAATAAACTTTTCTCATTCATTACAGAATTCCTAAATTTTTGGACCATTTACATATACTGAATTATCTAGTAATCATCTCCACTTGAATGTCACTCATTGATTCACTAAGTACGATGTAGCACCACACACTGATAAGGCTATGTAAGACATAATCTCTAGTCTCAAGAAGCTACTGGTCCACCCTTCTGTCATCCGAGAAGACAAAAGAGAATCAGCCATTGCCAGCACAATCTGAAAGTGGACGTAAATCAAGAGAGTAAGACAGTCACTGCTAGTCCCCCAACATCTGTTTCTCCATTTCTTTCATAGCAAGGCTGACCTAAATAAAGACTGCATTTCAGCCTCCTTGGCAGCTAGGTTTGGCCAGGTGACTAGTCAGAACAATGAGATATAAGGAGAAGTGTTGCTCAGCAGATTCAGGGAATCTCTCTTAAGAGATAGTAGGACCATCCTGTTTTATGGAACGCAGATGCGATGGCTGGAGCTCCATCTTAGACTTCAGCAGTGGAATAGAAGCTAAAAGGAGCTCGGTTTTTGAGAATTTCTTGGCGCTAAGTGAGTAAGTCAAGATAGTAGGTGTAGATGTCTCTTTCTGGGAGAGTGATTCTCTTAAGAGATATGCCCTTACCCCCACTATCCACCTATTAATGATGGGGAGGAAATATGGTATGGGGAGGGAGGAGGGAGGAGGGTTCAGGATGGGGAACACATGTATACTTGTGGCGGATCCATTTTGATGTATGGCAAAAGCAATACAATATTGTAAAGTTAAGCAAAATAAAATTTAATTTAAAAAAATTAGATCTTTTCTTATACAACTTGAACTGTTAAAATGAGAAAAAGAGTGTATGAAGGTAATTACGAGATGGGAGGAAATATGTTGATTCAAAATCCAAACTTTCCATTATTTTATATAACACCCTCCATGCTCTGGCTTCTGCCTTTCCCACCAGCTCATGAAGCTAACAGTGAGCTCTTTGAGAATAGGTTTTGTATCCTAATTGTCTCTGTAAACCTAGGACCTGTAAATTCTATTTGCTGAAAAACAAATTATTTTCTTTCAAAGAATTTTCTGTTATACCTGAGGCAGTACTGATAATCTATATAAAAATGATTTGTACACTATCATGGTTTCCATTTGCTGTTGAAGGGAACTTTTTCAGCACTCTTCTAACTTACTTAAATATATTAATCAAATCAAAGCAATGTAGCAAGAATAAGTGAAAAGAGTTTTGAAAGTAAAAAAAAATGTCTTGGTTTGAAGGCATAAAATGAATTTGGGTAATGGAAGCAATAAACATTACTCACTTTATGACACTTTTACAGAAACTGCTCTAAATATAAGTTAAGCAACCCTGGAATACTCTTGGACTAATTAGAATTTGTTCTGCGAACTAAAGTACAAATATTTGGATCAGGTGCACCAAACCAAACATGAAAGCATCACTTACTGGCCCCACAAACCCCAACAATCCTGACCGGATGAACGGCACATCTCCAACAGGAGAGCCAGCAGAATTCACTGGAATCACCTAAAAGGCAGAACAAAGTGAAAACGTTAGCTTAAAAAAGGAAAGAAGCATTTAATTTTTAAATGTCTTTTAAAAACTTTTAAACAGTAATACATGCTTGTTGAAAACTAAAATTATATACATAGTGAACCCAGGAATCCCACCCCCTTAAAACATAACAAACATTTATAATTTGTTGTTTATCTTTCTAGACTTTTTAAGATTCATAGATCAATATATTGAGTTTTTTTTTTAAAGGGACCATAACACACACTGTTTTGTAACTTGCTTTTTTCACGTATTATATGTGTTTCACATAGTGTATGTATTTTGGATCCCTTTTCAAGTTGGTAATAGTCAATCTATCTCCCTTTGTACAAGAATTCTATAATATACCATCACAGTGGTGATGACATAACGTAGTGTGTGGAGTCAGATAAAAATTCAATGTCTGGCTTTGCCATTTACTAGTAATGTGGGTCTTGAGGAGGTGCCTACATTTCTCTAAACCTCAGTTTCTTTGGCCATAACACAGAACTCCCAATGCCTCTCACAGGCTTAGGGTAAAGATCAAGGGAATGTAAACAGATCTGCAGACACAAGCACAGTGCCTGGCCCAGAGTCTGTACTCAAGAAACCATCAGACTTAGGACTATTAGAATGTAACCAGTCTTTCTGGCTATGTAGGTCACTCTAATTTTTCACTATTACTAACAGTAATAGTGCAAATATTTATTGCATACTGCTGTACATATTTCTGTGCATTTGTACAAAAGGCATCAGTCTTTTCAGTTTTAACAGGCTGTCCTACAAAACTATCATAGCAATTTACACTCTACCAATATCATATTAGAATGCTTTCCCTATAGTTTGGCTAATATATGTTAACAATTTTTCCAAACTTTACCAACCTGGTAGGAAAAAAAAAGAAATCCAACTGTTACTTTAACTGCATTTCTTTATTACTAACACAGATGAATTTCTTTTCCTTTGCTTATCAGCCGTTTGTATTTCTTTAGTGAATAGCCTAGTCAGGTCTCCTGTCTACTTTTTCTATTTGACTGGATTTTTCCCTTTAATTTTTAAGACTTCTTTCTGTTATATAGGGAATAACTATAACAAGACCTGCTGCTGCTAAGTCGCTTCAGTCGTGTCGGACTCTGTGAGACCCCACAGATGGCAGCCCACCAGGCTTCCCTGTCCCTGGGATTCTCCAGGCAAGAACACTGGAGTGGGTTGCCATTTCCTTCAATGCATGAAAGCGAAAAGTGAAAGTGAAGTCACTTAGTTGTGTCCGACTCCAGTGACCCCATGGACTGCAGCCCACCAGGCTCCTCCGTCCAAGGGATTTTTCAGGCAAAGGTACTGGAGTGGGGTGCCATTGCCTTTTCCGATAACAAGACCTAACATTTATTAAATGCTTATCATGTGCCAGGCACAGGTGTAAATACTTTAAAAATAATCAAGAAAACCCTGTGAGACAGAATATTTTCATTTTGCAGATGAGAAAGTGAGGCATGGAGAGTTTCATTTGCCTCATATCAATAGTAAGTGATGACAATGGAAAATTAGTTCTTTGTATTCATATGTGTTACAAAGTTTTTCTCACCAAAGCTTTTTTTTCCTTGGCTACACCACGTAGCTTGCGAGATCTTAGTTCCCCAACTAGTTGAATCTGGCTCTCCACAGTGAAAGAGAGGTGTCCTAACCACTGGACCAGCAGGGAACACCCTACCAGTAGTTTATTTTTAAAACTCACTTTTATCTTCTAACTAGCCATTTTTAGATCTTTTTCTAGTGAAGTATTAACCACACTGGAAAATTCTCATAGGGTTTAAGTGTAAAAATCCAGTAAGAAAAATATTAGAAAAATTTTAATCTGCAAAATCAATGCAATACTTTTCTTCTTTTTTGGTTAGGATTTTTATTCCACTTCACTGTCATTAAATTCCTACTGCAGATTTCAAAATTTCTTCATCACTTTGGACCTAGAAGCTTAGTATTAAATTTGAGAATTTTGGCTAGGCACTTGCCCTCATAGGGGAATGTATTAAAATATTACTAGTAACTTCAAACACTGCTTGAGAATCTTATTTATATAAGGAAAGTGCAATGAAGAAAAACTCAGATGGAAACATATGTAGTCCAAGCACTTAAGAGAGAAATAAGGTGAGATTGGAATTAGTAAAATGTATATATATCCTTAGCAAAGATAGTCGCCTGTGAAAATAAGCCAAGAGAATGGCAGTGAACATGTGCTTTAAGAGTTTATGAATTGGTCACAACTTGTTTTTTGCTTTGTTTTCTTTTTTTGTTGTTGTTGTGGTCACAACTTTTGAAGGTAGGCCAAGAATGCAGTAGTGATGATGATGATGGTAATAAAAGATGGTATTAAATTTAATTTAGTAATAAATTACTTAAAATAATTTTTAAATATTTAATAATCTCTATCATATCATTTTAGGCTGTGTAAACACAGATGATGGAACATTTTTCAGCCACCACACCACACATAAAGATAAGACTCTCCTGTCATTTACACCTATTATTACATAAGTACATGTTCTGATTTTTATATGGGACGGCAGACAGATGTGCCACACCACACTGAGACTAAGAACCATTTGTCTGGATTAACAGAAAAGTGAAAGTGTTAGTCACTCAGCCGTGTCTGACTCTTTGCGACCCCATGGAAAGTACCCTGCCAGGCTCCTCTGTCTATGGAATTCTCCAGGCAAGAATACTGGAGTGGGTTGCCATTCCCTTCTCCAGAGGATCTTCCTGACCCAGGGATCGAACCTGAGTCTCCTGCTTTGCAGGCAGATTCTTTACCATCTGAGCCATCAAGGAAGCCCAAAAGGGAAGCTAAAAGAACTGAAAAACTGGCAGTGGTCATATAAGCCCTGTTTAATGAGAAGGGAACATGGCCCACAAACTGGAGTTCTCTGTTCCCTAAAAGGCAGCCTGAGGCAGATTAATCCCAGTTAGGAAATACAGACAATTAATCATGCCTGTTCTGATTGCCAGGCTCACCGGGCAGACTTTCATTACAATTTGGCTTCACATGCAGAACTGCCTGCAGGAAAATGATGTGCTAGTTTCACTGAAAAATGAGCTATTTAAGGAGTTTTGGGTTTTTCCTGACGTACCACAAGCATGGAAAATAGTGCCAGACGTGCAGAAGGCACTCAATAAATATTTCTCTCACTTAAAGACTGAATAACCAGAGCAATCTGCCCCTGTGACAGACCAGGTTTTCATTTTTTGTTAGGAAGCTGGCATTCCAATTTACATCCATCTATTTTTTTGTAATTAATTTTTATTGGAGCATATTTGCTTTAATACATCAGTCTGTACAAGCTTGGCTAACCTGAATCTACTCTTGAAAGATGAATCCATTCTCACTGCTCTCAGAATTAAACCCCGGGCTTACAGGACTGTCCTGGTAGTCCAGTGGTTAAGAATCCAGCTGCCAATGAAGGGGACGTGAATTTGATCCCTGGTTCAGGAAGATTCGACATGCCATTCTAAGCCCATGAGTTGCAACTACTGAGCCCATGTACCCTAGAGCCCAAGCTCTGCAATAAGAGAAGCCACCACTATGAAAAGCCCGAGCACTGCAACTAGAGAAAGCCCATGTGCTGCAATGAAGACCCAGAGTAGCCAAAATTAATTAACTAACTGACTGGGGGGACTATAAAGCTCAAACCATGGGACACTGACCAGGGTGAGTTTCTGTGAGGACTCTTGCTTTTTAAGAGATAAACAATTACACTTTCTGTGTGCCAGGTGCTGGTCTAAGCACTCTATAAACATTAACTCATTTGGTTCTCACAACAATCCTAGGGTAGATACTATGATTACTCACATTTTAAAGAGAAGGAAAGTGGGCAGAGAGGTTAAGCAGTTCAAGGGCCAGCTAGGCCGTGGCTCTCATGGCTGGAGCCCGAGCACCCCGCCTCTGGAGCACACACTCCCAACTGCTGCACGGTGTATTTCCCATCAGCCAGCTCAGCTGCCACAGCTGACCCAACATTCTCCCCATGCAACATGAACATCAAGTACCTCAAATGTGTTTTTGGTCACCCCAGCAAGCCCAAAGTACATCATGCCTCCTGTCCTGGAGCTGACACAGATTTCTCCAATTTCATCTGTTTTGCAGAGTTGAGGAGGTCCATCGGGTTTCACAATGCACATCATCCCTAGGGGACAGAAAACACAGTCAAAGGACAATCTGGAAAACCTTCGCAAAAACAGCCTCATCCTAATGAACCCAGCAAAGTTTCCCATTTATTGAACAGCATTAAGTTAGAATACCAAACAGGAATGTTAAAAAGAGACCTAACACTATATAGGTATATCCGAAATTTCCATCTTTTGGTCCTAAAGGTAATTTTTAAAATTCAGCAAACAAAACATACAATAGATGCAGACTGAAGCTTTGAAAGGCTGACATTAAAAATGACTGCAAAGTCTGAAGAAATGGGTTAAATTAATTTACCCTTACACAGATCAAACTCAAACACACAGGAAGCACAGTACTCTAACTTTGTCAGCCCAGCATCTTGGTAACTATAGTGAAAACCAGATACTTTAGTATCACTCAAGTGTTTAGCTATCCATGTGAACAACTGTAACGGAAACATTCACCATGAAATCACCTAATTCTGCTGGAAGGTAAGACTCTTACAAAGAATCTAAGTACTAAATTTTGGATTCCTGGTTTTGGATCGCATTTCATCAGCCTCCACTATCTCTAAAGACACATCTTATGAAAAGCAAATGGCGCTCCTGAGAACTCACCCCCAGGCATCACATGGCCCACGTCCTGAACAGTCAGTGCTGAATTTTTATCTTCAGTGTTGACCCGTATTACCCCATAGCTCAATCCATTCATGGAGAGAATGGCTCTTCCTGGCAGAGGGGCCCCTGGAACTCCAGGTCTGAAGACAAAATAAATTTATCAAATTTGTCAAATTAAAAGCTATTTAGAGAAAAGTATGAATATGGAGGAAAGAAAAATTTCCTTTGGCTACCACACAAACAAAAATTCTCATTTTTTTCTACTAAAAATCTGCCAAATTAATCAAATTCACACTTGCAAAGTATGGTGGAAAAAGCAAATTTTAATTGGTTGTTAAGAATATATTGGCTTGAGGACTTCCCTAGTGGTCCAGTGGTTAAGACTTCATGCTCCCAATGCAGGGGGCATAGGTTCAATCCCTGGTCAGGGAGCTAGATTCCACTTGCCACAACTGAGACCTTCTGCTGCCAAATAATAAATTGTTTACTAAAAGAATATTTTGGCCTGAGTGTACTACATGTACAGGTAGTATCCACATACAAGCTACAATCAAGTACATTTCTTCTCTAAGATACTAAGGATTCTGAAGAGAGAAAAAGAACTAATTCACAAATATGAGAACAGCTGAAATAAAACTTTAGTTTCCTAGTTACATTTAGGGCAATGCTGCTGCTGCTGCTAAGTCGCTTCAGTCGTGTCCGACTCTGTGCGACCCCATAGACGGAAGCTCACCAGGCTCCCCTGTCCCTGGGATTCTCCAGGCAAGAACACTGGAGTGGGTAATAGTAGGAATAATAAATGAGATGCTTCAAATTGCTTTACAAAGTCATCTTCATTTTCAGGCTTATGAAGCAGAAAATTAGACTTCACCCTTTGTCACCACCCGGTCAATTCTGCACATTTGATCAGAGCTGTAACATCCATCAAGAGCACCAACATTCTGAACGATACCTGCGGATTGCGACAGTCATGGCTTCGGCAGAAGTAGCACATGGACAGATGGCCTCAGGTTTCAGTCCATGGCTTTGGAACAGACTCAGGAAGGCATCACAGGATGACACGGACCCTGAGGAGTTGAAACAGATCAACCTGAAAGCTCGAAACTGTGATTTTCATTACTGCAGGAAACTGGTAAAAAACAGAAAGCTGACACATTTGTACATCATTTGTGTGAATATATGCTCAGTCGTGCCCAGCTCTTTGTAATCACATGGACTGTAGCCCACCAGGACCCTGTCCATGAGATTTTTTCCATGCAAGAAAACTGGAGTGGGTTGCCATTCACTTCTCCAGGGGATCTTCCCGACCCAGGGATCGAAACTGCATTTCCTGATCTTCTGCATTGGCAGGTGGATTCTTTACCACTGAGCCACCTGGCAAGCCATTAATTCTGTGCAACTATTTTACTGTGTCTCTGAGGTGGCTGACACGTTTCAAGGACAAACAAATGCTTGTCCAGACCATGAAAGGTCACTGACACTATTTAAAGTTGCAGCGTGGAATGTGGCTGCTTCTTACTGAACTGCCCAATCAATAGCAGAGGTGTACTGCAGGCAACAGGCAGCTGGTTTGGAAGCAAGCAACTCTTCCTGAAGCCACTACTGCATTGTGGCCAGTGCATTACTAATATTCTGGCTCAGCACCATCCTTTTCATGTACTCACTGACTTGTTTCTCATTAAGGTCAGTCCCAGGCTTGTGTTTTATACCAAGATGATCACTGTGACTGCTGACAAAAGTTCACTGATGACAAAGAACATGGCAGCATCTGGGGCTCTACCTGAGTCTACCCTGTGGAGGCTCAGGGTGTCTGTGCTTGTTGGGAAAAACAGGCAGCGCACTAAGATCTCTAAAAGCATTCGTCAACTCTTCTGATTTGCTGACAGGGAATTTACATAAAGTCCAGACACTTGGTTATAGTAAGTTATCTCCTCATTGCTCTTTTTAGTTACATGACAGAGAAAGGATCTAAGTGAGTGAGAAGAGAGCGCTTTTAAAAGCTTATAGATCCATCAAATGATGAATGTCTACATGAAATGTAATATATCTATACAAAGGAATATTATATGGCAGTATAAAGGAATAAAGTCCAGACATAGGCTACAACATGGAGGGACCCTGAAAATATGCTAAGTGAAAGGAGCTGGTCAGAAAAAACCACACATAGCAAGACTACATTTATGTGACATGTCCAGAATAGGTAAATATATAGAGACAAGGAGTAGATTAGCAGTTGCCCAGGGCTAAGGGACAGAGGATGGGAAATGACGACTAATGGGTATGGGGTTTCTTTTGGGGATGATGATGTTCTAAATTCAGGTCAGTGGTGATAGTGTTACAACTCTATGAACATGCTAAAACCACTGAACTGTATTTTAAATGGGTGAGTTTTATGATATGTGAATTCTCTCTCAATACAGATGTTTAAAACCAAAAAAACTGCTTATGGAAAGGGGACGAAAACCTCAACCTACCAAAGGAAAGGCTATTCCCAGATTGACACTCCAGGAATACTCACAGGGATTAGCTCCATCCGTCACAATCAACATCCGGAGGGAACTCAAGCTCACATCTCTTTGGTCCCGATGAGCCATCATAGCCCAGTGCAAGTCTCGGCATTTCACTAAAGCCACCTTGGCTATAAATGCAAAGGGGGTAAAGTTAACACACACGTGCTAAATTTGGTAGATATTAATATGCTACAGTAAAAACATTTTCATTTATTTTAGGAATCATGAATTGCACTTAAGAGAAAATAAGAAAGGTCTTGAAGAAATGGTGCCAGGTGCTCTGAGGCGGCAGTGACTGACGGACACAGGACTACCTAGCTCACAGAGACCTACAGATAGGCCTCGTATCCAAGCCGAGGAAGGATCAAGCACCAGAGCATCCAATAAATCTAATTCAGGCCCAGATTCACACACAGTCATCTCAGTTCTTCAGAAAGGACACCAACTGAGATGAACTAGACAGCATATCTAATCTTATAGTAACCAAATTCTAAAATCTGTTAAGGTACCAAGGCAGAGAAGTATGTCTCTAGAAGACCAATTTGAAAAGCCCTGAAATCTCAAACAGTCACATAATTAAAGCTTAGATGCTATGTGTAACTACCTTTGTGAGCATGTACTCTTTGGACCCAAGAGAGAGGGCAAGTCTTCATAACAGAGTAGGGTACACTAATTGTATGCATCTTATTCATTACATTCTGAAAAGCAAAGAAAGATAAAAGTAATCAATATCTAATACACAATTAGCATTTTAAAACTGAATTGATACTCTGTTAACAATTTTAACCATATAATACTCAAATACTAATGCTCTTTGAAAAAAACCTAAAATATTACCTAGAAGGTTGACGCCTCCTTTGCTACCTATTCTCAAACTGATTCCCTCCTCTCCTCCTCAGAGATAATCACTGTTAAGAATCTGCCATGGATCCTTCTATTCCTTTTTATAGGTATCTATATGTATATTCTTCCCCATAGAAATATAAAAGTATTTTTAACATGAAAGGCATCATACTATACATGTATCTGCCACTTGCCTTTTTTTTCACTTAAACTGTGTTAGAGCTAAATCTATGCATATTTGTGTAAGTCTTAGTCGCTCAGTCGTGTCTGACTCTGTGACCCCATGGACTATAGCCTGCCAGGCTCCTCCGTCCATGGGATTCTCTAGGCAAGAATACTGGAGTGGGTTGTCATTTCCTTCTCCAAGGGGTCTTCCCAACCCAGGGATCAAACCTGGGTCTCCTGAATTGCAAGCAGATTCTTTACCGTCTGAGCCACGAGGGAAGCCCGAAACATAATGAAATCTATCTGTATCAGTGTAAGAGATCTATATATTTTTTTTAACCCACTGCATAGTATTTCATAGTATGACTATACCGAGTTTACTTAGGTATTTCCCTATTGTTGACAAACTTTTTGCAATCACAAACAACGTTTCAAGGAACATATTTATACTCATTTCCCTAGCACGTGGGCAAGTGTTTCTCTAGGGTAGGTACAGAAAAGTTGTACCATTGAGTCACAGGATGTGTGCTCTTTAAACCGAACAGACAACTGCCAAACTGCCCCCCAACCCTCTAAGTGCCTTCCTTCAACATGCTTATGCAAGCATAAGCACTTACTACATACCACAAAGGGCTGGGTCTTCCAAAGCAAGAAATCAAAGTTTACCTGTCACTTACAGGAGATCCTGCCTAGACCTGTTAGGTGTTTGGGTAGATAAAACTGAACAATCTGAGAGGGTCATGCAATTTGGTGTCTCTCCTGCCAAACATACCCAGGACTCCCGTCCCCAAAGAGATCCAGCCTTGGTACTTAGACTGGCCATTCTGTGCACCACCTAAGTGGTCCAAAGATACCAAAATACCACTGCAAACCTCTTTTCCCTCCCTCCCTCAAGTTTCCAGCTATGGTAACAAACTTGGATTTCAGGGGAAGAATGGTGTTTATAACTAATTCTTCACACATGTCCCTATCCTGCTCTGTGTAACACAGAGAAAAGATTCTCTCTAACTCCTCACAAGGATTTCTTAAGTTTTGATTAAAAAGGGCGGGGGGTGTGTGGAATGGGAAGGACTTCAGAGAAGAGCTAGAAAGCATGTATGGCTCAAGGAATAAGGCTTTTACTAATCTGAGGGATCCTGGGAGAAAAGGGAAACACTCTTCTTCCCTGGGCTTCATCTCCTATTCTTTCTCAGTTTCCTGCAATGTGTGAGGAAGTCGGACAAGATACTCTCAAAGGTCCTGAGGGTCCTGTATCTCTGCTCTCCTCCCTCCTAATCAAAATGCTCCATAAGAAGCTTTTCCCACTTGAAATGCCTCCCCCCTCCCAAAAATCTCCATATGACTATATCTTACTCATTTCTCAGTCCAATTCAACTGTTACCTCTTTCATAAAAATTGAGGCCAGAGCTGGGAGGAAGTTACCTTTTTCTAACTCCCTTAGCATGGTACCTGTCCCTCTACTGTGGAAAGGAGCCTGATCTACCTTGTTTACAATATTCTTTCATTGCAACATGGACTCATTCAAGCATTCTGTCCAATAGAAAGTTAGATATTATTAACCACAGCTTCAAAGTCCTAGATATATTTAGGTAATCTGTTCTTCAGAAAAAAGAAGAGGTAACTCAAACAGAGTTCTTTGAAAAACATATAGTCACAGAATAGTTTAAGCTTTGACCTATCATAGTAGATATTTCAAAAATTTTGGATCCTAAGTTCCTCTACATACTATTACATGAAGGGTATGACCAAGCACACACTAGAGAAAAAGCATAATTACATTCTCCTTTAAAAAAAATATTACCATTCATATCACAAAATTAAATTCCCCTGGAAAATACTACTGATCTTTTGGCAGCTTAAATTTCATACAAACAACACGAGATGCTGTGGTTACACAGTACACACAATGATCTGAATTGTAAGTACAATAAAGCTCTTGACTCTGTGTAGCTTACCGCAAACATGCCATGCCACAGCCCAGCATCCTTCTTAAAGTCTAGAACATTTACTACTGTTTCTCCTGTAACAGAAAAAAAAGGAAAAAAACATAAGGAAATTATCTTTAAATAGCAAAATTCTGTCGCTTGCCTCTATTAAACAACCAACTTAGTACTTTTAAAAAACCACCAAAAGCTCTCAGGGTCTTCTGATCACATAAGGGTCCCCTCAAACTGGCTGGGGAAGTGATCATAGGGTGACATGGTCACAGATGACACAATGAATTTGGAATTCCTTGACTTAGGCACTGTCTTTGAGATAATAATTTTTTCCTAATTATATAAGGATCACAGGTTTGTTTCAGAAGTTTCACTAGCATATGTAGAAAATTATACTTCCTAGAGAAAATAAAAAAAGGTGGTATATGTATAAATCTATATATCGTATCTACATACATGCACATACGCTTCTAAGCTTATATACTTTTATAGAAATAGGTATCTGACAACAAAATTGGCATAAACTGCTCTGTATCTGATTTGTTTCCACTTAATGATATACTGAAACAATCTTTAAGAACCTGAGTTTTGAAACCTCAGATTATAACCCAGTATATAAATATATGATAATTCAATCAACTCATTTTCATATTTTGATTGATTTTATTACATATATATACATATATACTTTTTAACCAAACAAGAATGTAGCTGTATAATGCTGCCGTAAGGAGCATGTATTAACTTGTTTCATTCTATGAAAAATAAATAAAACACTAAAAGAATTAACATTATGAAGAACATTCTAAGGGAAATCGTCATTATGCAATATCTATCAACACATCTGAAGTCCAACAATCCGGAATACATTTTGTGTTTTAATCTGTGCTTTTTGGTGGCAGAATTTCTTTGACTCTAACTCCAGACTTACAGCTGGTGACAGCTCTATATGCATGGGGAGATGAAGGTACCTGACATTCCACAGCTAATAAACACATGGATTTAATTAGCTCTCTATTTCTGCACTCTAGAAATCATTCTTTACATATTTGGTTTGCCCAGAATTTTCGTTCCTTTAAATTACAGCATATTTGTGAAAAAGAAGCAAGCAAAAGCGAGCCAAGAATGTGTCTTAGAACATTTCCCTCTGAATGCGGTCATTAACTGGAGTCCAGTCACCGGGCAGAGGGCTCACAGTCACAGAGATCTGAGCTCACAGTGCAGCCAGTCACGGGGTGAAGTCTGACCTTCAGAATAATTGCAGGCCTGGGACAGAGCTTGGCAGTGAGACAGCATCGCAAGGCGGGACACTGTAACTCCCATTACACTCCCTTCTTTGCTTGTTTTATACTAGGAGAGAAAAACCACAGAAAAGAAAAACACAAGAAACAATAAAATAGGTTATTTCAAATGACAAACTAGAATCCATAAATGAAACCCAGAAAAACCATGACAATGGGCTGAATTTAACACTTCATATAAATATCTGAGGCTAGGCAAGTGGGCCCCAAACTTCAATCACACAAAGACAGGACTAGGGAATGACAAAGCTCAACAAAAGCAGGTGTGAAAAATTCTTTAAAGTTTAATTAGTTAATTAGTTAATCAGTGTGAAGTGGCTGCTAAAGAAGCTGAAACAAACAAGTGACTCGGGCTGTATTAACAAATACACGGCAAGCAAAGCCAAAGGTGCTTAGTCTATCAGAGGCTCCTGGCGGGGAGGGGAGCCTGGGAAACGGCCTATTCACGCCTCCAGACCAATCAGCTGTAATTTCGCTTTTACCTCGAAGCTGCTCGATCCTCCTCAAATTGCTTTTTACCAAGATCAGTCACTTTTTGTTTTATTGTTAAATCAAAAGCATATATTGCACACTTCACTGTATCAGACCTTTCTGTAATTTCTGACACCTTTCTTGACACTTTCTTTCTCAGTTTTTTTGATACTTCTCTTTCCTGTTCAATATTCTCTCTCTCCCTTCCCTCCACTTTCTCTGCTCATTCTTTGAATGCTGGCATTCCCTGAAAGTCCTGTTCTTCCCCCTCTTTTTTCACTTAAAAAAAATTTTATTTATGTATTTTTTGGTTGCACTGGGTCTTGGTTGCTGTGCACTGGCTGTCTCTAGTTGCAGAGAGTGCGAGTTACTCTCTAGTTGCAGTGTGCGGGCTTCTCTTGATGTAGAGCACAGGCTCTAGGTGCACAGGCTTCAGTGGCAGCAGCACACGGGCTCAGCAGTTGCAGCTTTGGGCTTTAGAGCACAGGCTCAGTAGTTGTGGCATATGGGTTTAGATGTTCAACAGCATGTGGAATCTTCCCAGACCAGGGATTGAACCCAGGTTCCCTGCACTGGCAAGCAGACTCTCATCCACTGTATCACCAGGGAAGCCCTCTTTTCACTTCTATCCATCAGGGTACCACACTCCTGATGACTCTCAATTCTCTATCTCCAGCTCAGACCTCTTTCCAGAGATTCAGACTCGTAGGGTCAACTCTTCACCGTGACTGACCCATAGTCCCATGAAACCCAATGTAACCAACACCACTTCTCCATCCCTCACCCATGAAAACTTTTCTTGCCATCACTTTAAAAAAATATATATTTTATTTATTAGGCTGCACCAGTATAAATTGCAGCACAGGGGATCTTCAATCTTTGCTGTGACACATCTCTAGTTGTGGCATGCAAACTCTTAGTTGAGGCATGCTCTGGGAGAGTGGAATCTTAGCCACCAGACCAGCAAGGAAGTCCCTCTTGCTGTACTTTCTATCTTAGTGAAGGATGCCATCATCTCTCCAGTTGCCCAAGTCAGAAACCTGCATGTCTTTCTTGCCTCCTCCCTCTCTAGAGTCAATCACTAAGTCTTGCCACTCCTATTTCCTTACTGCATCTCAGCTCCATCCACCTGCTTTTCTCCATCCCATCTCCACGAACTTGGGTTCACCTGGATAAAGGTCAAAGGTCCTCATTTCCTATCTTAACCCCACCAAACAGATACATCTTTTAACCACAGATTTATTCTTACCACTCTGCTGCTGACAACACTTTGATAGATTCCTATTACCCACAGGACACCTGAAACTCACTAGCAATGTCCTATGGATAATAAGAGGATTCCAATGAAAACTGCAAGTTCATTCAGAACAGCAGAAGCCTGGAAATGTACAGGACAGTAGTTCTACAGGCTCAGAGAGCTAAGCAGCAGCCACATAACAAAGGGCCCTTCACATTTGAGAAGAACCCATAAAGAAGCCTGAAAAGGAGTGGTCAGTGAGTAGTCAGGGAAGCCACTGAACAGTTTTAAGGAGGATGAAGGGATGAACCATGTCATCACTGAGAGATGATATGGATTGAGAGCTGACTGCTAGATTTAGTATTTTAATTGCCTGTTTACTTGTCTGTTATCTAAACATACTCAAATCCCTTTCATCTCTAAAAGCAATCCTTCTTCCATCCAACATTGGCACGTTACCTCTTCAAGTTACTGCCCACTCTCTTCCCTTTTCTTTTTTTAAATTTTCTTGGCCACACTGCATGGCATATGGGATCTTGGTGCCAACCAGGGATCAAACCTGCCCTTGCGTTGGAAACACAGAATCTTAACCACTGGACCATCAGGGAAGTCCCTCTCTTCCCTTTTATGCAAAAGTTGTTCAATCGTGTCTGACTCTTTGTGACCCCATGGACTATAAAGTCCATGGAATTCTCCAGGCCAGAATACTGGAGTTGGTAGCCTTTCCTTTCTCCAGGGGATCTTTCCAACCCAGGGATCGAACCCAGGTCTCCCACATTGTGGGCGGATTCTTTTAACAGCTGATCCACAAGGGAAACCCAAGAATACTGGAGTGGGTAGCCTATCCCTTCTCCAGCGGATCTTCCCAACCCAGGAATCAAACTGGGGTCTCCTACATTGCAGGTGGATTCTTTACCAACTGAGCTATCAAGGAAGCCAGGGCTCACAGTTGGGGGGATTTTTTTCCCAAAATCTTTTATTTTAAATAATTTATGGATGTTTATTCATTAATTTAGCAAACAGTTGTTGAATATTTACTAACATTGTCTCAAGCAAGATGCAGAGCACTTGAGGGCACAGCTTTTAGAGTGCAACAGATGGGAATTTGAGTTCCAGCTCTGTCATTTTTGAGTCAAAGTTTTTAGACAAACGTTTGGTTGGTGACTCAAGTTAGTTTAAGTCTTAGTCTTCTTAGCTACTAAGCAGGTTTACTAACAGCCCCCCCCCCACCCCACCACCTCACAGGGTACTTGTGAGGATTGACTGAGATACTGCATTTAAAGCACTTGGCCTGGTGCCTGGTATGCAATAGGACTTAATCCCTCAACTGGATTATGTCATCAATTAATCACACAACCACAATAACCTTCAATACCAAACGCTCCAGCCATCTGTTTCTTCTTGCTCTTCATGTGGTAAATTTGTTCTTTTCAAGCACAGTTATTTTCCCTCCTCATTTCTTCAGTCTCTCACATCCCCCCTCACCCCTACCACTTCCATCCCCAGAGCAGCAGAGAAATACCTCTGCCAGTAAATCATTTCTTAAACCTCTGAACTTCTCAAAGTCTTCTGTAACGTTCTTACATGACAAGGGTCAATTTCTTCGTTGTCTTTCTCATGAATAGGTAGTTATACTCAAAATAATTGGGACAGAAGGGCCATTGGAAAGCATCTTATGGGGCAAAAGATGGCAATCTAACAAACCAAGGGGACTTACTAACATTAAAACTGCAAAAAGTTAGTTTTAAATTTTATGGGACCTCAACCAAGGCCAAAGGAAAAGCCAGAATGTATGTCCCAGACTTGGGACTTACCTCAATGTATGCTGGCTCTGTGCTAGCAGGTGAGATGAGGGGCTGCCAGTCCTTAGGTGGCTTTGAAAGGTACTTGGAGTCTGTTACAACCCATTTGAGCCGGGGCCAACCTAAACCAAACCCAAAATAAAAACTGAATTGCCTAAATCATCAGAAAAGGAATTCACAATGAATTGGTCATTTTAAATATCAAGAGATCAAATCAAGATCATTTTATAACCAAGAAAATACCTCATTTAGTGTTTAGTGATAAATCATCAGACATTTATACCTTCTTTCAAAAGCACAACCGTTCCACATGCTAACACCAGGCCTTGACATTACCTCAACAACTGGGAGGTCCATTTGGCAGTGGAAGTCCACTGAGGTTAGTGGTCTATCCTCTGTGTCTACATGTAGCATTTAGTTTTAATGAACAGAGTGGTAGCTTTTCCAACCATCAGCATAAAGGTTAAGAGTGTGGGCTGTGGAATCAGACAGATTTGGGTTCAAATCGCTGCTCTGCCATATATTAGCTGTGACTTTGGGCAAGTTACTTAACCTCTCTGTGTCTCAGTTTCCTCACCTGTAAAATGGGGATAATAATGGTACCTACTTCTTAAGACTGTGAGAATTAAATAAGAAAATATGTTAAATACTTAGCTACTATTAAATTAAAACACTAATTAAAGCACTCAGCATTAGTTTTTAACTGATAATTCAGGTGCAAATATTACCAACCTTTAAATTGTACGATTTCTCCATTCTGAGTTTTTGGCAATCCCTTTAGACAAACCTCACTGGTGAGAGCTAAGGCAATACCACAGCTTCCTAGCAAGAAGCCAATCTGCTGCCCCCCAGCATCCTGTGGAGAAAAGATAATGAACATGGTAGGGGAGTGAACGTGCGCACACCCAAGCCCCAAATCTGACAGTAATGCTCTGGCACTTGTGCAATACATTCATGAAATCCCCCTGATATCTGGCAACTGTTAAAATCCAGTGACAATATGTTCTTCCAAATAACTGCTACAGCACAATGACTTCCTGAGTGCAAACCATGTTTTATTAATCTGATGCTGCTAACGATGAATCCCACCAGCCAAATGTGGCCATTTTACTCAAAGGTCAGCAATGCGCCTCTTCTAAATTAATCTCAGGAAAGGAAATAAAAGCGAACACGGTTAAGTTGTCCTGACCTAGCCATAACCCCAAATCCAAAAGGAAAGCAATTCAGGTCAGAACAAAATAAATAATGTAAATGGACACCAAATGTCCAAATTTACAATGAAAGTAAATGGACAATTATACCCGAGTTCATACACTTCTTATTATTCTATTTTAAAGAAGGTAGATTTAAGCCTTACAACAGCAGCAGAGAAACAAAACCAAAAGATACAGCCTAAAGCATTTCCATTAAAATGTCATCTTAAAAGTATCATTATGAAACCACATAAACACTGCCAACTTAATAATTTAAGAACAACCCTATGATTTCCTGACCAATCTAAAGATACTTCCTTCTATCAACCAGAGTTTCAGGGATGCTACTCATTTTGGTTTTTATTCCTTTCAGAAAAAAAAAATCTTTTCTTGTAAATCTATAGTTTCCACCATTATTTGTCTTCACCATCAACTCCCAAAAATAAACTGCATGAGAAAATTAAAGTCAAACAGCTCATGGAGAAATCACTTGGTAAAACTTTGGCATTTGCTACATATGCTTCATTTTAGTAGGGCTGATGTGTTGCCAAAGTAAATTCTATATTCCAGAGTAGTAACACAACATCACTGCATCACACTTGGACTTAATAGAAATCTAAGATGTTAAGGAAAATGCTCTTATAGAAAGACTCCACCTACTATAGAAAGTACTCTACCTACTCCACTACTTACAGTCTCTGAAGCAAGAGTGGGACTCTCTATAAAAGCTAATTGTTGAAAAGTCAAGTATGTCCCCATAATTTTTAAGTGATATATATATATAATACCATAAAAATTCTATCTTAGTTGAAAACAGGTTATTTTCATGAAACTTGAAAATATTCATGAATAAATTTTCTACAACTTCCCTGTTTCTAGAAAGTGAAGTACTTAAGAAAATGGTCAGACTGTTTTAAGTGCTCTGCGGTGTGTGCTTAGACGCTGAGTCATGTCCGACTCTTTGGGACCCCATGGACTGTAGCCCACCAGGCTCCTCTGTCCATGGGATTCTCCAGGCAAGAATACTGGGGTAGGTTGCCATGCCCTCCTCCACGGAATCTTCCCAACCCAGGGGCTGAACCCAGGTCTCCTGCATTGCAGGCAGACTCCTGACTGTTTGAGCAACCAGGGAATCCCTTTTAAGTGTTGTAACTGAGTCAACTGATTCAAGAACCTCGATGCCTACATTCCTCTTAAATTAAGCAGCGTTACCTTTCTGGTAAGAGGTACCTCTATAGGCACTGGAATCACTTCTGCCAGGAGACAACCGTAAAAAGCCACCATAAACATGACTGGATCATTGTTGGGGTAAACCAGGGCTACCTAAAAGGCATAATGACATTCAATAACAGAGGAATAAAAGCAGACTAATGCTTTCAATGTCCCTAAGTAGTACATTTATATATGATATTTATCATGAAGACAATAAGTCAAACTATTTAATAGCCTAAAGAAAATTAAGTTATTGAGAAGGATGCACAAATCTAAAAGGATATCTGTCATTCCCACGATTATACAAGGCACAATTTAGAGACTACAATGTAATTTATCATCATCACCATAAAAAATTTTTCACTTAATTCTATTGGTGATTTAGCAATAAACAACTCACCTTAAGTAGTAAGTTAATTACTTACAAAACCTAAGGTAATTTACTTTAGTGCAGGGCTAAAGCAATAAAATAAATGTGATGAGTCTCTCTAGAGAGATGAGCATATTAAAGAGTAAGTCTTATTTCTCTCAGAGATGAACCTACAAGAATGAAGGACTCAACTACAACCTTAAGGCAAACCTAAGGTTTCTCTTGTTCTGGTCACTCAGTCGTGTCTGACTCTTGGAGACCATATGGACTGCAGCCTGCCAGGCTCCTCTGTCCATGGAATTCTCCAGGCAATGATACTGGAGTGGGTAGCCATTCCCTTCTCCAGGAGATCTTCCTGACCCAGGTATCAAACCTGAGTCTCTCGTATTGCAGGCAGATTCCTTACCATCTGAGCCACCAGGGAATTCCTAAATACTTTTAAACAAATTCACTGCATTAAATCCTTACTAATTTAACCAACAATGCAAGTGTTCTAGCAAGAAGGCATTTGGGAATTTAAGCATCACTGGTAGAAACCTTTATGAATATAAAGTTAATTCACTTTAAAAAGGTAAACAGTGAAATCTCCATAATATGTTCAGACCTGTGATCTCACCTTTAATGCATCACAGGGACAACTGACTCTCCCTAATTTCCTCAAGAGATGCAAAAAGACAGAAGTCATGATCATTGCAGTGCTTGTTACTTAGTTTGGATACTCACAGATTAACATCTGAAACTTAATTATAACACTGGACCCCTGTCTTCCCTTCTCTCACTTTCAAATTCTCTTAACTTACTCCCAAGATAAGTTTAATTGTGAACTTTCCAGAGTTCTAAAAAAATACTAACTCCAAATGACATTTAAACAACCTATTTCCTTTCTGCACACAAGCGTCCATGTCATTAGGAAGATACAAAACTACCATCTTAGGGTTCAGTGAAGATTATGAAATGCTCACACATCACACTTATAAGTAAAAGTCTGCTTTAGCTGCCATTTGCCATGACACAGAATTTTTAAAAGGCTAGTTTAGGAGATTCTATAATCATGAGCCTATTAAGAAGGATTCTGTTGTGTATGCATTGGGTGTTTTATTCTACAACTCCAAATGAAAAGTAATGCTTGATGATTGGAAATACTTTTACTTAGAAAGTGTAAAAAACCTCTAAATATTAAATAAAATTTAATGTCACCTTCATTAAAGAAAAAATAATGATGTAAATCTGCTCCTCCTTAGAAGTAACATAGCTCTTTCTCATTTCCTGTCTACGTAAAACTCCAGAAAACTTGTTTTTAAAGTTTTATGGGGCATTTTTCAAAGAAAAATATCAAAGAATAATCTTGATTGCTACTGTTGTTGTCCAAATATTGAAATATTTATTTACAGAAAGATTTAGGTTTCTCTTTATTTTCACTAGTACCTTAAAACAGTATACTGATTAGGAGCTACACAGAAAGAGAAATGTGACTATTTTTCAAACTATAAATGCAAGAATTATAACCTGGGTTGGAACCAAATGATTTTCAATTTCTAAGAATAACAGTTACATAAATTATGCTGTTGTACATTAAAAAAAAGTCCAGAATGTGCATGCTAGAAAACAATAAAACATCACCTCCCTTAAAAAAAAAAAAAAAATTACCCTATCTCTAGGCTTTAATACAGGTTCATTTTTGGTCCCCAGTTTATTAAGCAGTGTATAGGCCAACTTTAAACTTCTGCTCCACAACTTTCCTGGAAAAAGAAAAGAAAAGAATTTTGTAGAAAAACACAGGTCTACTTTAATAAGAAGGCACTCAGTTCACTAGCACAATGAATAAGATATCCGTCACCAGCAAATGATACATTAGATAAGCATCACCCTCCACACACAGAGAGGCCTTCCCCACAAAAACTGCTTTACGTTCACTCTAATTTAGGAAAGCAAGTCTTGTCTGCAAGCAAAAAGGAAACCACCAAAAGCTCACTCTAGACAATATTCTTCTCTGATATAATCTATCTGTAGAATAATTTGATGCAAGCTGATCACACTTAAAAGGAAGGAAACAATTTTTTTTCACAAGACTGAAAATCAGAAGACCACTTCTTTCTAAGCCTTTTCTGAAGAACCACTTACATATATGGTACTGAATACTTGAAGTAACTGCAAAGCAGAAGTATGACTCAAATGACTGAGTATTCCATACCACTATATTTCAGTGAAAACAGACAATAAAATGGAAATTATATGAAACATGCAGATATATTCACAGATGTTAAATAAACATGTAAAAGTCTCACTGCTTTCCTGAAGGGTATATGGATGAGATTAATGTACAGCTCAATGTACAGATTAATTCTTACTTTAGATTATGAAGAAATTGAAAGAGAAATCATTTTATTTTGCACAGGTATGTTAGTTTTATACACAACTCATTCAGAGGGGCATCAAAGGTGAAAATTCATGTCAATCTGTACAATTCTTTAAATAAAACCATTTTTCTTCTCTAAAATAGTCTATATGGAGGTCTGTGGACAATGTGGACCACTTTAGAAGGGAAAGAAGAATCTGTCTGAATAAACTAGAACAAAATTGCACAGCCCAGGTTGAATCCATTCTTCTTGTTATTTAAGAGAAAATGTAATAAAAATATTTTAAAAATTTATAAAACAAAACTAAATGGAAAAGTACTGATACTCTGATCATTATAGAAGCCTGTGCCTATTATGTGCAAGGGGAAGGATGAAGTAAATGACAAAGACGTGAAAAGTAATCAACTTCAATTTTTAGATAAAACTGATTTTTACCATACACCATTGCTACTGCTACTGCTAAGTCACTTCAGTCGTGTCCAACTCTGTGTGACCCCAGAGACGGCAGCCCACCAGGCTCCCCCGTCGCTGAGATTCTCCAGGCAAGAACACTGGAGTGGGTTACCATTTCCTTCTCCAATGCAGGAAAGGGAAAAGTGAAAGTGAAGTCGCTCAATCGTGTCTGACTCTTAGCGACCCCATGGACTATAGCCTACCAGGCTCCTCCGTCCATGGGACTTTCCAGGCAAGAGTACTGGAGTGGGGGTGCCATTGCCTTCTCCGCCATACACCATTAATCCTGCCCAAATGTTTTCCTAAAATCCTCTCCTGGTATTTAAACATCAGTGGATCTACAAAGTATCTTTCTTCTTTCAAGTAACAGCTGCCTACAATAGTCACTTTAGCAAAAGAAAACATTTGGCAATAGCTATACTTAGGAGCTTAGGATCCCACTGAAACAGTTTAAAAGATCTACTGAAATACAGTGACCAGTAAGCGCTAGATAGCAAGATAAAAAAAAAAACCATTACCCATGATAATCTGAAGAGCTATTAGGAGAAAAGGAAGCTGGACTCATGTAAACTCACCGTAAGTAAGAGTGTAAACCGGCTTCCCCGTTACATCCAGTGCAGTCAGACAGGGGCATTTTGCCTGAGTAGTGCCCCAGCGCTGCAGAGCAGACTCCAGAGCAGGGGGCCAGTTACAGATGACTCCTAGCGGTTCTCCCTTCACAGGGGTCATCTGCCGTCCCTCAGGCTTGGGTTGGTTAGGGTCTGGCTGAGGTACTGTACCAAAAAAACACCCCAACAGGTTATATGAACATAAGATCTGAAGTAAGTACAAATACCAGCTAACATAACTGAGGTCTCTAATCTTAAAATATTTCCCTTTCCCTTTTTCTGGCTTAAACTCACTGAGAAAAGAAAGGACATTGTTAGAAACATTAATCCACAAACTGGGCCTTAACTCATTTCCCCACATAACCATAAAACCACATTTAATACATTTTATGCAATAAATCCTGACCCTGACAAAGCAAATGCCCGAACAAACAAAAAAGCACAAAGCATAAATTTGCATTTAGTACTTTTACAATTTTTAGTAAATTTATTTATTTATTTTTTGGTTGTTGTTTTATTTTTAGTAAACTTGTTTTAAAATCTTTAGTTTGTGTCTAATGTTAGAGAGCCAGGTTCTACCTCACCAGGTTATGTTTAATGAAAAACCATGCAAATATGAGTTAGGAAACCCAAGCTTATATTCATTTTTTACTAGTGTGACCTTGGGCAAAAGGAGTTACCTCAGCCTCCTTTTTCCTCATCTGTAAAATGCAAATATAGTAACAGGTATACAAATAGGGACCTCCTGGAATCAGGAAGACAAGGGGCGTGAATGACAATGTTCCTTCCATGTCTCCACACCTCTGCGCACATCTCCCATGGCCAACCCCTTGCCTCTTGGTGAATGTGCACTCATCCTTCTGAGGATATACCTTCCCTGGGGGCCGCCCGGCCATTCCTTCCTTAGTTCTTCCACACTTCACGTGAGCGCACTCTTATTAAAGCACTGAGGACACTTAGGAGCTTCTATTACTCTAGAGGGTTTTCTCCCTCTTAGACTGAGAGTTCCTGGGGAGAAGTCATGATTCTCATTCTCCTCATTGCCTTTAGTGCCTAATATATAACGGTTGCTTAATCGATGTTAACTAAATTGAATGGAACTTGGGGGAGAAAAAAGAAAAGCGCTAGGCCATTCCCTGGTGGCCCAGAGGTTAGGACTCAGTGCTTGTACTGCCGGCACCCCCGATTCTATCCCTGGTGGGAGAAAAGGATCCCATGTAATGTGGCCAAAAAAAAAATATTTTTTAAGCAGTAGATTTATAATAGGGTAAATTCCAGAAACTAGGGGTGAATAATATTTCATACTTTTTCACAGAGACAAAACTAAAGTCCTCTTAATCTTTTACAATAAACAAGTATTGCTTGAACTTAAAAAAATCCTGTATTTTCATAGCAGGAAGGATAATTTACATATGGAACAAAAAGTCAAGTGTTCACTGAATGTCAACTCTGTATGTAAGATGTGATAAACACTGAGAAGATAAATGCTGCATGTATCATCCTTTGAACAAACATTTATTGCTTCTATTATTGTCAGGTACAAGCAGTACAGAGCCCTGCCCTCTAGGAGCATCCAGCGTGCAGTGGGGAAGCACACTCGCACACAGAGCAAAGCACACACGGCCAGTGCATGACAGAAATACGAAGAGAAAGGGCAGAAGAGGACCTCGCCTCCTAGCTTAGAGGAAGAGAGCGCCCACCTGCAGGAGGTAACGCCTGGGCTGAGCCTTAAAGGAAAAGTAGGGATTAGCCAGGTGAACAGGAGATGAGAGAAGGAGCACAGAAGAGAGAATGGATGGAATGAGCAGCAAGCATTAGAAGGGCAAATGAAATATGAAATGAGATGCATGTTAAAGCTCAATCTAATGACAGATTTGGGAAAACTTAAAATGTCTTCACTCATTTTTATACTGATACAAAATTAACAGTTTCACTTTCCAACTCACCATCCTAGGTAAATAACATTTGCATATTCCCAGACCCTAAACCAACTAACTAAAAACAAACACCGGTGATTCTAAATAAACAGTTTTGTTCTTACAGAAAAGCTGTATATGTGGTAAGCATAGTTTTGGTCATAAAAGTCTATACATTATTGCCCTCCATTAGGCCTCACTGCAGACCCTGAGGCATACTCTTCCAGACTTCCAAAGACATACAGGTATTTTTCTCTTCCAAAGATAACTGTCATTTAAATGAAAAATCATTGCCTATTTAACATTAGTGGGAAGCTGTTAGCTCTATTCGGCCCATGAATGTTGCCCGAGTATGATTCCTACCAAACTTTGACTTTCATTTGTCTTCTGAACACATAGCACTAGAAAGACTGAAGAGGCTACTACTGGCATAGACACTTGAAAATTCAGTTCATCAAGAAAGATGACCACCGTTCAGTGAGTTTAGTGACTCCAAAAGAAAGAGAAATTCATCTTAAGCTCATACATCACGTGGCCTGGTGCTTCCAGCTGCACCAAATGGGCTAAGACTGGGTTGAGTCTACTAACATGCTTAGTTCCCTTAAAGTCTGATGCGATCAAAGTCTGTTCTTCGTCTCAGGACATAAAAATGGACTGCAAAGCTATCAAGGCTCAGTTCTTCAGACAAAGGCTTTTTTAGATAGATCTATTCATTACCCACCTTTAATAACTATTAATATCAAACGGTCACCTTCTATGCCCCCATATAGTCCCTTCCCAATCCTTCTATTAAATTCTAGATTAATTTTATCTCTAAATATTTTTTAAATTGTTGGGTAAATAAACCACTCATCACTTTCTCGAGGGAGCTTTCCCTAACCATACAGATGAGACCGATTTCTTCTTTTCTCCAAGTTGCCAGTACCAACTGATACATACTTACTGACTAAACTCAGTTTTCCACTGTAGTGTCTGCTTTGTCTAAATTGGAAACAACATGAAGGAAGTGACTATATTTTCATGAACCTTTTCCACCATCCACCATGTTAAAACACATCTATGTATGTGCTGAAATAGATGATTTTCTGGAACTCTCGCTTTTTCCATGATCCAGTGGATGTTGGCAATTTGATCTCTGGTTCCTCGGCCTTTTCTAAAACCAGCTTGAACATCAGGAAGTTCACGGTTCACATATTGCTGAAGCCTGGCTTGGAGAATTTTGAGCATTACTTTACTAGCGTGTGAGATGAGTGCAATTGTGCGGTAGTTTGAGCATTCTTTGGCATTGCCTTTCTTTGGGATTGGAATGAAAACTGACCTTTTCCAGTCCTGTGGCCACTGCTGAGTTTTCCAGATTTGCTGGCATGTTGAGTGTGGCACTTTCACAGCATCATCTTTCAGGATTTGGAATAGCTCCACTGGAATTCCATCACCTCCACTAGCTTTTGTTCATAGTGATGCTTTCTAAGGCCCACTTGACTTCACATTCCGGGATGTCTGGCTCTAGGTCAGTGATCACACCATCGTGATTATCTGGGTCCTGAAGATGTTTTTTGTACAGTTCTTCTGTGTATTCTTGCCATGTCTTCTTAATATCTTCTGCTTCTGTTAGGTCCATACCATTTCTGTCCTTTATCGAGCCCATCTTTGCATGAAATGTTCCTTTGGTATCTCTGATTTTCTTGAAGAGATCCCTAGTCTTTCCCATTCTGTTGTTTTCCTCTATTTCTTTGCATTGATCGCTGAAGAAGGCTTTCTTATCTCTTCTTGCTATTCTTTGGAACTCTGCATTCAGATGTTTATATCTTTCCTTTTCTCCTTTGCTTTTCGCTTCTCTTCTTTTCACAGCTATTTGTAAGGCCTCCCCAGACAGCCATTTTGCTTTTTTGCATTTCTTTTCCATAGGGATGGTCTTGATCCCTAACTCTTTTTTTTTTTTTTAAATTTTATTTAACTTTATAATATTGTACTGGTTTTGCCATACATCAAAATGAGTCCGCCACAGGTATACATGTGTTCCCCATCCTGAACCCTGCTCCCTCCTCCCTCCCCATACCATCCCTCTGGGTCGTCCCAGTGCACCAGCCCCAGGCATCCGGTATCAGGCATCGAACCTGGACTGGCAACTCGTTTCAAATGTGATATTATACATATATCAATGCCATTCTCCCAAATCATCCCACCCTCTCCCTCTCCCAGAGTCCAAAAGACTGTTCTATACATCAGTGTCTCTTTTGCTGTCTCATATACAGGTTTATTGTTACCATCTTTCTAAATTCCATATATATGCATTAGTATACTATATTTGTGTTTTTCTTTCTGGCTTACTTCACTCTGTATAATAGGCTCCAGTTTCATCCACCTCATTAGAACTGACTCAGATGTATTCTTTTTAATGGCTGAGTAATACTCCATTGTGTATATGTACCACAGCTTTCTTATCCATTCATCTGCAGACGGACATCTAGGTTGCTTCCATGTCCTGGCTATTATAAACAGTGCTGCGAAGAACATTGGGGTACACGTGTCTCTTTCAATTCTGGTTTTCTCAGTGTGTATGCCCAGCAGTGGGATTGCTGGATCATAAGGCAGTTCTATTTCCAGTTTTTTGAGGAATCTCCATACTGTTCTCCATAGTGGCTAGACTACTTTGCATTCCCACCAATGGTGTAAGAGGGTTCCCTTTTCTCCACACCCTCTCCAGCATTTATTGCTTGTAGACTTTTGGATCGCAGCCATTCTGACTGGCGTGACATGGTACCTCATAGTGGTTTTGATTTGCATTTCTCTGATAAATGAGTGATGTTGAGCATCTTTTCATGTGTTTGTTAGCCATCTGTATGTCTTCTTTGGAGAAATGTCTATTTAGTTCTTTGGCCCATTTTTTGATTGCATCATTTATTTTTTTGGAATTGAGCTGTAGGAGTTGCTTGTATATTCTTGAGATTAGTTGTTTGTCTGTTGCTCCATTTGCTATTTTTTTCTCCCATTCTGAAGGCTGTTTTTTCACCTTGCTTAGAGTTTCCTTTGTTGTGCAGAAGCTTTTAAGTTTAATTAGGTCCCATCTGTTTATTTTTGATTTTATTTCCAATATTCTGGGAGGTGGGTCATAGAGGATCCTGCTGTGATGTATGTCAGAGAGTGTTTTGCCTATGTTTTCCTCTAGGAGTTTTATGGTTTCTGGTCTTACATTTAGATCTTTAATCCATTTTGAGTTTATTTTTGTGTATGGTGTTAGAAAGTGTTCTAGTTTCATTCTTTTACAAGTGTTTGACCAGTTTTCCCAGCACCACTTGTTAAAGAGATTGTCTTTAATCCATTGTATATTCTTGCCTCCTTTGTCAAAGACAAGGTGTCCATATGTGCGTGGATTTATCTCTGGGCTTTCTATTTTGTTCCATTGATCTATATTTCTGTCTTTGTGCCAGTACCACTGTCTTGATGACTGTGGCTTTGTAGTAGAGCCTGAAGTCAGGCAGGTTGATTCCTCCAGTTCCATTCTTCTTTCTCAAGATAGCTTTGGCTATTTGAGGTTTTTTGTATTTCTGATCCTGTCTCTTGTACAATGTCACAAACCTCATTCCATAGTTCATCAGGCACTCTATCTATCACATCTAGGCCCTTAAATCTATTTCTCACTTCCACTGTATAATCATAAGAGATTTGATTTAGGTCATACCTGAATGGTCTCGTGGTTTTCCCTACTTTCTTTAAGTCTGAATTTGGCAATAAGGAGTTCATGGTTCTGAAAGAGATGGGAATACCAGACCACTTGATCTGCCTCTTGAGAAATTTGTATGCAGGTGAGGAAGCAACAGTTAAACTGGACATGGAACAACAGACTGGTTCCAAATAGGAAAAGGAGTTCGTCAAGGCTGTATATTGTCACCCTGCTTATTTAACTTCTATGCAGAGTACATCATGAGAAACGCTGGGCTGGAAGAAACACAAGCTGGAATCAAGATTGCCAGGAGAAATATCAATAACCTCAGATATGCAGATGACACCACTCTTATGGCAGAAAGTGAAGAGGAACTAAGAAGCCTCTTGATGAAAGTGAAAGTGGAGAGTGAAAAAGTTGGCTTAAAGCTCAACATTCAGAAAATGAAGATCATGGCATCTGGTCCCATCACTTCATGGGAAATAGATGGGGAAACAGTGGAAACAGTGTCAGACTTTATTTTTCTGGGCTCCAAAATCACTGCAGATGGTGACTGCAGCCATGAAATTAAAAGACGCTTATTCCTTGGAAGGAAAGTTATGACCAACCTAGATAGCATATTCAAAAGCAGAGACATTACTTTGCCAACAAAGGTTCGTCTAGTCAAGGCTATGGTTTTTCCTGTGGTCATGTATGGATGTGAGAGCTGGACTGTGAAGAAGGCTGAGCGCTGAAGAATTGATGCTTTTGAACTGCGGTGTTGGAGAAGACTCTTGAGAGTCCCTTGGACTGCAAGGAGATCCAACCAGTCCATTCTGAAGGAGATCAGTCTTGGGTGTTCTTTGGAAGGAATGATGCTAAAGCTGAAACTCCAGTATTTTGGCCACCTCATGCGAAGAGTTGATTCATTGGAAAAGACCCTGATGCTGGGAGGGACTGGGGGGAAGAGGAGAAGGGGACGACAGAGGATGAGATGGCTGGATGGCATCACTGACTCAATGGATGTGAGTCTGGGTGACCTCCGGGAGTTGGTGATGGACAGGCAGGCCTGGTGTGCTGCAATTCATGGGGTCGCAAAGAGTCAGACACGACTGAGTGACTGATCTGATCTGATCTGATCTATGTGCTGACTGACTGATTTAACAAAAATGGTTGGGTTATATATATATATATGCTATGCTATGCTATGCTAAGTCACTTCAGTCGTGTCTGACTCTGTGTGACCCCACAGACAGCAGCCCACCAGGCCTCCCCGTCCCTGGGATTCTCCAGGCAAGAACACTGGAGTGGGTTGCCATTTCCTTCTCCAATGCATGAAAGTGAAAAGAGAAAGTGAAGTCGCTCAGTCATGTCCAACTCTTAGCAACCCCATTGACTGCAGCCTATCAGGCTCCTCCATCTGTGGGATTTTCCTGGCAAGAGTACTGGAGTGGCGTGCCACTGCCTTCTCCGATATATATATATATATATATATATATATATAAATGAGTAAACTTTTGAGGATGAATTTGACACTATTCTAAAATAATGACAAATATAAATAATTTTTAAAAATTATGTGTTTGTTCCTAATTTTAAAAAACTTATTCCCAAGGATAATTCTATGTTCCATAGTTATCTCCTGTCTTTCGCTCCTCTCCCTCCATTTTTCATCTGAGATTTAAAATATAAATGATAAGGGAAAAAAGATCAGAAAACTATGAACTCTTCAACCAAAAATGACACCTTATCCATCCATAAATCCTATAATATCTACATGCAGTAATTGTTTACAAAATTTCTAAGGAATATATGTGGTTTGGTATTATTACCACTACCTTCCACAATTTCTTCAGAATCATCCACAAAAAATTCTTTTAAGGGAGGCCTTTTGGGTCGTTTCAGAGTGTTGAGAAGCTGCTGGATTTTTGTGGATACTCTGCTATTGACAGGAACACCTATGGGGAAAAAAATGGTAAGTTAAAATTAACTGATTTTAGGAATATTTCTCTTCCTCAATTCTGTTAGCAGCTTTCATTTTTAATGATGTTTGGCCTTTGTTCACAGTCTCATTCTATTTCAGCTGGGCTAAATAGGTACGTATACATACAGGATAATTTTTATGACAAGAGTAAAAATATGGTGCTATTATTAATACTCTTCAAAGATTCCATCTAACCTCCCTTTCTTTCCTAGCATGCTTTTCTTTTTCCATACTTTTTGTTCAGAGTATCTTTGAAAAGAGAGAGCTGAAATGACTTTTGTGAGTAGGTCACAAGTCCTGCCACTGCTAGACATTAGACACTGCTGTTTATAATTTGAATTTTTTCAATTTAACTAATATACTGTATTTAACTATCAAACAGCTGCCTACCATCAGCTGTATCCATAAGGCTGGACCTGTTGGATCCTTTGTGCATGCCTTTAACTATCCCCGATGGGGGTAGATCAATATTTGCTGGGCGTATTGAGGAAGATGATGACGAAGAGGTAGTTGTAGTGACATCAGGGGGAGCAGAGAAATTCTCTAAGAGGGGAGAAAACAAAATTTAAAATTATATTATGTTAGCAGTAAGAACAAGAATCTTTAAGTTTTTTCTTGTTGCTGCTGGCTGTTTTTTAAGAAGAGAGAAAACCACTTAAAGGGGCACTAGCTCTAATTTTACTAGCAAGATATAATGAGAGTAAAAGGTTAAGTCAGGGCATATCAGCTTTCTAACATTATTACTTTTGGGAACTTGAGCAGGCTTAGTAAGATCAAATCACATATCAAATATTTCTCAAACACATTCTTTTCTACACAGAACATCTGGTAGAAATCCAATGTTATAAAAATAACCACAATAAAATAAAAATTGCTGGTGACTTCAAAATGAAACCAAAGTCAGTATGATCATTATGGCTACTAATATTCTAGTCTCTGAGCATTTCTTCATGTTTATCGTGGTTTATCTGTGTCTCTTCACTCATTGAGGACAGAAACTGTGTCTTGGAAGTGGGTCAGATTGCTCAAGTCTCAGATGAAGAAAACCAGGTAAAATCCATTTTTAATTTTTGTAAAACAACCCATACGTAACTTGAATCTACTTGAAAGACAAGGTTCTTCCCTTATTTTAAGCATGATTAAACAGTGTTGCTTTATTCTGCTTCATGTAGGGATTCTTACTATAAAGAAATAATGATATAGTTGGAAGAGAGCCATTGAACAGGGAAGTGTTACCAAAAAATTAGAAGAAGAAAAAGAAAATTAGAGGAAGCAAAACATAGAGTTCACAAGAATAATGAAAAGCCACTCAAAACTATGAACAAGGAAAAAAGCATAATATAAACAATTTCTAAAATTATTTTGGGATTTAGGTTTCCAGGCCCCAAAAGTCTATACTTACTAGCTTAATACTTTTTAAAGCTTTAAATACTTTGCACAAGTATACTGCAGTGTAGTCTTTCTGTAGGATGATGTGGTAACAAAGCACTAAAAATAGACATTTTTACCTGACCCAGCAATTCCACTTATAGGAATACATCCTAAGAGGAAATAATCAAATGAATGCACAAAGTTGTGTGTGTGAGGATGCTCATTTCAGTTTTCATACAGCAAAAACCTGGATACTACTTAAATGTCCAAAATAGGGAAATGGCTAAAATAAACCATGGCAGAGCCATACAGTGGCATATTTTGAAACCATGAAGACAAAAGTATGATTCTATATTGATGATATAAAAGATTCCTGCTTTAAAAGCAGACATGTCTGCTAATAAAAGCAGGTTCCACTTAGTACCATTTCATTTCTGTAAAAACAAAACCAGAGCCTTACGTTATGCAAACAAAGTCTAGGATCCACATGAAAGTGATAATATTGAAGAGTTCTACATAAGTGGGGCTCGAAGCTTATTTTTCCTTTTATCTGTATTTTCAAATTTTTCCTTTAGAAACATGAAGTACGTATTAACTTCTGTTAGAGCAAACATCCAAAAGGCAATAATGTTGGATAAAATGGTTCCTGTGAGTTCCTGAACTTTTCACAGAGCAGAAGGAATATGAGATATGAAGTCAGATAAAATCATCTTGTTAACAAAAACTGAGATAAAGGTAACTGAGTACCAGGAAACTATTTTTCACAAGTGAAACTGCTCTTTTAGACAATGTGGATATAAAACCTGAGCCCACCATGGCTCTGTTGCTGACCCCCCAATAGGAGAAGTGTTGAGTCTGCTCATCTGTAGCTGCTTTGGTGGGGATGGGGTGTCAATCAATTAAGAGCACAGGCCAAGCCATCGGCTGCTGGCCCTGACCTTTTAATATGCGTAAGCATGACCTTAAGATAGCTATTTTCTTTAAAAATTACAGGCTTGAATCAAAAGGTTTCCAAGTTTTTCCTTTTCAGAAATCACTTAATAAACATAAAGTGGTACAGGAAGGTCACTGACAAAAAATTAAGACATCAAAAAGCAAATGGATTGTCAAGAAAAAGGAATAGTATCACAGACACATGATGTTTATATACATCGCTTCATGCTGTGTGTACCAACTAATTAAGCAAAGGCAGAGACCTGAACTTTTATCTGCAGATGTCACAGACGCTTAGAACACACACACACACACACACACACACACACAAGCCAAGTCAAGCAAAAGCACTGACCGACATTCTCAGCCCGCACACTTCTGTTGTAGCAATAGTACAGCAGCAAGGACAATAAATCCAGTCTTTATGCTACAGACAAAAGAGTCTCACAGATACTGTCTTAATTCCGAATTTCCTCAGGTTTAATTTTTTTTTTTTTTTTTTTTTTTTGAGAGAGAGAGTATGTAAGCAACAATCCTGGGAAAAATCTTAAGATGTTGTATCTTTGAACACTTTTCCATGATGGAATATTCTCCAGTAGGGATAAAGCATACTAAGACTGGTGTTACATCTTGCAGCTTGAGTATTGCTTATGGAAATATCTATGGCTTCAGGTGGGCAATACTATCGCCAATAAAGCAGACATCCTCCATCGTTCCAAATGTGCTGCTCCTGTTTCCTTCTCTGCCTCACTGTCTGTCATGTTCATTTTGAATCTATTTTTTTAGGCCACACTGAAAAAACCTAACGCAAATCATAAACTATCTCCTGGCTACTGGGAGCCAAATGGAACATAATTTCTTGGGGAGATTCAGCTCCTACCTATTCGAGTATTGGCAAATACATCAGCTAGAGACCCACTGGTTCCTTTGACCTCTCCATGGGACAGCGTAGAAGATGCAGATGAAGAAGTGGACGATCCCTGAATTGACCGGTTGATCCAGGACTCAGCGTTCTGTAAGCTCTGTTGCAAGGCAGCAGAGAGCGCAGCTTGGCGTCTCAGAGAGCCCTCATCCTCAGAGGCCGAAGACGTGTCTGTGTGGAATTAGAAAAACAGAAGTTCTCGATCCTGCCTAGAACACAGACCTTCCAGATCTTTCTCAATAAGCACACATTCAACTTTGACAGCAGCAAAACATTTTATATAAAATTTCTTGTGACTCTCAAGGCAAGACTTATGAACCAAAGTTTGCAAAAATAAAACAGCCAAAATCTAGAGGTTATTCTAAGCTCTTTTTAAAAACCCATTTTTGTACATTTAAACTTCATTCACTGTTTTTGTTGTGGTTGCTGCAGTGGTTTTGTTTTTTTGGTTCTGGGCTTAATCAGTATCTAAATTCTTCTGGCTTATCTCCTTATGTTCAAATAATGCTGAAGTGCTTCTATTATCTTCCTCAGCGTCTCTGTTAGAGAACATTGTGATGGGCTGCTACCCTGATTTTCACAAGTACTTATTAATTAGCGTCTACTTAAAAGGAAATGATCTTGATGGCAAATATAAAAATCTTATTTTTGGTAACAACAACTGAAGTGCCAAACAGTGAACTAGACTTTGGGGAACTGACTACTGTGGAATAAGAAACTGCTCAGCCCAGCAGCAGTCATGGTTTTGGTGGGAAAGCTAGCTGGTCACAGGGCACAGGGGAGCTCTCCAAACAAGACTGGAGAGGCCACAGAGGTACTTCTCTCCTTGGTCCCAGAGAACTGTGAGGAATTCACTCATGCCTGCATTTAGACCAGTTCTGCCTCTCTAAATTAGAAAAGTATGCAGAAAAAATAAAAAGAGAAAAGTTCAACCAAATATAGGACAGCTAAGGGAAGCAAAAGTCAGGAATTTATTCCAGCACTCTGGGCATATGCAGCATACATGTTACAGCGGCATTTGATCTGATGTCAGATAAACCCTCCTAAATGATTTTGAGGGTTACAATTTATGGTTCGTGCATTGAATTTCATTAAATTAAAAAAATTTAATATTCTATGGTTAGTCCTGCTGAACTCTTTCCTCTAGCTCAAGTGAAACTGCAGGTCCATGTTCTACTTCAGTTTAGAGAGCCAGAGAGATAACTAACAGAGCTAGAACACTGCTAGCTCCTGACAACAGAAATTCGAAGAACAAAAGACTAATTTAGTCTAGAAGTCAAATTGTGAGGATATGAAGTAAGAAAGTTAAAATAATGACTATATCCTTTCTTCCTGCTCTCAAACTACCCCTAATTTATTATGTCACATTGAAGGAGATCTGAGGCCCAAGACTTCTTATTGTTTTACAGTGTACTACTTAACTATGTAATATGTGCTGGGAACTATCAATTCTGGGAGTTTTGAGATGTATGAATTCTTATGAGACAGCAAATGCCCTAAGAAGGCTTACCATCTAGTACAGACGACACACAACTCCTCAGATTATTTCATATTAAAATAATAGATGCCAAGAAATGGAGTGAGCAAAGGGTTTCACAGGAGGAACCCCAATCTCAGTCAGGGATTGAAATACTTCTATGCAAATCATGTAGACTTTGGGGAGGTAAGAGCAAAAAAGAGGCTGGAGAGGTAAACTGTGACCAGACTCCAAAGGGCTAAAGTGATGAGGTTCTTTAGAAAACATTTTTTGCATAATCTTAAAGAAAAATGTTCAACTGTGCCTCGGGAGGCAAAGATTTCTGTCTTTGCAAACATGCTTTAAAAAAAGAAAAAGTATCTATGGGAGGAATGGGACAGGTAAATCTGACCCTGAGAATAAAGTATTTTTGGGGTGATACATCACAGGATCCCACAACCTCCACTGTATTCAGGGAGTGTCTTTATTGCACTATTTATTTTCATCTGTGTAAGTCTAAAATCAGAATAATTCAATTTTTAAAAGATAGTAAAAACAGTATTCTCATGATTAGGTTTGTGGAAAATTGGCTTCATTATGTTTCTATATTGGATCAATTATGTAATTAGTATATTGTTTCAATTCAATTACCTCATTTGCCGGCTAGTCCTCCTTAGTGTGTTTAGTGACTATAACTGTGGGGAGGCTTGCTGCCGCTTCTGCTGCTAAGTCGCTTCAGTCGTGTCCGACTCTGTGCGACCCCAAAGACAGCAGCCCTCCAGGCTCCCCCGTCCCTGGGATTCCCCAAGCAAGAACACTGGAGTGGGTTGCCATTTCCTTCTCCAATGTATGAAAATGAAAAGTGAAAGTGAAATCGCTCAGTTGTGTCTGACTCCTAGCGACCTCATGGGCTGCAGCTTACCAGGCTCCTCTGTCCATGGGATTTTCTAGGCAAGAGTACTGGAGGGGGGTGCCATTGCCTTCTCTGTGGGGAGGCTTAGTGCAGTGGAAAAAACATGGCTTTGGTGTCTTTGCATTTGAACTCTGGGGCTACCATTTACAAGCTATGTAGGGGACAAAGTTGCCCATTTGAGAAGGCTATTTGCTTATTTATCCATTTAATAAATACTTTAAGGATTATACTAGTTGGCAGGAATAAAATAGTAAGCAAGAAGACACAGCCCCCACTCTAACAGGATTTAGAGTCTTAAAGAAGTTCAGGGCTGGTGCCCAAGGAAGTGAGACCTCAACCAAGGTGAGAAGGGTTAAGTAGGAATTATTAATGAGAGGCACAGAGGTGGGGACAGAGTGGAGCCAGGTTAGAAACCTGGGAGGCGACAGGAAACAGAGCGCATTTGAAGATCTGGAAGAGATGAGGTAGCGGAAGCACAGGATGCAAAACTGGCAGTGACCCAAGATGAGGCTGGACAAGTAGACAGCACTGGGTTGCTGAGGGCCACCTAAGTCAGCTAAGGAAACTCACCTCTGCTAACTGCTGTGGGAGAGCCCAAAACAAGGCAAGTTACAGAAAGCACCAGTAGCGCCAGCATATAACAGGTGGCCAATAAACATCAAGTCCCCCCTCTCCCCTGAAAATCCCACCCTATGTTACCTCACAGGTATAGAACTTCGACTCCGCTAAGTTCTACAGTTTACATGTTAATTTTATACAAAATGTAAGCACCTCTCTAGGACTATATGTTGGCGGGGGGCGGGGGGGAGCTCCTTTAAATATTCATACATTTATTCTGTACCCTTTTTAAAAAAGTAACTGTCACCCACAAAACTGTTAGGGATTAGTAGAAAATTGGGCAAGATTAATATTAACAAAGTCATTCTTTTCCCACTGATTCTGCTCCAGTTGAATAGAAACTCACACTCTTATCCATCATAACTAAAGTCCTTGCCAAACCGCTTGTATATGATGAATTTAATAGGTTTACACAACAGGAAAACATTCTGGAAATATAGCTTGCCCTTCAGGTTGTAACTGGTGTGACTTAACTGGACTGAACTGAACCAGAAGTCTAAAATCCATTTATAACCAATCAGGAAACATATAATGATGGGTACGGTGCAAGCTACACAAGTTCCTGGAAAGACAATGCCTGACACTGGGTTCTGACACCCGATATCCAAATTAGGTCCAGATACCAGCTTAGAACAGCAGGTAAGTCAAGATTCACTGAAAGAAAGCCCTCGCCCTAACAACTGCTACAAAATATGACACATAAACTAGGCCAGGAAATGAGAGCTTCAAAGAACAAGTAAGGGAAACAACCATTAAGACAGTTAGTATACAGTAGTTTGGGGTCCATGAAAAGAAATATTTGTGTGTGTTTGGGGTGGGCAGGGTGGGAAGGGGTGGTATCAGGCAGGAGAGTGTCATGTTCCTTGCACTGGTGGGTCAGGGGAATGAAGGACTTCCAGGAACTTCAAGAGAGGCAAAGTAAGTTTCCACGTAGGCAAAGGAAGAATATGAAGCTTAGGAAGGAAAAGCGTTAGAAATCCAAGAAGGTGCAGCCTAGGAATAAAAACTTACATGGAAGAGAAGATTAAAAGGTTAGTTTGAAAGCAGTCCATTCTGGACTTACCTTGGGCTACAAATTCTGAAGTGATTACTCTAGCACTAAACTCAATCAGGGTGGATACTGATTGACCAGACATGGATCAGGAAGATGTTCAGAACCACCAGAGAGATTTTCCAGCATCCCACAGTGACCTGGGTGCACAGAGAGCTGGCTGGGACAGGAAATTATTATGTAATCACTAATCAGCAGAGGCCCATGTGTTTTCTATTAACATCCATATGGGGATACTTATGAGAAAGGGGTGCTCACTAGTAATAATTACTCCAGGATCACTCTACACATAAGGGATTTCAGAACACTGTTTTTCAAGGTATTGCCCCACGTCTATGAAAAAACATTTCACAAAATGAACTAATATTACAATTAAACTTGCAGTGAGAAGACAGGTACTTTTTTTTTAACTTACTGCCTACTTGAAAAGTTAGACCAAATATGCAGCAATTGCTAGAGCTCCAGAATAAAACCAGAAAACATTTACTTGACATGGTAGCTCAACTGGTAAAGAACCTGCCTGCAATGCAGGAGACCAGGGGTTCAATCCTTGGGTTGGGAAGATCCCCTGGAGAAGGAAATGGCAACCCACTTCAGTCTTCTTGCTTGGAGAATCCCATGGACAGTGGAGCCTACAGTCTATGGGGTCACAAGAGTCGGACACAACTTAGTGACTAAACCATCACCATGGTAGGATGAGAGGCCATATGCCAAGTGGTTTAGAGAATAGGCTTTTAAGGCCAGACTGCTTTGGATTCCAGTCTTAGCTCTGCCATTGATAGGAGTTGGGCAAATCAGTTCTTATGGGTCTTACTTCTACTGTTTTGCTATTGTTCTTTTCTGTTTTGGGGTTGTTTGCTCACAAAATCCAGTGGATCTTAATCTGTGGGGATTTTAAATCCCTGGACTGATGTATCCTCCCAGAAACCACTTGTGCCCCAGGTTATCATCAGCCTAGGACCACTTTCTAACACTAGATTTAACAAACAGGACACCAGAATTCAATTCTTATATCTACTGACCATAAATTATTAGAGAAGGTCCCTGCCCCATTATTCTGAGGCAAAGCAGGCAAGCTTTCTTGAGAAGGTTTTCTTTTGCTGGGAGGTTAATTTTTCATTTAATTTTTTCTAATTGTCCCTTCTGCTAAAGATGTGAACCCCTCTGGGATCTCAATCCCAACTTTCAACCTTACATATGTCTGAGGTTTTATCTTTCCTACCCTTATAGTAATTAAAATTTAGGTCCTTTGTTGATGGTCTCTTCTCCTCCCTAGGACAGTCAAAGTCAGCCCCATCTCACCACACTGATTTTCAGTGGTCATTCTCTACCTCTCTCACTTCTGTATGAATTTAAAAGGAAGCTGATTATATTCTACCTAGTACTAAAGAGAAATTTTCTTTTCCCTCTTTCTAAGAGAGAGTTTTCCGGTTGTCTAATTGACCACACAGCTAGAAAAAGATGTCTGAGCAAGTTACTGAGCCTCTTTAAATCTGTTGTCTCATCTGTAAAGTCAAACAGAGAAGTGTCAAGAAAACAAATGATGAAAAAATGTTAAGCACTTAGCCTTTTGACTAGTACACAGAGGTACTCAAGAAATGGTAGCTATGAAAATACGTTTATTGGAAAACTTCAAATTTTACAATCACTTATTGAAATAAACTAATTCAATCTGATAGACTGGGTTTTTATTGTGCTTTGGCTTAAAGAATATTGAATACTAAACTTCTAAGTACTTGTGGAGCTCTGCTCATAACTCAAATCAATACTAATGAAAGCATGTTATTAAAAGATCCAAAATTTATTAATTATAGCACATTTATAGAGGTCTGATTTGCCATTTTGGTTTACTTTGTGATTTTGAATAAAATTAGAATATCTACGGGAACTCTCCAAGTTAGTAACTGACTAATAATGTGTTTTAGCCTATAAGCTCTCAGAAGGCAACAGCTGTTCAATTTGTTTGGAATAATACCCAGTCCAGGACCATGCATATAGGAGTATCTATTAAGCAAAAAAGAACTTTACAAGAGTAAAAAACAAAATCAAGCAACGAGTCTGACACATAATTGCTGAATCCTAGACTATAAGCTTGTCCGTTTCCTCATCTCTAAAGAAATATGGACTTCCCACTTCACAGAGTAGTTGGTTAAGCAGAAAAACTGAGGCAGGGCAGCCACTGGTATATGAAAGTCCTTTGCATCCTGTAAGTCCATATAGCATTATTAAAGTCTGCTAAAACTGTAACAATATTCCAATCTGTTCATGGGCACTGTTTTCATATACAGAAATACAGAGAGGTAAATGTCTCTGTGTCTGGCCCTGTGAATTACTACTACCGTCCCTTTCAAGCAGAGTCCTGTATAAAAGAAACTCAGAGAGACCCCTAAATTTTAAGCTTCATTCTATGCAAGCCAGTCAAAACAGCTTATTGTGCTTTGGGGTGATTATGTGGTCTATTTGTTCATCTGAGCACCCTCAAAATGCGGTGCAGGGTAGGCCCACATGGGTGCAGAAAAAGCTTAGAGAAAAAAAAAATATATTCTGTAGTTTTTGCATTCTGTTTATCTGTATGAATGAGTAATAGCATTACACAAAGAAGCCCTACAAAGAAAGAGCTGAGGTAATTGCCTCATGACATTAGTAAATGATTTCAGCACATAAAGGGAACTGGATGGCAGTAATTCAAACAGTCTAAAAGACTATGAAAAAGGCCACAGGCACTAAAAGAACCACAGGCTGCTACCAAATTGGAGAATTTAGATTTTCCAATCCACAAGATAGAAATCAGTGCATGTATCAATAAGCAGGTTTTAGGGTGACTGACATTTTATTATTTGAGAAGGCTTTATGAACAAAAGACAAATCAGCTCTCATGCCAAGTGTTTACCATATTTTCCAGATTATATGATTATGAACAGAACCAAGATTTATGACACAGTTCACTTCCAGACTCTTTTTGTTAAATACTCCAAAAGCAGCTCTAGATTTTCATCACTTCAGTGACTCCCACAGTTATACGCTGGTTGCATCTCTAAGAAGCTGACTGACCAGCGCACTTTAGCAGGTTTACCTGGCACAGTACGGGCAGAGGAAGGGCCCTGAGCAGAAACACGTTTTGTGACGTTTTACAGTGTGGCCTCTCAGTGCACAAAGGACAATGTAACTATAATACTGTGAAATCTGAGGTTAGTCTTGCCCTGCAAGAGTGGCACAATTTTTCTAGAAAGAAAATAGTAGCAATGTCACTTTCATAGCTGCCTAGAACCTGTTTGTTTTTTTTTTTTTAAATCAGCCCATAACCATCCATGCTACTGCTAAGTCACTTCAGTCGTGTCCGACTCTGTGCAACCCCACAGACGGCAGCCCACCAGGCCCCGCCGTCCCTGGGATTCTCTAGGCAAGAACACTGGAGTGGGTTGCCATTTCCTCCTCCAATGCATGAAAGTGAAAAGTGAAAGTGAAGTCGCTCAGTCATGTCCAACTCTCAGCAACCCCATAGACTGCAGCCTACCAGGCTCCCCTGTCCATGGGATTTTCCAGGCCAGAGTTACTACTGGAGTGGGGTGCCATTGCCTTCTCCCACAACCATCCATAATTAATGTCAACTCTCCTCTTCCTCTTGACCCCTTGAGCAGAGCTTCAGCATTTCCTCTAAACTTTAGTGTTTGGGGGGCTAGTAAAAAGGTAAGATAAAACCTACCTGCCTTCCCTGGGTTAGATTGTAACAGGTTCTGGGAGACAGTGATAAAAGGGTTACAGTTCAATGGCCAAGTCTCTTAACTGGTGGCTCTCAGATGCTTGGAGAGAATGGAATCCGTATCCAGGCAAGAATACCAGAGTGGGTAGCAATTCCCTTCTCCAAGGGGTCTTCCCGACCCAGGGACAGAACTCAGGTCTCCTGCACTGCAGGCGGACTCTTTACCACCTGAGCCACCAGGGAAGCCCTTATCCTAACCTGCGAAGAACAAATTCCACCCCCTCAGTGGCAAGGCCCCGAGAGAAGCCTTATGATACAGTCCCTCCACAGCCCCTCACACTGGAGCACAGGATGGTTCCAGGCATGTGTGTTGTTGAACGACAGCATCAAGTGCATCAAGGTTCAGCTCTCTGTGGGGGCCGTGTGAGAAACTGCTACATGGGGTGCTCTCGGTGCTCGAGCTGGGAGAGATCCCTCTTCTATTTGACAACACCAATGTCTCTAAGAGCGGATCAACATCTCTCACATACCATTCAGAGTTCCTGGAACAGGACATAAATAGATAGGAAACCTTATTACTCTGCTCTGCTGAATAAAGGTCTTAAGAGAGAGGACCGAATCTTTACAATCATGAAATTATTAAAACTACCAGGTAATCAAGAAAACGATGCCACATCTTGAAGGCTGCAGACAGAGTAGAACATGCATGTTTAGAAATACAGAAGCCTGTAGTGAATTCCACAGGACTATGGTCTTGTTCAGCAACGAACAGCCTCGATTTAGAGTTGGTGAATTCCCCTCAGGCAGTGACTTTGGAAGGGGATGGAAAAGGTTTCCATTCCATCTGCGCATGCTCAAAATCCTATGCTCCACTCTCCCATTTCACCCGTGGCCATGGGAACAGACTACTTCACAGCTGCATTTCTTTAGCACAGTTCTGGGGAGGACTGGTTCTAAGGACTTGGGAGTCTGCGCTACTCCCTACCCTTTGCCATTTACTACAATGGCAAACTCTCAGCCACTCTGCGCCAGAATGTGCCAGCAAGGAATAGCTGTGAGACTGAGAGCCCCCTTTGTCCACGAGGACCCGGCTGGTGCTGTACTAATGCGACAGGGAAACCATCCAAGATTCTGAACGAGCAGGCTGGAAGTATGCACCACTACAGCACAAAACGTCTCATTGTGATGGTCTGCTAGAGGTATCCTGCGTTACATTTTGAGGATCACTTGAAGCCACAGAGCTATTTCTCTTTGGAACATATTGACACCACAGATGTAAAGAAAAAAGCACACACAGTTAATGAGCCCATAGCACGCCCGATGCTCTGAGAAGTTAGCCAGAACCTAGGAGAAGACTATTAATATAAACCTGGGCCAGGGGCTAGGATCAGTGTGAACAGCTCAACTTGACAGCTGTGAATCAGAGTCAACCATGACAAATGTAACCTTCCTGAGAATCTCCCCCAAAAGACAGGGTAAATCGCTGAGACCAAAACAGTTCAGGAAATGTTTCTCCAGAAAGATTTGATTACCAGGAACATGACAGTGGAGAGAGAGACACTATACTGAGGCTCTGAAACAGATGGACTGTTTAGTCTCAGAGGCCTACACATCGAGATTCTGAGACTTCATCTCAATTTTTAAAAACTTTGGGGAAGATTCCAAATGGAAAAGACAACTTAAAGGTGTTCCAGTTGCTCTTCAAATAAGAATTTGTGGTGGGGGTGGGGGTGGTAAGGCTTCCAAGTCTGGAGGGTGGCGATGGGCCTCTTAGTTCTTGGCTTATCTCCTGATCCAATTATAGAAAAGTGGATTCTTAAAGAAATATAAACACATACAAAATATATTAACACACACATAAACACATATATATGTTTTCTAGATTTATTCTAACTTTGCATGACTGCTCTCTTTCATGACACAAAAACATTTTGTCCCGAGATCACATACTCCTGTGACTCTAGAGACAAAGGATTTGATTTAGGAGTATAAATTTGTTAAAGACATACATATATGACTCTGGGTCATATTCTGGATCTCAATAAAGAATAGCTATTTAGTAATATAAGGGTTTAGACCCTAAGCTTTGGTTTTATTTATGACTACATGAGTTTGGAGGTTAGAGCAAGGAAATTCTGGAATTTCAGAAGAAAATTTAAAAAAAAAAGCTTTACTCTTAAGGCCTTTTTTGAGTGTTGTTTACAATGCAATAATCAAAGCCTGTCACCTTCAGGGTAGACTCATACATTTCTGATGATGAGGAGACAGTTCTAGCTCCTACCTCAGAAAAGAAAAAGCAGAACTCAAGGAACATCAAAGTAGTAACTGTCAGAGAGAAAGCTTCTGATAAACCTACCAGGTGGTGTGCAGGCATCCGCAGGAGACTGGACAAATGTGGACCGCCTTTTGGTTGGCATGGGTAAAGCCATTTTCTGTTCTTTATGCTTTGCCAGTGCAGCTTGAACTGCTTCTGTGTGGATATCTGAAAGATTAAAAATTTGCATTTATTAGCTCCTGGCTCTCAAAGTGTTTACTTCTTTGAGCTGCCTCAGCTGTTAAAAGGGGATATTTAGGTGATTTTATCATTTGTGTTACAGTAAATAGAAAAAACAGACAAAAGAAGTAGTCAAGGATAATTTACATGAGAGGAAAATGAAGCCCAGAACGATGAGAAGACCATTTAACACAGCAGAGAAGAAGCTGATGGAGAGGGGCTGGGTGTGGAGTGAGAGGAAGAAGCTAACGCGCACCAGGGCCAGCTGGGAACCCCACCTCTGAACGGAATGCGTGTGATGCAGGCACCCAAAGGACACTCTGTTCAAGCTCAGGATTTGCTTAACTGCCAGAAAGGAGTTGACACTCTTCAGTTCTACACCACAGGAGAGAAGGGCTGATTCTGATGTAGAAAATACAAGGGCCAGGGGTACTTGTTTGCCACTCTGCCCACAAAGAACACGGCTCTTCACTTGAATGTCTAATAACGATTGCAAAATTAACATAGCCAGAGAAAACTCTTGATTCTCCACTCCCATGCCAAAACTCAATCTATACTGCTACAAAATGGGATCATATAATACAGAGTATTTTGGACTGTGCTTTGATTTTTTAAAAAAATATATTTTTATTTATTTGGCTGCATCGGGTCTCAGCTGAGGCATGTGGGATCCTGTGGCATGTGAATTCTTAGTTGTGGCATGTGGAATCTAGTTCCCTGACCAGGGATCGAGCCCCACCCGCTGCATAGGGAGTTTGAGGTCTTAGCCACTGGACCACCGGGGAAGTCCCTGTGCTTTGATTTAAAAAAAAAAAAAAAAAAAAAAAAACTCTTAGCAAATCCTTCTGAGGCAGATAGGATCTGAGGTAGCTTCTAGGTTCAGAGAAATTCCCTCTTTTCAGGGAACTGGCCCAATCTACATATGCAAATGATCCTTGAAAGCCTGTTCCCTTGTAAGAGCTGGGCTAATTAGGTCAGTTGGGGGGTGGGGGGCGGTGCTATAAGTTTAAACTGAATCAAGAAACTGCAGCTCCTAAAGTGCAGTCACATGAACAACAGTACCCTAGAAAAGACTAAGTCATGATTAGAGGCTTAGAACTTTCAGCCCTACCCTCCATCCTCTAGAGAGAGGAAAGGGAATGGGGACTGAGCTAATCACCAATGACCAATTATTTAATCAAGCATGCCTAGGTAAGGGAGTCCCCATTAAAAAACAAAACCAAAAAAAACCCTCTAAAGTAAGGGATCTGGAGAACTTCCTGAGTTGGTGAACACATCTTTGTGCCAGCAGGGTAGTGTACCTTAAACTTTACAGGGACAGGAGCTCTTGGGTTTGGGACTCTTCTGCACCTTGCCCTATGAGCCTCTTCATCTGGTTGATCATTTCTATCCTTTATAGTAAATTGGTAACATTATTTTCCTGAGTTCAGTGAGCCATTATAGCAAATAATCAAACTTGAGGAGGGGGTGGTGGGAATTTTGATTTATAGCCAAGTTGAACAGGGACTCCCCTGGTGGTCCAGTGGTTTAGACTCCGTACTTGGGAGGAGGCATGGGTTCGATCCCTAGTCCAGGAACTAAGATCCCAATTAAGCAACCCCATATAGCCAAGCTGGCCAGGGGGAAGCAATGTGGAAACACTACAAATGGTCTCCAACTTGTGATAAATTCAACTAGTGATTTCTTTTTTTTTTACTTCACAATGGTATAAAAGCAATACACATTTAATAGAAACTGTACTTTGAGTTTTCAATTATTTTTTCCTGGATATGATTCTCTCATGATGCTAGGCAGTAGCAGCAAGCTATGGCTCCCAGTCAGCCACATGATCACAAATGGCTGATACACTTAAAATCATTCTGTACACACACAGCCATTCCATTTGCCCAACTGTAGGCTAATGTAAGTGTTCTGAGCACATTTAAGGCAGACAAGGCTAAGCTATGATATTCAGTAGACTGTTGTTGTATGTTGAGTCACTAAGTTGTGTCCAACTCTCTGCAACCTCATGAACTGCAGCATGCCAGGCTTCCTTGTCCTTCACCATCTCTCAGATTTTGCTCAAACTCATATCCATTGCGTCAGTGATGCCATCCAACATCTCATCTCTGTCACCCCCCTTCTTCTCACTCCCTCAGTCTTTCCCAGGATCAAGGTCTTTTCCAATGAGTCAGCTCTGTGCATCAGGTGTCCAATTAAATGCACTTTCAACTTAGAATATTTTCAGCTTACGATAGGTTTATTGATATGTAACCCCACTGTAAGTCAAGGAAGGTCTGTACTTGTGACTGGCCACTTCCTTCCCCAGGGGATGTGCCCAATCCAAGGAACGAACTCAGGTCTTCCGCATTTCAGGCAGATGCTTTACCATCTGAGCCACCAAGGGAGCCCAAAGGTAGGGACAGTCTTGTGAAAATGAGCCTGTGGGGTCTCTACTAACTGCAGGTAGTTAATATCAGAAATGAATTAAATTGCAGGACAGCGAGTTGCTATCTGTAGAGAACTGGAGAAGGGATGGGTGTGAAACACCCACACACTAGGTAGGTACCTACCACACAACAGCCATTCTACCTCAAATCCACTCACTCACTATAGGTAACCAATATCCTTATTGATTTATCCTGCCTGGATTTCTTTGTGCAAAAAACCACCACATATTTTCCATATCCCTGCCTTTCATACACACAAGGTAACATACAATATGTACTTTTTTGCACTATGCTTTTTTCACTTACCTCCCAAGAAAGAAAAGCCCACATTTCACTGGAGAATCCTATATAAAGCACTTTAAGAATTAACATCAATCTTCTCAAAGTCTTCCAAAAACCAAGAGGGAACACTCCCAAACTCATTTGATAAGACTACCCTATCCTGATACCAAAGGCAGGCAATGATACTATAAAAAAAGAAAAACACAGACCAAAATAATGTTGTTAACCAATATTAACTACAGACCAACTACAGACCAGATGAATATTAATGTAAAAATCCTGAACAAAATACTAACAAATCAAATTGAACAGCACATTAAAAGGATGATATGGCATTAAAAAGACTATCCACCTAGTTGCAAGGTTTGATTCAACATATGAAAATAAATGCAATACTCTAATATAACAGGGGAGAAAAATCATATGATCATCTCAATAGATACAGAAAAAGCATTTGACAAAATTAACATTCTTTCATAAGAACACTCTACAAACCAGGAACAGAAGGAAAGTACTTTAAGATAATTAGCGAATATGAAAAGCCCACAGTCAACATCATATTCAACAGTGAAAAGCTAAAAGCTTTTCCCATTATCATCAGGAATAAGGCAAGGATGCTCACACTCACCTATCTATTCAACACAGTACTGGACATTCTAGTCAGAGAAATTAGGCAAGAAAAAGAATAAAAGGCATCCAAGTTGGAAAACCAGAAATCAAACTGCCAACATCCACTGATCATCGAAAAAGCAAGAGAGTTCCAGAAAAACATCTACTTCTGCTTTATTGACTATGCCAAAGCCTTTGACTGTGTGAATCACAATCAACTATCAAAAATTCTGAAAGAGATTGGGATACCAGACCACCTGACCTGCCTCTTGTGAAACCTGTATGCCAGTCCGGAAGCAACAGTTAGAACTGGACATGTAACAACAGACTGGTTCCAAATAGGAAAAGGAGTACATCAAGGCTGTATATTGTCATCCTGCTTATTTAACTTATATGCAGAGTACATCATGAGAAACGCTGGGCTGGAAGAAGCACAGCTGGAATCAAGATTGCGGGAGAAATATCAATAACCTCAGATATGCAGATGACACCACCCTTATGGCAGAAAGCAAAGAAGAACTAAAGAGCCTCTTGATGAAAGTGAAAGCAGGGAGTGAAAAAGTTGGCTTAAAGCTCAACATTCAGAAAATGAAGATCATGGCATCTGGTCCCATCACTTCATGGCAAATAGATGGGGAAAGAGTGGAAACAGTGGCTGACTTTATTTTCCTGGGTTCCCAAATCACTGCAGATAGTGATTGCAGCCATGAAATTAAAAGACGCTTACTCCTCGGAGGGAAAGTTATGACCAACGTAGACAGCATATTAGAAAGCAGAGACACTACTTTGCCAACAAAGGACCGTCTAGTCAAGGCTATGGTTTTTCCAGTGGTCATGTATGGATGTGAGAGTTGGACTATAAAGAAAGCTGGGCACCGAAGAATTGATGCTTTTGCACTGTGGTGTTGGAGAAGACTCTTGAGAGTCCCTTGGACTGCAAGGAGATTCAACTAGTCCATTCTGAAGGAGATCAGCCCTAGGTATTAACTGGAGGACTGATGTTGAAGCTGAAACTCCAATACTTTGGCCACCTAATGCGAAGAGCTGACTCATTTGAAAAGACCCTGATGCTGGGCAAGATTGAGGGCAGGAGGAGAAGGGGACGACAGAGGATGAGATGGCTGGATAGCATCACTGACTCTATGGACATGGTTTTGGGTGAACTCCGGGAGTTGGTGATAGACAGGGAGGCCTGGCATGCTGCGGTTCATGGGGTCGCAAAGAGTCAGACATGACTGAGTGACTGAACTAAACTGAACTGAAGTTGGAAAAGAAGAAGTAAAATTGTTTTTGTTTACAGATGACAGGGTGTTATGCATAGGAAACCCTAAAGATCTCACACACAAAGACTGTCAGAACTAACAAATAAATTCAGTAATTGCAAGACAGAAAAAACAACATACAAAAATCAGTTGTGTTTCTGAACAGTAACAATGAATCATGTGAAAAGTAAAAATTTACAATAGTATCAAAAAGAAAAACACTTAGGAATAAATATAACCAAGTAGGTGAAAGATTTGTACAATATGAGACACTGATGAAAGAAATAAAAGACAAATCATCGGAAAGGCATTTTATGATTAACATTAAGTCTATTAAGGACTGAAAGACTTAATATTGTTAAAACATCCATATTACCCAAAGCAATCTAGAGATTTAATGCAATTTCTGTCAAAATCTCAATGACACTTTTTAAAAAATAGAAAACAAAATTCCTAAATGCATATGGAATCTCAAAGGATCCCAAAGAGCCAAAACAATCATGAGAAAGAAGAACAAAGATAAAGGCTTCCCTCTTCCTGATTTCAAAACATATTACAAGGTTATAGTAACCAAGACTATGACACTGGCATGCAGATATACATACAGAGCAATGAAACAGAACAAAGAGCCCAGAAATTATTCTGGTGAACACAGCCAAATGGTCTTCAGCAAAGATGTTAAGACTATACAATGGGGAAATGACAGCCTTGATAGAAACAAACGGTGCTGGGAAAACTGGAACATCCGTATGTAAAAAGGAATGAAGCTGGATCCTTATCTTTCACCTTACACAAAAATTAATCAAAATGGATTAAAGATCTAGACATAAGACCTGAAACTATAAAATTCTTAGGGGAAAACACTGTATGACCTTGGAATGTAATAATTTCTTGAATGTGACACCAACAGCACAAGCAACAAAAGCTGAAAACAGAATCAGGACTATACCAAACTTTAAAACTTCTGCACAACAAAGGAAACAACAGTGAAAAGGCAACTCGTGGAATGGGAGAACGTATTTGCAAATCATACACTGAGTAAGGAGTTACTATCTAGAATATACAAAGAACTTCTACAACTCAATCACAATAAAATCTCAAAGAACTCAATTTTAAATGGGCAAGGGAATTGAACTGGTATTTCTCCAAAGAAGACAAAATGGCCACTTAAAAAAAAAAAAAAAAAAAGGAAAATCACAAATGTTGACAGAGATGTGGAGAAAGTGGAACCTGCATGCACTGTTGGTAGGACTGTAAAATGTTGCTGCTGCTATGGAAAGCACTATGGAGGTTCCACAAAAAAACTAAAACTAGAACTTTCCACAACAATCTTACTTGGGTATATATCCAAAAGAACTGAAGGCTTGTCTTAAAGTGATATTTACACATCTGTGTTCACTGCAGCATTATTCACAATAGCCAAGATGTTCAAACAACTTAATGTCCACGAAAGGATGAATGGATAAAAAAAGTTAGTATAAACATACATTATGTATTAAGGCTGGAATATTATTCAGCCTTTAAAAAGGAAACTTTGACATGCTTAAGTGAAATAAGCCAGTTAAACACACACACACACACACACACACAATCCTTAATATAAACCACTTTTAAGAGGTATCTAAAGTACTCAAATACATAGATATAGGGAGCAAAATAGTGGTTGACAGAGAGTGGGGCAAGAAGAAACAGAATTATTGATCAATGGATATAAAGTTTCAGTCATGCAAGATGTGAAGGTTCCAAAGAGCTGTTGTATAACAATGTGCATACAGTTAACAATATAATATGTACTTTAAAATTCTGAGAGTACATTCATATGTTTTTACCACAATAAAAATTTTTTTCTGTGTAGTCTTCTAATACATCTGCATTTTCAGTTTTAGAAAGTCTTCTCATAGGCTTTTCATAAGCTTAGATTATTAAAAAATTGACTAACATTTTCTTTATTACTTATATGGTACTTATATGGTTTCTTTTTTACATAAAGATCTTTGATCCATTTGAAGTTTTTGCTCATATCTGGTGTGAGATAATAGGTTTACTTAATTTTTTCCCAGTTGTTGTAGCATAATTTATCAAAAAGTAGTTTCTCACCCAAGTGATCTGGGATGCACTTGGGTGCATCATATACTAAACCCCAGATGTACTTCGGTCTATTTCTGAACTTGTTATTCTATTCCAACGGTCTGTCTGCCAATTTGTGTGTCATACCACACTGTTTTAATTACAGTCTTTGGAGTATGTTGCTAGATACTAAAACATATCTAGTCACTCTCGTAGGTTTTCTGAGTGTTTCCTAGCTATTATGTGTTTACTTTTCAAATTGAACTTCAAAAATATTTTTTTCTAGCTCCACAAATAAATTTGATAGTGTTTTTACCGGGATTGAATTAAAATTATAATTTTTGGAGTCCTAGTATCTCTGTGATAAAAAGCCTCTTAATGAAAGTGAAAGTGGAGACTGAAAAGGTTGGCTTAAAGCTCAACATTCAGAAAACGAAGATCATGGCATCTGGTCCCATCACTACATGGGAAATAGATGGAGAAAGAGTGGAAACAGTGTCAGAATTTATTTTTCTGGGCTCCAAAATCACTGCAGATGGTGACTGCAGCCATGAAATTAAAAGACGCTTACTCCTTGGAAGGAAAGTTATGACCAACCTAGATAGCATATTCAAAAGCAGAGACATTACTTTGCCAACAAAGGTTCGCCTAGTCAAGGCTATGGTCTTTCCTGTGGTCATGTATGGATGTGAGAGCTGGACTGTGAAGAAGGCTGAACGCCGAAGAATTGATGCTTTTGAACTGTGGTGTTGGAGAAGACTCTTGAGAGTCCCTTGGACTGCAAGAAGATCCAACCAGTCCATTCTGAAGGAGATCAGCCCTGGGATTTCTTTGGAAGGAATGATGCTAAAGCTGAAACTCCAGTATTTTGGCCACCTCATGCAAAGAGTTGACTCATTGGAGAAGACTCTGATGCTGGGAGGGATTGGGGGCAGGAGGAGAAGGGGACGACAGAGGATGAGATGGCTGGATGGCATCACTGACTCGATGAATGTGAGTCTGGGTGACCTCCGGGAGCTGGTGATGGACAGGGAGGCCTGGCGTGCTGCGGTTCCTGGGGTTGCAAAGAGTCGGACACGACTGAGCGACTGATCTGATCTGATCTGATCTAAGAATAAGGGATGACCTTCCATTTATCATGTCCACTGTGTGTCATTCAGGATGTTCTAAAGTTTCCATCGTAAAGGTCTTATACATTCCTGAAGTTTATTCCTAAATATGTTTTATTTTCTTTTATTGCTTTTGTAAATGAGGTTTGCTCTACCATTACGTCTTTCAACTAGTTATTATTAGCAAATATGAAGGCTACTGATTTCTGCACTAATTTCATACTTGCTACTTGATATAATTATTTCATTGTTACTTTTGCCATCAGTTCTCCTGGGTTTTCTAAATGAATTATCATATCAACTGCAAATACAGTTTTCCTTCTTCTTTTCTCATTCTTATACCTCTAATTGATCTTTTTTTTTTTTTGGTTACTACCTCTAGTAAATTCAAATGTCAGTATCCCTAGGACTAGTAAAACTCATACAAAAATATAAGAAAAAAAAAAGAATTCAATTTACAAAAAGCAAATTTAAGCAATGGACAAGTGGTTTACAGAAGAAGCCACAAATGGAAAATAAGCATATTCCAAAAGGTCCAATCTCATTAATAATAAAAGAAGTAACATTTCTACCAACAAGACGGGAGAATGCCCATTTCCCCACATCTATGGATAATAATGGGCCATGTTTTTTCATCTTTTCCAAAAAGATAAGTGGAAAATGCTACTTTACATATTTTAAGTAGTTGCTCCTATTCTTGGCTTGTTGTTATGAAGTAGTTAAGACATGGCACAAAAGTGGCACAGCTTGGCTTCAGGGACCAGGGGCAGAACAAACACCCAGTGCCCTTACCTGCTAGGACATTCCTATAGATAGGCAGATGGACAGATAGATATGAACAGACTGAAACACAGATGTGTGGGTGGGCTGAGTCATTTAAGTAGAGACGTACAGTTCAAGGAGTTATCTGTAAACCAATCAGTAGTCATGCCATTTTTACCAATTTCTAAGGTACTGACCACTTCGCCATTTTTAATTACGGCAGAGGCAGCAACTATTAAGTTCTGGAACATCAGCATATCACATTAATTTTGGCACTACTGTATGTGCTGGTGGGGAGGAGCAGTGAAATTTTAATTCTGCATTTCACATTCCCCTGCTTTTACCAATTACATTTCTTTTGTTTAGAATATCTATATAGCAAACAGCTATTCATTCTTCAAAATGGCTCAGACTTTGCCACCTCCACAAAGCCTGCCCTCAACAGTGCTTGGCATTCAGGCTCTTCCTCTGTCACCCCCTCTTCTCTGTTGACTATACCTTATACAAAGGTTTCTTGTGTTTTCATCTGTGTTTCTCTAGCATTGAAACTGTGCTCAACTTGTAGGAGGTCTACAACAGATGCTTGCTTAAACTGAACTGAATTTATCTTCCTTGGTATGAGGAAGTGTATTAATAAAGAAATAAAATGGTCCTGGTGTGCCAGTGGCAGCCACCTTGGCAAAAGCCGCTGTATCAGAAAACATATTTGGACAGAGAAAGTCAGTTCTCAATTAAGTTGACAGAGGTAGTTATTGCTGCATTTACCTCCCAGCATTAAGTCAAAAGAATCCACACTTAGAGCAAAAATCATAAAGAACAATGGATGTAAGGCTTTAAATATTTTATCCATGGATATCAACCATGAACTTCCTGATGTTCAAGCTGGTTTTAGAAAAGGCAGAGGAACCAGAGATCAAATTGCCAACATCCGCTGGATCATGGAAAAAGCAAGAGAGTTCCAGAAAAACATCTATTTCTGCTTTATTGACTATGCCAAAGCCTTTGACTGTGTGGATCACAATAAACTGTGGAAAATTCTGAAAGAGATGGGAATACCAGACCACCTGATCTGCCTCTTGAGAAATCTGTATGCAGGACAGGAAGCAACAGTTAGAACCGGTCATGGAACAACAGACTGGTTCCAAATAGGAAAAGGAGTACGTCAAGGCTGTATATTGTCACCATGTTTATTTAACTTATATGCAGAGTACATCATGAGAAATGCTGGACTAGAAGAAACACAAGTTGGAATCAAGATTGCCGGGAGAAATATCAATAACCTCAGATATGCAGATGACACCACCCTTATGGCAGAAAGTGAAGAGGAACTAAAAAGCCTCTTGATGAAAGTGAAAGTGGAGACTGAAAAGGTTGGCTTAAAGCTCAACATTCAGAAAATGAAGATCATGGCATCTGGTCCCATCACTACATGGGAAATAGATGGGGAAACAGTGGAAACAGTGTCAGACTTTATTTTTCTGAGCTCCAAAATCACTGCAGATGGTGACTGCAGCCATGAAATTAAAAGACGCTTACTCCTTGGAAGGAAAGTTATGACCAACCTAGATAGCATATTCAAAAGCAGAGACATTACTTTGCCAACAAAGGTTCGCCTAGTCAAGGCTATGGTCTTTCCTGTGGTCATGTATGGATGTGAGAGCTGGACTGTGAAGAAGGCTGAACGCCAAAGAATTGATGCTTTTGAACTGTGGTGTTGGAGAAGACTCTTGAGAGTCCCTTGGACTGCAAGGAGATCCAACCAGTCCATTCTGAAGGAGATCGGCCCTGGGATTTCTTTGGAAGGAATGATGCTAAAGCTGAAACTCCAGTATTTTGGCCACCTCATGCGAAGAGTTGACTCACTGGAGAAGACTCTGATGCTGGGAGGGATTGGGGGCAGGAGGAGAAGGGGACGACAGAGGATGAGATGGCTGGATGGCATCACTGACTTGATGGATGTGAGTCTGAGTGACCTCCGGGAGTTGGTGATGGACAGGGAGGCCTGGCGTGCTGCAGTTCATGGGGTCGCAAAGAGTCAGACACGACTGAGAGACTGATCTGATCTGATCACTTTAAAAACTATTTTTTACATTGTTTTTGCTCCCTCAATCTGCAGTACAAGTCCCAATAAACAAAGCCTTGCCTGAATTTCTCAAAAAAATAAAAATGAAAATCAAAAAGACCCTATCTTTTATAAACTTCCAGTTGTAAAATAAATAAGCCATGGGATGGAATATATAGCATGATAACTATAATTAATAGTACTGTATTGCACATCTGAAAGGTGTTGAGAGAGTAGATCTTAGAAGTCCTCTCAGGGTGAGCAGGAGGCTCAAGAGGGAGGAAACTTATGTATACTTACAGCTGATTCACATTGTTATATGGCAGAAACCAACAATATTGCAAAGCAATTATCCTCCAATTAAAAATGAATTTTTTTACAAGTCCTCTTATAATAATAAAAATAATTTTTTTTACCTTTGAAAGGTAACAGATGTTATTCAGACCTACTAGGATCATCACTTCACAACACAAATATCAAATCATTATGCTGTATACCTGAAACTAATGTCATATGTCGGTTATACCACAATTTAAAAAACAGAAAACTATCTTTGTTACTTTTTGTTTAAAATTAATACAGATTTTGTTATATGTATATTTTACCACAACAAAAATGGAAAAAATTAATATACATACACATCCCAGAAATAAGCCCACCTCAGTAGCTGGAACAGTTGAAAGTGAAAGTGAAGGTCGCTCAGTCATATTCACTTTGTGACCCCATGGACTATATAGTCCATGGAATTCTCCAGGCTAGAATACTTGAGTGGGTAGCTGTTCCCTTCTCCAGGGGATCTTCCCAATCCCGGGATTGAACCCAGGTCTCCTGCATTGCGGGCGGATTCTTTACCAGCTGAGCCACAAGGAAAGCCCGTAGTTTGGTATATAATGATTCCAAATTCCTACTCCTGTGTACTTCATAATATCATGTGCTACATACTATCTTGCACTTATTACTTAACAATGTATTTTGTACATCTCTCCATATTTGCACAAATAAATCTACCTCGTTTTCCTATGAGACTTCATAGGATCTTTAAACTAGTTTTCATTAAATTCTACTGTGTGGACCTACTATAACTTATCACTGTATTTATAATGAACAATACTATAACAAACATTTTTGTACATATATTTTTGTGTATATATGTATGTGCAAATTCCTAGAAGTAGCATTTCTGGGTAAAAGTGTATGAATATTTAAAGTTTAAAAGATAGTGCCAAACTCTTGCACTGCTACTTCCTTAAAAATAGCAGTAATTTGAAATAGCTTTATATGGTATTTATATTTTTATACTATTTTAGTGTCTCTAAGGTTTACTTATTTAGTTGAATCAAGATAGACATATTTTACTGAATCTACGGTGCCATCTTATATAAAAGATATTCTCTAGGATTAAAAAAAAAATATCCTGATTTCAGGTATGCTAAAATGTGAAAAGTGCCCTTCTCATATTAGATGAAACCGTGGTTCTTAGCTGTCTTGGAAAATGAATGACTAATTGCGCATACTGAGAAGAAGCACTTTCTCAACAGAACAACAGCACATCAAATGCTCACACTTATTAATTAAAAACACTACACTTTCAAAAGTATTGCTGCATGAGACATAAAACATGCGAGAGCAAACTGCGAAAACTAGGGACTTATTCACATTAGTCAAGCTTTAAAAGGCCCAGGACGTTTGGATAATTAATAAATACAGAGCATGTCTTCTCTGCCATAATGATCTGCAGCATCAGAACACAGAACAAATCAATCCACTCGTTTATTTTCTAACATGATAAGCCCTGGCCCCTACATCTGTGTCAAAAAGGAGATGTTCAGTTACTATATTAGCAAAGTCTCTTATCAGTAAGAACAGGCAGCTCTTGTAACTGGATTTGACTCCTTCAGCCAACATACTATTCATCTTGATCATTTGATAGAGAAATCACTTCCGAAGTTCAGTCCCCAGACATGGCTGACTTTGGACATCTCTGCCAGGATCATGGGACAGTTGGGTTTCATTTTCCAGCACTAATGTTTGAGCTGAATAAGGTGATACAGCTACTCTTTAAAAATCCTTTTTTTGTTGTTTTTATTGTTTTGTTTGAGGTGGCTAACTGCTGAAAATATTTAACATTGAAGAAACTGTCACAGTGACTTACCGCCCAATCACTTTCCATCTCGGTGATTAATTGTGTATTTTCTACACTTGGAACCATAAATCGTGTGTGTAGAAAATTGCATCCTGCTTTGATGGGCAGGAAAAGGAGGTACTAAGTAAGTGTATTTGAAATGTTAGACCCTTTTGCCTAAGCACAAAGAATACAATCAGGTCAGAAAATCTAAACTCTGAATAAACGTAAGCTCTTTTACACCATGTCTGAAACATAAAATACTAAGTTCGATTATGACTAGTTGAAATGTTGTAGGTGTTAATAAGCCTCTACCAAATAGGAGAGGATTTTCACGTTACACTCACTGAAATCAATGTCAAGCCCTTTCTGTGTACTTTAATCTGAATGCTTATAATTTTTCCTAAACATATCCTCCATTCTTAAGTTAATTTTGCATGTGACATGTAAATATAAGCCTTCCTATGAATGGAGTAGCAAAGAGGTGAAGTTCAACTCTGATAAATTTCTATAACTTCTTTGCTCTATTTCTGCGGCTACCGTTCAGCTCAGTTCATCTTACTCATGGAAGCCAGAATTTGCAGCATGTGCTGAGTTTTTCTCTGCTATTTAGTTAGGCATTTCCTTCTACTTTTAAAAATGTCATTTTCAGCCAAAATTCACGCTTGCAGGCCTCCTCTTGCACGTTCCTCCTCCTAACAGCACTGCAGAACTTTCACTATCTTCAGGGTTTTCAAATCACCTTTGTTCCTCACTTTACCTCCTCTCTGGCCTCCACAGTACTACTCCCCCCAGCTAAAGTCCCAGTGACACAAATATCTAAAACCCAACTACTGAACCCTCCTCAATACTCCTGCACCTAACCAAGAGTCTCCACAGTCTGCTAACCAGTGTATGATTCAGAATACACTTTCTGATACTGGGGATAAGTCTGAAAGAACTGATGGAAAAGATACTTGGGTTTTAGTGGCTCAGTGGTAAAGAATCCGCCTGCAATGCAGGAGACACAGTTTTGGTCTCTGTGTCGGGAGATCCCCAAGAGAAAGAAATGGCAACCCACTCCAGTATTCTTGCCTGAGAAATCCCCTGGACAGAAGCCTGGCAGGCACAGGCCAGGGGTCTCAAAAGAGTTGCACATGACTTAGCGCCTAAACAACAAAGGTGAACGTCAGAATTTTACACTACTGAATGAGCTCACTAAAGACTTTTCTCCATGTGATCAGCTTGGACACAGAGTGTAGAGAATCCTCTTTGGGGTTCCTTATTAACTTTTTTGTTAAAGGCTGTAAGAACAAGCAAAAAACTTCCCAGCAGGCCTGGGGTAAGTCTGTAGCAGCTAAAAGCCTTCCAGGCTGGTGAGAACCCACTACTGCAGCACCGGAGCCCCAGCCTCTAAAGGCAGCACCGGGTGCTGGGGAACCCAGCTAGGGGCCTGGCGACAAACGAGCTCCTGATTAGCTTTTCCAAATCCAGCCTTACCTCCCTCTGATCTATGCCCTAACTAGTACTACTTTTATACCTTCCTTTCTCCAAAATATGTATTTAACTCTTAACATGTGTTAGGCCCTGGGCAACTGGCCCAAGCGACTAGAACAAATTACAAATCTGTGTTCCGGCTCTGCTAAAAATTCTTCAGTGGTATTCATGATTCCTCAAGATTTGCCTGCTGATTATCTTTCCAGCCTCATCTCCCACCTCTTCCTGGGTCCTAGCTTTCTAAGATTCAGCCATAATGATCTATTTTCAGGTTTACTATCTGATGTTATTTCCCTAACTTCGTCTGCCATGACATGGTTCAGATGTCTTAGTCTCAGAGAAAGCCTCTTGTCAATCAGCCCCAGGTTAGGTACAAAGGAAAATTCTGTGTGGCCTGTAATTTTTGTTTTCTGACCGAACACTTTTCACCCCTTCCTTCCTTCCAATGTGTGCAAATACATATCTAATAATATCAGCTCATAAAATAACTGTCCTTTTCCTCGTTTCCTCTAAAGCCGTTTTCATGAGCGTGTGATACACACCCTGTTTTTCAATTCAAGAAAAGGATAAGGTAGCCTTGGTTGGTAACAGGGGGAAAAAAATCTGGAGAAAGTAAAATAACATTCCAGTTAGTATTCTGGCTTAATTCTGCTTGTTCTTAAAACAGTAACTGTGCTATAGAGACTATCCTAGCGCAGAGGACAGTAGATGGATGTGGGACGGGCTTACTATGCCACATGCCCTGAGGTCTATGATTCACTTCTGCCTGTCACTTCTGGATGTGGTATAGCTGGAGTGTGCCCCCACAGCCAGCCACAGCACATCGCCTTTTCTTTTACCATGGGTATTTTCTGGGTGAGAAGAAATAAAGTTTATGGGTTTCAGGTCAGGTCAGTTCAGTTCAGTCACTCAGTCATGTTCAGCTCTTTGCAACCCTATGGACTGCCACACACCAGGCTTCCCTGTCCATCACCAAGTCCCGGAACTTGCTCAAACTCATGTCCATCAAATCAGTGATGTCATCTAACTATCTCATCCTCTGTAGACCCCTTCTCCTCCCACCTTCAATCTTTCCCAGAAGCAGGGTCTTTTCCAAGGAGTCAGTTCTTCACATCAGGGGGACAAAGTATTGGAGTTTTAGCTTCAACATCAGTCCTTCCAAAGAATATTCAGGACTGATTTCCTTTAGGACTGACTGGTTTGGTTTCTTTGCAGTCCAAAGGACTCTCAAGAATCTTCTCTAACACCACAGTTCAAAACCATCACTTCTTCGGCACTCAGCTTTCTTTATAGTCCAACTCTCACATCCATACATGACTACTGGAAAATCATAGCTTTGACTAGATGGACCTTTGTCAGCAAAGTAATATCTCTGCTTTTTAATATGTTGTCTAGGTTTGTCATAGCTTTTCTTCCAAGGAGCAAGCGTCCTTTAATTTCATGGCTGCAGTCACCATCTGCAGTGATTTTGGAGCCCCCAAAAATAAAGTCTCTCACTGCTTCCCCATCTATTTACCATGAAGTGATGAGACCAGTTGCCATGATCTTCGTTTTTTGAATGTTGAGTTTTAAGCCAGCTTTTTCACTTGCTTTCACTTTCATCAAGGGGCTCATCAATTCCTCTTTGCTTTTTTATGGGTTTACCAATCTGAAATTTCACTGTTAAGTTTCTGTTCCAGCTCCAAGAGTCAAGAGACTAATCAACAGCCCTGAAAAACACAGAAAGACCTGCCTCTTCCAAGACAGTCTACTGACCTTTCCTAGTACCATCTCATGAGACCCCAGCCCTCTGCTTTCTTATTTATTTATTCACACTGGCTTTGTATTTGCCTGGCTCCCCTGCTGGCCTTGAGGGCAGGAATGTTTTATTTGGGGCTATAACCCCAGCAAATAAAAGCACCTACTACATCTGGCATGTAACAAGTACTCAACAAATGGCTGATGAATTAATTAATGTAGACCTGTTGGCACTTCAAGATAAAAAAATAAACAGGAGCTCTCAGGATGTACAGTTCACACTACAGTAGGTAAAAACTGTTTCAGCAGTAATTTTCAGTTCCCTCTCACCTGATCGGTATCGTTCATCCCTGGCTCCCCCAGATCGACTTCGATGATACTTAGAAGGAGCGGAAGTTGTAGCTGCAGATGGAGCAGGTGTTTGGTTTCTGTGTTCTTTCTGTACTGATGAATCAGTTTCTAAAAAAGGAAGTTTTGGAAGATGGTTATCAGATAACAATAATAACTAACATTTTCTGAGCACTTTACCGCATTTCCACAACACTTTGAGGTAGGTAATACTACCCATCTACAGTAAAGGGTTAGACAGCTTTAATACACATACGTTAAAAAAAAAACAAAGGCATCCAGACTAAAACAAAACAAAACAGATCATTATTTTGACAATGTAACTGTCAACAGGTGATGGGAAATATAAGTAGGTGAAAAGGAGAGACTCCACAAACTGGGAGGATGGGGGACACAGTGGGGTGTACATGACCCCCTAATCCTGTACAGCTGCAGAAAACATAGCTTGGGAAGCGTTAGTCTCCCTACCATAAGTTACTCCAAATAAACATGTCATTAAAACAAAACTAGAGTGCTTACTGTGCAAACATAGCTTCAAGTCAAGTCTTATTAGCCCCTCTTCCAATTGGAGGCATCACCGAACTTAACCCTTTCCAGTCCCTGGTCTGTCCCCACATTCTGTCCTCCCAACATTTACTGTTTCTCATCAAGAATATGGGGAAGACTGCAATCCTATCCCTGGGCATATATCTGGAGAAAAATATGATTCAGAAGGATACATGCACCCCAATGTTCATTGCAGCACTGTTTACAATAGCCAAGACATGGAAGCAACCTAATGTCCATCAGAAGAGGAACAGCTAAAGAAGATGTGGTACATACATACAATGGAATATTACTCAGCCGTTAAAAGGAATAAAATAATGCCACTGCCATTTGCAACAACATGGATGGACCTAGAGAGTGTCATACTGAAGTCAGACAGAGAAGGAGAAATACCACATGACATCCCTTATATGTGGAGTCAATAAAGAAATGATAACAAATAAATTTATTTACAAAACAGACTCACAGACTTAGAGAACAAACTTACAGCTACTGGGGGAAAGGATGGGAGCTTGGGATGGTCACGTACACACTGCTACATTCACAATGGATAGCCAACAAGGACCTGCTGTACAGCACATAGAACTCTGCTCAATGTTATGTGCCAGCCTGGATGGGAAGAAGGTTGGGAGGAGAATGGATACATGTATATGTACAGCTAAGTCCCTCTGCTGTCACCTGAAACTACCACAATATTGTTAATCAACTACACCCAAATACAAAATAAAAAAATATGAGGGGGGATGTGGAGAAGAGAAAACAAGCAGGGAAAATAAGCAGAAGAAAAATACTTTGTTCTGATATTTTACTATCTTTTTTTTTCCAAATGGTATTAGCTCCCAAGTCATAATTTTTTTAAATTGTAGTAAGAATATTTAACATGAGATGTAATCTTTTAACAAATTAAGTGTATAATTTGTATAAGTGTATACCTATATAATCATACAGGTATGATGTTACACAGCATCTTCAGAAGTTATTCATCTTGTAGTAGCAATTCCCCGTTTCCCCCACCCCCCAGCCTCTGGCAACCACCATTCTACTCTCTGCTTCTACGAGTTTAACTATTTTGATTCTTTGTTCTTCTGTGATTCACTAAGTTTCATGTCCTTCAGGTTCATCCATGTTGTCATATATTACGGGATTTTCTTATTTTGAGCTGTATTTTAAGTTTCTTCAGTAGCATTTAGCTGTACTCAGAAAGGTGCTGGTCATAGCAAACACCTTCTTTCAACAACACAAGAGAAGACTCTACACATGTACATCACCAGATGGTCAACACCGAAATCAGACTGAAAAGATACTCTTTGCAGCCAAAGATGGAGAAGCTCTATACAGTCAACAAAAACAAGACCAGGAGCTGACTGTGGCTCAGATCATGAACTACTTATTGCCAAATTCAGATTGAAATTGAAGAAAGTAGGGAAAACCACTAGACCATTCAGGTATGACCTAAATTAAATCCCTTATGATTATACAGTGGAAGTGAGAAATAGATTTAAGGGACTAGAGCTGATAGATAGAGTGCCTGATGAACTATGGATGGAGGTTCGTGACATTGTACAGGAGACAGGGATCAAGACCATCCTCATGAAAAAGAAATGCAAAAAAGCAAAATGGCTGTCTGAGGAGGCCTTACAAATAGCTGTGAAGAGAAGAGAAGCAAAAAGCAAAGGAGAAAAGAAAAGATATAAACATCTGAATGCAGAGTTCCAAAGAATAGAAGGAGAGATAAGAAAGCCTTTCTCAGCGATCAATGCAAAGAAACAGAGGAAAACAACAGAATGGGAAAGACTGCTGCTGCTAAGTCGCTTCAGTCGTGTCCGACTCAGTGCGACCCCAGAGACGACAGTCCAACAGGCTCCCCCGTCCCTGGGATTCTCCAGGCAAGAACACTGGAGTGGGTTGCCATTTCCTTCTCCAATGCATGAAAGTGAAAAGTGGGAAAGACTAGAGATCTCATATGTGGCAAAACCAATACAATATTGTAAAGTTAAAACATAACATTAAATTAAATTTAAAAATTAAAAAAGTAAACTTGATATAAAAGGAAAAAAAAAAAGAAAATTAGAGATACTAAGGGAACGTTTCATGCAAAGATGGGCTCGATAAAGGACAAAAATGCTATGGACCTAAAAGAAGCAGTGGCTCAGACGGTAAAGTGTCTATCTACAATGTGAGAGACCTGGGTTCGATCCCTGGGTTGGGAAGATTCCCTGGAGAAGGAAATGGCAACCCACTCCAGTACTCTTGCCTTGAAAATCCCATGGACCAAGGAGCTTGGTGCAGGCTACTATCCATGGTGTCACAAAGAGTCGGGCACGACTGAGTGATTTCACTTTCACTTTAATAGAAGCAGAAGATATTAAGAAGAGGTGGCAAGAATACACAGAAGAACTGTACAAAAAAGATCTTCATGACCCAGATAATCACAATGGTGTGATCACTCACCTAGAGTCAGACATCCCACATCCTTTCAAGTGGGCCTTAGAAAGCATCCCTATGAACAAAGCTAGTGGAAGTGACGGAATTCCAGTTGAGCTATTTCAAATCCTAAAAGATGATGCTGCAAAAGTGCTGCACTCAATATGCCAGCAAATTTGGAAAACTCAGCAGTGGCCACAAGATTGGAAAAGGTCAGTTTTGATCCCAATCCCAAAGAAAGGCAATGCCAAAAAATGCTCAAACTACTGCACAGTTGCACTCATCTCACACGCTAGTCAAGTAATGCTCAAAATTCTGCAAGCCAGGCTTCAGCAATATGTGAACCGTGAACTTCCTGATGTTCAAGCTGGTTTTAGAAAAGGCAGAGGAACCAGAAATCAAATTGCCAACATCCACTGGATCATGGACAAAGCAAGAGAGTTCCAGAAAAACATCTATTTCTGCTTTATTGACTATGCCAAAGCCTTTGACGGTGTGGATCACAATAAACTGTGGAAAATTCTGAAAGAGATGGGAATACCAGACCACCTGACCACCTCTTGAGAAACCTATATGCAGGTCATGAAGCAACAGTTAGAACTTGACATGAAACAACAGACTGGTTCCAAATAGGAAAAGGAGTACATTAAGGCTGTATATTTTCACCTGGCTTATTTAACTTATATGCAGAGTACATCATGAGAAACGCTGGACTGGATGAAGCACAAGCTGGAGTCAAGATTGCCAGGAGAAATATCAATAACCACAGATATGCAGATGACACCACGCTTATGGCAGAAAGTGAAGAGGAACTAAAAAGCCTCTTGATGAAATTGAAAGAGAAGAGTGAAAAAGTTGGCTTAAAGGTCAACATTCAGAAAACAAAGATCATGGAATCTGGTCCCATCACTTCATGGGAATTAGATGGGGAAACAGTGTTAGACTTTATTTTGGGGGGCTCCAAAATCACTGCAGATGGTGATTGCAGCCATGGAATTAAAAGACGCTTACTCCTTGGAAGGAAAGTTATGACCAACCTAGATATTCAAAAGCAAAGACATTACTTTGCCAACAAAGGTCCATCTAGTCAAGGCTATGGTTTTTCCAGTGGTCATGTGTGGATGTGAAAGTTGGACTGTGAAGAAAGCTGAGCACTGAAGAATTGATGCTTTTGAACTGTGGTGTTGGAGAAGACTCTTGAGAATCCCTTGGACTGCAAGGAGATCCAACCAGTCCATTCTAAAGGAGACCAGTCCTGGCTATTCTTTGGAAGGAATGATGCTAAAGCTGAAACTCCAGTACTTTGGCCACCTCATGTGAAGAGCTGACTCATTGGAAAAGATCCTGACGCTGGGAGGGATTGAGGGTAGGAGGAGAAGGGGACGACAGAGGATGAGATGGCTGAATGGCATCACCAACTCGATGGACCAGAGTTTGAGTGAACTCTGAGAGTTGGTGATGGACAGGTAGGCCTGGCATGCTGCAATTCATGGAGTTGCAAGGAGTCGGATACGACTGAGCAATTGAACTGAAGTTAGGAAGGTGTCACCTATCCGGACAATAGCTAAGAATTGGCTTATGAAGCCAAAATATAAAAAAGCAGACTGAAAGTACAGTGTTCTGGGGAATGCAAGCATCAGCTCTACAAACCTCAGTAAAGGCTGAGGGGAATCACAGTGCTATTGGAACTGAGACCTGTAATGACAAAGTCATCTTGATTTTCAAAACTGGTTCGAATGCTGGAGAGGCCATGCATAACAACTTTAATCCACAGTTCCAGCTGAGCTCTGCATTCCATGTGATTGAAGCCACCTTGGACCTTTCAGACCTGGTGAAAATCACTTAGTGACTCCAGTTGGCACCATGTGGCCCATAAGAATCACCCAACTGAGCCCTGCCCAAATTCCTGATCCACAAAGTCTTTATATAAAAGAAAAAAGGCTTCCTTTATTCTTTATATATTGCTTTTAAGAAGACAAGAAACAGTATATTTCAGGGTGCTCTCTATATTAAAGTGCTTTTATGGACCTTTAGACAGAAGGCTGCAGTCCATGGGGTCGCTGAGGGTCAGACACAACTGAGTGACTTCACTTTCACTTTTTACTTTCATGCATTGGAGAAGGAAATGGCAACCCACTACAGTGTTCTTGCCTGGAGAATCTCAGGGATGGGGGAGCCTGGTGGGCTGCCATCTATGGGGTCGCACAGAGTCAGACACGACTGAAGCGACTTAGCAGCAACAGCAGCAGTACCAGAGATTTTTATTATAAAAATTACGTATTATCTGAGCAGAACAAATTTAAAAACTGAGACTTAAATGTAATGTCTGGGGTTGTAAATCAAGTTTTACTATTTTTAGGTTTTAATTTTTTAATCAATCTAAATCTTCTTGATAATCCACTTCACAGAAGACTTGTACTGATTCTTGATATATTCATACCTTATGTCATTTGTTAGTTTTATTTCTCTAGAATAGGGGTCAACAAACCATAGCCCATGTTTGTTTTCATATAAACAGTTTTATCAGAACATAACTACACACATCTGTTAACATATTGCCTATGTGAAGGCAGAGATGAATTACTGTAACAGAGACTGTACGGTCCTCAAAGTCTAAATATTTACTATCTGGCCCTTTACGTAAAAAGTTTCCCAGCTCCAGTCTATAATAATAAATGCTACATTTAAGTGTTTGCTTTCTGCTAGGCACTGTGCATTTAGAAGTTCACACATTTGATCTTATTTATTCCTCACAACAACCCAACAAAGGAAGAACTATCACTATCAACTTTTTACAGAAAACAAACAGTGATATGGATTATTTTATCCAAAGTCACAAAGTCAGAGGATGGAAGAGTCAGGATTCAAACCCAAGTCTAACTCCAATGGTTCTCCTAAGAGGAAAGCAATCAGAATTAATAACTTAGTATCAGTTCAGTTCAGTCGCTCAGTCGTGTCCAACTCTTTGCAACCCTATGAACTGCAGCATGCCAGGCCTCCCTGTCCATCACCAACTCCCGGAGTTTACCCAAACTCATGTCCATTGAGTTGGTGATGCCATCCAACCATCTCATCCTCTGTCGTCCCCCTCTTCTCCTGCCCTCAATCTTTCCCAGCATCAGGGTCTTTTCAAATGAGTCAGCTCTTCGCATCAAGTGGTCAGAGTACTGGAGTTTTAGCTTCAGCATCAGTCCTTCCAATGAACACTTAGGACTGATCTCCTTTAGGATGGACTGATTGGATCTCCTTGCAGTCCAAGGGACTCTCAAGAGTCTTCTCCAACACCACAGTTCAAAAGCATCAATTCTTCAGCGCTCAGCTTTCTTTATAGTCCAACTGTCACATCCATACCTGACCACTGGAAAAACCATAGCCTTGACTACAGACCTTTGTTGAAAAAGTAATGTCTCTGCTTTTGAATATGCTGTCTAGGTTGGTCATAACTTTCCCTCTGAGGAGTAAGCGTCTTTTAATTTCATGGCTGCAATCACCATCTGCAGTGATTTTGGAGCCCGCAAAAATAAAGACACTGTTTCCACTGTTTCCCCATAATTTAGTATAGTATTTACAGTCAGGAGTTAAGAGAACATGTTTCATTCTTTGTTGTTTTTTTTTTTTAAATCACCTGCCTTCATTTAAAAGATTTTGCGAAAAGCCCCTCCCTCCAAAAATAAAGTTTTCAGCCATTCACTACAGAAATTATTTAAAACACATTTCAATTAACTTTAGAGAATAAAAAATAGAAAGGGGCTATTTTTATTTGTATGGTTAGATGATATATATAGGAAGGAAATCAGATTAGCACACATGAGCTACTTTGCTTGTAAACATGTACAGAGAAAATGGTTTGACTTAAACACTGAATTTAAAACACGACCTTTGCATTACTTTTTGGAGGTACAGTGAATATATAACTGAATTACTGTCACTAATTTATTTTTAATTAAATAAGCAGATTTGTTGTTGCTGCTGCTGCTGCTAAGTTGCTTCAGTCGTGTCCAACTCTGTGCGACCCCATAGACGGCAGCCTACCAGGCTCCTCCGTCCATGGGATTTTCCAGGCAATAGTACTGGAGTGGGGTGCCATTGCCTTCTCCGAGCAGATTTGCTAGGATAAACCAAACTACCCTGCTAAGAAACATGGTACTTTCAAAGAGGTAACTAATAATCCAAAGGATGAAAAGCAGGAATATGGATTCTCATTTCACAAAGGATGCTAACACACAATTGATATACCTTTTTCGATTCCTCTCTCATTATGCTTTTACTTTGTATTTTTCAATGTAGTTAATTAGGAAAAAGAAGATAATGTGGACTAAATAAAAATTTTTTACCAAGAAATGATCTGGAGGTGAGAAGGGAAGTGAGAGTTGATCTATCTGTTTGAGGAAGAACTAGAGAGAATGAACATTTCCACTGAGGATTTTCTAGAGGTTATCATACATCAAACCACAAGGAAATGTAACACAAATACAGACATTTGATGAGAACTGAGTCAGATGACACTTAGCCAAGAGATCTGTGGAAACTGGTACCCAAAAAAAAAAAAAAAAAAAAAAGCCTCCCAACACACTATTCACCAAGCAACATTAGTATGATGCTCGGCAAAATTTAGCTCAGTCTCCTTAGGAATTTAGTCTTCCAAATGGACGAGGTCTCTTTTGGGTCTAAAATCATGACAGACATTTCGAGGTAGCTGGTCAGAAGTGAAACCAAAAGGTTGACTTGCAATTTCAATAAGTGGCTGACAAGTTGGTGAGCATTCCACGGGTGCCAAACACACGATGCCACAAACATAAAGATTTCTGACAGAACAAGTGAAAAGAGAAGTCGCTCAGTCGTGTCCGACTCTTTGTGACCCCATGGACTGTAACCCACCAGGCTCCTCCATCCATGGAATTTTCTAGGCCAGAGTACTGGAGTGGGTTGCCATTTCCTTCTCCAGGGGATCTTCCCAACTTTGACTCAAATGTGTAACACATTTGCTTCAATTTCAAGAAAGGTGATATAAAAAACCAAAAGAATAAAAATTAATTCCTAGGAACTCAAGGAGTCACTTTAAGGGTAACGTGGGAGCTTAATAATGAAACTCTGCAGCTTATCTTTTTGAATGTGAATAATCACTCTCCAGGTTATTCTAAATTTTATCTTCTAAAAACTTCTATTTCCATGTATTGGAGTTTGTTTTTTTTTTTTTAAACATAAAGATTTCCAGATAGATTTCATTTGTGCATTGAAAAAATGGGAAGCAAATAAAATAAAATGTCAATAGTAATTATCTCAGGGCGATGAGACTGGATGTTTTATTTTCCCATAGGCTTTACTGGGTTTCTATAATTTAGAAAAGTTCTCTTTTTCAGTATATAAAAATAATATATGTTCATTATAGAACATCAAGATAATAGTTAAGTATAAAGAAAAAAATGACACTGTATTTTCTTAATTTGAAGGTCATACCACAGAGAGCAGATTCTTACCAAAATAAGTTAAAATAATATCCAGTTTTCAGCTTCCTAGATAAATTACAGCACTGTGAGCAGAATTTTCCAACCTTCTAAAACCAACTGTCTCCTTTTCCTTTCCCCCAAAGCAACTGGTAATTCAGTGCATATCTGAAGGTGAGAAGGAGGAAACTATGTCCTGGTTGGATTAAACAATTTTTGGATGGCTTACTTGCTTACTTAGCTCACTTGCCAGGGCAACAATGTATCACAGAAGGAAAGCAGGAAACATGGACCACCGGTCTCCTGAAAGAGGAGGAGGGGTCTGGGGGCACAGGGGCCCAGCCAGGCATTATTTAACAACATGCCCAGCATGAGCTGGGCGGGCAAGATGCTGCTTAAAGATGACCATGCCCTGGCCATGGTTTCACACTCCAACCACATCTCAGGAATCACCTGGGGCTCTAAAGCAGAGCTTTCTATAGTTGGAATAAGATGTGCATTATTTCACTTCCACAGTAAGAAGCTACAAAAAAAGCAAAGATGGAATTAACTACAAGTATCAACATGATATGTATTAAATGCCATGAAAAGCGAAAAACTATGCAGACATATAAAAGGGTCTCAAGTGATAAAAGAACACAAAATATTATGTATATTATTACAACTGTGTATGTAAAACTATTCATCTATAATTATATGGACTGGAGTGCACAGAAAATCCCTTAAGTAGTTAGGATGAGGTAGTGATAGCTGCTGTGGAGAACTTTACCATTTCTTTACCACTTTGTTTACTGAAAGAGCTATGTATAAAACCAAAGTAATTTTAAAAGACACTAAATGTAGGTTAAGTGCTGGAGGAGAGCTGTGAATCTCATAAATCAAGCCTTCTTCAAAACTTCTAAATTCTAGAGCAAAACATCCTTGAGCTTCAAAGAAAAGGATTACTGCTGATTACTACATACAGTGACCACTTCAGTTTAGGGGTTCCCGGATCTTTCAGTCTGTTATACACAGTATCCACTAGGGGTCACCCTTATGTTTAAATAGGGATGACAGAATGTTTAACAATAAGTTTAGACAAATTTTCATTTCTTCTACAACACAAAGCCTCCTTTCTCAATGGTCAGCATGTACATAATTTACTGTTCTCTGACAGAAAGAGACACCAGAGTCTCCCATGATTCTATTGTTGGAACATAACAACAATGATAATCTGGAAAAGAAGCTGATCTTTAGTATAAACTATGCAAAATTTCTAATTCAGGTACATGGAAGAAAGCCAACTTCAGCTTCTTATCTTTCAACTCTGCCAATGATTTAACAGAAATTTTCACCTGCAAGAGTCATAGAGGGAAGGAGGATGTGCTCTGAGAACCAAGGAATACAATGCTTCAACTTAGAGTGATCAGAGTAGACATGCTCACTGGTCTCAGTGCAGGTATCCAGAGAAGAAGACACCTTTTTCTTTAATTTAGAGCTCATAATAAATAAGGGATCATTCATTCATGTGTATCTTTTACATCACGGTATGTGCTGAGAGGGGAAAAAAACAAGGTTCTCTGAGCCTACACAATGAGGGATTTAATTTATACTAGAGTTTTAGGGGTAGTCTATTAAAAGGAGACTCTGATGTAGGTTTCAGTTAGGCTTAGGAGTGGTGGGGGTGGGGGTGTTCCTGGGGGAGGGACCACTTTATACAAAAGAACAGTATTAGAAGTCCAGTGAGGGAGAAAAATCTTGACAAGTCTGAGGAAGATCGAAGGGGCTGAAGCACAGTGAAAGAGGTGGAGTGAGACAAAATGAGGCTGGAGAAGAAAAGCAGGGTCAAGTCACTTGTCCTAAACCAAAAGAGCAGCCTTTGAAGGGATTTGGACAGGAAATGACAAAATAACAATGATAATACAGTTCTATGGCTCTTTAAACTTTCGAAACACCATCTTATTTTATATTAATACTAACATTATCTGATAGATATCATTAAGGAAGCAGGACACCCATCACAGATTAAATTTATTTTCCTACAGTGAGAATGTGTCCATAATCACCCTGAATCATTATATAAGCAGAGCCTCCACTCCCATCTCCACCCTCCACCCTGGGTGAAGGTACCCTGAATCACTCAGAGATTCTTCCCTGGAAGCTCACTGAGAGCCTTCCTCAGAAGATTGAGTGATTAACCAGCTTTACTGCCTGTGGGTAGGGAGGAAAGAGTCTGCATTTCAAGTATGCAAAGGGGCCACCTGCCATGGTGAATCCTAGGGGTGGATTCTGGGAGGGAGAGGAACGAGGTTCTGGGTCTGAGAAGCTTCCCAGGCCACTTGGCATCAGGAAAATGGCTGTGTGTGGGCTAAAAGAACACAGTACCAAGAGCTTTGCCCTGAGAATGCAAGTGGGGTATCTTGGCTGAGCCTAGCAGAGTGGGGTCCCTTCCTCAGAGTGGGTGAGTCAGAACCCAGGTTTAGCACTGGGTTAGCATTACTGATCATAAAGGACGGACTGGTTTTCAACAGCACCCCATGAGGCACTGCGGGGCAACAGCAGACAATGGGGCTCTTCCCTTTAGGATGTGGAAGCTGCACTGACCACCTCTCCTCCTGCACTAGTGGTGTTCCAGGGGGTTCCTGGATAATCCAAAAGGAAAGAGAAACCCAAAGAGAAAAGCAGTGGACTTCCTTCTAATGAGGCATACGGGGACAAATAAGACTGTAACGCATGCTCCAGTTCATAGTGACTGTACTGCTGTCCAAATCTGGCAAATAAAAGGGCAGAACTGGGACTGGAATGTTCTTTTCGTTATGCTGTGATCCTCACTTGGGAAGAAACCTCTGTATTAAAATGCGATAGTGAAAATACAATAGATCCCACCCTCCCACTCCCATCACAAAAAAAGCCACAGAACTCTATCTCAGTTCAGTTCAGTAGCTCAATCATTTCTGACTCTGCAACCCCATGGACTGCAGCATACCAGGTTTCCCTGTCCATCACCAACTCCCGGAGCCTACTCAAACTCATGCCCATAGCGTCAGTGATGCCATCCAACTATTTCATCCTCTGTCATCCCCTGCTCCTCCCGCCCTCAATCATTCCCAACATCAGGGTCTTTTCCAATGAGTCAGTTCTTTGTATCAGGTGGACAAAGTATTGGAGTTTTAGCTTCAGCATCAGTCCTTCCAATGAATATTCAAGACTGATTTCCTTTAGGATAGACTGGTTGGATTTCCTTGCGGTCCAAGGGACTCTAAAGAGTCTTCTCCAACACCACAGTTCAAAACCATCACTTCTTCGGCATTGTCCAGCTCTCACATTCATACATGACTACTGGAAAAACCATAGCTTTGACTAGATGGACCTTTGTTGGCAAAGTAATGTCTCTGCTTTTTAATATGCTGTCTAGATTGGTCATAGCTTTTCTTCCAAGGAGCAAGCATCTTTTAATTTCATGGCTGCAATCACCATATGCAGTGATTTTGGACCCCAAAAAAATAAAGTCAGCCACTGTTTCCCCATCTATTTGCCATGAAGTGATGGGACTGGATGACATGATCTTTGTTTCCTGAATGCTGAGCTTTAAGCCAACTTTTTCACTCTCCTCTTTCATTTTCATCAAGAGGCTCTTTAGTTCCTCTTCACTTTCTGCCATAAGGGTGGTGTTATCTGCATATCTGAGGTTATTGATATTTCTCCCGTCAATCTTCATTCCAGCTTATGCTTCATTCAGTCTGACATTTCACATGATGTATTCTGCATATAAGTTAAATAAACAGGGTGACAATATTCAGCCTTGACATACTCCTTTCCCTATTTGGAACCAATCCGTTGTTCAAGTCCAGTTCTAACTGTTGCTTCCTGACCTGCATATAGGTTTCTCAAGAGGCAGGTCAGGTGGTCTAGTATTCCCATCTCTTTCAGAATTTTCCAGTTTGTTGTGATTCACACCATCAAAGGCTTTGGCGCAGTCAATAAAGCAGAAGTAGATGTTTTCTGGAACTCTCTTGCTTTTTCCATGATCCAGAGGATGTTGGCCATTTGATCTCTGGTTCCTCTGCCTTTTCTAAATCCAGCTTGGACATCTGGAAGTTCATGGTTCATGTACTGTTGAAGCCTGGCTTGGAGAATTTTGAGCATTACTTTGCTAATGTGTGAGATGTGTGCAACTGTGCAGTAGTTTGAGCATTCTTTGGCATTGCCTTTCTTTGGGATTGGAATGAAAACTGCCCTTTTCCAGTCCTGTGGCCACTGATGACTTTTCCAAATTTGCTGGCATATTGTGTGCAGCACTTTCACAGCATCATCTTTTAGGATTTGAAAGATGGAGAATTCCATCACCTCCACTAACTTTGTTCGTAGTGATGCTTCCTAAGGCCCACTTGACTTCACATTCCAGGATGTCTGGCTCTAGGTAAGTGATCACACCATCATGGTTATCTGTCTACCTAATATTTACATATCTGGGAATGTTCTATAGCATTCCAAAATGCTGTTCTTGATTTCAACAGCCAGTTTCAGGTTCATGTCCCTTTGCATTTCCTCAGTATTTTGCTTAGAACTTTCTTACAGGGCTTTTTTTCCCTCTGTATTTTATGATTATTTGTATATCTTATCTTTCCTATTAAAGTATAAATAAACTTGAGGTCAGAGATCTTAACTCATTTTGCATATTCTGCAGTAATTAACTGGGTCCTATACTGCAAACACCCAAATTTTGGGTTAAGATAAATAATTATGATCTTGTCTGTCTCTTCATTTCCACCAATGATAGGGGGAGTGGCTGGAAAAACCAAAGACAAAAATGAAGAGGTACCAACCATTAATCTCAGAAGTCTGCCTATCTGTGTATCTCTAAGACTGAGCGGCTTCACTTTCACTTTTCGCTTTCATGCATTGGAGAAGGAAATGGCAACCCACTCCAGTGTTCTTGCCTGGAGAATCCCAGGGACAGGGGAGCCTGGTGAGCTTCCATCTATGGGGTCGCACAGAGTCGGACACGACTGAAGTGACTTAGCAGCAAGCCACACAACGTTTATGCAAAAATTTGTACCTCTCAAAATCTTCATCAGATCAGATCAGTCGCTCAGTCGTGTCCGACTCTTTGCGACCCCATGAACCGCAGCACACCAGGCCTCCCTGTCCATCACCAGCTCCCGGAGGTCACTCAGACTCGCATCCATCGAGTCAGTGATGCCATCCAGCCATCTCATCCTCTGTCGTCCCCTTCTCCTCCTGCCCCCAATCCCTCCCAGCATCAGAGTCTTCTCCAATGAGTCAACTCTTCGCATGAGGTGGCCAAAATACTGGAGTTTCAGCTTTAGCATCATTCCTTCTAAAGAAATTCCAGGATTGATCTCCTTCAGAATGGACTGGTTGGATCTTCTTGCAGTCCAAGGGACTCTCAAGAGTCTTCTCCAACACCACACTTCAAAAGCATCAATTCTTCGGCGCTCAGCCTTCTTCACAGTCCAACTCTCACATCCATACATGACCACAGGAAAGACCATAGCCTTGACTAGGCGAACCTTTGTTGGTAAAGTAATGTCTCTGCTTTTGAATATGCTATCTAGGTTGGTCATAACTTTCCTTCCAAGGAGCAAGCGTCTTTTAATTTCATGGCTGCAGTCACCATCTGCAGTGATTTTGGAGCCCAGAAAAACAAAGTCTGACACTGTTTCCCCATCTATTTCCCATGCAGTGATGGGACCAGAAGCCATGATCTTCGTTTTCTGAATGTTGAGCTTTAAGCCAACCTTTTCACTCTCCACTTTCACTTTCATCAAGAGGCTTTTTAGCCCCTCCTCACTTTCTGCCATAAGAGTGGTGTCATCTGCATATCTGAGGTTATTGATATTTCTCCCGGCAATCTTGATTCCAACTTCTGTTTCTTCCAGTCCAGCATTTCTCATGATGTACTCTGCATATAAGTTAAATAAACATGGTGACAATATGCAGCCTTGACGTACTCCTTTTCCTATTTGGAACCAGTCTGTTGTTCCATGACCAGTTCTAACTGTTGCTTCCTGACCTGCATACAGATTTCTTAAGAGGCAGATCAGGTGGTCTGGTATTCCCATCCCTTTCAGAATTTTCCATAGTTTATTGTGATCCACACAGTCAAAGGCTTTGGCATAGTCAATAAAGCAGAAATAGATGTTTTTCTGGAACTCTCTTGCTTTTTCCATGATCCAGCGGATGTTGGCAATTTGATCTCTGGTTCCTCTGCCTTTTCTAAAACCAGCTTGAACATCAGGAAGTTCACGGTTCACATATTGCTGAAGCCTGGCTTGGAGAATTTTGAGCATTACTTGACTAGCGTGTGAGATGAGTGCAATTGTGCGGTAATTTGAGCACTCCTTGGCATTGCCTTTCTTTGGGATTGGGATGAAAACTGACCTTTTCCAATCTTGTGGCCACTGCTGAGTTTTCCAAATTTGCTGGCATATTGAGTGTAGCACTTTCACAGCATCATCATTCAGGACTTGGAATAGCTCCACTGGAATTCCATCACCTCCACTAGCTTTGTTCGTAGTGATGCTTTCTAAGGCCCATTTGACTTCACATTCCAAGATGTCTGGCTCTAGGTCAGTGATCACATCATCATGATTATCTAGGTCTCAAAATCTTCATACAGTCATATGAAGTCATTAAGAAAAACAGGATCACAGACTATCCTTGAGAGGAGCTATCAGAGTCTTTAGAAAAAAAGGATAAGATTTCCAAGGCTTTCTTTTGCTTTGTTCTAACTTGGTTATACACAAATTTGCACAATCTCAAAGGCAGGACTGAACTCAGAAGAGCTGTGATGGAAGGGCTGGGGAACAACTGGCAAGCTCAGAGTATGTACATACACTGGAACACTGGTAAGCAAATACCCTCCAGCAAAATAGGCAACAACCACAAAAGGAACTTGAATTTGGGAAAAAACTTTGGATCACCAGTACTTCTTACCAGGACAAGCTAGAAAATGCCAACACATAACCATATTCATAAACTGACATGCTACTGCTACTGCTGCTGCTAAGTCACTTCAGTCGTGTCCAACTCTATGCGACCCCATAGACGGCAGCCCACTAGGCTCCCCCGTCCCTGGGATTCTCCAGGCAAGAACACTGGAGTGGGTTGCCATTTCCTTCTCCAATGCATGAAAGTGAAAAGTGATAGTGAAGTTACAAAGTGAAGTTACAAAGTCGTGTCCGACTCTTAGTGACCCTGTGGACTGCAGCCCACCAGGCTCCTCCGTCTATGGGATTCTCCAGGCAAGAGTATTGGAGTGGGGTGCGATTCTTACCCTTAAAAGGGCAGTAGGTAAGGGCCTGGGGAAAAAATAATTGAGGAAATCTAGGCCAGGAAGGAATATATAAAAAGCAAGATCCTCTTTTGAAGCAGAAGACAAATACAATTAAATGCAGTGAAAGACAGCAGGACAAAGTCAAAGGACGAAGGAAGAAAAACAAATACACAACAGTCACAATGATCTCAAACACACGAAGACAGAATGGAATGTGTACATCAATGCCATCAAAAATAGAAGCTGCGGTAATGTCCTAAAGCAAAGGATGTGAGTCCAAGAGAAGATGCCTTGTTGGAGTTCACGGCAGTTTTAAACAGTGTAGAATTGCAAAACAGAGCTGAGACAGGGCTCTTCCTTGGAACCACCCAGAGAAGGGAGGCTGCTGAGTTAATCTAATCGTGATGTGATAAGAGACCGTTTGATCAGCTTGCTGGTGCACAGCCAGCAAAAGAGGCACCAACGTCTTTGAAATCTTTCAGATTGATAGAAATGATCTTTGTACAAGTTTTGAACAATCCTCAAATAGAAATGTTAAAATAAAGTATTCCAATTAAACATGGCAGAATAACACATCTCCCTATCCCCTACTCCTTCCCAAAACACCACTAGAAAGATAATGAAGGCCTGTAGCGGGATAAGGGAACAATCAGTTCAGGAAGAGAAACGGCATCAAGAGTTGTCTCTAGAAATAACAATAAAATGATGGATTAACTGTTTAAAAAAAAAAAAAAGGAAATGTAATCCTAGTAAACCAAGTGATTTAGCTGTGAATAATATTTATATAATCCAAATAAGGCAAGCACTGAATGCTGATTCAGCAATAACAAAAGTAATACACTGAAGACGCAGCGCACAATGAGTATGAGATGGGAGATGAGAAGCAAGGATAAAGGGAAAAGGAGTGTGTGGTATCCAGGTGGTTGGGGAGGGATGAATAAGAAGGAAAAAATTCTAATCTTTTATAGTAGGAAATGAATAAACAATGTCTCATGTTGGGAAAAAGAAAAGTCAAGAAGTACTGGTAAAATGTTACACAGAAATAGAGAGGTAAACACCAGAAGAAATGGTTAAAACAGTTGAAAGAAGTGGTCTCTGGGGAAGAAGAGGACACTGCTTATTTTTGCTGTTGTTACACACCTCACAGTAGTATTTGATTTAAAACAGATTCATTAATTTCATTTTAAAAAATAAAAAAGTGAAGAGGAATGCTAAATCTCCAATGAAAATCAATATGCTCTGTACAATCTCTTGAGGTTTAGTAGATCTAAACAAAAGCATCTACTGAAGGTGGAGACGAGCTGCCAGGACCAATAATTCTCCAATCCGTAGAGCAGTCTGCTTCATTACATGACACTTCCATCTTCACAGATGTTTGTGCGCTCAATCATGCAGTCATGCCTGACTCTTTGCAACCCCATGGACTGTAGCCCACCAGGCTCCTCTGTCCACGGGATTTCCCAGGCAAGAATACTGGAGTGGATTGCCACTGCCTTCTCCAAGGGGATCTTCCTGACCCGGGGATAGCGACCCGGGGATAGACCCCACATCTCCTGTACTGGCAGGTGGATTCTTTACCACTGCGCCACCTGGGAAGCTGACAGATGTTATGCAAGGAAATATTTCTAAACTCTAAATATTCCTTCTGTTTAGTTCCATCTACTATGTGCCAGATACTCATGCCACAAACTGGGGATGTAAAGAATTAAAAATAAAAGGAAAAGAAAATGTTCCTGATTCTAAAGACCTTACGAGTCCTGTATGGGAAAAATACACATGAACAAATCATAATCTATGGGGCAGTCAGAGAGAGATTCTTAAAAATGCAGCTCAGATCATGGGAGTGCGGTCTGTTTGTGATAGAGCTGGTCAAGGAAGCCGTCTTAGTGACAGTCCTAGGTGAGAGCAAGCTGAGGGATCGCAGGCTGTCTTGTCCAGTGCTAGCTGGTTGTCTCAACAGTACTTGGAACACAGAGAGCACTTAGTCAACACATGCTGACCTGAGGTTCTGTCAGCAACCCCATATCGAAATACAATAAACTCTTTTCTATTAAAGCCACTTGGAAATAATCAGCTACTTGTATCCAAAGTATCTTCAAGATTAGACTACAGGATCAGACTGGGATGCTATCTCACTATGCAGAAACTTTCATTTTCCTCTAACTCCAGGAATGGCCAAGAGTGACTAATTTACAGAGGAGTGAGAGCATATGTGGTCTGAAAATTCAATTCTTTGGGCCATGCCAGAAGACAGCTAATTTCTGGCCTCTTCTCTCTGCGAAGCTGCTAACCAAGGCATGTGGGAAGCTTTATATCTAGACTCTCGTAGCTTCCAGTGACTGAAAGATGTTCTATGGGTTACTCCGTTTGAAGAGCAGATGGCTCAGAACAAGGAGATATAAGACTTTCCTGGTGGGCCAATGATTAAGAATCTGCCTACCACTGCAGGGGACATGGACTGAATCCCTGGTATGGAAGATTCCACGTGCTGTTGGGCGGCAATGAGAAATCCGCATACCACAACCAGAGAGTAGCCCCTGCTCTCTGCAACCTGAGAAAAGCCCCTGCAGCAACGAAGACCCGGTACAGCCAAAAATACATAAATAATTTTTAAAAAGAACAAGGAGATATGCACCTGCCACATCCTCATTTCTCCCTTGTCTCTCATAGGGAGAGCATCTTGAGGCCCTGGATATGGTTTTAATCTTTATCAAGATATGAATTTCACACAGCCTGGCCCTTAAAAATCAGATAAAATTTGGGTTTGGTGTAAAGAAACAACAATCAGTTCCAATATTGGTGGGTTTAAGTGACTTTCAAGGGTAGTTTTGACACATCAGATTTTTGTCATATAGTAAGTTTAAAATCTAGCCCCTGTGGTGACAGTGAATTAAGCTATGTTTATTTCTCCAAACTGTCCTTACTCAATTTCCACTAAGTATTTTCTTCAACCTTGTGTTCTCATCCCTATTTCCCTATTTTTCCTGTTAGATTGTTTTTTTTTTCTGAAGTCCTATTTTAAAGATTTATGTAACATTTGAAAAAAAAATCTAAAATATATATAAATATGCACACCAAGATAAATCCAGATCAATTCAGTACAGAAAATCACTCACTAAAATTTTAGATAAGCATGTACACGTAATTGTTCTAGCAGTACAATGTTGTAGGCAGTATTAATTTTTTTCTTTCAAGAGAGATTAGTGGAGAATGTTACTTTTATACGCTATACTCAAGGAGCCACCCTCAATGGAGCACCTCACAACTGGAAACAATGAAATTCAACAAGATGACAGTGTTTGAAAGAGGCTGAATCCCTCTAGAAGTAAGAAGTAGCAAACTCCTAAAAATGTTAAACTGACTTTCATTTCATTTAATTCTATTCAGTAAGCTTAAAATCTGGGCTTCGCAGAGGCTCAGCAGTAAAGCATCTACATGCAATACAGGAGACTCAGGTTCAATCCCTGACTCGGGAAGATCTCCTGGGGCAGCAAATAGCTACCCACTCTAGTATTCTTGCCGGGAGAATCCCATGGACAGAGAAGCATGTAGGCTACAGTGCATAGGGTGTAGAGAGTTGGACATAGCTGAGAACGCATGCATGCATGCAGGCATAAAATTTTCATTAAAGCCGTCATTTAAAAAAAAAAAACTAAATACCTCCTTCAAAATCTACAAAGATATATGAGGTAAAAATGTTGAAGGGTAATCTTTTCTTTTGCTACAGAACCTATATAATATAACCAGCCCTACAAACAATCCATTTCTGGGAAAGATTAATAGGTTTAAGAACAAAGGTGGGAAAAGTGATAAATGCAAATTGAGAGAATTTTTTACCACTAAGAAACTCTGATTAAAATATGTAACTACTGCAAGATGAACTTCAGGAAGAAGGAAATTGAACTGAAAGGAAAGAGTCATATATGCAAAAGAACAGTGAACAAAGAAACAGATATTAACTACTATTAACTACACAGAACAATAATAACTAATAACTGAGGGGGTATATAGACAAGCAGGTACTAAAAATGCATTTGTTCTTAATGTCCTCGTGTTGTTTCGGAGGAGAATTAAAGTTCTAATTGTTACTTGATTTTGAACAGGCATGTTCTCCGACCACAGTCAAACGGAGAAACACTCACCTTTGTAAAGAAAACTGAAAACCTAAGCATCTGACTCAGGAAACTTAGAAAAGGAGTGTAAGGAAGGAAAAACATACAGAACCTGAAAATGATAAATAAGAAAATAAAGACACACTAAAAAGAAGATCAATAAAATAAAATTAAAAGCTTGTTCTTTGAAATGACAAACCTCTGGGAAGACTGATCAAGAGAAAAAAAGAGAAAAGAGTTATACACAAACAAAGCAAAAGCTTTAAAAATAAAGAGAATACTGTTATTAACAGTAAATTTGAAAACTTATACAAAACAAATTCCTAGAAAAATTAAACTTATAAGGTAATAGGCAAGAGATAAGGAGTGAAGAGACTGCTGAGATGACTTTTAAGCCTAGTTGTTGGGCTTATGAATGGGAGTTCTATTCACTCAGAAGTGGAAACTAGAAGTCTTGGAGACACTGGATAATGTATTAATAATTTTGTGTGAATGTACACATGTAGGGAGGGGAAGGTGCTGGTGGTTCAGGTGGTGTGAGCGTAAGTCATACATAAACATTTAATGGATATGGTTGGATAGGTTGAAATGAAGGTTCTTTTAAGATATATAAATGGAGTTGTTAAATATGCAGTTTGGATCTATGATCAGGAGTTCAGGAGAGATCTGAGTTGAAGACACATATTTGGGAGTTATCTATAAATGATAATTAAAGCCACAGGGATGGCTGAAAAGCTCTAGAGACAGAGCACTGTTTCTCCATACCAGCAACTGCAGCATCACCTGGGAACCCGACACAAATGCAAATTCTCAAACCTCAGCCTGGACCAGCTGAACCAGAAACGCTGAGAATGACAGGGTCCTGCAATCTGTGTATACAATAAGTTCTCCAGTGATCCCAATGCAGGCTAAAATTTGAGAACCACTGTGGTAGAGATGTCAAGAGGGCTTGAGGCTTTGCCTTGAGAATTCCAAGATTTAACAGAAGAGGAGGAGCCTGCAAAGATGACTAGGAGCAACAAGAAGAGGGGAGTGAGAAAATGCGGAGAGTGTTTCTAAAGAAGTGTTCCAAGAGGTAGAGTGGCAAGGGACTGGGACAGGATGAGAAGTGAACAGGTGCTGAGAAAACAGGGATAATAAGCAGAGACAGTTCTCAGCAGTCTCATCATGAAGGAGAGATAGGGTAAAGGTGGAAGTGGTAGACTAAGGAGGATTTTTTTTTTAAAGAGAAGAGTAATGAGCATGCTGATCTGCTGGGATAAGAATCTGGCTCAGAGGGAGCGGGTGACTGCACAGGAGCGTCGGGGAGCTGACGGCAGCGGCACGCCAAGGGGGCAATGCAGCTGTCCGTCTCAGTGGGAGCAGATTTCTACCACTTACAGCATTTAGAATTGCTATCCATGGTGATAAGAAAAGGCAGACCAACTTTTTGTTGGCTTTATTACCACTTTTCAAATTTCTACAGATACTGCACCCCTCATTGCCTGCACCAGGGTGGCTCACTCCCACTGCCCTCTCCTTGGTGTCACTGGGTGATAGGATGAGGTTTCTGAAAAGGGAGGAGGGGGTGGGATCCAAAGCCCTGGTGGAAGGACTGCCCTTGGCTAGGATGGAGAGGTCACCTTTTCAACCAGAAGGCAGGAGGTCATAAACACTATGGGCACTAATATGGTGAGTTTGAAGTTCTGATAGCAGGATGCTGAAAGAGCTGCCATCAAATGACTTCTATTTCCCCCATGAGGTCATGTGCACAACCATCCCTACTGTGAGATGCCATGTCATACTCCCTTGGCCTGCTTTAATTAAACGTCTGATTCGTCAAATCCACGCTCACTAAGCAACCTTCTATATGTGATCAAGCTCCCCATGTAGGCCTGCCCGTGGGGCAAGAATGTGCTGACCACACAGACTAGCGTGTGTCTCAGTGGTTTCTCATAATAAATTGATAAACTGGTTTTTGAACATGATTTAGTTTCTATATAACCTGACTACAGAGAGCAGACGGAGCATGGTCCTTTTTATAGTTACATTCCTTATTGAGTTATTTTCTCAGGATCTGATTGCTTTTGCACAAAGTGACTACAGTAAATCTCTGGGCCTACAGAGGCATGGGCCAGATCCATAATTAAGCAGCCAATCAGAGGACTCCCCTTCTGTGACATGCCTTGCTCAGCAAAAGCTAGTGTTTCATTAGCTGTCACTGGCCTGATTTCTACCTCTTTCTACATCCATCTGTTCATTAAGATACTTTAAACTGGCTATCTGGGCATTGACCTATTAGTTTTTACAGGGAGGAATTTCCAAAAATAGTGCAGAAAATAAAACAAGGACTTTGGTGAAATCTATTGGTATACCACCATTATTCATTTATTTATTCCATTATTTATTCAACAAATATTTACAAACTATATACCTTGTGCAAGGCTTAACATTAGAACCATGGGGCCTCCAAAGTCCTCAAGGGATTTATAATCCAGAAATAAAAGCAATGATTATTAGTTCCACAAAAAAATAGTCATGTGGAAACAGACTCTGATTGCAGAGGGGAAATGAGAAATAAAGAAAAAATTCCTCATAGTAAAAGTGATTAAAGTAGAAACAGGCCATCAGAGGAAATCCTGGATGCTGAGTAACTTCAAAAATATGATGACTTAGAAACAGACAGCCTTGCCTAGAGGCAAAGGTTCCAGCAACCCGTCTGGAAAGAAGCACAAAAGTGACTCAGGACTTTCTGATATATAAAGAACATGCCAGTCTTTCTGCACAAGTCAGGCTGCAAAAAGCTTTAGTTAGGGTTCTTATCCCCAAATCCCCAGGTACTGCAGTCTTTGGTTTGTTCCGCAATACTGAATCTGTCCCTCCTTCTTATCTTTGCCTCCCTTGCTTCCGTCCATCACAGTTCATACTTGAGCATCAGATGCAGTCTTTCTATGACCTAGAATCTTCTGCCACTGAATCATGTCAGCAGCACACAGACACAGTGACCACCACCCAAGCTCTGTATGAATGATTTGATGACCTTGGGCATTTTTAAAGTGCCTACCACACAGGAGATGCTCAATTAAGATTCATTTCCTCCTTTCTTTACTTTTTTTTTTTTTCTTCCCTTCCCTGGTGAGGAAGGGAGGGGAAAAAATAGGAACCAACAAAAAAGACAGATCTCCAGTAAGATAGCATTCATTAGTGTGAAAATACTGAGAAGGTTTAAAACCACTTCTCATTACCTACCTTGTGTCTGCGGGATGTAAGGAGACAGGAGTTTTGACCTTTTCTTTTCATATCCCTTCTGTGTGATGTCCCCTAAAATAGCAAGAACAGAAATAGGTTACTCATTATTCTTACTCTGTGGTTGTTCATTGTAAAAATAAAATTAATTACAGACTGTTACAGAATTACCACATAGAGAGTAGGGGAAAAAATGTATGGTTCTTTGCCAAGGATTTTGCTATGTGTGATTTCCCACAGGCTTGAGCTGACTTCTTGTGGAAAATTGCAGGGCTGGTCCCTCCCTACACCAATCCAGCGGCGCAACATGCTACATTCCATGTCAGAGATCCCCAAGTTCCTAGGCACCCCCTGTTTCCATGGCATTTAAGATATACTAAAATGGAATGTGCCAAGGCTAACAGACAAACGATCTTCTTTCTCTCCAAGGTTTCACTCTGACCAAATGAATGCAATTGACTTGGGAGGTATTCAATTACACAGCTATACAGAACCACATAAAATCATAAGTCTAGTTAAGGGGAGAAGTCAAAGTTCAGGCACCAGGATGGGATTTCTGAAAGGCCCTTCTGCACCCTAGGACCTGTGCTGGAACCCGGAGCTGGAATTCCTACATCTTCTCCACTTGGTTCACTGGTTTGTATTTTTGATATATGTGTATGTCTTTTTCACAAGGTTAAATGGAAAAGTATACGTGAAGCACACAAAAAAGTACATACATGTAAATGCAGTAAGGATAAAACTGATTAACAGAGGAGAAACTATGGCACTGAAGACTTCAAGAAATCTGCTTCGTTCTAAAGAAAGGGTAGAAAAATGGATGGGCAGAGAGCAGGGTTAAAAGGACCAGGAAATCAGCAGGAGAACAAAAGGACATTCAAGAGACAGTAATTCAAAGCTGGGGGAATAAATATATCTGGTGAATAAATATATGTGATGGTGGGGGAGGAAGCCCATACTGATAGATACAGAGATTTGAACTCATGGGTGATGAACGTCAGATATGCCGGTCTCAGCATTTGACTGATGGAGCAGATGGGGGAGATGAAGCAGGGCTCACTGAACAGCTTAAACGGAGGAGTAATACTCGCAGATTATAGAATGCAGCAAGTTCACTCTTTCTGAGGAATGTGGAACCAAGAGTAAAAGCCAGAGACAGAAGTGCTTGCCCTGCTGCTACTATAGTGATCTGGGCAAGATACTAGTAGCTTAAATCAAAGATAGAGGTAGAAGGGAGGAAAAGAAGTGACTGGATTAAGAGAGACACTAGGGAGGAAAGCTGAGTAGGATTTGATGACTGATTCAGTGTAGGATGGAGGTTTCTGGCTTGAGCAACCAGGCAGATGGTCATGATATTCTCTGACAGAGATATACCCCAAGAACTGGGTTGAAGAAGATAAGGGTTGAGCTCATTAGGAAAAGTCTATCAGACACACAAGAGAAAATGTCCAATCAACAGTTGGCTATATGAATCTAGAACTTTGGAAAGAGATACAGATTTGGAACTATAAGGATATAGATGAAAAATAATACAATCTCTGGAGAAATGTGATTTCTATAAAAATTCAGACTCATCAACTGCACTTCTAGGAATTTATCCAGTGATAAAACTCACAGAGGTGTACAAAAATCAACATAAGAATATTCCCTGAGTTATTCTTTGAATGGAAACACTGGAAAGACTCTAGACACTTATGTTATAGACCATCTGTGTGAGTGGCTTTCAAATCGGAATGGCTCTACCCTCGAGGGGACAACTGACAGTGATTAAATACGGGTTCAATCCCTGGTCCAGAAAGACTCCACAAGACTTGGAGCAACTAAGCCCAGCGCCACAACTACTGAGCCCATGGGCCTAGAATCCATGCTCTGCAACAAGAGAAACCACCACAATGGGAAGCCCGACCACCTCAACCAGAGAAAGCCTACGTGCAGCAATGGAGACCTAGTACAATCAATAAATAAATAAACACAATTTGGAAAGAAAAAAAGAGCCTGTTCAGCTTCTTTAAAAAAATAATAATAATAATAATGGTTCTGTAGGTATATATTTGTTAATATAAGATGGTCACATTATATAACAGAAAAAAAGGAACTATACTAAACAGTTTATGCAGCTTATTCAATTTTGGGACTAAAAATATTTTTATACATACACAAAAAGAAAATCTAAATTTTAAACACCAAAATGTTAACAATGGTTAGCTAATACTTGTAAGATTATTACAAGTTTCAGCTTTTTGTCAATTTTGCTTGCCTTTTATAAATTTTCTACAATAAGCATCCATTATTTCAAGAAACGATAAAGATTTTTAAATTGCGATCATGCCTACTTATTAGACTGTACAAATTTAACCACAATGGCCCTTCATCTCTGCTTTCCTAGTGAAATAAGAGAAACTCACAGTGCATTTTTGTTAGTAAAAACCAAGCCTTGTCAAATTAGCAAACTGAAGAGTTTAGGTCATCTCTAACAATACACAGAACTAGCAGGGATGTGGGAGCCTACCAAGGAAACCTTCCTAAGAAGCAGGAAATCATGTCTTTCATTGAAAAAGAAACAAGCATTCTCCTGTCCTATTCCGCACTCTCAAGCTCTCCAATCTCCACTACACATACACACACTCTCTCTCTCTCTTACTCATTCACTCACTCACTCACTGATTCACACACGCCACTCCCTTAAGGGCACAAAGACCTCTTCTGCTGCCTCAGAACACATCTGATAAAGTAAAAAGCCTTTAAAAGCTTTCTTCAGTGCTTTGACTGCCAACCATTCACTGTCAGTAACTGACAGACTTGGTATCTTGGACATTAATCAACTACCAACCATCTCGAGTTGTGAAAAAAGTCAATCAAGAGAGTCTAATTCAGCCATGCCAATTAGCTCCATTTGTTCCACAAACAAGAAAAGACACTGACGAGCCCTGGGAGAAGACACACTGCAGAGAGAAGTGCGGACTCCGGTGACAGCACTCACAAATGCCCCCTTCCTCTTCTCTGGGTACAAGACCTGCTCAAAAGTCACCTCCTCTGTGACACTTGCCACCATTTGTTAGCCACTTCCTCCTGGTGCCCCCTTCAGCTCTGCACACACTTCTGTGACAGCACTAAGCACATCACTGGTACTTTGTTTACACATCTATGTCCCTACTAGACAGTGCACTTGAGGGCAGGGACTGTGACTTGTTCATCTCTACAGCCTGCCCACAGCCTGGCACAATAGACACTTGTTGACTGAGTAACTGAATAAATTGGTAAAATGAAAGCACCCAGGGAATAATAAATCAGAGACACACGTGCTTGGGTGGAAACTGGGAGTGGGAGAAAAAGAGGTCTTTACGTTTAGGAGGAGCTGAAATGCCCAGGGAGAGAAATTTAGTGAACCAAAAAGTTTACTGAAACCTGACAGCTAGACCTCAAAGCTGGCCAGAGAAGCAAGAGAGGATAAATAATACATAAATCACTGGGCCCTGAAGCAGAAGGAACTCTACCAGATAGTGATGTATCCCACAGCCAGAGAGCAAGACCAGACAGAAGGAATTCAGTTACCCCACATAACTGAATTTGTTATCCGCACTGCTGTCATTGCCTCCTCCAGTCTGTGCTCTTATCACTCTCACCACCTGCTGCTGAGCACTTTCTGGTGCACTAAAGCAATGCTTGCTAAACTTTTCCAGTTTTTAAGAATCACCCAAGGAATGTGTAAAAATACAAATTCCCAGGCCCTTCCCTTGAAGATTCTGATTCACTAAGTCTGGATTAAGACCCAGATACCTGCTTTTCTAACAAGTGCCTTCCAGTGAGTCTTAAAGATCAGGAAGTTTGCCAATGGCTGCACTAAAGAACTCTGGAGCGTGCTGGGCGGTTCCATTGACATTGTGAGGAGAAGGCTGTCTGGGCAACATGGCCTCAAGGGAGAGCATGGAGCCTGGGGAGCTCACAGACACTAAGTCACATCACAGGCATTCTTACAACAGATTTTTGGTCATCTGGCATACGGAGCAAAAAGGAGTGCCATAACTATACCTGTATAAAATTTGCATTAAAATGGCACAAAGCTAAGTTAAACCTGTTGTTCAAGTTTTTTGAGTACTGAACAAATATATGGAGGATTAGTCTTCCCCTCCTACTAGGGTAACATATTAGTATTTCTCCACCAACATGAACACTCAGAAGAGTAGCCACTTCCTGGGGTCTATAGGCATGAAGGCACCAGGCCTGATGAGACAGTGACCCGAGACTGTCTAGATGCACCACCACAGTCTTGAGCCAACACTAGACCTATGGAAAGATGGGTGTCAGGGGTTAGAGAGAAAGGACATAATATGTTCCCAACTTCTCTGCTTGCCACCCGGGATCAATGTAAGTGGCTTGGCATGGGCAGCCCACAATTCTTCTCCAAGCAGACCGACAGAGGGCCTGAAAGGAGGCAGGTGTGCGCCTGTCAGCCAATCCAGCCTCTTCAAGGTCAGTGGTGATAGGAGGACTCGTCCCACAAGTCAGTTAGCTGTTCGAGGGGAGTGTAAGTTTACACTGGTGGGGTGGCACCACGCTGTGGTTCAGAACCTACAAGCTAGACACAGCCGCACCTGCAGCACAGCCTCACCACTTCCTGGCTATCTGACTCTAGACAAGTTTCACCTAACCTCTTGATGAGTCTCAATTTCCATGTCTGCAAAGTGGGTAAGAATAGTATCTACTTTGCAAAGTTTTTATCTGTGATTAAAAGTACTCAGTATGGGCTCTTGGTAACTGACAATTCCAACAGCCACAAACATTTACTGAAGGCCTACCCTACTGGCTAGTTACGGTCTAGGGGGAGCAACTGTGTTCAAAGAGGAGACAAAGCAGATAGGCATCACTAATTCTCCACAGCATAGAGTGGGCTGTGGGAGAAGGAAAGGTTGTGTTCTCTGCTTGGGGAGGGAAAGGAATGTTGGACAGGGCAGTGACATGTGGTTTGGGTCTGGGCTTTCTAATAGCAGAACTAGGACCTGAACTCGTAAAGATGCAATCACTTAGCGGTTCACTGGTTTTCCTCCGCTGTGTGAATATGGCCATGTTTGGCAGTTCCCTTATGATTCTCATCTCCCAGAGAGAGCAGAGCAATGCTAAGTAGTTCTCACAGATGACCTTGGGCAGCACCCTGAGCAATTAGGTGCTAAATAAACACAGGGTCTGAGAAATTCTAGAGGGCCACCAAGTCAGATGTATATAGGGTGTTGTTGGACAGAGAGCAAGAATTACAGCTCCAGCCATAATTTCTTTCTGTTCCAAAGGAAATAAAAAGGGATGTGCCATGCAGCCCAGCCTCAAAGCCACACCTAGTCAGTCAGAGGGGGTAACAGCTGGGGGATCTGGAAGATGCTGTAAAAAAAATATTTTTGAGCACTGAATGGATGATACAGAGTGTTAAGCAAAGATGAATAAAACAGTATCCATGTCTTCAAGAAGTTCCAGGTCTAGGGACTTTCCTGGTGGTCCAGTGGCTAAGACTCCACATTCCCAATGCAGGGGGGCAGGTTTAATCCCTGGTCAGGGAATTAGACCCCACATGCCGCAACTAAAGATCAAAGATTTCATTTCCTGCAACCAAGATCCCACACAGCCAAATAAATATTAAAGGGAAAAAAAAAAAGGAAGTTTCAGGTCTAAACAAATAATTACAATAAAAGTGACAGGGAAGACACTAGAGATTAAGTACAAAGTTCTACGTGAGTATGAAGGAAATAATGGTGATAAAAGATAATTATAATATTCAATAAGAATAAGTACATAGCAACAACACTCATCAAGGGCTTACTATGTATCAGGCTCTGTTAGAAGAGGCTAAGGCAGTTTTATCAGCTGCTATTACCATCATTCCCTATGTTATAGGTGAAGATACTGAGACCCAGCAAGTTTAAGCAACTTGCGCACAATCATACCTAGTAAGTGCTAGGATCAGGAACTGAACTCAGAGAGACTTAGCTCCAGGAGCCCCCTCTTAAACACAACACTGTATTCATTTTCAGAAAGAAGTTCCAAATTCAGCTTTAAAGAGATTGGGACGACTTCACAGAAGTTGCTCTTGGGCTAGGTCTTGAAAGATGACAGAGAGACAGACACTGGGGGGTAAAGACATGACTTCTCAAACCCTCAACTGTGAAAGAGAACTGCATTCCTGGAGCAGCAGGCAGATAAGTAAAGTTGTAAATTCAATAGCCCATGAACCAGGAAGGAAAACGGCCTTACCGCTGCTCCTGCAGGCCCAGGCAGACGGGAGGATCAAGAGGGGATCCTCAGACAGTTGAAATTTAGGACCGATATTTATCTCATGGCTCATCAGTTTACTTCCCTCTTCATTAAATGCCTCTTATATAATAAGGCCATCATTCTAAATTTTCAAAATATTCTGACAATTCATTTAATCTGCCATAAAGTCCTCTTCAATAGACAGGAAAGGTGTTACCTTTATGACAGAACAAGAAACCGAGACATGAAAAGATAAATGTCTTGTATAAGGATACACAGCTAGACTAGAATCTAGGTCTGTGGTCATTTCTTAGTGTTCTTTGTCCATTGTTCATTTGTAGGTGGTCCCCCTATCAGATGCAATAAAAGTATAAAACTAACCTATTGTTCATAAAATGAATAGCATGGGATAAACAACTTTTATGACTCACTCTAAAACATACATGACTTTCAACAAGGCATTAAATACCACTACCACCACCACCCTGCCTGCAACAGAGCTCTGGGTGAATTGTCTTTTTTAGTCATTTTTAAAATGAGAGCCAACTGGAGAAAATGTCCAAGTGCAGTTTAAAAAAAAAAAAAAAGTCAGCAAGAAGGGATTACACATCATTACTACTCAGCTAAGGGAGAGTGGGGCCTCTCTGTTTTGTTAAGGAGTAATTAGGAGGGAGAGAAATGAGAGACTGAGAGAAAAAAGTTCTGGAGTCATCACCTTCAAATCTATACCTGTATCTAAAACCTATTCTATCCTCTACATGTAAATCTTTGACCAGGAAGGTCGGATACGCTGGCTGTGACTGGAGATAAGGAGTGGGACTGGGGTTACGGATATTAGGGATATAAGTACACACAGAGAGAGAAAGAGTCAAAATGTAGCCAAGAATGTGAATGAGGTCAATCTTAGCAAAACTGAAAAAGGCAGAGGCTTGGATCATGTCCAGGAGACACTGGCTAGAAGACAAAGAAAGTTTTCTATTATTAAATTTTACCATGTTCTTCTTACAATGACAATTCCATTCAATCAATTATATATACCAGCCACCACCCTCCAAACATCCTCCTTTCAGAGGTAATATATAAAGGTTCACAAACACACAGAGTAAAGGCTCATCAGCACAGAAAACAATAGCCTTACCCCTTAAGCCAAATACAGGGCATTTTGGCCTTTATCTTCCCCTACCAAGTGGCCAAGAAGACTCCAAAGAATGTGAAACCCTAAATTACTTTTAAAACTCTCTTAAGTTTCTTTTTACAAATAAGGAGGACTATTCTTATATTGAAGGAGGGTGAAAAGATACAATATTTTCATAGTCTAGACAGAAATAAACTGGTAAAATAGTTCAATCTGCTGGAAGATGAGAATTTTTATTTTATCTATTTAATAATTTTTCTTTTGGGGAAAAAAAATCAGTGATAAAATATTCAAAGTTTAGTTCTCTCTTCTTTTAACTTGGCTAATCTTACAAAAGATTTTCAAAAGAATTTAACTTCAGGACATTCAAATTTCCATTCTCAGTAGATGTCCTCTCACCTCATTTAGGAGAGTAACTAGGCATTTTCCACATCAGGAACTTGAGAATAAGCCCAGACTGCTTTCTCCCAAAACTCAAATCATAGAATTGTTTTGGCTGTTTTCTAGGTCAAATATATATGACTTCTTACAGATGGTATTTCACCTAAGGCACCATGCAAGTTCAAACAAATAAAAAGCAATAGAGCGAAACCCTTGAAATGCACGGAGAAACTGAACTCTTAGGTCTACTACATCATCGGGCAGCTGGCTAAACTAATCCATCTAATGCAAAAGGTATGTTTGTGTGTCCATCAGAAAAACCATGTCTGCAAATACAAAATTTGCTGTCCAAATGACCTGACTGTTTAACCAGGTCAGGAGGGAGAGGAAGCCCTGAGATGGTTTAGCTGGTAGAAAAAGCACAGGGTTCGGCATGAGGCAGACCTGGACCCTCAGTCTGCCATTTACTGGCTCCTTGACAAGTTACTGAACAACTCTGCCTCAGTTTCATAATAGGTAAAACTGGAATAACTCCTACCTTGAGTGCTTATGATGAGTCATGAATAAGAAAATACATGCAAAAGCTCCTGGCACACAGCACACATTCAACTAGTTTTATTGGACACCACCCCAGCCCTGGCCCCACCCTTAAGTCCTAACAGTAGCTTTACCCTTAAAAGGGTGATTTAGAAAATTCTGGGTTGGTAGGCTCTCTTTAAAAAATATTTTTTTTTTAAAGAGGAGAGAGTACATTACGTGTCTTCCCAGGTGGAGCCAGCAGTAAAGAACCTGCCTGCCAATGCAGGAGACATAAAAGACGAGGGTTTGATCCCTGGGTTGGGAAGATCTCCAGGAGGAGGGCATGGCAACCCACTCCAGTATTCTTGCCTGAAGAATCCCATGGACAGAGAAGCCTGACGGGCTACAGTCCATGGGGTTGCAAAGAGTCAGACACAACTGACGCAACTTAACACGCAAAGACCCGTGGTGGCACAGTTCTACACCCTTAGCAGTAGGAGCCAACAAAGTTAGTGCCTTTGGGTGCTAAAAGTTTAAAAGAAGGAAAACTGACATCAAAGAGGAGGTACAAATATCTAAACTAGAAATAAGCAAATTAGTTCAAAGAAATATATGTAAATAAAACAGTGCCAATATGCACAAAACAGGATTACATGAGTCCGACTATGGATGTCGTCGTTTTAATTTAGGCCTCAAACTGCAAATGCCTAGTGGGGAAAAAGACAGGAAAAAAGATAATTTTCTTTACAGCTTCTTCTTTTCCCTGATTTTTATCTTTAATATTCCTTAGAAAATTAGAAAACGGTTTCTTAAAAGAACAGCTAGGCATATTCAATTACTCTGCCTTTATTCTAGCATCCATGAAAATGGCTTCTTTTAAAACTAGGCAGTAAGTAATAACAGCTATGCTGTTCACTGAATCTAAATTAAGCAGTGTGTGGTGCCAGGTATTCTTTATCAGTGGTGCAGATAAAATTAACAATGAATCAAAAATCTAAGAATGTCCTCTTCCAAGTACAGAAATACAGTGAAAATTTCTAAACACGAAGAATTTTGTTGGTAGCCAGTTCCTATCACTCTGGAAACCAAAGATGCACAGGAAAAAATATAAGTAGAGAGAATAAAATAAGCAGCTTGTTTGATCTCAGATTCCAGGTGTCAGAAGGTTTATATTTTCCTCCAAACTAGCTCTCTGATCCTGCGCAAGCCATTATACACTTCTCTGCGCCTCGGTTTCCAATCTGCAGGAATTAAGGATAAAACAAGCTCTAAAGCCTGGTCAACGTTCGATGAACGCCACTTGTCTGGCACTGCTATGTGTGACAAGGCAAAACGAGGGAAGGAATGGAGTAGGCAACAGAACAGATGAGTTCTGGGAGTGACAGATACATCCTCACAATTGGTGTAGGAGGTGGGAGCTGAAAGCGCGGGTGTGAATGATATCATGAGAGGGAGTGCAGTGTGAAAAGCGGAGAAGGCCAAAAAAGGAATCCTGGAGAAAACCAACATTTAAAGAATGGGTAGAGGGGAAAGGGATGATACTGGGACACAGCAGGGAGGCCAGGAAGGAACTGGGGGAAGGAGGGGAGAAGAGGGAGAGGGAAAGTGAGAAGGAGACGATGAATAATGCACACTGTCACAAAGGTAAGAACAGAATCAGAAAATGCTTGCTCGATTTGGCAACTAGATCACCAGTAGTGGCCTAATTAAACGAACTTGAGGACGACAGTTATTCAGAGTACTACAGAGGAGATCAGCGGGGAAGTGAGGCTAGCAAGATTTTTTTCTTTCAATACGCTTTGCTATAAAGTGAACAAGATACGGAGCAGTATCTATAGGAGGCTACAGAGTCCAGGAGAGTGATGGGCACATCTTGAAGATGGACAAATTCATATATTACAGAGAAAGAGCTATTAGAAAGAGGGTGAAAAACACTTACTCCAACCGACAACAATCAAGAACTTCCAACCTGCAAAGCACTACTTTAGAGGAACAGGACAGAAGAGGACAGGTGTAGTCCCCCAGCACAGAGAGATACCCAAATAACAATGACATAATGAAAGACTTAATCACCAGTCTGATAAGGGCTGCACAGAAGTCGTTCAGGGGCTAAGAGGGCTCTGACAGGTTTCAGCAGGCATGTCGCTCAGCACAAACTTACAGACAGGTCTACATGCCAGGCCTGACCTAGTCTGGGCACCTGGCTGCTCTGAGGAAGTGAGTGGCATTTAAGCTGAGATATTTAAAAATAAATAAATACATTTAAATATTTTGGAAATGACACAGGAGCTGGCAGAACAGGCAGTGGACTTGAAGCGGTGCGAAGTTCATCTCTTGAGAAGACCTTGAGAGGGACACATCTGGGAGGGAGCACAGCTGAGAGCCAGCTCAACTGGTGGGGGGGCGGGCGTACGGTAGTGGGTGGTGAGGTAGGGGAGGCAGCAGGGTCCAGATCCTGCAGGGTCCTGGAGACCACTTGAGGGTTCAGGGATTTTGTTATAAATCAGAGAGAAAGCCTTTGAAGGGCTTTAAGCAGGATAATGTGATCAAACACAGCCAAGGAACAAGGTAACTGATGAGGGCGGAAGCTCCTGAAAGGATTAGAAGAGTAAGAGTCAGAGTTGGGAGTAGGGGTGCCTCATGGCTCAGTTGAGACTGGGACTAGGGTCTGTGTCCTAGATCGGAGTGCTCCCTGGGTTTGGAGGGTTATCCTCTGCCCTCAGGCTGCCTGGCAGAGCTTAGAGGAGCTGGAAACTCTGAAGCAGTCACCTCAAGTAGATAACAGCCTTTTTAATCCCTCTGTGTTCAAATATTATCATTTTCTGTGTCAGGATGCACAAAAGATTGGCGACACTATAGGACTTTAATGATATCTCATTCTTGGAGAAAAGAGATAAGGATGGGTAAGTAAATACAGTTGTTGAGGGAGTGCTGGAGGTGGGGTGAGGGGCAGAAGACAAAGAGGCTCTGGTCTGATGATCTCTAAATTTCTTTCTGAGTAGCAGTCAAAATAAAGGTTTTTAACCTATTTTCATCCTCCCCTCTACTTTCAATTAGTATTAATAATAATACGTGCAAAGTTCTTAGTTCCTAGCACAGAGGAAGCACTTAATAACATCTGTTACTCTAACAGCAAATTCTGACAGAGATGGGAATAACAGACCACCTAACCTGCCTCTTGAGAAATCTGTATGTAGGTCAGGAAGCAACAGTTAGAACTGGACATGGAACAACAGACTGGTTCCAAATGAGGAAAGGAGTACATCAAGGCTGTACATTGTCGCCCTGCTTATTTAACTTATATGCAGAAAACATATAACTGGACATCGAACAAGAGACTGGTTCCAAATAGGAAAAGGAGTACGTCAAGGCTGTATATTGTCACCCTGTTTATTTAACTTCTACGCAGAGTACATCATGAGAAACACTGAACTGGAGGAAGCACAAGCTGGAATCAAGATTGCTTGGACAAACATGAATAACCTCAGGTATGCAGACGACACCACCCTTATGGCAGAAAGTGAAGAAGAACTAAAGAGCCTCTTGATGAACGTGAAAGAGGAGAGTGAAAAAGTTGGCTTAAAGCTCAACATTCAGAAAACTAAGTTCATGGCATCCAGTCCTATCACCTTCATGGCAAAAAGATGGGGAAACAGTGGAAACAAATGATTAAAGACAAAAGCCATGAAAAAAGTGATAAAGAATAAAGACGACAGAAGATTAATTTATGTTGTAAAGAAGACACTAAAAATTAAAATTTTCTTGGGCATTTCCTCCTAAAATGCCAGGGGAACAGGGTAGAGTCTATAAATGGAGAGAAACCTGCTGGTAGAGTGGGTGGCTTTGTGCGACCTGGTGGAGACTGAGAACGGGTTCAGGTTCAGGTGAAAGATGACTGGCGGGATGGGTTTGTGAGGGGATGCGGAGGGAGAAAAAGAGGATTAAGCTATCAGGGGATGAAAACAGAGTTCCTAAACCCAACAGGGTCCACTCCGAATCAGATTTTCATAAAAGATGTTCAGATGCTACTGCCAGTTCCTCTTTCACCATGTCAAAATTTAAAATAACTAGCTGGTGGTCACTATTTTTAAAGATTAAATAAAAACAACCCATACCCCTCAATGCAGCTTCAGCAAAAAGAATAAATGTTAAATGTTCATAATTCTCTAAGGAATACAGGCTCCCTGAGGAATGGTGGATAAACAAGCAACAAGAATAAGAATGATCTTGCAGCTATACGACTTGTAATAGAAAGTTACTCATGGTTTTTCACAGGTTCAGGAGCTAATATCCTTAGCAGGTTTAAAAAAATAAAAAAAAAAACTAGCATGAAAGAAAGAAATGGGATAAACTGCTTAAGGATTTTTACAAATGACTCAGTTTTGAATAGACTATAGGAGCTGTAACTTTTGGTTTGGCTGATATAGAATAGTTTCTTTCTTTCTGTAATGTGTGTGTCTCCTGTTCCCCTGAAGATATTTAAATCTCCAATACCATTACTAAAAAATCTACTTCTTTCCTGTAATTTCACTTAGAGAAAAAAAAAAATTCCTTCCCAAAATAGCAAAGACAACAATGCGAGGAATAATCCTTTAGAGTCTGAACAGATATTTCCTGTACTTCACTCGATGTACTAATCACAAAGTTAGGAATTGAAAGGAAAAAAATACCACCACTGACACCTACCTTCAGTAACAACAGAACAGCCAGCACACCACTCTTGCTGGGCCCTCACCTCCCCCAAAACAGTAAGACGCTCTGTGCTACATGTCTGAATAGTACAAAAAATAAACTCTGAAAGCTGTCAATACATGGAAACGTGAATATTAAGCAGGGTAAATGTTCTTCATAATAACAATGTAAGTAAATGAGAAAAGCCATTATTCTAGAATAAAAGCTAGAAATAATCAAATTGGATCTGTTCAATTAGTAGTTGTATACTTAAGATTTTTTAAAAAATTTTACTAAGCTTATTCATTAAAAGTATTTCGTCATCGTGCATTTGAAATCCTATTTCCTTATTCCCATTCCCATCTGAAACAAGTATTTTTGCAATGTCGTTTTTTTCAGAAGGTAATTATGATATTTTAACAGAACATGAAAGATGAGGAAACAGTACAAAAAAACAAGTACAAAAGAAAGAAAAGTCCAGCACAAGCAGTTTGTGTATCAACAAGTTTAAAGACAGATAAGTGCCGCCAACATCTCTTCTTTTCTCCTCTAGAAAAGAATTTTTAGCCGGTAAAACAACAACCCTCAGGATAAAAACCACATTCCCCAGTCCCCTCACAGCTAGGTGTGGTCAAATAGCGGTTCTGGCCAATGCGGTTTGGACAGAAAGAATGTGTTTAACTTCCAGGTCCTGTACTTTAAGGGAAAAAGCATGTCCTCCCCTTTTCTCCCTTTCTGACAGCTGAAATGAATTGTGGTGATCAGCCATGTTAGACACTGACTGATGGCCAGATCCAAGCACTGTCAAGTTCAGAACAGGAAGAGCCCAGAGTCTGATGGCCTCTGGGAGCAGAGTGGCCCCACTGGTACAGACTATTACACAGAAATCAACTTCTATCGGGCTTAAGTACCTGTTATCTGGGGTCTCTCCTACATACAGTCAAACTCAAAATCGAACAAGTGCATAGTAAATGAGATGACTTCCAGTCTGTGACAGCAGATAATTGCTGCTACTTGGTGTCCCCACCAGAACCACAAAACCATGGCACTAAAACTGTTAAAAGCTAATTTAACTATTAGATAGGTAAGACACAGCCTTATAAGGTAAGACATAGCCTTATAAAGTTTTCACTGTTAATCTTCCTGATGAATCTTTTTACATACTCCATCTTACATAAATGTGATTTTGATCCAGGCTGAATTCTTTTAAAGTAAATCTGGTTTACTTATTTAAAATCAAAACATTGCAAAGCAAACTCTCTGCAAAATTATCTAAAAACACACACTAAAAGTCTTGAACTGCATCAATATACTGTGCGTGTTAAACATTTCTGATACATGCTGTTCCCATGAAAGGTTTGTAGCACAATCAGGATGGCATTTTTGCACTGTGCATGCATGCGTGCTCAGTCATGTCCGATTCCTTGCAACCCCATGGACTGTAGCCTGCCAGGTTCCTCTGTCCATGGGATTATCCTGGCAAGAACAATGGACTGAGTTGCCATTTCCTACTCCAGGGGATCTTCCCAACTCAGGGATCAAACCTGTGTCTACTCTGGCTCCTGCATTGGCAGGCAGATTCTTTCCCACTGAGCCATGTGGGATGGCCTCCCTGTCCATCACCAACTCCCGGAGGTCACTCAGACTCACATCCATGGAGTCAGTGATGCCATGTGGCTCAGTGGGAAAGAATGTAGTAAATGGGAAGCTCATTTATTATACTGTACTTGTGTTTATTTTTATTCTTAAAGTTAAAACAGTAATCATTTGATATGCTGAAAACTCCTAGTTAGAAATGGATGCTTGAGGGGCTTTCCTGGTGGCTCAGTGGTAAAGAATCTGCCTGCTAATTTAAGAGACACAGGTTTGATCCCTGATCCAGGAAAATCCCACATGTCACGGAGCAACTAAGTCTGTGTGCCACAACTACTGAGCCTGTGCTCTAGAGCCTGAGAAACACAATTACTGAGGCCATGTGCCACAACCACTGAAGCCTGTGCTCCACAACAGAAGCCACTGCAATGAGAAGCCTGTGTACTGTAACTAGAGAGTAGCCCCCAGTCGCCACTAGAGAAAAGCTCGAGCAGCAACGAAGACCCAGCACAGCCAGTAAATAAATAAAAGAGATAATTAACACAAATCCCAATAACCAGTGTGACAAATGTTGAAAGACAACAGTCTGGAAATAAGCAAAATGTTTGAGGAATGACATTTTCCCTCTGTTTATAGACTAAGAGCTTGCTATACCAGAGCCATTAGTAACTCCAGGAAATTCTCTGAGCTTCAACCAGAGCAACTCTGCTGTTACTGGGTATACTCAATCGTGCTTCAGTGTAAGACTCCATTTGAACAAAAACCCCTCACCTTAGCCAAAAGATTTTAAAACTACCTAAATATAGTTGGTAGGCAAAGGGCAATAGGCATATCAGATCAGATCAGTCGCTCAGTCGTGTCCGACTCTTTGCAACCCCATGAACTGCAGAACGCCAGGCCTCCCTGTCCATCACCAACTCCCGGAGGTCACTCAGACTCACATCCATGGAGTCAGTGATGCCATCCAGCCATCCATAGCTACCATTAAAAAGGTAGCTGTCAAAAAATGGAAGAAGTATTAATAAATCATTAGAAAGACCTGATTTGATGGAAAGAAGTAATGAGATTATTGTTAAAAAAAAAAAATTAAGTTTAAAATTTTCTGGAGTTGTCCTAAAGTCAGATAGATCTAGATGATAAGCCTCGCTCATCACTTATCAACTATGTCTCTTTAGACAAGTTACTTAGGTTTCCTGGGTCCTTGCTTTTTCCATCTGTAAAAGGAGGAACCTGTATTTATTTCATAGGACTGTTAACAGGATTGAGTGATTACCTCTGCAAAGTTCCTAGCAAAATGCTTTGTCCGGAGGTGTTGTTCAGTCACTCAGTAGCTAAGTCCTGTCTGACTCTGCAACCCCATGGACTGCAGCACACTAGGTTTCCCTGTACTTCACTATCTTCCGGAATTTGTCTGCTCAGATTCGTGTCCACTGAGTCTGTGATGCCATGCAATCATCTCATTCTCTGTTGCCCTCTTCTCATTTTGCCCTCAATCTTTCCCCTCATCATAGTCTTTTCCAATGAGCCAGCTCTTTGTATCAGGTGGCCCAAGTATTGGAGCTTCAGCTTCACATCAGTCCTTCCAATGAATATTCAGGGTTGATTTCCTTTAGAATTCACCAGTTTGATCTGCTTGTTATCCAAGGGATTCTCAAGAGTCTTCTCCAGTGCCACAATTTAAAAGTATCAATTATTCGGTGCTCAGCCTTCTTTACGATTCATCTCTCACATCTGTACATGATTACTGGAAAAACCAGGGCTTTGACTACATGAACCTTTGTCAGCAAAATGAGGTCTCTGCTTTTTAAAATGCTGTCTAGTATCAATAACAGAGAAGGTGATGGCACCCCACTCTAGTACTCTTTCCTGGGAAATCCATGGATGGAGGAGTCTAGTAGGCTGGCAGTCCATGGGGTTGCTAAGAGTTGGACACAACTGAGCGACTTCACTTTCACTTTTTACTTCCATGAATTGGAAAAGGAAATGGCAACCCACTCGTGTTCTTGCCTGGAGAATCCCAGGGACGGGGAAGCCTGGTGGGCTGCCATCTATGGGGTCGCACAGAGTTGGACACAACTGGAGCGACTTAGCAGTAGCAGTAGCAGCAGCAGCAGCATCAATAAATGTTATGCCCCTCCCTATCCAATCTGCCACCAAACATCAGAATCTCAGAACAAATTACAAACAAAAGAATTCTGAAGTGGGTTGTACGCCTTTTTGCAATGGGTGATATTTATGTTGGAGATGAGCTAAAAACACTTACCTGGATGAAACTGTACACTTACTCAAAAATTTGTACATCTGTGTTGAAAGCAGCATTATTCACAACCAAAAAGTAGAAACAATCCAAAAGTCCAACAACTGACAAAGGGATAAAAAAAATGTGGTATATCCAAACACAGAATATTATCCAGCAATAAAAAGGTACACGTTTGGCTTCCCAAGTGGCACAATGGTAAAGAATCGACCTGCCAATGCAGGAGACTCAGGAGACACAGGTTCGATTCCTGAGTTGGGAAGATCCCCTGAAGAAGGAAAAGGCAACCCACTCTAGTATCCTTGCCTGGGAAATCCCATGGACAGAGGAGACTACTGGGCTACAGTCCATGGGGTTGCAAAGAGTTGGACACAATTAAGCTACTGAGCATGCATGCATACGCACACACACACAGGTACATGTTACAACATGGATGAACCTTCAAAACCTTATGCTAAATGAAATAAGCCAGTCACAGAAGACTACATTTTGTTTGACTCCATGGATACGACTGAGTGCCTGAGCACACACATTTATGGGAAATATCCAGAAGAGTCAAATCCATAGATACAGAAAGTAGAAGGGGTAGAAGGCATGGGAAGTGACAACTAATGGATATGGGGTTTCCTCTCGCGGTGATCAGTGTTTTAAAATTAGACTGCAATAAAGGGTGCACAACACTGTGAACTTCCTAAAAAACACTGAACTGCATACTTTAAATGGGTCAATTATGTGGCATGTGAATTATACCTCAATGAAGCTTTTAAACAAACCTCAGTGCATCTAAAATGTCATGAATCAAATCATAGCTATTGAAAATATACCATCTGCTAGAAAACAGACTACACTGATGGGTATGTGTATATAAAACCTCTAATGTCGTTTTATAATGTCTCCAGCAGTTTATCATGTTTACTTCTTTCGACTCATTATATGCAACGGATGCCTTATCTCCTGTGTACCTCCAATGATACCAGCTATGTGCCATGCTTGGGAAAACTGAGATGAGCCACTCAGCTGACATCTCTTATGGAACTCTAATTGATAAACATTCTTTTAAAACAAATAGAACATTTATGAAAACTGACCACATCAATAGACCATAAAGTAAGTTATAAACATTTCAAAGTACTTCTAACCTACAGACCACTTCATCTGTCAACAATATAATATAAATCAATAAAAAATAACTTTTTAAAAAGACCAGATATAAAAAAGTCCTCTGTTGTACCATTTACTTGTATTATACACTTGGATATGCAACACATGTATACTGCCACTTGATAATGTTAGTTCACAAGGAAAGAGCTGAGGCTGGGTGTACGGCTGCACACTGCCAACAGACTTCCTTGTTATATCTAATACATTTGTTTCTCAAGAAATGTATATAACCAATCATTTTTAGGAGTATTTGGGAATTTGCTATTTAAAGCATTCATGGAGTAAATTTTTTGTATTATAAATAATTACTGCCTAACTCGTCTGCACTTCATTCTTTCAAAAGCTTATTCTGTATTTAGCAGAGAATTCAGTACTACATGAGATGCAAAACAATGCAGAGAAAGGAATTTGGTGCTCTGGTCAGTGCCAAGGTCAACATTTCCCCAAAGTGTTCTTCTAATTCAGCAAGCCAAGGCCTGGAACCAGTCCATGGCTTTATCATCATTGTGGATTTATCCTTGAGCAGTTCCTGAGAAAGACCTCCACTGGGTCCTATCTCAGCAGAAAAATGGGACCAGGCTTCAATTACCTGAGGTGACCAAGAGGTGACCAAACTAGCTTAAAAAATCTGAAGGACAGCCAACAATCTTCCTCATCACTAAAAAGGAGTGCCAAGTCATAGCTCTCCCCTCTCTTTCCCAGGCCAATGTCACTGAACCACTTGAGCCTCTTTTGAAAGACCTGATTCACAATTGCTTGCTTTTTATTAGACTAGAGCAGTCTTCACATGAAGACAAAGCTAAATGCACGTTTCTCAGATTGTGATGTGCTCTTCTGCTGGTTCACCCACTCTGCCTACTCCTCTTCTCAGACCTGGACATATCAAAGGCAACACTATAGTCTTTGCTAATTTATAAAAAGGCATGATCTTGTCAATCTTGTCAACGGCCTCTTTAAATTGACATCACTTGTTTATTTGCTTGAGAAAAACAGTTACAGCAAATAGGAAGTGCTGAATTTTAACTTGGATACCAATTGCACTGCTGATGTATTATACATAAACTTTGATACTACCATAGCGTTTGTTGAGTATGCAAATCCCTGCTCTATTTTTACCTCATCTCTTTTTTTCTAACAACAGATTCCTAGAAAGGAAGATGGAAACTATTGACATTTAGTAAACTAACATACAAGCTTTAAGTTTGAAACCTATGAACTTGCTCAAGGCTGACAAGGAGGATTTCCAGAACTCTGAGCGTTCCTCTGTGATCCAGCCCTGAGTGGCTCATAACAGGAGTGAGAGAACTCTTGTTCTTTGATCACAGGGTCATTATGTTCAATTATATAAGAGAAGCAATAACTGTGGCAACCAGGAGACACCGAGCAGAAAACACGGGGGTGAAGACTGTGCTGGGCACCAAAAACATACGCAAACAGATTTGAGCTCTTTAGAGGCGTGGCATGAGCAGGGCAAGATTTAAGTGCTAGGATAAAAGCAACAGGCTAATTATGAAGCAGAGTGTAGTGAGAACGCCTAGAGACATTACAAAGGCCACCAAAAACATCCCACTGTGAGGTACTGTGGCACGCTGGTTAGTGCCCCAAATCTGGAGCCAGATGCTTGGGCTCAATTCCGGCTCTGCCACTTACTAAAAACTGTTCCTAGAAGCAAGAGAAGTGTCCACTGAACTGGTCAAGATGTAAAAAGCCAGTGTTTAAAAATCTTAAAATACATAAAACATAAAAAGCAAAGATACTTTAAAAGGCTTGCTCTGGTCAGCCTGTTTCCCACACTTTGTACTGTCCACATAAACACAGAGAGGCATGCACATATGTAAGTGTGTGTTACTCATCTCTCCTTCAGCCACTGCTGATGGCCTGCGAGGAGTCAGGCAGGCCTAGGCCCCTGGGCTGTGCCGGAGCAGACAGCCATTCCCTTGTGGAGCTTTGATCTGAGGGACAGAAAACTACTATAAACAAAGTGGGTGGACGAATTATACGAAATGTTAGAAGGTAGAAAATGCTTTGGAAAAAGAAAGATTTAGAAGAAGGAAAGCAGGGTCTGGGGGCTCAGCAGGCATTAAACAGGACAATCAGGCAGAACTCATCTTAGAATGTGAGAGCTGAGTAAAACTGGAGGGAGGAGTTAACCACACAGACAGCTTGAGAAGAGCCTTCTGGTCGGACTCCTCCAGGAGGCGGAAACAGCTCTGCAAATCAATGAACTGAGAACCCCAAACACGTTTCAAACTTTTAACACTAGAAGCAACGATCAGCCTTTTTCCCAAATAATCACTCATCTTTGGAAAAATACTTTTCTGAGAGGTTTAAAAAAGTCAGATAGGAATGTCTGGATTTTATAGAAATATTTTTAAATTTAAAGAACTACTTATCATGGTTAATCTGAACAGGTAAGTTAATATTCTCCTGAACAACCGTCCCACGGTGGAGAGAAGGGAGCCTGCACGCAGCTTCGGGCAGGCCAGGCTCGCAGGGCCCCACCTCCCCATTCGTCTGTCAGGCCTGTTCCACCTGAGATTCCAGGGAGCGAACCTTCCCCTACCAGCTATCAGACCGCTCCCCCCACAGGAAGCACATCCAGCTTGGGACCGGCATGAGGGAGATTTGTTTTTCTCATCTGTAACGTGTTACTTACACCCACACTCATTCACACTGCAAGGGCTTTTCTGAGTGAAAGAGTGATCAACATAGTCTAATAACTAAAATAGTAAATTCTAAAAAAATATTTTGTCCTCATCAGATACTCTTGCTTCCCTTGTGGCTCAGATGGTAAAGCGTCTGCCTACAACATGGAAGACCCAGGTTCAATCCCTGGGTCGGGAAGATCCTCTGGAGAAGGAAATGGCAACCCACTGCAGTACTCTTGCCTGGAAAATCCCATGGACGGAGGAGTACGGTAGGCTAAAGTCCATGGGGTCGTAAAGAGTCGGACACGACTGAGCAACTTCACCTCATCAGATACCAGTTAAAAGGGACTAAAGGGTGGTTTTGGAAATCATTTGAAACATCAAAAGATTAACTGTCCTGGTCAAATGAACTGGCCTGGTCATAAGTACACAACTGAGGGGCGGAGACGTATTTCATTCAAACATATACAATTCTTGAATTTATTTGTCTCCTACACTGAGTGAGTAAATGCTAACTGCTAACCATCATGAAAATAGCTCTTACTGGTTCTATAAACTGACACCATCTCCCAGCCATTTGAGGTAGCTTACTAATCAAAAACAAAGGTTCCCAATATTGCAATTTTTTTTTCCTGTTCAGTTGAGCTGCAGGAAATGGAAGCAGTTGAATGTGAATGTAAATACGGATGTCCTTACAGAACTGCTGTCATAAATTACATGATCAGGAAAAGAGCAAAACAATACAAAAGATCATAATCTCAAAGTCTCCTATTGCCATCACAGAAAGCAGGTCATTTTTATAGAAATGGTGTTGATGATAACAGCTAAACTAATAAATAACAACCAGTGACTCCAGTCTCCCTAGGCAGAGGCTATAATTACACCCTGTCAAGCTTTCTGTCGTATTCTAAGGCTATCTGGCTAATATGAAGAAATAAGGAAATCAGAACATCCTTTCAGGGGAAACAATTGTGCAGTGTTCACAAGTTTGTAAAACATTTATATGTTTCGATCCAATACATCTTCTAGGAATCTAGAAGAAAAAAGAAAAGAAAATCCAAAAGAAATCCAAATCCAAAAGAAAAAGAGAAACCTGTCCACTCAATGTTATTTTCACAGGGACCAACTGTGAACAGTTTTAAGAAGTATTTTAGAACGTTATATATTGGGCTTCCCAGGTGGCACCAGAGGTAAAGAATCCACCTGCAATGCAGGAGATGTAAGAGTTTCGGGTTCAATCCCTGGGTTGGGAAGTTCCCCTGTAAGAGGGCATGGCACCCACTCCAGTATTTTTACCTGGAGAATCCCATGGACAGAGGAGCCTGGCGGGTTACAGTCCAGAGCCACAAAGGGTCAGACATGATTGCAGGACTTAGCACCCACGCACATATCCAGCAAAAAATATATGTTCATTAAGAATTCCTCTAGCAGAAAGGCACTATCTTTGTTTAGGAAAAAACTTCTTAAATATACAAAGTAGACAGTATAGTACAGTGTAAAATGCACAGGTTCAGGAACAAAATGATCTGGCTGGTGATCTGGTTCTATTCTTAACTACTGATAGCTGTATCACTTTAAGCCAGTCAGTTCCAGCCCTCTGTTAAGTGTCCTCATCTGCAAAATAGGGATGTGACTAACCAACTTACCTTCCTTGTGGTAATTTTTGTGTGTGCCTGTGTGAGCAAAGGAAAGTAATAAATGAATCTGAAAACTTTTGGAAGTTGTTAGTAAAGGATCATTATCCTCATCATCCAAGTTGCAGCTGAAGGAAAGAATAAAAAAGTGAATAGAGGTACTTTTTTCTCAGTAGACAAAGGAGAAAAGGAAAGCAGGATGCCTTGTAAAACTGCCTAGTTACGGACGACCAGAGAGGTAGAACAATGGTGTTCAGAAAGAATCTACAATTGGACAAGGATACATTTTAGAGCAATAAGAAGCAGATGAAAAGCCAGGTAAAATATTATGTTCCAAAAGTCTCTAAGGAGAGGAGCACATAGGGTGTGAACGGGGGTGGAGAAGAAAGGGATATATGTGAGGGACAGGAGGCAGGTTGACCAAAGAACTTGTGTCAAGATTCTCCAGAGGACTTTAAGGCCAGGATTAAGACAGTGAACAAAATTCTGTTCCAGAAGAGTACAACTAATGCTTCAGGCAGGTTATATCCAATGTTCCTGAGACATTACCATTATCACCGCCTTAGTTAACTGGATCACGCAGTTTTTGTAAATCACCAAGATTCCCAGTCTGTCCTTTCTTTAAAGAAAAAATCCTGTGCTCATTAATGCAGAAACAGGTGGGTGTGGATGACTTGGTGGAATTAAAGAAAGGAAAATAACCCAAACTCATATTTAGAAATTACTTGAGTTATTTCTGAATCTGACATCAGTCAGTCACATGGCTGCTTTGGACCCAACCTAACGGAATTATGTGTGACCATGTTCTGCAAGACTGCTCACTTCATGTCACTGGCAGGGGAAAAGGCTGCTTGTCAAATGTGATAAAGAAAACTCTGAAGGGCTGAAAACAACTAAGCCAAGGAGGAAAATCATCCAAGAAACCTTATGTCCATTTGCAACCTTTTCCCTTAAATGTGAGTACTCACTTTAATGTAACATATACTTTATATTCACAAAGAAGATTGAAAAGATAACTAAAAAAGAGAAGCTCAAAATATTATTAAAGCACTCTACTGTTTCAGTTAAACATTTATCACACACACACTCTGTGACAAAGTCCAGGATAACGCAGGAAGAGGTCCGTGAGACCCCCTCCCTGACTCCAGGGGCAATTCCTCCTGACACCTCTCCGCTCAGAGGCCCGCAGTCTATCAGACATCACGCATCCCAGTGACACCCTCTGACTCAAACAGATGCTCATTTATTAATCACACTCCTCCAGGAACAGAAGACCAAAGCACTATCTACCACGGTTCTAATAAGAAAATAACATTCTCACTTTTACCCTTTTCCCTCTCTAGAGTAATCAGAACAGTGAGCTGTTGTCTGTAAACTCTGAGTACAATGTATAAATTAAAAAATCATTTACATGAAATTCCATAATGCTGACAAAGAATCTGAACATTTCAATATAAATGCCAGGTACAAGTAAATTTATTTACAAAACAGAAGTAGAGTCAGGCACATAGAAAACAAACTTGTGGGTTACCAGGGGATTGGGGTGGAGCAGGGTGGGGGCTGGCAGGCGGGGAGAAAGATAAACTGGGAGACTGGGACTAAAAATGCCCACTACCATATATAAAATAGGTAACATAAGAGTCTGCTATACAACATAGGGGACTCTACTCAATACTCTGTAATGGTCCATATGAGAAAACAATCTTAAAAAAAAAAAAAACGAGTAGATATATGTATAACTGATTCACTTTGCTGTACACCTGAAACTAACAATACTGTAACTCAACTATACAACAATAATTTTATTTAATTAGATGCCAGATCTTCAACCACCTTTGCTTGAATTAAAATAATTTTTACAGTGACACAATAAGTTATGTTGTCAAATAAATGGTGGATTTCTTATTCCAATAAGCACCACGCAGGCCTTTAAAAAAAAATGAAGTAAATCAATAAACGTTGATATGGAAAGTGCTGTAAGATAAACTAAGTGAAAAACAAAGTGCAAAAGACTTCGTACGGAGGCGCTCCTCCATATAGAGAGTATGTCTCGGTGTGTATATGCTAGTTTGCCTAAAATACGAATTAATAGAAAGATTCACATAGATTGGAAAACATGTCAGTTTCAAACTAACTATAAACAAAAAACACCAGCTTAGATAACTTTCAGAAGAATGTAGTGGAAATTTTTACTAGTCAAGTATAAATATCTAACTATATTTAAAGCGAATACTACTTTTATCATAAAAAGCAAAAATAACCAAGTTTCAAAGAAATAAAACTGAGACAAGCGATAGCTATTTTTAAAACATGCAAATCAGATTTATCTGAATACCTTGGGTTACTGAATCTTCAGTCTATTTTAGTGCCAACTGGAAACCATGTTTTTTAGGATCACTTGAATTAAGTCAACACTCTGAAAAGTCTCCTGGTCTCATGTCAAAGCTCTAAGATACAATAGTCTTGGACCGGCTGGGCATAATAATGGTCACTGTCAACTGTCAACATATATGGCTTTTGTTAACCTGTTTTATCACCATGCAAAACAGACACAATCTAACTCATATAGTCCAAACTTTGTCTTTAAGACCCTCTCCTAATTTCTCACTTTTTCATTTCTACTTATGATTCTTAGTTTATATTTGAAAACAAACTCTATTCCTGCCCAAAGTTTTATATCTCTCTCTTTAATCTCTAAGTTGTGTCCAACTCTTGCGACCACATTAATTGTAGCCTGCAAGGCTCCTCTGCCCTTGGAAGAATACTGGAGTGGGTTGCCATTATATAAAGTCCTGATAAGTGAGATTAAATTCTTAATCAAATCAAAGTTACACAAATCAAAGTCTTAAAGCCAAAGAGCTGTCAGGCTGGAGCACTCTGTGTAAGATGGTAGCAACTTCTGGCAATATGCAATAGAATTATTCAGCTTTACTGACACTGTAAGTAACTAAAACACAGCAGGAAAGAAACCATGTTGGAGAAAATGACTGGAGTTCTGAGATCACAAAGGCACAAAGAAATGCCACCCTGAGGGCTGAAGAGGGAAGGCTGAGAGTAAAAGGGGAGAAGGGAGGAGCCCTTCAGTAGTTTCCAGGAGGCCAGGTGTCAGAGGCCACTTATTTCATTCCTTTCCCATTTTTACTTTACTCCATCTGGTGATTTTTCTTCTGTGAATAAATAAATATTACAACATAAATCAATACACAGCCTTTTGGTGAATACATTCAATGGTCACAAAGAAAGGAAAAAACCATACATGAGCAACATGGATGCAGCATTCTCCTCAATGGCCACATTAAGCATAACTGTGGTGTACTTGATGTTTTCTGATAATAAAACCTGACCAATTTGCTCTCCAGCCCTAAATATAGTCACCGATAGATAAAGGGATAGGTACTTACCAGCTGTGTGTACTATGAGCTTGTTAACCTGTATTTCCAGTGCTAGCACGGTTTTACTCTCATTAGAGCCAACAGCTGCCAAAGTGTTGTTCCTTTTAGACCTTGAACCTAAGCTCTGTGATAACTGATGCAGCCAATTTAACTTAATGGTACTATGAAAATTATTTTTTTAACATATCAAGTTATCAATGTAGAGCTCTTCTCTCTCAATAAGAGAAAAATGTCAAAAGAATTACAAAAGAAAACCAGACAAATTACATGACGGCTAAAAGCTGAAAGCTGGGAGAATTCCCTGGAGGTCCACTGGTTAGGACTTAGCACTTTCCCTGATCAGGGAACTAAGATCCTGAAAGCCGCAAAGAAGGAAAAAAAAAACGTGAAAGGTGGGTCACCAATTCTGAAAGACAAGCCCTTAAAGGAGTCCGTCAAGGCTATATATTGTCACCCTGCTCATTTAACTTATATACAGAGTACATCATGAGAAACGCTGGGCTGGAAGAAGCACAGGTTGGAATCAAGATTGCTGGGAGAAATATCAATAACTTCAGATATGCAGATGACACCACCCTTATGGCAGAAAGTGAAGAAAAACTAAAGAGCCTCTTGATGAAAGTCAAAGAGGAGAGTGAAAAAGTTGGCTTAAAGCTCAACATTCAGAAAACTAAGATCATGGCATCCAGTCCCACCACTTCATGGCAAATAGATGGGCAAACAGTGGAAACAGTGTCAGACTTTATTTCTGGGGCTCCAAAATCACTGCAGATGGTGACTGCAGCCATGAAATTAAAAGACACTTATTCCTTGGAAGGAAAGTTATGACCAACCAAGACAGCATATTAAAAAGCAGAGACATTACTTTGTCAACAAAGGTCCATCTAGTCAAGGCTATGGTTTTTCCAGTAGTTATGGATGGATGTGAGAGTTGGACTATTAAGAAAGCTGAGCACACAAGAATTGATGCTTTTGAACTGTGGTGCTGGTGAAGACTCTTGAGCGTCCCTTGGACTGCAAGGAGATCCAACCAGTCCATCCTAAAGGAAGTCAGTCCTGAATATTCACTGGAAGGACTGATGCTGAAGCTGAAACTCTAATACTTTGGCCACCTGATGCAAAGAACTGACTCACTGGAAAAGACCCTGATGCTGGGAAAGATTGAAGGCAAGAGGAGAAGGGGACAACAGAGGATGTGATGGTTGGATGGCATCACCGACTCAATGAACATGAGTTGGAGTAAATCTGGGAGTTGGCAATGGACAGGGAGGCCTGGCGTGCTGCAGTCCATGGGGTCACAAAGAGCAGGACACAAACAGAACTGAATATTATCTAAAAACCAGCCAGGCAAAATAAAAACAGCAAAGCATCTAAATTGATATAAGACCAAGATAGACAAAACATTTAATCATATATCAAACAATGGTGGTGGTGGTTTAGCAGCTAAGTTGTGTCGTTTTGCGACCCCATAGACTATAACCCGCCAGGCTACTCTGTCCATGGACTTCTTCAGGCAAGAATGCTGGAGTAGATAGCCATTTTTTTCTCCAGGGGATCGAGGCAACCTAGGAATTGAATCCAGGTCTCCTGCATTGCAGGCAGATTCCTTACCGACTGAGCTACAAGGAAAATACCTATTAATTTATGTTACATTTGAGCTGGGCTAATTTTAGTATTTCTAATGTACTTTTCTGGTTTGAGAGTTAATGTTGAGTTCTTGGATTAATAATCTGATGACTTCATACTTACTGTAAAACCTTTTCATTGAGTAAATATGAATTTCAATCTATTTGGTTCTGTCCTCTAATTATTAAGGCAGTACAGAAGGGTTGGTTAAATAGATAAATGTGCTCAATCATGTCTGACTCTTTGCGTCTCCATGGAGGATCAGAGTGCGCCAGGCTCCTCTGCCCGTGGAATTATCCAGGCAAGAATACTGGAATGGGTTGTTACTTCCTATTCCAGGAGATCTTCCTGACTCCGGGATGGAACCTGAGTCTCTTGCATCTCCTGCATTGGTAGGAGGATTCTTTACCACTAGCACCACTTAGGAAGGGTTGGTTGGAATCCAGCAGCTCAAGAGTTGAAACAAAGGGGTGTGTTCCTAACAGGAACTACTGATTTTCCTGATACTGCCTACACAACATCTCCATTTGTGGCCTTAGGTGATTCACTGATCTCTGATAGGTTCTTTTTCATATGCAAAATGGGTGGAGTCATTTGTTAGAGTGGTGGTTTAGTCACTCAGTCCTGTCTGACTTGCTGCCTCATGGACTGTAGCCCCCCTAACATATCTTTAATGATAGCTGCTGCTTTGGGTTTACCATAAAGTCAACGTATTCTACATTTCTAGACAACTAAATTCAGCTCTGGTCTTACTATTCAATACCAGGACATTAAGTGTAAAGCTATACATTAAGTTCTAATTAGTGCATGAGTTTTAATTTCAGCAAGAGTAGAAAGGTTGAGAAAAATTGTAGGAAAAGCATAAAACTCAAGTTTTAGCTCAGACTGAAATTCAGTTACCTGCTAGAGAGAAAAAAAGTAAAAGATTTAAAATAACACACACCAGATGGAAAAACAAAAAGAAAAAGATCAATATAATAAAATCTTAGAATAGCTTCAGGTTCAACAATTAGGCATTAAGTTCAGCCAGCAGCATCTGGCCAAGCCTTTGTGGAGAAATGAGACAAATAATTAAGTTCCTACTATTTGAAAAGGAATTTCCTATGTGGGCTCTGGTCCACAAACAGACTAAAATTTTATAACATTAAAATGTGATCCATCTATACTTTTATTAAAGCCTAAATTCCTATTAAAGGGGGGGGGGGTGCTTTCATTGGCAATGATTGCAGTAATGATTCTCCAGTAACAGGTACTGTAACAATTAACCCAGTGAGTCACTCCTTGGCCCACAGCTGTGAACCTCAGTTGTTTCTCCAGTGGGGGCGACAAACGCCACCTTTCCTTCCTTCAAGAGAAGGAAAGTGAAAGTGAAGTCACTTAGTCCTGTCCGAATCTTTGTGACCCCATGGACTGTAGCCTACCAGGCTTCTCAGTCCATGGGATTTTCCAGGCAAGAATAGTGGAGTGGGTTGCCATTTCCTTCTCCAGGGGATCTTTCCGACCCAGGGATCGAACCCAGATCTCCTGCATTGTAGGCAGACGCTTTACCATCTGAGCTACCAGGAAAGCCCCCGCACATTACTCTATCTCCTTCAGCACCTTACTTTCACCAGTTCCAAGTAGGAAAAAGAAAGAAATCAGCATGAGAATCGCAGAAAATAATTACTCCTGGTTAGCGGAGGAGACTGGTAGGTTGCAGTCCATGAGGTCACTAAGAGTCAGACACAACTGAACGATTTCACTTTCACTTTTCACTTTCATGCATTGGAGAAGGAAATGGCGGCCCACTCCAGTGTTCTTGCCTGGAGAATCCTAGGGACGGTGGAGCCTGATGGGCTGCTGTCTATGGGGTCGCACAAAGTTGGACACAACTGAAGCGACTTTGCAGCAGCAGCAGCAACAGCACATATTTCAGTGTTAAATCAGTCAGTTGTCCTGATGGTGTTAAATCACTCAATTGTTTAAAATTCAGGTAACATGCAACAGTTAGAACTGGTCATGGAACAACAGACTGGTTCCAAATAGGAAAAGGAGTACGTCAAGGCTGCATATTGTCACCATGTTTATTTAACTTATATGCAGAGTACATTATGAGAAATGCTGGACTGGAGGAAACACAAGTTGGAATCAAGATTGCTGGGAGAAATATCAATAACCTCAGATATGCAGATGACACCACTCTTATGGCAGAAAGTGAAGAGGGGCTAAAAAGCCTCTTGATGAAAGTGAAAGTGGAGAGTGAAAAGGTTGGCTTAAAGCTCAACATTCAGAAAACGAAGATCATGGCATCTGGTCCCATCACTACATGGGAAATAGATGGAGAAACAGTGGAAACAGTGTCAGACTTTATTTTTCTGGGCTCCGTAATCACTGCAGATGGTGACTGCAGCCATGAAATTAAAAGACGCTTACTCCTTGGAAGGAAAGTTATGACCAACCTAGATAGCATATTCAAAAGCAGAGACATCACTTTGCCAACAAAGGTTCGCCTAGTCAAGGCTATGGTCTTTCCTGTGGTCATGTATGGATGTGAGAGCTGGACTGTGAAGAAGGCTGAGCGCCGAAGAATTGATGCTTTTGAACTGTGGTGTTGGAGAAGACTCTTGAGAGTCCCTTGGACTGCAAGAAGATCCAACCGGTCCATTCTGAAGGAGATCAGCCCTGGGATTTCTTTGGAAGGAATGATGCTAAAGCTGAAACTCCAGTATTTTGGCCACCTCATGCGAAGAGTTGACTCATTGGAGAAGACTCTGATGCTGGGAGGGATTGAGGGCAGGAGAAGGGGACGACAGAGGATGAGACGGCTGGATGGCATCACTGACTTGATGGGTGTGAGTCTGAGTGACCTCCGGGAGCTGGTAATGGACAGGGAGGCCTGGCGTGCTGCGGTTCATGGGGTCGCAAAGAGTCGGACACGACTGAGCGACTGATCTGATCTGATCTGAACATGAAGAATCCTCCTCTAGCCCAGAAGAGCCCCTGTTCACCTGTATCTACAGATCCCATCACCACTCTTCTAACTCACCAACCTCACACCCTTTGCGCTTCCTCCAATACATCAATTCTGCAGGACTCCCCCACAACCGCCCCAACCATTTCCTGTGCCCAGAACACATCTTCCCTAGACTTTCTCATAAATGGACTTCCTCGCATCATTTCAGGTCTCAGCTCATATGATCACATCTTCAGAAACACAATGTTTCTCATAATCCTATAGAAAATGGAAGTCTGTTAACCCCCCGTCCCCAGCTTTATTTTATGTTATGGCAATTACTTGCTAAGAAGTTCAGCCATTTGAAGTCAACCACCTGGACTATCACAATTTTAAATTAACAGACATGTAGCAGTCACTTGTCAAACGACTTCAAAAGTCCTCAACCTTTAACATAAATAATACAAATTCTGAACATTAAGAGATTCTCCCTGATACGTTACTTCACGTCACCAGTCCCCACTCCACCCTCCACACTTACAATGTTCTATAGAAACAGACACAAAATCCAGATGGACAGCAGGGGCCATACACATAGAACCCAGCAGCTGGGTTAAAGGATGGAATCCTAGTCTGGATGGTCTTGTTAAAGGCACGTGTTCTCCACAACTCAGGGAATAGAAAGGTACCTCATTCAGGCAGCATTACTTAAAAAAGCGCCTCCTGATCCTCAGCCACGTGACTAGTAAGGAAATAACTACTGTACATCCCTTTGGAACTCTGAATCTTGTGTAAGTACAGTACAGCAGAGGCACCGACACTAACAAAATTTCTAAAGCTATTTTGTGTGTGCATGCTCCGTGATGTCTGACTCTGCTACCCTATGGACTGCAGCCCACCTGGGTCCTCTGTCCATGAGCTTTTCCAGGCAAGAATAATGGAGGAGCTTGTCACTTCCTTCTCCAAACCCGCATCTCTCGCACTGGCAGGTGGGTTCTCTGCCACTGCATCACCTGGGAATATCTACCACTGTATTATTTCAAGGTTCGTTTGCTCTTTTTGCAGGGGGAGGGTCTGGGTAACTGAACATTTATGCCTAGCTTTGCTTTCATTCATCAGTATTCTAGAGCTACCAAAATAAATTCTAAGGCCATAGATTACATTTTTATAAAAGCCAGTGGTCCCAAGAGACAATTTTTATTCCAAATTTCTTTCCTATACCTTGTTTTCAAACACAACTAGGACAAAGTTTAAAGTATAGTACAACTTGTTTTTCTACTCTCTAATGGACCTCAAAAGAGAAATGTAGGCAGAACACTTGCAATATCTGATTAAGGAAACAGAAAACTGAAAAGAATCTGGAGGAAGAGCAGAAGAGAGAAACACGGGTGGCAGGCTTTCAAAAATGAAATAGAAACACTTAAAAAGTATTTTTAGGGTTGCTGCTTCCACATAAGACCTCCAAGCATAGGGGACACTAAGGAGAGGAAGAAAATCTGAAAACAGAGACTAGGACTCAACTAGTGCAACAGTACTGGCAACTTTCTACGTGACACAAATCACTTCTAACCATCTCTAATACTTAAAATAATAAGATAGTAGTCTTATTTTGGACAGAATCTAACAAACTGTCCCATGAAAAATATTCCTTTCTCATCAAAGATACATCCATAACCTCTAATAGAACAGACATCCGAAAGAAGTGGTGGTAAAAAGGTAACTTTAATTACTATTATCTTTTTTGAACTGAAAGCAAACTTTTTTTAAGTGAAGAAAAGAAAAAGAGTGAGAAAATTTACGGAAAATTTTTGAACAGAAGAAAGGTGCCAAGACACAGAGGAAGATAAACATGGGGACATAAGGAACAAAGGGCCTCGTGGGAGAGACCAAGAATTGGTGGACAGCCTGAATCACTTTTGTCTTCACATCAAGGATGAAGAGGGGAGAGCTGGTACTGCGCGCACTGGAATCTGGGGAGCAGAGTCAAGTGTGAGCTGTGAGGAGGTCCACACTCCCTAGGTCAGGCACCCCTTCCCTGCTGCAGCCCCAAATCCCAGGGAATCCCTAGCCAAGATTCTGATGGTCTTGGTGGGAGAGGGAAGAGGGGACAGAGGTACCCACCAAGTCATAAGAGTAAAGTGTGTAAGAAGTAATTTTAATTAACTAATCATGTAAATATTTTAATGAAGTCCATAGAGCAAGTGAAGGGTGAAACAAGAGGGTGGCCTAAAGACGAGGTATCAGTAACAGAACATCCCCAGAATCTAAAAGGACAAGGGAACACGTATATTAAACTATCCTGTTGTACACACTATAATGAGTATGAGGACAGAAAAGGGTACAAGAAGAGACACAAGCTTCGACACCATGTCAAGCTCCAATTTTATCTAGAGGTCAACTGGCTTGACATATTTCCAACTGGTGTGAAGAAAGACACCTTCCTAAGGTGCACTCGTTTGACAGCAATGTGGCTGCATCTGGAAAACAGAGAAACCTAAGAGCAGACCAGCTTCAGTTTTACCCGACGTGTACTATTTACTTTCATCATACCTTGACCTGTGGTTCAAAATCCAGAGATACAAAAGATATACATACAGTGAAAACACCATTCCCTCTCCTGTTTTCCAGTCAAGTTCGTTCCTGAGAATTTGTCCAAAGATGCACAAACTACAAGCAAAAGCACATTTTCACATGGGCATATTTTGATATGGACGTTTATAATGTTTTTTGGAAAGCAGTCTTTGTTCTAACTAAACTTACTAGCATCACACATATCCATAGATTTCAACTTTTCTATGAGGCTGACTTCAAGACTTTTTTGGGGCGGGGGGCAAGCAGTATGGCTTGTGGGATCTTAGTCCCTCAACCAAGATTGACCCTGGGGCCCTTGGCAGTGCAAGGGCGGAGTCCTAACCACTGGACCAGGGAACTCCCGAAGACATTTTAAGTATCAAGAGAAGTAGGCTTCCCTGATGTCTCAGACTAAAGAATCTGTCTGCAATGCAGGAGACCAGGGTTCGATCGCCAGGCCAGGAAGATCTCCTGAAGAAAGGCATGGCTACCCACTCCGGTGTTTTTGCCTGGAGAAGTCTCCGGACAGAGGAGCCTGGCGGGCTACAGTCCAAAGAGTTGGACATGATTGAACCACAACATTTTCACTTCACTTTCATCAAGAGAAGTGGTAGAGTGAAAGTGCTGGATTATGAAGTCTGGGTTCTCACCTCAATTCTGTGCAAGTCTGGGAAAGTCCCACCATTTCTTCAGCACTCTTCCTTATCTCTGTGGCCACCTCTTGAGTCCAGGCCACCTTCAGCTCCTGCCTGGACCTGCCCAGCCCCTCCACATCCTCCAAAACAACCCACCCTCCTGCCTCCTCCAGGCCATTCTGCTCAGGGCTGCAGTTGACATAACTTTAAGTGCAAATCTTGTTTTTATGTGAATACTGAACCCTCGTGCAATCTTTTCACCATTTCAGTGAAACCAGGCACAGAGCACATCCACAGCATCCAGAGTGAGGCTGGCAGTCTTCAGACCTCACTTCCTGAGCTGGATTCCTTCACTCAATACATGAAAAGACTGGAACCCAAGAGGCTAAGTAGGTGGGCCACATCCTGAATGCCACGTGGTTCCCAAAATGCCACGATTATGTGGAATTCTAAAGGTCATCCACCCACTGATGAGTATTTACCAAAGGTCAGGCACTGTGCTAGCTTTCAGGAACTTTGGTGAAGAGGTGAGACCTCTGACTTCTTAAAGCTTATATTTCTAGATACAGTTCTAGAAAAGCAGCACATATCTGAGATGGTGTTCTCTCACTTCACTGGAATCCCTGTCAAAATGTCTCCTCTTCTAATCACTGTCGAGAACACCATCCCTCACTTCACTCTACCTGCTCCACTTGTCTACACAGCACAGATCACCATCAGAATATGATGTATTCGTGGTTCATCTGTTTGCCCACTAGCTGGAAGCTTCCTGAGTGTATCTACCTTGCTCACTGCTATCTACCCCGTGCCTAGAAGAGTGTCAGGCACAGAGTAGGCACTCAATAAATATTTGCTGGGAAAAAACAGGTAATGTGACAAGAAGAGACTGAGATGGGCAAGTAGCCACTTTGGGAAGGGTGATCAGAAAAGGGCTATCAGACAAGGTGACATTTAAGCTGCAGCCTGAAGAACAGTAAGGAGAAGAGTCAGGACAGATCAGTGTATGGAGAGGGAACACTGAGTGTCAAGGCCCTGGGGCATGAGAGATCCCAGTGTGAAAGGGGCAACTTTGCCCTGCATAGTGAGGGAGGGGAAAGCAGTAGACAAAGCTGGAGAAGCAGGAAGGACCCTGAAGGCTATGCTAAAGAGTCAGTAATTTATCCTACATGAAATGCCATCATTAAGAACTAAGCAAGGAGTTACATGATATGGTTGTGTTTTTCATAAAGCACTATATCTCCTGTGAGCAGAAGAGTGTATAGAAGACAAAAATGAAGCACAAGGACCAATTAGGAAACTCAAGCAGTTTTCCAATTGAGAAATGATAGTAATTTAGTGGTGAAATATTGGAGAAGGAAATGGCAGCCCACTCCAGTGTCCTTGCCTGGAGAATCCCAGGGACGGGGGAGCCTGGTGGGCTGCCGTCTATGGGGCTGCACAGAGTTGGACACGACTGAAGCGACTTAGCAGCAGCAGCATAAACAAAGAGAAGTGAAGATACTTAAGATATGTGTAAGGTAGAATTGTTAAGACGTGCTGATGGGCTGGACAGAGACAGGAAAGATATAAGATGATTTCCAAGTTTCTGACTTGTGCAATTGGGTGTATCAGGATCTACTAACTGAAATGAAAAAGGGTTGAGGGGGAAAAGCCAGAACTTTGTTTTGTACCAATGAAGCCTGAGTCATAGGTTTCTGATCTCCAGGTGGAACTCAGAGGACAGGTCTGGGCTGCAGCTACATGCTCAGGAGTCATCAACATAAAAATGATATTTAAAGCCATGAGAGTAAGTGAAATGACCAAGGGGAAGGAGTACAAATAAAGAGAAGTGAGGCCCAAAACTGAGCCTGGAGACATTCCAGCACTTAGAGGTCACGCAGAGCACGGAGGCAGTAAAGGAGAAGAAGGACTGGTCTATGAGACAGAAAGAAAACAAGATTCCATCGCAGAGGACCTGGGGGCTCTTAGCAAGAATGGTTTCGGTGAAGTAGTGAGGAACGGAGCCAGTACTGTGTGGTTCAAAGAGTGAATGGAAGAGAAAAAAGGTAGAAGAAAGAATAGACAACTCCTTTGAAAGGTTTAACTGTGAAGGGGAGAAAAAAACGGGCCACTAGAAATCAAGAGAGGTGAATTTAACAAGGGACAATTTCTTTCTACAGATGGGGTGCAACAGAGCTTGTTCCATTATACCCAAACAGAGGGAAATGAGAGGAGAGTGGCCCAGCTGCCAAAACAAAAACCTCTGGATGAGGAGGAGGGCAACTGAGGGTGTCCCTCTAGACAGATTCTTATTTTCTCAGGCAAGCACCAACAAAGCCATCAGCTGAGAGAACACAAGTCTGTAAGGTTTGAGGGAAAGGTATGAAGTACTCTTCTTAGAACCTGAGAACGCAAACTTAAAAGCTGGGCTTCCTGACAGTGATGAACCCCATTTCAGATCGTGGTTATGTCAACATGGAATTTCAGTTAAGACTTCCCGTACATGGTCAATACTTCCTTCAATCAATGTTGTTGTTCAAATTTATACCAAGAACTAGGTTTATAATATCATCTTTGGAAATCACTGATCTAATATAAGTAAATGTCTCCTCTCCCACCAAAACAGAATATTACAGATTCTCTACACATTCCCAGGATTTCAATCAATCATCAGATCATCAGCATCTTTAAAAAAAAAGAGATCAGACAACAAACCAAATGAAAAAAAAATTACATAATCAGAGGAAATGTGACCACAGACTGAGTATTTTACATATTTCTAGATTAAAATGCATACTGATACTTGATATGCTTTAAAATAATTGAAGAGGGCAAGAGAAAGTGGGTAATGGTATAGATGAAATCAGACTGGCCATGTGTTAGTAACTGTTGATATTGGGGTAATCAGTATACACGGATTCCCTATACTAGTCTCTCTACTCTGAAATGTATTTGAAAATCTCCATTTAAAAAAAGTAAAAAGTAATCAAAGAAATCCAGAACACTAAAATATAACCAATATTTATTTTATGTTTCCAATATAAATTAATATTACCCAATATTTCATAATTTTTTTCATTTCCAAAATTCTAGTTTGCTTCCTTAACAACATCAGGAAAGGAAGCCCTTATCCTTCCAAACAAAATTCACTTTATTTCAAAAATAACCCTCTCTCTTGTCTGTTTTGTAGGATCAAGCCTGCCCCACTGACCATGTATCTTACTGCGTGAGGCCTGCCCAGGCCCCCCAGCGCAGTGTGAGACAAGGGGGCACTACTGCCAAACCCAGGGGGTTCGGATGCAGGCTAGCTGTTTTCCACACTAAGCTCTGCCTCTATCACTATTAAAGGTGACATGTGAGCCTCAAAAATGAAGAGAAAGGGGAAAGAGTAAAATAAAAGTGATCAACTTTTCTTTCCTTCCTCAACAAATGTCTGATCTCCAGAGCTCTTGGAACCACCACAACAAACAAGTTCACCTTCACTAATTTCTCTTTTAGCAAAAAAAGTAAAGGACTGGGACGTGTCCAGTGGTTAAGACTATGTGCTTCCAGTGCAGGGGGTCAGGGCTGATCCCTGGTCAGGAGGAGGGGCAGGCAGAGGAGGAGAAGGGAGAAAAGGAAGTAGGGAGGAAGAGAAGAAGGACTGAGACCAGAGTATCTGGTGGGAATGATGTGGACAGTCCTCTGTGCTTCCCAGAGGCCCCTGCTGCCTTGGTCAGATTAATTTATACCAGAGGTAGCTTTTAAAGACACTTAACCACTGTGGCGATTGTGGGTAGCAAATGAATGCTACTGAGGAGAAATCAGCACTGATTAATTTCCCTCCTGAGACAAAAGGTAGATCATATTTCTCTGATTCTACTACATAACTCTCCTCCGTCCCTTCCCACATCTCTTTTCCCTACCAACCCCTTCTCAAACCAAACTTGTGGCAGATAAAATGAACTGGACACCATATGACTGGAAAGAGCCAAAATTTTAAGGACACCACTGCGCCAGTTGGTTCTACCTTGCCAATCGGACGGTTACCTGACTGGTTTCACTGACAGAACTGGTTGCCCAGGAGGGTGGATGTTATCTCTGAGAGCCACAAAGACCATCTTCTCTTTGCAGCAGCTATTCTAAACGTTTCTCAGTTTATGAATACATATCTGTTTCAGCGGTTTCCAAGTCTGGAATTTTATAGAAATTTCTAGAAGAGTTCTTTTAAGATTTGGTTGGGGCCCATAAACCTGTATTTTTTAAAAAGTCATCAGGTAGTTGCACTTGCTCAGGCTTAGAAACAAATGATGTATTATGAGCTGAGGTACAAACATAACTCATATTCAAAAGAGTAACCTACCTCTAAAAGCTTTAATTATTCTAAACATAACCAAAATATTTTCTCTAAATAAAACTACAATTCTAGATAATATGCAAAGTAAAATCAAATTGTTAATTCAGGAAAAAAAAAAAAAAAAAACAATAAAAAGCTAACAAATTACAACGAAGGACTAAAGTAAAGTCTTCTAAGACTGGTCTTGCTGACATACTGGACTGGATGATTCTTAGCTGATAGAGGCTATGCACTGTTGGCTAGCCCCATCAACCGAATATAATTTCAGTGAAAATCTTACTGTAACAACAGAATGAGTGATTTTGCTGAAATGAAGGCCAGCTCTCTGATTTCTATCCACTAGATGCCAGTAGCATCCCCCCAAGTTGTGACAATCGAAAATGCCTCTGCTGCTGCTAAGTTGCTTCAGTCGTGTCCAACTCTGTGTGACCCCAAAGACGGCAGCCCACCAGGCTCCCCGTCCGACACTGTTAAACATCCACTGCAGGGCAAAATCACCCCAGTTCAGGACTACTGGATTAAAGGAACCAAATTAAAAATTAGAAGGAAAAAAAATGGCTAAAATAGATTGGAGTGAAGATACAGCAAATAAATCGTCTTTAGAATATAAAGCAGTAGCACGAGGTACACTCTTATTGGCTATTTTTAATAAAAACAAAACTAAAGGAAATGGACTTAAGTTTCACAAGGGAGCATCGAGAGTACTCAAAAGGAAAAACCTCTTAACTCCGAAGTTTCATTACAGCCAGGAAGTCTGGAGACCCTTTCCTGGAGATAATTAGAATGAAAAGGCTGTGATATGACTCAGAAGCTTTGGGACTAGAGTGTAGGTCTGAGAGACCTGAGGAGGGCCCATTTTAGCCTGAGAACCTCTCCCGCCTCGGAGCCTGAAAGACTCCTTCAGAAGGAAAGCACTTGACTCACAGTTAAAGTCTCCCTCTGGACTCAGGTCCGTGTGATGTGACCCGTTTCTGAACGCACACACAGCAAGCCAACAAGGCTAGCAGGTTTATGGCCCTTCCCTGCTGCTTGTGCTCCTTAAGGCCAAGGTGCGGCTGTGAACCGGTCTTCTCTTTTGCGCCCAGGGTCAGTCCTAGCATTGTTCTAGTGCAGAGGCTGCCAGTCCAAAGTGGAGCTGTGACCAGGAATGGTATTCTACCCAGATCAGCACATCTACAGTGTCTATCTCAGTAAAAGTAAAGGCAAATAGAAGAAATCTGAGAAAAGAGAAACAAGTCAAGCCACAAACTACTGTAAATCAGTAGTTCCCCAAAATGTGATCCATCGATTTCTGTGGGTCCCGCAAGAACTTACAAAGGTCCACAGAGTATAGAATACTTTAATAATGATATTAAAAGATTTTTTACCATTTTTACTGTGTGAACGGCTATTTTATATTTTAACCTTTTGCTCTTCATCCATAACAATGGATCTCAAAATTCATACTTTTAAATTATTTGCTCTCATAGCATAAAAGCAATGGTAAATAAAATGGCTGGAGACTTAGCACAAATCAAGGGAGTGGTGATTTAGGCCATGCATGTACAGTGGAAGTTACTGGTTTTATTACATCTTGATCCCTGAGTCCACATCTTTCTAATATTCTGTGTTGTCTCAAGGAAAAGCACTTACACAGTTCTGAGCTGAACTGGCTGTCTTTTTTCTTTTCTAAACTGGCTTCATTCACTTTATTTTTCTCATATAAACCTATGTGATGGCTACAGCTGGAGCCGGGGTCCTTTGCATGGAAACTCTGGGGTGGGTCTTTACAAGAAGGTCAATGAATTCCTGATACAGAGGCTCAAAGACTCAGTAAACACTGACTCTTTCCAGAGATCAGGGGTGAGATAACTGTAGGTCTTGGAAATGGCATTAAAAGTGGCCTTGGCAAAGTTGCTCAGGATGGCAGTGATGGCAGCGGGATGGAGATGCAGTGATGGTCAGTTCCCGCCATCATCAGTAGCTTCTTGGGCACAGGGACTGAGATGATGCCAGTGTCCCTGGAGACAGGGATGAGGCAAACCAGCATAGAGCCAGAGCGGCAAGTCACTTTGCAAGGGACAGCATGAGGCTTGCGGACCTTGTTCCCCCAGTAACTTCACTGAACAGGGATAACAGAGTTTGGCCAGAAGTAATGCCCAACAGATGGCAGTGGCTACCTCCTAAGAGTACTTAACACCCATACACTGTTCCTACTTTAACATCATTTCTACTTGAACTAATGGACAAACTATGGTTTTCAGACTTGAGTATCTGGCAGACATTCTGTTAAAAATTAACCAAGTGAGCTTGGTACCAGCAGCACTGATAACAATCATAAACTTCAGTGAACTGGCGGTAATTTCAAAGCAAAAATCAAAATTTTGGAATACTTAAGCTTGACAGCTTTACAATACTTAGCATTTTTTCTTATGAGACTGACCGTGAGATTAACAAATACAACTTTTGCTAATGTATAATGAAATGTGTCATAATTTGAAAGATGTACCTAACATACTGATTCAATATTTTCCAAATGACCAATGAATGATGTTTAAAAAAAAATTATACACTACTAATAATTCATTCAAAGTATAAGACAGATAGGTGCTTCCTCCATGGCTCAAGTGGTAAAGAATCTGCCTGCAATGCAGGAGACATAGGTTCAATCCCTGGGTCTGGGAAGATCTCCTGGAGAAGAAAATGGATAAAATCTGTAAGATCAGTAATCCAGTATAGTCAAAGCTATGATTTTTCCAGTAGTCATGTACAAGTATGGGAGATGGACCATAAAGAAGGCTGAGCATCAAAGAACTGATGCTTTCAAACTGTGTCATTGAAGAAGATTCTTGGAAGTCTCTTGGACTGCAAGATTACACCAGTCCATCCTAAAAGAAAGCAACCCTGAATATTCACTGCAAGGACTGATGGTGAAGCTCCAATATTTTGGCCACCTGATGTAAAGAGCCGACTCATTGGAAAAGACCCTGATGCTGGGAAAGATTGAAAGCAGGAAGAGAAGGGGACGACAGAGGACAAGATGTTTGGATGGCATCACCAACTCAACGGACATGGTTTGATCAAACTCTGGGAGATGGTAAAGGACAAGGAAGCCTGGCATGCTGCAGTCCATGGAGCTGCAGAGTTGGGCATGACTGAGCGACTGAACAGCAACCAACTCAAACTGATTAATTAAATCTTCACCAATATTTTTCTGTATGTTAGGAACTAAGAACTAACAGTTCCTTAAAGCACTCACTGTATGTATTAATTCATTACAGTCCTCTGAGATGCCACACACAGCTAGGTAAAGAAGATATAGAAACAAACTGGAAATGAAACCTGACTTCCAAGTGTACACAGTGGAACAAGGGTGACTGAACGGTAAATGGGCTCTCAGAACACAATCTAGAATGTGCAACAACAAGTACAAACCAGGTGGAATAGGGGCATCACTGTAGGAGACAGCTGGGCTTAATGGAAAAGGTGACCACTGAGCAGAGTTCTGTGGGCTGAAGAGGTTGTAGAAAGAAAATAAAAGAGAAAAGGGCAAAATACACTGCAGGATTTTAAACAAGAAAGGACATCATTAGGTTTTTGTGTTTTATAAAGAAATCTGACAACACTTAGTGAGGGGGCCAAGAGAGAAACAGGGCAAGTGAGATGGGCAGGAGCATGAGCCAGTGGGGATAGAGAGAAAAAAGCAAAAGTGATGTTTTGGAGAGAGAACTGGTAAGATCTGGTGACCTAGGACAGCAGTCAGATAGTAAAAACACAGGCTGTGCAGACAACAGAGGGCCTCTATAACAAACACACATACATGCTTGTTTTAAACAACTCAGAAATGTAAAAATCCATTCTTGGCTCACAGGCCTCCGGTTAGATGCTGACCTCTGACCTGGGAGACAAGCAACAAAGGAGAGGACGAGCCTGCTGAGGTGACACCCATGTTTCTGGCTTAACCTAGTAGACCGGCGGAGGTGCCACTCACAAGAACTGTGGACACAAAACGAAACGCTCAGCGTTTCTGAGTAGTTGAGAAACTACCCAACTACTGGTAGTTGAGAGCGTGGAGAAGAGTGAGTCAGTTGCAGACGGCCCAGGTGGAACTGTTAAGTAGAGTGCCAGACATATAAATATGGAGCTCAGAACAGAGGTCTGGGTGGAGAGAAAGATTTGGAAATCATCAATATACTAAACAGCTAAAACCGTGTAAATGGCTGACAGCCAAGGTAAGAGTGTCAAGTGAAAAGAAAGTTGGCTACAATCATGGGAAACACTAGGGGTTGGAGAAGAAACAAAAGGAGTCTGTGAAGAAAACTCAAAGAAAAGACAGAACAGCAGGTATATTTTAAGATGCTAAAGGACAGCAGCAAACCAAGTTGTGGACCTTCACTTAATGCCCAGGAAAGATGCCAAACCATAGATGTCTCAGAAAAGCAGCGAGGGCTGCCTAAGGGCGCACAATTCCCATGAGTCTGGCAAACAAACGTTTGCTGTAATTTCCAAGAGGCCACTTGTTATAAGGTCTCTTACCCAAAACAAGTTTGCTCCTAGCCTAGCCATGCTATCATTTCCTACCTGGTACCAACCCATTCTTCATGGAAACCACACATAGGAAGGAGCCAAATGCTTTTGAGGAGCATTAACTCCTCACTGCTCAAGTCTGGCTTCCTGAAGGTAGCCCCACCAGTTGTAACATCCCTGGCAATTCTGTGTCACTTACATGCTTCTATCCTGGGAAGGGAAGTAACTGATCTGACTGGCAGATGTGGGAAAAATAAATGGTCCAGTTGTGCCTTTCTTCCTCTTAAGAGTGAACTGGATGGGCGTTGTGCTGGCTGGAAGCTTTGTCTACTACACATGCCTTCTCTAATCCAGCAGTACTGTGACCAGGGGGGCAGGTCTGCCTAATTCTGGAACTTAACAAGCTGATTTGGCTCTAATACTAAACTGCTTCCTTTACCTTGCCTTCATCAATAATAAAGCTGATATGATAGTCCCTCTTTACTAATCCTTTAGTTTCTATCCAATCTATTCAAAACTTGGGTGGGAGAGAAAGGTGCTATTTATTGCTCTCCCCTCCCTTCTAGATCCTAACATCAAGTTTAAGTGACTTCCTGGTGGCTCAGATGGTAAAGCGTCTGTCTACAATGCGGGAGACCCGGGTTCGAGCCCTGGGTCGGGAAGATCCCCTGGAGAAGGAAACGGCAATCCACTCCAGTACTATTGCCTGGAAAATCCCATGGACAGAGGAGCCTGGCAGGCTACAGTCTATGGGGTCACAAAGAGTTGGACACGACTGAGCGACTTCACTTTCACTTTTCAGATAAAAGCAATCTAATTTAATGTAATCTTAGTAAAATAAAGGTTTTCCAGGGGGCAAAGTAATAAAGAATCTGCTTGCAACGCAGGAGACCTGCATTGGGTCAGGAAGATCCCCTGGAGAAGGGAATGGCAACCCACTCTAGTATCCTTGTCTGGAGAATCTGATGGACAGAGAAGCCGTCCAGGGGATGGCAAGGAATCAGACACGTCTGAGCGACTAACACATGCACAGTAAAATAATTTAAGACTTTTAAATGGTTATGTTAATTCTCCTTCCTTTTAGATGGAAGCTTCTTTACCATTTTGATGGTGTGTTGCACTTCACGTCTCATGTTATAATATGAAACATGTGAGATACTACCACCATTAAAGATGTAATTACATTTGAAATTAATCCCAAACATTCCATCCACTTTCAGACTTTGGAACAAATTTCCAAGAACTCTTAATATCATCAAACACAGTCAAGGAAACCACGGCATAATTCTATTCTTAAGAAAAACACATCTCCAAATACTCTCCAAGTACCTACATATAATTCATAAATATTTATCCCAGGTCATTTTAAAAATACCTGAAAAGATAAATTACTTGAATAAATGAACTGAGTGATTTCATGCAAAATAAGCTCACACTATTATATACCACACTGTGCCGTTTTTAGTCTGAGGACAGGAAAATACACACTGTAGAAAAAGGAAATGTAAACAAAGTGGGCTAACCATTTTTAAAGACTGCTTCCTATCTGGGTTCTGCCTGTTCATGAGACCTGATCACAAAAATACAACAGCCCTGAAGCAATACCTCAAGTGATTAGTGCTACAATGGGCTTCATCGGTCACTGCAGACACTGTCCGGAGATCTAGGCCCATCTCTTCTACTGTTTCCAATATCCACTCTACATTCAGGATAAGGTTATAGAGACTGTGTTAGAAGAACCATACTGAATGAGTCAGGGTCAACACCACATGGTAGGTGGCTACAGACCAGGGCAGGCCAGGAAGAAATGGACCTGCAATAAGATGGCAGGTAGAATAGGTAGAGCAGGGTGCCACTCAATCCGTAAACTACCTGACTGGTACTCAGTCTTGTCTCCTTACAGCCTGAAGCACCCAGCACAGAGCTTTACATAGTAAAGGTAAGTGGCTATACTTGGAGATTTTACATCTTCTGGATTATGTGCTGATTGCCTGGAACAGACTTAGGGGGAAGCCTAAGCGGACACTTAACCATTTAGTTCTGCCCAAATGAAAGCACTGAATGCCCTGCGGCTTTATTTATTGGAGCTCACACATTGAATGGTACATGTCTAATCAGTTGTTGGGTGCCAAGAGTGTTCTTTGTTTAACAGCACTCTCTAGCCAAGATGCTGACACTGGGCATATTCTCAAACTCTCAACTGTCTCCTAGAGCTGCTCAGATCTGATTTAATACTGTCAACGAAGACTCACAGCACGAGAGGGGCTGGCTCAAGATGCTCCATGAAAAGCAGCCACTCATGGAAATGTTAATTCGTGGAAGGAGGCACCAAATATTTTCTGTTATTTTAAATCCTGGCAGCAGTAAGGAGAACCAGCCCAAGATTTTAAGCAAACTAATTTTATACCCTTTTCAGCTTACAGAATCGATAAATTACAGCTCTACTTTTCATTATCTGGGAAATGGCGAAAATGGAGAAGAGAAGAAAGGAGACTCAGTGCAGTAAACTGGAAGATCCTTTAAAACAGAGCCTGTGTTTTGTTCATTTTCTTTTCCATCAGTGTCTAGCAGCAGAGCTTTGACCACAGCACTCAGTGAGTGAGTGCTGAATCAAAATGTTGTGAAAGCATTCTCAGCTCATCACAGATCCAGCATGTCACGAGTTTAGCAACCCTTAACTCTCTCCTAGCAAATGCTTTCAGTTCTGCTTATAGCAAACATTTTTTTCCAAGAAATGTATCTTAACTTCACAACACAGAAATGAAAAACCTAGAATCTCCTTTGTAAAGGTGCATTTCTTTTTAAAAGGAGCCATATACTATAAATGAGAAACATTTTGTGTTAAAAAGGAAAGGGCAACCTAAGCAAAGCAGTATATCTGTAACTGTGCTGTAAGGAACTCTAAAGAGCAAACATCTGTAACGCTGCCATACAGCTGCATCCATAAACGCCTTTTCCTAAAGGACTAGTTAAACTAAAGGCTAAACTAGAAACGCAGGTGCATCTTTTACATAAACTCCCAGTCCTAGAAGTATGTTTAAGTTATTTATGAATAATTAAAAGGCCTAGGTTCCCAGGGTCATAGAGAACTGAACTCCCATCTTCTCACAGCCAAAAGCGTTCAAGGGGCTGCCAACAATAATATATTCTCTGTGAGGCTTTTCCTGGCAAGCCCATTCCCCAGCCCCTCCCCTGTGTTGCTATGGCATTTTCTTTTCATACCGCTATTATCGTTTACCTCAGCATATAATCAACCTTTAACTTCCTTTTCATTACAAATCAGTTCCTGATTAGACTGTGAGCCCTTTGTGGACAGGAACTGGGTCAGAGTCACTTTGCTATCCCCAGAATCTACTAAATAGTAAAGCGGTTAGTTAATAAAACTTCTGCTGAAAGAATGAAATCAAAACTTCTGAGACTATTGTTTTACATATTTAAGGCTGCTCACTGAAAGGAAGTCCTTGAGTAACCCAAGGTACTGAAAAAACTGTTTAAGCCTCATATATCCACACATCGTCTGCCTTTATCTTTATGCATTTATACAGTCAGCAACTGTCTCAGGCAGAACAACGTTTGAACTTAGTGGGTGCTCAAATATTAATTGATACAAGGAATACATGTTGAACACTATATATATATAGAGAGAGAGAAAGTGGGCCCAGGGTATGGGGGCGGAGGGAAGAGGGGAGAAAGAGAGAGACACAGAGAGAAGAAATACATATATCATATACTACAGAATTCCCTAGATCTGCTTTTTAAAATATGAACATGTAAAGTAACATATAAACAAAAACTATAGAACTTTCTCATTTTTAAGCAAGACCTGGAAAATCTTAAGAGTTGATTTTCAGAAATGATAAAAGGATCATGACACAGCAAAAAACTGGTCTGACTACGGAATCTCTCATAGAGTAATTGGATAACTTCATTCATAGAGGTGACAAGTTTCCACAACCAAACTGCAAAAGATTTCTCACTTTAACAGCTAGCAGCAGATGTCAACACAGAAGCTGAGTTGTTACTCCTCTTTGGAAGTCAGTAGATTGTTAAACTTATTAGTTTCATAATAAATATAAAAACATGTAAAAATATAATCTTTTAAAAACCAGTATTCATCTGATATTAATATAACTTTTAATACAATAATTACAAAAACAAGCATAGAAGCAAAATCTCTAAAGATATCAATATTTACCTGATATGTATATAATAATATTCAAAATAATTATAGTTCATTTGAAGGTGGAGTAGGGAATTCCCTGGCGATCCAGTGGTTAGGACTCAGCCCTTTTACAGACTGAACCTGGCCCGAGGTTCAATCCCTGGTTGGGGAACTAAGATTCTGTAATGAAATCTATAAAGGTGGAATATAGTTTTATAAAAGAGAGCTAAGCCCCGCCCCTCTCTATGGTAAAAGGTAATTCTGAGGAGTCAAAAAAACAGGTTCTGACATTCGACAGTGAGGCTCCACAATCTTTAATCACCACCTGTATAAGAGGTAAAGAACCTCATTTTTCCCTTAGAGCTATGCCTCTAACCCACTGGAAATGGCGATGATGAAACAGCAGGCCAAGAGAAGGGGTCCAACAGTTCAGATGGTGGAGTTCACAAGCACATTCTCTTCCACCTTCAAGTGTCTGGTAGGCTGCAAAGGCAACCAACCACATAACATGGCCTTGGTTTTCAGAAACAAAATGTCATTTAAAAAGCCCCAGTAAAACAAAATATCCTAAAAAGTCCCGGCCATCATGGCACCTGGAGGCAAACACTAAGAAACAAGGGCATCATATGTTGCTGAACGTGGGGCGCAAAGCACTGGGTACCAGACCCTCCTGAGTCCCCAGAGGAGGTTAAAAAAATACTAGAAGTTTGTAAGGCCCCCATGACTTGGATGTCTCTGAGAACAGTGGCATATCCACATGCCAAGTTGTAAAGGCTACATCCTTTGAGCCTGGAGCTTTCCCAAATATATTTGCTAATGGTACACTGTTGGAGGGGGACCCAGACCCCTCAATGGTCGACTGGGACCCCCAAGAATGGGAGGCGGTAGCATATGAGTTGAGGAAGAAACAACCTCTGTCCCAGGCATTCCTTGTTAATATCTACTGTACCAAAAAGTCCAACAATGGCTGGTGTGAATGAGGAACAGAGACGCCTAACTACACCACAACAGAAATGCAAGGCTTTTTAGAAACAGTCACCAAAAGAGAGAGGGAGAAAGGTGCTAATGGTTCATAGGGGTCTCTGAAACTGTTTTCAAGCTTTGTTTACACAGGAAGAGGCCCCTTCAGGCTCACAGAAACAGAAGGAAGAAGCTCAGCCTCCCGTACAAGATGAGCGACAGGCTCTCTGTATTGGCAGCTGCAGAAATCAGGGTCCCTGATAAGTCATCTCGGGACAGCCGAACACAAGTTAAAAGCCTTGGTTCAGGAGCTTCGGGCTCTTCAGGAGACCTCCATCCCATTCCAAAGGATGAAATTGTCACCTCCTGCAATGCTCCAGCCCTGACCGCAGACTCTGGAATCCCACACCCAGATCTCTTAAAGAGATACAGCTGGCAAGGCCTTTGCGCTAGGGACCCCTGCAGCCCCCTGAGCTCGTCTCTCCACTGAGGGACAATCACCTGTTCTCTTCTGTAATTATCCACTGGGACGCTTTCATTGACACCGGAGCCCTCCACACTCTTCCCCAGAACCCCTCCAAACATAAGTGAGGGGCACCCTGTCAATTACAAGGCATAAGAAGTAGGATGAAACTGAAAGCTACTCATTCGTGTCCCACTCTTTGAGATCCATGAACTATACAGTCCACGGAATTCTCTAGGCCAGAATACTAGGGTGAGTAGCCTTTCCATTCTCCAGGGGATTCTCCCAACCCAGGGATCGAACCCAGGTATCCCACATTGCAGGCAGATTTTTTACCAGCTGAGCCACATGGGAAGCCCAAGAATACTAGAGCGGGTAGCCTATCCCTTCTCCGGTGGGTCTTCCTTACCCTGGACTCGAACCAGGGTCTCCTGCACTGCAGGTGGATTCTTTATCAACTGAACTATCAGGGAAGCCCCAACAAGTAGGATAGTAGATGTAAAAAAAAAAAAAGCCCAAGATTTACAAATAAACAAGATTTATTCTTATGTTGCAGAGAATGGTGATTTCCTTATAGGTGAAATGGTTGGTAACTCTCTTTACTATCTCATTAATGAACATATTCCTTGGATAAGCTATAGTAAGAAAAGAACACTTTCAAACTCTGGAAGAGAGAAAAACAATAATTCACTAAAAACTAAACTATCTTCACTGCTAAACTGTTTCCTTGACGAAAAAGGAAAAATGCTTCTGAGATAGTGGTAATCATTAACATATATAATTCAAAATTTATTCCAGATCATTAAAAGCATAATTATAACACAGATCTAACATTCCTTTCTTCTTTTATTTAATGGAGTATGACTACTTTCAGTAAAAAACATATACATTTATTATAAATGTACAGTGATATTACGGGCTGAATTTTGTCCCCTTAAAATTCAAGTATTGAAGCCCTAACACCCAAGACCTCTGAATAGGTCTGTAATAAGAGACAGAGCCTTTAAAGAGGTAAGTTAAAATGAGGCCCTAGGACGGGCCCTAATCCAACTGAAGTGGTTTCTTATTACAAGAGGAAGCGTGAACACAGAGGCACGAGGGATGAACACACAGAGACCATGAGGACACAGTGAGCGGGCGCCGTGTGTAAGCCAAGGGGAGACCTCAGAAGAAACCAAACCTGCTGACATCCTGACCTTGGACTTCCAACCTCCAGAACTGTGAGAAAATAAATTTCTATTGTTTAAGCCACCCAGTCTGTGTTAGTCTTTGTTACAGCAGCCCTAGCAAATTAATACGCAAAGGAAAAAGATGTTCTCCTGGCTTCCCAGGTGGCTCAGTGATTAAGAACCCATCTGCCAATGCAGGAGACACTGATCCTGGAAGATCCCACATGCTTTAGAGCAACTAAGCCTGTGCCCCACAACTACTGAGCCCGTGCTCTGGTGCCTGGGAGCCACTACTGCTGAGTCCACATGCCCTAGAACCTGTGCTCTGCAACCAGGGAAGCCACCACAATGAGAAGCCCATGCAGGACAACAAAGAGCAGCCCCTGCTCACTGCAACTGGAGGAAAGCCTCACAGCAAGAAGGACCCAGTACAGCCATAAATAAGTAGAAAGACATTCTCCATGCGATCAAGAAACAGTGTGGCAGAGATGGCTAGCTGCCCACCAGAGACTTATGTTTCCCTTCATAAGTGGTGCCAGAAAGCAGCTGACAAATGCAGACTAAATCTTCTGCCTCCCCACCCTACCCATCACCGCTACATCTAGGTCGGATCTCACCAAACCAACATGTGTACTCTGGACTGAGGTTAAGAAGTGAGTATGCTCTTGTTATCCTCTTTTTTGTCACCCCTTCCCTTTCCCAGACTCCTGGCTGGGTATCAACCCCCAGGACATTCAGAAGCTGTGTAAGAACCATGGATGAGTCTTCATCAACCTGGGTCTCCCATGATCTCACTAAGCAGTTTCCCCCATTCCCTGTCCAACAACAGGAATGTCCATTTTGGACCATGTTATGCATCTGAGAGGGCTTCCCAGGTGGCGCTAGAGGTAAAGAACTCGCCTGTCAATACAAGAGACTAGGAGACTAGGGTTCAATCCCTCAGTTGGGAAGATCCCCTGAGGAGGGCATGTATCCTTGCCTGGAGAATCCCACGGAGAGAGGAGCCTAGCAAGCAATAGTTTATAGGGTCATAAAGAATCAGATACAACTGAAGGGACTTAGCAAGCACGCGTGCATCTGAGATTTTGGATCTGTCTGTGAAAGTAGCAAGCACTCACCTTAATACAGATGATATTTAAACTTGAAGTTTCATTTTATTTCTTCAGATTCCAGAACTGAGAGTTAAATATGGGTCAAATTCATGAGAAACTGCTGTTTATGTAAATCAAAGATGATCAAGTATTGTTAATTTCATATGCTTCAACCTAATATGTTTGGTCTACAAAAAAGTGGACAAGGCATGACTGTTCTCCCAGCTCACTACTCAAATTCCCCCACAAAGTTGAATACATTGATGGATTCTAACAGCTCAACACTCTTCACAGACTGAGAGGCAATTTCACAGAAAACTTATATTCAGTACTGGCTAGTTCTCTACTTTCACAAATCCATGCCCTTCACTAGTTTCTCTATTATTTGATAGGTTTTTTTTGCCCTGAATTTATCAAATTACACCCTACCAAAGATGTCAAGATGGAGTAAGCCCACTACAGACTCTCTCCCTCACTGTGTGCTCAGTCATCCAGTTGTCTGACTGTATACGACCCCATGGACAGTACCCCACCAGGCTCCTCTGTCTATGGGATTTTCTGGGCAAGAATACTGGAGCGGGCTGCCATTTCCCACTCCAAGGGATCTTCCATATCTAGGAATCTCTTGCCTCTCCTGCAACTGGCAGGCAGATTCTTTACCATTGCACCATCTCTCTCCCACTGATTAAAGCTAAAAACTCTGAACTGAGTAGGCTTCCCTGATAGCTCAGTTGGTAAAGAATCTGCCCGCGCGGGAGACCCTGGTTCTATTCCTGGGTTGGAAAGATTCCCTGGAGAAGGGAAAGGCTACCTAGTCCAGTATTCTGGTCTGGAGAATTCCGTGGAATGTATAGCCATGGGGTTGCAAAGAGTCAGATACAACTGAGCAATTCTCACTGAACTAACCAAACTGAATACAAAATTAAAAACTACCCAAGGAAGGAGAAAAGTAAATAACAATCAAATAGGTAAGGGAAGTAAAAACTTGAAGAATTACAGTACCAGTGAGTTTCCTTGCCCTTTTTTATTTTTAAACTCTACTGTTCAGCTTTGACCCAATTCACAAAATAGCACAGCAGAAACACACACTAAAAATGCTGAGAGAAACTTCCTTATTCTGGCCACAGGACTGGGGAAGAGAAAAAGCCAAAGCAAGCCAAAGAGTACAAGGTACATTTTTCCCTTTTTTCCTTTCTCCACAGAATTTCATGAGAAAGGGGCTCCTGGAAGCCCAAGAATGTGTGGATACACCAAACAAGGAAAAACTGGAAAGAGAGGACCCTCAATTCTACATATGAACAAATATAAGTCTTAGGCTGGGTCCTTCTCCCCTGTGCCCTCCCCCTACAGTGTCTGTCTGCTCTCCAAGTTTGCACGTGTAGAACAAATCCAAAGACGGACAACAAAGGCGTTGAGCCTGAACTACGATACAAGAAACTGCCCAAGTCCAATGACCAAGGGCAGTGCAGTTCCAAAAAGCATAGCAAATGCTGAGAACTCAAATGACAATGGAACCACCACTCACAGGAGGTGAAACCAAACTTAAGATCGGAACCTGACCAAACCAACTGTCAGCTAAAACAAAACATTTCAACATTCTCCAGAGGATTCTAACAGCACCCGAAGTTTCACAAAATAATACTCAATATGTTCCTGACACAATTCAAAACTACTCAGCAAACAAAGAGCCAAGAAAATATAACCAATTCTGTGGGGAGGGGTGGGGGGACAAGAGATGGGAAAACCAAAATTAAAGATATTACAACTATCAAATAACTTAAAGCAGTTATTATAACTATGCTCCATGAGGTAAAGGTAAACGCTCTTGAAAAGTAGATGTTTCCAAAAGAAAAGCAAAAAAATGAAAAAAAAAACCAAATGGATAATGATAACAGTTCTGTAGTTTGATTGTCGGGCAGTTACATGATACAACACATGATAAAATTGCATAAAATCATACTCACACGTATGATTGAGAGAAACTTCCTTATTCTGGGCTTCCCCAGTGGCTCAGCTGGTAAAGAATCTGCCTGCAATGCAGGAGACCTGGATCGACCCCTGGGTTAGGATGATCCCCTGGAGAAGGGAAAGGCTACCCACTCCAGTATTCTGGCCTGGAGAATTCCACAGACTGTACTGTACAGTCCATGGGGTCTCAAAGAGTTGGACACAACTGAGCAAGTTTCACCTTCATACTCACACACATCAATGTGCACATATACACACAACTGCATATGTAACTAGAAAAGTCAAAGCTCTATGGATTGTACCAACGTCAATTTTCATTAATAATGTACGACAGTTACACAAGATGTTAACACTAAGACAGCCTGAGGAAAGTTCAAGGTACTTTCTTTATTTCTTTGAAACTTCCTCTAAATACATAACTATTTCAAAATAAAAGTGTTTTAAGAAAACCAAATGGAAATTTTACAACAGAAAAGTATGCCAAATAAAAAGATCACAGGATGAGCTGAAGAGCAGAACTAAAATAATGGGGGAAAACTCAATAACCATAAAGACAGATGAATATTATGATTCAATACGAAGACCAGAAAGAGACTGAAAAAACTTAACACAGTCTCAGAGAATTATGAAACACTATCATCCAAGTCACTGGAATCACAGAAGAAAAGAAGAAACTGGTTCATGTAGAAAAAGTAACTGAAGAAATAATGTCTGCAAACTTCCCAAATTTGGTGAAAGACATAAATTTACAGATTGGAGAAAATCAAGCAGAATAAATTTAAAGAAAATCACATCCAAACATCTCATAATCATACTGCTGGAAAAAAAAGTCTTAAAAGAATATCCAGAAAAAAAAGTCATATTACATCCCAAGGAACAATAACTTAAATGAATGCAGACTTTTCATCAGAAACCATGGAAGCCAGGAGACAGTGGAACAGTTAATTTTTAAGTGCTAAGAGAAAAGCCTAGAGGAGGGAATGGCAACCCACTCCAGGATTCTCGCCTGGAGAATCCATGGACAGAGGAGCCTGGCACAGACCATGAAGCTGTAAAGAGTCAGACACGACTGAGCAAGCACACAAGAGAAAAGCAGTGTCGACCCCAAATTCTAAATCCAGTGAAGATATCCTTCAGGAATGAAGGTGAAACAAAGATGAAGAAAGGGTCAAAGAATTTGTCAGCAGCAACGGGAACTTTCCGTACCATCTCCACAATTTTTCCGTAAACCTAAACTTGTTCTAAAATAAAAATTTTATTCTTAAAAAAAAAACACAGGACTTCCCTAGTGGTCCAGGGGCTGGGACTCTCCATTTCCAAGGTAGAGGGCCCAGATTTAAGCCTTGGCCAGAGAACTAGATCCTGATTGCCACAACTAAAGATCTCAAAAGCTGCAACAAAGACCCAGTGCAGCCAAATAAACAAATTTAAAACAACAACAACAAATTCTTAGTGATAAAATGAATAAATTTCTAGAAAAATATAAAATGCCAAAGTTGGGACAAGAAACACTGTGAACTTAAATAGACTACGCATTAAGAGGGCCAGAAAGTGATAAATCAATCATGAAAAAAATCTTTACTTTTCCATTCAAACTTGTAAATGTCTGCCACATCTGAAAGGCAAAAATAGATGAAATTTAACTGAGACTATGGGTCAGGAAGATCCCCAGAGAAGGAAATGGCAACCCACTCCATATTCTTGCCTAGAGAATCCCATGGACAGAGGATCCTGGTGGGCTGTAATCCATGGGGTCACAAAGAGTCAAGACATGACTGGGCAACTAACACGCAAAATTGGGACTACACTGAATTTATAGATTAATTTAAGAAAGAAATTACATCTTTTTCATTTATATACCCTATGAGTTTTTAAGACAGCACAAAGCAGAATGAAAAAAAAAACAAAAAACACACAATAAAGGTTGGTACTACTGTGAGTAAAAACAAATATACCTGATAAAACAAAGACTATTAGAAAGAGAGTCATGAAAATATAGAAACATGATGCAGAAGAGGTATAACTAATTTGGTACCACAAAGTAGTTCATGGGGTTGGAAAAACTATCTCATTACAAGTAGAAAAGATTACTATTCTAAGCCATAGATAATGATGGACTCAGATTAAAGACTCAATGTAAAAAACTAAATTCTAAAGTATATAATTCAAAATGTAGACTACCTTCATTATATTTAACAAGACCCAGAAACCATAAGGTAAAAAAATTATACAACAATGTTAGTTTCTGCACAACAAAAGGCACCATTGACAAAATTAACACACTACGACACTAATATTCTAAACTAGATAAAAGATGTCTACAAATCAACCAGGAAAAGATATGAACTCTAATTCATATCTTTATATGGGTGAAAGATATGAACAGGTAATTCACTGAAGAGACATTTAAAATGGCCCTAATGGAATACAAAGAAATGTTGCAACTCATTAGTAACTGGAGAATGCAAATTAAAACAACAGTAAGATACCGCTTCACCCGTATCAGATAGGCAAAAATTAGAAAAGAAGATAAAGCCAAGTGTTGGCAGGAAGATGGAGAAACAGGATCCACTGGGCACACAGACAAAAGAGCCCAAATCTGGTAGTGCTTAATCAAATTACATGCAACAATTCACTCATATGCATATGTCCAGAAAATTCTCCCACAGGACCACAGGAGAACAAGAACATGGCTATTCATCCCACTGTCTATGGTAGTGGGGAGTTGAAGGTAATGTGGGTGCCCATTACTGAGGGAACAAGTCATTTATAGACAGTAGATGACAGTTATACACAAAGAACTAGATGTATACACAAAAACATCATCCTCAAACGGTCCCTAAATGAGGACAGGGGAGGATGGAGGGATAAGAAGCAGAACAAAGACCACAGCACACCATTTAGGTAAATTTAACAATACACAACCAAAAAAAAAAATCCCACTATGTATTTATAAAGATACATCCAATATATTAGAGCAGTGAACAAAGGGAGACTGAGAGCAGAAATGAGAAGTGGAGGTAAAAGAAAATTAATTCTAATTAATTTTAAAAGCTAAGAGAGAAGACTTGCACAAACCAGTGTTGATGGTGTGTCATGAATTGAGTTGTATGATTAACTCAATCCTCTCCACCTAAAGACTGAAAAATAAATTTGCCACATGTCATGCTCATGCCAATGCTTCAAGGCTAAGGATCAAAGAAAGCACACAGAATAAGAGCCTAAAAAAAAAAAGAAAGGAAACAAAGTTGAAGAAATTATACCTCAACAAGATTTAAGCATATGTTGAAATCAAAGAACCAGCAGTTCCCAAACAAATGGACTGAATGAAAACTGGTGCACTGGTCTCCTGGTTCCATGAGTAAATAAAGCAGTGCTTTATAACCTTAAATTTTTTAACAATTCTTCTACACTTAATTTTATTAAAGTATGATAAGTTTCTTTGTGGCAGCTAAGTCAACTGAGATACTGATTGTACTTAAAAATGATCTGGCAGTTCATCTCTGGTGTCTCAGTGATAAATCCCCTTGCCAGTGAAGGAGCTGCAGGTTTGATCCCTGGGTGGGGAAGATCCCTTGCAGTAGAAAATGGCAACCTATTCTAGCATCCTTGCCTGGAAAATCCCATGGACAGAGAAGCCTGGTGGGCTAGAGTCCATGGGGTCGCAAAGAGTCAGACACAACCTAGCAAGTAAACAACAACCAACATGACTAAGTATTTATTTGGCTTACATTTCATATTTACTACAATCAGTCTGTCCCTATTCCACCGCCAGTCACCCAATGGCCATTAACTCATACTAATGAATATTTAGGTAACAAATTAATCAGACCATAAAATAATCTGAGGACATTTTTAAAGAAAAATTAACTTCATAAATTTCAACATAAATAGCACTGATGAAAGGAACAGGAAAGTTATGCTTTTAAGCATTTGCTCCAACCCTATACACAGAAGAGAGCTAAATGCTAACTTCCTTCCTGTCCTTATCTCTGTACACTCCCTTACTATGCAGCCATGAGATTAAGATACTTGCTCTTTGGAAGGAAAGCTATGACAAATCCAGTGTATTACATCAAGTTTGCTGACAAAGGTCCTTAGAGTCAAAGCAATGGTTTTTCCATTAGTCATGTACAGATGTCAGAGTTGGGTCATAAAGGCAGCTAAACACCAAAGAACTGATGCTTTCTAACTGTAGTGCTGGAGAAGACTCTTGAGAATTCCCTGGGCCACAGGGAGATCAAATCAGTCAGTCCTAAAGGAAATCAACCCTGAATACTCATCGAAGGATTGATGCTGAAGCTCCAATACTTTGGCCACCCGATGTAAGGAGCTGACTCACTGGAAAAGACCCTAATGATGGGAAAGACTGAAGGCAAAAGGAGAAGAGGGTTGCAGAAGATGAGATGGTGAGATAGCATCACTGACTTAATGGACATGAATGTGAGCAGATTAGGAAGATAGTGGAGGACAGAAGAGCCTGGGGTGCTTCAGTCCATGGAGTTGCAAAGTGTCAGACACAGCTAAGCAAGTGAACAACCACAACGAGGCCCTCTAGTTTTTGCATTCTAGAATCACATATAACCACTATTTAAGACCGGATCCAAAATCTAGATGAACAGCTCAAGACAGTTCCCCCTCCTCCACCACCCTTTTTTTATTCAAAAGCTTGTATCCAACAGTCAAAGTCACTTGAGATAATCTAAAACAATTCACATGTCACTTTGGAAAGTGATTCCAAGTTATCTGAATTATGACACTATGCTATTTATTCTCTTTAATTCAATCAAAAGGACTTATGAGCCTTCACAATATAGAGGTGAAAAACATGGCAAATTACTAGTAGATTAAGAATCCCTCAAAGGGAAACACACCAATGTTACAAAAAGAGACTGAACAGTATTATGTTCAGTTCAGTTCAGTTGCTCAGTCGTCTGCGACTCTTTGCGACCCCATGAATCGCAGCACGCCAGGCATCCTTGTCCATCACCAACTCCCGGAGTTCACTCAGACTCACATCCTTCAAGTGAGTGATGCCATCCAGCCATGTCATTCTCTGTTGTCCCCTTCTCCTCCTGCCCTCAATCTCTCCCAGCATCAGAGTCTTTTCCAATGAGTTAACTCTTCGCATGAGGTGGCCAAAGTACTGGAGTTTCAGCTTTAGCATCATTCCTTCCAAGGAAATCCCAGGGCTGATCTCCTTCAGAATGGACTGGCTGGATCTCCTTGCAGTCCAAAGGACTCTCAAGAGTCTTCTCCAACACCACAGTTCAAAAGCATCAATTCTTCGGCACTCAGCTTTCTTCACAGTCCAACTCTCACATCCATACATGACCACAGGAAAAACCATAGCCTTGACTAGACATACATTTGTTGGCAAAGTAATGTCTCTGCTTTTGAATATGCCAGCTAGGTTGGTCATAACTTTTCTTCCAAGGAGTAAGCATCTTTTAATTTCATGGCTGCAATCACTATCTGCAGTGATTTTGGAGCCCAGAAAAATAAAGTCTGGCACTGTTTCCACTGTTTCCCCATCTATTTCCCATGAAGTGATGGGACCAGATGCCATGATCTTCATTTTCTGAATGTTGAGCTTTAAGCCAACTTTTTCACTCTCCACTTTCACTTTCATCAAGAGGCTTTTTAGTTCCTCTTCACTTTCTGCCATAAGGGTGGTGTCATCTGCATATCTGAGGTGATTGATATTTCTCCCGGCAATCTTCATTCCAGCTTGTGTTTCTTCCAGCCCAGCGTTTCTCATGATGTACTCTGCATATAAGTTAAATAAGCAGGGTGACAACATACAGCCTTGACATATTCCTTTTCCTATTTGGAACCAGTCTGTTGTTCCATGTCCAGTTCTAACTGTTGCTTCCTGACCTGCATATAGGTTTCTCAAGAGGCAGGTCAGGTGGTCTGATATTCCCATCTCTTTCAGAATTTTCCAGTTTATTGTGATCCACACCATCAAAGGCTTTGGCATAGTTGAGAAAGCAGAAATAGATGTTTTTCTGGAACTCTCTTGCTTTTTTGACGATCCAGCGGATGTTGGCAATTTGATCTCTGGTTCCTCTGTTACAATTAATTAATTTCCTCAATTATATGATAAAACAAATATATATACACAAAACTATTTTACAGACAACTTCTCAGGAATATTACTTCTGTAAGTCAAAGGTACATAAGACGGCAGACTATCTTAAATGCAATGTGTCCATGGGTATGCTAATTTAACTAATCTTACTCTAAAGAGCTCCACAGAAGCTACTAGTAGCTCTCTTTAAAACAACAACAAAAACAGACAGATATATAGCTCTCTTTTAACAAATATATTTAACGACGTGACCGTCACAACTGGAGATGAGTGGGAATAAAGATCTGCGTGTGGAAGCATGAGAAAATATCCACAGAAGAGTCTTATGCCTTTAAATGTTATCTGCAAATATAATGACAAACTGTGGAACACATAATAGAAAAACACACTCATCAGTTTTCTTTAAGAAACTGGAAATGTCTCTGATTCAAAATGACGGCCGCAAGCATAGTTCATGAAGGAAAACAAAATTAAAATCTCAAATATTCACCAGTATTAATTGCTTTGGCTGAATAGAGGAAGGAAAAGGATCTTGAGCGTCTAATTTTTCAAAACAATCTATACTAAGGCTCAGTGGTAAAGAATTTGCCTGCCAAGCAGGAAACACGGGTTTGATCCCTAAGTCGGGTAAATCCCCTGGAGAAGGAAATGGCAACCCACTCCAGTATTCTTGCCTGGGAAATCCCATGGACAGAGGAGTCTGGTGGGCTACAGTCCATGGGGTCTCAAAGAGTCAGACATGACTTAGCCACTGCTACTAAGTCACTTCAGTCATGTTCAACTCTGTGCGACCCCAGAGACCGCAGTCCACCAGGCTCCCCCGTCCCTGGGATTCTCCAGGCAAGAATGCTGGATGGAGTGGGTTGCCATTTCCTTCTCCAATGCATGAAAGTGAAAAGTGAAAGTGAAGTCGCTCAGTCGTGTCCGACTCTTCACAATCCCATGTACTGCAGCCTACCAGGCTCCTCCATCCATGGGATTTTCCAGACAGGAGTACTGGAATGGGGTGCCATTGCCTTCTCCGACTAAACAACAACAGAATAGCTGACTTATATCATGTTCATTTCAGGTATACACCAACATGATTCAGTTTTATACATTTTTTCAAACTGTTTTCCATTACAGGTTATTACAAGATACTGAATATAGTTCCCTGTGCTATACAGTTCCTTATTGCTTTATTTTATGTATATCAGTTTGTACCTATTAATCCCATACTCCTAATTTACACCTCCCCCATTTATCCTTTGGTTAACCATAAGTTTGTTTTCTATATCTGTGAGTCTGTTTTGCAGAGATTCATTTGTATTATATTTTATATTCTACATATAAAGTGATATCATATAATAGTTGTCTTTCTCTGACTTACTTCACTTACTATGATATTCTCTAGGTTCATCCATGTTCCTAGAAATGGCAGAAAGACCATTTTAGACTGTAAATTCTCCTAGGGTAGGGGACAAGACTTTTTTTTTTTTTTAACTTTTTACCCAGTCTTACACTTTACACAACAACAGCTAGATGGAATGCTGCCTCTCATCCCTTCTACAAGGGCAAAGAATACACCTTGGGTTTCTTTGTACATCACTCTCACCTCCATGGCCAAAACATGTCAGGTAACTTGCAAGAGCTATGGATTAATAAAATAATATTTTTTTAAAGCATCAACTGCTGACTAATCCAATTGTTAGGACAAAAGAGAAGGCAATGGCACCCCACTCCAGTACTCTTGCCTGGAAAATCCCATGGATGGAGGAGCCTGGTAGGCTGCAGTCCATGGGGTCACACAGAGTCGGACACGACTGAAGCGACTTGGCAGTATACCCAGAAAGTATTTACTCTTCAACTTTTTATAGTTCATTACATCCTCTTCTCTTCTGTGCATATTAACTTCTAAGTTACAGGAGAGGAAAGAAAAGGAAAAATGAAATGTTATCCAAAAACCTAAATGATCCACTCAGTGGGAGACTAGTTAATAAGAAGTTTGTCCTTTTCCAGGGTAGGGGTTAGGGGTCACCTAATTATCTGAGTCACAAATTTGGAACTTAATCAACGTTGGTGCGTGATACTGGGTATGGAGAGAAATTATACACGAGCAGAGAGTGCCTGCACAGTGTGCCCTCAACTGTGCCTGACGTCTCCCATTCTAAAAACCCTCTATTTCACCCTCTTTAGAAAATAAATCTCTAGTCTTCTGTTAGGATGAAGAATTCTCTTGGCTGCAGGGAGGGAGAGGATCTGTGAGTATCAACTTTTCTTAAGCAAACTTTCAGGGAATCTTCCTGTTTGTAACCCATTTTTACTCCCATCAGAGAGGAAAGTGATCAATCCCATCCCTGAGCTTTTTGGACTTTCACCGTGGAGATCGCCCTGTTTCCCCACTGCCACTTAGGATTCAGCTTTCTCAGGGCTGCTCAGCCAGCTATCACTTACCCACTTGCTTTCCAAATTTCAGAATTCTGTTGCTGTTGTCTCTCCTGCAGTTCTGTTTTATCCTAAGTTACTGCTAAATTTTTTTTCCTTTACTGTCATTAATTGAAGTGTGATAAAGAACAGAGGTTGTTAGGCATATTAATTTAGCCATTTCTGACTGGAAGCTCTTCAAACTGTTCTTGAGATACTCCTCATTGGTGGAAAACAAGTTAAGAAATACAGAGCTGCCAACTGAGTGACTTCAAGCAAACGACCCCACCTCTCAGAACCTCAATTTCCACATCTATAAAAAATGTCAGAACAGAGAATTTCTAAGGTTCCTTTCAATCCTAGGAGTGTATAATTCTCAATTACACCGTTGGCGGAAGCACACAAGCTTTTAAATCACCTTGATGTCCTTAGCCAGTGCTGCCATATTAACTATTTAATTTTTTCTATTATTTGTGTTGTCTCCAAGGGTAAAGGAGATTAATAAAACAATGCAATCTCCAAAAGTTTTTGAACTAGATTGAGTTAATTCATTTCATAAAACCCTATACATCTTGAAATCTGTGTCAATTTATATTGGATTGTGTTGATGCTCATGCTTTACTATCTATAACACTACAATTTGTGTACTTAGTTTTTCTTGTTTTTTAAAAAAAACAACAGTTGAACAAATCAGTGTGCCAATTATACGGCAGAGAGGCAAAAGCAAGTTCAACCTTAGGAAAAGCAACAAAAACGCCAGACTCCATTTACTAAGATTCACAAAGTTTACATAACTATATTCTTCCAGGGCTAAGCAGACAGTGCACATAAAAGCAGCCACAATAATGGTAATACATTTTTGTTAGCTTTCGCCCTTTATGGGTTCCAGCAGATCCCTCAGGGCCTATCTCCCCTAGAGCAGCCCAGGAGCCACAGTTCAGCAGCAGACGGCCACCATCACGCACTTCTCGTAGTGTCTGCTGCCTAGGGAGGCCCTGCCACTGCTGTGAGAACATCAGTGTCCCTCCCAAGAATGGTATAACCGATGCTTCCCGTCTGCCAAGCTACGAGCACAGAGCAGCAATGGCCTCCACCCAAAAGTAGACATATCACCCAAACCACAGCCATGCCCCCCAGGGATCTACCAGGTCTTACTGGTACCCACACACAACCCTTGGGAAAGCAGCTCCCGCACCTCTACCTGGACCACGTGCAGGAGGCCAGACGGGGACAAAAATTACATTTCAGAGCTTCCCAGACGGTTTTGCTCAATCCATCTCATTTGCCTCTCAAAGTACCATGAAGTCCCAAATCTCACCCATAAAGGATGAAATTACTGTTCCCATTTTATAAATAAAGAACCAAGACTTAGCAATTCAGGAAGTCTCACAATATATATTATCATTTGGGATAATAAGTTCAGTCTTCCTACTGTACTGTTAGTTCTATTATTCATAATGTTTATTCTATGTAAGTCTGCCTAAACTCTCCAAGGAGGAAGACATATCAAAAGATGAGCAGTTAGTATAAAGATAAAAGTCAAGAGATGTGAAGCAGAATAAAAAGTACCAAGAATGAGAGAGAAGCAAAGTCAGGACATGCGCTAAATCAACAAAGATTTAATTTCTAAAGATGTGTGTGTGGTCGCTGCTGCTGTTCAGAATAATTTCTTGAACAGTTAATAAAATGCAGCTAGAACCAGGCTTTGATTGGTGTTCTGTATACTGGGGAGAGGGCTTCCCAGGTAGCTCAGTGGTAAAGAATCTGCCCGCAATGCAGGAGACACAGGTTCGTTCACAGGGTCAGGAAGATCCCCGGAGGAAGAAATGGCAGTCCACTCCAACATACTTGCTTGGAGAATCCCATGGACAGAGGAGCCTGGTGGGCTACAGTCCATGGGGTCACAAAGAGCTGGACACGACTGAAGCAACTTAGCATGCATGCACACATACTGCTTAGAAGGGAACCTGCCAAGAAGCAAAGGGAGAGAAGGGTTACTCTGCTTAGTTGGAGGCACCTAGAAAAGGAGGAGATCAAGAGGTGCCAAAGAAGCGTAGAGTAAAAGGAAACAACAAAAGATAAAAGGTCAAATAAGCTGAAAAAAAATAAATATTAAGGATGACAGAGGGACTTCCCTGGTGGTCCACTGGTTAAGACTTCACCTTCCAAGGCATGGGGTTTGATTCCTGGTCAGGGAACTAAGATCCCATGTGCTGGCAGCCAAAAAACATAAAACAGAAGCAATATTGTAACAAATTCAATGAAGTCTTTAAAAATGGTCTACATCAAAAGAAGGCTTTAAAAAGAAGAAAGGATGACTAGCGATGGAACAAGAGAGGGTAAAGTTACAAGTCAGAGGTGACAAGCAGAAAAAAGACCAGCATGAGAAAAAGAGCTGAGATAAAGGACAGTTCAGGGAACTTCCAGTCAGAGACAGCAGAATGGGGGTGCCTGGCCCCTGCAAACCTCATTACATGACAGTGACAGGGAAAAAATTAAACTCTAACCCACAAGGGAAAAAAACGACTGAAGATACAGCAGCAACAAAATTTTTACATTTGGAAAGAAGGTGGATAAATGATAGGTGACTGAGCAGACCCGAGCAAGCTGCATCCTAAGTGGCAACGGGGAAACAGGGCACCTTACACTGCGAAAGTCTGAAAGGCTCAGGGACGGGCTGGATCAGTTCCCTCTGGAAATGGGGGTGAAAGTAGGTTTCAAACAGGAAGATTTGTTGAAGGTTTGTTTAAAGCAAAGTTAGACTCCCAGACCTCTCCTTTCCTCCATGAAGCCAAGAGAGTGCCCTTTCTTCATCCTAGCAAAAGACTGTGTTAGTCACTCAGTCACGTTCAACTCTTTGCAACCCCATGGGATGTAGCCCACCAGGCTCCTCTGTCCGTGGGATTTTCCAGGCAAGAATACTGCAGTGGGTTGCCATTTCCTTCTCCAGGGGATCCTCCTGACCCAGGGACTACAGATTTATTATCTAGAAGGCAAAACAGAGCATCTTTAGAACAAGCGACACCAGCACAGCTGGGGGCAGGCCTCATACTGAAAAACAAGATGCATGTAGAGATGCCTTTCAGAGATGCACTCAGCCAAAGTGAAGGAGTAAAACCCAAAAAGCTCAAGACATGGAACCCAGAAAACAGTCTGTAACACAAAAACAAAGGAAATCCCTAGGTACCTAGAGAAAGGTGATCCTTACAGAGTGGGAGAAAATACTTACAAATCTCCTTTTGCCTCTACATGGATGGACCTTGCGGGCCTTACACTAAGTGAACGAAGTCAGACAGAAACACAAATACTGCATAGTATCACCTATACGTGGAATTTTAAAAAGAAGTCAAACTCACAGAAAACAGACAGCAGAAACGTGGTTGCCAGGGGCTGTGAGGTGGAGGAAACAGGGGAGATGGTAAGATGATACAAACTTCCAGCTCTAAGATGTATAAGGTCTGAGGAGCTAATGTAAAACCTGGTGACTACAACCGATAACACTGTACTGTATTACTGAAATTAGCTAAAAGAGAACGTAAATGGTTTTTTTTACAGAAAAATTAATTAATGAAATGCATACATGCACATGTAAAGTGATAAATACGTTCAAATTAACCAGAGGGGCAAATCCTTTCACAACATATATGCTTTCAAATTACTACCATGTATACTTTAAATATCCTACAATTTTATATGTCAGTTATAAAGCTAAAATTTTTAAAACATTTACAAATCATGATCTAATAAGGAATTAATATTCAGACTATATAAAGAACTCCCACAACTCAACAATTAAAAAATCGAATAACCTGATCAAAAAAATGGGTAAAGGACTTGATTAGATATTTCCCTAAAGATAACATGGCCAACAAGGGGCCTTCCTTGGTGATCCGGAGATTAAGACCACCTTGCAATGCATGGGACACTGGTTCAATCCCTGGTCCGGGAAGACCGCACAGGCCACAGGGCAACTAAGCCTGAGCACCTCAACTACGGAGCCTGAGCTCTAGAGCCGGTGAGCCCCAGCTACTCAGTCTACGCGCCACAACTATGGAAGCGCAATGCCCTAGAGCCTGTGCGCCCCAACAAGAAAAACCACCACCACAAGAAGCCTGCCCACCACAACCAGAGAAAGCCTACACAGAGCACCCAAGACCCAGCAAAGCCAAAACTAAAAATACATAAATATTTTTTGAAATAAAAAATGGCCAACAAGGACATGAAAACAGGCTCAACATCACTAATTATCAGGGAAATGCAAACCAAAAACAGAGTGACTTCAAATACACACCACTATATATAAAATAAAGAGAACGGAAAATAAGTGCTGGCAAGGATGTAGAGAAAATGGAACACCTGTACACTATTCATGGAAGTCGTAAAATGGTACAACTGCTATGGAAAACAGTATGGTAATTACTCAAAGAATTAAATATGCAACTACTGTATAATACAGTAATCCCACTTCTGAGTACACAGCAAAAAGAACTGAAAGCAAGGTCTCAAAGAAGAGACACTTGCACACCCATGCTCACTGCAGCATTATTCACAACAGCATGGATGCAGAAGCAACCTAAATGTCCAGTGATGAATCAATACAAGAAATGCAATATATATGAATAAAATGAAATATTACTTAGACTTAAAAAGGAAGGAAACTGTGACACATTGATGAACCTTGAGGACATTATACTAAAGTGAAAGAAACCTGTCACAAAAAGACAAATATTGAGTGATTTTACTTATGTAAAGGCTCCTCTGTCCATGGAATTCTCCAGGCAAGAACACTGGAGTGGGTAGCCATTCCCTTCTCCAGGGGATCTTCCCGACCCAGGGATCAAACCCAGGTCTCCCACTTTGCAGGCAGATTCTTTACCATCTGAGCCACCAGGGAAGTCCCCTATATAAGGTACCTAAAGTAGTCAAACCCATAGAAAGTAGAATGGAGGTTACCAATGACTGGTAACCAGGAGGAAGGAAAAGAGGGAGTTGTTTGATGGAAAGAGAAATTCAGTTTTGCAGGATGAAAAAGTTCTAGTGATTTCTTTCACAACAATACAATGTACTTACACTATGTACGCTTAAAAACAGTTAGGGTGGTAAATTTTATGACGTGTTATTAGCACACACAAAAAAAAGCTTAGGTGGGAAACAGCAAGTAAGTGGTTAAGAAAAGATGCATGGAGGAAAGGCCTAATGAATAACACAGGCCCTCTGGGGCATATGAATCAATTCACTGTAAACAAACTCTCCTGGCTGCTTACAAGGCACTGCCCTAGGTTCTTTGGGGGTGACAAAGATGAATGAGACTGCACTCCTGCCCAAGAACTGACAAGCTTGGGGGAAGACTTACTGGGCTCTCAACCATAAGACCCAGCACTACACGGTAAGCTCTAGACCTATGGGTGTAAATGCTGTACTAGAATAGAGAAGGTAGAATTTGATTCCTAAAATGAAGACAGAAAAAAACACCTGTATAAAAACACGAATAGACATAGAAGGAGAGAGAAGATGCCAACATTGCCCACAGTGAGCTCATAGTCCAGAGTTCACAGTCTAATGAAAGAGGCAGACAAGCAAGGCACAAAACAGCACTACAGGAGGGCTGAGAAGAGGGGCGAAGAGGTGGCTCATGAAAGACACCTCGAACCCAGCCCCAGGAGGGAGCTGATAAGGGAAGGAGTCACCTGAACTCTGACAGAAAAGATAAGAATGGCAAAAGAAGTGAACTGTGTCAAAGAACACGGATGTAAAGACACACAACTTGTTCCAGGACCCACAGAGGACTAGAGAAGCAGGTAGGCAGGGCGCGGGAACTGAATCTAAAAGTTCAAAAAACTGAAATAGCCTAAGTGTCCAAGAATGGGGGATGGGTTAAATATGTTATAAGCATACTACGAAATAGCATGAAATTATTGAAAATGATTCTGAAGAACAGATTATTAAGTGTCCTTTCAATAGAACTTACCACTCTGCCCCACACCCACCTCCCCCAAAAAACCCCAGTGTTATATCTATTGGTAGATTTATTTCCACATCCCTGATTGCCTATACAAGTATCTGCTAAGCAGGTTACAAAAAAGTATGATTCCATTTGGCAAAAAGATAAAAAGGAAGAAAAAGACATAGATGTAAAACTATATTAAGTCCTTACATACACGAATATATCCCTGTGCGTGTGCATGTGTGGCTGTGTGCATGTGTGTCTGACTTTAGGGATATATAACAAAATACTAACAACAGTTTGCTCTGTGGTATGTACACGGGTAGTTTTTCATCTTGTTTTTGCATAGCTGTGGTTTTTCACTTTTCCAATGAGTATGCATTGCTCAGTATTAGGAAACATTTAACAAATCTAAAGTGAACTGATCTCACACAGAAGTAGCAGAAAAGCAAAACAATCAGAAGTCATTCAGTATAGAGATGAACAGACATTCAGTATAGAGATGAACAGACTTTCAGACGTCCAATCCCCAAGGACAGCACAGTAATATAAGTACAGGGCAAGAGACATTCAAAATAATGAACCCCAGGTTATTAATAAAAGGTTAAACTATGCTATGTTTAAGAAATTAGAGAAATATGTCATGCAATTTAGGTTGATTGCCATCATCCATGACTCAAATTTAAATAGATTATGCTCTTAAAATGTGCTTATAGTTAAGTATCAGTCATCTGGGAAATCTATTAATACACATTCAAAATACCACATTACTCAATAATAATAAAAGGATTATTATCACATTTTTATTGCTTTATTCTTTTGAATCAACTGCCTGACTGATGTAATATTTGATACCTTAAAAAGAAAAGGTATGGGCTTCCCTGGTGGCTCAATGGTAAAGAATTCGCCTGCCAGTGCAGAAGACGCAGGTTCAATCTCTGATCCAGAAAGATCCCACATGTGGCAGAGGAAGGAGCAACAAGGCCCATGTGCCCCAACTGCTGAAGCCTACGCACCACAGAGCCTGTGCTCCACAAAAGGAGAAGCCACCGCAGTGAGAAGCCTGCGTACCACAACCAGAGAGTAGCCACTGTTCCCTCAACTAGAGAAAAGTCCACACAGCAATGAAGACCCAGCACAGCCAAAAATTAATACATATTTGGGGGGGGGGGAACATGAGTGAGAGAAGTCACAAAAGGCCACATACTATTATTTCATTTATATGAAAATTCCACAATAAGCAAATCTATAAAGACAAAAAATTTTGGTGATTGCCCAGAGCAAGGCAAGAGGGAAAGAGGAAATGATTTTTAATGATTTCGGGTTTTTTTATGGAATGCTGAAACTACCTTAAAATTAGACAATGTTGAAGATTGCACAACTTTGTAAAAACAGTAAATAGCATTAAATTAATTGTATAATTACTTTAAAAATGTGAATTTTAGGGGCATGTAAATTACATCTCCATGTACGTTACATCAGCAGGGCTTCCCTGGTGGCTCAGTGGTAAAGAAATTGTCTGCCAGTGGCAAGAGACGCAGGAGATATGAGTTCAACCCCTGGGTCAAGAAGATCCCCTGCAGAAGGAAATGGCACCCCACTCCAGTATTCTTGCCTGGGAAATCCCATGGAGAGGAACCTGGCAGGCTCCAGTCAATGGAGTTGCAAAGAGTTGGACATGACTTAGTGAAAACAACAAGAACAAAATTATATCTCAATAACACTGGGAGCTTCCTTTATACCTCAGTTGGTAAAGAATCTGCCTGCAATGCAGAAGACCTGGGTTCGATTCCTGGGTCTGGAAGATCCCCTGGAGAAGGAAATGGCAACCCACTCCAGTACTCTTGCCTAGAGAATCCCATAGACAGAGGAGCCTGGCAGGGTACTGTCCATGGGGTCGCAAGAGCCGGACACAACTTAGCGACTAAACCACCACCACCAACACTGTTACTAAAAGAGAGAGAGAGATAAAGAATACAAAAGTATTGTATTGACCAAAAGGAAGCTTGACAAAAGGCCCAAGTGTTTAATTCTCATGTGTAAATGAAAATAACAATACCTATCTTGCAAGGTTTTCACAGGAATAATATAAATAGAGCACTCAGCACAGTGTCTGGCACAAAGCAGGTAGGTATTCAATAAACAGAAGTGATTGTTAATATGTACATTATGTAAGTTGCTTTGACTACAGACTTCAAAACAAAGATATGACAGAATCTAGTCCTCAATATACTGTGTTTTGAAAACACTACTGATAAACCTTAAATTTGTAGCTAAGTGGAATCCCTAGGAAAACAGCAATTTGTCGCTTGCTTTGAGATGTGTGTAGGCAGCACCTGTTGCTGGCCTACGCAGTGTTCACCAACTGCACAAACTTGGCCAACGTGTTGCCTATAGATTAACAGTCACAGTCAGCACTGACTGACAAATCACTCCTTTCCCACAGAAGCAGCACGGTTTAGAATCTGGTTCAGGGATTCCCTGGTAGTTCAGTGGTGGAGAATCTGCCGGCTGATGCAGGAGACACAGGTTCAGTCTCTGATGAGGAAAGATCTCACATGCCGCACAGCAACTTAAGCCCATGCGCCGCAACTACTGAGTCTGTGCTCTAGAGCCTGGGAGCCAGGCACTCTAGAAGCCCACGCACCCTACTGAAGCCCACGCACCCTACTGAAGCCCACGCACCCTAGCGCTCGGGCTCAGCAACAAGAGAAGCCACCGCAATGAGACGCCCGTGCACCACAACTAGAGAGTGGCCCCTACCCGTAATAACTGAAGCAAAGCCCAGGCAGCAACAAAGAACCAGCAAAGCCAAAAACAAATCTGGTAGAACCAGATTCTACTCATTTCCTTATGTTTAAGGCAATTTTTCACTAAGGTAAAATGAATCATGAGGGATAGAGAAACCTGTTAGGTTATCCAGACCATTCCCCTCAGAAATCCTAGAATATGGTAAACTTTTATAGACCTAGTAGTATAGTAATGATTATAAAGAATATTTAGAGGTTACTTGTTCTTTCTGAGTAGATTTCTCTCATGAAATAGTCATACTTAGATTCTGAGTAGTTCAATTTCTTGATTCACTTGTGAATGTCATAGTCTCATGAAAAAGATGAATGGAGGGGAAAAAAATCAATGAAGAAACTGGCCAAATCTGCAAGAAACGTCAAGTCTCAAAAAGCAAGCTGGAGGAAGCTTAGCTTGGTGCTCTGTGATGACCTAAAGGGGTGGAATGGGAAGGTGGGAGGGAGGCTAGAGAGAGGGGACATGTGTACACACATGGCTGATCACGATGTTGTGAAACTAACACAGGGTAAAATAATTATATTCCAATTTTTTAAAAAAGTTGGTCCTACAAATACACCACTATTAACCCCAAATTTAAAACCCAGGAGATCTCATCAAAAATTTAAAAACTTAATGTTATCTATTACACACAAAAGTAGTCAGGCCTAACAAACAAAATTCAGTTTCTAGGCATCTCCTTTGCCTTCACTAAGCAAAGAACTAACACAGCACACGGCTGCTATTCAGAGAGCTGATGGGGGACTGAAGGAGGAAAACAGAAGCCTTGATACCTGAAACTGAAGAGCCTCTATAAAATCTAAAATTGCCAGTGACACTTAAGGGAAGGGAAGGAAATCCCCAAATCATACAACTAGGCATTTTGATTATTATATCTGGAATAGGACTTTTCCTTTGTTACATGCAGATCTTAAATTTCCATATTAAAAAAGGAACAGGTCACAAGATTCAATTCTTTAAAAATTATTCAGAATGAAACAAAATTAAGAGCACAGAGACATAAGCTAAATATTTGTACATATAAAGATCATTATGAAATAAATTTAAACCGGAAATCATAAACAACCAACCATACAGCTTCTTTAACAGCCCGCACTCTCATCCCTGACTCGTTCAGTGGAAGAGAAGTCCAATTTACAGTCCAAACTGGAGTGGTTGCACTGAGAGTTTCGTTGCTCTGGAGTACTTTCTTTGCTCTGTTTCAAAGGTCATCATGCAGTTGGTTATTTATCATAAAATTTAAACTTTAACTAAGAGACATGAACAAGCTGTAACTTGCATTGAGGAAACCTGAACATATATTACTGTCACACTAGAAAATTACACATTTCCAGAACAAATCCAGTCACTTCTTAAAGAACTGAAGAACTATTCCTGTACACTGTGATGTTTGAAAAACACTTCTTTGTGCCTTCCACTTCAAAATGCAAGTAGTACAATGCATCTGGTAGCTTAACTGAATGTCCAACTGCACTAACGCTTTTTGCATAAATTTATGGACATATATACAGGAGTATGCATATAAATACACAGAATTTTAAAGGGAATCCTTTTTATGAGTAGCTAGTTGCATCTGTGCCCCCACTTACTGTTCTCCATTAATTTTCTTTTTTCTTAAGGTTGCTTTATTTGAAAATCACTGGAAAGGGCACACAAAAAATGCAAAAGTCATCCATAATTATCCACCACAGTAAGAAGAGAAGTTCCTTACTCTGTCTCTCTAAGCCCAATTCCAAAGTAAATTACCATTAAGATTAAAGTGTTTTTTCTATGCTTATACAAACATTTAATATGTACACTCTCTTTTTAAACAAAACTGAAATTCTGTTATACATACATGTCACAGCCTGATTATTTTCACTTATCAGACATTTCTTAGCTCAGTACATGTATAACTCATTTTTTTTAAAGAATGAATAATAAAGATGAGCCACAATTTCACTATTTTTCTAGTTTGTTTCCCATTTTTGCTCTTAAAGCAATATTAATACTTAGGTTAACATTTTACCATATATATTTTTACTGTCCTTGTTGCCATTTTTGTGCAAGAGACTGCTAGACATGCAACTGCTAGATCCCAAGTTACAGGATATTAACCCTGCTGTGAGCTACTGCCAAATTACCTTCTAAAAAAGATGGTACCAATTAATATTCCCATTAAGCATTCTTAAGTGATTCTTGTCTAGTGTTGTACAGTCATCATTAAATTACACTGGGAAATTATTACTTCCTAGATATCTTTCAATCTTTTGAGCCAAACTTTAACTACCAAACAAATTAATAATCAATGCTTAAACATACAAGTTTGTCCTTTCTATAAAAAGGACACTCCCTTCCTCCCCAAAAGGGAGTGAAATTGTTTAGAAAGTGATGTCTTCACTACAGCCAAGAAATGAAAGGGCTTCAACCAAGTTTGTGGTTAACAGTGCCATGAACCTCAATGGGGGAGGGGAGTAAAAAAAGGCAAGGTAAACTGTTAACCTTTGAATAAGCAGCTTCAGTCAAGTGGGGAATAAAGACAAATAGGAAGTGTCATTTTTTTTAATTGTTTTGTAAATAATGCATTTCTAAATTATTTATACATAAAATCAATTGTAAGTTCAAAAGCAACATCTCATTTAAAGATTCTTTCTCCACTGCCTGCTACATTAGCCCCTGAAAACTAACACACAGGGCCAAGATGGGATCATTCTTGGTTTGGAAGTAGCCCTGTTTGAGAGCCGACACTTGTTAGCACCTAATATCTGCAAAACACTGGGAGATAATTTTACTGGCATTTAAAATGCTTTACATGCATTACCCTATTTAATCCTAACAAGTGTGTGAAGAAGGTATTACTGAACTCATTTTCCAAATAAGAAAATAGATTCCTGAAGAACAAAATAATTTGCCTAAAAATAAGGGCTGGAGATACCTGAAGGCGAAAGGTGAACGTGTGACATACGTGTGTCCTCTTCCTGCAACAAAAGCAGATGTATCTATCCAGTGATCTTAGGCATGATCTCAGAATTCTCCACGACACACACACCTCCAATTGACAGGAAGGAGTAAGGATCTAAAACTATATGTCATCCCTGCAGTAAACCATGCTGCCTCTCATTTAACACTAGTTTGTGGTATTTCCTAAAGGGCAGGACTAACTTTTGCTACATGTGTGCCTAATTGCACAAGTATGCATACACAATGAACTGTTTTCATCTTGTCTGAGACAGGAAGCACATCTGGCTGGCCTAGGACAGGGTAAGATGATGGAATCAGTACAGAGTGGAAACAAAGCTGACAGAGGCACAGCAGCCCACTATGTCCCACTGTACTCAGATCTTTTCCATAGCAGGAACTGTGAAATCACGAGGGGGGATCCTGCTTTTTTCTCGGTAAATTCCTCAATAAATCTTCCTTTATCTGTACTCTGATTTTTCTATTAAAAAGGTGTTCCACAAGTATATTCTGTCTTTTTTTAAGTGTAAAGAAATTCTGAAATTTACATAATTCGTACTTGAATACAAAATGTTTAACTAGATAAAGCAAAAAAGCCGATATTATAAAAGTAAATTATAATTTTAAAATACCTTTGTGTGACACTATTTGTCCACCCAAAATCATTCACTGAACCCCTAAACCATATACCAAGTATTCTCCTAGACCACACATGAAGTCACTCAGTCGTGTCCAACTCTTTGTAACCCCATGGACTATACAGTTCATGGAATTCTCTAGGCCAGAACACAGGAGCAGGTAGCCTTTCCCATCCTCGGGGGAATCTTCCCAATCCAAGGATGGAACGCAGGTGTCCCGCATTGCAAGCGGATTCTTTACCAGCTGAGTCACAAGGGAAGCCCAATAATACTGGAGTGGGTAGCTTATCCCTTCTCCAGAGGATCTGTCTGACCCAGGAATCGAACTGGGGTCTCCTGCATTGCAGGTGGATTCTGTATACCAAGTATTTTCCTAGACCACAGGAACAGAAAAATAAACAAGATTCAGTCCTTGTCCTTAAGAAGCTTATTCTAATATGAAAGACATGCAAAGTATTACATATATCTTGCATGATAAATACAGAAGTTGGCAAACTTTTTATTAAAAGGTCAGAAAGGAAATATTTTAGGCTTTACTGACCAAAGGCAAAATCAAGACTGTTATGTAGGTACTCATGAGTTTAGTCACTAAGTCACGTCCAACTTTTTGCGATTCCATGAATGGTGGGTAGCCTGTCAGGCTCCTCGATCTATGGGATTTTTTTTTAAACTGAGGAACAAAAAAGAAAAAAAAAGAAAGAAAGGGATGGAGGAAGGGAGGGAGGAAAGGACAAAGAAGAAACATTTTGGCAGGCTTGAAGAACTAAAACTAGACCACTATTAGCTCTCCCCTAGACCACTGTAAGTGGTCCTGGAGCTAAAAGGAGCTTCAGTTCAGTTCAGTCGCTCAGTCCTGTCCCACTCTTTGTGACCCCATGGACTGCAGCACACCAGGCCTCCCTCTCCATCACCAACTCCCAGAGTTTACTCAAACTCAAGTCCATACCCAAAATCTATCTTTTAAATAACATGGGCTACCCTTCTAACATAGAAATTTCAGCAAGTCGCTCCTTTGCTTAAAATTCTTCAAGGGGTCTCACTTACTACAAAATGAAATACAAACTCATTAAAATGACACACATGGCTCTTACTGGTTCTTCAGGCTTACCTAAGGCCACTCCCCTTTACCCGGCTGATGCTGACTCAGACCTCAGACCTGAAGTTCCATGAATGGCCAACGTCTCTTCCGTCCCCATGCCTCCCTCTGCCTTCCTTCATCTTGTCCACCTGGCTATCGCCCATTATCTTCAAGTCTCAGGTTGAACCTCGTTTTCTCCAAAAGGTAAAACTTGGTTCCAGGGACAGAGCCTGTTAGTTATTCTGCACAATTCACCCTCCTTGTCTAAGTTAGGGAACTCTCATTTTTAGCCCAGCACATGGGTAGGACCCTTGTTTTTAGCTAACAACAGGGGTTACATAATGAAGCTCTCACCGATGTAATGTAAGCCCAAATGTCCATGGACCTTCTTTATGAGACAGCTCTATGCCTCCTTTTCATTCCTTTCTCCATCCCACTGCCTGAAAGAAGAGGCTCCATCTCAGACCATGAAGGTGGGTACACGCATGGTGGAACACTAACACGGATACTCCAACACCATGCAACACCACACAAGCCCTGGGCCACCTAAGCAAGCAGTTACCTGAGAGGGAAGCAAACTTCTATCTCACATTAAGTCACTGTTAATTTAGGCTTCCTGTCTATCTCAGCTGAACCTAACTCTAATACAGAACTTCCCTGGTATTTCTCACAACAGCACCATTTGTGAGGGTTGTCATTTGATAGGGGTTGTCAACCGCTTTGTGTGTCTTCTTCTAGTAGAGACTGGGGGTTCCCAAAGAGGGAGCTAATCTAATGTACCCCTAGCCTTGCACAGGATCTGGCACACTGTCTCGGCACACTGTATGCGTGCTGTCACTTCAGTCGTGTCTGACTCTTTGCAACGCTATGGACTGTAGCCCTGCAGGCTCCTCTGTCCTTAGGACTGTCCAGGCAAGAGTACTGGTTGCCATGCCCTCATCCAGGGAATCTCCCTGATCCAGGGGCCGAACCCACAGTTCTTACATCTCCTGCATTGGCAAGCAGGTTCTTTATCACTAGCGCAACACGGGAAGCCCATCTTGGACATTAATAGGGATTTATCGAATTTAATTACATTGACAACCAAGTACCATGCCATTAACTTCGTTAACTTTATCTTGCCCCTTCTTTTAGTCCCAAATATGAGAGGACTTCCCTTCCCTTTCTCAGTATTTCTCCCAATCTTCTGCCCCAAATCTCAAACTGAGCTCTTTTTTTTTCCCCTTTTGAACACTGCCGATTGAATATAAAATGTATTTTTACAAAATGACAGTGTTCTCAGCCTCTCTTCCATGTCAGCAACTCTAAAAGATCAGAAATAAATTCATCACTGATTCAAAGGCCTGAATTAAGTACATGTCAGGCACCATAAAATCAGCTTAGAATATTAATTAGGCTTCCCTGGTTCCTGGCTCCCAGGCTTTGTTCAGTTTGGTGTTTCTAAGAGGACCCACCCCTAGCCCAACAAGAACTGTGCTTTAAGGGGACTTGCGCTAAAGAAAGAGAAGGCAATGGCACCCCACTCCAGTACTCTTGCCTGGAAAATCCCATGGACGGAGGAGCCTGGTGGGCTGCAGTCCATGGGGTCTCTAGGGGTCGGACACGACTGAGCGACTTCCCTTTCACTTTTCACTTTCCTGCATTGGAGAAGGAAATGGCAACCCACTCCAGTGTTCTTGCCTGGAGAACCCCAGGGACTGGGGAGCCTGGTGGGCTGCCATCTATGGGGTCGCACAGAGTCGGACACGACTGATGCGACTTAGCAGCAGCAGCAGCGCTAAAGAACTCCAGGTTTGTGAGATTTGCCTCAAACCAGACAGCGATGCGCCTGTACCTTCTCGGTTCTCTATCTGTGCCTCTCCAGCCTATTTAGTCCTGCCCTGACTCTCCCAATTTATTTCCTGGTCTATATCCTATCTCCCTAGTCCCTTCAAGGAAACTTTGTACACAGCCTTCTTGATAACTGACCTCTGACTGGGTCCTGCCTACTCTTTTTGAATACTATTTCAGGAGGCAAAGGCAGTATCCTCAGTTTCGTATCAGTCTCTCCCCAACACAGACACATCAACCCTTTATAGGGGATGTGATGTAATGGGAAAAGCACTGGCTTAATAGCCTGAGGCATGGACACATACAGCCTTCAAATAAACCTCTTGAGCTTCAGTTTCCTCAAATACAAAATGGGGATTCTCTCCATCCATTAGTTACTATAAGGATTAGAGCAAATTCATATAAAAGGCCAAGGGCAATGGCCAACATAGAAGATTTGCAGTCATCATGACTTAACACAAAGAGGTAAATATTATAATAGATCTGAAATCTTATAATAAATTATAACAATATTAATAAGGGAAACCTAGTTATAGTTCCACAAAATTTACTAAGCACTAAGTTGTGCTAGGTACTGGGAATTGTTAACTGTAAACAAAGAAGTACTTGCCCTCAAGGGGTTTACATTCAGATATGGAAGAAAAGCAAGTAGAAAGTTAATTATGATACGATGAGGCAAGGACCCAGATACAGGTAAGGATAAAGTTTAAAACAGCAGAGCATAAAATACTCTAGATTTAGATTGAACACATCCAGGGAAGGAGGGAGGCAGAAGAGACTCCTTTGTGAAATATAAGGAAGAAGTCAGCTGTCTATTGGCCAATTTGCCCTGATTACCGTCCTCATGTTCAAATAATCAGAACCAAGACCAGTCTGCTGACTCATATATTGGTGTTGACTCTTACACTTGCGCTAGTCCCCTACCTCCAAATCCTGGTGTTATAAAACACCCACACCTGAATACAATGTCCAAATACAGCACACTGAGAACATGAACGAGACCCCTCACCGAAAAAGCACTATCTACCCAATCCAAACAGTTTAAAACAGACAAAGAAAAATCAATGGGTCAATTGGGGAAATTCTGAACACATATCCAAATACTTGGGGAAACTAAGATTATTTTTTTAGGTGATCATGGTATAATGGGTTTGTTTTTCTTTTTTTGGTTTTGTTAAGAGTCTTTCTTATTTTTCTGTTTAAGGATTTTTCTTTTTTCCTAGAGATATGTACTATAATACTTATGAACAAAATGAACAAATATTTATGAACAAAATATTATGAATAAAATATTTATGAACAAAAACAGCTAAGATTTAAAATAGTATGGGGAGGGGGAAGACAAGAGGATTATAAATGAAATAGACTGATCATAAACTGATCATTGTTAAACTGGGTGATGGGTACATAGGGATTTGTTATACTAGTCTCTCTACTCTTGTAAATGAGATATTCCATAATAAAAAAAAATTTATGAAGCACTAATCTGGACAGTCCATAACAATAGAGAATAATATTCATGAAGTTTCTTCTTTCCTGTTGTTCATTTAGAAATTCACAGCAGAAAAAAAAATTTTTAAATTTACCTAGTCTCCAGTTATCTTTTTATACATTAGAGATATATCTTGTTTTCTTTTTGAAATCTCGAATCACAGAAAGGACAGAATGAATTCTTAACTAGGAGACGATGATAAGTCTTTTTTTTTTTTTTTTTAAGGCTGTTGTGTTGGGTTTTTTAAGTCTTTTATTGAATTTGTCACATTGTTACTTGTTTTATGCTTTTGGTTTTTTAGCCACTGGCAACGCACTCCAGTATTCTTGCCTGGAGAATTCTATGGACAGAGGAGCCTGGGAGCCTATATAGTGCATAGGGTCACAAAGAGCTGGACACCACTAGGCAACTAACCAGAGAAGGCGATGGCACCCCACTCCAGTACTCTTGCCTGGAAAATCCCAGGGATGGAGGAGCCTGGTAGGCTGCAGTCCATGGGGTCGCAAAGAGTTGGACTCGACTGAGTGACTTCACTTTCACTTTTCACTTTCATGCATTGGAGAAGGAAATGGCAACCCACTCCAGTGTTCTTGCCTGGAGAATCCCAGGGACGGGGGAGCCTGGTGGGCTGCCGTCTATGGGGTCGCACAGTCGGACACGACTGAAGCGACTTAGCAGGAGGACAGCAGGCAACTAACACCTTCACTATGTGGGATCTTAGCTTCCTGACCAGGGATCAAACCTGCACCCCCTGCACTGGAAGGCAACCACTGTACCACCAGGGGAGTCCCCACCTACATCTTAAAGAAGATAATTCTTTCTAGGATATTGTCCTCCAAGGGAATCAGAGGACATTTAACACAGAAAATTATGGCTGTATTTTTAGAGGTAAATTAATTTTTTAGCAAAAAAAAAAAAACTTTTTAAAAAACAATGCAAGTATTATGTGGTTTTTAAAAATTGATTTTTTTTTAAGTGAAGTGGTTAATAAGCTATATAAACTGAACTTCTGGTGTCTACAGCCAAATGCTATTTAGAAGAGTCACCTGCAGAGGAAACAAGCTTAAACAGGAGAGGCAGTTTCAAATTCAGATATGACTCTGAACCCAAAAGTAGAAAACTGGAATAAAACAATTTTTGTACATGTGAATTTATAAAACTTTAGGATTACCTGTATCTAAATAGATGTTTTTAACTTTATTTTTTAGCCTTTACTTCCTAATAATAGTAAATAAACATTTACTGAGCTTGCACTATGAAACACAGACACCTGCTATTAATTGTATCATTTAATTTTCACAAAAACCTTATCAGGTGGATTCACTACTACCTGCATTTCAAATACGAGGAAACTAAAGTTGAAGGACACTAAATAACACGCCAAAACTAGTTAACAGAAGAGCTAGAATTCCAACCTGAGTTCTTAACCAAATAAATAATATTTCCTGTCTTTTTGTCCTCAGTATCTATGTTTTTAACTTTTGGTTTGCTCTTATTTTCTTCTAACTCTGGAGAAAAATAAAGTAAACTTTTACTCTTTTATGCAAACCCTACTTTTTAAACAGATAGATTAAAACGTATCAAGATCTTACGCCACTCTGCAATTTAAGCATTAACTTGTATGTACAATACTTAGTATAAATACATGATTCTACTAAGCTAATATCACCAGGGACTGAGCTTTTAGTGGTCTCCCAGAGTTAGAGAGAAATTTCACTGATCCATTCACAGGCTCAGCTGGTTCCCTCCTGCAATTAAGGGCCCATATTTATCTGTAAGAGAGCTAGCCCTGCTGGAAAGGGAAACCATGGCCCTTATGCTGGACAAAGCTAACAATAACAGAACTTCTAAGTTTATTTTCTGTTTATGCACTGTCCGCCAAGTAAGTGACCTGTGGCAGGATAGCATGTGTCTACATTTTTACCAAAATAACACTGTCGATTTTTAAAAGTTTACTGTGTAATCAAGACAGACCATTAAAAGAGTAAAACATCAAAGCACAGCGAGAAGACATTTGCAGTGTGTGCAACAAAGAACTCATCCTCAGCATATATAAAGAATGCCTACAAATTAGTAAGAAGAAGGTAAACACAATTTTGAAACTTCCATAACATATGATCAAGCACTTCACAGAAGAACATATTCAGAAGGCTTTTTAGGAAAGGTGCTCACTATCATTAGACCTCAAAGAAATGTAAATGAAAACCACTAGGGAATACTACTACTATGTATTTAGTAAAATGGTTAAAAAATAAGAAAACTAACAATACCAAGCCTGATAAGTATAGGAGCAAATAGAAGTCTCATATGTTGCTGATGGGAATTTGGTATCATCACTTTGGGAAACCATCAGTTAATATCGATGAAAACTGAACATGTGAACTCTATGACCAAGCATTTCCACTATCGGGTATATAATTAATATATGGCACCAAAAGACATATAGATGAACATCTAGAAGAGCCAAAACTGGAAACAAACCAAATGTCCACAAACAGCAGAACTCACCTGCCAACACAGGTGAGTGTTGGATCAATCCGTGATCCAAGAAGATCCCACATGCCCTGGAGCAACTAAGCCTGTGCGCCACAACTACTGAGCCTGTGCCCTGGAGCCCACAGGCCACAACTCCTGAAGCCTGCACACCCTACAGCCTGCGCTGTAAGAGAAGCCACCACAACGAGAAGCCCGCACACAGCAAGCAACTAGACAGGAGCCCCACTCACCGCAAGGAGAGAAGAGCTCACACAGCAATGAAGACCCAGTACAACCAAAAAGAAAGAATTTTTTTTAAAAAATCAGCTACTGCTATATCGGTAACATGGACGAAGTGCACAGGCACAATACTGTGCAACAGAAGCCAGACACTAAGGAGAACATACATATGACTCCATTTGGGTACAATTCATAACAGGCAAAACCAATCAATGATAACAAGTAGTGGTTAACTCTGCTCCTGCTGCTGCTAAGTCGTTTCAGTCGTGTCCGACTCTGCTGCTAAGTCACTTCAGTCGTGTCCGACTCTGTGCGACCCCATAGACGGCAGCCCACCAGGCTCCCTCGTCCCTGGGATTCTCCAGGCAAGAACACTGGAGTGGGTTGCCATTTCCTTCTCCAATGTGTGAAAGTGAAAAGTGAAAGTGAAGTCGTTCAGTCGTGTCTGACTCTTAGCGACCCCATGGACTGCAGCCCACCAGGCTCCTCCGTCCGTGGGATTTTCCAGGCAAGAGTACTGGAGTGGGGTGCCACTGCTTCGGGTTACATGTGCTTTAATTTGCTTCCTGGGGGTCCCAGAGGCTGCTCTTCAGGCGGAGGCGCTAGGCTGGGCTCTCCTGCAGCGGGGCCCCCACACCAGCCCTGCAGACCCTCGGGAAGGGCCGTGTCCTCCTCCAGGCTGCCCGTGCCCTCCACGAGTTCCTTGTAGGTGATCTTCTCGGCGAACGGCCGCGACCTGAGCAGCTCCACCATGTCGGCCTGCTCCAGCACCTCCTTCTCTAGCAGTTGCCTGCCCACCTTGTCCACCTGCTCGCAGCAGCGCGCATGCGTGGAGCCGATGAGCCGCCGCACCTCCTCGTCTATGAGCTGGGCCATGGCCTCGCGGAACCGCTTCTCCATCAGCGCCTCGCCTGGCCGCGGGAGATCGAAGGACACCTGGCCCAGCTTCTCGCTCATCCCGAACTGCACGATCTGGGCACAGGCGCTCTGGGTGACCTTCCTCAGGTCGTCCTGGGCCCCAGTGGTGACCTGCCCGAATAACAGCTGCTAAGCCACGCGGCTGCCCAGCATGGCACACATGCGGTCAAAGAGCTGCTCCCCTGTGTACAGGTACTGCTCCCTGGGTAGGCACTGGGCATAGCCGAGCCCCTTACCCGGGGAGACGATGGACACCTTGAGCAGGGGGCCTGCGTGTTCCAGGAACCAGCCCACCACCGCATGGCCAGCCCCGTGGTAGGCCACCGTCATCTTCTCGCTGGGCTGCAGGACCTGTGTCTTCTTCTCAAGGCCTCCAATGACCCTCTCGATGGCCTGCTTGAAGTGCTTCTCCCCAACAGAGGGGTTTAGGTGGCGGGCAGCAAACAGAGCGGCTTCCTTGCAAACATTAGAAATATCAGCACCTGTGAAGCCTGGAGTGAGGGCCGCAAGCTTCCTTACCAGGGCATCCCTGCTGAGGCTCTCGCCCAACTTGAATGGACGCAGGTGGAGGTGTCCGACTCTGTGCGACCCCAGAGACGGCAGCCCACCAAGCTCCCTCGTCCTGGGATTCTCCAGGAAAGAACACTGGAGTGGGTTGCCATTTCCTTGTCCAATGCATCAAAGTGAAAAGTGAAAGTGAAGTTGCTAAGTTGTATCCAACCCTTAGCGACCCCATGGACTGCAGCCTTCCAGGCTCCTCCATCCATGGGATTTTCCAGGCAAGTGTACTGGAGGTAATAACTGGGAAGGAGCACAACTTCTGGATGCTGGTAATTAATGTTCGCTACAAATTCTCTAAGCTATATGATTATTCTGTGCTCTCTCTGGGCTCAGCTAGCTCAGTTGTGTCCAACTTTGTGGCTACAGCCGGCCGGACTCCTCTATCCTTGGGATTTCCCAGGCAAGAATACTGGAGCTGGTTGCCACTTCCTACTCCAGGTGAATCTTCTCGAGCCAGAAATAAAACCTCTATCTCCTGCATTGGTAGGCAGATTCTTTACCACTGATCCACCGGGGAAGCCCCACATGCTTATTATTTGGACTCTTTTTTTGTATTTGTTGTAATTCTTTTTTTTTTTTTTTTTCAATCTTTGAGCCACACTGTGCTATGGGATCTTGGTTCTGGCATAAGATTCAGAACTAAGATCAAGGGGCGCTATGGCATATGGGATCTTAATTCTCTGACTAGAGCTTGAACCGGTGCCCCCTGCACTGGAAGCACAGTCTTTTATTTTTCCTAATTAAAATAGTCCTTTATTATCTCAAATAATGCATTATCATTTATTATGAAAGCCTGGAGTCTTAACCACTGGACCACAAAGGAAGTTCTTCTTATAATTCAGTTTTAAAGTTGACTTTAAAAGCATTTACTGTAGAAAAATTGAAAGTTACCTATAATTCTAACAGTAGGTGAATATTCAATTATTATGGTAATATCCAAACCTATGGACTATTATTACTCAGTCATGTCTTTAAAGAATGATGAAATAGGAAATGTTCAAAATAGGTTTTTTTAGGTTAAATTGAATTTACTATGTTACCTCAATTTTTTTTTGTTTTTTTTTTTTAATGTTACCTCAATTTTTTAAAAAGATACGTAAATAGAAAAGTGACAGGAAGGAAATTAACTTAAATAGCATTAGTGTTTATATTCATATGTATATTCATTTTCTTCTTTAGTTTCCTTTTTTTAAATTAAGCATGTATTATTTATATAATGTGGAGAAAGAAATGGCAACCAACTCCAGTGTTCTTGCCTGGAGAATCCCAGGGATGGGGGAGCCTGGTGGGCTGCCGTCTATGGGGTCGCACAGAGTCGGACACAACTGAAGTGACTTAGCAGCAGCAGCAGCATTTATATAATGAGGGGAAAGTTTTTTAAAAAAACATTAACAGCTTGCCACAGACACTGAAATTATATTAACCTTAATGAATTTACCCATGAAAATCTCTCTTGGTGTACGATGTGTAGCACTGAAACCACTGAAACTAGAACCAACAATACCAGAAACAACTAGAAATGTGTCTTGGTTATGTGTTTTGTTTTCGTTGTACAGCCAAAGTGAGAAGCAGGGTAATCATGAGTCTGATTAAAGCCTTGCAATTGTTCTAGCATCATTCAACTTTGCTGATGAACACACATGTGACATACTAAAATCCGGACAGGATTTAACAAGTAAGGTATATCAAACACAGGCCCTGTTATTGTCAAGGTTTCTAGGTGTGGCTGTAGCTCAAGAATAATAAGATCATTTACATCTCTCTGAGTCAGTCACCACTGTGCTGTCTGTCTCTCTCCTTTCACATCAGACGTGGGCAGGAACATAACACTCTATCTACAGCACAGATCAGAGCAAATCAGTAGATTTTAGGTGAGTAGTAACTCAGGAATATCAAACCTTTTTCTTTTATGAAGGAAAATCAAGAGATGAAAACCTGTTACTGAAATACACATCTACAAAGATGAAAAGATGAACTTCAACACATTTATGAATCCCAAAACAACTGTAGCTTTTACCATTTTATTTATGATATTTTCTAGCTTGTCCTAATTGTGTGTGTGTGTGTGACCTTCCCACACTGCATACTATAGACAGTACAAAGAGTTCCAGAAAGTTCAAAATCTAAAAAGGTCACAGAGCTGGCAATCAGGCATACTACTCAAGTTCATAGAATTCTGGTAGAAGTCTAGTCCAAAAGTTAAGGGAATAAGAAATGCTACAGTAAGCTACAATACAGGATCAAACATTTTCTATTTGTATTTCTCTTAGTCTGCCTTTCTCTGTTCTCCAAACAGAAGCTGTCTGTGACCAGGGATTAAAAAAAAAATTCCCCACCAACTCTTAAGTACATCAGTTCAGCTTTTATACTGCAATGATGCAAATTTCAAACCGGAATTACAACTATTTTTAACACCCTAAGCACTTTTAGGGATTTTGATTCTCATGTAAACCAAGTACATGTGGATCCCTTTCACTTATTAACTTCTCCTAAAAATAACAAAAATATTGAATACTAATATTTGGGTCATTTTCTCCCCACTTTTTCCTCCAGATTCTCTAAATCTTATTAAGATGGGACTAATCAATAAATAGAGAATAACATTCTGTATGGGGGAAACTAACAGTGCCCTATAAACACTCGCACTCTGCCATTCAATCATGTCTGACTCTGTGACTCCATGGACTATAGCCTGCCAGGCTCGTCTGTCCACAGGATTTTCCCGGCAAGAATACACTCACCAAGACCAAAATAAAATCTCTAAAAGGCTTTGCCATGGGAGGGCACAGAGATATCATGAGATTCTGTTTGGAGAAATATGAGAAGGAGATGATGTGAGAAATAAAGCGCTCACATGTTAGAAGTTAACATGGACTTTAAGTGGATTGCTGCAACAACCCCAATTTTTACTTTCTCATCTCCTGAACCATACTTAAGTCTGAACTATTATCAAGAAACTTTCTTCATCCACCTCAACTCAGAAGCTTGGCCTTTCTGAAATAAAACTGCATTATAGCCAATTTTTCTCAAGTTTGTACAATACATGTTGCTGCAAAAAGGTGGTACAAGTGACGTCTGGGATTCCTCCAAAAGTGAGGTTTAGGTTCTTTCATAAACCACCTGTGGAAAACTGCTTACATCAGGCAAATTCCATTATCCAAACTTAATACCACAGTGATCATCAGAAATTCTCAACCAACTCCCATAATAAATGGATGTATTACCACGTTTTGAACTTCAGGAAACACTCAAAGAATGAAAGTTGCCTTAGACAGAAAACTCCAGAGGCCTGTGAGTGACATTTGTCAGAGAGGGATGCATCCTTAAGTGAAAGTCAAACAAAACTGTTCCACAAAGTGCAGAGTGCAAAGTGCAAAATCTGAAATGGATTTCTCCTTGAAGGACGAACACCACACAATATTACTTACATGTGGGATCTAAAATATGGCATAAATGAACCTATCTACAAAGCAGAAAAAGAACAGACTTGTAGCTGCCGAGGGGGAGTGAGGGAGGGAGAAGGGTGGACTGGGAGTTTGGTAGACGCAAACAATTACATTTAGAATGGACAAACCACAAAGCCCTAATGTATAGCACAGGGAACCATACTCAATATCCTGTGATAAATCATAGTGGAAAAGAATATCAAAAAAGAATGCATGTATGTATATAACTGAGTCACTGTGCTGTACAGCAGAGATTGGTACAACACTGTAAATCAACTATACTTCAACCACATTAATTAATTAAAATGGATTTCTCATTATGTCTGAGGCCAAGTTTATCAGTTCTATTGCGAATCAATGAAAATTGAATACAAATTTCCCAAGCTCTGTGGTCAGCTGTTTTGAATGCCTGAATTTGCTCTGAGTCAGTGACGCCATATAGGAAAACTGTTATCCTAAGTAAGTCTCCGTAGTTTAGTCAAAGTGTCCAAAATCATTATCAAAGCCTGGCATGTCTTAATCTGAGAAACCTTAGCACTAAAACCAAAACAAAACCCCCCAAAATTCACAATGCAAAAGTTCAACCTATAATAAATTATTTCAATGCTTTAAAAGTATTCTTTGTCCTTAGCAAAAGTTTATGGTAGGTTTCCTTTATCCTACATGATGCTAACAAAGGAAACATGAGTTACTGATGGTATATAAAAAGGAAAATAACAGAAAAGAAGTTTAAAAGATACAAACTTGACAGAAAAGCTATAATTCAAGCCTAGAATTACTTACAAATAGACTTACTTGATGGTAGTTAATGATTCTATAAAGTCATTAAGCTTGCAAAAAAATCATAGTTAACACATCAAAGTTGCACTGATTGTTTCCACATTTATTAATGCAAATTTCTCTTATTAGTTCTTACTCTTTTCTCCATTTTTCAAAGAAAAATAGCCATGTATGTCAAATTGCTTTTTTTTTTTTTAATTCCAGAATAAAATTAAGGCCATTTAAGGAACTATGGAAAATACCAAGTTTATACAAGTTTTTAATCACTGAGTTTCCTATCCATTTTGTTCTGTTTCATTCTAGACTTTTATATATGATCTGAAAATCCATGACTAAAGACTTAAAATATATATATGTATATTTAAATGTAGAAGACATATGGAGGAATGTTCGTAACAATGACATTCGCAATAGAAAAAACTAGAAACAACTAAAATACATGCCAACTGGTGAATTAACTAATAAATTGAGATGAATTCATGCCATGGAATGCTAAAGCATCAGGAAACAAAAAGAGAACTACAATAACGTGCATCAGGAGGAATAACCTCGTGAACAATGCTAAGTAGAAAAAGAAAAAAAGCAAGTTGAAAAAGAATATATATAGGATGATTCCACTACTGAAGTTCAAAAACCTAAAAAACTACATGCCATTTTGCTTGGGCTTTATACAAACAATAAGGCAAAAACAGGGACTGCGTAAAGAAATTCAGGATGATGGTTACATGGAAGGGTGAGGTAAAGTAACTGGACAGACCCACCAGGCCTGCAGGGATGCTTTAAGGTTTTAGTTCATAAACCAGATCACAGACAATTTACTATTCTTTCTTAAACTTGGTACACACATAATATATACTCTTTTTTATGGATATTCCATAATAAAAATGTAAACACCTAGTAAGACCTATTCAACTCCAGAAGAAAACTACACCAACTGCCTAGTCTAGATAACCTAGTCACCTAGTTAGTAGTTACCTAGTAACCTAGTAACTAGTCACACCTAACCTAGTCACTCACGTTAGCTGTGAACAAGCCCAAATGACATCTGAGGAAACCCAACGAAACAAAAAAAGCAGGCCAAATAGACTTCTGATAAAACATGACCCAAAGGAAATGTGTGCTATTTCAGGAATTAGATGAGAACTTTTAAAAAATTCTAATTAGCATGCTCAGAGAGATTCAAGAGGATATCATGTCTATAAAAATTAAGAATAAACAGCTATTTTAAAAAAGGGTAAATAAAAGCGAGAGAGAGCAAACACAAAGCAGATTTAAAAACACAGCTCATGAAAGGGAAGAAATAATAAAACAAAACTGTCCCTGAGCTCCAGAAGGAGGAGCCAATACACACAGATTTAAAGAGTCTGCCAACTGCCAAACAGGGTGACGGACAAGACAAGCACCCAGACACACACTGGTGAAAAGTCAGAGCTCCAAAGACAAAAAGCAAACCCTCCAAGTGTCCAGAGTATAAAAATAAGTTACATTCAAAGAAATGACAATCAAATGGGAGATAAAGACATTTCTGTAAGGCAAGGACTTGAGGTTAAACTCTTATGCACCTCATCTTAAAAAACAACTACTCCTAATTTTAAGAAGAATACAAGAAAAATGAGAACTTAAAATATGAGAAAGAACAGCAACTAAGTAAGACTGAAAAGGAACACAGAAAGCACAGAAGAAATTAAAGAGGATCCAGTCAGTTCTGTTCGGAGAAGGCAATGGCACCCCACTCCAGTACTCTTGCCTGGAAAATCCCATGGATGGAGGAGCCTGGTGGGCTGCAGTCCATGGGGTCGCTAAGAGTCGGACACGACTAAGCGACTTCACTTTCACTTTTTCGCTTTCATGCATTGGAGAAGGAAATGGCAACCCACTCCAGTTTTCTTGCCTGGAGAATCCCAGGGGCAGGAGAGCCTGGTGGGCTGACGTCTATGGGGTCACGCGGAGTCGGACACGACTGAAGTGACTTAGCAGCAGCAGCAGCAGTCAGTTCTGTTATTTGAACCATTCTCTTTGAGGCAGCAAAACCTTATATTTCCTTCTCCAATAGCACGTCTGGGTTCTGAAGTGATATTGAAAGTGGTTACGCCTTGGAAAGTGGGACTGGGTCGGGGGTGGGGAAGAGGAGGCTATTTTTCCACTTCATGGAGTTTTTCAACAATGTTTTCCCATGCCATTTTTTCTTAATTAGTATTCTTACAAGTATTCTCCTACTTCATTTCCACCTCAATAACCCTTAAATAAGACCATCTTTTTTCCTCTTTCCTAAACACACATATGAAGGTCGGACTCAGGAATGTTGCCAGCTTAAACTATAAAGCCAGGCTAGGGTACCGAGGCCCTGAAGCCCCAGAGCATGTTCCAACTTTATGGCTGGCTTCTTTTGCTTCCCCCGACCCCTGGCCCCTGATCTCAAGTCCAGTCCATGTCCTTGGGTTGACGTTATTCACACTGACAACCTGTATGACACCCTGATCTCACACCTGGACACAAGCATCAGACTTGTGTCCCCTCCAGATTCATGTTGACCATACTCGGTCTGGTCTCCAGAGCACCAGCATCGCTTTCTTGTGTCATTAATTCCTCTCAAGCTCCCCTGCAGCTTCTGCTTTAATTCTTTTCACATGTCTCAAAACCCCATGCGTCCATCTTTCTATTCTTTTCCCTTTAATCCCACACCAATTTCCTCTCCCCAAATCATTTTTTTCAAATCAAGCCATTCTTCCCACCTCAGAGAAGGCTCCTCCCTCCTCTCCAACCAGACCCACCATCCTGCTCTCTAATTCACCCTATCTCCCCTCCAGGGATCCAATCTGTGTCCAAATCTTCCTAGCCAACACAATCTTTTCTTAGCCTCCTTTCTCAGCCTCCCTAGGACTATAAAGATTTCTCCATAACTTCTATTATTAAAAAATAATAATAAAGTAAAAGAATAAGGGCTCCTTTGAATCTGCCCTTGTTCTTTCATTCTCCCTGCCCCCCACCTTCAAATTAAGAAGCCTACAGACTCACTGTGTCCTCACCACTTTTTAATGCAGCCTCTGATTCAGCAGGACTGAAACTGGCTAATTCAATCATCTGTATTTCCTCATCTAATTCTCCTAACCCTTCTGCAGCTTTAGCACAGTTGAGCATTTATCTCCATAAAAGCCGCTCACCATACACCTCCTATCCCAGTGATTACCTCTGCCAGCCTAGATGACTGTTCTTTCTTCTCTAGGTTCCTAAACACAAGCATTCCCCCATTAGCTTCATTTTTCACTTTCTTTTTCAAAGACTTAATTTGTTCTGATGAACCTCATGAAGAGCTTCTGACGTCTTCGGAGCAAATCCTCCAACGGCTCCAGGATGTCATTCACCATTTCTGACTGACTGCTGAACAGTCTATCTGAGTGTCCTGCCAATGTCACAGATGCCATCATGTCCAAAAGTGTATTCATCATCTTCTCCCCAAACCAGCATGTCAGATATTTCTATATATAACACCAACATTCTCCCCTTACCCCAATTAAAATCTGGGCCATCTTTGATCTGCTGTTATCTACATCCTCACATATTATCTTCCCTTCAGTATTTTACACGAGAAAAGTAAAGATAAGTAAGACATAATTTCCAGCCTCTGGGAAAGATAAACAAAAATGTAAGGGAGTACGTGTATGAGTGCTCACTCATTCGTGTATGACTCTTTGTGACCCCATGGACTGTGGCCCGAGAGGCTCCTCTGACCGTGGCATTTTCTGGGGCAAGAATACTGGAGTGCGTTGCCATTTCCTCCTGCAGGGGATCTTCCCAACCTAGGGATTCAACCTGCATCTCCTACAGAGCAGATGGGTTCTTCACCACTGAGCCACCGAGTATGCCCTATAAGGAAATATGCGCATGCGTGTGCATGCATGCTAAGTCACTTCAGTCATGTCCGACTCTTCACAACCCTGTGGATCGTGGCCCACCAGGCTCCTCTGTCCATGAGATTCTCCAGGCATGAATGCTGGAATGGGCTGCCATTCGGGAAGAGAAGATGCATTAGAAGGGGAATTCAGTAAGCTGTCAATTCTGAGTCAGAAAGACAGTTTCATCCCATAAGCCTCACTAGGCCAAAACAGTAACAGCACACATCCTGAATAATTAAATGCATACCTCACTTTAGGAAAATTCAACATACAAGTTTTGATGGAATGAATATAAATTGGGCAACTGATTAAGCTAATTTATTTGTAACTCACTATACATTTTCTTTGGAGGGAATGATGCTAAAGCTGAAACTCCAGTATTTTGGCCACCTCATGCAAAGAGTTGACTCACTGGAGAAGACTCTGATGCTGGGAGGGATTGGGGGCAGGAGAAGGGGACGACAGAGGATGAGATGGCTGGATGGCATCACTGACTCCATGGATGTGAGTCTGAGTGACCTCGGGGAGTTGGTGATGGACAGGGAGGCCTGGCGTGCTGCAGTTAATGGGGTCGCAAAGAGTTGGACACGACTGAGCGACTGATCTGATCTGATCTGAAAATAATAACTGTCCTAATAAATTTAAAATAGAATTTCCTCGGGAATTCATTCCCTGGCAGTCCAGTGGTTAAGACTCTGCACTTCCACTGCAGGGGGCACAGATCTGATCCCTGGTCAGGGGACTAAGATCCCACATGCTGCATGTGTGTGTGCATATACACACGTGTGTGTGCCTGTGTGTGGTGGATTTCCTCTTCATAAATTTTCCTAAAGCTTACTTACAGGTCACCCCAGGAATTAAGAGCTAGAAAGAACTAGATTCCCTCACCTACCCACTTCATCTTTCAGAGGCTAGAAGAGGTTAGAGGATTTGCCTGAGGTCACAGAGCTTGTAAAGGGCAGAATAGGGACCTGAACCCAGTGATCTTTTCCCTATTACCTCACTCTCTGCCTCCGACATACTCATCTCAAAATGCTTTTCCCAGTTGATTCCCATAAAAGGCAACAGAAATGAGAACTTGTAAAGAGGGTCCAGACATCAGGTTTCTTTCGAAGTCACCAACATCGTCTCTTAGACACATACACACACACACACACACACACACACACACACACACACACACACACAAAGTTCTAGGAAAATAGGGATCTGGCTATACCATAGTGAAGTGAAAGTAAAAATGAGAAATAGGTACTCAGATTGTTGACGCGAACCTGACTTTAAGACTCTCTTGTTCCCTAGCTTCTCTCCCAAAGGCTAATAAAGTCATTTTTCTTCCCTCAAATAACATCCCAACTGGAGTTCTAACTATTCAAACTAATGGCTAAAACCTTAAAACTGAGGGCAATGAGGCTGAGACACATAGGGTTACCTGACTCCCCATTTAGAAGTGGGGTGAATTCTAAGAAGTGAATTCTAAGTACTGAGCCAACTGAGACTATACCAAGCTCCAATCAGCATGTCTTGGTCAACCTCTGATTTCAACTTCTAGCAAGAAAAAATGTACTTCTCTCCATCTCCAAAAACTGACAGGTGCTTTTCACACTATAAATCTGTCTTCCCTGATAGGGCTCTTAAATAAGAGATCAGAATGTGCAACTTGTTCTAAACAAAACCCCTTTAACTCTGAGAATATGAGCCTCTGATCATTTTATAGGGAACATGTTTTAACATGTGAGAAATGCAAAAACAGAAGTAACCAGGACTCAAGTCCAACTCTGACTTAACTATCAGAGACTGATTAGTAATAACGGCCAATATAACAGCAAAAGATAAAAACAAAATTAGTTTCACTGGGTTACTTAATTTCAATGAACAATCGAAAATTAGAAGACCCATCCTTACTACTCTAGTTTCCCTTTCAGAAAGTTTCTGAGAAATAAGTAGACTTGACCTCAGACTGAAAATAAAGAATTCTGAACAGGTGTAACCTTATTACTGGGGCTTCCCTGGTGGCTCAGAGGATAAAGCATCTGCCTGCAATGCAGGAGACCCGGGTTCAATCCCTGGGTTGGGAAGATCCCCTGGAGAAGGAAATAGCAACCCACTCCAGTGGGTTAGTAACCTTATTACTAAACAACTGCTAATGTAAACAAAGTGGATACTTTAATATTCTTTAATAAATCAATTCTAACTATAAACTGATGAGGTAAATAAATATGGTCATGTTGTGCTCTTTATGACTTACTGCAACACCGTCACATCCTTTCTCTCCACTACCTCCGCATCTAAACAGACAAATCCTTTCAGATAACAGGTTTGTCAAAAGTTGGGAAAGCAGTTTCCTGTCAAATGAATCAGAGGTAAATCACTGGAAAACCTGCCCGGTTAGAACCAGAAGAGCTGCTAATAATGAGTGACTCTACTTCACTCAAGGCTCAGGTTTCTGTTCACTTGATCTAAAGAGAAAAGAGGGAGCCCCATGCACTCGATGCCTCTCCTCTCCCACTTTCCCAAGATCCAAGGACACTCTCCTGCAGGCAAAAGGTCCCTGGGGCTGCACACAGGGTGTGTGAATTGCTCCACCCAGCTCTCAGCCACTCCCTGCATTCCTGCCCGAGACTAGAGACCTCTTGTCTCACCTACTTACTCATCCCCTGGGAGCATCCTTACCTCATCTACCCTTTATGTCACTGACCACAACCTTGTGTGTGCCTACAATTACCTGTCTATGACTCTCCCCACAAGCCTAACTGCTTAAATAGGGGTGCGCTTTTTTTTTTTTGATGTCTTCACGAAATGTTTTCCAAGGATACACATATGATCAGATCAGTTGCGCAGTCGTGTCCGACTCTTTGTGACCCCATGAACTGCACCACGCCAGGCCTCCCTGTCCATCACCAACTCCCGGAGGTCACTCAGACTCACATCCATGGAGTCAGTGATGCCATCCAGCCATCTCATCCTCTGTCGTCCCCTTCTCCTCCTGCCCCCAATCCCTCCCAGCATCAGAGTCTTCTCCAATGAGTCAACTCTTCGCATGAGGTGGCCAAAATACTGGAGTTTCAGCTTTAGCATCATTCCTTCCAAAGAAATCCCAGGGCTGATCTCCTTCAGAATGGACCGGTTGGATCTCCTTGCAGTCCAAGGGACACTCAAGAGTCTTCTCCAACACCACAGTTCAAAAGCATCAATTCTTCGGCGCTCAGCCTTCTTCACAGTCCAGCTCTCACATCCATACATGACCACAGGAAAGACCATAGCCTTGACTAGACGAATCTTTGTTGGCAAAGTAATGTCTCTGCTTTTGAATATGCTATCTAGGTTGGTCATAACTTTCCTTCCAAGGAGTAAGCGTCTTTAATTTCATGGCTGCAGTCACCATCTGCAGTGATTTTGGAGCCCAGAAAAATAAAGTCTGACACTGTTTCCACTGTTTCTCCATCTATTTCCCATGTAGTGATGGGACCGGATGCCATGATCTTTGTTTTCTGAATGTTGAGCTTTAAGCCAACCTTTTCACTCTCCACTTTCACTTTCATCAAGAGGCTTTTGAGTTCCTCTTCACTTTTTGCCATAAGGGTGGTGTCATCTGCATATCTGAGGTTATTGATATTTCTCCCAGCAATCTTGATTCCAACTTGTGTTTCTTCCAGTCCAGCATTTCTCATGATGTACTCTGCATATAAGTTAAATAAACATGGTGACAATATACAGCCTTGACGTACTCCTTACTCATCCTTAATTTATTTTTAACTCAGAGAATGCTCATAAGACTATCAGGAGAGAACTCCCTCAACCTCCTCCTCCACCAACTGTAAATAACTACCCCTGCTCCCATTTGTTCCTCCATTCCTTCAATTTCAGCAGAAAAGGAATCATTCTGGGACTTCCCTAGTGGTCCAGCGGCTGAGACTCCACACTCTCAATGCAAGGGGCCCAGGTTCAATCCCTGGTCAGGGAACTAGATCCCACATGCCTCAACTAAGACCTGGCACAGCCAAATAGATAAAAATTCTTTTAAAAAAAGAAAGGAAAGGAATCATTCCTGGTATCCTAGATAGTCAGTCCAGAGGGACTTGAAATCTCAAACTTTCCTGACTCACGGAGCTCATGTTCCATACATCCTTTCTAGACCTTCAAACCCTCCTCTCCAAGACTTCTTACTCTTCACCCCACAAACATGCTCAAGCCTCTTCCTTCTTCATGTAACTCATTAATTCGGCCATCAAGTATTTATTGAGCACCTACTAGGTGCTCTTTTCTACCCTGGAAATACAGCAGCGAATAAAACGAAATTTCTGCCCTCATGCAACTTACCCTCCAGTGGGAGAGAAAAAGGAGGTGAATGTATGAACATCCCAGCTACTGTTCTCTCCCTCACTTCAGTCAGGCTTGAAGAAGCAGCGCAAGCTGCCTGCCTCCACTTTCTTTTCCACCCAGGAGGCCTCACCCTCTCTGGACAGGTTTGTAGTCCACACCTCCAACACCACAGAAACAGCTCAGGGAGAGGTCACCAGCAGTGACTTCTTCCACTTGTAAACCAGCATTTCCCAGTCCCCTCTTAACTCTGCAGCAAGAGGCACTTCCTGAAATTTTCAGCAGCTCTGTTTCTCCTCCCGCTTCAGCCACGCAGTGTTCAATGTCTCAGTCCTATCGGACTCTGCGACCCCATGGACTGCAGCACGCCAGGCTTCCCTGTCTTTCAGTAACTCCTGGGGTTAGTTCAAACTCATGTCCACTGAGTCAGTGATGCCATCCAACCATCTTATCCTCTGCCACCCTCTTCTCCTCCTGCCCTCAGTCTTTCCCAGCCTCAGGGTCTTTTTCAAAGAGTTTGCCCATTGTATCAGTCAGCAAAGTTTAAGATTCCAAGGCCCTCTAGAGTGACTTCAGGATATCAGGAATGACTCTTTCTTTTCTTTTTTGATATTTAAAAAGTATTGGAGCTTTAGTATGAGTCCTTCCAATGAATATTCAGGGTTGATTTTCTTCAGGCTTGAGCGGTTTGATCTCCTTGCTGTCCAGGGGACTCTCAAGAGCATTCTCCACCCATGCCTCTGACCATTTCTTGGGTTCCTTTTCTTCCGCCTCCCCATTACATGGCAACACCTCTGGAGCTCTGCGTTTTGCTGCCCTCACTCCCTGTGTTCCCCTCAGACCACCTCAGTCATGCTCGTAGGTCCCACCGCCAGTGATGGCCACTTAGGAACACTGAAGGTGTGTCAAGAGGCCGGGCCTTTCTATAGAGCTCCACACACACATAGCCCACTGTCCACTAGAGATCTCCACCCACAGGCCCCAGCGATCTCTCCAACTAAGGAGCACCGAATTTATCTCCTCCCATACTCCAAACTGTTTTTCCCCTATTCTCTGTACTAGGTAATGATGCCCTCCTTCCCTCAAGGTGCTAAGCCAGAAACTTAGGTTTCTTAGGCATCAGCTTAATGTTCTTCCTACACATGGCATGCCCCCCTCTTCTCCACACTGGTCTCATTGATTCTCTCTTTAAATACCTCTTTTCATTCCCTCTTCCCCAATCTCACCACAGAGGCCACCAGATCATTTCAGTAGCCACCTTGTCAGTCTCCCTTGCCTGTCTTGCCCTCTTATCCTGTCTGTATCTACTTAAGACATTTGACATTGTATTCGGTGTGAACTGTGACCCCTGACCATGTGACACAGGAGCCTCAAACCATTCTCCTCTAGGCTGAGGAGACATCATCCACTCCTGCTTACAGTTCCTCAATGATCCCCTATGAACCAGATGGGTGCTCTTTAACCTTCCACCTGAAGAAAGTGATGGGGGATGGAGGGTGAGAAGAGGCACAGCCTGAAGAAGTCAACCATTATGGAAAAAATGTTTTTTTAATTTAAAATTATATTTTATCTTGGATTTTAAATACTGTATTATAATATACTCATGTTTCAACATAGCAGTAATTTTCCCAAACTTCAATTGGATACCCCAAGAAGATGTAGCATGTTTATCCTACAGTTTAGAGTACCCCTGGCCCATTTGCTACTGAGAAGCAAGAACCAACAAGATAAAATGTAAGATTCTAAGACCTACCCCTGCCATGTTCTCAGCCCTGCCCACCTGTCCAGACTTATTGGACCTACTGAGCTTACTCCTTACGTTCTAGCAGTGAAACTACTCATCACCCTAACTCCTTGAGCATACTCCAGTGATTCAAAAATCCATGCCTTCCTCCAAGTAAAGTACCCTCCTCCCTGCTCAGTCTTCCCATCAAACTCCTACTCAACTGATGACTCTGAGCCTGAGTGGTACCCCTTTGAGGAATCCTCCTTAGAAACACCACAGGTACACGAATGTCCTTTGCCTGATCTTCCTCCATATTTGTACGTGTCTTCTTTATGGCGTTTATTATGTAATAAAGATACAGTTTGCAATATCTAATCTCTGCAAATGACTACAAAAATACTGTTGTGTTCTGCCCCTCCTAACTGATCCCATGGACTGCAGCCCACCAGGTTCCTCTGTCCATGGGATTTCCCAGGCAAGAGTATGTTGCCATTTCCTCCTCCAGGGGATATTCCCAACCCAGGGATCGAACCCATACCTCTTTCATCTCCTGCACTGGCGGGCTCTGAGTTACCTGGGACCACTGCATTAGAACTACTCTCACTAAATTCAAAAATCACCTAGTGGGTAAATACACTGACTCCACCCAATCCTTACCATTCTTGAATTTGCAGCAACATTTGATCATTCCCTCTTTTGTCTTTCTGATCCCCCAACTCTCCTGATCTTCATTCTCTAGCTTCCTCGCTAAACCACCACTTCTTCCTGGCTGTCTCTGCAGTTTTTCTTTCCTCTGCACCTGTCAGCGTACCTAGGGGTCTGCCTGAAATACTTCTCTCTGCTCACCCCAAGCCCCTCTCCTGGGTGAACTCATGTATTTTCATGGCTTTAACTACCATCCTGTTTCAGATAGCCTAATCTGTTTTAAACCTAATCTGGGTTCATATATTCTACTCACTAATCACACTTTCTGCATGGATGAAGTTTTGGAAATTTAAAATACCACAGCAGCACAGCAGCATAAGAAAGATTTATAGTGCTTATCACTGGCTGGGCACTGCTCTAATCACTGTATTTTTATGTACTGACTCATTTAGTTCTCATATCAATCCTATGAGATAGCATTTTTTAATCCATATTTTATAGGGAAGGAAACAGAAAACTAAAACCGGCAAGGGCGGAAGGGGAAAAAATCTCCACCTCTAACGAAAAACTCTTTTTTCAACAATTGTAAGGAAAAGTTAGACGATAATCAAATCAAATTCAGAATTCTGAGCAACTTACTACTCCTGACAATGGTGATCTTTGGTTGGTAAACATATAATAATCACGTTAGTCTTGTTTTCAACACGATAATCATCTAAGTCATATTTATTTCTGTCTTTATTGAAATAGGATAATTTAAATTATTAACATGTTTCAGAAGCTCTTCTCAGCCACAAAGATACACTTCAAGTTGATGACAGAATAATAAATAAATGGAATATTTGAGATTTTTATTATATTTATCTTTTGTATAAAATTACAATAAATTTAATGTTTAAATATTATCTTGGACATAGTAATTCAAAGAAGCCCTTGAGAGAAAACATTAGGACCTAAGAAAAACGTGTTGTGTGCACATAGGTGGACATAATATGGGTGGCCTATAAATGCCTTCAGCAGTCTAGCTGGCCCATACAATTTGCATCAGATCAGATCAGATCAGTCGCTCAGTCGTGTCCGACTCTTTGCGACCCCATGAACCGCAGCACGCCAGGCCTCCCTGTCCATCACCAGCTCCCGGAGATCACCCAGACTCATACCCATCGAGTCAGTGATGCCATCCAGCCATCTCATCCTCTGTCGTCCCCTTCTCCTCCTGCCCCCAATCCCTCCCAGCATCAGAGTCTTCTCCAATGAGTCAACTCTTTGCATGAGGTGGCCAAAATACTGGAGTTTCAGCTTTAGCATCATTCCTTCCAAAGAAATTCCAGGATTGATCTCCTTCAGAATGGACTGGTTGGATCTCCTTGCAGTCCAAGGGACTCTCAAGAGTCTTCTCCAACACCACAGTTCAAAAGCATCAATTCTTCAGTGCTCAGCCTTCTTCACAGTCCAGCTCTCACAACCATACATGACCACAGGAAAGACCATAGCCTTGACTAGGCGAACCTTTGTTGGTAAAGTAATGTCTCTGCTTTTGAATATGCTATCTAGGTTGGTCATAACTTTCCTTCCAAGGAGTAAGCGTCTTTTAATTTCATGACTGCAGTCACCATCTGCAGTGATTTTGGAGCCCAGAAAAACAAAGTCTGACACTGTTTCCACTGTTTCCCCATCTATTTCCCATGTAGTGATGGGACCAGATGCAACTTCCTGATGTTCAAGCTGGTTTTAGAAAAGGCAGAGGAACCAGAGATCAAATTGCCAACATCCGCTGGATCATGGAAAAAGCAAGAGAGTTCCAGAAAAACATCTATTTCTGCTTTATTGACTATGCCAAAGCCTTTGACTGTGTAGATCACAATAAACTGTGGAAAATTCTGAAAGAGATGGGAATACCAGACCACCTGATCTGCCTCTTGAGAAATCTGTATGCAGGTCAGGAAGCAACAGTTAGAACTGGTCATGGAACAACACACTGGTTCCAAATAGGAAAAGGAGTACGTCAAGGCTGTATATTGTCACCATGTTTATTTAACTTATATGCAGAGTACATCATGAGAAATGCTGGACTGGAAGAAACACAAGTTGGAATCAAGATTGCTGGGACAAATATCAATAACCTCAGATATGCAGATGACACGACTCTTATGGCAGAAAGTGAAAAGGGGCTAAAAAGCCTCTTGATGAAAGTGAAAGTGGAGAGTGAAAAAGTTGGCTTAAAGCTCAACATTCAGAAAACGAAGATCATGGCATCTGGTCCCATCACTAAATTACCCGAGTCTGACTTAGTTCAACAAATCAAATATTGACCATATGGCTAAATATTTCACTTCCCTGGTTTCCAACAGTTTTGCAAAAGATTTAATGCAATCAAGAAAAGATGTTGGGAACCAAACATGGGAAATATGTTTTTTTCCAACCAATACTGACCAGTTAAATCAAAATGAAGGTTGTTTACACTATTCTAAAGAAAAACGCACCCAATGAGCTTACACCTCCGATTAGTTCCTGCGAGTAATACGGCTGGTCAAGGCAGAGGAAAAGGGGATCGACATACAAACAAGTACAAGGCAACACAGAAGTGGACGGCCCCCCACACAGGCAGCAGACACACTCAGTGGCCCAGCTCCAGCTCCCACACAAGGTCTCTTCTAGGCGTGGCACTGCATCTGCTATACATTTCTGCATAATAGCAGGTAAGCTAATGAAACGGAAAGTTGTCACGTACCACCCAACTGCAAAAGGCACATGGGAAACCAGAGCACACACATAAACAGGTGAGGGAAACAAAGAAAAAACAAATGGGAGAAACTAACCCAGTGCCAGGAAGCATCATGGGCCCCTGAGCTCCAGCCCTGGCCGGCTTCCACAGGGGTCCCTGTCCCTTCCTAGAAGAGGTCCTGGGACAGAGCTCACACTTCTTTACTCGGTAAAGCTGTCACCATCTAAGGAATCCTGTTGGAATCTTCTCTCTGCAAAGCCCATCTGTTCGCAAACAAGTGTTGACTGAGTGTCTTCTATTCTAGGCCCTGGGCATCCAGCAGGCAGCAAGACAGCACAGTCTCTGCTCTCAGGGAACTCCCATTTTACTGGAGGAGAACCAGATAATGAATAAATACACAAGCAAGATCATTTTAAATGGCGGCATTAAGTTGAAAATTTTAAACAGAAAAAAAATAAAGAAAGATGAGATGGAGCAAGGCAGGAGGAGTTGCTCATTTAAACTCAGGGGTCAGGGAAGACATCTCTGAGAAGGTCACTTTTGAGTTGAGGCAGAAAGGAGGCAAAGCTGTCAGCCAAGCACAGCTCTTTAGGGCAGAGCATTCCCGGCAGAAGAAAAGCAAGGAATGAGGCCTGGGGGCAGGAACAGGCATGATGAATTCAACGGAGAGAGAGAGTCTCACCACCCTCAGGTGCCAGTGTCATTTTCGAATAAGGTCATCCCTGACTCTATTTTAAACCAACCACTGACTGGCCCCAGTATTCTCTATTCCTCTTCGCAATTTCTCTCCACTGAAATGTTTACCATCTGACAGGCAATATAAAGTACTTATTAATTTCATTTACTTATTAATTCCTGTCTATTCCTACAGAATGTAAGCTCCTTAGGGCAGGGATTTTTTTTTTTTCATATTTATTTATTTAGCTGCATCGGGTCTAACTTGAGGCATGGGGGGATATTTAGTTGTGGCATTCAGGATCTAGCTCCCTGATCAGGGATGGAACCCAGACCGCCTTGGGAGCACAGAGTCTTAGCCACTGGACACCAGGGAAGTCCCAGGGCGGGGACTTTTGTTATTTTAACCACTGCTGTGATGCCTGTACCTGTATGGCACAAAGTGGGCACTCGATAATAGTAGTAAATAAATAAAAAGGAAAGAGACAATGGGAGGCAGGGAGGAAAGGAGAGAGACAGGGAAACAAGAAATAAGAGAGAGGAAAAGTGAAAGGAGAGAAAGAAGAGTCAGCCAGTGTGGCTGAAGCACCACGGATGGGGGAACCGGAGTGTGAATGAATAGATCATGAAACAGATGTTGGAATTTCATTTAAAAGACAGAATCTGTTGAAGGGTTGTAAGGCAGGGAAGCATGAGCATCTAATTTTAGTTTATAGAGCTGACTGTAGCTGCCACGTGGAACATAAAGAAAGCAGGGGAAGCTAGGTGAGGCGCTATGGAAGCTAGAGATGATGTGACAGAGGCGAGGCAACGATCGTCAGTGACCACAGATAGAGGGGAGCAGATGCAAGGGTAGCACCCAAAATACTTGCTGATGAACTAGACATGGACCAGATATTGAAGAAAAGAGAGGAATCAAGAATGTGTCAGTTATCAACCTAGTGCCTCTCAGACCCAAATCTCCCCTTCATTGCCTACTCTGTGAAAATTAAGATGAACCTTTAAATATGTGTCCTATGCCAGATGCCACGATGTTAAGCTTTGTCTGTAGAGGCACTGGAAAGACACTGCATGAGGAACAGACTTTTCTGTTTCCAATGTGCTCCTTTTAGCAGGATAAAGAGAGTATTAAAGATAAATACAATCCTAGTATTTCTGATACTCTATGGAGCCCTGGTTAACTTATTTTAAGAGACATAACTTATTTTAAGAGACAGTGGAGGAAGAAATGGTAACCCGCTCCAGTACTCTTTCCTGGGAAATCCCATGGATGGAGGAGCCTGGCAGGCTACAGTCCATGGAACTGCAAGAGAGTCAAACATGACTTAGCATCTAGACAACAACACGAATCTGTCCGGTTCTGTCTTCTGTAATGTGAGTACTGTACAATGTTATATAATAAAAAGCATTATTTGTAATTTAAAGAAAGATCTTTTCAACTAAACTTCCATATTTTCATAATTATTTCTCTTACATATACAAGGATTGGGACACCTTATTCTGTTTGCTCATCCCTTATTCAACCATTAATACCATACTGCTTCAAGTATGATACTAATAATTTTAGAATTTGTTTCAATACTTGGTAAAGCAAGGACCACCTCACTATTTTGTGTCTAAATTTTCTTGGCTACTGTAAAACATTTATTCTTCCATATGAACAGACTGTGTTACCTGACTGCCTACTTCAGAAGAACTCTCCATTGGCGTTGTAATTAATTTCCATTAAATTTACATATAGTCTTCCCAGCCAGGAACATGGTATGCATTTCCACTTCTTTCAGATCATCCTTAACACTTAACAATTTACTTCATACAGACCCTGTACCTTTTTTGTGACACTTTCCACTAAGTATTTTATAATTTTTTAACACCATTACAAAAGAAGTATTCTTCTCATTAAGGCAGTTCATTGCCATGCTTCCCCTGCCAACATTCTAAAGATACCAAAGAAGCTTGTAGTTCCCTCTCACCCCCATACCACCCTGTCCCTTGATGTCTGAGTTTTGCTGGAATCATTTATTTATTTATTTATTTATTTATTTTTTGCTGCAAAAAGCTTTATTGTTTCCATATGGTCCAAGGCTTGAGAGAGGGCTCCAGGGTGTTAAAAAAGCTGCCTAGTTGCTGCAGAGAGGGGCTTCAGGCAGCCCTGATGTTAGGTGGGTTCTTCAATGGCCACTGGTCTCCAGAAGCTCCTAGTCGTGCTTGAGGGTGAGCCTTTCGAAGAGATACTCGCCCAACCCAGCCTGGGGACCAGCCAGCCTGCGGAGGTTGGTCAGGTGGTCACACATCTTCTTGATGAGTTTCACTTCCTCATCTAGGAAGTGGTTCTCCAGGAAGTCACAGATGTGGGGGTCTCCGCGGGCAGAAGCCAGGCCATGCAGATCCAACAGGGCTTGATTCAGGTTATTCTCTACGAAAAGGGCAGCTTCCATAGCGTCCTGGGTTTTACCCCACTCATCTTGAGATGGCTTCTGCACGTCCAGGAAGAGGGTGCAGCCGCCACGCTGGTTTTGCAGTTTCAAGAGACGCTCCGCGCCCTCGCGCTTCTCCTTGGCCAATTCGCTTAAAAAGTGACCCACACCCTCCAGGGCCACATCGTCGCGGTCGAAATAGAAGCCCAGAGAGAGGTAGGTGTAGGAGGCCCACAGCTGCATGTTAACCAGGCGGTTGACGGCGGCCTCCATCTCGGCAGAATAATTCTGACGAATCTGGGAGCTCATGATTGGTCGGTAATAATAAGGAGTTAAAAAACGGTAGCTGGTCCCGGTGATCGCGGACAGCTGAGTGGCTGACTCCGGAGGTTGCGACTGGAAAAAAGGCTGGAGGGTGGTCGGAGGCTGGAGCAAGGGGCGTCCCTGGGTCTGTTCCGTCCAAGCACTGTTGAAGCAAGAGAGAGCCGCGGGGCCGCCCAGCGCACTTCACTTTCTGGAATCATTTAGAATATTTCATTCCGATAACAAGGCTTTCTCTTTCGATATGTCTCTTTAATTTCAAAGATCCTTACTTACCATTTATATAACACATTTCTTGTTACTCTCAATATATGTAATTTTATATATATACGTATATGTAGTCTATGCTATCCTATGCTATGCTAAGTCACTTCAGTCGTGTCCGACTCTGTACGACCCCATAGACGGCAGCCCACCAGGCTTCCCCATCCCTGGGATTTTCCAGGCAAGAGTACTGGAATGGGGTGCCATTGCCTTCTCCGATGTAGTGTATAACTTACAGTAACAAGAGCACATTGGTATAGCACATGATATATACACGTATTTCAAAGTCTGTTGTCAATTACTGTTTCCAAGAAAGGAAATAATTATGTTTGATTAGAGTATATTGCTCAGATTCAAGTCTATGGGTGATATGATGTCAATTCTTGCACACCCACATAGAGCTTTCTTTTCCTGAAAGGTGAACAGTATCTAGACTACATGTAAGATTTTGCTAGTGTGGACCTTTTCTCTAACTAGTTTGCTTCTTACACCATCACTATCCGATTTTATTGTAGTTTTAACTTTTTTTTGTATCTTTATCCTCTTTTGAGTTTGTAGAATTTTTTTTCCTTTATCACTGAATTCAGGAATGTTATCAGAATATGCCTAGATTTGTGCCTTTTCTCATCCATCTTGCCTGGAAGACAGTGAACTCATTCAATCTGTGATCTTTCTCAATCTGCAATCTTTTTTGTCTCAGGGAATTTTTCTTCTACTAGTTATTTCCCCTAATATTCTTATTATCTGCACTTTTGGCTTCCTGGATCTATCCTTCAAGTCCTCCCACTTTCATGAGTTTCCATTCCAATTCTTAGTATTTTTGTTCTAAGCTTTGAAATTGTTATTTCACTTGAACTGAGTTTTAAAAAGAGGGCAGGAGTGATGTGCTCAAGCTACCACTTTCCCAAAATGATTTCAAATGGAGTTGTTTAAAGGCTATCTTACCACTCAAGTTTAAAAAAAAAAAAGTTTGTAAGTGCTCACTCAAAAGACAATTACTTTAATAATTCTAAGAGAAGCTACTAGATTGAAAGCTCCTTGAAAGCAGGAAACCTGTCTTTTATGCATCTCTCACTAGATCTTGTAAATAAATGTGCTCATTACATCTTTATTGATACAATGAAATGTTCAGCACCTTACAAGTTCCAAAAGGTAGAAAACCTTGTCATTCATTACACTCACAAAAACTGAAGGGGGTTCCCTGGTGGCTCAGTGGTAAAGAATCTGCCTGCCAATGCAAGAGACTGGGTTCAATCCCTGATACAGGAGGATACCACACGCCTCAGAGCAACTAAGCCCATGAGCCACAACCACTGAGCCTGTGCTCTAGAGCCCAGAAGCCACAAATACCGAGCCCACGTGCCACAACTACTGAAGCCTGTGCACCTTAGGGCCCGGGCTGCACTAGAGAAGCCACTGAAACGAGAACCCCAAGCACCGCACACGACTAGAGCAGCCCCTGCTAGCCGCAACTAGAGAAAAGCTAGCACAGCAATGCAGATCCAGCACAGCTAAAAAATAATAACAATAATTAATCAATTTTTTAAAAATAAAGTCTAACTGCTGAGGCAAAACAACATAAACAAAACAAAGCTGTCAGTTAAGTGTTAAACTGTTACTGAATACAATAGCCTAAAACAGAAGAAATTAATAAGGACTAAAATAGTCAGTTCATTTCATGATGAAAAGGCCATCTAATCAGGCCGTGAAATCACAGGTAAATTTCAGTAGGAGAAAACGCAGCCCTGACACAGAAAATAATCACTTCAAAGGCACAGATCTAGGAATGAGCTGTTTGAGGAAGAGGGTGAGGAAACAAGTCTAACTGTAATAGAAGAGTCTGTCACATACTTACAAGGAAATAAGAATAGACAGGGAGGTTGATGACAGAGTCTAGATTCATTCACTGGCGGAACAGGTGCTGAAAAACACTTATGCTAAAGGATGTCGCGGGCTGTCCTCAAGCACCTTACAAAGGGAGATGACAGTATTTATGCAAATGATCACACAGTAACTTTAAAATCATCTGAAAAACAGCTATAATATATGAGTAACATTAGAAGTTAAGAGTTCAGAGAACCAACAAATGAGGAAGCTTTTTTTTTTTAAACAGGAAGTTTTCTTCTAGGACTTCCCTTGGTCTCCTTGAAGAAAACAGTAAGCAAAGAACCACAGGAGGAAAACTCACCAGTGCTTTTGCTACACGTTCAATTTAAAAATGAAAGTTTTTCCAAACCAGAAAGGAAGTCCAATAAAGTAAGAATGACAACTCTTTGCAGTTTTAAGACAAGAAAGAAAACTCTGTATGGTGATAGATGTTAATGAGATTTACTAAGGTGATCATTTCCTAACATACAGAAATATCGAATCATTGTGTCATACTCCAGAAATTAATAAATATAATGTTATATGTCAATTATACCTCAATTTAAAAAAAAAAGTCACAGATCTACTAAACAAGAAACTGTCAGAAGCTTCTCCTAACAATTCCTGCTGGGTTCATCTTTAAAAAGGAGATTAAGTGACAAGACTGGCCAGCACCATAATGCATTGATGCCTGACCTGAGTTAAAACCCACAAGGTTCCAGCCTATGAATAAATTGAGACAACATAACCCAACGTCCTTAAGAAGAAAGAAAGAAAGACAGAAAATCCTACAGCCGCTTTAATTTATCCCTAAAAGCAAGAATCCTCTAAAAAAAAAAAAAAAAAAAGATTATTAGAGCACTATTCCTTCATAAAAAAAAAGAACTCCCAAAAAATCAATTAAAAGTACACGTCATCTACAGAAATACCTGCTGCTGCTGCTGTACCTACATTAGTTTAGACATTAATTTTTAAATTAAACATAAATATCCTAAGGAAAAAAATAAAACAAAACTAAAAATTCTTTCTGAAGCAGAACAGAACCACAATAGTCAACCTGAAGCTCAGAAAAAAACAAGTCCAGGACACAGGACCTTTCAAAGATGTCCTGTAGGCTTTCATTTAGGGTTGACCTGTATAGCATTCAAAATATTTTCTTTCTGGATTTCCCCTTCTCAGCTTTTCATCATCCCCATCTCAACTGAAGGAAGAAAAACTAATTTCACATCAAAACATAAGTACATAAAATTATCTCTTACTTTACAGATACACAATCTTAAAAGGATTTTACCTCTTAGCTCTTTTAAGAAATAAAGCAGTCACACCTTGCCAGAAGTTAGGCTGATGGAACATCTCCAAACACATTTCAGAGTGCTAACTCCCCAGGGTTCTGGCAAAGCAAGGTCAAGAATAACCTCACTCCTATTCCTATCTATTTCTCCTAGAATAGGATGGAACATTTCCATTCTTTTCTCTCCAGGGAGCCCTACTCCCAAACATCAAAGACAGAAACTGTATCCTAAGAAAAGGGGGTCCAAGAGTTAGGATGGAAGAGAATTCTGCTGAAATTACTTGAAACAATGTGATTCAGGGAGATGGAGCCAGTATGGAAATACCATGGGTTTTGGAGCCAAGCTGACCTGGATTCCAACACCAGCACACTGTACTTCCCGACTTCACGTTCCTTAACAAGTCTCTACAGAATGGAAACAACACACTGTGTTTAGGAGTTGTTAGGATTAGAAGCACACTTCAAAGACTTGTCCAGGGTCACACAGTAAGCAGGGGAGACAGGACTTAACCCAACTGTGTTCTCTCTCCTTCGCCATTCACATCAGATGTTTCTGCTGCCGGCAGGGAGAAGGGGAAAGACCAGGCCACGTGTAACGGGCGGCTCTGGCACACCCTGCACGTCTCTCAAGCTTCAGGTGCTTCTTGCTAGCTCGGTTCCCTCATCATCATGATAACGGGAGCAATGTACTCAGCACCTACTTACCTGGCTGGGCAGGGTACACACAGTCTATAAACCCTGTTACATAACAAGCACTCAATAATTGACGGCTACTTATACAGAGACCTTAACTTCTTAAGAGAGCTTAAGAAAGGCTGGCATCTTACAGGAAATTGAGTGGAGAAGTCAACCAGGCAGAAAAAAGGGAAGAATACGTCAGAGTGGGCATTTCTCAGAGAAAGGCGGTGTGTACAATATGGTGGCGCGCCTGCTTAGTCACTCGGTCATCTCTGACTCTTTGTGACCCCACGGATTGCAGCCCTCCAGTCTCCTCTGTCCATGGAATTTTCCAGGCAAGAATGGTAGAGTAGGTTGCCATTTCCTACTCCAGGGGATCTTCCTGCCCCAGGGATCAAACCCATATCTCCTGCGTTTCCTGTGTCAGCAGGTGGATTCTTTACCACTAAGCCACCTGAGAAGCCCCCTACAATACAATGGTATGGAAGTGAAAAAGTACCATGCATTCAGGGAAGGACAAGTCGTTCGGCATGGCTAGAGACAAGAGCAAAACTGTGGAAGGCACAGGAAGGAGGGTTACAAAGGTCTAGATACACAAAAGATGCCTGGATTTTATCCTGTGGATAGAAGAAGCCAATGAAAAATTTTCAGGCAAAAGGACACAATGAGATCTGTGTTTCAGGATGATCGTTCCATCACAGAATAGAGAAGGATGAACTGGAGGGAAAAGAGACTGAAGGCAGGCAGACAAGTTAGGAGACTATGGTAATAGTCTCAGTAAAAGATGCTAATAGCCTAAACAAAGGCAGAAACAACGTGAATGGAGGGGAGCAAGCAGAATCAGCAGGATTTACTGACTCATTAGAAGTTAAGGATGACCCCCAAGTATCTGTGGAGCAGGATGAAACAAGGAGTACAGTTCAGGATCTCCTAAGTTACTGCTGTCTAGGGGGAATCAATGGGAATCAAGGGAGCAGATGGGAGTTAGGACTAAAGATACAGACTAAAAAGCCATCTCCCAGTCAAGACAGCTGAAGCCCTGGGCATAGGTGCAATCACTCAGCAAGTGTACGTGAAGTGGGATGAAGGCTAATGACTGATATAGGAACACCCACACTGGGAGAAAGAGAGAAAAAGAAGCCCAAGGGAGAGCTGAAGGAGGAACAGTTAGGGACTTGGAAGGAAATGACGCCATAAAAGCTAAGGAAGAAGGAAGTTTCATAAAGATAATGGAGCATGGTATCCAATGATGCAGAGGAAGATGCTGTAAACCGTGGGTCCTTTTCAGTCTGAAATCAGAAGTCACTACTGGCCTTGGAAACAGGTGTTTCAGAGGCTTGATGAGGAAAAAGCAATGGACTGAAGAGTGAGCAAAAGTAAGAAATTAAGGATCTATGAGAGGCGGAGAACACTGGCACTCAAGAGCAAACAGGTTCCAACAAAGGCTGTGGGAAGAGACTTTGCTCAAGATGAGAGAAACTTCAGCACTTTCATAGGCTGAAGGGAAGGGGCCAAGAGTCAAGTGTTAAGTGAGAGGCTCAAGATGAGTGGAAAAGACAAAGACAGAAGACTGCAAATGAACAGAGCAATCAATAAAGTAAGACCCCAAGATCCCAGAAGACAAGGGACGGGAGAGAGCACAGTCAGAGGGATAAGCTGCAGAACGGGAGCCTGACAGCTCTTCCTCTGAGAAAAGACAGGAAGGGGATAACACGGGAACTGAAAGAGGTAAGTGTCTGAGTGTTGAAGAGAGGCTCAGGAAGTCTGGCAACTAGTCCTTACCAACTAGTAATAATGAAAACTGGTCATACAGATTTGGTTCTTTTTTTTTTTTTTAAAGCACAGTGGGAAGGAGGGGCTAAATGAGCAGCCATTCCCCTTTGCTGCCTTCTTTTTTTTTCCCCCAAATATTATTTATTTATTTATTGGCTGTGCTGGGTCTTCATCACTATGTGCGGGCTTTCTCTAGCTGCAGCAAGCGGGGGCTACTCTCTCACTGTGGTGCAGGGGTCTCACTGCAGTGGCTTCTCTTGTTGCGGGGCACAGGCTCTATTCATATGGGCTTAGCTGCCCCACGCCATGTGGGATCTTAGTTTCCCGGACGAGAGATCAAACCCGTGTACCCTGAGTTAGCAGGCAGATTCTTAACCACTGGACCTCCGGGGAAGTCCACAGATTTGGTTCTCAACCTTGCTTCACAGCCCTCTTTGAGAAACTGACGAAAGCTGGACACTCTCCTCCACGAAAAGGCACGTAAGCACACTCAAAGCACACTACACACGACTTCAGCATCTCCAGGTCCACGAAAGCCAACCCACGCATCCAAAGATCCTGTCAGCTGTGATGCTATAGAATTCTAAAGAAACGGCCTTTCAGAAGATATTTTGTTCACAGAAGCACATCCACAAGGGAAGGCAACTTATTCACTATAAACACAAGTATATGAGGAACTTCGTTGGTGGTCCAGTGGCTGAGACTCCATGCTGTCAAAGTAGGGGGCCTGGGTTTGACCCCTGGTCAGGGAACTAGATCAAACTCAACTAAGAGTCTGCATGCCACAACCAAAGAACCTGTATGCCACAATTAAGACTTAGTGCAGCCAAATAAATAAATATTAAAAAAAAAAAAAAAACCCAAACCCACAAATACCTGAAAAACTTTTACTTAAACATCTATGACATAGTTACCAAAAAATGTGCATAAAAGCACTCAGTTAGACTCTAGGCATAAAGGATAGAGAAGACCATCCCTGCTTTCACAAATCTCAGAATTTAAAGACAAATGAGTTACAGGGCCTTGGATTTACCAACGGTTTTAGATCAAAGTAGTATTTTTAAAAGATAAAAGATCAATCTAGAGCTGACTCTTAAGTCTAAAGACAAAGGACTGAGCAAGGCTGGAGATAAATGCAACTCAAAGAAGTGGATGCAAGGAAAGTTTTGAAGGAGGAATTGAAAGGATTTGTTCACTAAGGACAAATGGAGGAAAAAGAAGAGTCAAAAAACACAAGTGAAGGCTGAGTATCCACATGTGCCTTTTCATAGCTTGGAGACGCCTGAGTCTAAGAAACCATGCTTAAATGTTAGAGCCATTTGCCGGAACCTACAGGCTTGGAAATGCACACATGCCAGATGCCTGTGTGAAACAAACCAGCTACTCTTTTCTGCTCTAGTCAACTGCTTGCCGTGACCCAACACGTGTTGAACAAGGGCAGAGGGTGCCGAAAGGAGCAACTGATGGAGGAGTCAAGTCTTACTTACAGAAAAGAATTACACAAATTGATTCCATTCATCACTTCATACATAACCGTATTCTGCTAAGTAACAGAAGATATTAAAAACAGCCAAATCACTACGCATCTATTCACTATCAGAAACAATAAAGATTACACTTACAGAGCACTGACTGTATGCACACACCACGCTCAGCTGTTTTCCTACTATCTCTTTTTAAACCACCTTACAACTCTAGTAAGGTTAAGGTTTGCTGTTCCTTTTTTTAAGAATGGAAGAAACTAAAACAAGGGAGGTTAGGCAGTCTGTCCAAGGTCAGAGAGCTAAGTGACAGCCAGGACTTGGATGCCAGCCCACCAGATGCCAAAGCCCACACTCCTCATATGATCATACAACCCTGCCTCGTGCCAAGATCAAATCCCCAAGACAGAGACTTTATGTTTCAATTCACATCTAAATGAGGTGAGCAAAAATTTATTGCACTCTTACTACAAGAAAGAAATTGGTCAGCAGTTGTTTAAAGGACTTAAAGAATGACCTCTGCAGGAGTTTACATTGAGGTGAAATGAAAAACAACTTAAATAATTTAAAAAACCTATGACTGACAAAAATGTAAATGGTGTAAGATTTGGAGCAAGAGAGCTCATAGTGGTCAGGGGCAGGTTTAGAAAAAATGTAGAACTTCCACTAATTCTTAAGGAACTGTAAGAAATGGTGCCGATGAGGTGCAGAGCAGGAAGGAGTGTTTCAGAGAGCATTCCTGATTAGTCATGAGAACCATGAAGGACTGTAATCATTACGATACAAACACATGTGAAGGCCCTTTTTAACCAATCATCTGAACTTTCAACCCTGAGGCACTAATCCACACATAGGCCAGGAAAGAAAGCTGCCATCAAGCGCTGGGCTGAGAGGGAAGGATTAGAGATTTCTCTTGTTCAAAAATTCCCCTCAATGTTATGGGACTGTCAAACAATGAGATGAATTTTTCAAAATGTCAGTACATAGAACCAGAATGTCCCAACAAGCGCCATCCTTTACGATAAAGTAAATCATCCTTCCGATGACTTCGTCACTACTTTCTGGAACTGCCCTCAAAACCAGGTTACCACCATTCTAGTTTTTTGACAGCCACAAATAAAACCCATTTATATATAATCACTCTTAATTTTTTTTATTCACAGCTAGTTTGGACTCCAAGAGAACATCCACCAGCTTTTCTCTACTTGACACCCAGTGACCTATAAAATGAAACTCTGCCCTCAAAGAATTAAAAACTGCCACCATCAGGGTTTGCTGAGTTTTGTGTCACAGGCTCTGACGAGCAATTCCTAAAGATGTGTTCCAACGTAAGGCGAGCACAGCCCACCAAAAAAAAGAGATATGCAAGTTCCAGAGAATAAACCACTTAGCTAATGCCCTGTTTGGGTTATTCAAAAACCCACACACCTGCTTTCCTTAGTACTTCTAACACTAGGAAAGACAACTGCTTAGATGTCACTTTCCGATAAATGTGTTTCTTATGAATTCATGACTATGCTACATATTTGAGGAGGAGTGGCCACACTTATTTCCATGATAAGTAAAGCAAGAAGGATTTACCAGTTCTCTGGTGGCTTAATTCTAAACTCCCAGTCTGGAGATTATGCAACCCAATCTCAACTGAGCATCTCTCTCCTTTCCTCTTCAACTCCTCTGCCCACCTCCTAAAGCGGGTGCACTTCAACTCCTGGGAAGCGGCCATGTCTTAACCCTCCACCTTCAAGGCCGACCTGTACCACGCTTTGAGGACCCTGAGTTAAGTGATGAAACAGACAGGAGAAAGGGAGGATGTGTCTGGGTTTGTTGTGTTTGTGCTCAGAGAAGTGTTCAAACAAGAAAAGGGAGGATCCCTTCCTGTAAGTGTTATTTTATTTTAAATACCTTTCCAGTTATCACCCTGGGACTGTTCTCAGGCAGAAAGACTCCCACCCCCACACCCTCCTCGATATACTACAGACAGCCTTCCTCCCTTCACACTTAGGACTGAGCTGCAGCAGGCTAATCACTAGGCTAATCACAGCCCTCTCTACCAGTGTCCAGGTCTGTACTTATGGTTCTCCGCTGTTTCTTTTTCACAGCGATAAAGCAGTTTCCTCTTTTCTTAGAAGGCAGCCTCTATACAAACTCTTATGTACCCTTTGGTCTCATGAACTGTTTTGTTGGCATTTTTAAGTAATTTCCCTTTCAGACTCAGAGCTCTTTGAAAGCGAGCACAGTACCTTGCTAACCTCTGTGTCCTGAGCACACAGTAAGCAGAAAATCAATGTCTGCTCAATCAAATAAGTGAATGATAGATTTTAAAAGAGATTTCAGAAAGACAATCAATAAGACTCTTTAGAATTATGACATACAACTTTTTTTTAATAAAAGTTTGTTTTTCTTTTTTTAAATATTTGGCTGCACGAGGTCTCAGCTATAGTACATAGGATCTAGTTCACTACTCTCAGATTGATCCCGGGTCCCTGCATCAGGAGCCTGGAGTTTTAGCCATTGGACCACCAGGGAAGTCCCGACATACAACTGTTTTGTAGCGTTTGCTTAGAGTAAAAATTAGACTTAATAGCTTGTGCAATAACTATACAGATATTTAAATCATTCAATGGTAACAGATGCCATAAAAATATGGCAGCTTAAGATACTGGCACTAATTAGTGAGCAGGTAATACTGACAAAACACTTAACCTTTCTGAGTCTTGGTTTTCCCTTCTGTTAAATTAAAAAAAAAAAAAAGTGAGGCTCGAACGACATATCAAATCATAACACAAATACAACATATTATCAGACAAATTTAAACAAATTCCCATCATTAGTGTTATTTTATGTGCATCAGATCAGATCAGGCGCTCAGTCGTGTCCGACTCTTTGCGACCCCATGAACTGCAGCACACCAGGCCTCCCTATCCATCACCAGCTCTCGGAGGTCACTCAGACTAAAACATATGATTTACGTTCAGACAACAAAGCTCATTGCCAAATATATAAAAAACATAGGACATGCAGGTCATGAAAAAATCTCAATTATGAGAATACTTCTAGAAACCTCCTACCTATTCAATTGGTCTACAGAAAAGCTTGTGACTAGGTGTTAGTTCAATTTTCAGTGATTCTCCGGACAGTGCTGGCCTGTTCTTTCTGCTGCAAACGCAGGCAGCCTGAAGTACCAAGTTCACAGTGACTGGCCTGAATGGAGCACCAGCCACAGCGCTGGGCTCTGCGGCAAACGGCCCAGGGAGGCACAACCTGCGTTCCAGCGCAGAGCTGGCTCATCTGCGACCCAAGCCTGCAGCTGAAGACACAAGTGAGCACAAAGAAAATTCTTTAACGGCATACAGCTCAGGCAACCGCTATAATTAGGACCCACTACAGCCTGAACCGAGAAAAATGAATAAAATCGAGGAATGAGAGCAACAAAGCCAACCACACACGATAAACACATAGTTAAAAGTCTCTCTTTTTTTCCCAAAGAAAAAAGTACTTTTGTCAGAGCAGTAACTGCAGAGAAAATGTAAAACAAACAAAGGTCCCTTCAAAATATGCTAATATGTTACAAATAACACTGTGCTATAGATTTGGGGATTGCTGGTGGTGGTTTCAACTTCCCTTAAATTCCTAAAAATGTCTACCTCCTTCTCCAGTCAACCATTCTCTGTACTTTAAGCAAGAGAGACAAACAGATGGTCAAGATGCTGACACTGCAGGCCTGAGGTTTTTCAACTGTATTTTTTCCAGTTTTCCATCGCTAAAAGAGATGAAATACCGGATAACGTAGTATAAATCTTTTAAGAAACCATTTCAAATCTCAGTCACATGCCAAACCAAAACAATCCTGCAACAGGAAACAAACCATGCACTTGTCCTGAAAAATGCTGAAGCCTTAGCCTTCCAGTCCGTAGGAGTTTCACACCTTCAAGGAAAGGTGAGCTAGCCAGTATGAGTCCTAGAAACAGTTCCTTGGAATCATCTCTAGAAACAACCAGAGAAGTAAACAATAATCAGCTGGAAGCAGATATACCAAGAATAAGGAGCTTCCAGGATTTCCCTCTCCATGTAAAAGCAATTAACTCCTATTTTTAATCTCTTTCTGATGCAAACATCCAAACTTCTCTCCTTCTAGCTAATCAAAGATAGCTGATGTGTTACTCTAACTTGCTTTAAACGTCCAATTTGAATGAAAGTCATCATGGATTGAATGACAACGCTTTAGTCTAGAAGAATGAGGTATTTTGAGAGGTAGAATCAAGATAGCAATGCCCTGAACATTTCACAGAAACAGACTCATCCACCACAACTGATACCGAGGACTGGCCAAAGAGTAACTTCCTAACTGATTAACTGAAAAATAATACGTTGCTAATTGAGTGCAAATGAAAAGGGCACCTCCCTATACATTGGGAAACCCTAACAAGGTTATTAAAAATAATTATCTCCCTCCATGCCCAAGTGACTTTATAACACTCAAATCTACTTCTGGTTTTTTTTTTTTTACTGTAAAGGATGGGGGGAGGGGGTGTGTACAGAGAATGCCTTTATAAGTAAACAAAAAGTCAAAACTCTCCTGGAAACATTCTTTTCCAATCAGCAATTTTTAATCCACTCGAAAAATGCTAGTGGAGAGGGCCTTTGGCAAAGAACTCAAGAAGAATATGCAACTCTGGGGGCACCACCACAGTACTGATATCAAGCTTGGAGAGAATGCTGCTTTTGTCTCAGAGGCAGCCTGTGACAAAAACAGGAACTTTATGGAGAACTGATCACAACTGCACAAGAAGCCTGATCACATGCCCACAACAGAGCAACGTTTCTCTCATTGTTGTCCAGGGACTTCTCAAATAATAGTGGCTCGATTTATTCCATTCTTTTAATTCTCAAAACCAATCCAAGCGTCCTTGTAACAATCCATTGTCAAAAGAAAGACCGTGCCGGCCAGGATTTGCACCTCTCTCCTTTCCTCTTCTAAGATTCCAAAAGGTGATCAGATGCGGAAAATTCAGCCCAAATACAGGCACCAAGGGAAGAAGAAAAAAAAAAAAAAAAACAACCCTTTTGACAAAGGTGGTCTAAAAGCTGCCCCGTGTGTCTCTCTGGGTTAATGCCACTGCTTCTGGCCTCCTTAGGACCCTCAACGGCCCACCCCGCTTCTATCTCACTCCTGTCACTGGGGAGGCATCTCGCATTGTTAAACAAGGAAGAAGAAATGCTGGCGGATTTCCCCTGTGTCTCTCTCTTTTTCTGAAAGGGGGAAGGGGAGCTGAAGCAGGCGTGGGGCCCTCCCTTGGAAGAGAGTACAGGAGCACAGGAGCAAGCTGTCAGCCACCCCGCGGGCGGCCTCACCCCTACCCCGCCCCCACCGTGCCCCGGCGCCCGGGCAGAAGCCTGAAGCGGGAGGACACAGCTTTGTCTGGGGTTTGGGGGGACAGGGAGCACAGAAGCAGCCCGAGCCTAAGGAAGACCTCTCCCCCTCAGCCCCGGCTCCCCTGCTCCCACAGAACACAATGAACCACACGGAAAGCCACTCTCCGGGGTAGGAGAGGAGGAGAGCGACCCTTCACGTGAAGCCCAGGCCAGATTTCCGGCACCCTCCTCCCCTCTGCCTGCACGGCCACCAGGGCGCGCGGTGGGGACCTGGTCTCCCCTCGCCGCGATCCGCAGCGCCGCCCGGGCGCCTGCTCCCTCGCCCGGCTCCTACCCTCCGAGAGCTCCAGCTCCAGCTCCGCCAGCTGCGCCCGCACTTCGGGCGGCAACGCCGCCACCGCAGCCGGCGAGGGCTCCAGGCCTCGCTCCGCCATCCCGGCTCTACCAGCCACACTCCGGAAGACAAACGAGGGGGCCGAAGGAGGGACGGACTGACGCGGGCCCACACCCCGGCTAAAGGATCCGGCTCCGGCCGCCGAGCGCCGCCAGCGCAGCCGCTGCCGCCGCCGCCATGAGCAAGGGTCACGTGAGCCCGGCGGCCCCGCCCCCGGACCCAGGACGCACCGCCTCCGCAGGCGAGTCAAGTTGCGGACTCCCTGTCTCATGGCGCCCTCTACAGGGAAATTCCTGAAACTACGCGTCCAAGCCCGCTGCCACGATTTCTCTCCCGTGAAATGGGCTGTGTTGCTGTGGACCCGGACGTTTACCTTTTACGAACTCGCGAGGAAGGAGTTTTCAGGGGCCCCAGGCCTTGCTTTTTCAAGTTCTCTGCACCTAATAGTGTATGCTTTTATCTTGTCCCTTGCTTCGTTTCCCGAACTATTTGACACCACCCATTCATAATGTCTGGGGAGGCCTTACAAATAGCTGTGAAAAGAAAAGAAGCGAAAAGCAAAGGAGAAAAGGAAAGATATAAACATCTGAATGCAGAGTTCCAAAGAATAGCAAGAAGAGATAAGAAAGCCTTCTTCAGCAATCAATGCAAAGAAATAGAGGAAAACAACAGAATGGGAAAGACTAGGAATCTCTTCAAGAAAATCAGAGATACCAAAGGAACATTTCATGCAAAGATGGGCTCAATAAAGGACAGAAATGGTATGGACCTAACAGAAGCAGACGATATTAAGAAGAGATGGCAAGAATACACAGAAAACTGTACAAAAAAGATCTTTACGACCCAGATAATCACGATGGTGTGATCACTGACCTAGAGCCAGACATCCTGGAATGTGAAGTCAAGTGGGCCTTAGAAAGCATCACTACGAACAAAGCTAGTGGAGGTGATGGAATTCCAGTGGAGCTATTCCAAATCCTGAAAGATGATGCTATGAAAGTGCTGCACTCAATATGCCAGCAAATTTGGAAAACTCAGCAGTGGCCACAGGACTGGAAAAGGTCAGTGTTCATTCCAATCCCAAAGAAAGGCAATGCCAAAGAATGCTCAAACTACCGCACAGTTGCACTCATCTCACACGCTAGTAAAGTAATGCTCAAAATTCTCCAAGCCAGGCTTCAGCAATACGTGAACCGTGAACTTCCTGATGTTCAAGCTGGTTTTAGAAAAGGCAGAGGAACCAGAGATCAAATTGCCAACATCCGCTGGATCATGGAAAAAGCAAGAGAGTTCCAGAAAAACATCTATTTCTGCTTTATTGACTATGCCAAAGCCTTTGACTGTGTGGATCACAATAAACTGTGGAAAATTTTGAAAGAGATGGGAATACCAGACCACCTCATCTGCCTCTTGAGAAATCAGGAAGCAACAGTTAGAACTGGACATGGAACAACAGACTGGTTCCAAATAGGAAAAGGAGTACGTCAAGGCTGTATATTGTCACCCTGTTTATTTAACTTATATGCAGAGTACATCATGAGAAACGCTGGACTGGAAGAAACACAAGTTGGAATCAAGATTGCTGGGAGATGAGGTACCATTTCACGCCAGTCAGAATGGCTGCGATCCAAAAGTCCACAAGCAACAAATGCTGGAGAGGGTGTGGAGAGAAGGGAACCCTCTTACACTGTTGGTGGGAATGCAAACTAGTACAGCCACTATGGAGACCAGTATGGAGATTCCTCAAAAAACTTGGAATAGAACTGCCTTATGATCCAGCAGTCCCACTGCTGGGCATACACACTGAGAAAACCAGAATTGAAAGAGACACGTGTACCCCAATGTTCATAGCAGCACTGTTTACAATAGCCAGCACGTGGAAGCAACCTAGATGTCCATCTGCAGATGAATGGATAAGAAAGCTGTGGTACATATACACAATGGAGTATTACTCAGCCATTAAAAAGAATACATTTGAATCAGTTCTAAGGAGGTGGATGGAACTGGAACCTATTATACAGAGTGAAGTAAGCCAGAAACAAAAACACAAATACAGTATACTAACGCATATATATGGAATTTATAAAGATGGTAAAAATAAACCTATTTACGAGACAGCAAAAGAGACACTGATGTATAGAACAGATTTTTGGACTCTGGGACCGGGAGAGGGTGGGATGATTGGGGAGAATAGCATTGAAATATGTATAATATCATATCTGAAAAGAGTCGTCAGTCCAGGTATGATGCCCGATAACAGATGCCTGGGGCTGAAGCACTGGGATGACCTGGAGGGATGGTGTGGGGAGGGGGAGGGAGGAGGGTTCAGAATGGGGAACACGTGTATACTGGTGGCGGATCCATCTCGATGTATAGTAAAAGCAATACAATATTGTAAAGTTAAGCAAAATAAAAAAAAAATAAAATGATGCAAAAAAAAAGATTGCTGGGAGAAATATCAATATTCTCAGATATGCAGATGACACCACCCTTATGGCAGAAAGTAAAGAGGACCTAAAAAGCCTCTTGATGAAAGTGAAAGAGGAGAGTGAAAAGGTTGGCTTAAAGCTCAACATTCAGAAAACGAAGATCATGGCAACCAGTCCCATCACTTCATGGAAAATAGATGGGGAAACAATGGAAACAGTGTCAGACTTTATTTTTCTGGGCTCCAAAATCACTACAGATGGTGACTGCGGCCATGAAATTAAAAGACGCTTACTCCTTGGAAGGAAAGTTATGACCAACCTAGATAGCATATTCAAAAGCAGAGACATTACTTTGCCAACAAAGGTTCATCTAGTCAAGGCTATGGTTTTTCCTGTGGTCATGTATCGATGTGAAAGTTGGACTGTGAAGAAGGCTGAGCGCCGAAGAATTGATGCTTTTGAACTGTGGTGTTGGAGAAGACTCTTGAGAGTCCCCTGGACTGCAAGGAGATCCAACCAGTCCATTCTGAAGGAGATCAGCCCTGGGATTTCTTTGGAAGGAATGATGCTAAAGCTGAAACTCCAGTACTTTGGCCACCTCATGTGAACAGTTGACTCATTGGAGAAGAGTCTGATGCTGGGAGGGATTGGGGGCAGGAGGAGAAGGGGACGACAGAGGATGAGATGGCTGGATGGCATCACTGACTCGATGAACCTGAGTCTCAGTGAACTCCAGGAGTTGGTGATGGACAGGGAGGACTGGTGTGCTGCGATTCATGGGGTCGCAAAGAGTCAGACACGACTGAGTGACTGATCTGATCTGATTCATAATGACTTGAACTCAGGCAGTTCTTTTCACTGGGGCTTCCTGGTCACATTTACCAGGAGCTCTGTTTCTAAGGGGCTTATCAGGTGGCGCTAATTGGTAAAGAACCCGCCTGCCAAAGCAAGACATGTAAGAGACTTAGGTTCCAATCCCTGGATCTAGAAGACCCCCTGGAGGAGGGCATGGCAACCCACTCCAATATTCTTGCCTGGAGAAGCCCATGGACAGTAGAGCCTGGCAAGATATGTTTCTATTTCAGTTCTAGCATTTAAGACAGAAGGAGGAGAATCTGCGTCCTCCTGCCTAGACTTCTCACCTCTTCCCAGAGGAGAACTTCGTCTTCTTTGTCTTATCATTCTCAATGTATCATTAATAGGTGTTCCAAAAGTGTTAGTATTTTAATTCAACTTAAGGATCCAGACCTGTATGTATTTTTTACTACTTATGTATTTGTTTTTGAATTTGGGTTGCTCTTTCTTGCTGCGTGCTGGCTTTCTCTGGTTGGGTGAGATGGGGCTACTCTTCATTGCCTTGCACAGGCTTGTCATTGACATGGCTTCTCTCGTTGTGGAGCGCAGGCTCTAGGCACTTGGGCTTCAGCAGTTGCAGCAGGTGGGCCTCAGAAGTTGTGGCCCATGGGCTTTAGCTGCCCATGGAATGTAAAAATCTTCCCAGACCAGGGCTTGAACCCATACTCCGTGCATTGGCAGGCGGATTCGAGTTCACTGTACCACCAGGGAAGTCCAGACCTGTGTGTATTTTTACCAGAAACTACTAGGACAGTTGCCTTAAATCGCCATTCTTTAATAGTATTGTCCTTTATGTAAATGCCGGAGAAGGCAATGGCACCCAACTCCGGTACTCTTGCCTGGAAAACCCCATGGGCGGAGGAGCCTGGTAGGCTGCAGTCCATGGGGTCGCGAAGAGTCGGACATGACTGAGCGACTTCACTTTCGCTTTTCACTTTCATGCACTGGAGAAGGAAATGGCAACCCACTCCAGTGTTCTTGCCTGGAGAATCCCAGGGACAGGGGAGCCTAGTGGGCTGCTGTCTATGGGGTCACACAGAGTCGGACAGGACTGAAGTGACTTAGCATTAGCATTATGTAAATGCCAAATCTCCCCATACAGTTTGAGAGAATTCCAGTATTTTTCTTCCCCTTCCATGCTGGTCCAGAATTGGTGCTTTTAGAGTTAAGGCCTCAGCATCTATTCTGTAGTAGTTCATGGGCTGGAAGGGGGAAATTTTTTTTTTTTTAGGCTGAGAAAAGAATTTCAGCTTGAAAAAGGAGTGTAACATCATGCCTGATTGGGTAGTAGACTTTGAAATTTCCTTTTAACTGCAACAATGTAAGAAAAATCTGTGGGAATGTAAGTATATCTGTCCTCTGGTTTTTCAATGAGGACTGTGGCATCTTCTTTTTTTTTTTAAGGTGGCAAATTTGTTGACATTCTTCCCATCAAAAAAGTGAGGTCCAGGGCTTCCCTGGTGGTCCAGTGGTTAAGAATCCACCTGCCAGACATAGGAAACAGTCTTGTGGACACAGTGGGGGAAGGAAAGAGTAAGACAAATTGAGAGAACAGCATGGAAACATATACATCACTGTGTGTAAAACAGATAGCAAGTGAGAATTTGCTGTGTAAAACAGAGAGCCCAACCCAGTGTTCTGTGACAACCTAGAGGGACGGGATGGGGAGGGAGATGGGACGGGGTGTTCAGGACGGAGGAGACATACATACAGGTGTGGCTGATTTGTGTTGATGTGTGGCAGAGGCCAACAAAATATTGTGGAGCAGTTGTCCTCCAATAATTGTATTTTCTATACTTCTCAATATTGTACAGTTATAATCTTTAATAATAGCCTTTAATAAAAATCTTTATTTAAAAAAAATTATTTAATAATAATCTTTAATAAAAAGCCTCTTGATGAAAGTGAAAGTGGAGAGTGAAAAGGTTGGCTTAAAGCTCAACATTCAGAAAACGAAGATCATGGCATCTGGTCCCATCACTGCATGGGAAATAGATGGGGAAACAGTGGAAACAGTGTCAGACTTTGTTTTTCTGGGCTCCAAAATCACTGCAGATGGTGACTGCAGCCATGAAATTAAAAGACGCTTGCTCCTTGGAAGGAAAGTTATGACCAACCTAGATAGCATATTCAAAAGCAGAGACATCACTTTGCCAACAAAGGTTCGCCTAGTCAAGGCTATGGTCTTTCCTGTGGTCATGTATGGATGTGAGAGCTGGACTGTGAAGAAGCCTGAGCGCCGAAGAATTGATGCTTTTGAACTGTGGTGTTGGAGAAGACTCTTAAGAGTCCCTTGGACTGCGAGAAGATCCAACCAGTCCATTCTGAAGGAGATCAATCCTGGAATTTCTTTAGAAGGAATGATGCTAAAGCTGAAACTCCAGTATTTTGGCCACCTCATGCGAAGAGTTGACTCATTGGAGAAGACTCTGATGCTGGGAGGGATTGAGGGCAGGAGGAGAAGGGGACGACAGAGGATGAGATGGCTGGATGGCATCACTGACTCGATGGATGCGAGTCTGAGTGACCTCCGGGAGCTGGTGATGGACAGGGAGGCCTGGCGTGCTGCGGTTCATGGGGTCGCAAAGAGTCGGACACGACTGAGCGACTGATCTGATCTGAATCTTTAATAATTTTTCTAAGGATAAATACAAAAAAGAAAAATAAATCCACCTGCCAATGCAGGGACATGGGTTGGATCCCTGGTCTGGGAAAATACCACACACCGAGAGGCAACTAATACAACTAAGCCCACAGGCCACAACTGCTGAACCCACCTGCCTAGAGCCCGTGCTCCACAAAAATAGAAGCCACCACGGTAAGCCCCGAGCTGCAACTAGAAACTAGCCCCTGCCGGCCCAATGAGAGGAAGCCTTGTGCAGCAGTGAAGACCCAGTGCAACCAAAAATAAAAATTGACGTCCACGTTCCCTTCTCTGAACCTGGCTGGGCTTCTGACTGCTTTGACCAGTAGAGTATCATTCAAATGGCACTGTGACTTCTGAGGTTAGGTCCCAGAAAGACAGGCAGCTTATCCTTGGCCTCTTGGAATTCTCCCTCTCCAGGGAACCACTTTCAAATTGTTTCAAGAGGGACCTTCCTGGTGGTCCAGTGGCTAAGACCCCCCTGCTCCCAAAGCTGGGGGCCCAGGTTTGATTCCTGGTCAGAGAACTGGATCTCACATGCCGCAGCTAAGACCCAAAACAGCCCAATAAATAAATAAATATATATATATATATTAATTGTTTCAAAGAACACACGTTTAGGCTAAAAGAGAAGGTGTTATTTACTGGAAAGAACGATTAATACGAGGCCAAAATTCTCAGGCTTCAAGGCAGATTAACTGCCGACCAACAGAAATACAACGTGACCAGAGATGTAATATTAATATTCTAGTAGTTTTATCAAGAAGAAGAAATAGCACATCTCAAAACTAGCTACATTTCAAGTGTTCAGTGACTAATTCTGGCTAGTGGCTACTGCGTTGGACAGCACAGGTCTAGACACAATCTTTACCTGCTTTATCGGCACATGGAATTCACTGGGTTGAATAGTCCAGAAGCCCACTAAGTTTTTGCAGCTGATGTATTGTCAAAGACACTCCAAATCTGGCTGTAACTACTTCCAGCTGTTCAACACTTAAATCTCTAACTCGCAACTCCCACCAGTAGGGACACAGCAACAAACCGTGCAGCCCCCAAGAAAGACATATATATACCCACCCATACACAGCAGCATGGCATAGTGTGCCAGTGAAGGACAACAAACAGCCATGTTACTCCTGGAGATCAGAACCAGAGGCTGCCAGACTAACAAACTTACTCCATCTGCCAAGGTAGGGCACCCTCACTAATCCTGCCAGGCAAGATGGTGAAGTGTTTGCAGAAATGGCTGCAAAATTGTGCACCTCCCACCCCATCCCAAGCATTCATGACCCTTATGTAGACCCCCTCCTACACATGGGGCTTGACCATATGGTTGTTTTGACTGATGAGACAATAGCGAACATGACACAAAGATTTGGAAAGTGCTTGTTGCTTATCCTCTTTCTGCTTTTCGAAACTCTGAGACCACCGTCTTGTGATTGAGTGGGAGCTGGACTACTAGATGAGAAGAGAGGTATGGCCCAGCTACCCTTATCACTCCCGGAAAAACCCAACCAACTGCAAGCTGTACAGGAGGCCATAGCCTGCCAGTTGATCCTAGGGCCACAGGCAAGCCCCGCTGAGCCCAGCCTACACAGCCAAGGCACATGAACAACAGATGGTTGCCACTGTGTGTCCCTAAGTCTTGTTACGCAGCAAAACTAAGAAACACGGGGTGTGGCATGTGCTCAGGAGCAGGGTCTACTGCATATTTTCTCTTTTTTTTTTTTAAAGGCGAGAGCAAGATTCCTACATGTATATTTTCTATATTCATGTCTTTATTTATAAATTTTACGATTTATTTTGGCTGTTCGTATCCTGGTGGTGGGTGCACACAGGCCTCTGTAGTTGTTTAACATGTGGGTTTAGTTGTCCTTGGCCTGTGGGATTTTAGTTCCCTGACCAATGATAGAACCCACGTCCCCTGCATTGGAAGGTGGATTCTCAACCACTGGACCACCAGGGAAGTCCCATATTTCCTTTCCTGAATGGAAGTATTATTGTACTTACACTTCCTTTTCTGGCTTTGTCTTTTGCAGTGATTCTCAAACTTCAGGATGCATCAGAGTCACAGGGAAAGTTTAGTAAACACAAAGTGGTAGATCCAACCCAGAGTTTCTTTCTTTCTTTTTTTTTTTTTTTGCACCAAGAGGTCTTTTTATTTAGATTAATTGCATTTACATTGTAACTGAAATTCTTTTTTGTACATGCACTCTATGTCTCATATTGTCATTTTTTTTTTGAATATCTAGCATTTATTTCACCCTGCTAGATGCTGGAGGAGATTTTTTTAAAAAGAACTTTTTTCATTCTTAACATCAACAGACTTACCAATAGGGGATATAAGGTAAATATATTTACTTAAATATTACATATTGCTGTCACTTTTAAACAAAGGGCCAGTACAATTCTAAACACTAAATACATTAAATCAACTTTCACACAATGCCTTTAAGGGACTATACTGTTAGTTTCTACTTTTGCTGGTGATGAAAATGAGGCATGGAGATTTTAACTTGCTTAAGGTCCCATAGCTAATGTGTGGCCGCGCTAAGATTGAAATCCAGGCACTCGAAAATCAAACTTCAAGTTTCTAACCATTTTATTGTACTGCTACTGAGAAAGAACAGGCTGCTTAATATACAGAGTTCTAAAGTTAGCACTTATTTCTCAGGAAACACTATCCTTTTTTTCTTTCTTTTCTTGTTTTGCTTAGGAAAGTAATAGCACAAAAGAGAAGATAGCTTTCCCTATAGTTTGAGGCCCAAAACCTTTAAAATTACATTGTACCAGCAATTTCACAGATATAACCCAGATTTTCTGATTTCATAGCTTTGGGATGTTGCCCAGTCAGTAATTTTCACATCCAACGAGTTCTGTGGTGACACTGCTGTTGCTGGAGTAAGAACTGCAGTTTGAGAAACATCGGTCTACTGGATGTGTTGGAGACAGTTAACTTGCCTTGAAACTCCAGGATTCTGGTCCACGAGGAACCATTTCAGATCTGAAAGAGAAGACTGCATAGTCCCAGAGGTCCTGGACGCAGAGGAGCTGGAGGACAGAGCTACATAATACTGGGGTTGTCTTTCTTTGAGGGACAGATGAGATTTCATGTAAGTGAGTTCTGTGTGTGTATGTTCAGTTGTGTCTGACTCTTTGCGACATCCTGGACTGTAGTCCGCCAGTCCATGGAATTTTCCAAGCAAGAATACTGGAGTGGGTAGCTGTTTGCTACTCCAGGGGAACTTCCCAACCCAGGGATTGAACCTGTGTCTCTTGCATCTCCTGCATTGGCAGGCAAAGATTCTTTACCACTATCACCATTTGAGAAGCCCTGTAAATGAATTCTACACATTTTTAATTGTTTATAATGGAATAAATGTTTGTTGCAGTTGAGTGGGCCATGGCGGAAGCCATGAACTGTCTACCCAAAGCCCATTTCCTCTCCTTTCTACTTTGTCTAGAGAGCCCACCCACCACCACAGCAGCTAAAAATGCCAGGTACTCAGCCGCATTTGCCACCCAGGCATTAGCATAGTGCCCCATTCCCACCAGGGTACCTGAAGGGAATGCCACTGAGGAAGAGGAAGTGTGCAGGTAGAATTCTGGGAAAGACATTCCTCCCTGATAAGGGAGACGTATGAGGAGAATCCTGAGAACTCTGCTGGGGCTCTTGGATAATTTTACCCTTAGAGAACAGTGGAAGTGGTAAGGCTGGCCAACAAAAGCTTGGACACAGGGGCAGTCAGAGTCCTGAAGGCGGTGGCAGAAGGCAGCAGCCTGGAATGACTTGTGATCTACCTCCTAGGGATACCCAAAAGGTGCATGAGCTGGATGAAGAACAGGAGAAGAATGTTGTCAGAGAATCTCTCACCGGTAGGCAGAAGTGACAAAATTGTTTGCATTCATGTTAACAGGCTCTCACCTGTGACGCTAAACTGAGTATTAGGAAAATCAAGGTTACAGAAAACCTACTTATAATTGAAACTATGTAAGAAAGCGCTGTTTAAACTGGAAGACATTCCATAAAGTAAAAAGCTTTTGTGAGATGAAACAACATCTTACGATTAGTGTGGAGATTTTTATGTTAAGTTCATCTGAAACCATGGGAGAAACAGAAGGAAGCTACAATGGCTCTCTTCAATTTGGCATTGCTCAGCAAAGTATGAGAAAGAAGGATCTTCTCCAAACATACTGTGACATATTACCAGAAGAGACGGAGGTGTACTTTAAAAGAAAAGGCATCTTTTCTCACTAGAGTGAAAGTGAAATGCTAGCAGGCAGTAGAAAAATAGAATAAACTAGCTGAACACTTTAAATCTAATATTCGATCAATTTGCATGATCCAATCCCCACTATGATCATAGCTGCTTCAACCATACCTATAGAGATAAAAAGATTATAATATGATCAGAGGTGAGATCAGTCCATTTACTGGCACCCCACTCCAGTACTCTTGCCTGGAAAATCCCATGGACGGAGGAGCCTGGTAGGCTGCAGTCCATGGGGTCGCTAAGAGTCGGACACGACTGGGCAATTTCACTTTCTCTTTTCACTTTCATGCATTGGAGAAGGAAATGGGAACCCACTCCAGTGTTCTTGTCTGGAGAATCCCAGGGATGGGGGAGCCTGGTGGGCTGCCATCTGTGGGGTCACACAGAGTCGGACATGACTGAAGTGACTTAGCATTGCATTCTAATATGGAATAATTGTATCAGATCAGTCACTCAGTCGTGTCCGACTCTTTGCGACCCCATGAATCGAGCACGCCAGGCCTCCCTGTCCATCACCAACTCCTGGAGTTCACCCAGACTCACGTCCATCAAGTCAGTGATGCCATCCAGCCATCTCATCCTCTGCCGTCCCCTTCTCCTCTTGCCCCCAATCCCTCCCAGCATTAGAGTCTTCTCCAATGAGTCAGCTCTTCACATTAGGTGGGCAAAGTACTGGAGTTTCAGCTTTAGCATCATTCCTTTCAAAGAAATCCCAGGGCTGATCTCCAGAATGGACTGGTTGGATCTCCTTGCAGTCCAAGGGACTCTCAAGAGTCTTCTCCAACACCACAGTTCAAAAACATCAATTCTTCGGTGCTCAGCCTTCTTCACAGTCCAACTCTAACATCCATACATGACCACAGGAAAAACCATAGCCTTGACTAGATGAACCTTTGTTGGCAAAGTGATGTCTCTGCTTTTGAATATGCTATCTAGGTTGGTCATAACTTTCCTTCCAAGGAGTAAGCGTCTTTTAATTGCATGGCTGCGGTCACCATCTGTAGTGATTTTGGAGCCCAGAAAAATAAAGTCTGACACTGTTTCCACTGTTTCCCCATCTATTTCCCATGAAGTGATGGGACCAGATGCCATGATCTTCGTTTTCTGAATGTTGAGCTTTAGACTTTTTCATTTTCCACTTTCACTTTCATCAAGAGGCTTTTTAGTTCCTCTTCACTTTCTGCCATAAGGGTGGTGTCATCTGCATATCTGAGGTTATTGATATTTCTCCTGGTGATCTTGATTCCAACTTATGCTTCTTCCAGTCCAGCGTTTCTCATGATGTACTCTGCATATAAGTTAAATAAACATGGTGACAATATACAGCCTTGACGTACTCCTTTTCCTATTTGGAACCAGTCTGTTGTTCTATGTCCAGTTCTAACTGTTGCTTCCTGACCTGCATACTAATTTCTCAAGAGGCAGATGAGGTGGTCTGGTATTCCCATCTCTTTCAAAATTTTCCACAGTTTATTGTGATCCACACAGTCAAAGGCTTTGGCATAGTCAATAAAGCAGAAATAGATGTTTTTCTGGAACTCTCTTGCTTTTTCCATGATCCAGCAGATGTTGGCAATTTGATCTCTGGTTCCTCTGCCTTTTCTAAAACCAGCTTGAACATCAGGAAGTTCACGGTTCACGTATTGCTGAAGCCTGGCTTGGAGAATTTTGAGCATTACTTTACTAGCGTGTGAGATGAGTGCAACTGTGCGGTAGTTTGAGCATTCTTTGGCATTGCCTTTCTTTGGGATTGGAATGAACACTGACCTTTTCCAGTCCTGTGGCCACTGCTGAGTTTTCCAGATTCGCTGGCATATTGAGTGCAGCACTTTCACAGCATCATCTTTCAGGATTTGGAATAGCTCCACTGGAATTCCATCACCTCCACTATCTTTGTTCGTAGTGATGCTTTCTAAGGCCCATTTGACTTCACATTCCAGGATGTCTGGCTCTAGGTCAGTGATCACAACATCGTGATTATCTGGGTCGTAAAGATCTTTTTTGTACAGTTTTCTGTATATTCTTGCCATCTCTTCTTAATATCGTCTGCTTCTGTTAGGTCCATACCATTTCTGTCCTTTATTGAGCCCATCTTTGCATGAAATGTTCCTTTGGTATCTCTGATTTTCTTGAAGAGATCCCCAGTCTTTCCCATTCTGTTGTTTTCTTCTATTTCTTTGCATTGATTGCTGAAGAAGGCTTTCTTATCTCTTCTTGCTATTCTTTGGAACTCTGCATTCAGATGTTTATATCTTTCCTTTTCTCCTTTGCTTTTCACTTCTCTTCTTTTCACAGCTATTTGTAAGGCCTCCCCAGACAGCCATTTTACTTTTTTGCATTTCTTTTCCACAGGAATAGTCTTGATCCCTGTCTCCTGTACAGTGTCGCAAACCTCATTCCATAGCTCATCAGGCACTCTATCTATCAGATCTAGGCCCTTAAATCTATTTCTCACTTCCACTGTATAATCATAACGGATTTGATTTAGGTCATACCTGAATGAATGTATAACAATGAGTAAAAACAAACAAACCAACCTTCTGTTTGGAGGGTTAAATCTGTAGGAAGTAAAGCAAATAACCATCTATACAGAGTTATGTACAACATTAATTTAAAAAGAAACTACAGAGAAGCACCAGTCCCATGCCTGGGTATATATCCAGAGAAAACCATAATTCAAAAAGATACATGAACCCCAATGTTCATTCCAGCACTATTTACAATAGCCAGGACACGGAAGCAACATAAATGTCCATCAGCACTGGAATGGATAAGGAAGACGTTTTAAGTATATCAGATCAGATCAGTCACTCAGTCGTGTCCAACTCTTTGCGACCCCATGAATCGCAGCACACCAGGCCTCCTTGTCCATCACCAACTCCTGGAGTTCACCCAGACTCACGTCCATCGAGTCAGTGATGCCATCCAGCCATCTCATCCTCTGTCGTCCCCTTCTCCTCCTGCCCTCAATCCCTCCCAGCATCAGAGTCTTCTCCAATGAGTCAACTCTTCACATGAGGTGGCCAAAGTACTGGAGTTTCAGCTTTAGCATCATTCCTTCCAAAGAAATCCCAGGGCTGATCTCCTTCAGAATGGACTGGCTGGATCTCCTTGCAGTCCAAGGGACTCTCAAGAGTCTTCTCCAACACCACAGTTCAAAAGCACCAATTCTTCGGCACTCAGCCTTCTTCATAGTCCAACTCTCACATCCATACATGCCCACAGAAAAAACCATAGCCTTGACTAGACGAACCTTTGTTGGCAAAGTAATGTCTCTGCTTTTGAATATGCTATCTAGGTTGGTCATAACTTTCCTTCCAAGGAGTAAGCGTCTTTTAATTTCATGGCTGCAGTCACCATCTGTATACAATGGAATATTACTCAGCCAAAAAGAGGAATAAAATTGTGTCATCTGCAGAAATGTGGATGGAATAGAGACTGTCACACAGAGTGAAGTAAATCAGGGAAAAACAAATATCATATGTCAATGCATATGTGGGATCTAGAAAAGTGGTACAGTTGATCTTAATTTGCAAAGCTGAAATAGAGGCACAGAGGTAGAGAACAAACACATGGAATACCAAGAGAGAAGCAGGGGTTGAATTGGGGGATTGGGATGGACATGTATATACACTGCTATGTATAAAACAGATAACTAATGAGAACCTACTGTATAGCACAGGGAACTCAGTTCTTTGTGGTGACATAAATGGGAAGGAAATTCAAAGCAGAGGGGATATATGTATACGTGTGGCTGATCCACTTTGTTGTACAGCAGAAACTGACATAGCAGTGTAAAGCAACTATACTCCAATAAGAACAAGAAAAAAGAAAATTATATGAAATTCAAAAATGAATAAATAAATAATAACTATAAGAGACAAATGTTCCATATGCAGACTTCCAGGTAACGTAGGGAACTATTCCTGCCTTCTATGAGGTGGAGTTTAACTTCTCACCACTTGAGTGTGGGCTATATTTAGTAACTTGACTCCAAAGAATACAGTAGGGAAAGAGGAAACAAAAACTTCCTGGTGGAAAAACCTGGCAAACACTGCCTTAGCTAGGTGATACAAATTAGCATTATCAGTCCTGTTGAGAGTATGAACCTTGATCCTATGGGATGAAAACAGTGTTTCACTTCCGTTGTCTTTCTCCCCAGAATCCATAGCTCCAGTCTAACCAGGCGGAAAAAAACAAATTGAGAGACATTCTACAAAACACCTGACCAATATTTCTCAAAACTTCCAAGGTCATCAAAACAAAAAAGTCTGAGAAACTGTCACAAACCAGAAGAGCATAAGGAGACATAATGATTATAAGTAATGTGGTATCTGATGGGATCCTGGAACAGCAAAAGGACAATAGAAATCTCAATAAACCATGGACTAATAGTGTGCATCAGTGCTGATTCTTCAGTTTTGACAATTGTACCATACTATCTACCATAGTATTAATAATGTAATATGTTAACAGTAGTAGAAATAGGATACAGGGTATATAGAAAAGTCTATACCATCTTGGCAACTTCTCAGCCAATTGAAAACTATTCTAAAATGTTTATTTATAATAAATAAGGACCATAGGGGATTTTAAAATATTTCTAACAAAGTATAAAAAGTAATATAACAGTTACCTAATACACTGCTTTCAGAAATATCGACATTTACCCTATCTTATTCTTTACAAGGAAAATTTCATAGAGTTTAAGCCCCTGTGAACCCTTTCATCCCTTCTAAGATTTTTCTTTTTCTACATGTTTCAGTTCAGTCACTCAGTTGTGTCTGACTCTTTGTCACCCCATCAATCACAGCACACCAGGCCTCCCTGTCCATCACCAACTGGCGGAGTCCACTCAAACTCATGACCATCGAGCAGGTGATGCCACATCTATACACAACTACTGGAAAAACCATAGCCTTGACTAGACGGACTTTCTTGACAAAATAGTGTCTCTGCTTTTTATTATGCTGTCTAGGTTGGTCATAACTTTCCTTCCAAGGAGTAAGCGTCTTTTAATTTCATGGCTGCAATCACCATCTGCAGTTGGAGCCCAGAAAAATAAAGTCAGCCACTGTTTCCACATCTATTTGCCATGAAGTGATGGGACTGGATGCCATGATCTTAGTTTTCTGAATGTTGAGCTTTAAGCCAACTTTTTCAGTCTCCTCTCACTTTCATCAAGAGGCCCTTTAGTTCTTCGTGTTCTGCCATAAAGGTGGTGTCATCTGCATATCTGAGGTTATTGATATTTCTCCCAGCAATCTTGATTCCAACTTGTGTTTCTTCCAGCCCAGCATTTCTCATGATGTACTCTGCATATAAGTTAAATGGGTGACAATGTACAGCCTTGACGTACTCCTTTTCCTATTTGGAACCAGTCTGTTGTTCCATGTCCAGTTCTAACTGTTGCTTCCTGACCTGCATACAGGTTTCTCAAGAGCCAGGTCAGGTGATCTGGTATTCCCATCTCTTTCAAAATTTTCCACAGTTTATTGTGATCCACACAGTCAAAGGCTTTGGCATAGTCAATAAAGCAGAAATAGATGTTTTTCTGGAACTCTCTTGCTTTTTCCATGATCCAGCGGATGTTGGCAATTTGATCTCTGGTTCCTCTGCCTTTTCTAAAACCAGCTTGACATCTGGAAGTTCACGGTTTATGTATTGCTAAAGCCTGGCTTGGAGAATTTTGAGCTTTACTAGCGTGTGAGATGAGTGCAATTGTGCAGTAGTTTGAGCATTCTTTGGCATTGCCTTTCTTTGGGATTGGAATGAAAATAATCAGTTCAGTTCAGTTCAGTCGCTCAGTCGACTCCAATTCTTTGCGCCCCCATGGTCTACAGCACACCAGGCCACTCTGTCCATCAACAACTCCCAGAGTTTATCCAAACTCATGTCCATTAAGTTGGTGATGCCATCCAACCATCTCATCCTCTGTCATCCCCTTCTCCTCATGCCTTCAATGTTTCCCAGATTCAGGGTCTTTTCCAATGAGTCAGTTCTTCGCATCAGGTAGCCAAAGTATTGGAGTTTCAGTTTCAACATCAGTCCTTCCAATGAACACTCAGGACTGATATCCTTTAGGATGGACTGTTTTGATCTCCAAAGGACTCTCGAAAGTCTTCTCCAATACCACAGTTAAAAAGCATCAATTCTTTGGTGCTCAGCTTTCTTTTATAGTCCAACTCTCACATCCATACATGACTACTGTAAAAACCATAGCCTTGACTAGATGGACCTTTGTTGGCAAAGTAATGTCTATTGGAAAATGTCTACATGAACAGTATGAAAAGGCAAAAAGATAGGACACTGAAAGATGAACTCCCTTGGTCAGTAGGTGCCCAACATGCTACTGGAGATCAGTGGAGAAATAACTCCAGAAAGAATGAAGGGATGGAGCCAAAGCAAAAACAACACCAAGCTGTGGATGTGACTGGTGATGGAAGCAAGGTCCGATGCTGTAAAGACTAATATTACATAGGAACCTGGAATGTTAGGCCCATGAATCAAGGAAAATTGGAAGTGGTCAAACAGGAGATGGCAAGAGTGAACGTTGACATTTTAGGAATCGGCGGACTAAAATGGCCTGGAATGTGTGAATTTAACTCAAATGACCATCATATCTACTACTGTGGGCAAGAATCCCTTAGAAGAAATGGAGTAGCCATCATAGTCAACAAATGACTCCAAAATGCAGTACTTGGATGCAATCTCAAAAGCGACAGAATGATCTCTGTTTGTTTCCAAGGCAAACCATTCAGTATCACAGTAATCCAAGTCTATGTCCTGACCAGTAATGCTGAAAAAGCCGAAGTTGAACGGTTCTATGAAGACCTACAAGACCTTTTAGAACTAACACCCAAAAAAGATGTCCTTTTCATTCTAGGGGACTGGAATGCAAAAGTAGGAAGTCAAGAAACACCTGGAGTAACAGGCAAATTTGGCCTTGGAATACAGAATGAAGCAGGGCAAAGTCTCATAGAGTTTTGCCAAGAGAATGCACTGATCATAACAAACACCCTCTTCCAACAACACAAGGAAAGACTCTATACATGGACATCACCAGATGGTCAACACCGAAATCAGATGGATTATATTCTTTGCAGCCAAAGATGGAGAAGCTCTATACAGTCAGCAAAAACAAGAAGTGAATAATATAGCTATACAAATATACACTATCTTCTGCATATTTATAAAATTTGTGGGCATAATATCATATTGTATACTGCTTTATGTATGTATGTATATATGTAGTTCTAGATAATTCATTTTAACTGCTTACTGATATTGTTGTAGTTGTTTAGTCGCTGTGTCATGTCGACTCTTTTGCAACCCCTTGAACGGTCGCCCTCCAGGCTACTCTGTCCATGGGATTTCCCAGGCAACAATACTGGAGGGGACTGCCACTTCCTACTCCAGGGGATCTTCCCGACCCAGGGATTGAACCCATGTCACCTGTATTGGAGGCAGATTCTTTACCACTGAGCCACCTGGGAAGCCCCAAGACCATGTTATAATTTCTCTCTATTAAACATTTAGAATTTGGGTCTTGTTTTTGGGTTTTGACTTTTGCTATTACACAGTTCCACAAAAGTCTTGTATACATCTTGAGTACATATGCAAGAATATCTTGTCTATATCTGAGACGTTAAGTTTGATCACCTTCACCTGCATTCAGTTCAGTTCAGTTCAGTCACTCAGTCGTGTCTGACTCTGCGACCCCATGAATCGCAGCTCGCCAGGCCTCCCTGTCCATCACCAACTCCTGGAGTTCACTCAGACTCACATCCATCGAGTCAGTGATGCCATCCAGCCATCTCATCCTCTGTCGTCCCCTTCTCCTCCTGCCCCCAACCCCTCCCAGCATCAGTCTTTTCCAATGAGTCAACTCTTCACATTGAGGTGGCCAAAGTACTGGAGTTTCAGCTTTAGTATCATTCCTTCCAAAGAACACCCAGGACTGATCTCCTTTAGAATGGACTGGTTGGATCTCCTTGCAGTCTAAAGGACTCTCAAGAGTCTTCTCCAACACCACAGTTCAAAAGCATCAATTCTTCGGTGCTCAGCTTTTTTCACAGTCCAACTCTCACATCCATACATGCCCACAGGAAAAACCATAGCCTTGACTAGACAGACCTTTGTTGGCAAAGTAATGTCTTTGCTTTTGAATATGTTAGCTAGGTTGGTCATAACTTTCCTCCCAAGGAGTAAGAGTCTTTTAATTTCATGGCTGCAGTCACCATCTGCAGTGATTTTGGAGCCCCCAAAATAAAATCTGATACTGTTTCCACTGTTTCCCCATCTATTTCCCATGAAGTGATGGGACCGATTACCATGATCTTCGTTTTCTGAATGTTGAGCTTTAAGCCAACTTTTTCATTTTCCACTTTCACTTTCATCAAGAGGCTTTTTAGTTCCTCTTCACCTCCATTACATATTGCCAAAGGACTTTCCAAAGAGCTAATATTCCCACCAGAAATCTAAGAGAATTCCCAGTACTCTGCATTTTACTATACTTGATATTAGCACACCATTGAAATGTTATCACTATGGTTAATAGGAAATGATATCTTGTTTTAAGAGAGAATTCGTACTTCCCTAAAAGACTTTATTATTAACTCTTAGGTTCCCATGTCAGTGTATTGGACTTTACAAGCTTGCCCGTTTTATTCTCCCCCTTTGGATTATATTTTTCTAATTGTTTAATAGAATTTTTAAAAATGAATCTTCCTTATGGTAAAATGTATTACAATTATCTTTGGTCTATAGCTTGCTTTTTTTTTTTTTTTTGGTTTTACTTTGGTTATGATTGAATCTGTGCCCCCTGCAGTGGATGCACAGTGTCTTAACCACTGGACTGCCAGGGAACTCACAGTATAGAATTTTAAAATAATACTTTAAAAAATATATATGTTAATTTATTTATTTGGCTGCACAGAGCCTTAGGTGCAGCCTGCAGGACCTAGTTCCTAGTTCTCTAGGGATCGAACCTGGGCACCCTTCATTGGGAGCCCAGAGTCTTAGCCAATGGACCACCAGGGAAGTCCCTAAAATAGTACTTTTTAAAGGGAAAACATACTCAAATATTTAGGGGTTAAATGGTAGGCCTGAAATTTGCTTCATAATAACCCACTGGAGGGTGGGGTAGGAAGACGGTAGAGGTATATCTGAAATAATATTGGCTGAGGTCATAATAGGAATTGGGTGATGGGAATATGCAGCTTGAGTCTACTTTTGTACATAGTTTAAAATGTCCATAATCAAACATTTTTAAGTACAGAGAAAATTTCTTATTTCTGCAGAAGATCATAGCTTTGTAATTTTATCTTTTTCTATTTTATCTAATATTGATATGTATGCAAGAGAAAGAATATTTTAAAATATGAACCTACAAAGCAATTTTTTTTAAATTGCTAAAAAGTCTTAAAATTACAGTAGTTAAAAACTTCGAAATATTGTCTACCCAGAAACCCAAGGAAATCAACTAAAATACTATCCACTCATTCATTCATTCAAACACACTGAATTAATGTAACATGAAAGGCACTAATACAGTGTTTGAAAAAGGTCTCTCTTGTCTTATAGCAATAGTTAATTCAAAGAAAAAGCCATTCTGTTACAGCAAAACATAAGTAGAAATAAACCTAACAAGAAACATGTACGATTTATATGAAGAAACTGTAATCATAAATAATAGTTACCTATTCCCAGATGAGAAGACTCAATATCAATACTCCAAAAATTAATCCAGAAAGGTTAATGCAATCTTTGTAATTTTCTAAATCTTGATTGATTCTAAAGTTTAAATGAAGATTGGATGTTCTCAGTTGTTAAGTTGTGTCTGACTCTTTTGGGACCTCATGGACTGCAGCCCACCAGTATCCTCTGTCCATGGGATTTTCCAGGCAAGAATACTGGAGTGGGTTGCTATTTCCTCATCCAGGGGATCTTCCTGACCCAGCAATCGAATCTGAGTCTTCTGCATCTCCTGCATTGGCAAGCAGGTTCTTTACCACTTAGCCACCTGGGCTTCTTGAATGTTCAAGGCAAGTAAAAAAAAACAAGTTTTTCACTGTTTAGAAGAAATAAGATAAACACTTCATAATGCACTAAAAGAAAATGAATGTATTTAAAAGTTAAAATTTAGAGAAAAAATGAAGTGAGTCGCACAGATAAAGATTGATAGATATGGCCCTCAAAACAATTAAAAATGCAAGAAACCATATACAAGTTGAAAATTTTAGAAGTTACGATAATATACTTCTAGTATATTTAATAGAATATTAAATATACTAGTATTAATTGTCTATTAATAGTAGTAGTATTGTCTATTAAATATACTAGTATATTTAATAGTATATTTATCTAGTATATTTAATAGAAATGAAATAGCCAGATCATAAAGAGCCCTACCAGTAACAACAAAAAAATGATAACCTAATGGAAAAAATAAGTAACATTTAAAAAATGACTACCAAGCTTTTGAAAACTTACCAGAAATCAAGAAGCTGCAACTTTAGCAATAACAAATAAAAGGAACCTAAATGATAGATACTGGGTGTATTCCATCCCTTGATAACTGAGGACCACAAGCTACAGGATCATCAAAGCCCCAAACTCTTGAGGGTGATTTGTCCTGTTATGTGAAAGATTTGTCATATGCACACTGCGAACAGAATTCTTTCCTTAGCTGCAAGGACCAGTTAAACCTATAACTTATACTAACCAATCTTCCCTGTCACATAGAGAACACACTTGAGGAAGAAGCCAAGACACAGCTGGCAGACTGGGCATGTGAGGGAAAGGTGTGGGGAAAGGTGAGAAGGAAGGAGAAAGGCAGGGGCTATAATAATTATGCACTTGGATCCAGCTCCATCACTGGACATTTAAATAAGCCACTGGCTTCCCTCTGCTTCCTTTCTAACCTTTTCTCAACCCTCTGTCGTCAGGCTTCCACTCCTAGTCTACTGAATCAGTTTGGTAATGGTTACCAGTAAGTGTCCAACTGTCATATTCAATGGCTTTTTCAGTCATCTCAATTACATGGCATTTATACTTCACATCTTAAAATTTCACATCTCTCTCTTGCTTTTGTCAGGACATTTAATGCCAGTATTGTTTGGCAACTCCTTTTCTTCTGCTTTTTTTGTATTTTCAAAAATTGTTTTTTTTTTTTATTTACAAGTATAGAAAATTATAACTATGCACCTATCTAACCACCTATTTCTGCTTCAGAACTTTAAAGACACAGATATATTTGAAGACCCTCTACATACATCCCTTGTTATTTACTTCCCTTCCTCCTTGCCCAAAGACAGTTATTTAAAATGTATCCACTATCTTGCAGCTGGTATCATTCCCAAGTGTACTGGTACATTTTCATACTTTTACTAAGTGTATCCATAAGCAATATATAGTCATATTAAAACTATAAGTAAAAAGTATCAAACATGTCAATTTAACTTACTCTTTAAAAATTTCTTTTGACATATAAGAGCTGTTTCAGTTCATTCACTTCAAGTGATATATAGTATTCCATCACAAAACTTACTTTAATTATTTTTTGACGGACATTGTTTTCATCTCATTGTTAAAAAAAAAAACAACTGCAACATTCTTATAGCCTCCATGAATCAAGTCCCAGGATATGTAACCTAGAATTACGAATTTGCAAAGCATGCTCATCACTCTCTAAATGCAGCAAACTGCTCTCCAAAAAAATGGTCTCATCAATTTATACTCCCATAGCAATATATAAGGAGAAGGAAATGGCAACCCACTCCAGTGTTCTTGCCTGGAGAATCCCAGGGATGGCGGAGCCTGGTGGGCTGCTGTCTATGGGGTCGCACAGAGTCAGACACGACTGAAGTGACTTAGCAGCAGTAGCAATATATAAGAACTTTTTCATCCCATCCTTGCCAAAACAATATAGTATTCACACATAAGCTGTGCATGCTGTGCTGTGCTTAGATGCTCAGTTGTGTCCAACTTTGCCACCCCATAAACTGTAGCCTGCCATGGGGATTCACCAGGTAAGAATACTGGAGTGGGTTGCCATGCCCTCCTCCAGGGGATCTTCCCAACCCAGGGACTGAATCCAGGTCTCCCACATTGCAGGTGGATTCTTTCCTGTCTGAGCCACCAGGGAAGTCCATAAGCTACGCACACCCTCCTGTATATTGTTTTCTCCTATATACTTAATTTCTAAATTACATATAAAACCTTATACAATATAAATCTTGCGTAAATAGTTGCCAGTGTGCTGCAAATTGAAGTTTTGCCTTTTGAAATTTTCCGGAACATTTTTTTTCCTGAGTATTTTAGATTGCAGATGCAGAACCCAAGGATACAAAGGACCAACTGTACTATTTTCTTCCCGCCCCTAAAAGCCTGACATTTTCTAGGCTTCTGTACTTATCCCTCCTATCTTCTGTAATCAATTCCTAATCTTATTCACTCATGACTTGTCAAGTTACTGACCAGATAAGTCTCACAGGCATCCTAAAATCTTCCCCGCATTCTCACATCTAACCAGATACCAGTTCCTACCCACTTGACTTCTTTAAAATCATATGTACCTGCACCATTGCTGCTACAGCAAACCACCAACTTACTGTTTCAGAACACTACACATTTACTCTTTTACAGTTCTAGAGGTCAGAAGCCTGAAACGAGTCTTATAATCAAGGTGTTGCCTGGGCTGGTTCCTTCTGGAGGATCCAGAAAATAATCTTTCCCCTGCCTCTTCCAACTTCCAGAGGCCGCTGGCATTTCTTGGCACATGGACACATCACTTTCATCTTCCATTGTCACACTTCCCACTACTGTCGAATCCCTGCGTTCTTGTGATTATACTGGGCCCACCTGGACAGTTCATGGCCCACCTCATTTCAAAATCTTGAATCATATCTACAACACCCCCTTTGCTGGATAAATAACTTTCACAGGCCCTGGGGATTAGGATGTGGACATCTTTATTCATCCTCTCACTGTTTTAACTGCTGCTCCCTTAATTCCAAACATCTTTCTCACTTGGCCAATTCCCAAACTATTTACAAAGCCACCAAGTTTGTGTTCTCATTTCCCAATCTAACCATAATCCTCTGCTTAAGACTTTCAGTGGCTCATTCCCTACAGAATCAAGTCATTTCTTTAGCATACATTTGGTCATGATTTGATTGTAAAACAAATCCTTCTAGCTTTTCTTTAGTATTCTACTAAGACCAGCACTCCACCCATTCCATTGAATTTGCACAGTCAAAACTCCTTGCCTTTATTTGCACTCTTTGTCAGTTTGCTGCCCATTCTTCCTTCACCTACCTAGCCAACACATACTGATCAAGACTCCATCTGGAAGTTAATGTCTTCCTCTATCAGAAGGGTTGACCATTGTTGTCTTGGTGTATACCTAATATCATCAAAACATTCATAATATTTTTTTAGCAATATTTTGGCTTATAATGCTGGCCTCTCAATTTACTAAGGGTAGAATTTTCTTAATTTTAGCATCCTGTGCACCTAGTATCTTGGCTTAGAGTAGATATATAAGATCAGAATGGTCATAAATGGAAGAGTTAAGGTCATGGAGCTACTGTGTATTTTCTCAAGATTTGAATACTGATGAAATATGGCATGCTACACAAATAGCCATATGTTCACAAGAAAATAAGATAGCGCTAAGATACAATTTTTAAAAAATTTAGTCTAAGTTAATCTGGAAACTTGATGAATATTTGCTATTACCCCCTAATTTTTTTTGATGAGTACACAAGCTGAAAGAATTAAATAATCTTCACATGTATCTTTTAAGGGCTTTCCAGGTGGTACTAGTGGTAAAGAACCCACCTGCCAATGCATAAGACACAAGAGATGCAGGCTTGATCCCTGGGTCGGGAAGATCCCCTGGAGTAAGAAATGGCAACCCACTCCAGTATTCCTGCCTGGAAAATTCCATGGACAGAGGAGCCTAGTGGGCTACAGTCCATGGGGCCAGAGTCACACACCACCGAGTGACTAAACCCATACACAAGGATCTTCACATGGAAAAATGGCAAGTTGATAACAAAACATTTGTTTTACAGTAATAACACTTACAACAAGTTTAATGCTTTTAATTCCTCCTCAGTCTATTTCATTGGTGAGGACTGAAAACATTACAACTTGAATGAAGTCATCTAAGAAGTGCTTAGCACAGTAGTTGCGTAGCACATGAGACTGTCCAGGTTGGAGAGAGGATAATGATTAGGATTAAGGTAGCAACAACTAAGACAAAGAAACAGAGGCAGATACAAACTAAATAATTTTTAGCCCCATTCCTCAGTAAGCTTAAAAAAAAAAAGTTATCCAAGGAAAGCCACCCTAATGCTAAACAATCTTTTATAATTAAAGGGATTTTAGTATTTAACTTTGCAGCTCCCCCACCCCCACCATCTTGCCACTTTTAGGATTACCAGAAATCCTGCAAAAATAAGCATAACCATTTCAAAACTATACTCATATTTTCCTCCCCATAAAAGGTTCTTTACCAATGTATTCAATTATGGTGAATACCACAAACTTCAATTCAGTTTCAAAGCTACAAAAGTGTGAGTCATTTCCTATGCCTTCCCCTTGCCCTCTGTATCTAATCCATTCAAGTGTTTATACCCAAATGTTTCTCAAATCTACCACGTTGGTCTCATCTGTTCTCCACAATGCACAAATTTTAAGTCCCAGGTGTCTGGCTCTTACCTCCTTCTCCAGCCTCAGCCTGGAAGATGGAACAAGGTCCTCCATACTGTATATCTACAGGACCCTACAATTCTTCCAATGCATTATAAAATGGTAATGTACAGGTTATGCCTTCATTTCCAACACTCTCCTCCTGGCTCACCTAACTGCTACTTCCATCATCTGTCCTCTGCTTCTCAGGAAAGGCTCCTCTTTCCAGGCAAGAATACTAGAGTGGGTTGCCATTCCCTTCTCCAGGGACCTTCTTGACCCAGGGATCAGACCCGGCAACTCTTGCATTGCAGGCAGATTTTTATCATCTGAGGCACCAGGGACGCATTCAATTCCCATAACCATCTCCCACTCCAGCTGCATAGATTCTGCCATGATTCTGCATGGATTTACCATCTGAGGCACCAGGGATGCATTCAATTCCTATACCATCTCCCACTCCAGTTGCATGGATTCTGCTTGATTCTGCCATGATTCTGCATGGATTCCAGCTTGCACATTTACTGCTGGTCTAATTTTGCGATTACTTATGACTATCTAATGCTAAGGACCATAATGGTTGGAATCCAACCTATTTTTTTCTGCATAGCACACTGCCTGGAAGTGTAAATACTGGTAATACTAGACATACTGGCTAAATGAACACCTCACTCATGATTCCTTCAATGCTGTCAATACCGAGTTTTGACATGTTGAGGTCATAGTTATTTGTATAGGCAGAATTTGGAATGCGAAACAGCTAAAATAGAACTTAAGACAAATAACAGCCTACATAAGGATGGGGTTCTACCATGGTTCATTAAATGTGATACAGTAGATACACAAAGGAAACAGAAGTATAGGGGCTTCACAGATCTGCAGAACAGCTACCAAAATGAATGTAAAAGAAAAAACTTTTAGGAAGCTTGTTCCTTCCTACAACACCAGATGATGATGAAGGCCCATATTTAGGAGCATTATGAAGAAATTGAAAACATCTCAATTCCTTTAAACCCTCATACCAACTAAAGACACCCGTGATAGCTTTCATGCCAAAGATTTTAAAGGAAACTCACAACCCTTTAGTAGTAAATGTTAAAACTTTTTATAAAAACTTCTATGCATAAAATTGAAATTTAAACTTGGGAGACATACAATACTCCATTAACATTTTCTAACAAGGCATATATAAGGTTATCTCAGTGATGAGAATCTTTCGACAAAGCCACTTGTAAAACAACTGAAAAGCCTACATAATTAAGTTTATCAATTGGGTATTAATTCACCAAAAATAATACACAATTATACTATGTTCCTGATATGGTAAAGAAAATTAAGTTATGCATCTCCTCTCTTGACCAAATAAACTCAAAACACCTGTTAGGAAGGCCCTAATGCTTTGTCAACATGTTACCCCTATAAATGTTATTACTGGGATGATTTTGCTGATAACAGCTAACTTCATTAAGATAAATGTTCATTAGCAAAATAAAGGTTTTAGCTGTTGCAAGGACAATATTACTGAGCTAAGTAACTATCAAAGTGAATGTTCACATTAAATTTTACCATTATGTACATTATTTATAAACATACAACACATAACTTAGTTGAATAAAAATTTCTGAATATATGATTAGAATATTTAATTTGAAATTAGCCTATATTTAAAAGACCTTGATTTCTACTATTAAAAAGTTTATTATAGCTAGACAGTTCAAGAACTGTGGCATACACTTAAGGGCTTTATAGCAATACTATATTAAATAAAAGTTGAGCTACCACATTAATTTACAGATATCAGCTATTTGAAAAAGCCACAGATTATTCAGTTTTTCCATTTTTGCCATTATCATAGATTAAAAAAAAAAATTAAGACTCATACTGTTGGTACTCAAACAGGTGGTTGAAAAAGTAAAGGTAACCAAGGCTTTCTCGTCAAAACAGAAGTTTAAAGGTCCAGAGCCTACATACTCAAGTCAGGTCATTATCTGACACATGAAGGCAAAACTCTAAAGATATATATTGCCTTATGATTTTCTCCCCTTCAATAACTGCTTCTGACACTAAAAGAATAAAACCCTAGAATCACAGAGCTGAATCTTCTAGCTTTTTACTCTCTCACTTTGCAGATGAAGTATCACACAATCCACTTCAAGCCCCACCCCACCACATACAAAGAAACCAACAGCTGAAATCAGAACAGAACTACAGAGTGGGCAACATGAAAAGTAATCAGAAAGTAAACACAAGCAGTCGTTAGATATAAGCCACCTGGAGAAAAGGAAACCAGTCCTGCTTTTTAATAATTTTATTTTTTCTAATTTTGTGTTATTTTAATTTCTGATAGCACCTTGGCAATGTTGAAAACAAAAATACAAATACAAGGATGTACTCATTTTAACATAATATGCATGAGCATGTGCGCATGTCAGGGGGCGCTGGGGGGCAGTTTGGACAAGAACAAACCTAAGCAATGAACAAGAGAAGCCAGATAACTGGTTCTGACTCCCAAGCCCAAACATTTACGAGATGTCACTCAAAGGACACCTGAATCAGGCAAAAACCAAAAAAACAAAACCCAATAATGATGCAGAATGTTTGTTATACTAATTAGTATTTTGTGCTGCATAACTGAAAATAAAACCATTTTATACACAGCCGTATTGATATCTCACTTGTACTTTTAGGAACCGTCTACTCAACAATTTGCAGCTTTTAAAAATAAAATTGAAACTATTTAACAATCGGGTGGATTTTAAAAGAAAATACACTCAACTTGAAAACAAATTCTCTTTTAACTTCTTAAAATGTTCTCATTTAATGAGGACTGAAATGTCTATATTTCTTCTTGAAATCTCAGACTAGTTAAATTAGCATACACCAAAAAGCCCTAGGTTAAATTAATGGCCACCAGATTGTAAAGAAATGTAAAAAATTATGAAAGAACGTCATAAATTGTAGTTAAGAATTTATAAAAATTCCTCAAAAGGAACATACTTTCGCATTTCACCTTTTCTGTAAAAACAAAAACAGTACTTTAAAAATATGGTTAATATACATGGCCAATATATATATCAGAAACTTAAGCCCAGTACTGTTTAACGGTGTCAAAGTAAAAAACCAGTGGACATTTAAGCCAAAAGATTACATATTAATGTCACAACTAATAAAACTTTAGAACGTGTTCAGTGACTTTCAAATACTATTTTCTGCTCCAGCAGATGCTAATACTCTCATGAAGCCTTCTCCAAAGCCATCCTGGTTTAAAAAAGAAAAAGGAATGTAAAACAATATTCAAGCTACCTTAATTTTTAGGAACCCAAAATAAATAAATCTGCATGTCATTTGATCACATGCAAATTGAACACATATGATGGTAACAATAAAACCATATCACTGAAAGATCATATATTTTCTAAAATCCAGTTGAAAAAAATTTAGATGGATCATTCCTTTAAATGCCAGTGTATTTGCAAAAATGAAATTACTCAGATTAAAGACAGGCCTAGATAACATGAAAATCTTAATTATCTGGATAGAAAATGGAGGCAGATTTTGCCATCTCTATATAGCTTCTCTATGAAGTGCAAGGTGATGAACTTGTGTTAACTTTTCTCCTCATATCTTAAGAACTATATATAACAGATCACTGTACCACACACTCAATTATCATTTATATCTACTTTTACCCTTCAACAACCCAAGGAAGTGTTAAGTCATAAGAACGAAGAGAAACTCTAGACATTTAAATTCTGCCTTCTAAAGAACCAAATAAATAGTTAAACTACAATGAACGCCCAACCCTCATGAGTTTACAGAGTAACGCTGGACAAAAAAACCATCAGTTTCACACAACTCACAGGCATCATTTAGATACAGACCTTAATCTGATGTAATAAAATAAATGCTAAATACATACTGTGAATATATATATTATATATATATATACACACACACACACACACACACATTATTCCCTATACATCCCATCAAAATGGAAACTATTAGCTGTAATGAGGCAAATTAAGTTAAAACACTGTATTTAATAAGAAATTTTTAAATGATCATGTTTTAAAATTTCTACTTTCAATAACATTCTTGGAAAAAGCAAGAACACACTTGCTTTCTTAAAGAACTCTTTTTTCTTGTGTATCAATTAAAACATTTAGCTTTTAGAAGTTAGGTAGACTAACAGTAAGACACACAAGGATACAAACAATAAAGGCCTATTTCTGTGACACATTGTAAAAAAAAAGTTTCATCTAAGTGCAATAATTAAGTTTATAATCCTTACCAAGTGATTTTTATAAAATGTTTATTCTCTTAAATCCAATGCATTCACAGAGTGTTAACACTTTAAATGCTTATCATTCCACCGGCTGCAGCATTATCTAAGTAAACCAAAATAAGCACTTTTATCATAGATGTAGTCAATGATTATTAATACTTCTTTTTTCTTTAAAAGACCTAAACTTCCCCCAAATTTCAACACAGGTAGTTTTATTGTATGTTTCATTTAGTAGAAAATAGTGTGTAGAAATGAATAGCTTTGAACTGCTTAAATATATTATATCATGTTATCAATCCACCAAATCAAAAGCAATTGCCAAGCTGAATAATAAGTTACAAAGAAGTGATAGTTCTGGATTGTACAGAAATGTGCAGTGTTTTCAAAGCTCTGAACAATTACCTACTAATACAAATCTCCAAAGCTTAACTTAGAGTTGGAAGATGAGTTTCACAGTAATGTAATTTTAACCTCCATTTACATTCATTTTAATATATTACTAAGCTGTTTATTCTATGTCACAATGGTGCTTTCCAGTGTTCACAATTTACAGTTTCAGTTTGTACAAATGTAATTCACTAACATAAGGGACAGTTATTACTATCACAAACTATCCCTAAAGAGAAAACACAGAACTCTGAAAATGGTATGACTTAAAACAGATTAATGCAACATGGTTTTTGATTTTTTAGCCATTTTCTAAACACCAGCATGTAAACTTGCCTATTTCATATAAGAGTTACAACTTTATTCACTGAGAAATTATGTTAATTTTAATTATCTTTCTAACTCATTAACTCAAAAATTTTGTAACTTGCTGGCTCTGTTTCTGTGAATTCCAAACTTTTTTTTTTTTTTTTTTGAGAAAGAGAAAGGAGCTGATAAATACATTGTAAACAGAAAAAAGCTGTCCCCAAATTAAACCTTTAAAAAGAAATTTCTTTTAATGTCTACACTATTTAACACTTTAAGAGTTGGCTACAACATTTCATCTTTAACACTAACAAATAAATTATTGTAGGGTCAGCCTGCCCTACCATTCTGGGATCTAAGTTCTAAATACATGACCAGAAGAGTAAAATACTTCAATGTTCAAGTCAGAAATTTAGAACAGTTATGATTTGACTAGACTGATAAAGGCAGTTAGAAACATACAATTCTATAGTTGGTTGGTTATTTTTTGCTTTTGGGGGTGGATAGTCAAAGAACTGAGAGTAACAAATGAAATTAACAAAAGAAAACTGTTTCCTATTTTAGGGGGCTGGGGAGAATCACAGGACTGCTTAAACCTCTGAACTCCGACTGACCCACCCACTCAGATGTACCACAAAATTCCAAGTTTTTGAATAACCCCCATTCTTTCCTGGAATTTCAAACTGATTGGTAGTCATATCTCTAAGTACAATCAGAGTTTGACAGCTTGTTGAATGAAATATTAGTAAGGTTGAAAAGACAGACTAAATTTCAAACTGGAAAAAAAATCTACTCAAGTATTACATTCAGTTTTCAAATCATTTACTAACATGACAACAGATTTGGCTTCAATCACACTTGCACACACTCACACCACAACAGGCACCCCAGCCACTGATCTGTTTTGCAACACAAGGCCATATAGGCAGAAATGGCATTCTCCAAGCCAAACTTTAAATAGATTAAAAAAATTAATTTCTAATTTTACAGAAATGCTTCTTCAAAAAATATTTTCTCTCAATCCCTCATCTCCTACTGAAGGATGTGTAATATGTTTTTTTCCCAAGCTAAATCTGAACCCTCAAAATTGATTCCAGGCAGAAGATCTCTGCAAATTAAAATCAAAAACAAAAATAGAAAAATTATATTTTTATATATGTATACATATATATATATATATTTATACTGATTGGAATCCTCCAGCATTTTAAAATCACTTTAGAGATGAATTTTGGGATTCTACTGCTCACAACTCCAAAATCCGTAATGATTTAAGGATGTACTTTCTCTTGCTTCCTTCCTGGCCACCCCCTCCCCTCCAAAACAGTTCAGTATAGCCATGGCTCAAGTTTAATGGGAAGAGAGAGAAGGTTTTGAATAGTTTTTGTTTTGTTTTTTACTTTGGTGATCTGGGTGGCACATATTGCTCTTTGCCATTACGTCGAGTCACTCCCTGAGGTATAGACCTATGGCCAAACTGGCGTCTCTGTTCCCTGATTTTTCCAGCTGCTCCCCTGGGAATGGCATTGCCTCGGAAGCCAGAGTAATCCTTACTAGCCCTTGCTTCTGGCTTCTCGTGTTGTTTCTCAAAGGACTTCTCAGGAGCTCCATTCTCTTCATTTTTGGTGGGAGATACTGCATTGGAGCGCAGCTCTCTCAGTGGCTGTGCAAGAGCTGGAGCTGGCTCTTTAGGGGGCTTCTGGCACACTTCAGCATAACTGACTTTTTTGGGTTCTTTTTAATAGAGAAAAAAAAAAATTTTTTGTACAAATAATTTAAATGATAAAGTTCAAAAAGAATAGTGTCAACCACAAGAAATCAGTAAAGAAAGGGCAATAGGCAATCTCATACAAATTGCTATTAAAGTGTATTCGTGTATTGGTACAATTAAAAACATTTTTTGAATATAATTAAAAAGTCCTAGCAATTTACGTATGATACCATAATTTCGCTTGAAATATTTATGTGAAGGATGTACAAGTCAGCACTGTTTACAGTGATGCAAAAAACTGGAACGTAAGTGTCTAACAAGGAAAAACAGATTAAATTAATAATGATGATGAAATACAATGGTTCCATTCTCTCTTCCCTGGCTAAGAATCCTGAGACTGCAAAAATCTCAGCAGAGCATCTGGAAACCAATAATGATAAAGTCTTAACTACCTCATCTGAAAAGGAGAACAGGGATGCTGTGAGAATGGGCCAAAGCATGCAAAAAGACTGATCCTAGCATAAAGAATGCATCTAAAAACTGGCAGCTGCTATTCTATTATTACTTTCGTTATTAAATGACAAGGTAAAATGTTCTTAACCTAGAAAAAAGAAAGAGCTGTACCAAAAATGGACAGTTATATCAATAAATGAAAGACTTATGGCTAAATTCTGTGTGTTCTTACCCCCCCTTCTGCATTTCTATATTTTTCAAATTTATAAAAATGATTCTGGAAACTTAACAAAGATGGCAGTGGCCCCTCAAGGGTTTCATAGATTTGTTAAGCATTATATAGAAAGAATTTCAAGAGGCTCAAAGCCAAAAAAGACAGTTACCAAGAACAGTAAGCTTCACTTAACCATAATGATTAGAAATAATGACAGTAATTTCTTCACTCCCTCAACAAGGATAAAATTTCCCTTTTCTTCAGACTGACTTTAAACTCTTTTTTGATGCAGGCAGCCAGCCCCAGTTTGGGCTATTTCCAAATGACTTTGCTCTAGCAAAATTCTATGAAAAATAAAATTTCTCATTATTTAACCTATTGTTTTATTCTAAATTTATCAAGTTACCTGCAGGGCCACAGCTACAGCCGCACTTATGTTACTATTACATGGTGAAGCAGTATTTGTTCTCGATGGCTTTGCAGTACTCGGGAAGAAACTGGTACTGTTGGTTGGCTGGGAACATCCTTCTGAACAGTGGAATCCTCTACTAGATCCTTTTCAGGCTGAGTTGTGCTACCGAAGAAAGAACTTGACATTAGGCTTAGAATATAGCACAAAGAAACAGCTGAGCAAATGACCAAAGGCAAAAGTAATCTTAATGTGAAAGATCATCTACATTGAAACGTGTACCTTAATGCAGAAAGCTCAGCTGTACATGGGGGACTGGGGCTCATACTGAGTTGCTGGGCAGAGGTGCAGTCTGTCTGTCCATCTTCTGCAGGCACTGGGCAGCTAACTCTGAACTCTTCATTATCCTTAAAGTGGAAACATATTTAAAAATTGAATTTATATAGATACTTCTCCAAAGATGATAAACATGGCCAATAAGAATATGCATGAAAAGCTTGACATAATTATTCAATGCTGCTGCTGCTGCTGCTAAGTCACTTCAGTCGTGTCCAACTCTGTGGGACCCCAGAGACGGCAACCCACCAGGCTCCCCCGTCCCTGGGATTCTCCAGGCAAGAACACTGGAGTCGGTTGCCATTTCCTTCTCCAATGCAGGAAAGTGAAAAGTGAAAGTGAAGTCGCTCAGTAGTGTCCGACTCCTAGTGACCCCATGGACTGCAGCCCACCAGGCTCTTCCGTCCATGGGATTCTCCAGGCAAGAGTACTGGAGTGGGGTGCCACTGCCTTCTCCAATAGGGAAATGCAAATCAAAACTACAATGAGAATCCACTTCACACTCACCTAGGATAGCTATAATCAGTAAGACAGACAGTTAACAAATGTTAGTGGTGGTATGTAGATATTAGGATTCTCAAACATCGAGGATGGAAATGTAAAATACGCGGCCGCTCTGTTAAAAGAGTCTGGCAACTTCTCAAAAAGTTACATATGGAGCTATCATACAACACAGCAATTCTATTCAGTTAAAAATCTAAGAGAAAACATATGTCTATATAAAAATTTTAATACAAATGTTCACAGTACCATTATTCATAATAGCCAAAAAGTGAACAAGCTAAATATTCAGCTGGTGAGTGGATGAACAAAACATGGTATATATCTATCCAATGGAATATCACCGCACAATCAAAGGAATGCAGCACTGATACACACTAAAACAAAGAATGGTCTGTGAGGACATCATGCTAAGTGAAGTAAGTCAGTCATAAAAAGACAAATATTGTTTGATTCCACATATATGAGGTGCCTAGAATAGTCAAATTCATAGACACAAAGCAGAATGCTGGTTGCCAGGGGCTAAGGGAAGAGTGGGATGTGAGCAACACGTTTATCATGGTTAAGATAAAAAATTTTACGTTACATTTATTTTACTACAAGTATCAAGAAAGAAAAACTAGAAAGACCCCTAAGAAATTAAAATCGACTGACAAAATTTCAATAAATTTTTAGGGGTATGGGATTAAAATTTTTAAAAATTTCACAATAGGTTTTAAAGGTAACATTCAGAAAAAGTTTGTAGAAAATATAGACAAGTAAAAGATAAAAACTAGAAAAGCCAAACAAGAAAATCAGAGATCTGACATACAAGGTCCAGTATCAAATTAAGTGTTTATCTCACATTTGTGGGTTAGAATTACAAGAAGTACACTTTATTATTATTCTTTAAAAATGTATCTGTGTATCACTGGAATTAGATTTTCTGAGCAGAGCAGTCATGTAGCAGTTTCTGATGAGATATCTCCAACACACCCCTGAGATGAGATGTGTGCATGTCTAACTTTTTGTGATCTTGTGGACTGTAGCCCACCAGGCCCCTCTGTCCACGGGATTCTCCAGCAAAGAATACTGGAGCAGGTTGCCATCTCCTTCTCCAGGGGATCTTCCTGACCCAGGGATCAAACCCAAGCATCCTGTGTCTCCTGCACTGGCAGGCAGGTTCTTTACCACTAGCACCACAAGGCAACCAACAGCTCTATGTATCATACCTCACCAAATCTGAGAAGCCATCAACTGTAAAATATACCAATTAGTTTATGTTACTACTAAGAAAAAACACTGCCACTAAAACTACAATAGATTTTAACTGTAAGACAGCATAATTTTCAAAGGTGAAAATGTTAAAAAAAAAAAAAAAAAAATCTATCTTAGAATCAGTGAGTTAAAGTCAAAGTGTTGGTTGCTCAGTTGTTTTTGACTCTTTGCAACCCCATGGACTGTAGCCCACCAGGCTCCTCTGTCCATGGAATTCTCCAGGCAAGATATTGGAAGTGGGTTACCATTTCCTTCTCCAGGGATTGAACCCATGTCTCCTGCAATGCAGACAGATTCTTTACCATTTAAACAACTACAAAATAACAGAATTACATAATTTAAAAAAAGACTGTAAAATACCTTAAAAATTCTGAGGGAAAGCAATTTCTAATAAAGAATTCTACAGTGAAAAGCTACTGGTCAAGGGTGAGAACCGAAAAACATTTTTAGAATGCAAGATCTCAAAAAATTCACACTAAAAACTTCTTATAAAGGAAGCCTAGGAAGATCTGACTGACCATAAAATGGGAAAGTCAAGCAAGAGGAAGAAGAAGGGATCTACCAAAGAGGATTCTTAGGATGCTGGTGAAGTCCCAGGAACACAGCTGTGCAGAGTATAAGAAAGGAAACATAATACCAGTACCCTATGAGGCTCAGTTATGGGGGGAAAAAAAGATGCGATATTGAGATATGACTCATAAATGATGGCATGACCTATTTTAACTGGCAGTGTCTTTTTTTCTTTCTCAGTGATACCAAAATAACTGGGCATCCTTTAACTGATGGCATCATAAATATGATGAAATACAATATACTGGGCGGATAAAGTGCATCGGTTTAAGAGAGTTAAACCCTTAGCTTCTAGAGTGTAAAGTTAATAGACAACATCTAAAAATGAATATTCAAGAAATAGTAGTATAAACATGTTAAATTAGAAATACAAGGATAAATATGAGGAGAAAAAGCTAGAGTTGAAAGTGGATTCAAGGGACACTATTTTTCTTTATAAGTCCAGATATACTATGTACATATACTCTTAAAAATAAAATTGAGTTAGAAACAAAAGGTAGAAAATGAGAAAAATTTGTGGGGCATGAAGATTTAGCATATAGAGGGCTAAACTCAAAAATATTGTAGGATGGGTTATCCCAAGCTTGTGACCGCAACTCTCCATTTATTTGAAAGACTGAGTTTACCAAAGTAACTTAGAATTCACTTGCATTATCAGTTAATTGGAAACAACACAAGTTGAAACAATACTTTCCATTCAGCTTGCGTTAATTAGTTCTACCAAGCTGGGTTGACTGATACAAAGACATGCAAATATGAAGAAACATTTTATTGACCTTGCGTAGCTTTAACACAAATCTTTGCGTAAGACTAGAATTATGCTAAAAACCTCATGAATTAAAAACTCTGGCAGAAGCACTGAGCGCAAATAAAATTCTAATAATAACCCTGAAAACAAAGGCAAAAATTGGTCCCATAAGATATAGATCGATGCTTCAGTGTTTACCTTTTCTTTGCAGACACCCTTAACAACATCAGACATCCTGCTCTCCAAAACAAGTTCACCTGGAGTTCTTGATGAACTTCCAGGTAAAGGAGGAAAATTTGAGGCTAGTAAGTCAAACTTTGGTGTGGGAACCTTTGCTTCAGCTGTTGAAGGATGGGGTCTCTAAAAGACACAAGTCAAAAAACAGGTTACATGTCTATTTGATTCCTTAACCCTGTACCACAGAAGCTGAAAGCTGTAGAAACAAACAAAATTGCACCCTAATGAACAGAACTCTTCCTCTATAAATTCTTGGATTCTCATCTCAGGTGAACTCTCAGTAATGTATCGGTCCAGTTTATCCTTAGTCAGCTTCTTCTTTGGTTCCTTTGCAAACTCTGCCACTTTCCTTAAACCTTCTAATCAATCTCCACTATTCTTTGCTTTCTAAATTTGCTATACCCTCTCTCCCATAACAACAACAAACCCTACACTATCTAGATTTGCCAGCATCTTTTCTCCTTCCATAGTCCCAAGAGAAAACGATATCCTTCCTTAAGAATCTTATCTTGCTTTCATCTACCCCACTCTATATTCTCAGACAAACCTCTCACATATTATATTTTCTCCTCTACTCCCTCACCTCTGTATTTACCACATCACTAAAACTGCTGTGACGAGTCACCAAAACCTTACACGATACAAAATCTGAGGTTTCCCCCACTGACCTCACTAGAGCAAACATTCTTTCCTATGGGAGCTCATTCTTCCTTTAGCTTCTGATACTTTGTCATCATTCTCAGGTCTGACAAGCATGTGCTCGTCTTTCCCTATCAACTTCTTTGGAAGGTTTTTGATTTCTGTATGATTACTACTCTTACTGCCTTTACAAACTCTCCCTGTGTGATATCCATTATCCATGACTTCAACTACTACCTACGTGCAAACAATTCTAAAAACAATAATTTTCACTTTTTGGAAAATTTTTGGTTGCACAACTCTGAAAATTTACCAAAAATCATTAGGTTGTACACTTTTAAATATTTTCAGAGCAGATCTTTGCCCGAAACCCAGATATCCACTTGCCTATTAGCCATCTCCACTTGGACTTCTCTTGGATACTTCAAACAAAAATGAAATAATTCATTTTTCAACCCCAAAGCTACCATGATCCTCAAGGTTCCATTCTTGCTGTTTAAAAAATCAGTCTGCACAGAGTCCCCTGCAAGATCTTATCCATTCTTATAACTGTAATTACTACAAGCAAGTCTATAAATTCTAAATTTCACCTCTAGCTAAGATCTCCTCACTGCACGATGGCATTCCTACTCTGCCTTTTCTACAAAAAAGCATGTTTGCCTACTTTCCTTTCAATCCTCAACCCAGATGTTTTCAACACATTGAACAGACCTCAAACCTAACTCTCCTCTCAATTGTTCAGGGCCACTGGAAGATTCACATGGCCTGCTACAATGATATCTTTAAAAACTTGCCTTACAATCTCAAGGCTGTCCATGGTATAGAAAGCTGTAAATGCAAACAACCACACTTTTTAAAGGGTTCACAGCTTGCCCCAAGAACTATTCTTTGTGTTAAAATGCACTTATTTTTCTTTGAAAGTTGGGTGCTTTTTACTGTTTAAACATGTGGTATCTGTATATTTTTAGGTATATTACACAAACACTATATAGTACCCTATTAGATATGTATATTAATTTGCTACTTATGCATGTAAAGCATTACATTCCACACATATATAAATGTAAATTCTAGTGTTTTCTTGAAACCTCCAGGCTCTCCTACACTATTTTTTTTTTTTGGTGTTTTTTAATTTATTTTTTGGAGACTAATTACAATATTGTAGTGGTTTTGCCATACATTGACATGAATCCGCCACGGGTGTACATGTATTCCCCATCCTGAACCCCTCTCCCACATCCCTCCCCATCCCATCCCTCTGGGTCATCCCAGTGCACCAGCCCCGAGCATCCGGTATCAAGCATCGATCCTGGACTGGCGATACGTTTCACATTTTCCCAAACCATCCCACTCTCGCCTCTCCCCAGAGTCTAAAAGACTGTTCTATACATCTGTGTCTCTTTTGTGGTCTCGCATACAGGGCTATCGTTACCATCTTTCTAAATTCCATATATATGCATTAGTATACCGTATTGGTACTTTTCTTTGTGGCTTACTTCACTCTGTATAATAGGCTCCAGTTTCATCCACCTCATTAGAACTGATTCAAATGTGTTCTTTTTAATGGCTGAATAATATTCCATTGTGTATATGTACCACAGCTTTCTTATCCATTCGTCTGCTGATGGACATCTAAGTTGTTTTCATGTCCTGGCTATTATAAACAGTGCTGCGATGAACATTGGGGTACAAGTGTCTCTTTCAATTCTGATTTCCTACGTGTGTATGCCCAGCTTCCTACACTATTTTTATTCCTCAACTCCTTTTAACCAGTTAGGAGATGGCAAATGTTCACCATGAACAAACCTCAAAAAATAAAAATATGAATAATTTGAAGCTAGCTAAGTGAGGATTCAAAAACCTGTCTAGAACTATAAAAAAAATTTTTTTTAAATCTTAAGTGGGAAATATAAAAATCAGCAATAGGTAGAGAATTGCCCCTAAGTAACAATTAATAAATAGTGTAATAATTTCCAATATCACCCAAAAGAGCTTTAAAAGTGAACCACATACTATATTAGATTTGCAAAAAATCGTATTCTTTGTAAGGCTATGGACAGATAGGAACTTTCTTCACTGAGTGAAAATTGACACAAACCCTACAGAAAGCCATCACACAGTAACTTACTGAACTGTGACTCAGAAATCTTACCTCCAGGGATTCTCCTTCAGATGCTGTTACACAGACAGGAAGTGATGGTTATACAAGGTTATCACTGCACTGTTTGTAACAGCATTGTAAGATTAAAACATTGAAATTCCTTAAATCTCCATTAATAAAGCAATAATTAAACTTTACATGGAATATTTTCATGGATTTTATTTTAAACCATGTAAATAGGTTAGGCAAACCATTTTTTTTTTAAAAGTGACCAATACAGGTCAAATCTCTAACTTCCTGTGTGCTTTAAGGATGCGTGGTGGTGATGGTGGATATTTCAGGGTCAAAAACAGGCTGTAATTATCTTTGCTGAATATTATAACCAATAAAACAAAATCGAGGAAAGACATACCAGAAGTCAATGCCATACTAAAGCACACAAGAAAAACAAAGAAACAAACCAACCCTGAACACATGTAATTAAAAGTTAAAAAAAAAAAACAAAAACTTACTGGGATCCTTTCATCTTCCCGACGTCTTCGACCTCTGAAGAGAGTTCTCCTTTTAACAATAATAAAAGGGGGTGAGGGGTAGGGGAGGAAGGAGAACTCAGTAAGTTTCTTCAAATGTGTATGTTCTATCAAAGATGGGTGAATTTCTGTTTTAAGTATCTATACTTCCTAAATCTCCTTTTATTATTAAAAGATATATATTCTTCTGAAGGGATCCTGAGCTGATCTACAGAAAACGTCACCTATCACCACCACCACCACTAAGTAAACTGGTCCTATTTTTATTAGCAGTGCTCCCTCCATATCAGAAGCATATTAGGGTTGTTTTTTTGTTTAGCAAGGGTAGACAATATATAACCCAATTCCCACAGTTCACATGTTGCCAGAAATTAAAACTATGGTGGCATAAGATCTTCCTAAGGTAATCTTTCCTTAGTGAACTGTAAAGAACTTCAGAATAACTTCTATAAACCTCTGACTCAGTTATATTCTTTACAGGGATTCTAAATAAAGCGTCTGTCTACGATGCGGGAGACCTGGGTTCGATCCCTGGGTTGGGAAGATCCCTTGGAGAAGGAAATGGCAATCCACTCCAGTACTATTGCCTGGAAAATCCCATGGACGGAGGAGCCTGGTAGGCTACAGTCCATGGGGTCACAAAGAGTTGGACATGACTGAGCGACTTCACGTTCACGTTCAGTAACCCATATTACATGAACCAAAAAATTTTAAGCATAACTATATATGAAAAATTAAATTAAAAAATCACTAGATCATGGACTTCTAATATTAATATTATGATTAAAGAATTTTCATACACATTATTTCCATATTTATTACCATATTTCCTTACCTGCCCCGGCCATAGTCCCCATTCTGTTCCATCTGCAAAGTGGGAGTTTCTTTTGGAAGGTAGCTTTGTTCCTGATGCCCTGTTACTGCAGGATTATGTCGTTCAGTTGCAAAGTTCCTTGAACCAGATCTGGTCAATGGTCCATCTCCCAACGACACAGAGCCCTCTGTTGAATGTTCTGAACCACCTGACCTAAAATGAGGCTTCACACTGTAAGAAACATAAGGCCATATACACGAAAGAATAAATTAAGACAGAAAAATCCTTCCTCTTAATGGTAGAAATTCTTAATAGGCCAAGTTAAAAACTGCCTTCTGCTGTATTCTGGTTTTCCACAAACTAGGTTGGACACAGAAGCATTATATTGTAAAAATGTAAACCCTTTAATGTCTCAGATGTGTTATTTTTAAAAGGCAAAGAATTTTTTCATTAAAAAAGCTGTTTGGAGCTATCTGGGAATGATCCAAAGTTCTTCAAGATTAAGCTACTTCCATCTCAAAAGTAAGGATATAACTAGGATTTCAGCTAACTTCTTTAGCACAAGATACCATTTTGACATATCTAAATCAGCCAGACTAGAAGCTTATTGAATCTATGCCATACATTCTCAATGGGGCAATAAAACCCCCAAAGGGAGTAAGAATTGGAATAAATCGACATACAATAATCTCTAGCATTAAATTATCATATGAGGAAACTGGGAGAAAAGTCTAAAAAGGCTTTTTAGGGGACAGAAAATTAAAAAAAAAAAAAAACAACAGCAAGAAATAGTGAAATATATTAAAATTAAAGCTTCTTACTAAGTACCCCTCTCCAAATGCAAACAGTTGTTCAAAGATCCAACAAAACTGTGGGACTAAATGACTAGGAAAATATAATGCAACTAATAGCCTGGCGCGACTTCATGAATTAAGGTAAGAAATCTGATGAGAAACAAAAAGCCAAACCAAAACCAAACAAAACACAAAAACCACCTACTTTTAACAAAAGTAGCTTTTACCTTGGATGATAGGTTTAAGTACTCAACTCTCTAACAACTATAAGCAGATGAAACTAGGGTACCATAAATTAAAGAGGATCCAGTTTAATTAATAGTGAAAACATTTAGGACTTCCTGGGTAGTCTAGTGGTGAAGAATTGGCCTCCCAGAAGATTCAAGGGTGTGTGTGTGTGTGTGTGTGTGTGTGTGTGTGTGTGTGTGTGTGTGTGGAGATTCATGTTGATATATGGCAGAAACTGCCACAATATTGTAAAGTAATTATCCTCCAATTAAAAATAAAATTAGAAAAAAAAATCCACCTTCCAATGCAGGGGACAGGGGTTCGATCCCTGGTTGGGGACCTAAGATGCTATAAACTATGGGGCAGCTAAGCCTGTAAGCCATTGCAACTATTTAGCCCACGTGCTCCAGAGTCTTCAGGCCACATGTGCCACAACTAGAGAAAGCTTGGGGCTGCAAGAAAGACCCAGTACAGTCAAAATTAAAATAAATTAATAAAGTTTATCTTTTAAAAACTAAGAATATTTCAAGTAAGCTCAAGTAACTGAGGATCTTGGCTCTACAGCAGATTAAAAAAGGAAGTACTAGATTTTCATTTGGTCCCTTCCCTGCAGTTTATATACCCCATTTTTTTAGTGTATTTTCATAGTTATTCAGCTACCCGACTAACTCTTTAGAGAATATAACAAATGAAAGTACTACTACTAAAACAAACATAAATATCAGGCTACCAATTTTAGCTAAGTCTCATATACGATACTTTTCCAGAAAATTACTTACATGATACAAAATAGATTCTATTTGAATAGCAATGAAATTCAGTGTCAACTAACACAAACTAATTTTCAAAACATTTATATTATCCATCAGATCTGAAAATGACCTCAGGGGTACATATACTATTTACGTATCTGTTCAGAAACTATCACTAAAATCTTCTCACTGCATCAATACACCCAATAAGACAAGTTACTAGGTTTAAAAAGCCCCCAGATCTCATAATCTTTCCCTTCACAGAGAGGGACTTACAATCAAAGTCCAGGCAAAGGAAAAAAGGATGATGAAAGAAATGTGATAAAAGACAAGAAGGAACGTGACAGAAAGATAAAGTATTAAAGGAAGAAAATTGCCCACATTTCTGAAAGTTAGTCCTATGATCATCACTGGGCTGTTACAAAGTTAGTAATATAAACTGCTCCTTGACCAATGACTTAAATATATAAAAATAAAGGCTTGGCAGTGGTCACTTCTTAGAAGTAAGATGGAAATCAAGATTTGGGTTCATAGTCAACAGGCTCTAGTTCATCTGTAACATTTACATTTTTATAAGGAAGTATCTGTGTATTATTTCTGTGACTAAAAATTAGTAACTACACTGGTCAAATATATGGATAAAACTATACACAAATAGATTTGAGTAACAAGGAAAATCACACTAAATCTGTATCTCCAAAACCACAGATACATCTCCTTGTAAGCAAGAAAGACTTGACTGTCCTTCTTGGCTTTCTTATTGCAATTTTACCTCTTCTGCCAAGAAAGCAAAGCAGATAAAAACATTAAGTGACAATAAAGGAATACCATAAACCCACATAACGTATTTTTAAGGTAAACATCTGCAAACAGGAATACTTTTTGTTGTTACTGAAAACTGTTTTTAGTCTATCATATCATATAACCAAGATGTCTATTTCACTTAACTACTTAAAGCAAAATTCACCCCTTCAAAGAAAAATGAAATCAACAAATACATATTTCTACAAAGTTACTATTTCTAATCATAAGAAATCTGTATCTCCTCAAAAGGGAAGTATAAACTGTCATTTGTATTAATGGAACTATTTTCAAGGAAAAAAAAAAAAACTTTACTAGCTATCAGATCAGATCAGATCAGATCAGTCGCTCAGTTGTGTCCGACTCTTTGCGACCCCATGAACCGCAGCACGCCAGGCCTCCCTGTCCATCACCAGCTCCCGGAGGTCACTCAGACTCGCATCCATCGAGTCAGTGATGCCATCCAGCCATCTCATCCTCTGTCGTCCCCTTCTCCTCCTGCCCTCAATCCCTCCCAGCATCAGAGTCTTCTCCAATGAGTCAACTCTTCGCATGAGGTGGCCAAAATACTGGAGTTTCAGCTTTAGCATCATTCCTTCTAAAGAAATTCCAGGATTGATCTCCTTTAGAATGGACTGGTTGGATCTTCTTGCAGTCCAAGGGACTCTCAAGAGTCTTCTCCAACACCACAGTTCAAAAGCATCAATTCTTCGGCGTTCAGCCTTCCTCACAGTCCAGCTCTCACATCCATACATGACCACAGGAAAGACCATAGCCTTGACTAGGCGAACCTTTGTTGGTAAAGTAATGTCTCTGCTTTTGAATATGCTATCTAGGTTGGTCATAACTTTCCTTCCAAGGAGTAAGCGTCTTTTAATTTCATGGCTGCAGTCACCATCTGCAGTGATTTTGGAGCCCAGAAAAACAAAGTCTGACACTGTTTCCCCATCTATTTCCCATGCAGTGATGGGACCAGATGCCATGATCTTCGTTTTCTGAATGTTGAGCTTTAAGCCAACCCTTTCACTCTCCACTTTCACTTTCATCAAGAGGCTTTTTAGCCCCTCTTCACTTTCTGCCATAAGAGTGGTGTCATCTGCATATCTGAGGTTATTGATATTTCTCCCGGCAATCTTGATTCCAACTTCTGTTTCTTCCAGTCCAGCATTTCTCATGATGTACTCTGCATATAAGTTAAATAAACATGGTGACAATATGCAGCCTTGACGTACTCCTCTTTTCCTATTTGGAACCAGTCTGTTGTTCCATGACCAGTTCTAACTGTTGCTTCCTGACCTGCATACAGATTTCTTAAGAGTAGAAGAAAAAGAAATATAGTAATCTTAGGTTTGTTAATTAATAAAAAGCCATGTAACCTTAGTAAGATAACCATCCTCCTCAACTTTCAGTTTCTTCATCTAAACTACACTATAACAAAGGTCTTTCCAGACTTAAACATCACTGTCTCTATGTGCATATGGTAATTAAATTTTTTTTTTTTAAACAGGATGGAGGTTAGAGGACAGTGTGTGTTTTAAGGCTCATTGAACTTTTACACATATGTCCTAGCAATTACCTGAATTTTGTTCTTATTACTTTATCAAACTAACAGTCATTTATAAGAGCACAAATAATCTTTTGTTTATAAAGAATCCTTCATTCTTACAATATGAAGAGTTCTCATTTGCAACTTCATATAACAATTATGAATGTGTATGTGGAAAATTCTGAAAGAGATGGGAATACCAGACCACCTGATCTGCCTCTTGAGAAATCTGTATGCAGGTCAGGAAGCAACAGTTAGAACTGGTCATGGAACAACAGACTGGTTCCAAATAGGAAAAGGAGTACGTCAAGGCTGTATAATTGTCACCATGTTTATTTAATTTATCTGCAGAGTACATCATGAGAAATGCTGGACTGGAAGAAACACAAGTTGGAATCAAGATTGCTGGGAGAAAAGAAATATCAATAACCTCAGATATGCACATGATACCACCCTTATGGCAGAAAGTGAAGAGGAACTAAAAAGCCTCTTGATGAAAGTGAAAGTGGAGAGTGAAAAGGTTGGCTTAAAGCTCAACATTCAGAAGACGAAGATCATGGCATCTGGTCCCATCACTACATGGGAAATAGATGGAGAAACAAGTGGAAACAGTATCAGACTTTATTCTTCTGGGCTCCACAATCACTGCAGATGGTGACTGCAGCCATGAAATTAAAAGACGCTTACTCCTTGGAAGGAAAGTTATGACCAACCTAGATAGCATATTCAAAAGCAGAGACATTACTTTGCCAACAAAGGTCCATCTAGTCAAGGCTATGGTCTTTCCTGTGGTCATGTATGGATGTGAGAGCTGGACTGTGAAGAAGGCTGAGCGCCAAAGAATTGATGCTTTTGAACTGTGGTGTTGGAGAAGACTCTTGAGAGTCCCTTGGACTGCAAGGAGATCCAATCAGTCCATTCTGAAGGAGATCAGCCCTGGGATTTCTTTGGAAGGAATGATGCTAAAGCTGAAACTCCAGTATTTTGGCCACCTCATGCAAAGAGTTGACTCATTGGAGAAGACTCTGATGCTGGGAGGGATTGGGGGCAGGAGGAGAATGAGACGACAGAGGATGAGATGGCTGGATGGCATCACTGACTCGATGAATGTGAGTCTGAGTGACCTCCGGGAGTTGGTGATGGACAAGGTGGCCTGGTGTGCTGCGGTTCATGGGGTCGCAAAGAGTCGGACACGACTGAGTGACTGATCTGATCTGATCTGATCTGATATATAGTAAAAATTTCCAAACACTTAAAAGTGACCTTCAGGGAATTCTCTGGTGGTCCAGTGGTTAGGACTTGGCACTGTCAGTGCTATGGGCCCAAGTTCAATACCTGATTGGGGAACTAAGATTCTACAAACTTCCTGGTGTGAACGACAACAAAGATGTTCAAATGTTTAAACCAAATGTGTCAGTTAAAAGTGAGTACAAAATCTGTGACTATTAGAAAGTGGTACATATGAATGCTTCTAGAATCTACTGAGTGTTTTGTTTTTTTTTTTTAAAATATTGGAAGGCTTGTTTCTTCAGTGAAGCATGTTTCAGAAAAACCTTATAAAAAAGAATTAAGTTCCTAAAAGCTATTTTGGAAAAACATACCCCACATGTGGTCTCCTTGCCAAAAACAATCAAATAAGAGAATTCTCATTCTGGCAAGAAAAAAAATTACTGAACAGAAATAATTAAAAACAAAAAACAACATAGGAGGCTCACAAAATAAGGCAGAGAAATAGTAGATGTGAACTTCTAAATAAATCTAAACAACTAAATAAATCTGAGCCCTTTCTCCTTTGGTTACTTACACTCCAGCAAAAGTCATATTATATACCAAATTACTGAGATTACCAGTTGATAATCTCAACTGAGATTCTGGAGTTCTTAGTAATTTATTCAGAATACTATGGCTTAAGTGTAGGCTTTGGAATCAAACTGCCTGGACTCAAACCTTGGCTCTGCAAGCTACTGGCTACATGCTTTTGGACATGATATATAACATTTTTATCTCTCAAATTTCTTAAATAGACACAATACTCTATTTACAGGGTTATGAAAATTAACAGTGATATAACAAATCAAGGCCTTAAAACAGAACTTTAGACATGACTCAGTAAAGAACGGGCTTCCGCGGTGGCTCAGACAGTAAAGAATCCACCCACAATGTAGAAGACCTGGGTTCAATCCTTAGGTCAGGAAGATGCCCTGGAGGAGGGCATGGCAACCCACTCCAGTATTCTTGCCTGGAGAATCCCATGGACAGAGGAGCCTGACGGGCTAGTCCTTGGGGTCGCAAGGAGTCGGACACGACTGAGTGACTCAGCACAGCATAGTTCGTGGAAATCAAGTCAATCCTTAAAAACAATATATAACTCACTCTCCCAGTATTTATTACTCAAATCAGTTAACATTTCTACCATCAAAAAACTCATTCTACAAAATGTTATTTAACACATTAAATGGTACCTAGAAACCAGATTTTATATTGTTACCACAAAATGTTTTCTGTTCTCGTTATTATTAAAAAAAAAGTCAATATATACTGGTGTATAATCTCAGTCCCAAATCTTTTATCAACTCTGAGGTAAAAGTGTGTTTTTAATTGTTAACATACTTTTTTTGGGGGGTGGGGTGGGACCCTTTTATTGTGTTAGAAAATAAGCATTGCTATTAACATACTGACTGTAAGAACTACCAGGAATTGTGTACAATAAATTCCAGCTATCATATTATACCTTACCGATTTTTTTGGAATGGTCGACCCATATTTACAGCAGCAGCGGCGGCGGCGGCAGCAGCGGCAGCGGCAGCATTTGTTTTATAAGATCCTGGTGAATTAAAGCCATTCACAAAACTACCATTGGGAAAGGGAGCCTAAAAGAAAATTTTAATGTTTAAATTGATTTGGGGTATTAAATATACTTATCACCATTTAAAGCCTATAAAGTAACCACCATCAACACAAAACAAAATAAAACAAGAACTCTAACTCTGATTTCTTCAAACTTCAGCTTCAGTGAAAAACCATATATTCTCTAAGGATCTCACTTACCAGTGGTGTTTCAAAGTAAGGTGTGGGATTTGGAGACCAAGACTGAGGCACAATACTATAGACAGAGTACTGTTGGTGAGGATTATATACAGGCTGCATGAAGACCGGTGAGGCATACTGTGCTTGAGTTTGAATGGGCTGACTATACATACTAGAATCCATTAATCGATAACCATTCTTAGCAAAAAATGTATTGATGGCTTTTATCCTTGCCTAAAAGCAAGAAGAACACAAAAGAATGTATAATCACAAAGGATTAAGTGTATACTTTCACAAATATATTTAATTTAAATTTTAAACACATTTTACTTTTAAAAACTTTTACACAGAAAATACAATTAATACAATAAACAAAGTAAAATCATAAAAGTCAAAATATTAAAACTAACTGCAACTTATCAAAACAAGGGGAAAAAAGGCAAGTGGCTCTTGTGTGAAAAGATGCTAGACCTTGATCACAGAGAAATGCAATCAGAATGGAATTAATATTTCTCACTTATAAAATTGGCAAAAGCCTAAAAATCTAACAACATACTCTACTGAAAAAGCTGTGACAAACACATACTCTGATACACTAATGATGGGGATTCAAAACAGTATGACCCTTAAAAAGGGAAAAAAATAAAAGTAACCTGGTGACTCCAGAGAAAGCAAGGAACACTGAAAACTACCCTAACAAAAGGACTCAAAGAGGCCACACTTCATCAGTAAGGACAATAAACACACCAAATATGTTTAAATATTCAAAAACCAGAAACAGCTGAACAGTCGTTTTTGAAGGTCATTTTGAAGGGGCTTCCCTGGTGGTGCAGACAGCAAAGAATCTGCCTGCAATGTAGGAGACTCGGATTCAATTCCTGGGTTGGGAAGATTCCCTGGAGAAGGAAATGGCAACCCACTCTAGTATTCTTGCCTGGGAAATCCCATGGACAGAGGAGCCTGGCAGGCTACAGTCCATGGGGTTGCAAAAGAGTTTGACAGGACTTAGTGACTAAATAACAAGGGAACCAACACATTATTTTGAAAACTGGTGATAAAAGCTAGAACCAGGCACTTATCATATATATAACCTATACCTAAGGGTAATGAATATGAGAGAAAGTATTTTGACTAACAAATGGAAAAAATATAGAACAGAAATAGCAACAGATAGCAACCCTTAATGAATTAATGTATCCAGTCAATGATGAGCAACAGCTAGAATAGGAGACACACACATTGACACTATGTGTTTTTGTTCTCTCTGCTGCTCCAAGATCAAGTCCAATTCTGATTAACCTCCAGATCTAGCTACCGATTTGCATGAAATAGAGAGGACAAAGACTGTGTTAAAACTATGCTTAAGAATATAACTAGCCAACTAAAAAGTGGGCTGAGAACTTGAATATATATTTCTTTAAAGATATACAAATGGACAATAAGCACATGAAAAGACGCTCAACATCACTAATTCCTGAAGGAACATAAACTGAAACCACAAAGCAATCCCACGTCACATCCACTAAGATGGCTACTAACAAGAAACAGAAAACAGTGAGGTGCTGGAGAGGATATGGAGAAACTGGAACCCTGTGCACTGCTGCAGGAGTATAAATGGTACAGCTACTGTGCAAAACAGCATGGAGGCCCTCAAAAAGTGGAAAGTAGAATTACTATATGATCCAGCAATTCCACTTTTGGGTATATATACAAAAGAGCTCAAAGCAGAGTCTTGAAGAGGTATTTGTACACCCATGACTCCTAACAGCATTATTCACACGAGCTAAAATATGGAAGCAAACCCAAGTGTCTATGAACAGAGGAATGGATAAGCAAATTGTTATATAAATACACTGGAATATGTATCAACCTTAGAAAGGAGGAAATTTTTCAATATGCTACATGGATGGACCTTGAAGACACATTATTAAGTGAAATAATAAGTGAAATCACAAGGAGACAAATACTGTATGATTTCTTTATATGAGGTAAGTAATCAAAGATAATATAGGCCTAGGTGGTTGTCAGGGGCTGGAGGAGGGGAAAACGGGGAGTTATTAACAGGCACAAAGTTTCAGTTTTACAAGAAAAGAGTTATGAGAATGGATGGTGGTGATGGCTGTACAACAAAGACAATGTGTTTACCATCACTGAACTATTAAATGAAATTAAAATAGTTAAGATGGTAAATTTTATATGTATTTTAACACTATATGTATATACACACACACACACAGCTAACTTCCCTGGTTGTACAGTGGTAAAGAATCTGCCTGCCAAAGCAGAGTACACAGGTTGGATCCCTGGTCTGGGAAGATTCCACATGCCATGGAGCAATTAAAAGCCTGTGCGTCACAACTACTGGGCCTGCATGCAATTAACTAGTGAAGCCAGTGGGCCTAGAGCCTGTGCTCCACAATAAGAGAAGCCACAGCAATCAGAAGCTCATGCACCACAATGAAGAGTAGCCCCCGCTCACTGCAGCTAGAGAGAGCCCACTTGCAGCAACAAAGACCCAGGGTAACCAAAAATAATAGATTAATTTTAAAAACAGAAAGTTTGAGTGTGTGTGTATATATATATACACACACACACACACATACACACACACATAATAAATTTTAATTTATATTATTATGGACACTGCCTGCAGCTTGTGGGATATTAGTTCCCCAACCAGGGACTGAACCCGTGCCCCATGCAATGGAAGCATGAAGTTCCAACCACTAAAACGTCAAGGCATTCCCTACCTAGAAGCTTTTTTGTTTGCTTTTTTGGTCATACTGTGTGGCATGTGGGATCTTAGTTCCCCAACCAGGGATCAAACCTGTGCCCTCCAGTGGAAGCATAAAGTCTTAACCACTAGACCACCAGGAAGTCCCATCACCAAATTTTTCAAAGGTAGAAAACAGATTTAAAAGGACAGTCCACTAAAAATGATGTAAGCAAGGAACAAAGATGTCTAAGAACAAGTAACTAGATAATCAAGTTGCAGTACAGGCATACTATACTTACTGCCCTTTGCTTTATTGTGCTTCCCAAATATTATGGTTTTGTTTTTGTTTTGTACTATTTTTGCAAAATAAGGGTTTGTGTCAGGCCTGCATTGAGCAAGTCAATTGGTACAATTTTTCCATCAGCATTTGCTCACACTGTTAAGAGCTGATTCATAATATTAGCTTCAAGTGTATAAAATAAAGGTCCAATTAAAAAAAATTTATTTTTGGTTGCATTGGGTCTTCATTGCTGCAAGTGGGCTTTCTCTAATTGTGGTGAGTGTCTCTGCATGACACTATGGTAATTCTTGCAATATATCTCATTTTGTCATTATGTTAAACTTGTTATGGTGATCTGTGATCTCTCATGTTACTATTGTAATTGTTTTGGGATACCACAAACCACGCTAATATAAGGTGACAAACTTAATAAATGTGTGTGTTCTGGCTACTCTACCAATGGACAGTTTTCCTGTTCTCAATCTCTCCCTGGATCACCCTATTCCCTGAGATACAACAATATTGAAACTAGGTCAGTTAATAATCCTAAAATAGCCTCTAAATATTCAAGTGAAAGGAAGAGTCACAGCTCTCTTACTTTAAATAAAAAACTAGAAATGGTTTTTAAATTATTTATTTGGTTGTTCCTGGTCTTCCTTGTGGTATGCAAACTCTTAGTTGTGGCCATGTGAATCTCGCTTCCTGATCAGGGATAGAACCTGGGCCCCTGCACTGGGAGCATGAAGTCTTAGCCACTGGACCTCCAGGGAAGTCCCTAAAAACAAGTTTAGTGAGGAAGGCATGTTGAAAGCCAAGAAAGGCCAAAAGCTAGGCTTCTTGTGCCAAACCATTAAGTCAAGTTGTGCATGCAAAGAAAGTTCTTTAAACAAATGAGAACTATTCCAGTGAACACACAAATGATAAGAAAGCCAAACAGCCTTATGGCTGATGTGGAAAAGTTTCAGTGATCTGGATAGATGATCAAACCAGTCCCAACATTCCCTCAAGCAAAAGCCAAATGCAGAGCAAGACCCTAATTCTCTTCAATTCTGTGAAAGCTAAGAGAGAGGTGGAAGCTACAAAAGAAAAGTTTGAAGACAGCAGAGACTGGTTCATGCGGTTAATGAAAGAAGCTATCTCTATAACCATCGAAGTGCGAGGTAAAAGATCAATGGCTGATGTAGAAGCCACACCAAGTTATCCAGAATATCTAGCTAAAATAAGTAATAAAAACTTGCAAATACCTTAGGACTTTCATAGCTAGAGAAGATAAGTCGATGCTTGGCTTCAAGATTTCAAAGCTTAGAAGGACAGGCTGACTCTCTTGGTAGGGGCTAGTGCAGTCAGTAACTAAACTTGAAGCCAATGCACATTAACCACTCCAAAAATTCTTTGACCCTTCAGAATTATGCTAGACCCACTATGGCGAAGAAGAACTAAAGAGCCTCTTGATGAAAGTGAAAACGTTGGCTTAAAACTCAACATTCAGAAAACTAAGATCATGGCATCTGGTTCCATCACTTCATGGCAAATAGATGGGCAAACAATGGAAACAGTGACAGACTTTTATATTTTGGGGCTCTAAAATCACTGCAGATGGTGACTGCAGCCATGACGCTTGCTGCTCCTTGGAAGAAAAGCTATGACCAATCTAGACAGCATTTAAAAACAGAGACACATTTAAAAGCAGAGCTTGGGATTCATGTATACACATTTACACATATATACTAGGCCCATCTAGTCAAAGCTACGGTTTTTTCAGTAGTTATGTATGGATGTGAGAATTGGGACTATAAAGAAAGCTGAGCACCAAAAAATTGATGCTTTTGAACTGTGGTGTTGGGGAAGACTCTTGAGAGTTCCTTGGACAGCAAGGAGATCCAACCAGTCCATCCTAAAGGACATCAGTCCTGAATACTCATTGGAAGGACTGATGCTGAAGCTGAAACTCCAATACTATGGCCACCTGATGCAAAGAAATGATTCATTTGAAAACACCCCGATGCTGGGAAAGATTGAAGGCGGGAAGAGAAGAGGACGACAGAGAACGAGATGGTTGGATGGCATCACCAACGTGATGGACACGAGTTTGAGGAGGCTCCAGGAGTTGGTGATGGACAGGGAAGCCTGGTCCATCAGATCACAAAGAGGTGGACACGACTGAGTGACTGAACCAAACTATGCCTATGTTCTATCAATGAAACAACAAAGCTTAGCTGTTAACAACATGGTTTACTAAATATTTTAGGCTTACTGCTGAGATCTACTGCTCAGTTAAAAAGATTCCTTCCAAAATATTACTACTCACTGACAAGGCACCTGGTCACTCAAGAGCTCTAAGGAAGATATATGATGGAGTTTATGTTGTTTTCATGCCTGCTAACACAACATCCATTCTGTAGCCCATGTTTCAAGGAGAAATTTTGGCTTTCAAGACTTAATTATATAAGTTTTTACTATACATTTCATGAGGCTATTGAGTACTTGCCAGAGATAATGATTTCTTTGATGGAGACAGGCAAAATCAATTAAAAATCTTCTGGAAAGGATTCACCATTCTAGATGCCATTGAGATTATTCATCGAAAGAAGGCAAAATACCAACATGAACAGGAGTTTAGAGTAAGTTAATTCCAACTTTCATGGATAACTGAGCAGTTCAAGACTCAAGTTTACTGGAAGAAGTTAACTGTGGATGTGGTAGAAATAGCAAGAGAACTAGAATCAGAAACAGAGCTGAAGATGGAAGTGGATTGCTCCAATTTCATGATAAAACTTGAACAAATAAGGAGTTGCTTCTTATGGATGAAGAAAGAAAGTGGTTTCTTGAGATGGAATCTACTTCTGATGAAGATGGTGGAAGACTGTTGAGATGATAAGAATGGATTTAAATATTATATAAACTTAGTTGTTAAAGTGGTAGCAAAGCTTGAGAAGACTGACTCCAATTTTTAAAGTTCTACAGACTTCCCCTGTTGGTCCAGTGGTTAAGAACCCACTTGCCAGTTGCCAGGGACACAAGTTCAGTCTTCGGTCTGGGAAGATTCCACATGCAGCAGGGCAACTAAGCCCATGTGCAACAACTACTGAGCCTGTGCCCTACAGCCTGCGTGCCACAACTGCTGAAGCCCCCACATGCTAGATTCTGTGTTCTGAACAAGAGAAGCCACTGTAATGAGAAGACCTAGTACTGCAACTAGAGAGTAGCCCCGTTTCATGACAGTGAAAGCCTGCATGCAGCAACTAAGACCCAGTGCAGCCAAAAATAAAAATAATAAAAATTTTAAAAAATAAACAGAAAGAAAAGGCTAAGTTATAAAAACCCTTGTTAGAAAACATAGGGTTAACATTTCATGATCTTGGATTTGGTGATGACTTTTGATGTATGGCACCAAAAGCACATACAACAATAAAATTAACTGAACTTCATAAAAATTAAAAACTTTTGTGTCTCAAAGGACACTTCAAGAGAATCAAAAGGTAAACTACAAAATGGGAAAAAATACTTGCAGATCATATATCTGACAAAAGGTTAATATTCAGAATATATAAAGATCTGGTACAAATCAACAAAAAAACAAATAACCCAATATAAAACATGGTTAGGGACCTCCCTGGTGGTCTACTGGTTAAGAATCTGCCTCCCAATGCAGGAGATGCAGGTTCCATCCCTGACTGGAAAACTAAGATCCCACATGCTGCCAGGCAACCAAACCTGTACACCACAACTACCGAGCCCTCACACCACAACCAGAGAGAAGTCCGTGTACTGCAACAGAGATCTCACGTGCACAGTAAGACCCAATACAGTCATAAACCTAAAAATATTTAAAAAAAATAAAAAATGGTCAAAGGACCTGAATACACATTTCTTCAAAATGATATAAAAATGTCAACAAGTCCATGAAAAGATGCCCAATATCTTGTGTCACTAGGAAAATGAAACCCAAAACCATAATAAGATTCCACTTTTACCCATTGGTTTTATCAAAAAAGCAAAAATAAGTGTTGGCAAGGATGCAGAAAAATTTGAATCCTCCTCTATTGTTGGTGAGAATGTAAAAGGATATGGTTTCTTTGGAAAACACTTATGCACTCCTCAATGTTAAACATATAATTATTATGTTACCCAATAATTCCCAGTACATATGGGAACTCAAACAGTTGTGCAGCATTGTTTACAATAATCCAAAGAGGGAAGCAACCTAAGCATCTTTCAATAGATAATGGATACACGAAATGTGGTATTTATACAGTGCAATATTATTCATCAAATAAAAAGTAATGAAGTTCTATACCTATGGCTGATTTATGTTGCTGTATGGCAGAAACCAACACAGTATTGCTAAGCAATTATCCTTCAAATAAAAATAAATTTTTTGAAAAAAATCTTAAAAAAAGAGAATGGATTATAAAACACGAAAAAAAAAAAAAGTAATGAAGTTCTGATATATGCTCCATATAGATGAAGCTTGAAAACATTATCCTAAGTGAAATAAGCCAGACACAAAAGAACAAATATCACATAATTTCGTTTGTATGTGGCATCTAAAATAGGTAAACTCAAAAAGACAGAGACTAGAATGGGAAGTTACCAGCAGCCAGGAAGAATGGGAAGTTATTGTTTCATGGGTATAGCATTTTTATTTGGGAGGCTGGGATGTTTGGGAACTTTGTTTCAGAGTTTTTGTTCTGAAAAATACCAGTAACGATTGTACAGCGATATGAATGTACTAAATGCCACTGAGCTGTACACTTAAAAATGGCAAATTGCATGTATGCATATTTTACCAATAATAAAATTTTAAGAAAGCATACATTACAAATTATCTGTAAACAGAGCAACCACTTAATGTTTTTCCATGGAGATAAATGATTAAATCATGATACACACGAACAATATTCTATGTATAACAGAAACAATGGTGAATGAAAAGATCCTGAAGATCTACTATGAAAAAACAACAGAAGTGTATACACTGTACATTTCTATTCCCATAAAGACAGACACGAAAAAGATTTCTAAATGCATGCAGAAAAAACTGCTCTCTCATATTACCTATAGGGAAAATGACTGGAGGAATCTGAGAGAGGGAGATTTAATTAATTAATTTACTATGAATCATTTGACCTTCTTAGCACATACAGGTACTACTTTCACAGTTAAAAATTCTGAAACAGTAAATATACAACAGAAACATATATAGAAGTAAACATATTATATATATATTCTATGATATATATAATTTATATGAAATTCAAATAAAACAATATTCTCAGTCATAAAAACTCAATTAAAACAGGAAGTATTGCCTCTTAATGAAATTATCCACAGCACAGGAGGGTAAGTATTGTCCACTGAATCCCTTTGTCCTCCAAGATCACTGCTTTTGAACCAGAGAACTTTAGAAATGAAAAGCATGCACACTTCAAAGAAACAAACCAAGACCTGAGGGGTAAATGACATGCCCAGATCAAAGGATGCATGGTTGAAAATAGCATCAAGGCCTGGAACATACAATTTCTTGCCCCTGCATGTGTCTTTCTGGGTGCAAGGTCATCTGGTTTTAATGAATGATATAAAAATTAATTAATGTGAATCTCCGCAAGAATACTGCTTTGTTGTTGTTGTTCAGTCACTCAGTCATGTCTGACTCTTTGCAACCCCATGGACTATGTGATGGATAATCAAAAGAACCAGAGATGAAAACCAAAATGGCAGAAAAAGAAGAAAACTATTTATAGTGAAAGAAAGGAAGGAACAAAGGGACAAATTTACCACTAAACCTGAGATCTCAGCAAAAGCAATAAGCTATAAGATACAGGAGGTATAAGGAATAATCAAAATAGTGACTATTTACTGGTAAGATATATCAAGCAAGTAATCCAAAAGGCCCAACAAACTAATAGATCTAAGGCTGCTACAAATGAAAACACTTTTGGAAAAAATCACTAAGTTACCAAGGAGAGGGAAAAAAGCAGTAAAAATTACTTTAAGGAAATAAGAAATACAACAGACTTGAATAGAGAAAATATATCATCATAAAGTTACCACAATAATGAATAATTCAGGGTAAAACTGCCAAATGTCCTAATTTAATCAAATAATTAAATGTAATCCCATTAATTCCAATAAGGTTTTTTTGTTTGGTTGTTACTAGATAAACATTCTAAAATTCATATGGAAAAGAAATACATAAGATAATTCTAAAAGAGCACAAGGAGGAAGACTTTGTACAAGGAGAAAAGGATATTAGAAATCTATGGTAATTAGAACAACTAGAGATATATAGGACAGATGCAACATTACACACAACTTGTGGAAAGACAGACCACTTAATAAGTGCTAACACAACTGCCTTTCTATACTACTGCTACTGCTGCTAAGTCGCTTCAGTCGTGTCCAACTCTGTGCAACCCCATAGAAGGAAGCCCACCAGGCTCCCCCGTCCCTGGGATTCTCCAGGCAAGAACAGTGGAGTGGGTTGCCATTTCCTTCCCCAATGCATGAAAGTGAAAAATGAAAGTGAAGTCGCTCAGTCGTGTCCGACTCTTAGCGACCCCATGGACTGGAGCCTACCAGGATCCTCCGTCCATGGGATTTTCCAGGCAAAAGTACTGGGGTAGGGTGCCATCGCCTTCCCCGTGCCTTTCTATAAATGAGGGGAAAATGAAATCAGATCCCTGTCTTGTACTATATATGAAGTTAATTCCAGATGTATCAAAGACCTAAGTCTGACATATAAAACTTTGAAGTTGTTAGAATATCCTAATAGCCTCAAGCAGGGAAAGGAAATGAGAAGAGAAGAGTATTGCAGGTAGAGGAATTAGGATGATAACTGGCAGATACCTTCATTCGTAATATGAAAAGTAATACCACCATGGAAAGTAATAATGCAGTAGTAGGCAATGGCACCCCACCCCAGTACTTTTGCCTGGAAAATCCCATGGACGGAGGATCCTGGTAGGCTCCAGTCCATGGGATCGCTAAGAGTCGGACACAACTGAGCGACTTCACTTTCACTTTTCACTTTCATGCATTGGAGAAGGAAATGGCAACCCACTCCAGTGTTCTTGCCTGGAGAATCCCAGGGACAGGGGAGCCTGGTGGGCTTCCGTCTATGGGGTCGCACAGAGTCGGACACGACTGAAGCGACTTAGCAGCAGCAGCAGCAGTGAGATCTAAATATGTCATGTTCTTAGAACAGTATCTGAGATACAACCTCATTCTGGTTCTTTCACTTATTGGTTATGTGGAACTGGGTATGTGACTCTCATGCCTCATTTTCTTTACCAGTAAAAAGGAGAGTAACCACTTTACTAGGTTCTTGTAAAAATTAAATTGAGTCTATACACACAGCATGCTTAGAATAGACACTGATATACCGTTAAGAACTCAATAAGAGTAAGGACAACACACCACATTTACAAACAATAATTACATATTACCCAGGGAATGTGGAGCTTGTCAAAGTAAGTGCATATTTTATCTTAGAAGGTAGGTTTGGTAATAATGTGGAGGATGGGCTTTAAGGAGGGGAAAGCTGAAAGGACAATAGTTAAAAGGCTATTCTAATCTCTCAAGCCTAAACAATGGCAATAATGACTGAAAGAAGTTTTGAAGTGGATTTTGAAGTGAACAGATTAGACATGTAAACAGTGAGCCAAGTATCATCAATGACAATTTCCAGGTTCTCAAATAGCTGAGGATTAGCATAGATGCAGTTAACTGAAATGAGGTTGGAAATGGGCAATGTTTCCCACCTTCGTTGCTAAAAACTCATTCCTGCTCCTGACTTTTGAGATCTACAATTATCTTACATGTTGTCAATCAGCATCTAACTAAAACTTCATGCTGTCTGAAGTTATACTTCCAGAAATTATTGCTGTTTAGAAAGTATTTTGATGTCCTATCAACTAATTTTCTGAAATAGCATTTCATATCAGTCAGAAATTGCTTTAAACTCATTATGTGATTTATAAAATGTCATTCATCTTTGTTAACAGACAACAAAAACTTTCTTGTCTGAAACTGGACTACTTAAAAATGTTTCTTACCATGATTGGCTTGCCCTGAAATGTCTTAACTTCTTCTCTTAAGTATTTAAAAGCCTGTTACAAAGCAGAAAGGAACTTTCATTAGCATTCAAATATTTCATTGAAGCAATCATTATTCTATTGAGAGGTTTAATATTACCAACTATCTCTAAACTATAAAAAATTCTGAAGGTGACCCCATTATGCAGATGATAGGAAATGAAAAAGCAGAAATGTGAGAACTTGGCTACAGTTAACATTTATTATGTAATAACTACTATGCATCACTACAGATAAAATGCACAAAATTCAAAAAAGACTCAAAATATCACTACATATCAATTTTAAAATAGGTTCAGAGAGCCTTCTAAGATGAAGAATTAAGACAAATCTGAGTGACTTAAAAATGTTATTATATAAATTTTTGTTTCAAAGTAGTTTTACTTATCTTTATATAAAACATACTAACAATTAAGAGTAATATCATTATGTCAAAATTCCAAGAATCAGAAGTTATATATATTGCGGCCTACTATGTAACAGAAATACTAACTACTGAGTACGTGTTAATTTGAAAACTGTGTGCTAATTTTTTATTGATAAGAAACGGTTCTTATGTTGAAACAAAGCTTTAGGAAGATCATAAAAAAGAAAACCAATTAGAAAGAAAAACCAAAAAGTTGAACAAAGTTCTCCAAAGTCTTGATAAACATTACTGTAAGCACACATTTTTCTCAATTAAAATACACACTATCTCTTTTTCCACCAGCAGTTCAAATCAAAAGAAAAGCTTTCTTCTCACCTGTTGTGCATCTGTGTCTGACTGGAAAGTGATATACCAGTTGCTATTGTGCGCAAACTCACAGCTTATCACCTTGGGGCAGTTTTCATTTTTAAACAAAGCTTTTACTTCCTAAAAATGAAAAACTTCAGTTAACCCTAAAAACGTATTAATAATAGGCAGTTTTTCCTCTTCATGTCTTTCTATTTCTTTACTTAGTAACTGTTTATATCTCCTGCCCATTTTTCTGTTGAATAGAATTATGCTCTAAAAGAAGAATATGCATAGTCGTAGTGTAAACTGTGTGGGTGATTTAGAGAAGTAAACTTATCTTATAACCAGCAAAACTGAAAAATTATTTCCGTCCTACTGCTGCTAAGTCACTTCAGTCTTGTCGGACTCTGTGCGACCCCATAGATGGCAGCCCACCAGGCTCCCCCGTCCCTAGGATTCTCCAGGCAAGAACACTGGAGAGGGTTGCCATTTCCTTCTCCAATGCAGGAAAGTGAAAAGTGAAAGTGAAGTCGCTCAGTCGTGTCAGACTCTTGGCGACCCCATGCACTGCAGCCTACTAGGCCCCTCCGTCCAAGGGATTTTCCAGGCGAGAGTACTGGAGTGGGTTGCCATTGCCTTCTCCAATTTCTGTCCTCATGGCAAGATAAATTTTCCTTAAAGAAAAATCTCTGAAGTCCTATCATTATCTAAAAAAATGGGAGGGGGGAGGGAGGGATGGGGGAAGGAGAAGGTCCTAGATTAGCATTTTCTAGATGCTACCTATTTTCATGCATTTCTCTAGGCAAGTTTGGCCTTGGAGCCCAAAATGAAGCAGGGCAAGGCAAACAAAAAGAGTTTTGTCAAGAGAACTTGCTGGTCATAGCAAACACCCTTTTCCAACAACCTAAGAGACAACTATACATGAACATTACCAAATGGTCAGTATTGAAATCAGACTGATTATATTCTTTGCAGCCAAAGATGGAGCAAATGTATACAGTCAGCAAAAACAAGACCTGGACCTGACTGTGACTCAGATCATCAACTCCCTATTGAAAAATCAGGCTCACATTTTAAAAAGTACAGAAAACCACTAGGCCATTCAGGTAGGACATAAATCAGATACTTTATGATCATACAGTGGAAGTGACAAATGGATCAGATCAGATCAGATCAGATCAGTCGCTCAGTCGTGTCCGACTCTTTGCGACCCCATGAACCGCAGCACGCCAGGCCTCCCTGTCCATCACCAGCTCCCGGAGGTCACCCAGACTCGCATCCATCGAGTCAGTGATGCCATCCAGCCATCTCATCCTCTGTCGTCCCCTTCTCCTCCTGCCCTCAATCCCTCCCAGCATCAGAGTCTTCTCCAATGAGTCAACTCTTCGCATGAGGTGGCCAAAATACTGGAGTTTCAGCTTGAGCATCATTCCTTCCAAAGAAATTCCAGGATTGATCTCCCCCAGAATGGACTGGTTGGATCTTCTTGCAGACCAAGGGACTCTCAAGAGTCTTCTCCAACACCACAGTTCAAAAGCATCAATTCTTCGGCGCTCAGCCTTCTTCACAGTCCAGCTCTCACATCCATACATGACCACGGGAAAGACCATAGCCTTGACTAGGCGAACCTTTGTTGGTAAAGTAATGTCTCTGCTTTTGAATATGCTATCTAGGTTGGTCATAACTTTCCTTCCAAGGAGCAAGCGTCTTTTAATCTCATGGCTGCAGTCACCATCTGCAGTGATTTTGGAGCCCAGACAAATGGATACAAGGGATTAGATCTGGGAGACAAGAATGCCTGAAGACCTATGGACAAGAGGTCTGTAACACTGTACAGGAGGCAGTAACTAAGACCATCCCCAAGAAAAAGAAATGCAAGAAAGCAAAATGGCTGTCTGAGGAGGCTTTACACATAGCTGAGGGAAGTTCAGTTGAGTTGCTCAGTGGTATCCAACTCTTTGCAACACAATGGACTATAGCATGCCAGGCCTCCCTGTCCATTACCAACTCCTGGAGCCTCCTCAAACTCATGTCCATTGAGTCGGTGACGCCATCCAACCATCTCATCCTCTGTTGTCCCCTTCTTCTCCCACTCTCAATCCTTCCCAGCCTCAGGGTCTTTTCAAATAAGTCAGTTTTTCGCATCAGGTGGCCAAAGTATTAGAGTTTCAACTTCAGCGTCAGTCCTTCCAATGAATATTCAGGACTGAATTCCTTTAGGATGGACTGGTTGGATCTCCTTGCTGTCCAAGGGACTCTCAAGAGTCTTCTCCAACACTACAGTTCAAAACCATCAATTCTTTGGTGCTCAGCTTTGTTTATAGTTCCAACTCTCACATCCATACATGACTACTGGAAAAACCATAGCTTTGACTAGACAGGCCTTTGTCGGCAAAGTAATGTCTCTGCTTTTTAATATGCTGTCTAGGTTGATCATAACTTTTCTTCCAAGGAGTAAGCGTCTTTTAATTTCATGGCTGCAGTCACCATCTGCAGTGATTTTGGAGCCAAGAATAGAAGCAAAAATCAAGAGAGAAAGGAAACCCACTCAACTGAACACAGAGTTTCAGAGAATAGAAAAGAGAGATAAGAAGGCCTGCTTAAGTTAACAGTGCAAAGAAGCAGAGGAAAACAACAGAATGGGAAAGACTAGAGATCTCTTCAAGGAAACTGCAGATATAAAAGAACATTTCATGAAAGGATGGGCACGATAAAGGACAGAAATAGTAAGGATCTAACAGAAGTAAGAGAGATTAAAAAGAGGTGACAAGAATACACAGAACTATACAATAAAGGTCTTAATGAAGATAATAATCACAATGGTCTGGTCACTCACCTAGAGTCCGATATCCTGGGATATGAAGTCAAGTTGGCCTTAGGAAGCATTGCTACAAATAAGGCTAGTGAAGGTGCTGGAATTCAAGCTGAGCTATTTCAAACCCTAAAAGATGCTGCTGCTAAAGTGCTGCACTCAATAAGTCAACAAAGCGAAAACTCAGCACTGGCCACAGGACTGGAAAAGGTGAGTTTTCATTCCAACCTCAAAGAAGGTCAGTGTCAAAGTATGTACAAACTACCATACAATTGTGCTCATTTCGCATGCTAGTAAGGTTATACTCAAAATCCTTTAAGCTAGGCTTCAGCATATATGAACTGAGAACTCCTAGATGTACAAGCTGGATTTAGAAAAGGAAGAGGAACCCCATCAAACTAACAACATACACGTGATCACAGAGAAAGCAAGGGAATTCCAGAAAAACATCTACTTTTGCTTCATTAACTACACTAAAGCCTTTGAATGGAAGATTGCCAGGAGAATTATAAACAACCTCAGATATGCAGATGATACCACTCTACTGGAAGAAAGTAAAGAGGAACTAAAGATCCTGCTGATGAAGGTGAAAGAGGAGACTGAGAAAGCTGGCTTAAAATCCAACATTCAAAAAACTAAGATAATGGCATCCAGTCCCATCACTTCATGGCAAACAGATGGAGAAAAAGTGGAAGGCGTGACAGATTTTATTAAACTGCCACCCATTGATTTCTACCTTCAAAAATCTATCAATACTCTTCAGATATTTTCAGTTCCTTTAAATAGTATAATGAATTTAGTTAAATCTTAATATAATCTATTATTTTTATCCTTTTATCATTCTTTAGAAAGAATAATATTCATAGATTTACTTACCCAAGTATAAGAAGTCTGGATATAAACGAATCAAAATTTATTCTTCCTGATAGCAGTCTTTCAGGTCACCATCCAAATCTCCTCAATTTACTTTGAATTTTAGAGACTACCACCTAGATCAACCCTCTCTGGCTATTTTAGTCATCTGTACTTCCTTTACTTTTTTTTTTTAATGAATAGTGTGTTGCTTTCTTTCTTTTATCAGCTGTTTTTCATCTGTATAAGCACTCTGTGTGTGCAGAATATGAGTTATAATAACTGCAGAAATAATAACAATGGCTAATGTACCAAGTATTGCTCAAAGCTCTTTATATAATAACTCAATTCTCACAATTTCATTCGTTACTACTAACCCACTTGGAACTCTGAATGCAGGGTTTCAAAGAATAGCAAAGAGAGATAAGAAAGCCTTCCTAAGTGAACAATGAAAAGAAGTAGAAGAAAACAAAAGAATGGGGAAGACTAGAGATCTCTTTAAGAAATTTAGAGATACCAAGGGAACATTTCCTGCAAAGATGGGCACAATAAAGGATAGAAATGGTATGGACTTAATACAAGCAGAAGATATTAAGAGGTGGCAAGAATATACAGAACTATACAAAACAGATCTTAATGACCCAGATAACCCTGATGATGTGATCACTCACCTAGAGCCAGACATCCTGGAGTGTGAAGTTTGAGCCTTAGGAAGCGTCACTATGAACAAAGCTAGTGGAGGTGATGGAATTCCAGTTGAACTATTTCAAATCCTAAAAGATGCTGCCAAAGTGCTGCACTCAATATCCCATTAAATTTGAAAACTCAGCAATGACCACATGATTGCAAAAGGTCACTTTTCATTCCAATCCCAAAGAACGACAATGCCAAAGAATGTTCAAACCAATGCATAACTGCACCCTAATTTTACATGCTAGAAAGGTAATGCTCAAAATCCTTCAAGCTAGGCTTCAACAGTATGTGAACTGAGAAACTTCCAGATGTACAAGCTAGATTTTAAAAAGGCAGAGAAACCAGAGACCAAATTGCCAACATTAGCTGGATCACAGGAAAAGCAAGAAAATTCAAGAAAAACATCTACTTCTGCTTCAATGACTACACTAAAGCCTTGACTGTGTGGATCACAACAAACTGCAAAATTCTTAAAGAGGTAGGAATTCCAGACTACCTTACCTAGCTTCTGAGAAATCTGTCTGCAGAACAAGAAGCAACAGTTAGAACTGGATATGGAACAAAGGATTGGTTCCAAATTGGAAAAGGAGTACATCAAGGCTATGTAATGTCACCCTGATTATTTAACTTACATGCAGAGTACATTATGCAAAACATCTGGCTGGATGAAGCACAAGCTGGAATCAAAATTGCCAGGAGAAATATCAATAACTTCAGATATGCAGATGGCATCACCCTTATGGAAGAAAGAGAAGAGGAACTAAAGAGCCTCCTGATGAAGGTGAAAGATGAGAATGCAAAAGCTGGCTTAAAATTCAACATTCAAAAGATGAAGATCAAAGCATCCAGTTCCATCACTTCATGGCAAATAGATGGGGAACAACAGAAACAGTGACAGACTTTATTTTCGTGGGCTCCAAAATTACTGTGGATGGTGACTGCAGCCATGAAATTAAAAGGTGTTTGCTCCTTGGAAGAAAATCTGTGACAAACCTAGACAACGTATTAAAAACCAGAGACATTACTTTGCCAACAAAGGTCCATAAAGTCAAAGCTATTGTTTTCCAGTAGTCATGTATGGATACGAGAATTGGACCATAAAGAAAGCTGAGCACCGAAGAATTAATGCTTTTGAACTGTGGTGTTGGAGAAGACTCTTGAGAGTCCCTTGGAATGCAAGATCAAACCAGTCAATCCTAAGGGAAATCAGTCTTGAATATTCATTTGCAGGACTGATGCTGAAGCTGAAGATTCAATACTCTGGCCAGCTGATGCAAAGAGCCGACTCATTGGAAAATACTCTGATGCTGGGAATGACTGATAGCAGGAGGAGAAGGGGACGACAGAGGACAAGATGATTGGATGGCATCGTAAACTCAAAGGACATGAATGTGAGCAAGCTCTGGGAGATGGTGAAGGACAGGGAAGCCTGGCATGCTGCTTGCTGTCCATGGGGTAGCAAAGAGTCAGCCACGACTGAGCAACTAAACAACAACAACAAATTATCCCATTTGGGCTTCTCAGGTGGCACTAGTGGTAAAGAAAGTGCCTGCCAATGCAGGAGACAGAAGATCCCCTAGAGAAGGGAATGGCTACCCACTCCAATATTTTTCCTGTAGAATCCCATGGACAGAGGAGCCTGGCAGGCTACCATCCATAGAGTGGCAAAGAGTTGGACAGAACCGAACTGACACAGCGGCTGCTGCTGCTGTTGCTAAATCACTTCAGTTGTGTCCGACTCTGTGCGACTCCATAGATGGCAGCCCACCAGGCTCCCCCGTCCCTGGGATTCTCCAGGCAAGAACACTGGAGTGGGTTGCCATTTCCTTCTCCACTGTATGAAAGTGAAAAGTGAAAGTGAAATCGCTCAGTCGTGTCCGACTCTTAGCGACTCCATGGACTGCAGCCCATCAGGCTCCTCCATGTATGGATTTTCCAGGCAAGAGAACTGCAGTGGGGAGTGACACAGCACCCATGCATTATTCCATTTAATAGATGAGAAAACTGTGGCAAACACAAAAAGAGATTAAGTAACTTATCCCAGGTCACAGAGCTAGTAAATAAAAATGCTGGAATTCAAATCCGGGCAGTTTCTGGTTCATACACTTGAGATTTTTTTCTTAAAATTGCAAATGTTCTTCCTTTCTGCAATTTTCCATTCAATTTGTTACTTCTGACATATAATTAATAATTTAAAATCCAAGATCTATCTAGTGACAGTTTCTTTTCTAATTTCTCTCACTGCTTCTAAGTTTAGGAAATCATCCTTTTGGAAATTTAATACTGAATGACTCCAGGCAAAAAGATTAACTACTTATGTGTCAAATAGGTGACAAGGGTCTAAAAATTCTTTTTAAAATGGTTAATCAATTACCATATCAGTTACTGATTAACCCTCCTCATCTCTATCCTTAACATGACAATTCAATGTGAAGCTCCATGGCTTAAACAACATGGGTTTTGGAAACAGAAGATTAAGTTTGAATCCAGACTCTGTAACTTAAAACAGTCCATGTGTTATCTAACCATTCCAAGGCTCAGTTTATTTATAAATCAAAACAAAAAACCTTAGGCTTTAAATAACTATAGTATGTAAGAGTTGGTAAAATCTGATTATTAAATAAATGTTATTATACTATGCTGTTACATCAAAGGATCTATTTCTGGATTTTTCAAAATAGAACACCTATTGAATGCTTTTAAAATTTTATTTCAATTTTTATTTAAATTCATTTCATTTCACCAAGCTACATGGTTTGCAGGACCTCAGTTCCCTAACCAGAGATTGAACCCAGGTCAGGGCAATGAAAGCCCTGAATATTAACCACGAGGCTACCAGGTAACTCCCCATTTCTGGATTCATTGTCTCATTAAAATATTATTTTACTCTTCTACCTGTACCATACTATCTTTATGACTGCAGCTTTGTTTTATTATTTTGCTGCTGCTGCTAAGTCGCTTCAGTCGTGTCTGACCCTGTGCGACCCCACAGACGGCAGCCCACCAGGCTCCCCCGTCCCTGGGATTCTCCAGGTAAGAACACTGGAGTGCTAACCAGTCCTAAATCATTAATCCTTACTCAAATTTTTAATTTCTAAGTTAATCCTTTCAGTTTAATCATCAAGCTTCAAAAGAGCCTGTTTGTATTTTAATTGGCATTCAATTAAATTAATAGAGAATCAGTATCACTGCAATAGTCAAATTTAGCCTTCTAAGAACACACAAAGGGAAGGCAGTGGCACCCCACCCCAGTACTTTTGCCTGGATAATCCTATGGACGGAGGATCCTGGTAGGCTCCAGTCCATAGGGTCGCTGGGAGTCAGACACGACTGAGCGACTTCACTTTCATTTTTCCCTTTCATGCATTGGAGAAGGAAATGGCAACCCACTCCAGTATTCTTGCCTGGAGAATCCCAGGGACAGGGGAGCCTGGTGGGCTTCGGGCTTCCGTCTGTGGGGTCGCACAGAGTCGGACACGACTGAAGCGACTTAGCAGCAGCAGCAGCAGCAAGAACACACAATTGTATCATTTTCCTCCCTGTGTGCTATTCTTTCAGTATTTCAGAATTTACAAAGCACATCAGTGTTTACCCTATTCAATCAAAGTAATTGGCATGACAGCAGTGATAAACATTGCTTGATTATCTCCTCCAATTTAAACAGTAAAGAATATTTAGCTCAAACAACGCTAATGATTTACCTCTATTGGTGTTGTTTCAGGAATCTCTCTAAGAATCACAATACAACGCTTATGACTTGGTCTCACTTTCTCACCCTTCTCATCAACTTGCACCATGGGAGAAGCTGAAATTTAAAAAAAATTTCATTCAAAAGTGAAAAATAGTCATATCATAATTCCATTAAAAAACCATTCATTTCAATTTCCAACTAAATGAATCAGCAGAGGCTAATATTTTTAAAAAATTAAGTGGTAGATTCAAAGATTACAGTTACGATAAAATACCCTGAGACTGATATGCAAAGAACACCATCCAATGTTAATCACTGAATAAATATTCAGAGTACTTGCTCTGTCACTTGGCACAGAGTTGGAGTTGAAAAGAAGCCTTCATGGAGTATTCGATAATTATTTCTCATAAGGTATTTCCCTACATACAATTACTGAATTCAAGTAAGATCAATGTACCTACAGTAGCCCAACACTACTCTAGTTAAGTATAACAAGCTTTGACATGAGAAGAAATTCTTCTTCAAGTCTGAGAAGCACTTAAACCAAGAATTATACAGAAATCATTACAAACTTTCTGTGATTTTAACATATTTACTCTTACTACTACAGAGACCCAGAAGCCACCTTTTAGATACTGCTTTTGAGTAATACTGAATAAAGGTAGTACCACAAGGCAAAACTTTTATTTCTAATACCTCCTAATATTCCATATCTCCCTGCACAGGCAAGTAGAGAAAATAAAAGCAGTTGTTAAGGAAGAAGGCTTGTTTATAAATCCTAGGTTTCAGCCCTTGGAGGTACGATATTCTGTCTCTTGGCCAACTCTTTAAATGTTGACAAGACTGGGTCATTTTAAGAAAGTATCTTTCCAAGTGATCAGAGATTTAATAAACATCTTTATTCCTCTGAGAATGGAAATCCCTACTCCTATGTAAAACTATTATTGGACTTTCTGTATTTAACTTTTAAACATCTCAAACAAATTTCATATAAAAGTGAAGATCTGTCTTTACTCAAGTAGTTAACAAAACTCATATGAGAGAGGTTACCAAGAAATGCTGATGTAAGACACAATTACCACCAAAAATTCTTAAACCTCAATCTAAAAATATAAACTCTTTACCAAACTTTAGAGCAGCGTTTGTTAAACTGGAGGTCACAACTCTCTTAACAGGTTGTGAAAACAAATTCAGAATAAAAGAAATGAACTCATTTCAAGCATTCAGTACTAATCTACATAATTAACATTTCAGTTCTGTGTATGTAGTGTGTGTATCAGGTTATGCCATGAAGTTTACTTCTTACTGTTGTTCAAGAAACACATTGCTTTAGAGGGTGGGATAACAATACATAAAGCGTTTTAACAGCCAAAAAAACTGAGGTTTAATTGCCTATACTTGAGTAAATGGGTATCAAGATGAACAACCAAGGTACAGAACGGAAATAGATATGTATCAGTCAATAAAAACAGAAAAATTATTAGCACAGAATAATAAAAAACATGGAGTTAAAAACAATTTCCTATATGATCAGAAATCAAAAGAATATTTAATTTTTTATTTTAAAAGTAAAGTAAAAGGTATGATTTACATACATCTCAAAACTTCAAGAATTAGGTCAGGGTCTGTGGTCAGTTTTTTAATTTCTTCCATGTTAGCAACTGTCCAAATTGGGATGAACTGATCACTGTCCATTTGAGATATCAGGTAAAGATCCTTTGACAAATTTTCTCTGAAAGAAATAAAGGAAGTACGGTCCTATAAAGCAAACAAACTTTAAAAAGCACCTAAAGAAAAGAGATGCCTTATTTACTTTTATCACTAAATCTAGGAAAACAAAATTATGCTATCAGAAATAACAAGGTAAACTATGAAAATACATAATATGCAACAAATACATTTTAACAATTTCTGCCAAGTTTCTGGATCCCTAAATATACTGCGTCCAACAGTTTTGAACAAAGGAGTTTATCAAATTATACTGATATGCAAAAAGGCTTAAAGTGTATCACAAAATATTACATATAGTTTTGTTCCATCATCATACTTTATCACTGATGTTAGAACATGTATATGGAGAATTTAGTGTAAGCCATGAGTTGGATCATGAGGGATTTTAAATTTTTTAATGTTTTTCATTTTCAATAGGCACCTTTGACTTTCAAATTTAAATAATAAAGCTAAAATAACACATTTAAATCATTTTAAATTAAGACAAAAGATTCTGTCTCAAACATTTTTTAAAAAGGAAAACATACACTATCTTACACATAAAATCCTGTTTAACAACAAACTGAAGGAGAATCAAATTGCCTTATAATTTACATCAAACCTTTGGAACAGTATGGTTATAGATAGCTAGAAATCTTTGCTTAAAAATCGTCTCAATGACCACCCTATTTAAAACTAAAACCACCCAAGCACTCCTGTTTCAACTCCTTGCTTGCTTACTCTGCCCTACTTTTATCCATTCCACATTGCAGGTGAATTCGTTACCATTAGGGCCACCAGGGAAGCCCAAGAATACTGCAGTGAGTAGCCTATCCCTTCTCCAGGGGATCTTCCTGACCCAGGAATCGAACTGGGGTCTCCTGCATTGCAGGCAGATTCTTTACCAGCTGAGCTAGCAAGGAAGCCCACTCTTTGCAATTGTTTGGACTGCAGCCCACCCAGGCTCCTCTGTCCAAGGGGATTCTCCAGGCAAGAATACTAGAGTGGGTTGGCAAACCTTCCTCCAGGGGATCTTCCCAACCCAGGGATCGAACCTGTGTCTATTATGTCTCCCACATTGGCATTCGGATTCTTTCACCACTAATGACACCTGGGAAGACTTAGTGCCTGGCAAAGAGTAGGGTCAAGGCCTTTACATTCAAATTATATTAAAATTGGACTTCCCTGGTGGTACAGTGGATAAGAATCTGCTTGCTAATGCAGGGGACATGGGTTCGAGCCCTGGTCTGCAAAGATCCCACATGCTGTGGAGCAACTAAGCCCATGCAACCACAACTACTGAGCCCAAGTGCTGTCACTACTGAAGCCTGTGACCAGAGCCTGTGCTTTGCAACAAGAGAAGGCACCACAATGGGAAAGCCACACACTGCAACAAAGAGTAGCTCCCACCTGCCGCAACTAGACAAAGTCCATGTGCAGCAACAAAGACACACGCAAACCAAAATAATCAAATAAACATTAAATTTTTATTAATAAATATTAAATAAATCATTTAAATTTATTATTTAATAAAAGTAATATATTAAAATTTATACTAAAATAGAGTATTAATTACTTTAAGGTTATAACTGTCAACAAATAGTGGTTATTTGTCTTGGAGGAGGGGGAAGAATATAGAGGATAACAGTGACAAATTCACTTCAGCACAAAAGAAAGGACATTAGAACATTCTGTCTTATTCCTTAAGAGCCTGAAAACAAGACTACTGTAAACATGAGTACAACTAAAAGACTGTATTCTAAATCGACTGAGACTTTCAGCAGGTCTATTCTTATCAAACAGAATGGTACACCCTTAAAGAAACCATACCTTGTTAGAAGTCAAATTAATAGATATATAACATCTAGGATTACAACTAATACCTAATATTGTTCAGTCGCTCAGTTGTGTCTGACTCTGTGACTCCATGAACTGCAGCACTCCAGTCTTCCCTGTCCTTCACTATCTCCCAGAATTTCCTCAAACTCATGTCCTCTGAGTCAGTGATGCCATCCAACCATCTCATCCTCTGTCGTCCCCTTCTCCTCTTGCCCTCAATCTTTCCCAGCATCAGCGTCTTTTCCAATGAATCGGCTCTTCCGATCAGGTGGCCGTAGTATTGGAGCTTTAGCACCAGTCCTTCCAATGAATGTTCAGTGTTGATTTCCTTTAGGAAAGACTGGTTTGATCTCCTTGCTGTCCAAGGGATTCTCAAGAGTCTTCTTCAGCACCAGTTCAAAAGTATCAATTCTTCGCTGCTCAGCCTTCTTTATGGTCCAACTCTCACATACATACACGACTACTGAAAAACCATAGCTTTTTCGGACCACTGTTGGCAAAATGATGTCTCTGCTTTTTAATACACTATCTGGATTTGTCACAGCTTTTCTTCCAAGGAGCAAGCATCTTTTAATTTCGTGAATGCAGTCACCATCTGCATTGATTTTGGAGCCCAAGAAAATGAAATCTGACAGTTTTCACTGTTTGAACTGTTTCGTAGTTCTGAGTAGCATGTGGCAGATCATGATAAGCTACAGCTCATGTTGCAACAACTAAAAAAGCTTGGGTAGATTACCAAAAAGTCATGTTTTTGGTGATAAGGAGAGCTGTGGAAGCTACAGGGACAAAATGAAATTCCAGGAAGATGATGCTTCTTTTCCGAGGGTATGTGCAGATCCTGGACCAGAAAGAACTAGCAGAGCTTTATCTCAGGCATTTGCACAGGGTTACGGTTAGGCGCCTCCAACACACAGCTGATTTTCCTCCGTATGACATTTATTGAGTTCTAAGGAGGAAATGGGAGGCTGGGAGCCAGGCTGAAAAAGCAGAGTAGAATCTCTGTGGTCCTCTGGCAGTCCCAGTGGAAGAAGGAACCTTGTATCAAACCTAAGATAGGTCTTCTTGATAAGACATCTGCCAGATTTTGAAGCTGTACAAAATAAGAGGCTAAAGAGCTCATCTCAAACCTCTGAACAACGGAACTAAATCTCCCTTGGTGTTTCAGGACTGAGCTAACAGAAAACTGAGTTTCCAAATCAAAAGCCTAAGAGGGTCATGACAAAAGAACAGAGATAAATCAGAGGTAGATCGAGTTTATTTAAAATGGCTGCTCAGCCCTGACTCAGCTCAATTCCTGACTAGATTAAAGAAATCAATCTGCTACTGCCAACCAGAAGAAAGCTCAGACCTTGTCTAGAGAGAAAATTTATGGCACTTGCAGCTTCTAGTTTCTTTTTATATGGTGTGGCCAGCATATGTAGTGTCCAAATTATAATCAAAATGCGTAAGACATGCAAAAAGTAAGAAGTTAAGAATAGAGAATTAAGAGGAAAAAAAAAACTCAAGAAATATAGGCAAACAAACAAATGATCCAGTTAGTAGGCAAAGATTTTAAAATTACTACAGTAAGTACGTTACACAAAATGAATTGCATCACAGGCGCAAACAACTAAAGAAAAGCCACAGGTCTTTTATAGGGTTAGGGCCTATACTAGACTACCAAGGCAAAGAATAAAAAGGAGAAGAAAAGGGAGATATTCAAGATGAATCAATTAAACCCAAGTCAATATGTATTCTATGTAAAGAAATAAACAAGTCTAACAAAATCCAGGTTGCTAGCTTAAAAAACTGGTTTACTAGTCCTCCTCTGAAAAACAGAAGACATTACATTGCAAGCATATCCAACTTCTATCTCTTCTGGAAGGGGAAGTTCTACGAATTAAAATTTTATACATCTAAGCTATAAATATACCTACATAATTCTGAATTCTTATCTGTAAATAAGACATCTTAAAATGTTTGCCTTTTCTAAGAAATAATTGGTAATATAAATTCTATACCCTTATAAATAAAAAGAAAAAATTCTATACCCATCTTATCAAACAATCTTATTAAGTCATCTTATTAAAAAAAGAACTCCATGATCAAACATTGTAAGAGCAAACTACTACAACTATAATTAAGAGATAACTTAAGAACCCTAAAAATGAATATGATTATAGGAAAAATATCCAACTGAAATTTCGTTATTTTTCTACTGAGAATAGATCCTTTACAAATCCGATTGGAGACTACATCTTTAAATCTGGTTAAGAAATATATTGAAGAATGATACCAAAATACATTACCAAAGGAAATTAAAAAAATCATTTTTCCATTCTATTAGGTTGGTGCAAAAGTAACTGTGGTTTTACACTGTTGAACTCTGCCATTTGATATTGGAATACATTCTTAAATGTGGTTATGTTATACATCATTTTAATGCACATTTCTTGCTTTATATTTTATTGCTAATGACCTTTTTCTTTGCCGTGTATTTTAGATTTATTTTAGACTATGGAAACGATGTTAGACAAAATGCAAACTCGAGAGATTTTCTTGAGTTCAAAATGGTTTATAAAGCAGTGGAGACAACTAGCAACATCAACAACACATTTGGCCTAGGAACTGCCAATGAACGTACAGTACAATGGTGGTTCACAAAGTTTTGCAATGAAGAAGAGAGCCTTGAAAACAAGGAGGGCAATGGCCGGCCATCTGAAGTTGACAATGACCAACTGACAGCAATCATCGAAGCTGATCCTCTTACAACTACACAAGAAGTTGCCAAAGAACTCGACATTGATCATTCTACAGCCATTCAGCACTTGAAGCAAATTGGAAAGGTGAAAAACCTCAGTAAGTGGGTGCCTCGTGAGCTGACCAAAAATCAAAATAATCGTCATTTCGAAGGGTCATCTTCTCTTACTGTAGGCAACAATGAATCATTTCTCGATCAGACTGTGACATGTGATGAAAAGTGGACTTTATATGACAACTGGTGATCACCAGCTCAGTGGCTGAACCAAAAAGCAGCACCAAACTTACACTAAAAAAGAGTCATGATCACTGTTTTGTTGTCTGCTGCCAGTCTGATCCACTACAGCTTTCTGAACCCCAGTGAAACCATTACATCTGAGAAATATGCTCAGTAAATCTAGGAGATGAACCAAAACTGCAAAACTCCTGCAGCCAGCACTAGTCAACAGAAAGGGCCCAATTCTTTTCCACAACACCTGACTGCACATTGCACAACCAACCCTTAAAAAGTTGAATGAAATGGGCTACAAAGTTTTGCCTCATCCACCATATTCACCTGATTCTCACCAACTCACTACCACTTCTTCAAGCATCTAGACAACTTTTTGCAGCGAAAATGCTTCTACAACCAGCAGAAAGCAGAAAATGCTTTCCAAGAGTTTGTCAAATCCTAAAGCACAAATTTTTACACTACAGAACTAAATAAACTTAATTCTCGTTGGCAAAAAAATGTTGACTGTAATGGTTCCTATTTTGATTAATAACCATGTGTTTGAGTCTTGCTATAATGATTTAAAATTCATGGTCTGAAACCAATTATGTTTGTACCAGTCTAATATTTCATTGGTATTTTACATAATCAAACAATTCAAAAGAAGAGAATGTCAATTAAAAAATGATAGTGTACCGTGAGAAACAGAATTCTAATTGTTTCTTTAAACACTCTTTTAATTCTTCTGTAGAAATTGCTGAGTTGCTTTCTCCTGATGGTAGAAAACAAGAGAGAAAAAGTTAACACCTAATTACCACAGGTAGTAAACTTTACATATTGTTTTAAGAATAAGCCACGAAGTATGCACTAATTAAAATCACCAGAAAACTTTTTTTTTTTTTACTCTTTTTTAGAATTCAGGTACACATGGTCTAATAAATACCTTCAACTTATCTATTCTTGTTTGTTTAGACAGATTTCATTTTAGTTTTAAAATTATGTATTTTATCAAGCAACTAACAAATTAACAAATCAGCAGTACTACTAAAAGCCCCTGAATACCAATTTGTAAAATACAGTCATCAATACTTAAAAAATGTGATAACTACTTATTCCTTTAATGAAAACTCAAAGTACTAAAGTAATAGTAATCTAAATTTGAAGACAGGAACTACACAAAGTGGGATATGGCTCCACATTTGTATTACTGGTAGTAAACCTGATGTGAGTCACACTTTTAAATTTCTCTCTCTCAATAGACTTGTGGTACCCAAGGTGTATATGTGGGGGGAAGGGAGATGGATTGGGAGTTTGGGGTTAGTAGATGCAATCTATTATATAAAGAGTGGATAAACACGGTCCTACTGTACAGCACAAGGAATTACATTCAATATTCTCTGATAAAACATAATGGAAAAGAATATAAAAAAAGAACATATATTTATGTATGTATTTTGCTGTATAGCAGAAATTAGTAACACTGTAAATCAACTATACTTTAGAGAAAAAAAAAAACCTATCTTTTTTATATTCTTTTCATTGCTTAATTTTAGAGCACTGTGTCTTCCTAGGAATATTTAAAGCATTCAAATGTCCAAAGGATTGGACCAACTCTCTAACAGCCCTCTATGCTTTCTATTATTTAAACCCAGAACATGACTTTTCAGGACTAAAGCCTGGAAAACCATCAGTTATTATTAGATTCTTACACAAAACACCACCTGCTAAAATCATATGCTATGTCCTCTTCTTTAAAAGCAAATTTCCTTTAAATACACAGATAATAGGATATATGTAAACATACATTTTGTGCATGATTTTACCACTACTTTGTCTTATATGCAAGACTCAAAGTGTTATTAGATATTAATTTAATTAGAAATAAAAAGCATTCTATTTCTACATAGTATATGTAAATCTTCTAACAAAAAAGTCATCCACCAAAATGCTTAAACTTTCAATATCATTATAGCAAATCTTTAAAAATTCAACTGGTTGCCACTTCATTTAAAACAACTCTATGTTCAAAACGTAGCCAGTAGTTAAGTATTTTACAACATGAGGGAGTAAAACCTAATCAATCTTTCATTATTATATGGAAATACCATCCCATTTCACTTGAGGAATCAACTTTCAAGCTGGCTGACCTGAGAAATCTAATTCAGGTATTTATAACAAACTAAGGACAAAGTTTGAATCAAGTTATAGACCTTGACTAATGTTCAGTTCCATTCAGTCACTCAGTTGTGTCCAACTCTTCGTGACTCCATGGACTGCAGCATGCCAGGCCTCCCCGTCCATCACCAACTCCCGGAGCCTCCTCAAACTCATGTCCACTGAGTCAGTGATGCCATCCAACCATCGCATCCTCTGTCATCCCCTTCTCCTCCTGCCTTCAATCCTTCCCAGCATCAGGGTCTTTTCAGATTTGTCAGTTCTTCGCATCACGTGGCCAAAGTATTGGAGTTTCAGCTAAAGCATCAGTCCTTCCAATGAATATTCAGGACTGATTTCCTTTAGGATGAACTTATTGGATTTCCTTGCTGTCCAAGGGACTCTCAAGAGTCTTCTCCAACACCACAGCTCAAAAGCATCATTTCTTCGGTTGCTCAGCTTTGTTTACAGCTCCAACTCTCACATCCATACACGACTACTGGAAAAACCATGGCTTTGACTAGACGGACCTTTGTCGGCAAAGTAATGTCTCTGCTTTTTAATATGCTGTCTAGGTTGGTCATAACTTTTCTTCCAAGGAGCAAATGTCTTTTAATTTCATGGCTGCAGTCACCATCTGCAGTGATTTTGGAGCCCAGAAAAATTAAGTCTGTCACTGTTTCCCCTGTTTCCCCATCTATTTGCCACGAAGTGATGGAACCAGATGCCATGATCTTAGTTTTCTGAATGTTGAGTTTTAAGCCAACTTTCTCACTCTCCTCTTTCACTTTCATCAAGAGGCTCTTTAGATCTTCACTTTCTTCCATAAGGGTGGTGTCATCTGCATATCTGAGGTTATTGATAGTTCTCCTGGTAATCTTGATTCCAGCTTGTGCTTCCTCCAGTCCAGCATTTCTCATGATGTACTCTGCTTATTAACATATAAGTTTAAATAAGCAGGGTAACAACACACAGCCTTGACGTACTCCTTTCCCGATTTGGAACCAGTCTATTGTTCCATGTCCGGTTCCAACTGTTGCTTCTTGACCTGCATACAGGTTTCTCAGGAGGCAGGTCAGGTGGTCTGGTATTCCCATCTCTTCAAGAATTTTCCACAGTTTACTGTGATCCACACAGTGCTTTAGCATAGTCAATAAAGCAGAAGTAGATGTTTTTCTGGAACTCTCTTGCTTTTTTGATGATCCAGCAGATGTTGGCAATTTGGTCTCTGGTTCCTCTGCCTTTTCTAAATCCAGCTTGAACATCTGGAATTTCATGGTTCATGTACTACTGAAGCCTGGCTTGGAGAATTTTGAGCATTACTTTGCTAGAGTGTAAGATGAGTGCAATTGTGGGATAGTTTGAGCATTCTTCGGCATTTCCTTTCTTTGGGATTGGAATGAAAACTGACCTTTTCCATTCCTGTGGCCAGTGCTGAGTTTTCCAAATTTGCTGACTAATGTTAGCAAAAGTAAAGGAAATCAGTCCTGAATATTCATTGAAAGGACTGATGCTGAAGTTGAAGTTCCAATATTTTGTCCACCTGATGCGAAGAAATGATTCATTTGAAAAGACCCTGATGCTGGGAAAGACTGAAGGCAGGTGGAGAAGGGGACAACAGAGGATGAGATGGTTGGATGGCATACTGACTCAAAGGACATGAGTTTGAGCAGGCTCCAGGAGTTAGTGATGGACAGAGAAGCCTAGCGTGCTATAGTCCATGGGGTAGCAAAGAGTCGGACATGACTGAGCAACTGAACTAAATGTCAGCAACTAAGCAGTGATGGAAATGCCTACTCCCTATTTCACTTATTTTCCAAAGAGACTGCTTGGAAATTAGAGAAACAAAGTTAGGTAATCAGGGTCTGTGGTCTATTTTTAGTTTCCTTTAAATTTCATCCATTTTAAATCCAAGCAACTGCTAACCTATGCCAACAAATCAATGTGGAGGGGGGAAAAAAAGATTATCTCACAAGTTGAACTACAACAGAACTATGATTTAACACAACCCTTTTCTCAAAATTAATCCCATACTCATATACAAACAACACACATATAAATCTCAAAATGAATCCCATTTAAAATGCATTTCTCCTTGACAAAATTGATGGGAAAATTGACAGAGCTTGCGCTGACAAGTTCTGTCAAGTCCCACTAATAGACCAAGAAACTTGGACTCTCTGAAAGACTGTAATTTAGGTCTCTTTTAACTATGTTGCCTGTTTTTTTCCTTTCATTGTTAACTTCACACTTTCTTTTAATAAGATCTTTAAAATAAACATATTTTTAAAATTATAATATTCATATTTGACCATTTTATTTGTAAAAATTGCCTAATATCCCATTAATATAAACTTCTTTTGAAATAATAAAATAGACTGATCAATGCTACTATTTACTAGAATGACAGACTGGAAGAGGGAAAAGACTAGCACACTGCATTCTCATTTTACCAATAAAATCATAAAGTTTACCAGAAACATCATATATTTGATAATTCAGATCTTCTGGCCCCAAAATCATTCCATCAGTTGATTGTTCAATGCCTGTAATATTTCTTGTGGTTTCACAAGATGAATACATTACTTCATATTCCTTACACATATCATCTGCAAGTTCTCTATTACCTGTATTAAAAAAAACATACTGAAAGTAAATAGTAATTCTTTAAAATCCTATCTTTAGGTACTCTGGGCATTTGTCTTCTATAACAAGATCTCAAAGAATTCTATCAACTGGGAAAATGTCCATATGGTTTTAAGTAAGAACTGTCTTTGACAGGACGTAAGCTTGACCATTACAAATAAGCTAAAATGATTAACAACTGGGGCTTCCCTGGTGGTCCAGTGGTTAATACTCTGCACTCCCAATGCAGGAGGCCCAGGTTCAATCCCTGGTCAGCGAACTAGATCCCACATGCTGAAACTAAAGATCCCATATGTGGCAACTAAGACCCAGTGCAGCCAAATAAAGTAAAAAAAAAAAAAAAAAAAAGATTACAAATAGCTTAAGGACTTGCCTGGTGGTCCAGTGGTTAAGAATCTGCCTGCCAATGCAGGGGACATGGGTTCGATCCCTGGTCCAGAAAGATCCCACATGGGATCCCACATCCCACTTGCCTTAATTACTGAAACCTCCACACTCTAGAGCCCACATGCAGCCAAATAAATAAACTTAAAAAAATAGGCCAAACTTACACAGTATTATGTATATGACAGCTTCACATACATTATTTACTTAATTCTCAGAAAATCCAATGCCAAACTATTATTGCCAATATTTTACAGATGAAGGCAACATGCATGGAAAGGTTAAATCATCTGCCCAAGATCAAACAGTGAGTAAACAGCACTGTCAATGATGGTAGATCAAAACTAATTTAAAAATACCATATTATACATGGGTTAAAAACTGAACCCAAAGATACAGCTGCTCTCTGAAATTAGTGACAACTATTCATACTGGATATAAATGAGAATGGTATACAAACTACATGTTAAAACATTTATAAATATATCTTATCAAATAATCAAAGGACGTACCCCAAAGTTCTATAAACTGGTTGGTCAAATGTTTAACCAAACTGTGATGCATTCTGATGAAATATTTAGGACTTACCCTCAGGAAGAGACCCTGATGTAATGCATTCTGATGAAATATTTAGGACTTACCCTCAGGAAGAGACCCTGATGTAGCTGCTGTTTCATGCCAAGAGCTTTCAGTTCCATGAGCTACTGGCGTAGCATCAGTATTTCCCGGAGGTATTTCTTGCCATACTTTGGCATTAGGATTTAAACCAGTTCCTTTAGATGTCACCTGCTAAATAATCATAGGATTCATTTGTAAATTTTAAAAGTTAGTGCATTAAAATTACAAATTTAGATTAAATAAACAATATTTTAAAGTTTTTGGCTCAACTTGAACTATAAACCTTTTAAGCAAATGAACTTGAAATGTTTATATATAAAATTTAGCTACCTATACAATAAAAACATCTCCATAAAATACTATTAATACAGATATACTGCTTTACCCCAACCTACTTGCAAATATTATAGTTAAAACTATGCACATTATCTTGGCCATCTGTGTTATCAAGAGCAATTTTTCAGAGTAAATTTTTATTGCCATCTAACTTATGACAGAGACCTTCAAGTCTGAATGATTCTATAAGTGGAAACTTTTTTCCAAGTCAAAACCAGCATTCTGCCTTACATTAGAATGCATTATTCCATCTGTCCCTTAAGTGTAAGTGTTATATTCTTAATGTCTAAAACAATTATTTAACATATTACCACCTAAAGTGATCATTTGCATACATCACCTAATTCTCTCTCTCTCTTTCTCACACACATACACACACACACACACACACAAAGCAGAAATGGATCATGGGGTGAGGGGTGAGAGACAAGAGTATTCGAGAGGTGGAAGCAGAGGAAGCAGGATGCACAAATACATTTTTCTCATCACATTCAATCAAACAACAGGGCTGATCCTTCTCAAGTACACTAATGATCCTCCACAGAATTCCCTCCTTTTCCAGAAAGTTATTTTTGTCTTCTCAACTGCAGGCCCCTCTCCTGGATGGCAAGTACCAGAAGGTACAGCAAGGAAGCTTTATGACCTGCAGATACTGGGGATTTGATTTTCATAAAAAAATAACTGGCACACACTGAGCCATTTATCAGGACATTATCATAAATTCTGTCTACTTAGAGTTCTTACAACTGACCTTGACTCATGCGGTTTAGGTAGAGGCGTGAAACAGCCTGTAAGTATCACCAATACCAAAATATAAACAAACAAAGCAGAACTCTGGATAGAAGAATTGAAGAGCCTTAGAAAGAGTTGCTGAGAAGACTCAGCTTCTGACAGGCCTAACTGTACTTGCTGTAATTATATACCACGAAATTCCTCCGCACCCTTGAATCTAATAAACTGATTTTTCACTTTGAGTGAGTTTCCATACTTTGCAACTAATATGGCTAACATAACTTGAATGTATGAACCAATGAAACATCGTTTAATTATACTCCACAGCTTGTATGTATCTTTGGATTCCTTTCACATATCAACTGAAATCCAATCTGGAAAAAAGGAGAATGCCCAGACACAATGCCCTTTTCCATGTCAAGGTTCATTTATATCTTGGGAACAGGGCTGGGCTTTGAAATGTTGGTGTTAGTGGACATTATTTTACCACTGACACTGTTTAGAACTGTATATAAGCATCTGGCTTTTAGTAAATTTTATCATTATTTTAAAATTCTCTACAGACAATACACCCCCTTCCTGCATTCACCAGGGCAGTAGCCTCTCACCACTTAGCCTTTGGAGCGGAAGGGACTGAACGTGATTTGGGAATTTTAAGTATAGCTTAATTTCTGACTGATGGCAGAAAAGAACCGTTAAGAGTTTGTGACAGCCTAGCCTTCCTGCCATGGGAACAACATTTAATTTCATGTTAAGCATTTTGACAGAAGAAAATTTATTTATTAGTACATACTTACCTCCTCTCCTTTTACTCAGTTCTGAAAATACCAATTATGTCCCTACCCTCCAAAATGGCAAATAATAAAGACTATGGTTCTCAGAAAAATCAAACTCTTAAATCTTGATAAACACAATAAAAGAGTAAAAAATTCATTTCATGAATAAAACCTGTACATGAAAAACATACAGTAGAGAAGCCCTGTATCCACTAGAAATACCCTTAACTAATAGAACAGCTGCGGCTTTAGTAAAGCAAAATAGGTAACAACTATAGATAACTACATGCAAGAGTTGAGGCTCTAGAATCATATATTCAAAACCCAGCTCTAACATTAACAATTGTGTAATTGTGGGGAAATTTCTTAACTCAATTTTCTCAACTATAAATTGAGGTAAGAATTTCCTATTTTAGAGTCTTCCCTGGTGGTCCAATGGTTAAGAATCCACCATGCGATGTAGGGAACAGGGGTTCGATCCCTGATGGGGGAACTGGAATCCCACATGCCGTGGGGCAACTAAGCCTTGGGCCACAACTCGAGAGCCCACAAGCCGCAACTAGTCTGAGTGCTGCAGTGAAAGATCTTGCGAGGCGCAGCTAAGACCCAATGCAGCCAAACAAAGAGGTCCAAGGTGGTCTGCTTAAAAAAAAAAAAAAAAAAAAGAATTCCTTATTTTAAGAACTAAATATTAACAATGAAAAGCAACTGATACATATAAATACTCCATATTCTTTTTTACGAAGCATGTTGATTTTGAATAAAAGTAACTTGGCTGTCTCACCCTCAAAAGAATACTACGCAAACACTAATGCATTAATCAAAATAACTGCGAGGTATGTTCAAAGTTAACTATTTACATAAATGTAAATTATTGTGTCACAGAAAATTAGCTTTAAAGAAGCAAATACAAATCACAAGGAGAATGGTTGACTACAGAATAATATAAAACTGCAATAAACAACAACAAAAAACTGAAAATAAAGACTAGGAAAATAAAATTCTAAAAAAACCTCACAAATGCACACAAACAGGAAAATAAAGTACCATTTTATGCTTATTAGACTAGCAAAGCACTTAAAAATAATTCCTACCTGGGCCTACAATTTCCAAACTCATTATTTCACTGAAGACTATAAAATGGTGCAACTTAGCTTCCCACATTCTAGTATTATTTATAAGAGCCAAGAAATGTAAATAACTCAAAGTCAAACAAAGGAGCAAAACAGGAAATTAAAACACACTCACTAGATAAAGTGAGTTACACAACCACTCAAAGTTATAAAGAGGGAATCCCCTGGCAGTCTAGTGGTTAGGACTTGGCATGTTTCGCTCACTGCCAGGGCCCAGGTTCAATCCCTGGTCAGGAACTGACATCCCCCAAGCCATGTGGATAAGTCAAAAAAAATCCACAGAGCTTCCCTGGTGGTTCAGTGGTAAAGAATCTGCCTGCCAAGGCAGGCGACACAGGTTTGACTCCTGATCTGTGAAGATTCCACGCGGAGGAGCAACTAAGCCCAAGGGCCACGACTACTCAGCCTGTGCTCTCGAGCACAGGAGCTCCAACTACTGAGCCCACAAGCCCTGAAGCCAGTGCTCTGCAATAAGACAAGCACTGCAATGCAAGCCGGGACACTGCAACTAGACTAGCTCCCTCCCTCTTACCACAACTAAAGTCTGTGCAGCAATTGAAAACTCAAGAACAGTCAAAAATAAATAAAATAAATAATAAATAAATGAAAAAGAAACACCTCAACAAAGCTGTAAAGATACACTACCACATTTATTAAATCTAAAGGGGGGTATTAATACATCACAAAAAATTGCTATCTATTAAACCATAACACGTCAAATATTGTACTGATAAACTGTGAAAAATATCAAAATGGAAAGTGATTTCACACAATGGAATAGAAAAAACATCTCCACCACAGTAACAAAAGCAAACATGTTAAGCAATTCTCTGGGCTAGGTGCTATACTGAACACATCTATGAACTCACTGACTTCTTAAGACAATCCGTAAGTACTAATACTTCCCTCCTACATGTTATCCTATTATATGAGAAATAACATATCCAACTAAAGAAATACAGAGATTAAGTATGGAGTCTGTGTTAACTTACAATGATTACAAGTCACAGATTATTACAATTGCAAAAAATCACATAAACATGTGGACACGGGCTAGGAGGAAACACAATCTGCTACAAAAACTAGATCAGGGGTATTTTTCCTCCATAAAGCATTTCATTAATAAATCATTCACAGGACTTCTCCCGTAGTTAAGGCTCTGTGCTCCTAGTGCAGGGGCCTGAGTTCAATCCCTGGTTGGGGAGCTAGATTCTACATGCCACAACTAAAGACCCCACATGCTGCGGTGAGGATCAAAGATCCCAAGTGCCTCAACTAAGACCTGGAGCAAATAAATAATAAATTAAAAAAAAAAAATCAAAGCATTCACTAAAATGTTGCCTTGTTGATGTTTGACAGCAAACAACAAAATTCTGTAAAGCAATTATTCTTCAATTAAAAAATAATTTTTTAAAAAAATGTTGCCTTAAGTCTAAGTCATAAAAAATATGAAACTGAAAAAGATTTATTACATCCATTAAGGATTTTTCAAATCAGAGCATAAATGTCAGTGGGGAATTCCCTGCTAGTACATTATTATCAAAGATAATTTTGTGTGCCCTTTGTGCCTGCATATATGCAACATATACTCAATGTTTATTTAAATTTCTAGAAATTTTGACCAATTATCTTTGATTATCATTATTTTTTTGCATTTCAGATGTTTCTTCTGGATCATTTTCCTTCTTCCCCAAGATTATTAAGAACTTTTTTAGTAAACTCTCCAGTTGTGGTTTCTCAAAAAATACCTTTATTTCTATCTTCTACTTTTGCTGTATACAGAAATCTCTCTAGGCACATAATTCCTCTTCCGCACATTAAAGACTAGGGATGGAACCCAGGGTCGCTGTATTGGGAGCATGGAGTCTTAGCCACTGCCCCACTGCCTTCTGTTTTGCACTAATGACGGATTAGAATTCAGTCACAAGTCTAGCTGTCATTCCCAATCTCTCTTTCAACTCTGGTGCTCAACCCTTGTCAATGGTGTTTTGCAATCATAAGCCTAAGCGTGGAATTCTTTATTATTCTACTTGGAGTTCACTGAACTCTTTGAAATCTGATGCATCTTTCATCAATTCTGCAAAATGTTCAGTCATTTACCTCTTCAAATTTGCTCTCCACCAACTTCTCTATTACTTCCTCTGGAATGCCGATAAAATATTCTATACCTTCTAATCCTGTATCCCACCTCTCTTTGTACCAATTTTCTTTCTTATTTCCCACATCTTTGTCTTCCTGAGAGATTATATTCTGAGCAATTTGAGATCTTTCTTCCAGCTCATCAGTTCTCTCTTCAGCTGTTTCTAAGATGCATTCAACTTGTACAGTAAGTCTCTAAGTTCCTTCTACATTTTCATTTCAGAAGTTCCTTTTGGTTCTTTCCTCAAATCTATCCGATCAATGTTTTGTTTTCTGACCATCCTTTCAGTGTGTGCGTGCACTCAGCTGCTCAATTATGTCCAATTCTTCGCAATCCCATGGACTGTAGCTATCTGCTCTGTCCACAGAATTTTCCAGAGAAGAATGATGGAGTGGGTGGCCATCTTCTCCTCCAATCCTTTCAGTACCTTCCTTCTTTTTCTGGCCACCCCACCACAACCAGACTGAACCCGGGCCTGCTGCAGTGAAAGCTCAGAGTCCTAATCACTGGACCACCAGGGAATTTCCAGTAGCTTCCTTCTTTTAAACATTCTAATTATATAGTCTGTATCTGATCATTCCAGTACATGTAATATCCAAAATCAAAGGGTTTGAGTTTCTGCTGAGATCTGTTTTTTTTTTTAATGCTAAACCATGTTCATTAAGACTTATGTGTTTTATGATTTTGTTCCGCACACTCGTTTTCCTTGAAACTTTATTTGTGGGAATTTTAAAGGTTGTTTAAAATGTGCTCTTCAGGAGAGGATTTGTTTTCTTTCTGTTGGATGACTATATAGTAAGACTATCAATCTGGTATCACTTAAATTGTTCTTTAAAATCTATCTTGCTGTGCTGGGTGTCTTAGTTGTGCCAAGTGGAAGCTAGTCACCTGACCAGGGATCAAACCCAGGGCCCCTATACTGGGATCATGGAGTCTTAGCCACTGGACCACGGAGGGAGTTCCCATGACTTAAAGTTTTTAATATGGGTTTTTGGAGAACAAGTAATGGAAATTTCAGCCCCACCTTGCATCAAAGAGGATTTATGGTTAATATAAGACCCCTCTTTCCACCAACCCAGAGCCAAGACTAAAGCTGACCAGTTTTCTTTTTCTCTGATAAAGCTTGTTTTTTCCCTTAGTGTGCTGTGTGCTTCAGTGAAAGATCCTGTGCAGCGCAGGTAAGACCCAATGCAGCCAAACTGGAAATAGCAACCCACTCCAGTATTCTTGCCGGGAGAAGTCCATAGGCGAGCCTGGTGGGCTAAAGTCCATGGGGTTGCTGGGTCAGACACAACTGAGCACGCATGTCAGCATAACACAACCATGCCTGCAGGCTTGGGGTAGACAGGGTCAGATATAATTAAGTTTGAAGTTTCAGAGCTTCCCAGGTGGCACTAGTGGTAAAGAATCCATTTGCCAATGCGAGACTTGGATTCATTCCCTAGTCCAGGAAGGTCCCACAAGCCAAGGGGCAACTAAACCCAAGCCCCACAACTACTGAGCCCATCCTCTAGAACCTGCAAGCCGCAACTGCCAAAGCCACTGCGATGAGAAGCTCTTGCACCACAGCGAATAACAGGCCCCATTCACAGCAACTAGAAAAAGCCTGTGTACAGCAACCCAGACTCAGAACAGCCAAAAATAAATCTTAAAAAAAAAAAAAAAAAGAGAGAGAAGAATAAAGTACTAATATTGGTACTTTACAGCTAAATTGAAGAGGAATTCCAACAATTAAGTGAACTATGGTATAACAGACAAAAATTAACTTTACTCTGCCACCTAGTTAATTATGCAGTCACTGATCTCGGCTTTCTTGTTTTAAAAAATGTAATGGCTGCGCTACCAAAACTCCTTGTAGTTTTTGCAAACCTTGGACACCTAACTTTGTCTTGGTCACTACTTCTCTTTCCCTCTTGTTATTTGTACATACTTCTAATTTGTTACCACTGTAATAGTTTATTAAGTGTTTTTTACAACAAGGCAGTGGACTCAATCAAAAAAGGTAGAAGCTGGGTCATCCTCTACTATTTCAGCTATTAAAATAAACCAGGCTGAGAGCAGACTTTCAACTGTCTATTTGAATGGAATAGTAGAGGCACAGGTGCAAAAAAAGAAATTAATGTTTAGACACTGTATTTACCCTTCTGATGTGACAGAAAATCAGAATTGATACAATCTTCCTTTTTCTCATATGCCTGTTTAAAATAGAAGCCTTTTATTGGAGTGCTTCTTGGCTTATGATTTCAGGTCTGACAAAGGCTTTCACAATAAACATCAAAACCAGTAACAAAATGTCAAACCTAGCAAGGGAGCAAAAGGATCTTTGAAGTAGCACCAAAGATAAATAACCAAAGCAACATCTTAGCTTAGAGATGTTAATTGACAACTGTTTCATATCATAATTAGCTCAGGGAAAAGAACAATCAATTTCTGTACAGTACCACCAGCTAGCCCCAACAGGACAGGTATGCAGATAATTTTTAAAAACCTCTATGGAGCCCTCTATGGGGTCGCACAGAGTCGGACACGACTGAAGCGACTTAGCAGCAGTAGCAGCAGCAGCATGGAGCCCTCTATGGAGGGCTTCCCTGGTGGCTCAGTGGTAAAGAATCCACCTACCAATGCAGGAGACACTGGTTCGATCCCTGATCTGGGAAGATCCCCCGTGTCACAGAGCAACTAAGCCTATGTGCCACAGCTACTGAAGTCTGAGTGCCCTAGAGTCTGTGCTCTGCAACAAGAGGAGCCACCGCAAGGAGAAGCAAATGCACCGCAACCAGAGAAAAGCCCACGCAGCAACAAAGGTCCAGCACAGACATAAATAAACAAAAACTATATTAAAAATAATTCCATGAAACCTTCCTGACAGTTAAGACTGAATACTTCCACAGCAGGCAGTATAGGTTCAATCTCTGGCCCAGGAACTAAGATCCCACATGCCTTGTAGCAGGGCCAAAACAAAGAACAAAATCTCTAAGAGTCCAGTAGTTGGAACTCTGTGCTTCCCTGCAAGGGGCACAGGTTCAACGTCTAGTCAGGGAACTGGGATCTCACCAGTTAAATGGTGTGGCAAAAATATCAAAAACAAACAAAATACACCTCTAGGTAGCAATTTTATTTTTATTTTTCTTTAGGTAGCAATTTTAGAAAGCAAGTCATCTTTACATTTGCCCCTATGCAGAATGCAAACAGTGCATGCTTATTAGTATTCAGAATTCACTCTGGATAAATTAGACAGCAAAGTAAATAAAAGGTAGTGTCACTGTCATTTGAAAGGCTGAAAAATTAGATGCAAAGGTAATCTCACTATATGTTGCTTAAGTGGCTTGATGAGGAAATCATTACCATGCCACCACCAAGTGGTAAATGCCAAAAGTCAAATCCATTACAACTTTTATTATTACCAATACCAATGTTACTTCTCCATCAGGAACTCAACCTTGCAACTATTAATTCTACTTAAAGCTGCCCACCTCTACTGCCACTCCTGACTACAAAATGGAAGTTAAGAATAGAACCCTCATTTCCCTACACTATATATATTTTCAAGTAGAAGACACCTGTAGGTGTGGTCTGACTAGCAGCTCTTAGTAACATGCCTGTATCCATCTAGGTATAAGGGAATCCTGGAATTTGAGTTTTGACAAATACGTTCACTGGAGAGGACTAACTCTTTATGTAGGCCTTTCTGCAAATATAGAAAGCTATTCAAGAACTGGGAGACCCCAAATATGACAGAGAGATTAAGACTAATATTTAACATACAAGATATTAATATATTGTCCCATATATACTTATTTATAAATAAATACACAGTATTAGGGAACTATGATTTTAAAAACTTACCTTTTACTTACTGATGAGATGTACTAGTTCATTAAGCATTTAATAATCACTCAAAATAATTAACTAGATGCCTTTCAGCAATATACTATCCATAAATCTGATGTCTCCCTTGCTAATAGTGCCAAGAATAACCAAAGTGTGAGGTCTATGGCATATAGACGGCAGTACACCTGGGCATATTTATATTTTTCACCAGCCTAGTTTAACAGTACACTTGAAAAGCCATTAATGTACACAAGAAGACATATATAAGAATGTATGTTGCAACACTGATCCCATTAGTGAAAGACTGAATACCACCTAAATGTCCATCACTAGACAAATGGTTAAATAAAACGCAATATATTTCATAACACAGAATACTATAAGAAAAAATTCAAGTTGCAAAACAATAAGCATTTTTAAATTTATATTAACAAACACAAAAAATCATTGTACAGATAAGCATATTAGTATGTAAAAACAGAAAAGGTCTGGAAGGTTACTATTAACTGCAAATTAGTAAAAGATCTGCCAAACACGGAAGCAAGCGGGAATAATCATCACAAAATGTGAATTTTAGGGAATTTCCTGGTGGTCCACTGGTTAGGCCTGTGTGCTTCCACTCCAAGAGTGCAGGTTTGATCCCCGGTTGGAGATCCTGCATGCCACGCATCACAGTTAAAAAATATATATATCTGCAACACCTATGTAAAGCATTGTCAATACTGATGTGAAAAACTTTTAAAACATTCACCGTATGAGCTACCACAGTAAATGTTAGTCTTAAGAGCTTCACACACAAGAATGTTCTTTATAGAATTACTCAACATAAAGAAAATTTGGAAACTGACAATGTCCATCAAAAAAAAACAAGTTGATGTGTCTTTCTATAACAAATAATCTTTAAAATGACACAATAATGAATCTGACAAGTCAGTTTAACCAGAATAAAGACTTATTTTTCCATTTAAATTCTAGATAACCACCTTTGACTCATCTTTTGACTAAGGTTTAACAAAGAACTCCATAAAACTCCTTATCTCTCCCACAGAACTAGAAATAAGCCTGTGAGGCTACACAGTTATATAAAACATCTATTAAAGGATGTAAATTATCTAAGTGCATGCTGAAACTATCTGCCAACATACACATATGCAGCACATAAGCACACACATACTCACAAACCACCACAAAAATATCCAAATTGTCAGTTTGTAAAACTAACAGATCAACACTTCTATTTCTAAGCAATACATGTCATTCATTACTGAATAAGCCAAAAGCAGTCTTCATCACTGACCCATCTTATGCTAGTTCCTATCTAGGGAAAGATACAAATGAAAGGAAAAAGGGAAACATCAATTTCTTGGCAAAACAATACCCCTTCAATCAGAAGAGAGCAGTTTTAAGGTAACAGACCCAAGAGTTAGGGAAAAAAATCACCATAAATATGGCAAAACCATCTCTGTGGTCATATACAGATTTGACCACATATGTCTGGTCAAAACACAGATTTGTTTTACTTACCTATTTACTATCAGAAACAGAAATCCCATGCCACTTAACCCTACAAATGCTGAAAAACAGAAATAAAGTAAACAGAATGATTAAACTTATTTGCCTCATGGCAGATCAATCACCTAGGTTTAATTTTTATATCTCCAGTATTGAGAGAACCACAAAACTACAAGTACATTAAAAAAGAGAGCGAGAATTCCAGCAGTTACAAGTCTGTGCTTCCACAGCTAGGCGGATGGGTTCAATCGCTAGTCGGGGAATTAAGATCCTACGAGAAGCACAGGTGACCAAAAAAAAAAAAGACAAAACAAACACCTGTCATTTCATCCAGCATGAAACTTCAAAGTCCTTCAAAGTTAGAGTAAGCTTAGGGCATTTTATAAAAAATGAAAATGAAAACTGGGGAAATTTCACCCTTCTCACAAGGAAGGATAGTTAGCATTTATGAAACACTGAATTCATTTTCATAACAACTACATTAAATTTTATCATCTACATTTTGCAGATACAGAAAAACTTTACCTAAATGTAATCTACCCAGGGTTATATAGCTAATAAAGACAGAGCCAGAATTTGAACCTAGGCTGTCCAGAGAGTACCACTACAACAAGGTGGCCCTTAGCCTCTATACTACAGTGTCTCAGAGAAAACTTAAGACAAACAGTTACACTATTCAAGGAATACTGCACATCTCCTTACCAAGTCAAACAGTCCCTGGCCCAAAGGCAAGTTAAGAGTGGGTAACAATACGGAAGAAATGGGTACAGCAAAAAAGCTACCAGATAAGAACTAGAGTACTCAGGGCAGAAGTCAATTGAGTTCTGCAACGATTTCTATCTTAGGGCCATGGTACAACTAACTTCCAGTTAGAAAAAAAAGAAAAATGGTAGTCTGTGCAATAAAATTTACCCCTTATAACAAAGCACTTATCCTAACTTGAATTATTTCATCTGCAAGTTCCACAACAGCAGTGACCTCATCTATGGTTTACTCTTCTCTAGCACCCTGAACACCCACTCCAGTGTTCTTGCCTGGAGAATCCCAGTGACGGGGATACCTGGTGGGCTGCCGTCTATGGGGTCGCACAGAGTCAGACACAACTGAAGCGACTTAGCAGCAGCAGCAGCACCCTGAACAGGAGATCAACAATAAAACTTATATGCTATATTTCCTAAACTGTAGTGCTTATAAGAATCATCTAGGGATCTTGAGAAAAAGGAAGATTCTGATTCAGCAGTTCAGAGATAGGGCAGAGAGTTTGTATTCTAACAGTCCTGGGTAAAGAAGTTTGCTGAGGCTCACACTTTGAACAACAAGGGAACTGGACCACGCTAAATCATATGCCAAGTTGTCAAAAATCAGGATTCACTGATTCCACACCCAGAAGAAAACCTTAAGTTTATTCATCAACAAAGCTATAGCTGCTGGTCCTCCACTATCAGAGGAAAAGATAAGTTCCCTAAATTCTCACTACTTCAGTCAGATGACAGATGATGATTGCTTTAAAAAAAAAAAAAAAGAGGCTGCCATAGATTACCAGCTTAATTTTTGGAGTCATGGATTGCTCTAATATATAATCAAACAGACTACTTACAGAAAAGTTCTACTGAGGGTAATGTACCACTTTCTTGTTAAAGATTAGGAACCGAACTGACAGGTATTTAGCTTTTAAATAGTCATCAAAATAAAAAAGGCAATGCAAAAGAATGTTCAAACTACCACACAATTGCACTCATCTCACATGCTAGCAAAATAATGCTCAAAATTCTCTAAGCAAGGCTTTAACAGTATGTAAACCAAAAACTTAAAGACGTTCAAGCTGGATTTAGGAAAGGCAGAGAAACCAAAGATCAAATTGCCAACATCCTCTGGATCATAGAAAAAGCAAGAGAATTCCAGAAAAACATTTACTTCTGCTTCAATGACTATGCTAAAGCCTTTGATTGTGTGGATCACATAAACTGTGGAAAATTCTTCAGGAGATGGGAATACTAGACCACCTTACCTGACTCCTGAGAAACCTGTATACAGGTCACGAAGCAACAGTTAGACCCAGACATGGAACAATGGACTGGTTCCAAATTAGGAAAGGAGTACGTCAAGGCTGTACACTGTCACTCTGCTTACATAACTTACATGCAGAATATATCATGAGAAATGCTGGACTGGATGAAGCACAAGCTGGAATCAAGACTGCTAGGAGAAACACCAATAACCTCAGATATGCAGATGACACTACTCTTATGGCAGAAAGCAAAGAGGAACTAAAGAATCTCTTGATGAAAGTTAAAGAGGAGAGAGAAAAAGCTGACTTAAAACCCAACATTCAAAAAATGAAGATCATGGCATCTGGTCCCATCACTTCATGGCAAATAGATGCAGAAACAATGGAAACAGTGACAGACTATTTTCTTGGACTCCAAAATCACTGCAGATGGGGACTGCAGCCATGAAATTAAAAGACACTCCTTGGAAGAAAAGATATGACCAACCTAGACAGCATATTAAATAAAGCAGACACATTACTTTGCCAACAAAGGTCCCTCTAGTCAAAGCTATGGTTTTTCCAGTAGTCATGTATGGATGTGAGAGTTGGACTATAAGGAAGGCTGAGCACTAAAGAACTGATGCCTTTGAACTGTGATGCTGGAGAAGACTCTTGAGAGTCTCTTGGACTGCAAGGAGATCCAACCAGTCAATCCTAAAGGAAATCAGTCCTGAATACTCATTGGAAGGACTGATGCTGAAGCTGAAACTCCCAATACTTTGGCTACCTGATGTGAAGAGTTGACTCAATAGAAAAGACCCTGATGCTGGGAAAGATTGAAGGCAGGAGAAGGGAGAGATGACAGAAGACAAGATGATTGGGTGGCATCACCGACTCAATGGACATGAGTTTGAGCAAGCTCCAGGAGATGGCGAAGGACAGGGAAGCCTGGCAAGCTGCAGTCCATGGGTTTGCAAAGAGTCAGACACAACTGAGCAAGTGAACCACGACAAAATACCAAGTCATTTTACTTCAAATTGGTCAGCTTATAAAGCCAACAGCTAATTATACAAATGAGCTCAAAAAACCCTCAAAACTCAAATATCAAAATAATCCTTTTCAAAAAAGGATAACTTTTAATCTCTACTGTGTACAGTCAAGTCAGCAAACCATTTGTTATGGAAACTGAAATGAGACTTATCTTTCACAAGTAATATGTAAAAGAAAACTCACACATATTTATTGTGTACCAGACACTCAGTGCTTTACTTTGACTGTCAATCCTCTTAACAACTCTTTGAGATAGAGAATAAGTACAATATTATCTCATACTTTAGCATTATCCTGAATTTACAGATAAGGAAACTGAGAAGCATGTGTTAAACAACCTGCACAAGGTCACACTAGAAAGCTGCCTAACTTGAACAGGCAGCCTGGCCCCAGAGTCCATGTTCTTAACCATTCTTTTATGCAATCTTTCATGTAACTGTATCTTATCATTATTACTCAGTCACTGCCCTCCTATTTTTTGTCTTCCTCCAACTCAAAAGAATAGAATAACCCTATTTCCCTTAGCTAGCTCAACTGTATTCTCAATGCCTTCAACAACAAACTCTTTGATACCAACCTAGTACACTATCTTGCCGTTTTAATGATATGGGAGAAAAAACTTGCCAACAAGTACACAGTGAGCCTCTAATCTCTTCTGAAAAAAATTATCATACAAACCAGGACATTTTTGAGAATAAAATGGGACAGCTGTTCCAGAAAACAGGTGTACACTATGACTGTTCAGGTCAAAACAGGAGGTATGGCCAATTTTACTTGTTTTGTAGTTTGTAGTATCCAGTGGTATGAAGATACTGCCCAACTCTACATTGTATAAACCCTGGATTACTTCTGACTTTTCCATCCTGACACAGAAAATACTCTTCTCTTTCCTCAATAATATATAAACCAAACAAAACTTAATTCCACATCCTTGGCTCTCTGCCTATGCTCATACCATACTCCTAGTAATATTCATCTAAAGTATTCCTCTGTCTTTAATTTAAACCCAGTCATCTACATATATATATATAGAGAGAGAGAGAGAGAGATTTTCTAAACTAAAAATTGGTTCAAATGTCTTGACAAGGCAATAGACAAGACAGGAAGCATGAGTATGTGATATTCAAATTTCTTTTCCTTACATTTACTTACACTTACACATTAGAAGGATTTCCCTGGTGGCTCAGATAGTAAATAATCTGCCCACAGTGCAGGAGACCTGAGTTCAATCCCTGGGTCAGGAAGATCCCCTGGAGAAGGGAATGGCAACCCAATCCAGTATTCTTGCCTGGAGAATTCCATGGACAGAGGGGCTTGGTGGGCTGCTGTCCACGGGGTCACAAAGAGTTGGACACGACTGAGCGACTAACACACTGTACACTGGAAAAAAAAATTTTTTTTCCCAAAAGAGCAAATATAAAGTGTCTATTTGTACTTTATCAATTGTATTTCTTTAAATATTGCCATAAATATTCTTTAAATAAATGAGTCTGTATTTTAGCAGACTGCCGTCTTCATCCTCATTTTAAAGTTTTCAATTAATAGTATAACCAAAGTATAAAAACTTTAAGGTAATTAACTGCTTTGCCTTACCAAGAATCAGAGCAAATTAGTAACAAGCCTAGGATTACGTAGAACTCAAAGATACATGTTCCTTTTTTAATATAAAAATATTTATTTTAATTGGAGGCTAATTAAAAGATTGTAGTGGTTTTGCCATACATTGACATGAATCCGCCATGGTGTACATGTGTTCCTCATCCTGAACCCCCCTCCCACTTCCCTCCCCATCCCATCCCTCTGGGTCATCCCAGTGCACTAGCCCCAAGCATCCTGTATCATGCATTGAACCTGGACTGGTGATACATTTCACATATGATATTATACATGTTTCAATGCCATTCTCCCAAACCATCCTACCCTCGCCCTCTCCCACAGAGTCCGAAAGACTGTTCTATACATCTGGTCTCTTTTGCTGTCTTGTATACAGGGTTATCGTTACCATCTTTCTAAATTCCATATATATGTTAGTATATTGGTGTTTTTCTTTCTGGCTTACTTCACTCTGTATAATAGGCTCCAGTTTCATCCACCTCATTAGAACTGATTCAAATGTATTCTTTTTAATGGCCGAGTAATATTCCATTAAAATCAGTGCTATCACACAGTAGTTTTTGCAATAAACAGTGCTACTATCATGTAGTTTTAATAAATTTCCCCAAAATATCAAAAATATGAAAGTAAAAATTTCAGTCATTTGGAAGGCCTTATCCTGGACAATTTACATAATGACACACTTGCTGTGATGATCAAATGATAATGTCTGTCCAGACTTTACCTAGACTGTATTGCAAATAAGGTTTACTGTATCACACAAACACCATTGCTGCTGCTGCTAAGTCGCATCAGTCGTGTCCAACTCTGTGCGACCCCTTAGAAGGCAGCCCACCAGGCTCCCCCCGTCCCTGGGATTCTCCAGGCAAGAACACTGTAGTGGGTTGCCATTTCCTTCTCCAATGCATGAAAGTGTAAAGTGAAAGTGAAGCCACTCAGTCGTGTCTGACCCTCAGCGACCCCATGGACTGCAGCCTACCAGGCTCCTCCATCCGTAGGATTTTCCAGGCAAGAGTACTGGAGTGGGGTGCCACTGCCTTCTCCGATAAACACCATTAACACAACCTAAATAGGAGAAGAATCACTCTCAAACTACAGATAGAAAGTTGCTCAAAAAAAGTTGTCACTTGCCTCAGGTCATAGCTAACATTTGATCCCAGGATTCCAAACCAAAACCCTTACAAAAAATCATAGTGCAAAAGTTTACAACAGAAACTGGAAACCTCCCTCAAGAATGAACTTTAAAGAAAACACAATTTAAGCAAAACGCAGAATATAGGAATGATAAATTAAAATGCTATAAGCACTATCAGACTAGAGTCATTTTTCATTTCACTTAAGAATACTCAAAGTGGAAATTAAAAAATCTTTTTTAAGACTTCACAATGACAGCTCCATTAGTTTCTCCATTTCCTCTACTTTTTGCTCCTCTGCAATACAGTCACGGACCCCATCTCTAACCACAGGGTCAAAATCTTTTTTTTTAAGCTCCTAGGTATGACACAGTGATAAAGAATATGCCTGCCAATGCAGGAGATGCAGGTTCGATCCCTGGGTCAGAATGATCCTCTGGAGGAGGAAACGGCAACCCACTCCAGTATTCCTGCCTGAAGAATTCTACGGACAAGAGGAACCTATAGGGCTACAGTCCATGGTGTTGCAAAGAGTCAGACACAACTGTGCAATTGAGCACATGTGCACACATACAAAGACCAAAATTATACATTTGAAACACTCATGTCAGGATCATTTCCATCAGCTGGAAAGTAATATGGAGCAGGGAGACAGCCTGGACAAATCCAACCGGATAGAAAATAGTTGAATTCCAATATTTCTCATTTCTAGTTTTTCACACGTAATTTGAAGCATCTAGAGTTTTTCCTGTGGTCATGTATGGATGTGAGAGCTGGACTGTGAAGAAGGCTGAGCGCCGAAGAATAGATGCTTTTGAACTGTGGTGTTGGAGAAGACTCTTGAGAGTCCCTTGGACTGCAAGAAGATCCAACCAGTCCATTCTGAAGGAGATCAGCCCTGGGATTTCTTTGGAAGGAATGATGCTAAAGCTGAAACTCCAGTACTTTGGCCACCTCATGCGAAGAGTTGACTCATTGGAGAAGACTCGGATGCTGGGAGGAATTGAGGGCAAGAGGAGAAGGGGACGACAGAGGATGAGATGGCTGGATGGCATCACTGATTTGATGGATGTGAGTCTGAGTGACCTCCGGGAGTTGGTGATGGACAGGGAGGCCTGGCGAGCTGTGATTCATGGGGTCGCAAAGAGTTGGACACGACTGAGCGACTGATCTGATCTGAGAGGCACTTCTACATCTTTATATTCACTTCTGAGCATGCTATTCCACTTTTCACACTATGAAAATAGAAAATAATTTCTACTTCATTTTCAATCCATTACATCTGAATGTATTCCTTTGAAAATGTATATCCATTTAAAAGTTCTGCATCCAGAATTTTCCAATAAATATTCCAATATCAAATTGTTCAAAAACTTCTCAGCCATTTACTTATTTATTACTTCCTGGCAATCAGTTCACAATTTGTGTAGACATTTTCTTTTTTTCAGTCATTTTTGAAAAAGCATTTTCAGTCGGTGATATCTAATAACTTTTTATAAATACAAACCTATTTAAACTAATAGGGAAAAATTGAGTACTGCACTGAAGGTAAAAGACAAAACTATTCATAATTACTGCAATATAAAATTAATATCAATTTTTATTATTAAGGCAAATGTGTCACTTATTTCAGATTCTAAGGCTAATCTAAAACTTAAAATGTTATCACCTAAAAAAGCATAAAAATTTACAAGTCAGATAAGTTATTTTTAAAAATGTGAAAGGGACATCCCCTTGTGGTCCAGTGGTTAAGAATCTGCCTGCCAATATAGGGGACACAGGCTCAATCCCTGGTGCAGAAGATTCCTCGTGCTGCAGGGCAACTAAGCCGGTGCGCCACAACTACTGAGCCTGTGAGTACTACAGCCCATGCGCAACAGGAGAAAACACCATAATGAAAGTCCACGCACCGCAACTAGAAAGTAGCCCCCACTCATCGCAACTACAGAAAGCCTGCACAGCAATGAAGATCCAGAAATAAATACATAAAATGCTTTTTAAAATTGTGTAAGATCTGGGGGAAGGGAGAACAGGGATTTACTGCTTAATGTGTACAGAGTTTCAGTCTTGCAAGATGAAGCTTCTGGATAGGGATGGTGGTAGTGGTTGCACAACAATGTAAATATGTGAACTGTATATTAAAAATGGTGAAGATGATACATTTTATGTGTACTTTCCATAATTAAAATTATTTTTTTTAAATTATGTGAGAGTATTAAACATCCTTGAGTATTCATTTTTCGAGGAAAACTCAGAGACAGAAATCCAATTAAAACACTGTCAAACAACTAGAGCATACATAATTGGCTGGAAATATTGGAGGGGGGAAATGATCTGAAAAGTGAATAAAACGTTAGCAAACCATAAAAATATGAAAATAACTGCAAACTGTCTCCTCAGTGCTCAAAAATTAAATAACTCAATAATCACCAGAAGAACACTGCACATTGCTGTTTCAAACTTTCGGAATTTTTGTAACTAAGTACTTTGGTGCACTGGAGAAGGCAATGGCACCCCACTCCAGTACTCTTGCCTGGAAAATCCCATGGATGGTGGAGCCTGGTGGGCTACAGTCCATGGGGTCGCTAAGAGTCAGACACGACTGAGAGATTTCACTTTCACTTTTCACTTTCATGCATTGGAGAAGGAAATGGCAACCCACTCCAGTGTTCTTGCCTGGAGAATCCCAGGGGCGGGGAAGCCTGGTGGGCTGCCGTCTATGGGGTCGCACAGAGTCGGATACGACTGAAGCGACTTAGCAGCAGCAGCATGTTGGAGCACGTTTGACAATTTGGTATATTATACAAAAGTTTTTACCTCTACCCAAAGACAGACACTGTATGTGTCTACTTCAGAACAGAAGTGAGATAAAAACAATAAACTACTGAAGTCTGTATAGCCTTTTGTCTGCAAGATCAAGTTTTTAAAAAGTTACATCTTAAGTATTATTTAAAATAGGATTCCTTGTCTGCCTATAGATTTCTACTGCAGTAAAATGCAATTTGAAGAGGCCATGGCAACCCACTCTAGTATTCCTGCCTGGAGAATCCCTATGGACAGAGGAGCCTGTCAGGCTACAGTTCATAGCATCGCAAACAGTTGGACATGACTGAGCGACTAAGCACAGCACAGCACATACTGCAATTCAGAGTTCTAACGCCAGCTTCAATACGCACTGGCTGCATGATCTTGAGCAAGTTTCTTTTTCTGTGACTTAGTTTATCTCTAAAATGGAGATAATAATGCTACCTACCTCACAGGTAGGTTTGAGTTGATGTATATAAATATATACATGTAGCAAGACTTAAGAGGCCTGACACACAGTAAGCACAATTTATGTGTACAGCACTATTATTATAGTATTATCATTAATATCCTCTATCCCACTGATTCCAGTTATAAAATAATTAAGCTGAGGTCTCTCCAGAAAAATGCATGCAAATAAAAGATTCTGAACACAAATGCAGAGGATTCATCGATCCTATATTAGAGAACTCCTATCCAAAGCAACTTAGTTTATAGTCAAGTGGTTATTAATCTCCTTGGACCTTTTCAGTAGTCCAGTTAGCCTATGAATCTCTTCTCAGAATATTTTTAAGTATATGAAATGTGCAGAACCACAAAATATAGTTACCAAAATATTTTAAAATGTCTACTTTAGTAATAAATGTGCTTCTTCACTAATGAATTAAACAAGACTTTCTTACATTTACAAGGAGCAATACACATAAATATTTCATGATATCTGCAAAAACTGTAATATGAAATGAAAACATTTCTCTCGGTGCATCCATCTGAAATGTCAATAATTTTTAATTTTTTTCAATCCTAGATTTCAATTAGTAGCTAGTGAAAATAAATAGATAATTATTTTTTTCCCTCAACCAAGTTCTGTGTTTAGGGACCCAGATAAGGAACCCTCGGGTCACTGGAAAGTAAGTGCAAAAATAAGTTTTGGAATCAGTGACTTGTGTTCTAGAAGTCAGACTTCAGACTTTAGTCCTCACATTATTTACACCTGAATGACCTTGGACATAAAACTTCGGCCCTTTAGTTCCCTCATTTAGAATAATTCCTACATCATGAGGTTACAAGGACTGAATATTTAGTTAACAAAATGCCAAAAGGCCAGTGTGTTATATTTTACTGATTTTAATAGCATGTAATTAGACTCAAATATTTAATGCCATTGTTCATTTTCAGGAAAACTCATTATATGTAAAAACAAAAAAAAGAAACAATGACAAAAAACTAAAAGCCAAATACTGATTTACAAAGAAAATGATTAATGGAAATATTAGTTATACATAATATTAAGTGAGTCATGATCTGGCATCAGAATGACCTGTATCTAAATCCCAGCTCCACTAATTTAGGTGTACTAAATTATTTAACCTCTCACCTCAGTCTTTTCATCTGGAGAACACTGCAATGTTGTTTTAGAAATAAGAGAGGTTCAGCTTAAGCTGTCAATAAATGGAGCTATTATTAACGTTCACGTTTTAACAAAGCCAAAGCAATCAATTGGGAACTCAAAAGTTTGTTTTGGAATTCATCTTGATATAACTGAAACTTCACAGTCTTTTGCCGGGGAAAACACATACACTTAAAACCCGCAGCATTTGCCTGGCATAACATTCCTAATACAAACTGGGGCTGTTTAAAATCATATCTGATTTCTTATTCTGCCCAAGGAAATCAGTGAGGATTAGAAAAACAAAACAGACTCAATAACTTAAAATCTCTTCATGATGTGTCAATGTATCAATGTTGAAATATTCTAAAAGGTAGCTGCCTCTTTAAAATCCAATTATCAGCTACACAGTCGATTAAAAAACAAAACCGTAGAACCACGTATTTATGTCGGAATATTACGGACTAAGATTCCTCCCTTAGTCTGAAAGAAACCCGCCACAGACTGGCCCTGGTTCCCGACCCATTATACAACCTGTAAATTCCTTCTTTCATTGAAAAGATTCTTTTTATGGTCATAGTTAACAAGTGCCAAGTTGCGAAGTTGCAGCTTTGCTGGTTTGACGTTTTCACAATGCAAGAACAATACGATCTGGAATCTACTCAAAGCATTAGCCAGGCAGTCAGCTGATGCTCATTGCACACAAGAGAAAGACAGAAATAAGAGAAACCGAACCTTGTATTTATGTAAAACAGGTATCCGCTACCTTTAAAACTGAAATAGGCCAACAACAGATGTTCCGGTTAAAGTAATAGAAGTGATGCAGTCCATAGGGTCGCAAAAAGTCTGACACGACTTCGCGACTGAACAACAAATTGTTAAATAACAATACAAAAAAAAGGCAAAAAAAAAAAAAGCTTTGCCCGAACTAGGTTTCGCTCGTTCTTGGAATTTTTCCTGTAAAAGGCTCTTATTCGTTCATAAAACCGGTCTCTCATCACGGAGTCGCTGCCTGAGTTAACTTTTACAAAAGGTCAAAGCGGTGCCTTTCAAGGCTTCCAAATGCTACAGGCTTTCTCCTCCGTTCACAGTAACTCGCTTTCCACCCACAGAACGTTCCAGAGACGAGGGATGGGGACCAAACAAAATCTGGTGAGGGCTGCTAGAAAGAGGCTTTCAACTTTCTTTCCCAAACACTTAGACGGAATTTCACCTTCCTCCCTCGGCGGCCCCACATGTTGCTCGCCTGCTCCCAGAGGGCCGCGCGAGGCCTCGCTTCACCCGGAACGCGCCCACCTGATTACCCTTCTCTCCCCCCAGACTCCGCCCTCAGCCCCCCCACCCCCAGCTCGCCTCCTTTAGGAGGTCCATATGGGACGCTTTTCCCTTCCTCCGATCCTCACGCCGCACCAGACAAGCCTCGATTCTCCACCTCCGGTTGTCCCCAACCAAGACACTCGCCCCCCTCACAGCCTCCTAAAGTGCGGCGAGCGCGCAGCGCGAAGCCGCGGGCCTGCACGGCCCAGGTGCTGTGTCAGCCTGTCTGCCGGCTCCGCGCCGTGTACGGCCTGGAAAGTCACATGGCGCTGGGACCGGCCGGCGCCTCCACACTCCAGCTCTCCTCAGAGCACGATGAGGTTCCCAAGTCCACTCACCTCCACGAAGAGCAACATGTCTTCCTCCGCTCGGCCCAATCGTTCTCGCCGACGCGACTCCAACTGGCTTACAGGCCCGAGCCCCAATCACTAGGATAAGGACACTCGCCTGGCCCCTCCACCCGGCAGCGGACCCGGCTCCTCCCCCGCCGTCAGCCGCTGCGCCCTGACCCGCCCTGTTCCACCTCCCTTGAAACAGCAACTGTTTCCGGCTCTAGAGAACAATTGCTTCCGGGAGAAGAGAAAAATCCTCGGCGCGCTCAACTTTTGCACTACCTTTTCCAGCCGCAGTTTGGACTGTACTATTATCTGACATGGGGGTGGGAGGGGGGAATGGAATCTATCAGAGGAAGGCACCATTATGTGCCACGGGGGTGTGGAAAAATTTTACGGGCACATTTTATCCCTGGCCCATTGGAGAGTTACTATAATAACTCCGCAGTTTCTCATGGCCCAAGACCTAGATCTGATAAAAAGCCGAGACTGTGCAAAGTGTACTGAAAAATGCCCGGCCCTACTGAAAAGGCGATGACTCGCAGAAAAAAAAAAGAGAAGGGGAAAAAAAGCAGCAGTAATGGTAAACATTAACAGCAACTCGTACACACTAAAGGCCTGTCACTATTCTATTATATGCTAATTAATCTAAACAATTCAACGCAATAATACTGTTAGCCCCATTTTCCTGTTGAAGGAGCCCTCTAGGGCTTCCCTTGTAGTTCAGTTGGTAAACAATCTGCCTGCAGTGCAGGAGACATGGGTTCAATCCCTGGGTTGGGAAGATCCCCTGGAGAAGGAAATGGCAACCCATTCCAGTATCCTTGCCTGGAAAATCTCATGGACAGAGGAGCCTGGTGGGCTACAGTATGGGGTCGCAAAGAGTCGGGTACGACTGAGCGGCTAACACTGGGAGAGCGGGTTTCCCTAAGATATACATTCAAAGAACTTTGCCCCACGTTCTCTTGAATCAGGTACCCACATCTTTGCTCAGTATGTTATTTGGTAATATTAATACTTAGTCTGGATAGCCTCTTCATTGATGTCCTGCCATCAATTCAAATGAAATACAATAAAAAAAATTTTTAATTAATCTTTATAATTATCTGTTCAGATCAGATTAGATCAGATCAGTCGCTCAGTCGTGTCCGACTCTTTGCGACCCCATGAACCGCAGCAGGCCAGGCTTCCCTGTCCATCACCAACTCCCGGAGGTCACTCAGACTCACATCCATCGAGTCAGTGATGCCATCCAGCCATCTCATCCTCTGTCGTCCCCTTCTCCTCCTGCCCCCAATCCCTCCCAGCATCAGAGTCTTCTCCAATGAGTCAACTCTTTGCATGAGGTGGCCAAAATACTGGAGTTTCAGCTTTAGCATCATTCCTTCCAAAGAAATCCCAGGGCTGATCTCCTTCAGAATGGACTGGTTGGATCTCCTTGCACTCCAAGGGACTCTCAAGAGTCTTCTCCAACACCACAGTTCAAAAGCATCAATTCTTCCACGCTCAGTACATGACCACAGGAAAGACCATAGCCTTGACTAGGCGAAACTTTGTTGGCAAAGTAATGTCTCTGCTTTTGAATATGCTATCTAGGTTGGTCATAACTTTCCTTCCAAGGAGTAAGCGTCTTTTAATTTCATGGCTGCAGTCACCATCTGCAGTGATTTTGGAGCCCAGAAAAATAAAGTCTGACACTGTTTCCACTGTTTCTCCATCTATTTCCCAGGTGATCCAAATTCTTTATCATCTTTAGCCACACTTACTAGACTTATCCCTGCCTTAACAGTCCCACTTCTATATCTTAACTCAGACATTTGTCGTTTGAAGTAATCATATCTTGATTTTTCAATAAATTTTTTCTATTACATTATTTCAAAAAATCTTCCTAAATTGAAGGTTTCATTTTCACCAAACTGCCATTATATCCCATGTAATCTCCCTTGTGTGTATGCATGCTAAGTCGCTTCAGTTGTGTTGGCCTCTGTGTGACTCTATGGACCGTATCCCACCAGATTCCTCTGTCCATTGGATTTCCCAGGCAAGAATACTGGAGTTGGTTGCCATTTCTTCCTCCAGGGGATCTTCCCAACACAAGGATTGAATCCTGGTCTCCTGCATTGCAGGCAGATTCTTTACAGTCTGAGCCACCAGGGAAGTCTAAATTCAAGATTACTTCACTTCAAGTAAACCAGTTACTTTCCCCCTGAAGTACAAACTCAGCACTCACCTCCAAAGCCATGGCTCAAGGTGTCTTCCCTATCTGGAATGCCTTCATTTGTCAATCAACCTTCTCTCTCCATAAGGTTTTCCCAAAGACTCCGTTCCTCGCAGATTTCTTCTTCATGTCCCTTGTTTAGCACTTGAATATTATATTCTAACTTAAATTCTTTTTTTCTTTTTTTGTTTTTCAGTTTCTTCACGGGTACCCTATCATATATTCTTAACAGTCTAGGATAATGGTAGCCACATAGTAGTATCTCAACAAATGTTCGTCAAATTGAAGAGATTTTTTAAAATTTGTTTTAAAAGCCTTCATTGCCAGTTGCTGATGAATTCCATGCTGCATAAAAAACATGAGGGAGAGAGAAAGCACAGTAATACTAAATTAGTTTAGTTGACCAGCATGTAGGCTGCTTTATGAATGCCACTAGGGTAAGCAATATAAAGGAATCAAGAAGAATTAAGTTATTAAAGGAACTCATAATTTAATAATATTATCAACAAAGTAATTTAATAGATTAATTGATAATGTCAAGGAATATTGGGTAATGATGGATATTTTAATGAAACCTCACATTTCTAAAAACAAATAATTCTCCTTAATTGTGGCCCTTTCAGAAAACATGAACTCCCTTGAATAAATAGACTTAATTGTGACTTATAGGAAAGGAGGGAGTGATATTTCATGGGGAGGGGGAGGAGGGTATAATCTTAACAATAAAAGAAAGTGTTCCGGACTTAGAGAAGTTTCCACAAGGAAAGGAGTTTTAATGTTTATTTATCTACTTACTTACTTACTTATTTGGTTGCACTTGGTCTTAGTGGAGGCGTGCGAACTCTTAGTAGCAGTATGTGGGATCTAGTTCCCTGACCAGGGATCTAACCCAAGCCCCCTGCATTGGGAGCACAGAGTCTCAGCCACTGGACCACCAGGGAAGGAGTTTTAAACTATAATGAATGTCCAAATATTTTAGACAGCTTCCATGGAAGTACTGAAAAAGATATGCCAAACGTTAGATAAACCTAAAGTACAGGGACTTCCCTGGTGGTCCAGTGGTTAGGAATCCACCTTCCAATGCAGAGGACACAGGTTCCATCCCTGATTGGAAATAGGATCCCACATGGCACAGGGCAACTAAGCCTGTAGGCTGCAACTATTGAAGCCTGTGTGCACTAGAGCCAGTGCTCTTGCAACAAAATTCTGCATGCTGCATAGAAGAGCTAGCACAGCCAAAAAAGGAAAAAAAGAAACCTAAGGTACAGCATCTGGTTTTGAGAAGTTCAACAACTAGTGGATAGAAACAAATAATAAATAGTTACACTTCAATACGTACTATAATACAAAGTTTACAAGATGATTTGGAACCACAGGGGAGGGTAACTTAGACAACAGGGTCTTAAAGAGAAGGGAAATTATTTATATATTGCTTGATACTTTTAAAAGAAAATTACATTATGATCCCCTGTATCCCTTTCTCCAAAGGACTGAAACAAATTGTTTAAATTTACAAGTTTTTCAACAAGCACTCATAAAGTACTCATAGTTCTCATAGAGTAATTGGTATACATCTACAATTTGTATAAAATCTAAAACCTACAAAATGATATTACATAGTTTAGGAACACACCTGCAGTAAAACTATATAAACATAGACTAGACATAAATACATCAGATTTATGCTTGTTATTGCCCTCTGAAAATGGGCAAAGGGGAAGGAAGGAATCTAGAGAGAATAACGAACTTTATCTCTAATGCTTTATTAAAAAAATATTTGCAGCAAATATGACAAAATGTTAATATCTGTTCATTCTAGGTGATAGGCACATGGCTATTTGTTATATTACTTTCTGTACTTTTTTGTACTTTTTTAAATTAAAAAATAATCTACACAGCCAACAAAACCATCTGTCCTTTAATTGTTCTGGTGTCTAAAATATTTTCACCTCCTCTACAAAGGAGCTGCCCAAAGTGATTTTTTCAGTTAGAAAGCAGCCTCTAAGCATACCCTTCAATTTCTCAGCCAACTATGAAACTTCAAAGCCTTCTTCAGTCAGGCTCCTTGAATAAATGAGCCACTAGGCAGTGCAAAGATTGTAATCTTCATCCAAATACTATCTTCCAAGTTACTACAAGTCTAGGAAAAGTTGAGGGGCAGCTGAGGAAGTTGTAATGCAATTATTCCATTACAAGCTTAAACATTCTTAAGCAAAACCTCAGGAAGAGAAAAGAACCAGGAGTTAAAATTGATATACTGGATCCTGAATTCTAACACCTAGATTTTAAGCTCATTTAAGCAATGCTATATCGTTATTTCTTTTATAGTTCCTGTTGTCTATTCTTTCCTACCCACCCTCCCCCCTTCACCCACTACCATCACACCATATAGAATGCCTAATTCTCTGCATAGAGTAAGCACTCTTTAAGTATTTGAGTCAATGATAATGTCACAATGGATCTAATATGACATCACCAGGACCGGAACACCATGGGTAGGATCAGGGTACTCCACAATCTCTGGGAGCAAGAAAAGCCTCTTCTAGCTTCCTTGTGGATGGCTTAAAAGCATTTGCCTAAATTTTGTAAAAAACGAAGACATAAAAGAAAATCACTCAACTTTCCAAAACATTTATCAAAATGTCAACTGAGAAAAATGATGAAAATGAAGCAGAAAAAGAAACTTTCGATTTCGCCAAAATGTACAAAGCTGTCCTAGAAAGATCAGAGATTCCTAATATTGAGATTCCATTTGCAGTTCAGGATGTCATCAGTAGGATTGAGCAAGCACAGCTCCAGCGAGCCAGAGAGGTAGGTAGTAAATGAAAAGTTTTGGATTGCAACTTTCTTTTTAACCTTTCCATGAGCAGCTACTTTATTTATTTATTTTTTCCAAAAACTCACTTTCTTTTCATAATATTTGACTTAGGTAACTTTGATTCCAAGTGACAATTTCCTCTGGATCAGTCAGTACAGTTCAGTTGCTCAGTCATATCCGACTCTTTCCTACCCCATGAACTGCAGCATGCCAGGCCTACCTGAATATCACCAACTCCCGGAGTTTACTCACACTTACGTCCATTGAGTTGGTGATGCCATCCAACTATCTCATCTTCTGTCATCCCCTTCTCCTCCTGCTCTCAATCTTTCCCAGCATCAGGGTCTTTTCAAATGAGTCAGTTCTTCAAATCAGGTGGTTAAAGTATTGGACTTTCAGCTTCAGCATCAGTCCTTTCCAATGAACACCCAGGACTGATTTCCTTTAGGATGAACTGGTTGGATCTCCTTGCAGTCCAAGGGACTCTCAAGAGTCTTCTCCAACACCACACTTCAAAAGCACCAATTCTTCAGCGCTCAGCTTTCTTCACAGTCCAACTCTCACATCCATACATCACCACTGGAAAAACCATAGCCTTGACTAGACGGACAAAATATCTCTGCTTTTTAATATGCTGTCTAGGTTGGTGATAACTTTTCTTCCAAAGAGTAAGCCTCTTTTAATTTCATGGCTGCAATCATCATCTGCAGTGATTTTGGAGCCCCAAAAAATAAAGTCAGCCACTGTTTCCACTGTTTCCCCATCTAATTGCCATGAAATGATGGGACTGGATGCCATGATCTTTGTTTCCTGAATATTGAGCTTTAAGCCAACTTTTTCACTCTCCTCTTTCACTTTCATCAAGAGGCTCTTTAGTTCTTCTTCACTTTCTGCCATAAGGGCGGTGTCATCTGCATATCTGAGGTTATTGATATTTCTCCTGGCAATCTTGATTCCAGCTTGTGCTTCCTCCAGCCCAGCATTTCTCATGATGTACTCTGCATAGAAGTTAAATAAACAGGGTGACAATATACAGCCTTGACATACTCCTTTTCCTATTTGGAACCAGTCTGTTGTTCCATGTCCAGTTCTAACTGTTGCTTCCTGACCTGCACACAAGTTTCTCAGGAGGCAGGGCAGGTGGTCTGGTATTCCCATCTCTTTCAGAATTTTCCACAGTTTATTGTGATCCACACAGTCAAAGGCTTTGGCTTAGTCAATAAAGCAGAAATAGATGTTTTTCTGGAATTCTCTTGCTTTTTCGATGGTCCAGTGGATGTTGGCAATTTGATCTCTGGTTCCTCTGCCTTTTCTAAAACCAGCTTGAACATCTGGAAGTTCATGGTTCACGTATTGCTGAAGCCTGGCTTGGAGAATTTGGAGCATTACTTTATTAGCATGTGAGATGAGTGCAATTGTGTGGTAGTTTGAGCATTTGGCATTGCCTTTCTTTGGGATTGGAATGAAAACTGACCTTTTCCAGTCCTGTGGCCACTGCTCAGTTTTCCAAATTTGCTGGCATATTGAGTGCAGTGCTTTCACAGCATCATCTTTTAGGATTTGAAATAGCTCATCTGGAATTCCATCACCTTCACTAGCTTTGTTCACAGTGATACTGCCTAAGGCCCACTTGACTTCACATTCCATGATGTCTGGCTCTAGGTGAGTGATCACAACATTGTAATTATCTGGGTCATGAAGATATGACAGAATGTGGTCCACTGGAGAAGGGAATGGCAAACCACTTCAGTATTCTTGCCTTGAGAACCCCATGCACAGTATAAGAAGGCAAAAAGATAGGACACTGAAAAATGAACTTCCCAGGTCAGTACGTGCCCAGTATGCTACTGGAGATCAGTGGAGAAATAACTCCAGAAAGAATGAAGGGAGAGAGCCAAAGCAAAAACAACACCCAGTTGTGGATGGGACTGGTGATAGAAGCAAGGTCCGATGCTGTAAAGACCAATATTACATAGGAACCTGGAATGTTAGGTCCATGAATCAAGGCAAATTGGAAGTGGTCAAACAGGAGATGGCAAGAGTGAATGTCGACATTCTAGGAATCAGCGAACTAAAATGGACTGGAATGGGTAAATTTAACTCAGATGCCCATTATATCTACTACTATGGGCAGGAATCCCTTCGAAGAAATGGAGTAGCCATCATAGTCAACAAGAGTCCAAAATACAGTACTTGGATGCAGTCTCAAAAACGACAGAATGATCTGTGTTCGTTTCCAAGGCAAACCATTCAATATCACGGTAATCCAAGTCTATGCCCCGACCAGTAAAATTGAAGAAGATGAAGATGAACGGTTCTATGAAGACCTACAAGACCTTTTAGATCTAACACCCAAAAAAGATGTCCTTTTCATTATAGGGGACTGGAATGCAAAAGTAGGAAGTCAAGAAAAACCTGGAGTAACAGGCAAATGTGGCCTTGGAATACGGAATGAAGCAGGGCAAAGACTAACAGAGTTTTGCCAAGAAAATGCACTGGTCATAGCAAACACCCTCTTCCAACAACACAAGAGAAGGCTCTATACATGGACATCACCAGATGGTCAACACCGAAATCAGATTGATTATATTCTTTGCAGTCAAAGATGGAGAAGCTCTATACAATCAGCAAAAACAAGACCAGGAGCTGACTGTGGCTCAGAGAAGCTGCCTCTTTACCCAACATCAATGAGAATGGCTGCTCCACACCTGTCTCAGAGGATTAACCCTGTATTGCCTGAGGAAACTACAAGGACCTTTCCTGAGGCAGTTGTACCAAGCAAGATGATGCTGCTTCCTCAGAAACCACTCCCACAACATCTCTTTGTTTCTAGACCTGTAACTAGATTAAAATCCAGTAAGCCACTGAAGCGGGGAAGGCAATGGCACCCCACCCCAGTACTTTTGCCTGGAAAATCCCATGGATGGAGGAGCCTGGTAGGCTCCAGTCCATGGGGTCGCTGAGAGTCGGACACGACTGAGCGACTTCACTTTCACTTTTCACTTTCATGCATTGGAGAAGGAAATGGCAACCCACTCCAGTGTTCTTGCCTGGAGAATCCCAGGGACAGGGGAGCCTAAATAAATGGAGCCAGGGGAGCCTGGTGAGCTTCCATCTGTGGGGTCGCACAGAGTCGGACACGACTGAAGCGACTTAGCAGCAGCAGCAAGCCACTGAAGATAAGGTATAAAGTGAGACCCATGAGGAAGTGCACTACACTCCAAAAGATCTACTTGAATTTTCTAATTTTTACAGATGGAAGTCCAGGGAATATGTATGGGAATGGATGTTGAAGGTGTGGGTGTGGGATAGTGACAGAAGAAACATAAAGTTGGAGCTTCCCTGGTGGTTTTGGAGAAGGAAATAGCAACCCACTCCAGCATTCTTGCCTGGAGAACCCCATGGAAAAAGGAACCTGGCAGGCCACAGTCCGTGGGGTCTCAGAGAGTTGGACACGACTGAGTGACTAAGCACACATACACACACACTTAGTGATAAAGAATATGCCTGCCAACGTAGGAGACACCAGTGTGATCCCTGGACCGAGAAGATCCCACATACTGCAAGTGACTAAGCCTGAGAGCCACAATTATTGAGCCTGTGCTCTAGAGCTGGGGAACTGCAACTACTGAGCCCTCGGCCGCAACTAATGAAGCCTGAGTACCCTAGAGCCTGTCTCAGCAACAAGAGAAGACACTGCCATGAGAAGCCTGAGCAATGCAACTAGAGAGTAGCCCCCACTTGCCACAACTAGAGAAAAGTCCTTACAGCAACGAAGTCGCAGCACAGTCAATAAATAAAATTTTTAAAATTATATATATATTAAAAAACATAAAGTTGGATCAGGCTAACTGATGTAGCCTCACTAAAGCAAGATTTAGTATTTAACGTTGCAGCTTGGTGAGTTAGAAAAGGCTCTAACATTTTGGTTGGTTCGCTGAAACATGGACCAAAAAGTTACTCACACACAATGAATAAGTTAGACACGCCAGACTTGTCTTGGTTTAATGTAGGGAATAATTAGGAGGATTAGAGAGACTGGAATGTTAAGGTGGATTTAAGATCTATTCATCCACCTTGGGAGAATCCAGAAGACATACCTTTCATCATAACTGTGCGAAATAACTTTATAAGAGGAGCCTTGGCATCCTTGGAGAACTCTGTGATCACTCTTTTCTGTAGGCCAGACCTTATAGTGAAATTGGAAAATCTAAAAACATTGGGAGTAGTTGGATCCTGAGGTGGCAAGGGCCAAGTGGGGGCATACAACCACCAAAGGCTTAGTGGGCCTGGTTACCATAATGCACAGCAGAGTCCAGTCAGACACCAATCAGAATAGTATGGCTTATGAAGAGCTATGCATTGGCTAGTTGATTGTAGTATTTCTACTAAAAGTAAAATTGGGCTTCCCTGGTAACTCAGCTGGTAAAGAATCCACCTGCAATTTGAGAGACCTGGGCTGGATCCTTGGGTTGAGAAGATCCCCTGGAGAAGGGAACAGTTACCCACTCCAATATTCTGGTCTGGAGAATTCCATGGACTGTATAGTCCACGGGGTTGCAAAGAGTTGGATACAACTGAGTGACTTTCACTTACTAAACTGTTACTTGATCTGCATAAGTAGAAAATTTCTAGGTCAAGTGAACCAAAGTCTAATTTGAATCATAACAACAGAGAGTCATGGCTCCTCAATCAATTCTCAGACTTAAGCCAGTTTACAGACCCAGAACCCCCTGAAAGAAGGAGCAGATGGGTTCCTTTGAGGAAGGACACAATCAGAAATTCATGTTATTAATCTTTCTCCAAGTCTTCTTCAAAGAGACCTGGCCTTTTACTAGGATGACTGACTATTGGAGGATAGGAAATAATGAAACCTTTTGGGGACTACTGGATCCTGGCTCTGAACTGATGCTAATTCTAGGAGATCAAGAACATTATTGTGATCTACCAGAGTGTAGACACTTATGGAAGTCATGTGATCAGTAGAGTTTTAGCTCAGGTCTACGTCACAGTGGGCCCAATGGGTCCCTGAAGCCATCCTGTGGCGATTTTGCCAGTTCTGGAATACATAAAAGGAAAAGACATACTCAGCAACTGGCAGAATTCCCACATTGGTTCTCTGACTGTGGCGTGAGGGTTAGCACAGTGGGAAAGGCCAGGTGGAAGTCATTAGAACTGCCTTTACCTAGGAAGGTAGTAAACTGAAAACAATACTGCATTTGTAGAGGAATGAAAGAAATAAATGCCATCATCAGAGAAAGATGCAGGAGTGGTAATTCCCAGCACATCTTTATTCAACTTGCCTATCTGGCCTGTGCAGAAGACAGATGGACCTTCGAGAATGACAGTGGATCATTGTAAAATTAACCAGGTGGTGACCTCAATTGAACATCTGGAAGTTCACAGTTCATGTATTGCTGAAGCCTGGCTTGAAGAATTTTGAACATTACTTTACCAGCATGTGAGATGAGTGCAATTGTGCGGTGGTTTGAGCATTCTTTAGCATTGTCTTTCTTTGGGAATGAAAACTGACCTTTTCCAGTCCTGTGGCCACTGCTGAGTTTTCCAAATTTGCTGACATATTGAGTGCAGCACTTTCACAGCATCATCTTTCAGGATTTGAAATAGCTCAAATGAAATTCCATCACCTTCACTAGTTTTGTTCATAGTGATGCTTCCTAAGGCCCACTGTTCAAGCTGGTTTTAGAAAAGGCAGAGATCAAATTGCCAACATTCACTGGATCATGGAAAAAGCAAGAGAGTTCCAGAAAAACATCTATTTCTGCTTTACTGACTATGCCAAAGCCTTTGACTGTGTAGATCACAATAAACTGTGGAAAATTCTGAAAGAGATGGGCATGCCAGACCACCTGACCTGCCTCTTGTGAAACCTGTATGCAGGTCAGGAAGCAACAGTCAGAACTGGACATGGAACAACAGACTGGTTCCAAATAGGAAAAGGAGTACGTCAAGGTTGTATATTGTCACCCTGCTTATTTAACTTCTATGCAGAGTACATCATGAGAAACTCTGGGCTGGAAGAAGCACAAGCTGGAATCAAGATTGCTGGGAGAAATATCAATAACATCAGATATGCAGATTACACCGCCCTTATGACAGAAAGTGAAGAAGAACTAAAGAACCTCTTGATGAAAGTGAAAGAGGAGAGTGATAAAGTTGGCTTAAAACTCAGCACTGAGAAAACGAAGATCATGGCATCTGGTCCCATCAC